>OY284495.1:25344849-26828120 GCA_958336395.1 Ctenicera cuprea | reverse complement strand
TACACCTACTAAGTCTAACAAAACGTCAGACATGACCTACTACTATTGGTTGATAGTTGTGGTGTGGTCGTGACGCTAGACACACCCACATCCCTACCAAAATTGTGCCGAAATTTCTAAAAATAACCTTTAGAACTACTTTTTAATTTCCACATGTAAATAAAATGAAAAAATAACAACATTTATATCTAAATGAGATAATTTTTGGCCTTTCTTTCTTTGATATACTTGATTTGACCTGTAATATTTTTTTTTCTAAAAAATGATTGATGTTTTGAAAACTACAGGGTGTCATGTAAGTGTCGCCCACCTACATATTATTTAATAAACAGCTTGCTGCATTGATTTTTTGCTTAACCCGGTAAACCAACACAGGGCTAGGGTAGGTGGTTAAAAATAACGTAATTGACGTGATGGGGTTTATTACACCCCATTTTTTTTTCTAATTAAACAGCAACTGTTTCATAATTTGATATTATTTTACACTATATCAAGATATCAAAAAAAAATGATGCTCGGCGGGCTGTGGAATGAAAAATCACATCTTTACTAGACTAATGGAATGTTTATAATGTCAATTTCAGGTTAGGTTGTGTCAGCTGGAATGAAATAATAATGAAACGTCATTTTCAGGAGCAGAAATCTTTTATTGAACAACAGTAAAAGAAATGAATAAACCTGAATTAATGTAATGATCATAACAAATGTTGAAAATGTCTGCCTTCTTCCTCCAAACATTTTTGAACTCGTCTTCTCATACCTTCAAAAACATTTTGTAATAATTGAGCTGAGTTGTTAATTTCTTGACAGTGTTCTTCAATTCTAAGTTTCAGTTCGTTTAAATCATTAACCGGAGTCTTAAAAATGGTGTTTTTCAAATAGGGCCATAGAAAAAAAGCCCAAAACAGTAATATTTTCATTGGAATACCTCTCTCGGAATTCCACAAAACAAGGAGGAATCGAATAGGTCCAGTCTCCGTCAACTTGAAAGCCGTTCCGAAAATAAAATTCAATAATGAATGCTCTTTGAAATGTATTAAAAATCATTTCAACAATCTGCCAGCTTCGTGTAACAAAAAATTACAACTAATTATTGTCTGACATTATAAACATTCCCTTAGTCTAGCAAAGGCGTGACTTTTCATTCCACAGCCCGTTAAAGATCAGTTATTTTTGGATCTCTTGATATGAGTACTGGTAAACATATGAAAAACCTAAATTGGTTTATTAACTAAGTTATTGAAAAAATTCCAACTGTAGCATCGATTTGCAAATAGTTGCCAAAATTTGTAAAATTATTATTAATTATTGGAGAAACTGAAACGTAATGCATTATTCTTGTAATATAAAGTACATGTTCATGAAAAAACATGAGGAAATATTAAAATAAATTTTTTTATTCGCTTTACCACGCGACAATTTTGTAATTTATGTTTTTTGGCAACAGTTTTTGGCATGTTTACGCATAATACCCCGAATTTTCTACTTCTCCCCAAAGAGATAAAAGTCTTGTTTGTTCTTTATAGAACATTTCTTAAAATAATTTACATAATTTAATAGGTGCTGCCAATTTACACAAAAAGAAATTAAAGAAAAAGCAAAACAAATATGTACATATTCTTTTATTACACGAGTGATACAGTGGGGTGTAATACACCCCAATGTACTTTAAGCACGTCTAATTTTGACAATATATGAGTTACGACCACCGGTTGCAACTGATGCGTTGCGTTGCTGAATTTGGTGATTTATTGTCATTTTGACTGCCACGTAACGCGACTTGGAGGACATTTTTTATTGTTGGCGACTGGCTACTTTTTCATGAAATAGTAAAAAGACTAATTTATGTGTGAAAGAAAGAGACGAACTTGAAATTTAGTAGGCATGATGAGTTGTTTGGGTGTTAGAGAACACAAATAAAATTAAAACCGTTGCGAAAAATTATAAAAATGTCCCTTTTCAAGAGTACTTTGAGGAATCGCCCACAACTTTAAACTACAAGCGAACAATTAGATTTACCAGTGGCGTACGCACGGAGATCAATGAAGCAATTGCCGCTCTTCTAAAAATTAAGTTGTTGCCCATTTTCTACAAATTTTACGGTGAAAATACCTACAGAGTTTATGCATGTGCATGCAATTCCAGACAAAAGTTGTCTGGAATTTGAATTGCATTGAAATGCAGATATTATTAGTTTAATTGATCAAGAAAAACCAAATAGAAATTGAAGCGCACTGGCAAGAATAAGACAGGCTTTTTGACCTTGAGTGGGCGACCGCCAGGCTTCTGATAAATTAATAAATATGCATTAAAAACAATATATCTTTTCTTTCATGTTGTTCTAGATACGCGCCGCTGTAGAACTGCTTTTTTATATTATATCAAGTAAGTTACTGCTAATAAATAAGAATTAAATTTACACAATGCACTGACAGACAGCGTTGACAGAACCGGCGAAATGTCAAGTCACGTGATGCATTAGTTCCAATAATGACACGCGACGTTATTGTAGATGCGATTAGAGTTATTAAAGGTCGATGTTTTACATTAGTTTTTGTTTGAAAACTATCGTAGGGGCGGCATAAATGGGGAGGAGAGGCTGCACTGGCACTCTACATGAAATACCATTTTTTATGAAAATTTTTTACGCTAATTTGTTTGCTTCTCTCTTATGGTTGCATACCTCTTGCAAGGCGCAGCATATATTCTCACCTTCTGTCCCGTGTGGTGTCTAAATTGGCACAGGACAGTGGGGACCTACAGCTTTACGTGGGGTTCGAACCACGGAAGATTTTATTAGGACAATCTTAGATGTGTGAGTGCAGCTGAAACCTGCTAATCTCAAAAAAAGGTTCTACAAGGTACAGGCAACGCATCTTGCATCAGAGTTCGTTGGTGGTTGTCCACTGTCTTCCAATGGAGTATTGCGATTTTAAAAATCCGATCTTACTTTGCCCGGGAAACGAACCCAAGAAGGCTGAGTAACAGTCCAGCAACTAGACTGTTTCTACTGATTAAAAAAATAGTCTAAATCTATAGCCTACTTATCAGCAAAACATAAAAATTTAGAAATGTTGGTGTAAATCGATTGCTATTGTAAATAAGTATTACAAATAAATATAAATGAGCACTTTATTTAAGTAGGTATTACAAAGTATATATATTTTGAACCACAAAACAAATGCCTTTTAAATGAAGTTACAGTCGACTATGGTTTCCATTTAAAAAACATACATTTGTGCTCTAACTCAAAAACAAATGAATTAATATTAACATATGTTTACATTATTAAATTCTTTATAATAATATCAATAAAAAGTGTCGTTACACTTTCCTTCTATCTTTTGAAATAACAGAAATATAACACCCTCTCATATTTTGAAAAACTTCAATTTTGGCGCCTAACTTGAAAACAAAATAAGGTAGCTAAGGTTTCTTATTGCTATCGTAATATACTCAAAAAATTGCCCCATAAGATGTCTATCAATTTTTTAATTTTTTCAATAATAACCGAGATAGCCTGTAAAACCAACGAATTTAGGCCACCCTGTACATAGGATAATTTAGAGATAGGAAAAACGAATATTTTTGGAGAACCCGAATCATTTGAATCAGCATCGTCAAATGATTCTTTCACTAATTCAGCATTTTTTTTAATTTGAATGCAGGACTACACTGCTGGTTGCAGCAAATCGAGAATAATTTCAGATCACTTCTTTAATAATTCCAGAACCTTCTCTATAGTAATTCCCCATTTTTTGTTTTAAATTGTTTTGTTCCTATTTGAAAAAATATAAGTTTATTGTTTATTTTATAATATGAATAAACCGCAAATTTCTATATAATGTTACTAGATACACATCTGTAGCTCCTGAACAAACAAATAAGTGAAGCCCATCTGCCATTTTATAGTAGGTGAAAATTTCAAGATATTTATTACATATTTAACACAAAATTTACCACTATTTTGTAATACTCACAAAATTAACAACTTTGCGTTTAAAATGAAACTTAAAAAACTGTAATCTGGGTCCTTTTCTTCGACAATTTTTGAAACCAACTGCACAACATGCTTATCACATACCTCGCAAATAGACTGTACAATTAAAAATTATACCAATCATTACCAAGAAACATTGTTTTATTATGTAACAAATTACAAACTAACATTGACCTTTTAGAAAATGGCTTCGGGGCTTCAATTTGTAGTTCAAAGTCGTGTATCGAAATAAACACTTATATTTTCTATTACACTTTTTTAGTTTAGTCAATAATTAACATTAAACCCGTTGTTGCATGCACCGCAGAATGAAATAATGCTAATATTGTTAAGTGGATCATGAACGAATCTGTTTTATGTCATTCGAAAGAATCGTTTACGAACAACACAAATCTATATGATATAATTTTGAGCGCAAAATTGAAAGACTTTTACTTTAATAAGCAATAACAGGCAAAGTTTATTTACAGTTAAATAAACTTGATTAAATGATTAATAATAAAAAATCCAGAAAGAAAAGTTTGGGAACAACACTGACCTAACAGCCAGTCATACCAATTCTAAACAAACAATTTCACCGATGTAAAGTGTCAAAACATATCTTCTAGTGTAAAAACACATAATCTAACCGTGAATTTTTAGTAGTTTCACGAGAAATCGTATAAAATGACCGTTTCAGAGACATCAGAAACTCCAGAAAAAGAAACCGAAAATGAAGAAAATCAGGAAGATGAGGAAAAAAAATTCCTAACCTCCTATATAAAGGAAGCCGAAGAACGACTTCAATTGAAGCTCGAAATGCGAACTGCAAATCAGGGAGCCCAAAACACAAGACCCAGCGAAGCACATTTTAGTAAACTGGATTCAAATCTTAAAAAAAACACAGCATTCGTTAAGAAAATCAAGAATTTTAGTTCTACGCAATTAGACACCTATCTAAAAGACATGTCTGGGCTTAATTTAACCAAATACATTTCAGAAATTGCAGCTGCCATTGTCGATGCCAAACTTAAAATGACTGACGTAGCAGCTGCACTTAAAATGTGTAGCATTTTGCATCAAACGTATGCCGAATTTTCCCAACACTTATTTGAGAATTGGCAGAAGACATTGGCGATTAAAGTTGGTGAAAAAGTTGCTAATCCTAGTAAATTAAGAGTCGATTTAAGATTCTATGCAGAGCTTGTTAGTTGCGGGTTATTTAGCAACAAAAATGCTTTTACATTATTGGGCAACGTACTGACCATGCTGATAAATATGGATAAAGATGAACATTACAATATTTCTATCATTTTAAGCTTTTGCAAACACTGTGGGGAAGATTATGCAGGTAGTCCTTATAAGTCATTCGTTTTTACATATCTAATTTTAAGTTTTCTAGGTTTAGTACCACGTAAAGTCTTTGAGTTTTCAACAAAATACAACAGGGCAGTTCCAAAAAGCACATTCTTACAACCTGAAAAGCAACAAAACGTTCGTACCTTACTAAAAGACTATTACAACACCCTTTGCAAGCACCTCTTGCGTGATCACAAAGAAATGCGTGAATATGAAAAACAAAATCGGCGTATCCTACATTCAAAAGGCGAACTCAATCAAGAACGCAAAGACAAACTAGAATCTTTACAAATATCTTTCGAAAAATTGCTCACAGCTGCACAAAGCTTTGCTGAAATTTTAGATGAGAATTTGCCGATACTTCCAACAGAAGCTTTTCCTAAAGAGGAGGAAACCATGATTGTTACGGGAACAGGTTTGGATGCCGAAGAAGGGGCAGCAAGTGCCAGTAATATGGAAAATATTTGGGGTGATATTGAAACGCAAAGGTTTTATTGTGAACTTCCCGAACTCCAAGTTTTTTTACCAACCTCGTTTTTGCAAAAATACAAAGATAAGACTGAAACTGCCTTACCAGCTGATGCTGTTACGGAAGAGACTTTAGATTCGGAATTGCCAGCTGAGGAGCTTGAAGATGATGGTATGTATAATTTTATTATTTATTCTTGTATTTCGTACCGCCTAAACATTAATATACAGTCTGTTCTATAAAAAGAGCCTCAGACTGTAGCTACTTTATTTTTTTATTAAATATTATTATGCAATCCTATTAAATGTAGATGAATAGCGAAGAAAATTCCCTAAAAAAATTATACATGCAATTTAAAAAAATTTCGATGACCTTATCACGAAAAATTGGTGGCACTAAACAAATTTGCGTTTTCGTCAAATTGGAGAAAAAAATCCTCCTTATTTAATAATATGTATGGTTTGCTAGGGATATTAAATCAAAATAAAGTAGCAACAGTTCTTTTTATAGAACAGCCTGTATTAATTTTCCGTGGGGTTTGGGGATACATAAACAACTATTTTATGTTTGAATTCCAAAATAGTTGTTTATGAATTCCCCCCATAGTCCACGAAAGATTAATATATAATTTTAGTTATGAAAAAAATAATAACCTGTTCAATTAAATGACCGAAAGGAATCATAATTAATAGAAGATTTTGATAATAAAAAGTTATTCCTGTGGCATTTAACACCTTCGTCAAATTTGAAGCCGGAATTCCAAAATTAAAAAAACTAGAAGTTGACGGCTTTACGAATACGTTCATAAGTACAACAAATAGATTTTTTTTATTTTCTTAAAATTGCAATAGAAAAATTAAAAAGGCTCTTTTCCCAAAGGTTTTATTTAAATAACTACAAAATTGAGCAAAGCACTTTGCCTGGGCTTTCCTATACTTTAGAAAATCTTATACTTCAAAAATATTATGAACGTTTTGCACAGAAACAGAGACTTTGAATAGCAAGCTCGTACCAGTGGTGCCACTGATCTGGCTCGGCTAGTGGAGATGTACGCTAGTAATCTGCGGGCATGCCTTATTATATTTAGAAACCAACAATGTTTTTAAGTTTAAATAATATATCGTTTTTTTTATTTTTTATTTTTTGGCAGAAGGTTCCATGGGATAGATTGTAGAGATACCGCGCTTGCGCAGTTTTTCTATATAGTATCCACAGAATACGAATTTGATTATTTAAATAGAGCACCCCTTCCTTCTTTATTGTTTAGCGGACTAACCCTCGTTAGTTTGGTTTTCTTGAGTTGAGATTTCTGTGCTGTAAAGTGTATTGTGCATACAGACACCATAGTGAAAACTGGTGTCTTGCTATTCTCGAGCCCCAAAACGTGCTTGTTCTTCAAAATCTCGAAGTTGTGATGAATCCAATGCCTTCCTTGCTGTTATGCCTTAGGTATACTGGCAAGGAAGGTAAAAAGGCGAGCAAAAATTCATATTTGCTGTATTATTTTAGAAATAAAAAAGGTTAGGAGGAAATATTGTAAGTACGTGACCCGTGAATTGTAGATTAATACCCAAGAAGTCTAATTACAGGTAAAACCGAAGAACCAGTAGTAGAAGAAGAAACAGATGACTCAGTTTCAACCACAGTTAGCAACAAAATAGTCCTAGAAGCATTCGTCAACAACCTACCCAACTGTGTAAACCGTGAATTAATCGACAACGCTGCAATCGACTTCTTAGTCACCTTAAACAACAAGCACAACCGCAAAAAACTAGTTCGTGCTTTGTTTGGCGTAAATCGTACCCGTTTGGATCTACTTCCATTTTATGCTCGATTTGTTGCAATTCTATACCCAGCTATCCCAGAAGTCGCCAATGAACTATGCCAAATGCTTCGACAAGACTTCAAATATCACGTCCGAAAGAAGGACCAAATTAATATCGAATCTAAAATAAAAGTCGTTAGATACATTGGAGAATTAGTCAAGTTTAATTTATATTCAAAAATAGAAGCACTTTATTGTTTGAAAGTTTTACTTCACGATTTTTCTCATCACCACATTGAAATGGCTTGTAATTTGTTGGAAGTTTGTGGCCGATTCTTGTTTTGCAGCCTGGATTCTCATCAGCGGACAAAAGTATATTTGGAACAAATGATGAGGAAAAAAGCAGTCATGGTGTTGGATTCGAGATACGTAACGCAGATAGAAAACGCATACTATTATGTAAACCCCCCGGATATAGCTCCTGTTACCAAAAAAGAACGACCAGTAATGCATCAGTTCATTAGAAAATTGCTTTATCAAGATTTACAGAAAAATAACACGGATAAGGTTATGAGGTTAATGCGGAAATTGGACTGGAACTCCGATGACATGTCCGCGTATGCTGTAAAGTGTCTTATGGGAGCACATAATATTAAATATCTTAATATAAGGTCAGTATTACAATTACGTGCTAAGGGCGTGGTGAAAGTTTTGCCGAAGTAACCTTTACACCAAAGCACTATTATAGTCAGACAGGCATGTGACTAACATTGGGATGTCTGTACTCGGCTGTCGGTCGGTGTTAGAAGCTATTGTTCTTATGTGATTGTTTGGATGGGAACAATTCACCGTTCGCAATTGTTTTAAAAGAAATTGGAGAAACAGGCATAGGTTGTAGGTATTTTTTTGTCGGTTTCTAAATTCACATTTTTTTGGTTAAGCGGCTAGATCGGGCAGTCGGCACACGCCGCGAGCTTTCTGTGGCGCCCCACGTTGGGCGTCAAACTTTTCTATTACCCTTTGCTGTTATTTTTAAAATATCTAAATCGTAGACCCTCACAAGGGTGGATAGAAAACAATCCAAGTTACACCACGATCGAGACTTGGCGGTTCAAATTTGGTTGCAAGAGTGCGTCAGTTGATTTATTATACTAAGATTGTTCTAAACCAGCCTCTGCAGAGATTTTCAAACTTAAACACAATTCTTAAACAAAAATACTCGAAATATTTTTTAGCGCTGTCTGTAACGGGCAGGCGTGCCATATCACGCCCCACGTTGGGCGCCAAGTTTTTCTGTTATCATTGTTGTTGTGAATGGGGAATCTCTAAATTATAAACACTCACAGAGGTGGGTAGAGAGAGCAGCCCTGGTAGTTGGGCAAGTTACAGTCAACATTGGGTGGTTCAAATTTGGTTGTAGCAAGAGTATGCCAATTGGTTTGTTATACCACGATTGTTCTCAAACAGTCCCTGCAGAGATTTTTAATCTGAAAACAATAATTTTTGCGAATATTTTTAGCTATCTGGGAATGGTTATCAATCCGAACATTTTCCGTATAAAGAACTCATGTGCAAAATGTCAACGATATTTCTAAGGGGATACGTATATTTTTCAAATAGGATCCTGTAAAAACGGTTTTCCAAAAGGTTTACGACATGAACTTTTTCCTTAGAAGGGAAATAAAGTTTATAGAAGTATTTTAAGCGCTATCTTCTGTGGAGAATCGCGTTTCGATATTTTTGACCCTGAAGATGGCTTTTGTTGAACTTGGTCTGTATTGCAAAAAATTTTACGTTTTATCAAATAGTGCTTTCACTTGGAACTCTCAGGAAAGCTTAATTTCACCACGGTTTATTGAAAATGTTCTACTTGCAGGCTTTCCGTGGGAGCCGATTTGCATCGTTAAAAATTGTATGCTCTCAATCTAGATCAAGAGGGTTTGTTGGGGAATTCAATGAACTTCCCAATTAAAAAACTGTTACTGCAATATCTTAATTTATAGCCGCGATTTATTCACCCAATGGTGAAATTTTCCTTTTCCCACTTGGACCATTTGGTCCATCGCCGTTCGTGAACGGGTCAACTGAATGAACTTCAGTTTGGATATGTTAAAGAGAAGGGGTGATGCTAAATGTACCGCCGACTATGAATTTTCTATTGTTTAGTAATATATTTATAATGTGAGCTTTTCCTGGCGTTATGTCCGGTCCAAATACTCGTTGAATGGTGCAGAACCCATTTCCCTGACCAAATGTAAGACCAAGTTGCTGGGCAATATACAAAATAAGTTTGGCCGCCATATCGGAAAACTAAAAAAAGTTGTAGACCGTCGTATAGTCCATGCTGAGTACCTCCAAAATTGTTTTTAAAGATTAATCAGAAATAAATTTGTTTCTTTCCGCTTCCCCCTCCCTAATTTCAGTATTTCGATCTCGTGCAACTTAAAAGTTTGTTAGTTTTTACGATTTTAAAGTTTGGTTTTAATTTTTGCAGTACGCTCAGAGCCGCGAATTAAAATACGATAAGGTCTGATGATGGGCGAATTCGAATTGTGGGTGCCCTGAGGTCGACCTCCGTTTGATGTCGCATTTTTTGACAATCCCATGTAGGTAAAACAGATTTGAGAATGCAGGACATTTTTCTTCAGCTCTAGCTCTAGACCATATTACTGTAATAGTGTTTTGGTTAACATTATTTCAAAGTCCTAGGTTAAAGTTTGAGATTATTTTTGTTTAAGTATTTGTAGGTTATTTTGATCCCACTATATCTTTTGTAGATGCTTAGCAAATCTCTTAGCTGGCCTTGTGGCATACCAAGAAGAAATCGGCACAAGAGTTGTAGATGGTGTACTAGAAGACATTCGATTGGGTCTAGAAGTGAACTCTCCCAAGTTCAATCAGCGACGTGTTGCTCAAGTTAAATATTTAGGCGAACTTTACAATTATAGGATGGTGGAAAGTGCAGACATATTCAAGGTTTTATATTCTTTCATAACATTTGGTGTAACAATGGATCATAGCATACCATCACCATTAGATCCTCCTGACCATTTGTTTCGTATTAGATTGGCTTGTGTTTTGCTGGAGACTTGCGGTAATATTTTCTTGGTAAATATAAAAAAAGTTGTTTCATTTTTGATTTTCAGGCACCTATTTTAGCAGTGGAAGTAGTAAAAAACGTTTAGATTACTATTTGGTGTTTCTCCAAGCCTATTATTGGTTCAAACGATCAGTGTGGGGCGATTCATTTCCCCCACCACTTGAACATTTGTTTAAAGATACCTTACAGACGCTACGTCCTAAATTAAAATTGTGTGAGAACTACGAGGACGCAGTTACTGAAGTAAATAATGTGAGGAGCAGCCTTGGAATAGGTAATAAAATTAATGTATTCTTCACCGTAAATCTAACATTAGATTTAGCATTTCTAACTAGAAATGAGCTTCTCTAACTTCAAATTACCTAGCATTTTTAACATCATATTTGATATTTCAATCCTAAATTTAGCATATTTAATATAATATATACTAATGTTACCCCAGCGCACAATGCACTGAAGACTGAGCGTTGACTAAGCCGGCTAAATGCTAAGTCACGTGATGCATTAGTTCCATGAGGAGACGCGGCGTTGGTGTAGATGTCGCCTCAAGTAAAGCGCGTTTAGCAGACTTTCATATATAAATTAAAATCATTATTATTGAAAAATCGACGTAGAATATAAATAAAAATGTTTCATGTTCCATCTGAGGATAGAGACCTTTCATTGAAAACAAAATGGTCCAAATTGGTGAAGCGGTAGCCGCTTGAGGAACCGGAGAAAAATACCCTTTGAGCTTTTATATATGTACTAGTGAGACCCCAGCGCACAATGCACTGACAGACTCGCGTTGGCCGACCCGTCTAAATGCGTCACGTGATGCATTAGTATCAATAATGAGACGCGGAGGTTTTGTAGATGGCGTCCCAAGTGACGCGCGTCTAGCCGACCTTCATATATATTATAAATTAAAATAATTATTATTAAAAAATCGACGTAGAATAAAAATATAAAAATGTTTCATGTTCCATCTGTGGATAGAGACCTTTCATTTTTAAAAAAATGGTCCAAATTGGTGAAGCGGTAGCCCCTGGAGGATCCGGAGAAAAAAAACCTTTGAGCTTTTATATATGTATGGATGGATTTAGCCTTTCTAACTTCAAATTGGCATTGCTTACATCATATTTACCATTTTTAACTTTAAATTTAGTCTCTCTAAAGTTGCGGTTTGCATTTCTAACCTCATAGTATCATTTATAAATGTGCATTTCTAACTTAAATTGTACATATCTAACATTGCATTAGCATTCCTAACCTATTACTGGGTATTTCTAACTTTCTATGTAGCATTTCTAACCTCAAATTAACATCTTTAACCTCAAATTCGCATTTCTAACACCAGACTAGGATTTCTAAGCTCATATTTCTATTTTAGTCTTTGACATTTATAACTTTCTATTTGACATTTCTGACCTCAAATTAGCATTTCTTATTCTTGATTTGGCATTTCTAATCTTAAATTGTGCTTTTCTAACATCAGATTAGCATTTCTTGCTCCTTATTACAAATTTATAACCCTAAATTGTGTATTTTTCTAACCTTAAATTCTATATTTCTACCATCAAATTAGCATTTGCAACATTAAATTAAGCGTTTCTAAAATTAATTTCGCATTTATAACCTCACATTAGCATTTGGCGCTTTCAACCTTATATTCTTAGTTAAACCAAAATTAGCATTTATAACTTCATATTTACTATTTCTAATCTTAAATTAGCATTTTTAACCTCACATTAGTTTTCATAACCTCACATTAGTTTTTATAACCTCACATTGATTAGCATTTGTAAATACATGTTTGGCGTTTCCAACCTTATATTCTTAGTTTCTAAACAAAAAATAACATTTTTAACTTCATATTTACTATTTCTAACCTTACTTGTATGATTTCTAATCTTAAATTAGCATTTTTAACCTCATACTAGTTTTCATAACCTCACATTAGTTTTTCTAACCTCACATTAGCATTTCTAATCTCATATTTCGCATTTCTAAATTTACAATTTGAACTTTTCACCTCACATTAGCAGTTTAAAATTGAAATTTAGCATTTCTTAATGTAAAATTTAGTATCTATTTACAACGTTAGCATATATAACCCCAAATTTCGCATTTATAATCTCACATTTAACATTTTTTACCTCAAATTAAGATTTTTAAACTCAACCATTTACAATTTTGAAAGTTAGCATATTTTTAACTCCAAATTAGTATTTTTAACCTCATATTTGATACTAAAACCATTCATTTTTTACAGAAAATCTTTTAGATGGCATTAATAGAGGCGATGGCGCGCTTGAAAGCATTGCCGAGACTGATAATGAGGATCAAGGCGATGACGAGATATCCGAAGGTGTCACCGGTCCTATTACTGATGATACAGCAACAGAAGATGAAACAGTCGATCATACACGCGAATCGGATGAAGAGGGTTAGACAATTAATTATTTTTTTTTAACGGCTATAATAGAGATTTGTAGGTGATCCGGATTTGACAGACGCAGAACAAGAACCTACATCGGAATCTCACGCCATACCGAGTGGGCCACGGAAAGTGGACTGTCCCGAAGATGATGAGTTTCTTAATGCTTTAGACAAAATGGTGTCTGAAAATATTCAAGAACGGATGCGGGAGCCTGTGAAAGCGTCTAATGTTGATATTTCCGTTCCGGTGGTGTTAAAATCGAACAAAAAGACTTACGACCAACTTCAGGTGAGTTTTTAATTTTTGCTTTCCCATACTTTTAGTTTGGAAGTATTGTGATTTTATTTTGAGATTTTCACGGAAATACATGTGTAAGAACTCCATGAACTTTTAAAAAAATTGTTTGTCTGTGGCTGGGTGCATTCAGTTACTCTTGTCTCTCAAACTGATGATCTGATTTGGATGAAATTTGAAATGGGGAGGGTAGACCAAAAAAACCCTCGACAAATTAAGCTTTTAAAAGAAATCTGAAACTGAAAATGGAAGTTAAAGTGTTTTTTGTATTCATTTTTTCAAAACAGAATTTTGAAATTTGTAAATGGGGTTTTGCCAGAAAACTTAATGCAAATCAAATGCTTTTTTGTCGAACTTCAAAATGGCAGCCAATGTTTTGTTGCATATGCTTTGGTTATTGTAACGGCTCTAGGGAAACACAGTGTTACTATGTACTATGTACGACAATGCTTGAGAACTTGAAAACTAAAGTGAAAAAATGTTCATAAGTTTGAAAATTTACAAAAAATTATTTCTCTAAAAAACTGAACACACGATTTTTTTTAAAGCTTATTGACTAAAAGATATGTTACAATTTGATTTTGGTCTTAATTATATAATTTCTCTGTGACGCCCTCTCTGAATTTTTGAAAATGGGAAGTAGACTAAAAATCTAATATTAATTTTTAGACAATTTAATATTTAGGACTAGCACGCAGTAGCAACTTTAGTCGATCAATTAATTGATCAGCCAATTAATCAACCACACGCACTAGCCGACTAAACAGTTGGCCAACCGAAATGTACGTGCACAAGCAACTAACAGTTGACAAACTTCTTCCTTCTGCTCCTTTCTCTTTGCTATGGACTTTGTAGAAGCAACTTGCGTTTGTGTACTTCTAATTTGTGAAAGAGCACTGGATTCATCCAATAACGAGTCAACTTTTACTTGCTATGGCATACTCTTCTTTACTATATCCCCAATTTTCCATTATAGCGTTGGGGTGTAGTTGGGATCCTCTATCCATCTTCTAAAGTTGTTTCTGCTTCTTACCATCTTCCTGCATGTTGCTTCCTCTTCTGTGTACTATTTCTTTTAAGTTGTCTTTCCACAATATCCTTGGCTGCCTCTCTTTCATTTTCCAATTATTGCTACGTCCATCGTTTTTCTGAAAGAGATGGTCAAAGTACCTACTGAAAGCATTTTGACACTGGATGTTTTGACTGCCACAATGAAAAGGATGATAATAAATTTCCAATTAGTAATAAAGGTTCGTCGATGTTAGGTTAGTTAGGTGACAGGCCTTGGTAATAGTAGAATCAGATTCACAGCTTAATTTTTAGGCAATGCAATATTTAGGGAATTAAAATTTCCGCCCTCGCACTCAAATTTTGACGGACGAATTTGTTCTTCCGTTTTTTAGTTTCCTTGAATCCCAAGGAATCTTTTTTCAAAAGAAAAAAATGTTTGTAAATGTACTGCCAGTTCTATTTACATCTCTCTCTGAAGCGTGTGACAGATATTCAATTTATGGCTTAGACCGAAGTATATACTATTATTTTTACGTGAAAGCTTTCTATAGTATTTACACTATACCGTCTGTCTATAAAGTAACCCCCCCCCCCCCAACTAACTTTTGAACGACTTGATATTTTTCCACAAAATTTGGTGTGCTTTAATGGGAAATTAAATACTATTTTTTAGCCAGTAAGTAGATTTTGTATCATTCAAAATGGCGACTGGGCGCCATTTTGAAATGTTTTTTTAAATAGAAAGAGGGGTCGAGTGACACCTCATTTGAAAGGTCTTTTAGGTCTGCGTCTGATCCTATAGTTTCAAAGAAAAATATTCAGCCAAAACAAAATGGCGGATTTTAAACAAATGGACTCGCTCACTTTTTTAAACAGTAGTCCACTTTTTCATTTGCAGGACAAAATTTTCTCAAAAATATCTCAGGTGGCTGGAAATAATTTTGAAAACGTTATGTTCCAACAAGACGGTGTGCCGCCTCATTATTATAGGCCTGTTTCTGACTTTCTCAACGGACATTTTCTTGGAAGATGGATTGGTAGGCGGGGGCCTGTAGGATAGCCGGCTCGCTCCCCAGATTTAACTTCTTTAGATTTTTTTCTATGGGGATATCTGACATCGAAAGTGTACAGAACCCGTCCAGAAACAATTGAAGAACTGGAGCAACGCATTACAGAAGTTTGCAGAAATACCACTCCAGAAACTTATGAAAATGTAACGCAGGAATTTCATAACCGACTTTTTATGTGCCAAGAAGTGAATGGTAAACATTTAGAACACTTAATTTAATTTCTTTTTGCTTTAATTCTTAGTTTTTTTAAATAGACTTTATCTTCAAACATAGTCATTTTGTTATGGCTGATTATTTTTCTTTGAAACTCTAGGATCAGACGCAGAACTAAAAGACCTTTCCAATGCGGTGTCACTCGACCCTCCTTTCTATTTAAAAAAAATTCAAAATGGCGCCCAGTAGCCATTTTGGATGATACAAAATTTTAATATGGGCTGAAAAATAGTATTTAATTTCCCATTACAGCACACCAAATTTTGTGGAAAAATATCAAGTCGTTCAAAAGTTAGTTGGGGGGGGGGGTTACTTTATAGACACAGTGTACAGCGTAGCTATGTTACAGTCGTAAGAATGGTGGGATCTTATTGTTGTCAATGTTGGGGCATACAACGTTAATACAAAAATACTTTTGAATATTATGTTAAGTAACAATTTCTGAAGTGTAGGAAAAATCCCAGCGAAGTGCTTCGCTTTTTTCGAATTGCATTGGTTTATTCGCTTATATCCCCGAGTGGATGGTCCAATTTTGATGAAACTTGGAACTTCACTGACAAAATAGGCTTTTGAGAAAAACTCAAAACCGGAAATTAGACATGTTTTAATTTGTATCTTTTTTTCTTAACATTTTTTAAAATTAAAAGTAGATCTAATACAAAACCTTCAGGGAAATCCAATGGTTTTTCTCGAATCTCTTACTTCAATATGGCGGCCGCAACGATTTTTCTGAAAATGTTGATTTTAACGCTTCATTACTCAAAAATGAGTTGCCAAAGCGGCATAAACTTAAGTTATTGTAATAGCCCTAAGGGAATACAATCTTGCCATGTACAAGGATTTTTGAAATCATGGAAATTGTGAAGTAAATAGATTTTCAAATTTTGGCAATTACATATTAAAAAAATATTCCTCAAAACTGGCCACGCGATTACTGGAAATTAACTATAATTTAGTTTTGGTCTCAATGTTGTAATTTTGCTGTGGTAATTGGTAATTTGTGACAATTTTTTAAATAAAACATTGCTGTTTAATCGCGTAGAATTAAAATCTAATTTTAGGTTTTGGATAATTTTACATTCCGGAGGGAGCTAGCTTTATCCTCTCCTCAATTTTTTGGACTGATGAAGTTAATCTTCGGTCTGGCATTCTTTAGTCCCACACACACTTTTTCCAAAAAACGATTTTTTTATCATAAATACAAAAATTTTGGTTTTTTACTACAGTACAATGTATAACATGCAGGCGCGGCTTATTGCGGTGCGATCTACTAGTGGTAAAAGTGGTGCGATCTTATAGTCACTGTTGGCGCAAAAATATTTTTGAAAATATAACAATTTCTAAGATATGGCAAAGTCCAGGTCAAGTGCTTAGCTCATTTTTTCATTCGTTTTCTTGTTAAAAGGATTCAGCAGAAGAGGAAAGGAAAACAATGGGCTTTGTACTGATGGTTCGTAAAGGAAATAAGCAACAATATAAAACATTCGAAGCCGATATCAATTCGGAATTGGCCCAAAATTTGCGTGATCAAGAATTAGCCCAACGGGAGGAGAAAGAACGTGTGAAGAGGCTTACTCTTAATATCACAGAACGGTTTGAGGAAGAAGACTATCAAGAAATGCTACAGGTAATCAATTGTTTCATTGTTGGCCGGTTTATTGATCAACTTGATCTTGCATTCTTTTCTGGTATCTTTTTACAGCAGCAGAGCAAACCTTCAACACAAAATTTAAATCGAGAAAGGAAAAAATATCAACATCCCAAAGGAGCCCCTGATGCAGATTTAATATTTGGCCCAAAACGTGTTCGCTGAAGAAACTTATACGAGCTGAAAAGTGGAAAAAAAGTTTATTAAACGAGTTTGTGGAGACTCAGAAAATATTTTATGTATGATTTTGAAGAAAATATTGTGAAGAGGAATAAGTAAAATTTGAATTGCTGGATTTTAAAAGAAATTAAGTTTTTATTGAGTACAATATGAAATAAACCATGTTTTTTTGTTATCACTATTATTAATTTTGAGGGGTTGTAATTAACTATGTATATATAGCTAGTTATATTTGCCAAGTTCTTCATAGATCCACAATGTGGTGACGAAATTGAGCGTAAACCGTGACCAGTACTTATTCGAGGTGTTCTTGCAGTATATTACCAGCTCTAGAGATTCTCTGCTGTAGGGCAAATAGTACTGAAAAATAAACTTGTGTAAGAATTTATGAAATGGGACATGAAACACTCAGACATGGGAAGTCGTTTATTTCAAAAATCCTCTAACTAATACACACATTTTTAAACAACGATTACTTATTTAATTGTACAATGGTAAAAAAATTATCATTAAAACAAAAATGAAAATTTAATCGGCATCCTCGAACTGATCATCATCAAAATTTTGGTCTCCATTGCCATAAGTGTAATTGGTGTGAAGTGAATGGTTCTGCAGCTGAGACGACAGAAAGTGGACATCTGAAATTATAAAGACCGACGTGAAAGAAAAAAAAATATTACAGGTGCAGTGATTATTTTCGCTTCTTCCATAAGTTTGAAAATCACTTCCATATGTAGTCTGCATTAATATCGTCTAGTCTCATGCAGCCTCACACAGTCCCATGTAGCATCATGTATTCTTTACATGTCCCAAACTAAATAAAACTTCAATTATTTTTAATATACTAAAAATAGCTTGTACAAGAACTTGGAAACCTTTAAATTCGCTTGATAAACAACATATCACTACTTCCGGTTACACCGGAAGTGAGACCACCCTTTTTTTTTTCTTAAACAGCACTTTATATTTTTTCTGTGCTTGATTCTGATAGAGCAATAAATTTTCTAGTCAGCATGTGTAAAAGTTAATCAAGAAGTTGAACGGTTAGCCGCCAGAGGGCGTTGAAGTGAAAACTCAAGTAGTCACTATATATGGAGAGTAGCGACAACTGCTAGTACGCCGCCATATTTGACCTAACGGCTTCGCTGGTACTATGTTATATCATAGCACGGCATAACAACAATAAAATGTAATTTTAAAGAAATTTCTCATTGTTTTGTAATTTTTATTAGAAGAAACACCGATCATCAATATTAAATACAATACCTGATCGAATTAAGGTAACAAAACTACGTAAATACGAGTAAAATAATTAGTTGCATGCATTTCTCATTCCTACACTTTTACTATCACACGCGATGATTTTACATTTTTTTATACATTTGTTATACTGCCGAACAATAAAAAACAAACGTTAATGTTGTGATACTTTAGAAAGTTATCGTTATCTGCATATGAATTGCAATATAATAGATTGTGCTGTAATAAGAGAATTTATAATCTCCAATTCTCTTTGCCGAATGACTTTTTCACAATCATGCAGTAAATTAAATATTTTTAGGGAACAATGGACCAAACTTGTTGTTTCACACTGTCAGAGGCATCGGTTTTTAATTTTGTTAATTTACTAACTTCGACATTAGAATCGACTTTATAGTTAACAGAATTTAAACAAACTTCGCATTTTAAATTGTGCTTCTGCTTTAATTGCCTCACTGTTCTGCAGCGTAAATAATAAAGTGATTATTCTTCGTCACATTCAAGATTTGCACCCTGTTCAGTCTCTATTTCGTAAGAAATTATTGGAATTCCCTTTCGGTTTCAGAAATTTCAAATTCTTCTTGTGAGGTTGTTTTTGATTTAAGTTGAAGAAAATCGACTAGAAATTCAGCATCGTCAACCTGATGTGATGTGTGGTGGATCCGGCATGAAATATAATTTCCTGTTTTGAGAAACGGGATGTAAGCAAGCAGTTTTACAACGTTTACCGCTGATTACACCGCATTCTTTCCAGACTGCTATGTTCGTTACAACTATATCAATGATAACCCCTATTTTTTCACATTCTTCTTCTCTTCTTTATCTTTCACCTCTCATACCCGAAGGTGTCGAGGACTTCCACTCCGGGTAGGCTTTCGCTTGTGTAACAGGAGGTAGTGGGGCCTTTGGCCATTAGATTGCTACGCTCCTGACGCTTATGCCACCCTTCATGCCCATTCATTCAATGTCATTCCCACACATGTGTTTAATTGTATGTTTTTATGTTGTTTATGACTTTGTTACTTATCCTGGTCAGTCAGTAATCAAGGTAAGTGCCGTTAATTGTAACCCAACGTCGAATGGTTGCCGAGCTCGATACCAATCCACGGGAGGGCTCACGCATTGTGAGCCTGATCCTCTTACCACTGGACCACTCGGACCTGTATCATTTTCACATTCGTTTATATTAAAAATTATGTTTACAGTTTTAGCGCGCAAAATAAATTTCCGGTGTAATGATATGCAGCGGTTTGTTTCCACCGAGTAGTAATGCTTCCTAACATGAAGACTAATGCATGGGTGGAATAATTGTCTATAGAACCATCTGACAATGGTATGGTCGGCTTTCCAATGGTTTCGCCACTTGACACATCTACATCAAGCCCTGGGGTAATAGCCATTTCATCAATCAGTAATACGGCAAACTTTTCTTCCGGCTTCATATTGGCAATTTTCATAGAAATTGAAGGAAAGAGTTCTTTTAAAATACCAGGCTGAAACGCTACATCCTCCAATTTTCTTTGGAGAGTTCGTTCACTAGGAAGTGGAAAATTCATGTCTCGTAAAGCATTATATCCACGTGAGCCACACGCAAGTCGAATTTTTAAAGCTTTTTGTATGGTTTCCTGTGACCACGATGAACCTTTTATAGTTTTTTTGGAAAAGAACAGAATTTGGTCTTGATTTAAAAACACGTTCAAGTTTTCACTTAAATTTTCGTAGTCTTTTTTTGCTCTCTTATATTGTCTTTCGGCTACTTGGAATTTACGCTGCAATTCTGCAATTTTCTGTTTATATTGCTCTTCCGGGTCGCCCGCATTAATTACAACATTTTGCTCTTGCAAATTTATTTTATTTACATACTTGCTGTAAAATAAGACAGTAAATAAACAATAATTATATTTTTAACAGCGTTTCTTACCATCATTGCCATCACCAGCAACAACGATAATTTCCGGTAAATTACGTTTTAATATTCTTTTAGGATATGCAGCGGCTACATATTTATGAGAAAAAAAGCAGTTAGCACATCAGTCAACATTAATTATTTCAGAACATCGGCTGGACAAGATTCGTACTGATCCTCAGTAAAATGTTTCTGTATAAAAAATAAGAAAGTAAAAATGTGTTTGTACCTATAATAATAAAAATTCGATAGTAAAAAAAAAAGCACTTTAAACAGCGGTCAAATTTAGAACAATGAACATTTTCAAAATTTTAAATATTTAACAAAAACTGAACTACTAATATAGTCTTAACAGTATTTTTTTAATATTTAACGTAATTTCTAAGGAAGTAACTTACTTCAGAAAGTCGTAAATTTGAGGAAGGAACCCAAGTTTTTCTGCTAATCTTTTGCAGCTACAATTTTCTGCTCTTGGGATCAGCAGGAATTTTAAATAATTTTAGTCCACCTTTCACCTGTTGGTTGTAACAATCAAAAGCACAACACTGTGGCATTTTTAATGAATAATGATTTTTTAGCTCGCAAAAAATGCACTCTAACTATGCAAACACTGCAGTTCCTAGGTCAATCATTATGGCTGACGCTTGGCGGGAACCTCTCAACCAATAGGAGCACGCTACTGTCGGCGAACGCCACGGCAATCAGTGGTGGTATTCTCCTTATATGTATAGTGACTAAACTAAAGTTGGCCATTAATTTCGTTTTTTAAATCTGCCAAAATTTTTTTAAGTGGTTAGTGGTGTCATTACAAAATTAAATATTTTATGATACAATTGTTTTTATTTAAACTTTCACTTTGTCAAAAAAGTAATTTCAAACCATTATTAGGAGTTCACTTAGATTTATTTTTCAGACCCACTTTTTAAGCAGCCAACGAATTTTTTTTTCTTGTTGTAGGAAAGAAGTAACAAACGTTTATTCTAAGTTGTAAAACCCTGAGTCAGCGGATACGCATTTTTTTCATGCGTTTATGTTTGTGTAACTTTTACAAAAAAATTTGGCTGCAAACTTTGAAATTTTGATTTGATGTCAATTGTCAAAAATACGTTCAACTTTTTTTTAAATGAAAACAAGGGTCGGCACAGTGACACAAGTGATCACGTGTTTGGAGGGTACATAAACGTTTGACAGTTGTAAATACCTGGCGGCTATTTTGTCATGTGACTGGAGGATAACCAACAATGCACTTGGTCACGTGACAAAATAGCCACCAGGTATTTACAACTGTCAAACATTTGTCTACCCTCCAAACATGTGATCACTTACGTCACAAACCCGAGCCTTATTGTGTTATTTTTGGTTCGTTTGAACGTTCTCAGTGTTCTACACACCAAGCCACTCGATATATTAGGTTAGCATAGTGGATCAACTACCCTAACCCAACCTATCGAGCTACCTTGCTACATACTTATCCATAAATATTTTTCCACTTTTTTGTTTTTGTGGAAAACTATTTCCTACAAAAATAGATAGTAGGCCGTAGGTCTTCTCACTGGCAACAAAATTTAACTAAGAAATCAAGTTATTACAGGTTATAACAAACTAAAACAATTGAAGTAAATGTCATTACAACATTTGTTAACATATCGACGTTATTAAAGTACTTTTCTTAAATCTTGTTAGTATTGTTTATTTTAATAAATTATCGTAATTCTTATCTTTGACGATAACTTCAAGTACGACGAAGAAGTCGATGTTTTTTTACTTGAACACGTATTGTCCGCAACAAATTAATAATATAGGAATAAGAAATCAAGTCATCTGGAGACATAGATAACCGAAATCAAGTCATCCAGTTCTGTTGCTGCTATAGCAACACCAACTGTTTACTTTTTAATATTACCTTTGACAGTGACATGTAAACATGCAAAAAAAAGTGTAAAGTTAAAATAAATAAATATTGAAGTTATAAAGTATTTTATTTACACATCAATATGAACTTCAACAAAGTAAACCTGGAACTTATTAATAAAGTAATAGCTTTGATCAAAGGTTTATTTTTTGTATAGCAAAAGCTAAATAAAAATTATTATTATTATTTGCTTGTTTATTTAATATATATATGTCTGATTTTATTGGCAAAATTTTGTTGTAATAAAAAACTTTGGCTGAAAGAAAAGCGGTTCTATAAAAATAGACAAGTAAACCGCTGAAAATGTTTTGAAACTACGTTTTTTTGACAAAGTTGGTCTCTAGACAATCTGAAATGTTACAATTTTCGAGGATAATACCACGAGAAGTGAAAATGTTTTGTGTTTACGCAAATTATTGTTAAAATTTTGCGAAAAAAAACACGTTAAAAATTCGTGTTTTTGTTGAGCGAAATTTGCATGTAAACACAAAACATTTTCTTAAGAAATTTTAATCGCGAGTGGAATTTGGAAAGATTATTCAACAATATACAGGATGTATCAAATTGCATGTTAACTATGGGGATCTCGCTTATTTGAAGAGATACGACGATGGTTAAATTAGAAAAAAGTTGTGGAATTTTGTGCCCACTGATAATCCAAAAAGATATTAGACCTATCTAGCTTAGTTTCTGAAAGAACTGGAAAAAACAAATTTCGGATTTTTTGTTTTCGGCTATAACTCATTTATCATTTATGTTACATATTTCTAGTTAACGCATTATTAGGACACTTTTTCATGCTGAATCCAAATTTTCAAATCAGATTTGGTGTAACTGTTACCATTGCTCGTTTTCGACAGTCAACTTTTTTTTTCTTATGGTCGGCATTTTAAATTTTTTATATTTGAATAAAGTTTTTAATTCAGATTTCAACGATGTGTCACACTTTGCATTTTGTTTAAGTTTTGAACATTATATTACAGAAAATAAAAATTTCATAAGAGTGCCATGAAAAGACCACGTCATTTAATTTATTTTTGAAAAAATCTATTAGGCTAGAAATACGTATAAGGTTAAAATAAATAGATATTGTTATAGTAGGCTATGAACTGATGGAAGTAAAACAAAACACTACTTTTATTTACTTTGGCCTTTAGATACATTAGGTACGCAAAAATTTCAGGAAACTTTGTTTTGAGCGTAGACAGCAGGTTATGTTATTTTTAACAAAAACAAATAAATGACAAAATTTCGAACATACACAATTTACTGAAAATTCCACTTGCATTTTTTATGTTTGCAACTAACAACAAATTTAAATAAAAGGTTAAATAAATACAACAGATAACACTAGAACTGCACTAATACAAACAATTATTAAATAACACAACATAAAAGTATAGGGTCACGAAGAAATAAACAAATTAAAATGTGTTAATAACTGTGTCATTCATTTGTTTTTGTCAAAAATAACTTGACCTGCTGCTTACGCTCAAAACAAACTTTCCTGATATTTTTGCGTACCTATCGTATTTAAAGGCCAAAAGTAAATAAAAGTAGTGTTTTATTTTACTTCCATCAGTTCATGGCCTACTACAATTTTTTCAAAATAAAGTAATGACGTGGATTTTCCATGGCAATCTTATAAAATTTATATTTTCTGTAATAAAATGCTCAAAACTTAAACAAAATGCAAAAGTGTGACACATCGTTGAAATCAGAATTAAAAACTCTATTCAAATATGAAATAATTTAAAATGCCGACCATAGGAGAAAAAAAAAGTTGACAGTCGAAAATGAGCAATGGTAACAGTTATACGTATTCTGATCAAAACTTTAGATTTAGCATAAAAAAGTGTCCTAATAATGCGTTAACTAGAAATATGTAATATAAACGACAAATGAGTTATAGCCGAAAACAAAAAATCCAAAATTTCAGTTTTTTTTAGTTTATTCAGAAACTAAGCAATATAGCTCCAATTGTTTTCAGATTATTAGTGGGCATAAAATTCCACAACTTTTCTCTAATTTAACCATCATCGTATCTCTTCAAATAAGTGAGATCCCCATAGTTAACACGCAATTTGATACATCCTGTATAGTAACACAACATACTTTACCGTACTTTTTAGAATACTTTCATTTATTTTTTCAATGGAGGAACACCCGAAACGAATATTATCAAGCAATTTAGCTATATGAAAGTATAAACTTCACGTTTACGTTAAAATAAAACAATTATTAAAATCAAAGCATCCCACGTCTTTGAAAACACAATGACATTGAGGTTTCTCACTAAAATACGACGATTTTGTTTGGCGTGATTTCATAAACAAAGCCATCGTATTGGCGTATTTACTATAGCTTGAAAACACGATGACATCGAGTCTTTTCACTACAATGCAGTTTTGTTTGGTGTGATTTGAAAAATAAAACCATCGTATTTGCTCATTTACTATAGCGTTCAATAATCCATTAAATATTTGTAATGACGCTCACTGACTGCTTTGAAAACGTTTTTGCAAATTTAAATATGAAATTCATGACCGACTCGAGTTTTTATTTCAACGCCCTCTGGCGACTACCAATTCACTTATTGAGTAACTTTTATACATGACTCAATAGAAAAATTTAATGCACAGAGCGCAGACAAAATATAAGGTGCTATTTAAGAAAGGAAAGTTGGCCTTACTTCCCGGTGAACCGGAAGTAGTGATATGTTGTTTATAAAGCGAATTTAAAGGTTTCTGCAACGCTTGCAGAAGCTTATTTCGGTATCTTGAAAAAATATTAGCTGGGGATATCTAGGCTGAATCACCTGATAATACCGTTCTTCTATAAAAACTGGCCCACACTACTGCGCTGTTATAAATTTTTAGTCCAATGAACCGCATATCAGATTAAACTTCACACAAACTTCTATTTTTTGGCAATTGTTTTATACCTTCAACTGTTTCCAGATTATGACGCAGCCGTCAATACTTTTAAATTGTATGGTATACAGGATGTATCAAATTGGGTATTAACTATTGGGATCTCGCTTATTTGAAAAGATATGACGACAATTAAATTAAAGAAAATTTGTTATTATTTGAAAATCATTAGCCCGTATTTTCTAAAGTTTTTGAGATATGGCAACGAAACTTAGTATAGGTAATATGTACCCTAAAAGGCACATTTTGACATATTGACACATTTTTTGAACTTCTGGTTTCACCAGAAATGTCCCCAACCTCTCAATTTCAAATGGGACACCCTGTATATTTGATATTTTTGGAATTCTGATAATCACATGCACTATTTTTGAAAATTTTTAAGTCTTTTTAATTTTTTTAGAGTCAAATTTTGTTTTATGTCTAAAGTGCTATGATTTGCCTCAAATCATTCTAAGGCACAAACTCAATAACAAAATAATACAAACATTCATATTTGAAGAAATCACTTTTTTTTACCACTATTCTTTAGACACTAGATATCTCAATGCAGATTTTCACCACAAATCCAATGATGTCCTCAGATCCAAAATCGGGTTGATATTATTTTAAAGCCGCCAATTTCTTTGTGGATGAACTTTAAAAAATCGAGGAAATACTGGTTTCAAGTGTCATGAAAAAAAAAGAACTTTTAACTGTTCTTCACTAATTTACACACTTAAGGCACTTTGTTAGTATCTATCAAACGTTCTTTTTTTCCATGACACACTTGAAACAAGTCTTTCTTCGATTTTGTCAACTTCATACACAAAGAAATTGGTGTGTTTAGATTCATATCAACCAGTTTTTGGATTTGCGATGAAAATCTGCGTTTAGATACCTAGTGTCTAAAGAATAGTGCCATTTGAAAAAAATGACTAATTCACAAAAAAGTGATTTCTTCAAATATGAATGCCTATATCTACCAGAATACTTGTAAAAAAACATGTTTATATTTTTTTATTATCGTTGTCATCCCACTTTAGATGTAAAATAAAAATTGACTAAAATATCAAGTAGGCTTAAAACTTCAAAAACAGTGTAAAAGTACTCAGAATTATCTCAGGACTCCAAAAATTTCCAAACATACACTGTGTCCCATTTAAAATTTAAAAGTTGGGGTAATTTCCCGCAAAACCGAAAGTCAAGAAAATGTGCATTTTTGGGTACATATTACCTATGCTAAGTCTCATCGCCATATCTCAGCAACTCTAGAAAACACAGGCTGTCTAATAATTCCGTTGACACCCGGTATATTCACCTCCTAATCAACAGAGTCTTCTATTTTACTCTCACTGTCAGCTGAGTTTCTACGTTCATATACCTATTCAGTATTTCCATTATCACCTTTATCTATCTGCGTTTGTAACTTTTTTAAAACCAGCCTCGTTGTTATCCATATTCTCTTTGAGCGTGCTTATATCTACATTTAACCGTTATTGTTTCAGTTCTTCATCTTATTGATCAGTACATTTTGGTTCAGTGTAACATACCGGTAATAGTAACAACACAAAATTAGGGTGGCGTAAATTTTGATAGCGTTACCCACAACCCTAATCCTATGTAATTTGACACAGTCCCATAAAGTTTCTATGTAACCCCATGTAGACCATATATACGGCCTTATGTAGTCCTGTATGGCCCTTACCCAGTCTGAAGTCTGTAGTACACTGTGCGGTAAAGCGATTTACAGTGTTTCAAGTTTCTGTTAACATATTTACCTGAATCTCCACCAGCTCCAAAATCATTCGTTCGACCATTAGCCCCAAATCCTTGTTCATAATAATCTTCAGCATCTTCATACACATTTTCTTCTTCCTCAATCATATCTTCAGGATCGGGATTTAACACCTGACATTGACTTAAGGCACTATAAATAGACCGTATGGCATTTGGCTCTGATGGAACCAACAGTAACTGTGACATATTTGCTTCCGATTCTGTATCACTATCTTCGTCATCATCATGTGGCTGGTTTGCTCTTGAATTTACTGATGGTGCTTCGCCGTTCGGTGCTATAACAATTAACTGAAGTATGTTGATTTTCTACATTCTTTTAAATTTTACCTGGAATTGTTATGTGTCCATCAATCATTATAAACACACATTCAGTGTGATAAATGTTGGGATCTGTCGTTATAGCGTGCATGGATATGTGGGGGTATTCAATGCAGAAACCCATACCCTCCTGTTCTTTCCAACATAAAGTCCTGAAAGGATAGATTTATAATTATAAAAATTGGGAATTTATGCAATGTTAAATATAACCTTTCACTAACATAGAGAGTGCCTATTCCTAGATCTCTGTTATCTAGTATGGCTCTTGTATCTCGTTGTTCGTACACAATTGGAGATTCCGGGTGTTGAAATACTACTAAAATAACCATTTTGTTTCAATTTTCACGACAAATTTGAAGGAAATGCAAAAGTTTACTTCAAACACGTTTGGTTACTGGATAAACATAAACAACAGTAGCAGTGCGACCAATGTTACTAAACTAATGTTGAAAAATAACTAAAAATTACACATGTATGTCAAAGTTGCTAACATACAAACATCAGCACGAAAGTACACTAACGCCATATGTTTTGAGTAGGTGAAAGCAGAGGCAAAAATTTTTTTTCTAGAAAGCAGCGTACAGAAGAACGAATAAAGTGGGGCATTAGCAAAGGTTTTTTTTCTAGCATATTATTATATAAATAATAGTTATTTACGTCACTAGTCCGGGAAGTGACATATTAAAGTATGAGTTTAGATATTTGCGGACGAGACGACGAAAGGAGCCGAGTCCGAAATTTCTAAACGAATGCTTTAATAATCACTTCACGGACGTGTATCGTACAAAATTTTATTTCATTACTGCCAAAACCATTTTTTATTTTAATATTTTCTTTTTATAAAAACGTCATTTTTTAAATTTATATTCTGTCAAATTAAACATTCGCTGTTGGGATTTCTCGTTGCTTAGCTACAAATAAATGTGTTTGATGAATTTTTCTCCAAGCAGTCCGGGAAGGGCTGGTAAGCAACACTTCCCGACCTTGGCCTGTAATGTGCCATTTCCTGGACTCAAATCAATTACGTAAAGTGGTATATAGCGTACAGTATGAAATAAAATACTTTATCGATATGTTTACATGTCATTATCAACGGGAAGTGAAAGTAAACAACTACAGCATGCCTATAGAAACAATTGTAGCATATTACTTTTCTGAAATCAAAAATAAAAAATTTAAAATTTGTTATAGAACACCGTTTTACTTTTTATTGTAAAATAAAATATTATCTCAACAATATTTTCAAAGAATTATAATTATCAAAACCACATTATTAATATCATAAACAATATTAATGTAAAAATCATATTTTATTATTTAAAAGAATCTTTCATAATTTTTACTATTAAGAAATATCTTTGGGATAATTTTTATTATTCAAAATGATTGTTTATAATATGCTCTTTTAATAAACTATATGTATATTTTACCAATGTTTATTTTTTTATTAGTATTTTTTTAAATAAGTTTTAAGTTTCAAATTATGTTGTTCAAATAAATTAAAAAATATTACACATCCACAGTTTTTGTTCTTTGGTCACTGTGCCTTTAAACAAATGCTATTAATACGCTGTATTTGCTTTTATTGCTTCTATGCTGACCGCCGCTTGTTAGATGAAAACTCTGATTACGCCACTGTTGCATTGTTGATGGCTAATATTACA
Organism: Ctenicera cuprea; assembly: GCA_958336395.1. Taxonomy (NCBI): domain Eukaryota; kingdom Metazoa; phylum Arthropoda; class Insecta; order Coleoptera; family Elateridae; genus Ctenicera; species Ctenicera cuprea. The sequence goes on along the minus strand of OY284495.1, from coordinate 26,798,838 downwards.
AAATATCTTAAGAATATTTAAAAAATATATAAAATAATCTTTACGATATTTTTAAATAATAGTAAACTAGCTGAACCCCTGGGCTATGTTCCACGCTTTGTTTTCGTGTAGCTTAGATTGTTAATCTCGGCTGCAGCTATATTCCTCTCAAGATTGAGACAGGTCGAAGAGATGCGCGTTTAATATATAGATATGTTAAGATAATCTTAATTTCTGAATTAAAAATAATGTTTACATAGTATTATTTGCTGCAATTCGCGTTTCATTTTTGTCAAACTTTTGGCATTGTCTTGTGAAGAGGTGAACGGAATAATTAATTTTTCTCGAGAAAAACAACTTATAGAAAAACGGGCGACGTGTGGCTGTAGCAGAGGCTCCCTGCTAATACACCAACACCGCTAGGCTATAAAAAGGCACGTAAAAACACTTGAAACTTCTGAAATCGAATTAAAAAGTTTTATAATTTGTCTAATTCCCTATTTTTTGTCCAAAGAACAATAACAAAATTAATTTATTAATGAGTTCTAGTTTACTTCGTTGAAGTTCATATTGATGTATGAATAAAAATACTTCATTACTTCAACAATATTTATTTATTTAAACCTCATACGTACCTACACGTCAAGAAAATGATCCTATGACGTCATAAAATGTACTTTTGACGTCAATAGATCAATTTCTGACGTCAAAAGTTCGATTACGAGTTTTAATATATAAATAAATAATTTTATCAGAAATTCGATGATTTTTGTAAGTCAACAAATAATTTTTTACGTAAAAGTCAATTACCGACGTTTGAAATTTAGTTTGTAACACTTAATATTCAATTTATGACGTCAGCAATTATTTGCGCACTTGAGAAAAAGGTAAAAATTGTTAACTGTTGTTAGGAAAACAATTTATATAAAAAGACTATGACAAATGTATTTAAATTAATATAAATAATATATTTATTGCTTTATTTCTTTCATTTAGTGTGCTGAGAGTGGATGTCAAAAATGTGAATAAAAAGAGATAATGTTATTTTTATGGATATATTTACTCGTAGTCATATTTCAATGCTACACAAAAGATGAAGTCTAAAAATAAATAGTTTTAGATTTAATTGTTTATTAGGATTTTTAGATATAAAGATTATATTTATCTGGTTATTCACCTCAAAAATATAAACATACACAGTGTAGGCTAGTGGTAGAGCTGACTTGTACTACTACCACAGTATACTTATATATACAGTAGCGAAAGTAAAGGTCATTTATGGTAATTATAGCACCAAGCGGCGAACAAGTTACACTAAAATCTGACAGCTGACGGTAGTAGTGTTTCTCTGCTTTTTGAACGTTATAAGAACAATTTTCAAGTTGTTTGCCAGTGTTTTTATAAAAATGTGATTAGTGATATACCAATCTATTATGAGAGTCTCAAAAGGGAGCGCATGTTCCGCCGTAAACTGCGAAAACAACGAAGGAAAGAATCCCAACCTTAGTTTTTTACATTTCCCAAAGATCCAAAAAGGTAATAAATTCTGATAAATATTAATACATTAAAGTTTAACTTTCTCGTCGTTTTAGATCAAAACAGTGGGTTGTAAACTGTAGACGTGAAGATTAACGTGAAAAGGAGGTTGGATATTTGAATAAAAACTGCACTTTGTGCACGCTGCATTTTGAAGATTCGCAGTTTATAAATGTTAATAAATCATATTACTGGCATTATCTTTGTATTATTTAAAAACCATTATAGTATAATTTAGCTCGTAATTTTTCTGTTTTGCTTATTAAAAATATGGTAACAACAACGAACTGGATTAGAATTTAAAACCCGCCATAATTTAAACGATAGTTTAACTTGTCGACCGCTTGGAGCGCCACTAGTTATAGCTTACCAGGCGTTATATGGGCACTTTCGCTACTGTATATATAAGTATACTGTGCTACTACTCTGAAGTATAAATACAATTGTCTTTTATATTTTGCACATTTCGAATTTACTGCTCGATAATAAAAAAAAAATAACTTTTACGAATAAGGAAATTTTAAGCGCCTCAGTTTGGTTGCCGTTTTATTTTGTTTTGGCGCCCTTAGTAATTTGCCAACGTTGGCCTGTTTGCAGATTCGGCTATGTCTATAAATAATGCTTGCGTAATATTGAGGAAAAAGGTTTACTATTTTCTCAAAACCTATGAGTTTAGTGTACACTTGTTTGTTTGGGCGTAACGTTGGCTACTTCGACATACTTATGTATTGTATTGTATATAACTTTAGCTTAGTACCAACCTAAATCGTAATTTCTAGTGACGATGTTGGTTCTAATCTTAGTATAATGGTTTGTGGTTCTGATGTTGGTTAGCTAGAAGTTTGACGTTTAAGCTGTTGAATGACGTGCATCGCCCCTTATTTTTAATATTTTTAAGAAAATAAATAAATAAAACAAAATTATTGAGCCGGTTTGTGTTTTGTATTAAGGGTTTGGTTAATTTTTACTTAATTAATAATTTCTACGTCTATTACTAAACTACAAACATTATTTGTGATTAACCAAACCACTGCAACAATGGATTTAAAAGCAGAACTCGATTTAAGCGGTAAAGTAATTATAAAAGTACAATTAGCAAATGATATAAGAAGAATTCCAATCCATAACGACGCTATAACTTATGATGAACTCGTTTTAATGATGCAAAGAATTTTTAATGGAAAACTTAGTGCAAGCGATGACATCACTATCAAATACAAAGATGAAGGTACTGTGTTTATCTTGATACTAATTGAACTGGAATTTTAAATATCTTTTCCAGATGGTGACCTAATAACTATTAATGACAGCTCGGATCTCTCGTTTGCTATACAATGTAGCCGTGTCTTAAAATTAATTATTTTAATGAACACCCCGGAAAGTACTTCAAGTGAGGCTAAGACTAAAAGTGTTTTAAAGCACTCAGAGTTAGTTGGATTAAAAACACAACTAAGGAGCATTAGGGATCAAGTTAATAAATTATTGGATTCGTTAGATGCTACTCCAAAACCAAGTTCGAGTAATACCGAACAAAGTATTTTTATTTTACACTTTTATTATGAGAAATGCTATTTTTTTTTATTTAAGCCAATCCAGAGCAACCTGCAAACGATCCAACGCCTTCTAGTGACAACTTTGTAAGTAAAGTTAATCCTAGTGAATTTGATCCGCTGCAAGACAAAAAGCAAGCTGTGGAGACTCCTAAGGAAGTCTCCCAGATTCCTCAGAGCAACCAAGAAACACCTGAGAGTCGCCCCCACTCTGTGCCGGTAGTACCTACACCACCAATGCCTGTTAGTGCTGCTAATCAAAATCCTCACGTTGCCGAATATTATGGACGAACACCTGTTTCAGGTAAATTTGGTTCTTTTTTCTAAAAAAAATTAGCTTATGTTATTTGCCCTTTAGGTTATTCACAAATTTCGTATCCGTATCCTCAACAATATTCATATTCATCAACAGGAGGGTAATTGTAACATTTATTGAAATAATTATTATAATAAAAAGTAATTTTTCCAGCTACATTCCACCATCAGATATGGTCCATGTTGCCCCTAATCCTAATGTATATGTAAATACATCCCAATCGAACATGCCATATGCAGGTCAACCTCAACAGCAGCCTTATAATGCACCTGCTCCTCAAGGTTATCCAACACAAGGGCAAGGAGGGAACCCCTATTCGAAGAATTATACCCAGCCGTCTCCACAGCATGGTTATATGCAGCCTCGCTAAGAGTTGTTTTTTAATTGCTGATTTATTATCACGATTTATGTGTATTTTAATTGTTATATTTTAGCAGCTTCACTATTTTTTTGTATGTACATCTAAAATTTTTGAGATTAACATAGTTAACATGAAGCTGTAATTATTAATTTTTGACACTAATTAGGGTACTATTGATACTCCATACTGTAACGTAATTGCTATTGCAAATTAGAAATTTAATTCAATTATATTGTTTAACAATAATGGTCTTTTTTGAGTTTGTATTCAAAGACGGATTAGTCATTGAGCAGAGTATGCAGCAAAAATTTTCAGAAGCAGCAAAAATTAAAAGTGACGATATTTGTGTTTTCGTTTAGGTGAAAAATTATTTGTACTAAGTGTGCGTGGCCTACAATAAATATTATTGTTATAACATCCACACACAGCCACATTTAGACATGCTTCAAAGACGCTGCGATAATAGAATTATTTTCCAGTTTGGGTATGCCAAATGCGTTTTTTAAGAGCGGTAGATGCAAATAGATTGATACTTTTTCATTAATCTGATAAAATTTCATTTATGATATAAATTTTGGTATGTACTTGTCCTACAATTGGTTTCTTTAACATATGCATGTATTTCAGTTAATTGATTTCTAGATTACTGCTGGTAATCACACGCCAACCATATTATTTTGTCTTCCAGAAGTAGGTGATCATGGGGTAGTTTTGTGCCACATAAATTTTCTATCAGTAGAAACAAAAATACGTTTTAAAACAGTCTGTGATTTTAGGGATTTCAATTGTAATTTCAATAATTTACGATCAGTACCATGGAGCATAGTTTATGATCTTAATGATGCTGATAGCAAAGTAAACTTTTTAAATTGCAGACTGGGAGTACTACACTTAAATGGGAACTCTGCTTATAACACAGGTATGCCACTAGCATGGTGCGCTCTCAAGTTCATGTGACGTCACACATCTCCGGCGCATCGAGGAACTGGATACACATATACCTCAGTTGCCTCATAAAACCACATACATAATGAATCCGATTGTTTCACAAACCGCATAACACCACATACAGCCTGATGGAAACATTATAAGGTTATATGAGGTTTCTATATATATTTTCAGTAAGGTAATCAAACCAAACCAAAAAATTTAATGATCTTAGACCAGTAAGTATTCTTCCAATATTATCAAAAGTGATGCGTGAAAAAGCTGTATGTAATACGATGGTTAACTACACGCATATCAATCGGGTTTTCCTAAACCTACAATAGGTAAGGTTTTAGGCTCTTCACTTATCTAAGTGGCAACAGATTAAAATACCTTTGGTATTGTCCATTCAACGTCAACTTGTTTAGCCTTATTGAACTACAGTAAGGCTTCTGATTTGTCAAATCATAGTTTGTTTGCTAACTGTAAAGGTTTAATTACTTTGGTTTTTCTGAATCGGTGTGTATTTGGTTTTAATTTAATGACTACCTACTCATTAAACAGAATTCAAATTGTGGAAGTTGACGGTGTTCTGTCAGATGTTGCTATGCAATATGGTGTTGTTAGGGTAGTCTCTTAGGACCCATATTACGCTGCAATTTTTCCCATTTGTAACAATTTACTGCAGTATTCACATACGGACCCAAATCCATATATTAGGACCTTATCTTGTATTTCGCATTTCTTCCACTATAAACCTCTTTACAAAGTTGTTTTTCTGCTTTATGTAAAATCCTTTTTTTCTGTAATAAAGTATACTTTGGTTACTGTTGAAATAACAAACATTTCAAAAAAAGGTGTCGCAATATTACAATTTAATTTCGGCTTAGATCGCATCGTCATTTAGGAATTACAACCAACATAATCAGGCTAGGACTGACTTGCAGCCTATCTACCTTTACAAGCATTTGCTATAAATGTTTAAGCCTTACTGATTCGTGGGCTCTGCGCTTAGTAACTTGATCACTCTGAACATGCAAGCAGCAATGTCTTATGTGAAACGTTAGTTTGTATATGGCGTCACAAACAGCTAACAGGTATAAGCCAGTTAAGTATTCTTGTGCTGATAAACAAGATACACAAATTCTTCTCCGCCTCAAAGTGAAAGCAATCTAGGTACACGGCCCTGTTTAGGCAGGGAGGGCTTACCAATCACTATTGCTCAAGCATTTAGAACAAATGCTTGTAAAGGCAGACAAGCTACAGGTCGGTCCTTACTTGATTATGCTGGGTGTAATCCTCAAATGACGACGCCATCTAAGCCGAAAGTAAAATGTAATGTTGACACTCTCTAGAGAAGGTACCTTTTTTTTACAATGTTTGTTGTTTTAACAGTAAGCTGTGTTTTTTATTACAGAAAAGAAAGGATATTACAAAATGCAGAAAGCTGGTAAACGATGTTTATAGTGGAAGAAATGCGAAAAACAAGAATTATGTAAAAACAGTGAAAAATGTAATAAACAACTTTTATCTAAAGTATTCTTTTGTAAAATAAGTATTTACGCCACCAGAACCATTATTCCTCACTTTTGAACGATTCTGTGCTAACTTGCTTCCTAGGTATAGATAATATTAATTATGAAATATAATCTGTGTATATAAAAAGTTTAGTACAAATAATGTCATACAATCATCACGTGCTTTTAGTTTTATGAATCATATCCAATTTGGCCTTGATTCAAGTGTCAAAACAACCTATTTATTTTCCCATTTAGTGATAATCAAATACAACTTATCAATCCTTTGTTGTGCAAAACTTCCTTGTGTAATCAATAACAATCAGTTTAACCTTTAATGTTTACTGTGCAACGAGAGCAATGCGGTAGTTTCGACAAATTGCGTTTCTTCATTGTGCATCATCATCTAAAGTAGTGACTCAGAATAAGAACTGCTAAGTGCTAAAATGTTAACCAAAAACCCAGACAAGTGCACCACCCCACATCCAAACTTCATCTTCGATGAAGCTTGCTTAGATATTATTAATGACTTAAATGACACCATCGATGTGTGGGGCCAGTACGATGAGTGCGATGGATGTAAGTTTCAAATTTTAGCTGCCTCTGTTCCTCCAGGATCTAACACTTCAGTATTGGTTAACACCCAATATTCATTACACTTAAATTATACGAGTGGTAATAATATTAGTTGCGAGTAAGTCACAAGAAAACTAAGTTTTCTGAAGGTACCTATTAAGCTGATTTTTTTAAATAGGTTTAGTAAACTGTTTTATGAGCATTATCGCTATGGATGGAACTTAACTGAAAAATGCAGCCCAATATATATTAAAGAACCAGCAGACAGTGCTTATTTACGTAAGTATTAAAAGCTTGATGTGTGGAAGATGTATGTATGATGAAATTTTGTGTTTTAGCAATTCTTAGTGCTTTCATCATCCTGTTTACGTTTGGCACGTTATGGTACATGGTTAAGTGTATTTATAAGTGCACCAAGAATAATGAAACTGTCAGGAGGTATTTTATTTGGAACACTGAATTAGAAAGTGTAAGAAACATTTAATTATTATTTATTTTAAGTAATTCTCCCAGTTCTATAAATAGCTGCATGAGCAATTTAATCAGATTAAATTAAAAAATTGGACTTCTATTGGTAGTTCCCCATAGTTTTATAGTAATTATAATTTTATTTACTTACATGTGAGGAATAATACAAAGATTGAAATATGTAGGATTTAGGAAGTCCTTCGGGTACTTCCCCATTGGTGATTGAAAGGCCTCCTCCAATTCGTAAGCATCCGCACCGAGTAAAATCCATTGATGTGTTTCGTGGCTTATGTATTATGCTGATGATTTTTGTTAATTATGGAGGAGGACAGTATTGGTTTTTTAGGCATTCGGTTTGGAATGGACTTACAGTTGCTGACTTAGTTTTCCCATGGTAAGTAACAGACATAATTTTAGTTAACCCTTTGGCTGCTATGTTCTTAAGCGGTTGCCGTGCCTGCAACGCTGAATACTTTTTGACTCTGCGTGCTTACATTTATTATTAATTATTTTGGCTTTATCTCTTGGTAAACACTTGTATTGTTTTTTTTAATTGATAGTACATTACTTCTGGTTAGAATCTCGTTCAATTCACACTCAGAAAGACCTTTAAGAGCCATTTTACAACACCAAATTAAATACAACACCACTCCCTTTGAACTTCTAAACAAGACTGAAATAGGAGTGCATTTGATCACCAAATATTGAAGTATTGGGTGTCCGCTCCATTGACCACTCGCAAAGTTTTTACGGTAATGCATTCTGCAACAACAGTGCACTAATATAAAACATTTGAGTAAAGTTGCTTATAGCAGTTTGCTGTAGAATTCTAAATTGAGTATACTCGGGTGTAGCACCTTGGCGACGGCAAGTGTTTGCGACTTAACTCGTCGTGAGCAGTCAAAGGGTTAATATGATTTGAAAATTATGGTTGAAACTTTTACTAAATGCTCTTTTGATAGGTTTTTGTGGCTCATGGGTATGTCGCTTACAATATCTCTCAACAACAAACTACGCAGAGCCGTACCACGCCGACAACTCTTCATGCAAGTCATTCGTCGCTCTCTAATACTTGTATTTTTGGGTGTTGTGTTAAATTCACACGGAAAGACCACTACACTTGTTAGTTTAAGGTTCCCGGGTGTGTTGCAGCGTATTGGTGTAACCTACTTTATTGTAGGCATGCTTGAAGCAGCGTTTGCTAAAAGGACCGTGTCCGTTAATGAGGTAAATTTTATTAAATATGTAATCCTTTTGACTCTAATCGATTTCTTTTAGTTTGGTCGGCTATCGTTCCTTCAAGACATACTCGTAGCAATTCCTCAATGGTTTATCATGTGTATTTTCATACTTGTTCACACTACAATAACTTTTTTGTTGGAAGTTCCTAATTGTGGAAGGGGATATTTGGGCCCGGGTGGACTACAAGACCTTGGACATCATGATAATTGTACTGGCGGGGCTGCCGGGTATATTGATAGGGTTATTTTTGGCGAGCATATGTATAAGACGCCTACTTGTCGAAATTTGTATGAAACCAAGCTTTTCTATGATCCTGAAGGTAAGTTATTAATTTATTTATAGTGCAAAGCTGCGTTTAAGTAAATTTCTTAGAGCAGTATGGGGAAATATATCAAACACTTGTCGAAACAAACATAATAAAAAAATTTGAAATTGGAAGTGAAAGTTAGTCGTTATTTTTTTGGGTATCATTTTTTTGGAAACAGAATTGTGTAAATCTGAAAATGAAATCTGATAGGAGATCTTCGGCAAATTTAACGCTTTTTTTTTGGAACTCTAGCTTCAAAATTGCAATCGTTCAGTTTTTTTTTTAATTATTGTTTTAATGCCCCATTACATAGAAAACAAATAGGCAGATCAGGATGAAATTTTGAGTCGTAATAAATACTCTTAGGTGGACACAATATTACCATGTACAGGAGTGTTTGAAACCATCAAAACTGAAGTGAACAAATTTTCAAAATTATATGAAATTTCATAGAACAATAATTTTTTTTTAATTTCTCATACTTGGAGCTAAGAATTAGGGACCCCTAGATATGGTGTACCACATTCAGTCAATGTCATTTACATCTACATTTTCATTAGTATCCCAATGCACTAATTTCTCTGCGACATCTTCTATGAATTTTTGAAAATTGGTATTTTCTGGGCAAAGGCAAATTCAAAGCTTATTTTTGACCTCACTAACTTGAAAATGGCAGCTGATAAGATATTTTTTAAATTTTGACTTAAATGGCTCATTACTCAATCACCAATTGGCAGATTGTGAAACGACATTTTGTAACGTCCCGAGAGGAGGGGGGGCACAATATTAATATGTATGGGAATATTTACACCATTAAAAAATTTTCAAATTAATAGCCGTAAGAGAACACGACTTTATTATGTACCTAACATCTAGGCTTCCGGGTTGAAGCCACGTTATCGGTGCTTGAACTGCCGACGTTTCGTCTTCGGTTGCAAGGGACATCTTCAGGGCTGTGGTCGCTTTTGGATCTGGAACACAACTGAGTTGAGTTTCAACTCAAAAGTGACCACAGCCCTGAAGATGTCCCGTGCAACCGAGGACGAAACGTCGGCAGTTCAAGCACCGATGACGCAGCTTCAACCCGGAAGCCTAGGTGTTCTTAACAACGGCTGCGGAAGCCTGCAACTTAGATTATTATGTACCTACGGGAATTTTTCAAATCGTGAAAAAATTACTTAAAAATTTTAATTTTTGCAGAAACGGAGTTTAATAAATGTGATTACGGAATGTCACAGGAAACCTTAAGGTAGCGGTTTTTTTTCTCAGAAATGCATCTTAGCATCAAAATGGCGGCAATGCAGTTTACTATACTAGCCCTGCCTAGAGGGATACAATATTACTCCGTAGGTGAATTTTTGAAACCACAAAAACTGTGAAGAGGAAAAAATTTTTTAATTTTCAAAATTTAAAAAACAGTCTTGTTCTAAAGCTGGCCAAACGAATTTTACTTTTCTATACTTTCAGTAAGGGAATTATTAATTTCATGAAAATTTTCGAATGCGAGATTTTGACGGAAGTACATGTTTTCGACCTCCAGGAACCTAAAAGTGGTTTTTCAAAAATTTCTGTCTGTGGGTGGGTGGGTATGTATGAGTGTGTGTGCATAAAAGACTTGGGGCAAATCCAACGCTATTTTTCCATACTACCTAGATTCAAAATTGCGACCGCTACGATTTTTGAAAGTTTTGACTTGGCGCCTTATTTCTTAAAACTAGGTTGACAGTTTAAATTTTTATTGTAGCCCCATCGAGACACAATGTTATTGTGCACCAAAGTTTTCGAAAAGTTGTGAAGCAAAAAAATTTGGTAAAATTTTTGGAATTGAAAAAAATATTGATCAAAAAATGGCTACCCATTTTTTTTTTAATTTAGCAGGCTTATGGAGCTTGAGATGAGCTACAATTTGGTTCGTGTCTCATCCCGCTAATTTCTCTGTGACCTCTTCTATGAATTTTTGAAAATTTGAGTTTTAATGCCTATTTACTCAAATTTGATATTGCAAATGTGCTAGGGTACATAATGTTACAAGCTACTAGAACTTTTGGAACTACTAAAACTGCGAAGTGAAAAAAATATCAAAATTTTAACTTTTTCAAAAACATACTGCTCTAAAACTGGCCACACGATTTTGTTTTAAATTTGTAGACTTATAGAGCTATCGGTCAGCTACAATTTGGTTTGTGTCTCGGTTCGCTAACTTGTTTGTGACACCTTCTATGAATTTTTGAAAAAGACAAAAACTTTCTGTTTGGGCTCCATTGCTCATGAGTGATGGTAGAATAAAGTTTTTACTTCCCAACTTAGTTGTTAAATACGATAATATTGGGGGGGGGGGATTTTCCCCCTCCTATCCAATTTCTAGCAGACGAATTTTTCCTTTCGTTTTTGGGTTTCTTTAATTTCAAATAATCTTTTTCCAAAAAATCGATTCTTTTCACAAAAAAACTTAGAAAAAATTAAGCGTACTATCAATTTACTTTACAATATCACTCGCTCTGTCTTTCTCTCTCTCTATATGTATATATATGACTCCCATGCATTGACCAAAGTCTTTCGGCACGTGACTGAAGTACTCGCACAGCTAGTTATCAACCTTTGCTTCAGATTTCTCTCTTTGTGGTCAATGGTGGGACATAACACATTAATAATATAATACTTTTGAACAAATGATAAGTAACAATATCTAAAGTATAGGAAAGTCGAGGCGAGGCGCTTAGCTCAATTTTTTAAAGTGTGTGGGATAAGCTGACAATTTGGTGTTGTTCGAATGCGCTAGTTTTCTGTGACGCTGTCTCTGAAGTTTTTTGTTTAGAACTTTTGCTATTTAAGCAATAAACAAGGGACAAAAAAGCATTTTTGTAGAAACTTAATTGTTTGCCATGCTAGTAGAGTCAAATTCTAAGCTTTGTTTTAATAATTAGCAGGGGAAGTACCCCCCTAATTTTTAAATCAAGAATTTTTTTTATCCAATCTCTGAATATGTGAAAATACTTCTTTGAATATATGGTTTTTTTAAGTATGTGAAAGTTCAAGGGAACTGCTTTGCCCATACTTTTTTTTTCTGTTTTTTTCTGTATAACTATAGTCGGTTTTAAATTTTTAATTGATTTTAATACTTTTCCAGGTATTCTTGGCACTTTCACATCTGTGTTGTTGGTGTATTTTGGTGTTCAAGCGGGCCGTATTTTACACACCTACAGTAATGTGAAAACTAGAGTCATCCGTTGGGTAACATGGGGTGTTGTTATAGTAAGTTAAACCAAAAATTAAGTGTGATTAAGAAACCATAGCCCCAATTAATTTTTATCTCCAATTTCCAGGCTCTTATCGGTGGTATCCTGTCGGGTTTCTCCAAAAACCACGGCACCATCCCGATCAACAAGAACATGTGGTCTCTTTCATTTGTCTTGACTGTAGGTGGAATGGCATTTGTAATTGAAGCTTATTTATTTGTAATGGTCGACATTTTACGCAAATGGGGAGGTCGGCCTTTGTTTTATCCTGGCATGAACTCGTTGTTTCTGTACGTTGGACATGAGCTATTAAGGGATACCTTCCCATTTGCCTGGACGCCCGTCTACAAGACGCATGCGGCGTATTTGAGCATGAATTTGTGGGGTATGGCCTTATGGGTCGTTATTTCTGTGTTTTTGTATAAGCAAAATGTTTTCTTGTCGATTTAAAAACGTTTAGGTTTTTGCACACATTCTGAATATATGAGGGTACTTAGTGATAAATTTTTGATAGGATATGTGATTGCTTCAGATAGTGTGTGCGAAAATAATGTTATATTTGCAATAATAATAATATTTTGATGTTATAATCCATGATTGCGTTTTGACTATTTGTAAATTTAATATTTTTTTATATAGACTGAATTGGAACTAACTTATTTATATCCGAACGAAAAGTGTCATGAATTTTGAAGGTAGTTTTAGGGTATGGAAATACTTTTTTGGTTACGACTTGTAAAATGCACGTTTTTGATTGATTAAGTGTTTGAAAATACTCTTATCTTTTGTATGCATCGATATTGTTGGCACTTAAAATAACCTAGACCTGTTATTGTGGCTGTTAGACATAATTGCATAATTAAAACATATTTATACAGGGTGAGTTAATGTATCTGTGGTGGTCGATATCTCCTTTACTGTTCAAAATTCTCTAAAACGTTTCAAATTAAAGTTTAGGGGACCAAGAGGACCACATTTTAATTATTTTCAAATTATACAGGGGGGGTTCCATATAAGAGTGGGAGACCAAACATGTTTTATTTTATAGAACACCCTGTACATTTTTGCATATTTTTGCTGGCCTTTTAATCACCTTTCTGAATGTTTTTCACAGATTATGCAAACTCTATCTAGTAAATGTTAGTCAAGACTATTAACTATCCTCCAGATATTTTCGAGTTGAATTTGGGTATTTGGGTTTGTTGCAATGGTGCAAAAATTGTTCAGCTCCAATGTGTCATAACTTAATGTTTTTTTTAACAGAACACAGTGTATATTTTCGCATGGTTGGGTAGCGCTTTTTGCATGTTGTGAATTTTATAAATCGATGCTTATACTTAAAACCACCGGTTTTCTAGAAAGTTAGATTCGAAGAGAAAAATAATGTAATTTCTAGAAATTCGGATATCATTGGCATTGGCACCTATTTTTTGTGTTTTTGCAAGAAACACCTATGAAAGAAATTTAGTTTTGTTAGGTCTGGAGACCTAAGTGGCCAACAAATTCCTCTAACAATTCACCTATCTGGAAATTCATCATTTAAGTACTTGCACACACATTTTCCAACAAATCTGGCAATCTTATTTAAAAAAAATCTGTGAAAGTATCTCCATCTACTTTTCTAGCTAAACAGTATGACCCAATCACATATCCTTTTACAACAAACAAATTTTTCCCTTAAAATCCAACTAGCTGAACCCGTGGACTACACCTCCCGCTTTTCTCCAAATAAAATTGTTAGCAAATATATTAAAAGTAAGCCGTGCCAAATAAAACTATACACGGTGTTCTATTGAAAAAAACGTAAGTTTGGTATGCCACTCTTATTTGGAACCTTTTGTATAACTAAACATAGTTATATATGACTACAACTATTAGTTGATTTTTTTTTATTGTATATTAAATAATAAACGATATATCACTACCACAGCCTTATCGCCTCGCCCTGTGTATGTCACGGCTCTTAGTATCAACGATATTTTTCATAGTTTGCTTCTAGTTTTCACCTTGTTTTTTGTAATGTCTAACCTAAATAATAAACTTGACTATTTTCCTTTTTGTTTTATTTTACACACAAATTAAAAACTTTAAGAACAATAACATGTAACAAAAGCTATCTACATATGTCACTACAACTAAAAAAACTACGTTGTCGTTGTATATGTATGTCTTTATAATAATAATAAGTCGGTTAAATACTTGGATATGCTCTTATTCACATAGTATCAAGGTATAAAAATCTATTTAGGACGGATGGAAACAAACGTCAGTCAATCTACACAATTTGGTGATATACTGAGCTATTTTTAGTATTGTCCTTCTTGCACCGTATGTAGCAACGGCTAGTAACTAAGTATGTAAGGCCAAGTACAAGTAAAACGCCGTACAAAAGCAGCTGTAGAAAGCGGGACGGAGTCCAAAGCACTGTATACCGTATGGATTCGTTTTCTGTAAAAAAAGTTAAATATACAGCATGAGTAAAAAGTAACGCACAATATTTTTGAAACTTGGTAAATATTAATTCTACGAAAAAATAGCGTTAATAAAAGTGGTTTGTTAAATTTCACCGCATACTTTGTCGATGCTCAATATTTATAGGGTTGGTTGCTATGGCATTTCAAAGTGGCGGCTAATTATATCAAAAAAGCGGCCATTACATAAACCTTTGCCCCACCGCACGTGAAGTATTGTACCAAGAAAATTGATACTAATCGTTAAAGTCCATTAAATTAGTTTTCTAATGATGTACCACATGAGGACAAAAACTGAATGTTAGTATGCCCTCTTCTCCTCAAAAAAGCGGGAACAGTCAAAAAATATTATTTCAAAAATCTTAAATAGGACGAGGGGTCAACTGATACCTCATTTTAAAGGTCCCATTAAACAACAATTTTTGCATTTAAAGTTTTTCGATATCTCTCACCGTTACAAAATGGCGGCTCAATTTATAAACATTTATTTCCTATTATCGGATGAATCGCTCCCTCTACCGCATCTAAAGCAGTGAAACAAAAATTTTTTTGCTGATTTATAGTCTAGTCACATAACATTTAAATCGACTTGCGAGTTGGAGTTGGACAACTTAACATTGCAATCACACTAAACCTTTGTTATACCCGGTAGGAACCTAATTATTAATGCATGTGTTGGGTTTTTGGCAAATAGGATGTGCATTGTGTTGTGATTGTTTTAAATGTAATTAATTGTAACTAAAACAATCATGACAAGGTGCACATCCTATTCGCCAAAAACACCAACATGCATTAATAGGGGTACTAACATTTATTTTTTGTCCTCATGTGGTACATTGTTGGAAAGCTAATTTAATGGACTGTAACAATCAGTACTAATCTTCTTGGCACATTAGTTCATGTTCGGTTAGGAAACAGTTTATGTAATGGCCGCTTTTTCTATATAATTGGCTGTCATTTTGAAATGGTTTGAACTATCAAAAGTATTTTTTGTTGTTTTGTTTAACAATACCTTTTAAATAAGGTACGACTTGACCCACCTTCGTATTTGAAAATCTCGAGAAACACCCCTAGCCCCCCCAAAACTACCCTTTCTGGAGCCCCAAGAAATTTATAAATATTTTTACTGAATAGTAAATCCCTTGTTTCTTTTTATATAACAAATTTATTATCCCATCCAAGTAGGTTCAATGGTTTAGCTGTGAAAGATAGTGTGTGGGTGGTCTGTTACACACTGTATATGTATCGGATATTTTGATATTTAGTATAAATATCATGATATTTTCGAACCATGCTTTCCCATACTTCTACTGAAGTACGGAAAGTTATCATTTCATGCAAAATTTCGGATTTTAACGGAAATACACGTTTTGGGGTCTAAGAAACTGTAGGTTTTTAACTGGAAACTAGACATGGTTTTTTAGTATATTTTTTTCTGAACACGATTTTACAATTTTGACAACATAGCGTTATAGTGAATCCAAAAGCAAATTAAATTCTTTTTTCTATAGCAACTGTTAAAACGTGCTATTATTAACTAAAATTAGAGGGAAAAGTAGCACTTTACCATCAAGGGTAGATAAAGTAGTACTTTAACAGCAAGGATAGATAAAGTATTTTATTTTATAAACAAACTCTATAGCAACCAAAAAGTTATTAACAGGTTGAATGCCGAACTCGCCGATCGGAGTGATTCGGTTCCCTTCTCCGACGCCGACCACTCCGTTCGGAGTAATCGCAACATTTCGCTTGTATGGGTCAGTACGAGGTCGGCTTTGCGTATAGCTGGTGTTTTTCGTGGTGGCGTCTTTGACAAAGGTCTTGTATAGCACGTGTATAAGTCGGTTTCCGAATTTTTTGTTTTTTTGCGGCGTAATTAGTTAATTAAAATGGACACTCAACCGGGGCCATCTGGGATGAAAAAAAGACTTTGTACAGATAAAATAAGTGAAGTTAATAAGCATAAGAAGTTGTCTGAAGCTGAGTTACAGGCTGAAGTACAGCGAATTGCGGACTTTGGTCTCGACAGTGATGACGACGACAGTTCTGCAGAGGAATCGGGATCTACTTCCGAGAGTGAAAATGAGATCGATTTTGGAAATTTAGATTGGAATGATACAGGCACTTTGAGACAATTTGCATTCACTGAACAGCAGAAATTATTAGTGCCAATTCCAGTGAATGGCAACCCCATTGATTTTTTCAACATGATTGTCGATGACAATTTTCTGCAGACTGTTGTAGAACAGACCAATAGTTACGCTGTGGAGGTGTTGTGCAATCCAGGGACAACTGGAAATTCTAGAATCACTGATTGGAGAGATGTTACATTAGAAGAAATCAAAATTTTTCTAGCTTTGATGCTTCACACGGGCACAATTTCATTGACACGTCTCAGTGATTATTGGAAAACTGACCCTCTTTTTAATATACCCATCTTTAGAAAGTATATGTCGAGAAATAGGTTTCTCCTCATTTTGAGATGCCTACATTTTACATCAGAAGAAACGGATCCAACCGATCGACTGGGAAAGATAAGATCAGTGGTAGACTTCTTCAACAATAAAATGAAAGACATATATTATCCTGGAAGAGAACTGTCATTAGATGAGGCAATGATCCTTTGGCGTGGCCGTTTACAGTTCAAGCAGTACATCAAAAACAAGAGGCATAAATACGGAATCAAGTTATATATGCTGACTGAGCCAAATGGCTTGATACTGAAATTCCGCATCTATGAAGGTTCTTCAGATGTCTATAGCGGAACTGGGCATACACAAAAAATAGTTTTGCATTTACTAGAAGAGAAGTTAGGCCATGGACATGCTGTATACCTTGATAATTTTTATAACAGTGTCGACTTGGCAGTCAAGCTACTAGGAGATAAAACATATTGTACTGGTACATTGAGAGTCGATCGAAAGAACAATCCAAAGGAAGTAATGACGGCAAAACTGAAGAAAGGTGAGAACAAATCTATGTTTTGCAATGGAGTACATGTTGGTAAATGGAAGGATAAACGTAATGTTCAATACATTACTACAGAGTTTGAGAACGAAATGGGAATTTTCAGAAACAAGAGGGGCACAGAAACTGAGAAACCCAAAGCCATCATAGGGTATAATACATATATGTCTGGAATTGACAGACAGGATCAACTGCTGGCGTATTACCCATGCAGTCGAAAAACAGTTCGATGGTATAAAAAAGTATTTTTCCACGTGTTACAAATGAGCTTGATAAACGCCTACTACCTGCAGAAAAAATATACTACACAGAATATGCGATTGTATGACTTTCGTCTGGACATCATACGAACCTTGCTAAACTCACGTGAATTACCAAGTATTCGTCCCATTCCTAGAACGGTTGCCCATGCTATCAGCAAGATAGAAAAGACTACAAAGGAAAAGAAACCCGGAAGTAAGGAAACTAAACGAGTTAGAAGAAAGGAGTGCAGAGTATGCAGACAGAAGAATAAGAGAAAGCAAACCATTTATGATTGTAAAGCATGCCCTGGACAACCCGGACTCTGCCTGGAGTGTTTTGACGAATATCATAAGAACTAAATATTTTTTGCTATTTTGTTTCTTTATACTAGACAAATAAACATTTTTTTGTATCTGTATCTTTTGTATTATTATTGTTAGAACTACCTTCTCCAGTGAGTTATGCAGCACGCCTATCGGAGTGGTCGGCACCCAGCGAACAGTTTTTATGCTCGATGCCGATCACTCCGATTGGAGTGCAATAAATTATTTAATGTTACTAGCCAAAATTATAATGAAAAAATTTCTTTTCTTCAATTCTGCATCATATTAATGTAGTATATGCAAAAAAACGGGAAAAAAATATTGGCATCTGAGTGGCCCTTGACATATTGCTAGCATTCAACCTGTTAAAGCCACCTACTCATTTTTTTGTGAAACTGTTTTTTTTCTGACACTTTTAAATTAAATTTATCATTGATTTTTCTTCATTTTTTGGTCTTCTTTAACAATTGCTATAGAAAAAAATGTTGTATTCCACACGACGATAAAATTTCATTATCTTCTCGATGCTTATTAGCATCTCGGCTGACGCCTCGACGCTAAAATCGCTCTCGAAGATAAAGTGCAATTTTATCATCTTGTACAATAAATAACTATTTTTTCTGAATAACAGAGGCCGCTACAAATTTTTGACTTTAATGCTCGATTACTCAAAAATAAAATATCCAATCAACCCAAATTGTCATATTGTTTAATAGCCCTTAATAAGTAAAGTGATGTAAAAATATTTATGGAAATAACAAAAGCATAAAAATTATGAGATTCAAAAAGTTATTCCTTCGAAAACGGCACACACCATTTTTTAAAAACTTTATGAGCTGATAGAGCTTGCAGTGAACTACAAATTTGTTTTTTGCTAATCTTCCAAATTTTACTTACGCCCTCTAGGAAGTTTTGAAATATTTAAAATTGATTAATTATTTATTCAAAAACGGAATCGCCAATCGTTATAAACTTTCATCAGTTCGATAGACTATTTGAAGTAGTTAGGATTATAAATAATTTTCAAATATTAGGGAAAAAAACGATACTTTTTAATATCAACATCATTTATTCTATTAGTAAAGACTATCGTTCATGTGCAAAAACATTCAAAAATCAAACTATAATCGAATAGATGAAGGTTAACAATATGTAAAAAAATTCATGTGTACTACCTAACGAAAATAAAACCACCTGCAGAGTTGAAAAAATTTTATATTATATATCCCACGCTAAATGAACACCTTGTATATTTTTAATTGCAATAAAAACATGAAACTTTTTATAAATTAACAGGTTTTGTACCTATTATAGGTTCGAAGATTTCAATGATCGGTAAAATTACGGTGCATACAGAATAAGGCTTTACGTCAAAAATACTAAAATGTAATCGCCTCTCTGAATATCTTTGGTTTTTGAAATACCATTGTAACGTTGCCAAGTAAACAACTTTTTTCGAAAAATTTGAGGTTTGTAGACGTCACTGATAATGCCTGCACCAAATCTATCCAACTGTGTAACAATATACAGGGTGTTTTATTTGAAAAAAGCAGTTATGACGCATTCGAGTTGTAATAAACACCCTGTATAACAAATTCAACTTTAGTGTGTGTTCCAAATATGTGGGGAATAGAACATGGTATTGACTAACGTTTAGCAGAAAAATTTTGTTTCATCTGTGGAAATAGGGCTTGTGTAGGTATTATCAGTGACGTTTGCAAATGTCAAATTTTTCGAATAAAGTGGAATAACTTAACAACGCCACAGCAGAATTTCAAAGTACTAAAGATACTTAGAGAGGCAATTACATGGTCAATAAGAATATGCAAAAATATACAGGGTGTACAATTAAAAAAAACAAATTTGGTATGCCCCTCTTAACACTGTATAATCGAAAATAATTTTAAAACTATTATTTAAAAAACGGATGTTTGTGTTACGTCAAAACAGTGGCATATGTAAAAACTCTGAGTATGCCACAAGAATCTACAAAGAAAAATCCATTAAAAACCTTTATAGTATTTTTTACATTTTTGGAAATAAACGAGTTATAGCATGTAATAGACATGGTTAAAATTTAATTTTCCCCTGTAGCTCAAAAACAAAAGAGTTTAATTTTCAGAATTGAATTTGTCGTAAAAAAATTGTACCAATAAGATAAAAATTGTTTTTACATAACTTTAATATTATCAAAATTACCCATATACAGCATCCAAAAATGGGCCACCCTGTACATATTTTTTATGTAGTTCATACAATAAAAAAATTTTGTCTATATTTACTGACAAAACTTTTATACGAAATATTTGAAAATAGTGTTTTCCATGATTAGCTAAAAATTATTGTTGCCTCACTTTTACACAGAAAGGAAATAAATAAAGGAAGTGGTGAAATTATGATGTGATTGTAATTCCTAATCTCTTATGTCTCCTAGCTCCATTTCTACTTTGCTAAATTTAAATAAAAAAATGGGCGAAGCGCATCGCTGCTGCTTTCCCATACTGTTTACGTTTTAAGTATTCTCGCGCCATTAAGTAATAAAAATTTATATCTACCCCTGGTACTGCGACCATTTGAAACGAAACCGACTCGTCCAACAGTGCACGGCACCGAAGATTACCTATTCACGTAAGGCACTAGATATTGGGCTTCGGACTTTGAACCAAAAATCGTTATAAATAGTTTATTTGAAGAGATCACAAAAAAAATATTTAAACAGATTGCTTGGACCGCAAAACGTGTATTTCTGTTAAAATCTGAGAATCGGAAATTTGCATGAAGTCATAATTTTCCATACTTCTAGTAGGAGTAAGGGAAAGTAAAAAATACACCTACAAATGTGGAAGCTTGTATTGTAAAAGGGAATATTTTATAAATAAACAATCGCTAAAACACACGACCTACTAATACTGGACCATTATTTGCAATTTTTTCAAAAATTTTATTATCAGTCTACTGTTTTTTTTACTTATAAGTTCTAGCTTTACTTCGCTGAAGTACCTATTTATTGAATATAAATAATAACTATAAAATGTTTTCACTTTTGTGATGATAAGCGTAAATTAAATATACTAGAAGCTTTGGAAATTCACAAATATTAAAAAACTGTACCGTTAATGAATGAGCAAATTGATCTCTTAAAATCAAGTCATCTGCAGACGATTACCGAGATCAAGTCACCAAGTTCTATTGTTGCTATAACAACACACCTGTTTATTTTTAATATAACCTGTGATAATGGCATGTAAACATGTCGAAATACATCATCATCATCATAATCTATCCTCATATACCTGAAGGTGTCGACGTCTTTCACTCCGGGTAGGCTCTTTGCTTGTGTAGTAGGAGGTATTGGGGCTTTTGGCCTTTAAACCACCACGCTCCAGAAGCTTATGCCACCCTTCATGCACATTCATTCAAGCCATACACACATGTGTTTTATTTGTATGTTAATGTTGTGTGTGGCTTTGTTACTTGTCCTGGTCAGTCAGTAATCAAGGCAAGCGCCGTTAATTGTAACCCAACGTCGAATGGTTGCCGAGCTCGATACCGATCCACAGAATTACAGAAAAATTTTCTGATTCTTCCGGGATTCGAACCGAGGACTCACGCATTGTGAGCCAAATCCTCTTACCACTGGACCACATATAAGATTAAGACAATTAAATATTGTTAAGTAAAAAGTATTTTATATATACTCAATACTTTTTCTTACCATTTCTGTAATTGAAAATGGAAAAATATTCTCCATTAAACTACACAAATAAATGTACGCTAATTTAAAAAAAATGGTGCCGTAGCTTCTAGAAAACCAAAGAAAAAATGATTCCACTACACCAAATTGTAAAACAACACATTCAAAATAACGTTAATTCAAGCATATTTTAAAGTTTTAAACTAAAAACTTGTCTTGCGTAACTACTACACATTTTAATTATATTTACCTATAACAGCAAATCCATAGCCGATTTTATCTGTTCCCATTCTATATGAACAAGTTGGCACTAATATTTCGTAAAGGTCCAATGCACCCAGGTAGTATTCGTAGACTTGATTGTTATCGGGTCTTACAGGAGTAATCAGCCGGTCCTTGCGAAACTCTTGTTGGGTACTTATTATCATAGAATTGTGGGTATGGGCTGAGAAGAGCACATGCGGCTGCAATTTGTCTAGTACCTTAAATTTAGAGTTGAATTAATAAAAAATTCTTCTCAAACTAAAAATGCGAGTTAAATAAAATAAAATTTTGTCATGCTAGTTTCGTTCTCACCTTATCAACAAAAATTGCAGGCGACATCAAGAGCGGCATATGACTTACACCAACAACAATGCTGTCCAAATTATTAAAGTTATTTTTGTAAGAAAATTTAGGCATTGTCGATAACAATCTGTTAATTTTATAAAATTGCACATGTTTTAGTTTTAGGATATCTGGTTGACTGAATGCATGCTCAAATCGCTTCACTTTATGAGCAGTTATTCTATCATTAAATTCACCACCTATGTCGTTATCACCAGGCAGCCAAAAATGCTAAAAATAAAAAAAATTCTGATGCTGAGGCTATTTTTCAAAGCACTATACCAAAAAAATTCATTTATTTATAAGAGCTTCAGCCATTATGTAGAAGAAAATTAATGTATGATTATAGCTAATCTGCATAATATAAAATCAATAATCAATACTTACATGTACATCATTCAGTGGGCTTCGTAAAAAAATATTGAACAGTCGTCTCAGGTAAAGTTTGAACTCTGCGTCTGTCCCGGTTGAACCTTCATCAAAGATATCACCGAGAAATATCACAATATCTGGTTTTGTAAAGTGGAAAGCGTATGAATACGTTTTGGATAAATACCTACAATGTGTAAATAAAATGCTTACATTATACTTGTACAATTAAATAATAAAATAAATTACCTATCGCTATCCCAAATACTAAATGGTGTTAACCAATGTATATGTTCGTTCTGTAATCCAATGAGCTGCGGGTCTGCGACTAGTAAAATTCTTGTACATTTTGCATCCCACGAGCAATTGATCGAGTTCCACCAAAAAGTAGTGGAATAATAAGTTAATACTTCTACAGTAAATACAACAAACAGAATGAAATAAATTAGTAGGTTCTTACGGTTTTTGTTGAGTAATATGGGGCGAAGGCGACGAATTGTAGATCTGTGAACATTTTTAGTAGATTAATAAATTTAAATTAAATTAAAAAAACACTTACAAATTCACAGTAGTTTTAAATAATTTCTTCATTGTTTAATTAAAATTAGAATGTCTAATTCTACTTCTACAACTACATCTTTGCGATGATTAGAATGACCTTCAATGAGGTACGTAAATAAGTGCTAAGTTAGATCTAGGTCAAATATACCAACATAAACAATAGTAATCTGACTATGCATGTTTAGTTTTGGTGTCTTAAAAAGTTCATTTAGAAATTTTTGTTGTCCAATAAATTACTTAAGATTTCTGTATTTTCTTTTGTAGATATATATATTAGTCAATTTATTTTTGAGAAACGCTATGTATACTTCTGGTGTAATTTTTTCACTAAAATAAAAATTCATCAGAGCTGCCAACATCAATACAAAAACAAAGCGGCAAAGTGTACATTACCATCATATGTTTTGAAAAGGGAAAAAACCGTTTTCATAATTTGACAAACCTTGAAAAAGTGCCTGCAAATCTGTTCATAGACAGGAGCTGACAGCTAGAACCTACAAAAAAATTTGGAGCAACATTTTCCAAGAATTGCATATAAAATATTCTATTTTCACAAATTGGGCTATTTTGGGTGTGCAGAGCGAGATAAAATGTAATTTTTTTCAGTAAAAGTGACATAGAAAAACAGCGATCAGGGATTACAGGATAAAACGAATGAAAAGATTTCTGGAAACAGTTTCCAGAAATGAAATTTAAAAAAATGTTAAATTTCGTCAAATCTTTACCATTTTCATGTGCAGCAATAGACAGCCTATAGAAACTTGATCTACGGTTGCCTGTAGCAGAAGGTCCGTGCGAGCTCGCCTATAAAATGAAAAGTATTGTACCGGAAACATTATTCCTAGAAAACTGCATATACGAGTCCACCCTCCTCCGATGTTGATTACTGTATCACGTATTTATATTCGACATAACTAATGTAGTGGATCAAATATCACCTTGATCAAGAAGAGATTTGTGTAGGGGCGGTCATGTTTATTATTCCTGGGGGGGGGACTATCCAAAAAGGAGTCAAATTTCAAATACTCCTTCAAAATGCACCACACAATTTTTTCTAAGTTAACGGTGGCATTTTGAAAACAAGTTTGAATAACTGTTTGTTTAAAAAACTAACATAAAAAAGCAAACTAAAAGTAAATAAGATTTTCTATATTTGGCCGTGGCCGCTCTGTTGAGGGGGGTGGGGCTATGATACTTATACCCTCCCTCTCTTACAACTCTATTGCTTTTATTTACAGGCAATTTAAATTTAGTCGGACGATATTGAGATGACCAATGTAAAGTGCATAGGGATCACTAGAGTTGTTGGTTTGATAAAACGTGCCAGTGTTAACTATTAATAATAAATCGAATAAGATTCTTACAAATGGTACTAAAGAAAAAAGTTCATCTAAAAAAACGATTGATTTATGCAGGAAGGCTTGCAGGAAAGATGTGGCGAATCTTAAAGAAACGTAAGTGCAGTCTGATCTGATTATAGAGGTTGTATAGAAATTAAAAAGTTAGAGTAAGCTACCGATAACTTATGAATGTTACCTTACTCAAATAAGTTCCACCTGGTAATTTATCTAACACTGATATACACCGTGTACCAAATTATCGGGGCACTATTGCTAACTTTTTTATGATTATTTATTATTATCTAGTTAAATTAGCATAAATTTATAACTTTTTATGCTGCTTTCTACGCTATAAACAAAAAAATAAACGAAGGTCGCGTTTTCGAGTTATTCGAGAAAATAGCAATTTTTTAAACGGAACACTAGGTATATTTTTAAATATTCCGAAAGAATTTAAAATTGTGAATATAAAAGTTTAAATGCTGTATTAGCTTAAAGTTGATAATAATGAAGTTATTTGAGTACAAGAAATATATAAAAGTGCTTTATATTTTTAATTTGTCATATTTTTGCCATTTTAGTAAGCAGATGTGGACAAAATATTAATTAATTTCAGTTAAAAAAAAAGCTACTACTTTAAATTTATTTGTTAACAATTTATATAATAGTACTGGTTTTTTCTGTTGTTAATTTTTTTAAATACTGTTTTAATGAGTACGATGGTTTCCATCCACAGGTGACCTACTCAAAACATATAACGTTAGTGTACATTTGTTTGCATAGCAAGCATTTCGTGTATAACTTCAGCTTAGTACTTTCAGCAGATTAATACCACAAACCATTATACTAGGATTAATACTGTACTAACTTCAGATGATTCTCATCGATGGCCAAAACGTCAAAAGTGACTACTGTTATGTCGTAATTAATAAATTATTAGTGAAATATGTTTAAAATAACTCTAAATTTGTGCATGTGCGCGTATTGATAAAACATTAAACCACCTTGCAAATAATTAACCCTCATGTTATCAACAAAACGTAACCTAACCTAATATAACGATTAAATTAAAAATAGCACCATATTTTTTCTTTTTATCTAAAATAAATTTTCCTTGTTTGTTTAGATCGATACCATCGATATGCTCAGTACATTCCACGCTATGAATAGTTATAAATTTCTTGTCTTAATTGTAAATGTCAAGAGTCAGGTCAAAATGTCAATTAACACTTTGATTTTTTGCCCATCTAACAATAACCATTAAAATCGGCAAATTAGCACTTTAGCACAATGACGACTATCGCGATGGAAGAGTACGAGCTCATGAAAGATTCCAAGTACCGCATGTATGTAGCGGCCGTCGACAAGGCCCTCAAGAACTTTGAGTACACATCGGAATGGGCAGATTTGATAGCAGCATTGGGAAAACTCAATAAGGTATGTTATTTTAAAATGCATACCTATAGGTGGTTTTACGAATGAAATTTTAAGGTGCTGCTGGGTTATACAAAGTTTCCTGTCATACCGAGAAGAATAAAAATAAGCAAACGTTTGGCCCAATGCATGCACCCAGCCCTGCCCTCTGGAGTACATCTGAAGGCCCTGGAGACCTACGACATTATTTTTAAATGTATGGGAACCAACAGATTGTCCCATGAATTATTTATTTATAGTGCTGGTGAGTTTTTTTTAGTAGGTGTAATAGGTTTAATTTTTGATAACCTATTGGTTGTTATGATTTACATTAATGAGATTATTGGTCTGGCTATAATTTATATTTAATTATTTATCATATTTTTTTTATTGGCTGGGTTTTCCTGTAACTAAATAAATAATGATTTTAATAAAAATTCTCTTTTATGTTCACTTTCTAGAATGTAATGGAACAAAATTCGTTTTTCCTTTAGATTTTTATCTCGTATTAAGCTTGTTTGCTCATACAAACAAATAAAGCACACCTACATTTCCTTATTAATTCATTTATCCATCAAGTACGCTTTATTATTTACATGCTAATGTGCTTAATTGAATAATTTAGGTGATGTTAATTGCAATTTTAGTGTTTCTATCCGTTTTTACGTCACAGAAGTAGGTCAGTTTGCTGTTACTGTTGCAATTAAGCATATTTTCATGAAATTCAAATATTTGATAGCTGTTTTTGTCCATGCGTAAAGAACAATTAGATTAAAATAGATTTAATTTAATTATAATTAAATCCATTAAAGTAGGTAGGATGTTTGCTTATTCATAAATGTTTTTTTAAGAGGGGTGGCTAGTAATTTTATTTCTTGTCTTTGAGGTCTTGCAAAAATAGGAAAATAATAGTGTCTACTTTAAATTGGTTTACTACTACAACTACAAAAAGTTGTATATTTTTACTGCTATTAAGGATGCCTAAGCAGATATACCACCAGTCAACACATTTCTGCAATATTCTGAAAATAAACAAAACTTAATTTATTTTTAAATTGTTCCTTGCTGAGTCTTGAAAACCATAAGAGGTATAAAGTTAGTTAAATTATAAAAAATGGTCTTATTTTTACTGCTTATTGGATGTCTAAAAATAGATTTGTTATAAAGCAATATATTTCTGAAATATTCTGGAAAAACGAGCGAAGCTCTTCGTCTGGATTTTCCTATACTTTAAAGCTTTTACTTTTTTTATTTCCAAAAGTATTTATGCACAATGTTGTAGTACTAACATTAGTGTGGCTCTTTTAAGCGTAAGTTACTAGGCGCATGTCTAGGATCACCAATGTATAGTAGCTCCAAAAAGTAAAAACAAAAGTAAACAAAAAGTAAAAAGCACTATTTCAAAGTTTTATGAATACATCTTTTAAGAAACCTTCTGTTATTTGACGTTTATTTTTTTTTAGTTATGTTCATCTGAAGGAATGGTCGTAGAAAAAATTACATATACAACCTTGAAGGAAAGTGCTTTTTTCGTCCTAGTGTGTTTATTTGTTTGGCTACGCTTCGGGCACCAAACATCACATTCGGTCGGAAAAGTTGCACTTTCCTTTCTTGTACAAATAACAATTACTTCACAGTTTCGGTGCGTTAAAAATTCTGGTACATAGTAATATTGCCTTCAATACCAAGACGTTCAAGTCAAAATTTTCAATAAAAATCGTAGCGGCTGCCATTTTCTAGAGAGTTCGTTAAAAATGTGTGTTGGAGCTCTTCTATCAGATTCCATTTTTAGATTTAAAAAAATCGTTTTCTTGAAACAAAAAGCTACCAAAATAGAATACCTTCCACTTCTAGTATCTTTACTCGAAAACCATAAGAAATATAAAGTTGGATTTACAAAAAAAAATGCGTTTTGACTGCTGTTAAGGCTATGTAAACAGATTTTCCAGAAGTTTACGTTGTTTAAAATTTTTTTACTGTTGTGATATCGAAAACCATGAAAGATATAAATTACAAAAATGTTTTGTATTTTGTTGATATTAAGGATATCTAAACACAGGTGTTCTAAGTCAATTTCTTTCTGATATATTCTGAAAAGATGAGCGAAGCACTTCGGCTGGATTTTTCTATGCTTTAGAAATTGTATTATATTTTAAAAGTATGTTTGTGATTTTGCATTAATGTTTTGCTCACGGACAGTGCTGGTACTCTACCGGCTTGGTTAGCAGAAGCGTACAATAGTAACCTGTTAGTTATGGGAGATATGAGCGAACAAACAAAATAACACAGTTTGAAACCAGTGTACCAGCTCGTCTGGCAGAAGCACATACCAGTTAATTTGTGGGCATGTCGTATTGTATTCTATTTTTTTGAGAGAAAAAAAATCGATTTATGTGGAAAAAGATTCCTTAGAATTAAAAAAAAAAACAAAAACCAAAGGATAAATTCTTTCGTCAAATATTGGGCGGAAGGGAAAAAATTAACACCTCAAAATATTGTTGCACTTAAGAATTAAGCTTTTACCTCATTACTTTAAGAAAAAATCGTTTGGTCAGTTTTTGAGCATCATTTTTTTGGCACCTTCCAAAATTGTGAAAATAATTTTCACTTTACAACGGTTTTTATTCATACAAATATTTATTTTATTCGATTTGGTCTGTTAACTCGTTTTTGAATAATGAGGCGTTAAGTTCAAAACTGTAAAAGAAATCATAGCGACTGCCATTATGAAGCTAGAACGTTCGGGAAAAAAGCGTTAGATTTGCCCTAAGATCTTCTATCCGACCCCTTTTCAGATTAAAAAAAAAATGAGCGAAACACTTCGCCTGGACTTTCCTATACATTTAAATACATTGTTTTATATTTTCCAACACTTTCGATATACACCTGTCTAGACACGACTAGTTAAAGTAAATAGTTCTCATAAGTTGTAACATCTTGAAGCGGTTGAAGAAAGACCGACCGCTGCGCTGCAAGCATAAGGTTGGGTAAAATATTCGTACTGAATCAACGGAAGCGCGGAAATTGATATTTGAAAATATATTAATAACTCGAGAAGTATTATTTTTAGCAAGAAATTACTCTTATTAATTTGTATTTAGAATTTCAAAACCTTTCTGATTTTAAAGCCAAAATGCCACGTTTCCATTTAAAAAAAAGTTATTTTTTACCGTGGCCGCCATATTAAAATTGGAAACTCAAGTTTTTTTCTTAAATACAATCGAGAAGAATTTGCCCTACAACCTTGCTCTTGGGTTTGCGAGTCTATCTATTAAAATAAAAAAGTTAGCCTACACTGAACATTAAACGACTAGTACAAGAATACAACTGCTGTAGAAAGTATGTGAAATTCTTCTAAGGACAAAAAGATTATTAAGGGGCAAAAATTTTTTGATTGAATTTTTTAATTTTGTAGCGAAAATTTTGGGAGGGAGGGGGAACAGTAGCCCCCCTAAATATTAAAGTATCAAAAAAATATTATGATATTCGGATTTTGCTATCAATGATGAGCTATATTGCTTTAACAGAAATATTTTATTGCCCCCCATTAAATAAATAAAAATAAATTTCAAAAATTTACAGGTAAATTATAGCAATGCGCAAAAAAACAAATTGTAGAAGATTCCAAGCTCTATCAGGTTGAAAAGTTTAAACAAAAACGTGTGGGCAGTTTTTGAGAAATATTTTTTTGAAAAATTCCAAAATTTTGGAGTGATGTCATTGAGATCGTTTTTATATTTTCAAAATTAATTATATTTCATGGTATAGTACCCTTGAAGGGCTACCAAACAAGATGTAGTTGATTCCAATCAGATAACTGGTTTTTGAGTAAATGGGCGTTAAAGTCGAAATGTTCAAAAATTCGTAGCGGCCACCATTTTACAGCTAGATAGTTCGGTAAAGAATCGTTTGATTTGTCCTAAGGCCTTCTTTAATCTCCACTATTAAAATTTCCAAAATAAATTCAATTTCTGAAAAAAATGCTACCAAAAAAACATGTCTAACTTCCGCTTCCGATTTCGGTTTTTTTAAAAGCTTATTTTGTCGGTGAATTTT
Organism: Ctenicera cuprea; assembly: GCA_958336395.1. Lineage (NCBI taxonomy): Eukaryota > Metazoa > Arthropoda > Insecta > Coleoptera > Elateridae > Ctenicera > Ctenicera cuprea. Next base: position 26,768,780 of record OY284495.1, on the reverse strand, counting down.
TGATATATCCCCTCATTCCAAAGCACATCAAAATCGGTCCAGCCGTTCCGGAGATATGGAGCGTAACGGACCCACCCACAGACAGACATTTTTTAAAAATTACTTTTTTGGGGTCCATGGACCTCCCCCCCCGACTATTTCCGTTAAAATCTCAACTTTGAAATTTTGCATGAAATCAATACTTCCCTATACTGAAAGTATAGGAAAGTAAAAAAACATTTTCTGGAAAAAATGCTATTAAAAGATTGTCTTTTTTAAAGCTTATTTTCTCAAATATTTTCAAAAATAAAATATTGATCAAAGACTGATCATACTATTTGTTTTTAGTTTTTGTACGTGACTCAATCCGCCAATTTCTATGTTGCGTTCTCTATGAATTTTTGAAAATTTAAAATTTATGCCCTTTTATTTAACAAACAGGGGACAATGAAACATTTCTGTTTAACATGGTGGTGCTGTATATTTTAAACTGGCACTGGCTGTGACTGGCAATGTTGTGAGAGGCACTACTCATAGGTATTCTAATTTTTTTTAAATTTAGACTTGGGCATTGTATATCAAGTGTGAATTTTAAGGGTGGCATTGAGCAAAGTCATTAAATTTCCTAGGAACAGCATACGTGTTAAGCTAAGTTGCTCATGTGTGATAGTAGAATAAGATTTATAACGTAAAATTTTATGTGGGTTAATTTTCCCACTCTTATCTAGTTTTTGGCTGACGAATTTCTTCTTTGTTCTCTGGTTTTCTTTAGTGCCAAAAAATCAAACTCTCAATTTTTTTCTGTTCTCAAAAATAACTTAGAAGAATTCGGTTAGTTGGAGTGCTAGAAGTAGTGTGATCTATAATCTCCATTAGCTCGTAAAACGTTGATACAAAAATACTTTTAAAAATATAATGCTTAACAATTTCCAAGATGTAGGAAAATCTAGCATAGAGCTTTGCTCATTTTTTAGTCTTTCTTTGTATGGGTGCTATAGGCGATTTACATTAAGCGAAGCGCTGTAGGCTTGTTGAAGTTTACCAGTTTTTACACAAGCATGACTTTATTTTTAGCTTGTTCAAAATAATTTTTGTAATTTAAGATACTTTGTAACTCGTGATTTTGAAGATTCCATTGGGGAACAAAACTAAATTTTCATTCATAAATCCATATTTGTTTTTAAAAAATATTTAATATTTCTTATTTATTTTCAGGTTTATTTCCTCTTTTGGGTCATGCTGCAATGACTATAAGGCCTATTTTACTACAACTGTACGAAACTCACTTTGTTCCTCTCCGAGAACGGCTTAGACCTGCTCTCAGCGGTTTTCTAAGCGGTGTCTTACCAGGCCTTGAACTCGGTTCAGATCACTTTGATCGGTAAGTAATGAAAAACATCTTAAATCTGTTTATTAATTTACTATTTTTTTATAGAACAAATGCCCTTCTGGAAGCTGTTTGTGACGGCGTGGGGCCTGCATGGTTTTACACTTGCATTTGGCAGTGCGTTCGGAGCAACAGTCCCATCCGTTTGCCTGCCATTAGCTATGTTTTAACCCATTATAGCAAAAAGTTGTCGATGGAGGATCAACTATATCTGATGGGAAACGATATTGATGTTATGGTAATGAATTTTTATTGATAAACATGCTGCCAAAAATTTAATTTTCTGTATGCAGGTGTCGGGTTTATGTGCCGCCGTGCAGGATTCCAGTGTATTGGTACAACGTTCAGCTTTAGATCTCTTAATGGTTTGCTTCCCCATGCACAACACCCAACTGTTGTATGCAGACATGGTGCGGCTGGTTACCGCAGGTCTTTCCACGATCCTACGAAGAGATATGTCATTAAACAGGTAAAAATATTTAAAATTAGGTTGTGATATTTTTTTACCATTTGTATATTGCCAGACGTCTCTATTCTTGGCTTTTGGGCACGGAAGTGAACATCAATCTCCTACACTCGGAGCATCCACTAATCAAAAGGGTAAATGAACTTCCCGAATCTCACAGCCATACGGAGGCATATTTTGAATTATATTCATACGACATCCTTGCCGAAGCAATACGGGTTACATTAACCCAGAGCAGCACAGAAATACCGTTAGACATAAAACCTTACCGCCTTTTAACTTCCCTGTTTGATAAGCCCCAAATAGGGCCTGTAATATTGGACACTATTTTATACGATGTTTTTAGAGCTCTTTATTTAACTTCTCTGTATCAGCAGAAGCACAAAAATAGCTCGGTGCGTTGCGTGTCGTTTAATGGAGACATAACGAGCTTGAAAGGTTGTGATAATAATGTTTTGACCAAACAGTTCTTGAGCAAGAATTGTCAGGAATTGATCAAAAATGCGAATTTATTGTTCAATACGCTTGAAACATTTTATATTTGGTTGTACGTTGGTAAATTGTATGAAGATTCGATTGTTGCAATACGCAGCAAAAAGAAACTCGTCAGGGACCGTTGTCAGGTCAATGAGATTGGATCGGGTCCCCCGAATTTACTAGAAATTTGTATTTTAGCTGAATTTTTATTAGATGTCATACATATTGAAACTTATGCCAATAACACTTCAGAAATCCTTCCAAATCTTTTTATTAAAATCATATCTGTTGCCCACGAGAACATTTCTCTATTGAACAAATATGAGGTAATGCAAAGTTTACAACTATGCACAAAGGTTTTAACAAAAATTCAACCCATTACGATAAAGCATGTCCCTCAAACTGAAATCGAGATAAGTGCTGTTGATAGCACCGATAACACTGAATCAACAAATCAAACAGATTTTGCCCAACTTGAAAAGCCTCAGCTTGAGATTGACTTTATTGAGAGTAAAGAAGTGAGGTTGGGACTTGAGAAAAGCAAATCTGATTCGAAAATCAATGAGAACTTGAACAAAAACGAACTCACGATTGATGATACGAGTCGTGAACGATCAAACAGTAATCAAATGCTGAAAAAACAGAAAGTTAGTCCAAAAATTGATAAAAAATCCAAGAATAAAAAATCTAAATCTAGCTCGAAGTTGTACGAGTTGAAGAAAGATGAACAGAATGATTCGGTGAGCTCTGACAATTTAACTCCAGAAAAACCAGATCCGCCTGTTGAAATTCCAGAGATTGTTACATCGTCCTCGACGACAAAAGTCGAGAACAAATACATAATTAAATGTTTACAACTTTATAAGAAGTTTTATGTTGATTTTTTGCAATCAAAAGTGACTCCAGGAGTAAAGGTCGATGAGTTTTTCTCGTTATTGGTTCAAGATAAAGAAGAAAGGACAAGGAATCTCGAAGCATTGTTAAATAAGTGCCTCATCTCTCCCACCGAGTTTGAACCCGTAAATAGTTGTGAATTAACAAGTGAAATTAACACTCTGAAGGCTACCGTGAGGACCAAAGATACAAGATCGTCGGAATTTGAAAAATCCATGTCGTTAGCCTCAAATATTTTACTGGAATTTTCAGCTTTTCCGAATTTGCTTAACGAGAACAGCTATGAGGTGGAGTTGCCCCATTGGTTGAGAGCTCTTATTGTATGCGCTTGTTGTTCACAAAAAGCTCCCAAGGACATACAGATTATTGCCATGAATACGCTTTTGGACTTGTTCAGTCTTTCCAAAAGTCAGGATGGCCAGTCGAATCCGTCGGGAACAATTAGTACCAACACTAATGTGGTTATTATGGGAATTTTGGAATACATGCATGTGTATTTTATTGAGGAGTCTACTTGGATTATTGAGGTGAGTTATATGGGAATTTTAAAAATTATTTGAAAAAAGTAAGAATTATGATTAATATTTGTGAAAATTTAGGAGAACACTTTTAGACTTTGTTATCTTTTTCTTGTTTCTTGGTCTTCATTTTTTTTCTTTTCTCTTCATTTCTCTCTGCTAATTTCCCTCCCCTTTTCTCTTTTTCTTGTACCCTTTTCCTCTCTTCTCTTTTCTCTCTTTTCTTTCCCCTTTTCTTTTTCCCATTTTCTCGTCCCCTCTTCTCTTTCCTCTCTCTTCTTTTCCCTCTCCTTTCTCCTCCTCTAATTGTTTCTTTCTGAATCTTTTCATCCTCTTCTTTTCCTTTCCCTCTTTCCCCTATTTTTCTCCTCCTTTTTTCCTCTCCTCTTTTTTCTCTCCTCTTTTTACTCTCCTCTTTTTATTCTCCTCTTGTTCCTCTCCTCTTTTTCCTCTCCTCTTTTTTCTGTCCTCTTTTTCATCTCTTTTTTATCTCCTCTTTTTCTTCTCCTCTTTTTCCTCTCCTCTTTTTCCTCTCCTCTTTTTCCTCTCCTCTTTTTCCTCTCCTCTTTTTCCTCTCCTCTTTTTTCCTCTCCTCTTTTTCCTCTCCTCTTTTTCATCTCTTTTTCATCTCCTCTTTTTCATCTCTTTTTCATCTCCTCTTTTTCCTCTCCTCTTTTTCCTCTCCAATTTTATTCCTCTCCTCTTTTTCCTTTCCTCTTTTTCCTCTCCTCTTTTTTCTGTCCTCGTTTTCCTCTCTTTTGTTTACTCTCCCCTTTTTCCTCTTCTCTTTTTTCTCTTTTTTTTTTCTCTCTGGTTTTTTTTGAAAGAGCCCTGAGCCACACATAGGCGTTTTGGCTGCATTCGAGTCGCAACTCGCGGATATTTACTCTTGTAGTGACCTTCTTATACATTGTCCTTGCATGTGTAGCGAATTCAAGCACAGCTCTGCAATCAATTTCAGTGATGTAGAGGCATAGACACCCGCTTGCCAAGAAAAGGGTTTGTTTTTTCATTACTTTTATGGATTACTTTATATTTTTATTGTGGTCATGGTGGTCTGCTACTGTTTATCCCCTTCTGGGATGTTTTTAGCGATCGGTATAGCGCCGTCGGGCTGTTTCAATGGATCTTTCCTAAAACACCCGAATGTAGCCGAAGTGCGTGGCTCACAGCTCTTTCAATACTCGCGAATATCACCTCCCTCCTCATTTCTCTCCTTTTCCTATCCCTGTTCTTCTCTTCTGCTCTTTCTTTCTCTTTCTCTTTTCCTCTAATACAACATAAATAGAGTCAATTCGTAAGTACGGTACTTTTTTTTAATAAAGAGTGATATTTTGTTTCTGTTTCGCAGATTATGTCCCAAATATTGTGGGACCTACTCGGTGTTTTACACAATCAAGATCAGCTAATGCTTTGCGTATCTCTGTTGTATCAAATTCATAACATTTTCGATACCAAATTCTTTGTTGAAGACGTTATTGCCACGTACCTTATAAATGAAACTCTCACAGTTGAATTCTTTAAGAGATTCTCTTTGTTATGGCATTTGGGAAGAGAACTGGATTCGAAAATACCAGCACACCAGAATCATACAAGGAATTTTGACAGGTAGGTGGAGGTTTTCTTTTGCTTATTTTAATTGTTGTTTTTAATTGTCTATTCAAGCCGTTTGACCAGGGGAGCTCTGGTCCCATACATAATAGCGACCTTGTATATAATGTGTGTGGCTTTGTTACTTGTCTTGGTCAGCCAGTAATCAAGGCAAGCGCCGTTAATTGTAACCCAACGTCGAATGGTTACCGAGCTCCATTCCAATCCACAGAATTACAGAAAAATTTTCTGCTCCTTCCGGAAGGACTCACGCATTGTGAATCTGATCCTCTTACCACTGGACTTTAGACTCTTTATTTAATTTTATATCTCGTTAACTTAAATGTATTTTTCCCTCCAGATCACTTCTAAAAATCTTGGATAATCTACAAAACCACCAAAAATCTAACTTGAGGCTTTTGTCGGAAACCTTTCTAACGCATAGTTTGCTTCGCAACGACATTGCAAGGATCATGAATCCACTTTTTACAATACTTCTTAGTCCAGCCACAGCTCGCATTTCAATCCGTCATATAAATATCCACAATGCCGACTTGCAGAGCGAAATTTCCGCTCAAGACGTACAGAGACTTGAAGACGCTAAGAAGATTTATGCAATAAGCAGCGTTAATGGCAACATAATGTACCACATAACAGACGATCCAAATTCCAAGCCTGCGAAAAGGAAGAGCTTCTTGTTTTCTAAGGCCGGTAAAAAGCCCACCCCCATGGGGGTGATAAATATGACCACGAGCATAACTGAAAATGCTAGTTTTGTTACGAGAAAGAATAGAGATTTTAGAAATGTGGAGGTTTCTCCGAATATGGAGCGTAGTGCAAAAACAAACGTCAAATTATTTATCAACCCGTTGAGCTCAAAAGAGATTTATCCCAATGGGTTAACGGGTTCTTACACCAAATTGGAAACTACTGATTTACAATTTGGTCCTGGTAAGTGTCGTAACAATGGTTTGTTATAGAAATTAAACCGTAACCGTTAATTTTAGGTTCCGAACAATCATCCAGTGAAAGTCTTTCTGATTTTACTCAAACCAGCAATGACTCCTTATGCAAAAACTTCCGTTATTCGGACACTTTCCTAACATCTCATAATTTAGATCGTGATTCTGGATTTGAATCTCAAAATGACTCGCTTTTTCTGTTAAAAGCAGAAGAAACCAACCAATCTCTTAACAGTATTGAGAAGGAGAACAAAAATGGACAAAGACGCACACTTTTAGAGCATATTGAACCAATTTCTGATGGAATTACGGACAAGAAAGCGGATCCGGTGCATAAGCTTCCAAAATCTCATAGTTTTGATGAGAAAAATGACCATCAGAAGATTGGGGACATAGAAAATTCACTCGTACATAGTTGGTCATATTGCCTCTCGGATTCGGAACAATTAAACTGCGAATTGGAGGTCAGCACGCCCGCAGAAGAGTTTTTCAAAGGTGGAGACCATGCCATTATAGCGGAATTGCTGGATGAAATACTTGATAATGTATGTGGACCTGAAGAAGCCGTTAATAAGCAAGTTTCAAGTAAGTTGATTACTTAAGCTAGGTAGCTCATTGTAAGTTGAATAATCACTTTTAAAGTTTGATAGCTAATTTTAAGGTTAGGGGGCCCATTTTAAAGTTGTGTAGCTAATTTAAGGCTTAGTTGACCCATTTAAGATTAGATAGCAAATCCGTTGATTATTCTATCATGACGTCACACAAGCCAAACCAATATGGCCGACGTAGGGCACACATGTACAGGTGGTCAGCTATTTCCTTGTTATTGTGTTAAATAAACGTCTCGAGTAAAATGCCTGAAATGAAAAAAGTTGTAGGAAGATTACGCAGTCATAATAAGTACAATTGACAAGGATGCCGAAAACAACAACCCAAAGCAATATTTCTAATGTATCAGATTCGTAATTACTGCAAACAGAAAGAGAAATAAACTAAAGTGACAATCAGACATTGCATTTTGTGAAGAATACATCCCTAAGCAGTACCATTACAACAATTTTGGTTTCTAAATTGTTGGGCTGCAATATATTAATCAATGTTGTGAGTTATATGAAGATATTATAAATTATAAAATAAAACTTCAAGCCTTTCTTCATAAATTTAATATATAGATCATGCTATATGTACATTTCGATTACGATGTAATCATCTACAGTAGCAAATGCTAACTAACTCTAAAATCTAAGGCTGAAGCAAACATAACGGAAATTTTTTAAGAAACATTTACGGACTTGTGATTTATGAGATAACGGTAACCAAATTACACTTCTAAAGGCAAAAAAAGGACAACTTGTGAAATTTGCAGGTCAGTTATTCTGAAGTTTAAATTAAATCTAGTAAACGGTTATTTAATGGTGACAAATCAAAATTTAAAAGGTCGTTTTCGTGTTTTTAACCGACTTCAAAAAAAGGAGGAGGTTCTCAATTCGTCTGTATATATATATATTTTTTTTTTTGTATGTATGTTCGGGCATAACTTTTTTGTTTATAAACCGATTTTAATGATTTTTTTGTGGTGGGTTCAGTATAGTTCCAAGGTGGTCCCATTATAATTTCATTGGTATTGGAGCTTGAACTTCGAAGATACTCCTCAAAATCTATTTTTTTTAACCGACTTTTTAGTGTTTCCGTATTTCATCTTCCGTTTCAACTAGCCGTCATTTCCTCATTTGAGAAGCATCGCTACTAGGTCTACCCATCACTTAAAATTGTAAAATAATTAACTTTTAAAAAAAAAGAAACCCGACTTCAAATAAAAACACAAAAGTGACATAAGTTAACTAAAAAGCAAAAAATAAATGTTTTTTATACAACAGTTTAATACTTATTTGTTGTTCCGTTTAATGTAATTAAGAAATTGTTGTTTATTATATAATTATTAATTGTTTTATAATTTTTAAGTCGGTGCCAAGTAAAACATAAAAATTATATACCTTGCTGCAATAACAAATTAGATTCGAATTTTTATGTTTTACTTGGCACCGACTTAAAAATTATAAAACAATTAATAATTATATAATAAACAACAATTTCTTAATTACATTAAACGGAACAACAAATAAGTATTAAACTGTTGTATAAAAAACATTTATTTTTTGCTTTTTAGTTAACTTATGTCACTTTTGTGTTTTTATTTGAAGTCGGGTTTCTTTTTTTTTAAAAGTTAATTATTTCATTTCAATTGCTTCTAACATATTTAAATTATATCCTTTACTTGCCTTTAGAAGTGAAAGGTTATGGGTATTGAATTTATGACCTGTATCTGCAAAATGGGCAGCCAAAGCGGATAAGTCAATATTAATATTTTTGAATTTTAAATCGTGTAATTATTTTTCTCTTAGTTTGGCCAATATATTGTTTGGAGCAATTATTACATTTAATCTGGTAAATGCCTGATTTGTCATTATCATTTTCTTTATCCAAGGTGTTGCCGAGTAAAGTTTTCAAATTGTTTTTGTTATTTGAAAAAGCTAAGTCAATATTAAATTTTTTAAATAAATTTTTGAATTTTCTTTCTATTTTTGGGTGGTAAGTGAATTTGTGTTTTTTGAACGCCTTTTTTGGTTCAGGTGAAAATGTAGTAGAATTTTGCCGAAACAGTTTTCTTTTGTGTTTTGTTAAAATTTTTTTAATAATATTATTGTTGTATCCATTTGATTCAGCAATTTCCCGTATGTCCTGTAATTCTTTATTGAACCTGATTTCTGAAAGTGGTACTGTCAATAATCTGTGGACTAAACTATGGAATACCGCGATTTTGTGCTGGAAGGGGGTGTTTGAATTTTGTTGTATGTAATTATCAGTGTGTGTGGGCTTTCTGTAAATGTCAAAAGCTAATGTATTATTTTCTTTAATGATGAGAATGTCCAAAAAAGGTAACTGATTATTTTGTTTAGTTTCATGAGTAAATCTGATTGAAGAGTATTGAGAATTTATATGCGATAAGAAATTATCTAAATTAAAATTATTGTCAATTATAGCAAAAATGTCATCTACGTACCTAAAAAAAAATTTCGGAAATTGGGGGGCTGATTTCTGTATACTATTCTCGAAAAAATTCATAAATAAATTTGCTATAAATGGTGAAAGGGGGTTTCCCATGCTGTACCTTGTATTTGTTTGTAAAACTTTTTATTGAAGTTAAAAACATTTTGATCCATGCACAATTTGGTCAATGTTAAGTAATCGTTAATTTTGTCATTTTCTATTTTGTTATGTTCTAATAAATTTTTTAGCATTAGTGAAGTTTCTGATATTGGCACACTTGGAAAAAGAGAAACGACATCAAACGATATTAAAATATCAGTAGTATGAATTTGAATGTTTTTAATTTTTTCTATTAAATCTAATGAATTTTTTACTGTTAGATCATTCTCAAACTTGAGGTTGTTAAATTCTTTCACTAACCATTTTGCTAATTTGTAAGTTGGGGAGTTAATGTTAGAAACAATGGGTCTAAAACTATTGCCAGGTTTGTGTATCTTTGGCTGCCCATTTTGCAGATACAGGTCATAAATTCAATACCCATAACCTTTCACTTCTAAAGGCAAGTAAAGGATATAATTTAAATATGTTAGAAGCAATTGAAATGAAAAAACACGAAAACGACCTTTTAAATTTTGATTTGTCACCATTAAATAACCGTTTACTAGATTTAATTTAAACTTCAGAATAACTGACCTGCAAATTTCACAAGTTGTCCTTTTTTTGCCCTTAGAAGTGTAATTTGGTTACCGTTATCTCATAAATCACAAGTCCGTAAATGTTTCTTAAAAAATTTCCGTTGTTTGCTTCAGCCTTAGATTTTAGAGTTAGTTAGCATTTGCTACTGTAGATGATTACATCGTAATCGAAATGTACATATAGCATGATCTATATATTAAATTTATGAAGAAAGGCTTAAAGTTTTATTTTATAATCTGCAATATATTTCCTGCATGCCTAAATTTTGAAATAATATACAATTTTCTTGAAAAGTTAATTAAACCCATTCTTTCTAACCTTTCACAACCAAGAACAGATTATGTAAGTTATTGGTCCTTGTCCACGAAACCGCCTGTTCTCAAAAACTACGATTGCAAAATTGCAGTAATAAAATATGTAAAAATATTACCTCCTTCGTTTTACTTAAAAAAAAACTTTCTATAATCCTTCACAAACTTTTTTTGACGACGCCTACTACTTCAATGGCACGTCTGTTTACATACAAATTTTATTAATACGACTTAGAAGGCCATGGTCAAACCAATGCACACAGGAAACAGCTGACGTTCGATACTTTGTCTGCCCTACGTTGCCTTGTTGGTATGTCACATGTTCTAGAATGATGGATTGTAAGGATAAGCAGATTTTAAGGTTGGATAGCCTGTTTTAAGGTTTAGGTTTAACAGCTTTTTTAAGGTTAGGTAGCCTTGTGAGATTTTTTGGTAGCAAATTTTAAGATTACATGGCCAATTGTAAGCTTAGGTTGCCAATTCTAAGGTTGAAAAGGCTACTTTAAAGGTTTAATAGCCCATTTTAAGGTTAGACCATTATAATGATTTTTTTGAAGCAGCCGCTAAGGTTCCGTAACCAATTTTATGGCTATTAAGTCAATTTTAAGGTTACATAGCTAATCTTAAGATTAGATGGCTTCTTTGAGATCTTTGGTGGTCAATTTTAAGGTTAGATAGTCAATTACAAGGCGAGGTTGCCGATTTTAAGGTTGGATAGCCTGTTTTAAGGTTTAATAGCTTTTTTAAGGTTAGGTAGCCTTGTGAGATATTTTGGTAGCAAATTTTAAGATTACATGCTCAATTGTAAGCTTAGGTTGCCAATTCTAAGGTTAAAAAGGCTACTTTAAAGGTTTAATAGCCCATTTTAAGGTTAGACAGCATTATAATGGTTTTTTTGAAGCAGCCGTTAAGATTCCGCTACCAATGTTATGGCTATTTAGTCAATTTTAAGGTTACATAGCTAATTTTAAGATTTGATGGCTTCATTGAGATGTTTGGTGGTTAATTTTAAGGTTGGATAGTCAATTACAAGGCGAGGTTGCCAATTCTAAGGTTAAAACATCTAATTGTTATTAGATATCTTTAATTTCAGGTAGCTTCTTTTGAGATTTTTTGATAGTCACTTTTAAGCACATAGTAATATGTAACGCTAAGAAGGATGCACGAACCACTTGTTGCTAGGATATGCATGTCTCAATTTTGCAGTACATGTGACAGAAAGATCAGAGACAGGGAACATATAAAAAGTACTCGATTGTCATTCCTCAACATTTTATTTTAAATGTCGATAAAGATCATATATGTTAGGTTATTTATGTCAGTTGATTTCTTAATGGTGTCGAATTTATAAGGACAGAACTTGTTTTAGTTTTTATCATTGTTGTAATTACAATCAAATTTGTTGACCGATTTGTAATCTTAATTGTCAACAAAAAACAATATTAGTGTACAGCTTTAAAGCTCCGTCGCCAATTTTAATGCTAGGTTGTCAATTTTAAAAACAGATAATTATACAATTTGAAGGTTACATAGCCAATTTTAAAGTTAGGTTGCCAATTTTAAGGTTAGGTAACCAGATTTAAGGTTACGTTGCAAATTTTAAGGTTAGACACCCTTAAGGATAGCTAATTTTAAGGTAGCCAATTTCTAGGTTAGAAAGCCTATTTTAAGGTTGTGTAGTTATTTAGAAAATATTTTATAGTCGATTTTATAATCGGACAGGCAATTTTAAGGTTTAAGTGGTCAATTTTCAAGTTGGATAGTAGCAACAGTGACACACTTTTTTTTTTAGGTTTAGTTTTTAAACAAGGCGGAAAGAACTTCACGGTTTACCCAATGCATTACCACATGTGCCTGTACTACAACATCTACGATTCAAATTTGATATTATATGCGTTGAACACTCTCAAGAACAGCCTCCTATCAAATCCACAGATGTTTGTGCAGTGTCTCGCGACAACCGGCCTAAAGAATCTCAAAAACAATGACATTTTATACTTACTTGGCCGACATCGCAAATCGATGCTAGGTTTGGGTTTTTCAGGCGAAGTCGGTCAGGAACACGTTAACTTTTATCGAGGGTACATGTTTCTCGACACTTTAATATTGGTCTGCTTAAATTATGCCAGGACGTTTTATCCAAGTCTCGATAACCGTCGATTGACACAAGATGATATCGATAATAATCTGAAAATACAACTGGCAAGTCTCGAAGTACTCGATATTACAATTAGGAGCATTATTAACATTGTGAACGACAATTCTAAAGGTTTTTCAAGTTACATTGCCGACATGTTGGTTAAGTGTAAGCTGCAGAAGGTTTTACTGCATTGTTTGTTGACGTCTGTGAGGAATTTCGATGAAGACATGACATTTGCAGAGGAAATTTTATTGTTTAACAATTTTCAACTGTACAATTCACATAAAAGGGTGTGCGAACATGTGGAAGCGTTTCAGATACAATTGTTAAGGTATGTTTTATTTTTGTGTAATATTACTTTACATAACTAATTTTAGTTACTTTAGGTAACAAATTTGAAAATAATTTTGTTTGGTTTAATTAAGTAATAAACAAACTGAATTTAATTAAAAATTTAAATTACCTAAAAATTCGAATGATAATATTTCAAGTTTCTTGTCTGTATACAAAGTATATCTTAAGAGGAAAGTATTGTAAACATCAAAATTTTTGTAGTTAAGATTTTGATGGACAAGAACATTTTCAAGGCTGAGGATACACAAAAAATACGATTTTTGCAATGTAGGTTGTGAAGATTTGTAATAACTCTACAATGGAACCACAAAAAAACAAGGAGCCCCCTAAAACATAGAGGTTCTTAAATACAAGCTCAAAAAATAAGCTCAGATTCATATTCTACAGATATTAGACATTCAGCTTATGTAAACGCGATATCCCTACTAGCCTCTGTTCACCTCCTCTGACATTTTATGCTTTTGTTTTTCTTCCCAAATTTTGATATTTAACTCGGCATGTACATATTGACTGACAATAGGACTAACCGTTTGTTTCGATAAACCCTCTGAGTGGTTTAGTTTTGGTAGCTTACCTGAACATTTTTATCGAATAATCTCCAAAAGAAAACACAAGTTCCGCAGCTGCTGTATGTAGAACGAAAAATTGGTTTAGAGATTTCAAGGGCTAAACATAATCTGAGATTAGGAAACACTAGATATCATAAAGCCAAAAGACTACTTCTAAAAATAAGGGGAGGGCTGTGAACTTAATTATTGACACACTCAAAAAAGTAGCTCGGGGTCGTATTCTTTGAGTACCAAATAACGAAATTGCACAAACACAATATCTCCAGCTTCCCCATTGAATATTTACTTTTACTCCAGGTTGGAGGAGGCCAGAAACAACTACCCGGGAAAAAATTGATATATTTTGTAATTTAGGATTTTGAGAATTGTATACATTTGGGTGTCCTTATTGATATATCCGTTTTCTACCTCGTAACTTTTGCCGCTTGCGTGGCAATCAGTTTTTCCTCTATATCTTGTTTTCAGTATATATTACAGTGAAGTATAATTTCGCACCTGCTCAAACTTTTTTTATTTTTCCATCTTTCAGTACGCATAGGAAAGTATTGATTACATGCAAATTTTCGAAATCGAGATTTTGTCAGAAATATATGTTTGGGATCTCCAGGAACCCAAAAAAGTGGTTTTTAAAAAATGTCTGTCTGTCTGTAGTTGGGTGGGTGGGTATGTGCGCTGTATAACTCCCAAACGGAGTCTAATTTTGATGAGCTTTGGAATGTAGAGGTATATCAAAAATTCATTGGGAAAATAAGCTATTAAAAGAAATCCTAAACCGGAAGAAGTTCGACATGTTTTTTTGGTAGCATTTTTTTCCGCAAATACATTTTTTTTCAATTTAAAACGGGAAATTCATAGAAAACCTTACACGGGAAACACAACGCTTGTTTCCGAACACCGCACCGAATTTTGAAAATTTTGACTTTTTACATAAAACAAGTTGGCAAATCGCTAATTTGTGCGTGATGTCTTCTATGAATTTTTGAAAATCTGAAATTCATGCATCTTGGTTTAATAATTAATTGGTGAATGATAAAAAATTTCTATTTAAACTAAATTGACCATGAGTGATAGAATAAGAGTCACAACTTAATTTTTAGATATAGTAGCATTATTTAGTGAGGTTAATTTTCCCTTCCCACTCAATTTTTGGTGCACAAATTTGTTCTTCCGGTTTTAGTCCAGGCACTGAAGACATAAAAGGGGGCTTTCGCAACAAAAGGTCAAGGAAAGTTCTAATTTGGTAGATTTGTACAGTTTGGTGTCTTCATTAATATTCCGAGTTTGCGACCTTGAGCGACCGCCGCTCGCGCCGCCATATTGGAAAAATGGTACCGAAAACCAGTTTTTCGAGAATATCTTCTTTCCAGCGCCACCTAGGTTAAAAATAGCTATTACAAAAATTATAGAGCATGCAACTTTTGTAAGAAATATTTTTCAATCAGATGAATAGTTCACGAGTTACAGCGGAGTCAAGCTCAGCAAATTTCTACAATTCGCAAAATCGCTACATTTTTCTCGAAATTTCAGTAAATATTGATTACTTGTTTTTTACTCATTTCCGTACAACAAATTGACGGTATTTACAGAACTTTCCAAACGTTTACCTTCGCAAACCAGGCAGAGGAAAAATTGTTGAAAAAATTTACTCTCCTCGAAGTCTACAGTATGGAGAAATAGTGGCAGACAACATATTGTTCTTGCATGCGTTCAGCGGTTGTGACACTACTTCTGCTGTTTTCAACGTACGAAAAATTAAGTTTATAAAAACACTTGAAAAGAACGAATATTTAAGCCGAACTATACAAGCTTTCAAAGAGCGAAACGCAGATCCCGAAATCATTGCTGCAGCGGGGGACAGCTTTTTTATCGCTCTTTACGGCGTTTCCAAAAAAAAACACCATTACTTTGGGCTCCCTACGTTATCAAAATTTCGCAAGATCTGTGATGAAGAGTAAATTCAATCTTGCTACATTACCCCCTACAAGAGAAGCTGCACGGCAACATTCCCTTCGGACCTACCACCAAGTTCAGGCTTGGTATGATATACACGAGAGTCCAGAGCAATCGGGTTGGGAAAGAAGCAAGATTGGATTTACTCCAGTGAAAACAACAAAAGATCCGGCTTCATTTCGTGCAAGTGCAAGAAGGGGTGCGGTCGAGCCTGTGGGTGTAGGAAAACAGGCTTGAAGTGTTCTGTTATCTGCACATGCTGTCATGGAGACGCGTGTGAAAACAGCGCAGAGATTTTTGCGGGCTCTGGAGAAGAAGAAGAAGAAGAAGACGACGACGACGAGAATGAAGACCTGACCGTTGCGAAATTATTAGCACACGAGGTCGAAGAAGACGACGAAGATGAAAACTTGGAAGAGGAGGAAAGAAATTTGCAAAAAGATATTGATATCAGTGAGCCTGGAGCCCTGCACCATCTAGGGCATCGAAACGGAAGAAAAGACATCAGTAAATAACGAATCGTGGATTAGGCCTACTGGGGATACCACATAAAAAAAACGCGCCTCTCACTCTACCTCATGGTGGTACGGAAATGAGTAAAAAACGGTGGTACATATTAAGTAATGGGTATTTACTGAAATTTCGAGAAAAAAATGTAGCGATTTTGTGAATTGTAGAAATTTGCTGAGCTTGACTCCGCTGTAACTCGTGAACTATTCATCTGATTGAAAAATATTTCTTACAAAAGTTGCAGGAAATTTCATGCTCTATAATTTTTGTAATAGCTATTTTTAACCTAGGTGGCGCTGGAAAGAAGATATTCTCGAAAAACTGGTTTTCGGTACCATTTTTCCAATATGGCGGCGTGAGCGGCGGTCGCTCAAGGTCGCAAACTCGGAATATTAATTAGGACACCAAACTGTACAAATCTAGCAAATTAGAACTTTCCTTGACCTTTTGTAACTCAGAACCTACCCATTGCCTGGCCTATTTTGTTTTTTTTTAATTCCAAGGAATCAAGTGAAAAGCTTTTTCTTTTTTTTTTTCATTTGTAACTCCTTAATTATCAGTTTTAATTAACCGATATTGTCGTAAGATAAGATTAGGTTTTGGAAACGACAGGCCTTGATTAATAACAGCTAAGCTTCTGGGTTGGAGCCGTGGCATCGGTGCATGAACTGCCGACGCTTCGTCCTTGGTTGCACGGGACAGTTGTGTTTCAGTTGTGTTCCAGATCCCAAAGTGACCTCAGCCCTGAAGATGTCTCGTGCAACTGAGGACGAAACGTCGACAGTTCATGCACCGATGACGCGGCTCCAACCCGGAAGCCTAGCTGTTATTAGCAACGGCCGCGGAAGCCTGCAACTTAGATTAGGCCTTGATTAATGTGATTTTTTAGTTGTATATTTTACCTATTTGAGTTTAAATACTCTGCACAAAGGCAGGATTATTTCTACAACTAAATTACTCCAGGTTTGCTGGGGTCTTTATTAACAGTACTTCATCAATATCACTTTTTTTCTCAGAATGAAGTTCCTCGTAATTTCCGCAGTAAATGAAAGCAATTTTTCAATGGCAGATTTAATTTCGTCATCCTCATCAATGTCAATTATCGTTTCTTGTATGTTTTTGCATGACTGGCCATTGCAAAGAAATATGCAAATAACTGAACATTACTGGCAGTGATGTAAGTTAGGTAATTTTCCTGCTGGAAATTTTCCAAAATGAAAGTTTTCCGGAAATTTTTCCAAGCGCTTTTGGAAATTTTCCAATATTTAATTTCCGCCGTTTTCGGTCAACGGGTAAAGCACACATCTATCTCTATACTGTCACACAAGGTGTTTTGTGTTGGCCTCGATCATTATTTTCTATAATTTTTACTTTTCAACGAAAATACTCCTTCATGCTTTCCTTCCTCAGATTATGAAATAAATAAAATACAATAAAAATTGAAATTGTGATGAAATACTCAATTGTTATATTTATATACATATTTGGTCTATTTAATTCGTTGAAGTGAGTTTTTTCATTTTTAGTCAAATCAAACCAATTTTTCCATGTAATTTTCTGGAAAAATTTCGAAAAATGTCCGTAAAATTTTCCAAATTTTATATTTTCGGAAAATTTACATCACTGATGTTCGGCCACATCTTTTTTTGCATTTGTAAGAACTAAATTTCAGAAGTCCTGTTTTATTCCTTTTTCATCCCCATACATCATGCAGCCGTGGCGTCATAGCTTGCTCAGCTGTTGCTGCATTCTTGGTTTTGTTGATTGGTTTGTAAGAATAGTACAAGCTGACACACATGTCTGTATATTAACTTTCATAAAAATTTTAAAGTGTTTTTGTTTTGTTTAACAAAGCCAATTATACGAAGAGTTTAACTTCTGTGGTGCAAATTCAGTATGTGGAGAAGTGTTTTTCAAGTTTATAAAAAAAAATAAATAATTAAAAGTGACCTTGTTTTGCAGTCACAACTAAACACAGCTGATTAGAGCTTGTATTTTCCTTAGTAGGTCATGTTATAAAATGATTATTACTGTTTAACAGCCGTCGATTAACGATTTTACTTACCAGAAACATAATACAATTTTTTTCAGGCTAAATACCTTATATTGCCTGTACTATTTTCCATACTTTCTGTATGAGAAAGTGCTGATTTCATGAAAATGTTTGATTTCGAAATGTCAATAGAATACTTGTTTTGGACATCCAGAAATTGAGAAAACTGCGGGTTATTAAAAATGTCTGTCTATGGGTGGTTGATTGTGTATGCGCACGTCATATCTCCCGAACCAATGGGCCGATTTTATATAAGGTGGCATCCAGGGTTGGCAAATATCATGATATTTATTATAAATATCATAATATCCGATATTTACGATATATATCCGACATATATCAAAAAATTGATATATATCGAATATTTATGATACATTTCACAAAAACGCCAGGTAACTAGCCATTTATTTAATTTAAATTATTAAATCAAAGAAAAAATAATAAACAACCATTATTTTAACATTCACAACAAAAAATAAAAATATGTTATGTAATATATAATAAAATAGAAACTAAATAAAAATTCTAAAAGCCGAAGCTGAACTATTTTCTTAGTAATCTTATTAGTGGAAGGTCCATTTCAGAGTCTGATCCTGACTCAGAGTCCAACAATAATATTTCTCCTCTTAATTTATCTTTACAATCGATTAATAAATTATTATACACCTCGTCCAATATTTTATTTCCAATTTACTTTCTTGAGGGAGGCTCATACCCTGGTCGTAAAACTTTACACATTTTTTTTAAATTCGCTGTGCTCTACCTGTCTAAAAGGAGTGTTTGTTGCAAAGAAATATTTGCCGATTTGCAAGTCAACTGTATGTGCATAAGACTTTGATGTTGAAATTATAGTGTTATCCTTGGCGATATTCAGTTTATTTGTACCCTGACAGGCCTTTTTGGGACGATAATCCAATTCTGGTAAACCTAAAATAATATAGTCCTGTACCCGTACTATGTATATGGATAAAAAAAAATGAGAATAGGTAATATAATTTTCATTTATTAACGTTTTTCCCTTAACTAGGAACGAAAATGTTATTTATTAAATAAATTAGGTAATGGGTTTCGAAAGTCTTAAAAACGTTGCCACTTTTATGTGCCCGCCCGCCCCATTAAGAAAATTTTTTTTGTGCATTATGCACTCGATAGTGGATCATTGTTAATCATAGAAATAAAAACTCCCTCCCCCAAACCGCTTTCTATGGGGAATAAGTAAAGCAATCCATATTTGTCATTAAAAAAAAATGAATAAAATAATAAAGAAAAAGCTCCTAGGTCTATTTTACGAAGTTAAAAGTAATTACAAAAAAATCTTCTATAGGTACAATACGAGATTTTTTTTCAATAACCAACATTTAAAAATAAACATTCACCTACCAAGTTTACTTGTTTGTTTTGTTAACTCGGGTAGTTTTTGTCCAACAACGTTCTCTTGTTGAGTATTGCTAGCCTCTGCAGAATTTTCTTCATTAATTATTGTAGAATTAGCTTCTGTAGCTTCGTTTCCACATGTTTCAGCATTCTTTGGGGAATCCCCTGCATTTCCTTGCTGCATTTCTTGCACACGGCCCACTTACCACTGTTATTTTCCTTATTTACACATCGAAAATGTTTCCACACAATGTGTTTATTTTTTGGTATTGTTATTTTAATTTAAAACTTCAAGAAAACAATAAATTTTCCCTATAGCCAGCGAAATATTCAGCAAACAACACTGATACACTGAGTAGAACATAAAAACACAAACTGACAGAGTAAAGCTGCAGGTCTGGGAATCCGCAGCTAACCTGCATGAACGCTTGGGCGGTCTCTAATTGCACAATGTTGTCAGACTGTACATATTTTAAGCAAAATTAGCTGATTGTAATAATTTGATATATATATATATATCATCAAAATTGATATATATTTACTCATAAATATCACGATATATATTTACTCATAAATATCACGATATATATCATGATATATATCAAGATATATATCATTGGATATATATCGGCCAACCCTGGTGGCATCAGAGTATATTATAAAAAGACCATCGAGAAAATAAGCTTTTAAAAAATCCAAAATCTGAAGCGAATCTTAAATATATTTTTTTGTTGGCACTTTTTTACAAACCGAATTTATTAAATCTTAAACCGGGATTTGTTAGTAGACTTGAAGGCACATCCAACGTTTTCTTTCTGGACCTTAGCTTCAAAATATGCGTTATGATTATTTGAAAATTTAGATTTTTAACGCCTTTTTACTCAAAAATGAGTTTCCAGATTGGTATCAACTTTGTTCATGAAATTGCCGTATAGAGACACAATGTTAGTATGTGCGAAAATTTTGGAAATTAAAAAAGTGGTTTCTTAATAACTGAAGATGGGCATAATTTAGTTTTGGTCGCAATGCCATAGTTTTCCGTGAAGGCCTTGATGAATTTTATCATTTATTATTTAAATAGGGCGGCTAGCCCTCGTCGTCCCCCAATTTTTTGGCTGACGAATTTAGTTTTTAGTATCTGGTGTTCTTTCATCCCAAACAATGTTTTTTCAAAAAATCAAAACGGTTTTTTTCTAGTACAATACGTCCAGTTTTGTAGTAAATAAATAAACATTAATTAGTAATTAATAATGTAATTTAAATTACCTTAAAATTTAATTTTAATTAGGTATTAAATTTGACGTTATTAACGAAGTTAGCCGATTTGTAAATTAGGCTTAAGTAATAAACAAATTAAATTAAGTTATAAATTAATGTAGATCATTAATTGTAAGGTTAATTTAATTTTAATTTTTTTTCAGGTTAATCCAATCATTAATAATTCTAGAGTACCACGTTTTTCCTAAACAAGACACAACCACAACACAACAGCAAACTTTACCCACAGCTGGAGGCGAGCATCTCACTTACACCCCTACCATTCTAATCCCGGAGCAACAAATGTTCCTGTCGGCTATCATGAGCGCTCTGCGTCACCAAAACATGAAATACCTGCACGAGAGTTGGTGCAACATGATCACTTCTTGTTTGCCATACTTTGGTCAAAACTTAAAGCAGATAGCTCTGAGCGTAATCCATCAAATTTGCAACAATATTGAAAAGATTGCCGACACGTACAAAAGTAGTGAATTAAACGGCGAGCTTTGTTCTGATTACGCCATTACCCAACTGAATTCATTAACGATTTTATGTCACTATTGCCTGCTCGATTCATCACAGTCAGTTCCGCAAAACTGTTTTGCGAATGCTAATTCGCCCATCCCGAATCCAGGCGAGATATTTAATAACTTGGTTAGTGTGTTTTTTGCACAAACAGCTGGAGATTTAAATCAAACAAACAAGCAAAATTGCAATTATTATCAAACGGCAAGGAAGACTATCTTAAGCCACATGCCGAGAATTATTTCCAGCGTTGCCAAGTTGTGGCAGACGATTGTTAATATCGAGGGTGAATTTAATGGCGTTTTTGGAAATTCCAAAGTCGTTAAGCAACAACTTTTGGAGTTTTTAAGTCCGATTTCTATTCATCATGGAGCTAGTTTTTTGGCAGCCATCGCTGTCGCTTGGTATGAGAGGAGAAACCCGTTTACGAGTGTTAAAACTGTAAGTAGTTTAAATTGTAGGTTATATAAGAAAAAATTAGTTATATTGGTAATTTTTTCGTAGGTTTTGCCTGAGCCGAACATGTCGCAAAGCAACTTGGTGTATTTGATATCAGCTATACGGGTAATTCCCCTAGATAATTTAGTACAGACTGTAACCGCTGTGATCCGTAACCCACCACCAACTGAAGGCCTTAGTTCGGATGTTTGTCTTGATGTGGCTGTTCTTGAATTATTTTATTGGTGAGTTAAATGTTTAATACAAATATTTTATGGTAAATAGGGAAATTAGGATATTTGAGAATGTGACATTAGGTTTAAAGAAAATTGTGAAGAATGCGGGATGTTTCCGTAACTTTATTGTAACGTAACAGACTGTACCTCTTTAACAAACGGTAAGTTAGTAAATCGCATAAAACCAAAAATCGACACCGTATTTGAGATGGCAGCAAACGCACACGTATGATTGTCGGTGACTTAACATGTTAAAGACGACAAAATAAGCATCCCTATAAAAAATAAAATTGAGTACGAATTAGTTTGACTTTTTTCCTAACTACTCTGGGCTATTACATCTGCTGAACGGATGAGTTTAATTTTGTTGAATGGATTAACATCAACTTGACGTCTCGATAAGGCCTGCAGCGGCACAAAATATTTCAATTCATCAACTTAATCGGAATGTGGCGCTATCTAGCAGTTTGCTATGAAAGCAACACATTAAAAATGTAATAATTTAAGTCAGCAGGGGTCATACTACTCTTAAAATGCTAAAATTTCCTAAAATTATGGGTGTACCCCTAAATTCCAAAAATTTTGAAAATAACATAGTTATCGTTAATTATTCAACATAACAAATGACAATACATGTAAAGGTCAAAATTCCGACAGCTGAAAAGCGAACGCATGTTACATCTAGCCAACATGTTCAACAGCTTCAGTACAACGTTGCCGAAAAGTGCAGATGGTAATCAACGCTTATAAAGAAGCAGAAATTTCAATGAAGCAAAAGTACCTTTATAATAAGAGAATCAACATTTTAAAAACTAGAAATAAAAATGTATTTTTCTCAAAGAAGAATAAATTTTAAAGAAAATTCAAAGTAAAATATAAAATAAGAAAAAATATACAAAAAATGTTCTGTTTGTCGTAAAATAATTTTTTAAAGAAATTTTATTTTTGACATTATTTATGAAGAGTTGTTTGGCCCAGTTAAGGAATTAAAAATTGTTTTATTGAAATTGATTTCATGAAAATTTTCGGAATATAGAATTTAACGGAAATACACATTTTAGCGCTCAAGGAACCCAAAAAAGTGTTTTTTAGAAAATGTCAGTCTGGGGGTGGGTAGGTCTGTGACACCTTTACAGGCGAATGTACTGAACCGATTTTGATGAAATTTTAAATCAAGAGGTATATTGAAAAGCTTAGTTCTAGTTTAAGTTGAGCTTTTCAAAAAAATCCGAAACCGGAAACTGAAGTTAGACATGTTTTGTTGGTACCATTTTTTTCGTAACTAAATTTTGGAAACTTGAGCAAGGGATCTGAGAGAAAAACTGAAGGCAAATCGAAAACTTTTTTACTGAACTCTCTAGCTTCAAAATGGCGGACGCTACAACTTTTTGAAAATCTCGACTTTAATGCCGATTTACTCAAAAAGTAGTCGTGTGATCGGGATGAGCTAAGTAAAATTAATTTTGCAAATTCGAAAACGATCACACGGCGCTTAAAAAATTTGAAAATTTAAAAAAAAAATTTTTTCGAAACCATACACGATTTTGTTTACTGTACTCAGCCGATAGAGCATGTAGTAAATTAGTTTTTACTAATCTTTCAAATTTTACTCTGACGCCTTCTAGGAATTTTTGAAAAATTTGAAGTTGATTAACTATTTATTCAAAAACACAAACGCCGATCGTTATAAACTTTTAACAGTTCGATGGACTATTTAAAGTACCTTATTAGGATCAGCAAGGGTTTTCAGCTATGTAAAAAATTAAGAAAAAAAGCGATATTTTTTACTTTTTAATATCAACCACGCGTTTTCCGGCAGTTACGTGATTTTAACTACGCCTATCAATTAGCTTTAATTAAAAATATATTTTTCATTTTTTGCATATTTTCTATAACTCTTTAAACTATTTATGCCGATTTTTAGTTCGAAATCCGAAGCGCATCTAATCAGCTGTAGGGCGGGCGATTCCGTTCTTACTATTCTTATACGGTATGCGACATTGTAGGGTTGCCCATATAAATTGTTTTCCTAGAAATCTAACATACGGTGAAATGAGAGAAAAGCTTAATGCAAATCGAGAACGTTTTCACCGAACTCTCTAGCTACAAAATTAGGGCCGCTACAACTTTTAAAAAATGTAAATTCCAATTATTTGTAATTTAAAAAATTTTAGCAAAATTTTTTGGATGTGGACAAGTTGCAATCTAAGCATAATTCCAAGTCCGAGCATCATTATTGCTGATGTCACGAACTGACAGCTGTAATAAAGGTTGAAATATGGATGGAATGGAGGGTTGCCTATAGAATTTGTTTGCTTAGAAATCTAACAGACGTTCAAATGATAAAATTTACACTTTTGCAAATACCATAAGCATTAATATTTAGTATGGGAAAGTTTACTCGAAGTCTGACGATATTATTCTTTTTATTTAATTTTTTTGAGGAAGAAAATAAAATTTAAAAAGGAAAATGTCTTTCTGATGCATAAAAAATATATTTTTCCACGACCGGGAGTAGAAGTCGGTTTCTATGGCATCAAAATTGTGACAGAAGTAAAGCATTTACTCTCTAGGGACGAAATAAGACAACAATTTCCCTAGGGAAGTTTTTATTACATTTCATATTTATTTTTGTAAACAAATGTCTGTTGTCAAGGTACGTTGCATGGAAACAGCCCAGAGGCTTCTAAATATTGTAATTTCGCTCCGATTTATTATAATTTTTTATTTATGAAATTAAGTGTTTCTACTCCCGATCGTGGAAAAAATAGTATATACATCTCGGGAGAGACCGCCATTTTTCCCTCGATGTTTTTGTAGCCCTCGAGCTTCAAATTACACCTCAGGAAAAATAAGACGTTTCTCTCCCTTGGTGTATAATGTAATATTTAAATGTGTTTCAGTTTCTAGAAAAATTAGTCCAGTTAAATTATTTTTTGAAAATTTTCTATATTTTGTTATAACATGAAAAATTGTTTAAAATTTTTTTAATTTTTTTCTAAAAAAGAAAATAAAAAATTTGTCAAGTATCAAAAATTATTACAAAAAAAATATTATTTATTTGAACAATAATAAAATTTAATTTTTAATTTTTTGAATTAAGAAAATAAAATAATTTTAATTTTCTAACTGACCCAAATGGCACTTCATACTTTATTATCCTTTAAGAAGTTTTATTTTTCTTTCTTTAAGAAATTTTGTATTTTTGGCACAATGGGCGCCTTATAACATATACAGCTATGGATGAGCTACAAGAATTTCTCCGTACCACCGTCTGTGAGTTTTCTCTTACCCCCAGTTTTTGCCGGAAGAATTTTTTTTCTGGTTTCTGGTCATTTTTTAAATTCCAAGCAAATTTTTTCACAAAAATCTCGATTTTATGCTATGCCTGAACGAGTTTTAGATTAAATTAGTGGGAATCACCCGCTTGCAATTCGTATATGACTATTTTTATGTGCAGTTACATGCGAAATGCATCTGCAACTCAACTGTCTGAAGCATGGAGTTCATTGCTGACATTGGTAAGAGAAGGATGTTCTCTAAGTCCTCCATCGCAGTTCCTATTAGCAGCTCTTTTGCACGAGCTTATGATCAAATGTTGTCCACTTGAAGAGCGAAAAGATCAGAAGGATTTGCAAGATGTTACTGCAAAGGTGAGACATATCAGATCAAACTTGAATTTGTTGCTTCATTTTTATTTACAGCTTATAGAATGTGTGTCGCAAGTATGTGGATCGTGTCTAGAACAAACAACGTGGTTGCGTAGAAATTTAGCAGTGAAAGAGCAAGAAGACGACAACAATACTAGCATGGTTAACGGTAGCACGAGCTCCGAAGTTTTGATAGTTTCCAATCATAGTGTTCAAGCGCAGCTGGTAAGATTTAGCCAAAACAATTATATTTTTCATTAATTTAATTAATTTGTTTGCAGGTGTTATCGGAAATTTTAGCTCCGATTTTGGACATCTGTTTTGGTTCCTCGGAAAAAGACAAAGTAAACGCAATTTTAGGCTCTTTAATGTACAATATTGTGCCATACCTAAAGTCACACACCATGCGAAACATGCCTAGCTTCCAAGCGTGTTCGAAGTTGCTCGCAAGTCTTAGCAGTTATCAATATACTCGGAAAGCGTGGAAGAAAGACGTTTTTGATTTGCTTCTAGATAATACGTTGTTTCAAATGGATTATTCTTGTTTGAAATATTGGAAAGTAATAGTTGATAATTTGATGACGCATGACAATACAACATTCAGGGATCTCATGAGTACGTAATGTAACGTTACTTTTGTTTTGTGAGTAAATTTTTGTTTATTTTTTTAGGTCGTGTTTCCATGACACAGAGTGGAAGTTTAAGCCTTTTTTCGTCAAGGGAGCAAGAGTACGAGCAGAAAGCGCAGTTGCTTAAGCGATTGGCATTTGTTATTTTTTGTAGTGAGACGGATCAGTATGCAAAGTACATGCCGGATATTCAAGGTAAGGAAAAATGAAACTTTTAAAGGTTTTTTTGTTACGCGCTTATGGTTAACAATATGCCATTAAATCCGGGTATGGATGGAGAGAAAAAAATTTTTAGATTTTGATTTCTAATAGTGCGGTAAAGTTGCATTTAACACTTAGTAATACATGACTGAAATATTGTTTTAATAGTAAAATATCTACATTCCTCTAACAACCTTCAAATATAATGAAAAATTAATGTTATCGGAATAGCCATTAAGGTGACGGAAATCTAATACGGTGCGATCGAAAATGATTGAACGTGCCGCTTCATACTGATTTGATCTTGTCCGCTTACTACTTAATCTGATCTTGACTAATTCCACTGGCGTGCAATAGTAATTTAAATAGCGCGGGAAATTTAAAAATGGGTGGCGTGTTCTTTATATGAATGTTGGTGCACCATTTTTTTAGCGAAATAATTACTGTTAGGGACTTTTAAAGACTTTTCTTGTTGTAAATTACGATTTATGTTAGTAAATTTTTATATTCCAAAAGTTAACCTATAGGTTAAAAAACAAGACAATTTAATAACGTTATTT
Source organism: Ctenicera cuprea (assembly GCA_958336395.1). NCBI lineage: Eukaryota > Metazoa > Arthropoda > Insecta > Coleoptera > Elateridae > Ctenicera > Ctenicera cuprea. Next base: position 26,742,006 of record OY284495.1, on the reverse strand, counting down.
AATAACACAGTTTAATTAATAAAAAAAACACATTTTTCTTGATTGTTGCTTACAATAATTACTCAATTTAACAATTTAATAAGAGTTTAAATTAATAAAAAACACATTTTTCAATGACACAATTTAAATGAATACAAAAATCAAATTCTTTGTAAGACAGTTGTTACAATAACTGCTCGAAATGCCCTCCATCATTGTCTAAACAAACATTGACCCTGCGCTTCATATTTTCAAAAACGGCTACTAACTGTCTTGGTGTGATTTCATTCACGGCATTTACTATGGCCTCTTGTAACTCCTCAATTGTGTGTAAACGATTTGCATATACAACATTCTTAAGATGGCCAAACATAAAGTAGTCGAGAGGTGTTGTCGGGCGATCGCGGTTCCCAACGACCTCTACTTATTATTCGTTCATCAAAGAATTCCCTTAAAAAGTTCAACGTTGCACCTGCTGTGTGAGCTGTTGCACCATCTTGCTGGAAGAACCCATGCTGCAGTTCGTCATCGTGGAGTTGATCAATAAACGGTCTTAAAAGTAGTCGTTGATAATTGGTAGCATTGATGTTTTCATTAAAAAAAATAGGGCCAATTATTCTTCTTCTCGACATTGCAATCCAAACCCCAATTTTAAGGGGATGCAATGAGGTCTCCCGATATACATGGGGATTTTCAGTTGACCACGTACGATAATTTTGCGAGTTTACGTAGCCACTTAAATGAAACCAGGCTTCATCACTGAAAAATGTCAGATCCAAAATGTCATCATTGTTGAAGTTTTCATTAAACCATGTACAGTATTGTCGACGCTTTCCAAAATCTGCTGGTAGCAACTCTTGCACCACCGACACTTTGTACGGGTGCATATGAAGTATTTTTTTGCAAGCCTTCTGACACGATCCGTATGAAAGACCTGAAACTAACATAGATAAATCAATTACAAAAACAACATTATGCTCATTACCTGTTTGAGCAGATAAACATCTTAACGATTTGTTGGGACTTGCAACCATTCGTTCCTGAATATCATGTACAGTGTCCTCGGTAAGTACAGATGACCTGCCCGTAGACTTTCCTTTGCAGACGCTGCCTGTTTCGTGGTACCGTTGAATAATACGACGAACGTGTTGACTAAAAATTTCATAGTGAACTGCTTCGTTGGGAAAATGCTTTTGGAACTGATTGAAACAGGAGGGATAAGAGTACTGCCAAACACCATTTTGGTCATGTTCTCCGGATCTAAAGTACGCTTCCAAAATAAATTTATCATGCTCTATTGTAAACACCATATTAACCTAAAATTACACACCTGTTATCACCCTCATTTAAAATAAACTTTGTAATTTTATTGTCTTCTCTAATAAAGGGAACGAATACAAACTTTGAGTTTTGAAAAAAACTGTTATAACGTGGGGATTACAAAAACGAGAACAATAACACAAAAGAAAACAATAACTGTTATTATTACGACATTTGACAGGTAAAATGCGCGTACGCTAATGGATTCCAGGGATGTAAGTATTGATAAACAACAGGTTCGCGGACACATCGAAACGCATTTTTGATAATAATGCGACCAGATCGTGGTCACGTGACCTTCAATCATTTTCGATCACTCCGTATAAAAATGCTACTACCTACAACTATACAACAATCTTCAACAATACTTATTACCATCTGTTTTTAACACGTATTTAAGACATATTCAGATGACCTGAGATATTTCTTATTTTTAAGTAAAATATTGGAAATGTTCATTTTTTGGAAGACTTTTTACTATATTTAACGGTAAATTAATTTAAACTGTGGAATGTAAATTGTACTAGGGACATTCTATCGAACATGAAGAAATTAACCTAGATCTTAGATAATTATGATTTTCTGTTAGAATTAGGGCATATTGAAAATTTAATATTGAATATCAATAATCAATTTATGTTGATAATATGATAATAATGATAATATTGATAACACTGCTATATTTACGATAATATCAACATTGTTATAGATAATTTCGATATATTATAAATATCGATGCTATCACGACTTATTTCTTATATAATTTTTTATAATTGTATATACGCCGGCTGTGTAAGAACACGAGACTTTTGTTGACTTCGCTCCTATCCTAGCTAAAGGCAGAGCATTTACAACAATTTTAATAAAAACGGTATAACCATTCAGTTTCAAGTAGAGTAGCATGTTAAAGTTGAGAGATATTTCGATGTTCTGTGTCATTATTTTCGATATTATCGATATTTTCGATGTTACCGATATTTTCAATGTATCAATAATTATTTTTGGATTATCGGTATTTGATATTAACGATAAATATTCCCAGCCCTAGTTAGAATGTTTTTAAAAACTAGATTTAGATGGAAGGTGCTAAGAAAAAATCAAATGCTTTTCTTGAACCTTTTCTAACTACAAAACATATGCCGCAACAATGTTCTAAAATTATGAGAGGTACACGTGTTTACTCAAAAATAATTTGGCAAATATTTGGCATTATAGTAATCCTAGGAGGAGACAATGTTGTTATATACACTGTGTCCATAAAGTAACCCCCCTCCCCCAACTAACTTTTGAACGACTTGATATTTTTTTACAAAATTTGGTGTGCTGTAATGGGAAATTAAATACTATTTTTCAGACCATATTAAAAGTTTGTATCATCCAAAATGGCGACTGGGCGCCATTTTGATTTTTTTTTTAAATAGAAAGGGGGGTCGAGTGACACCTCATTTGAAAGGTCTTTTAACTCTGCGTCTGATCCTACAGTTTCAAAGAAAAATATTCAGCCATAACAAAATGGCGGATTTTAAACAAATGGACTTGCTCAATTCAAAATTGTTTTGATTTTTTACTTTCCTATACTTTCAGTATAGGGAAGTATTGATTTCATGCAAATTTTCAAAATCGAGATTTTGACGGAAATACATGTTTTGGGCTTTCAGGATCCTAAAAAAGTGGTTTTTAAAAAATGTCTGTCTGTGGGTGGGTGGGTGTGTGTGTCTGTGTGTGGGTGGGTAACGCTCATATCTCCGGAACGGCTGGACCGATTTCGATGTGCTTTGGAATGAGGAGGTATATCAAAAATTCATCGATAAAATAAGCTTTTAAAAAGAATCCGAAACCGGAAGCGGAAGTTAGACATGTTTTTAAGGTAGCATTTTTTTCAGAAACTGAATTTTGGAAATTGGAATAGTGGAAATTATAGAAGGCCTTAGAACAAATCAAACGTTTTTTTTTACCGAACTCTCTAGCTTCAACATGGCGGTCGCTACGAATTTTTGAAAATTTCGACTTTAACGAACATTTACTCAAAAACCAGTTATCTGATTGGAATCAACTACATCTTGTTTGGTAGCCCTTCAAGGGTACTATACCATGAAATATCGTTAATTTTGAAAATCGAAAAACGATCTCAATGGCACCACTCCAAAATTTTTGAAATTTTCAAAAAAATATTTCTCAAAAACTGCCCACACGTTTTTGTTTAAACTTTTTAAGCTGATAGAGCTGAGAATCTTCTACAATTTATTTTTTTGCGCATTGCTATAATTTCACTGTGACGCCCTCTGTGAATTTTTGAAAATTGAAAATTGGTACCCTTTTATTTATTTAACGGGGGTCAATAAAATATTTTTGTTGAAGCAATATAGCTCATCATTGATAGCAAAATCCGAATATCATAATATTTTTTTGCTACTTTAATATTTAGGGGGGCTACTGTTCCCCCTCCCCCCCAAAATTTTCGCTACAAAATTAAAAAATTGATTTCTTCTTTTGTTTGCTCTAGGAGAATCTTTTTACAAAAAATCAAAAAATCGAATTTTTTGCTCCTTAATAATCTTTTTGTCCTTAGAAGAATTTCACATACTTTCTACAGCAGTTAATGTTCAGTGTAGGCTAACTTTTTTATTTTAATAGATAGACTCGCAAACCCAAGAGCAAAGTTGTAGGAAAAATTCTTCTCGATTGTATTTAAGAAAAAAACTTGAGTTTCCAATTTTAATATGGCGGTCACGGTAAAAAATAACTTTTTTTTAAATGGAAACGTGGCATTTTGGCTTTAAAATCAGAAAGGTTTTGAAATTCTAAATACAAATTAATAAGAGTAATTTCTTGCTAAAAATAATACTTCTCGAGTTATTAATATATTTTCAAATATCAATTTCCGCCCTTCCGTTGATCAGTCCGAATATTTTACCCAACCATATGCTTGCAGAGCGCAGCGGTCGGTCTTTCTTCAACCGCTTCAAGATGTTACAACTTATAAGAACCATTTACTTTAACTAGTCGTGTCTAGACAGGAGCATATCGAAAGTGTTGGAAAATATAAAACAATGTTATTTTATAAGTATAGGAAAGTCCAGGCGAAGTGTTTCGCTCATTTTTTATCCAGGGTCGAGTGACACCTCATTTGAAAGGTCTTTTAGTTCTGCGTTTGATCCTAGAATTTCAAATAAAAATATTGAGCCATAACAAAATGGCGGATTGTAAACCAATGGACTCACTCAGTTCAAAATTGTTTTGATTTTCTTACCCAGTAGTCCACTTTTTCATTTGCAGGATTACATTTTCCCAGAAATATCTCAGGTGGCTTGAAATAATATTGAAAACGTTATGTTCGAACAAGCCTGGTTTTGACTTTCTCAACGGACATTTTTTTGGCAGATCGATTGTTAGGCGGGGGCCTGTAGAATAGCTGGCTCTCTCCCCATTTTTAACTTTCTTAGATTTTTTTCTATGGGAATATCTGAAATCGAAAGTGTACAGAACCCGTCCAGAAACAATTGAAGAACTGGAGCAACGCATTACAGAAGTTTGCAGAATTATCACTCCAGAAACTTATAAATATGTAAGGAGGAATTTCATAACCGACTTTTTATGTGCCAAGAAGTGAATGGTAAACATTTCGAACACTTAATTTAATTAATTTAAGCTTTAATTCTTAGTTTTTTTAAATAGACTTCTTTATCTTAAAACATTGTCATTTTGTTATGGCTGAATATTTTTCTTTGAAACTTTAGGATCAGACACAGAACTAAGAGACCTTTCCAATGAGGTGTCACTCGATCCCCTTTCCATTTAAAAAAAAATTCAAAATGGCACCCAGTCGCCATTTTGGATGATACAAAATTTTAATATGGTCTGAAAAATAGTATTTAATTTCCCATTACAACACACCAAATTTTATAGAAAAATATCAAGTCGTTCAAAAGTTAGTTGGGGGGGGGGGGGGGTTACTTTATGGACACAGTGTATAATATGTAACTGTAAACAAGTGTTCATATCAGTGGCGGCTCGTGGTGTGGCATACTGGGGGGGTAATTTTAAAATATTTTTTGATAAAAATGTACTTACCCAGCCAAATTTTAGGTAGACTTATATTTCAAGTCGATCGTTTGCTCCTTCGCGTTGGAAAAATGATCTATCACTAGTTCATTAAAATTGACAGTGATATTAATTGACGATTTTTCGATGCTTAACATAGCTAACGCACTTAAACTTTCTTGCCCTATCGTGTTACGCAAAAATTTTTTTTTCTTTTTAGAGTAGAGAAGCAACGCTCGCTTTCAACCATTGTCATCAGCAAAGTTCTCAAAATTTTAATAAATTTTACACTCTCGGTAAAAGTCTGACAAAGATTATTGTTTACAAATAATTGTAGTATTGCAACAGCACCAGCACTTTCATAAAAATCCTCACGATCGTATAGCACTTCTAGTTCGGTTTTTAATTTTAAATCATTTATAACGGGGTAACTAAGCTTGACTAATTTAAAAACATTTTGTGGAAAACATTTTTTGTACTCCTCGAATTTATATGCTTGAAATAACTGCGAAACAATTTTCATTAAAATCTTTAGTAGATTTTCGATAAGCACTGTCTAGTTGCAATCTGATATCCACATTACTAAGTGTGGCAAAATTCATAGAATTTTTCATATGATTTGCTGATAAAAAATGTTTTTGTACTTTAATTTATAAATGTTTTAAGTCAATCACGCCGTTTTTACACCACATTGCGTCATCGCAGAATAATAGACGCGGGAAACAGAAGACAGCATTTCTTATATCACATCCACAAATTCAATTCGATAAACTCATTGAACTGACTCATTAAAACACCTTTTCACGCTACCGGCAATGTAAGTACGCCTTACATCCATAGCTACAGGGATCGTAAGTGGCTAACATTCGTGTACTGGTTACCCTTGACGACGGAACTTAATAGTGTCACTTACATTCCTAGGAAAATAATTTTGATTTTAACTGTTCGTTGATATGGTAACAAGCACAGACAGCTTAGAATAATGGGGCGTTTAAAAAATAATTCCGATGACAGCTGTCAAAACGAACTTTTAAAAATATGATTAAATTTCTACCTGTAGGCCTACTTACATTGCCGGTAGCGTGAAAAATTTAATAAGTAACACGGAACGTATCGACTAATAACATCCTCGGCAGGCGACAAGCTTCGGCTCCGCCTCAGCTCGTATTCGCTTACCTCGGATGTTATTAGTAATATTAGTAAGGACGTAATAACTTATTACGTCCTTACATTCCTTGATACTTAAATAACTATTATTTGTTGTTTTATTTGTTTAATAATTAGGGTTGGTTTTGGACAACCGTTTCTGTCAACTTCAAACGTTCTTCAAACTTCAACCCACGTTGAGCTTTAAGTTCCTTTATTTTTTGCACAGACATTTTATAGCACTAAATTAAGATTTACTACACAATTATGATTTACTACACAAGAAAATATCAGACAAAACCGATCTACGAAAAAATCCCCGATTATTTCTACACAAAGAACGTTTGTTACTAACCTTGTGTCACACCAACAGAAACTGTGTGAAAAAATACACCAACTACACGTGATTAGCATGCGCTGTTGTTCCTACTTATTTAATCAGAAACTGGGGTCATCGACCCTGAAGTCTTTAATGCGCAGATACTTCTATCCCCTTTTAGCTCGTGTAATATGAATTTTACTGCAATGAGCTTTCTATTTCACTCTTATCCATTTAAAGGCCTTTTAAGCCGGCGGCTTTATTCGGTGACGTATAGCTGAATTGTAGACAAACAGCCATATGACCCTCGCATAGATTCGCTTAACGCGCGCGCGATATTCAAACATTTTCGGATCCCGTGGCAGCTCTTTAATAAACGTTCTCGCATTGAAATCTCATACAAACGGTAACTATAAAGTATTTTTTAAATTTTATAGTGTGTAATATGTTATGCACTCAAACAAAAAGTAATTATTTTTTTACTTTCCTATACTTTCAGTATATAATTTCAAAGTTGAGATTTTAACGGAAATAGTCGGGGGGGGGGGGGTCCATGGACCCCAAAAAAGTAATTTAAAAAAAATGTCTGTCTGTGGGTGGGTGGGTGGGTCCGTTACGCTCCATATCTCCGGAACGGCTGGACCGATTTTGATGTGCTTTGGAATGAGGGGGTATATCAAAAATTCACCGACAAAATAAGCTTTTAAAAAAAACCGAAACCGGAAGCGGAAGTTAGACATGTTTTTTTGGTAGCATTTTTTTCAGAAACTGAATTTTGTAAATTTTAATAGTGGAGATTAAAGAAGGCCTTAGGACAAATCAAACGATTTTTTACCGAACTCTCTAGCTTTAAAATGGCGGCCGCTACGAATTTTTGAACATTTCGACTTTAACGCCCATTTACTCAAAAACCAGTTATCTGATTGGAATCAACTACATCTTGTTTGGTAGCCCTTCAAGGGTACTATACCATGAAATATAATTAATTTTGAAAATATAAAAACGATCGCAATGACATCACTCCAAAATTTTGGAATTTTTCAAAAAAATATTTCTTAAAAACTGCCCACACGTTTTTGTTTAAACTTTTTAAGCTGATAGAGCTGGGAATCTTCTACAATTTGTTTTTTGCGCATTGCTATAATTTCACTGTGACGCCCTCTATGAATTTTGAAAATTGAAAATTGGTACTTTTTTATTTATTTAACGGGGGGCAATAAAATATTTCTGTTAAAGCAATATAGCTCATCATTGATAGCAAAATCCGAATATCATAATATTTTTTTGATACTTTAATATTTAGGGGGGGCTACTGTTCCCCCTCCCCCCCCAAAATTTTCGCTACAAAATTAAAAAATTGATTTCTTCTTTTGTTTGCGCTAGGAGAATCTTTTTACAAAAAATCAAAAAATCGAATTTTTTGCCCCTTAATAATCTTTTTGTCCTTAGAAAAATTTCACATACTTTCTACAGCAGTTGTATTCTTGTACTAGTCGTTTAATGTTCAGTGTAGGCTAATTTTTTTATTTTAATAGATAGACTCGCAAACCCAAGAGCAAAGTTGTAGGGCAAATTCGTCTCGATTGTTTTTTAAGAAAAAACTGGATTTTCCAATTTTAATATGGCGGCCACGGTAAAAAATAACTTTTTTTTAAATAGAAACGTGGCATTTTGACTTTAAAATCAGAAAGGTTTAGAAATTCTAAATACAAATTAATCAGAGTAATTTCTTGCTAAAAATAATACTTCTTGAGTTATTAATATATTTTCAAATATCAATTTCCGCGCTTCCGTTGATTCAGTCCGAATATTTTACCCAACCTTATGCTTGCAGCGCAGCGGTCGGTCTTTCTTCAACCGCCTCAAGATGTTACAACTTATAAGAACTATTTACTTTAACTAGTCGTGTCTAGACAGGTGTATATCGAAAGTGTTGAAAAATATAAAACAATTTATTTAAATGTATAGGAAAGTCCAGGCGAAGTGTTTCGCTCATTTTTTCTTATTGCATTGAGAGGTCAATGACCATTTGACCCAATGGAGAAACCGCCACTGGTTCATATCAACATTATTAAAAAATCGTGTTGATCGTCGTTTGAAGCTAGAGTTCCGAAAATAAGCATTCCATGTGTTGTGATATTCTTTATTGTATGAATTCTGCTTTCTTATAAAAACAAAAAAAATTTAAAGTTGACCAACATGCATAAAGCTTCTGCTTCCGGTTTTTTGTTTTTTTTAACCTAATATTCCCGGTGAACTTGTAATATACTCGGACATTTTAAATTTTATCAAAATCGTTTTTTAAACTGCATTTGTTTACGGTGGCTGTAGATACATCACAGATTAGAAATATATATACATACTAGCTGACCCGGCAAACGTTGTTTTGCCATGTATATTATTTGTAGGAAACATTTTTTTAGTTCAATAAAAATAACTATCTACTATAAGTGTGCGGGGATGTACTTATAATCGAAAGCGTTATAAACAATAAAAGTATGCTTTATTTAGGGTAATAAATAAATCTTTATTAAAGTAACGAATATATTTTAAATTACAATTCTTGATAGCTATCTAAACATCAAAAATAATTATTCATATTTTTACTATCAATTATGGCAGTTGAAAAAAAAATTAATCTCTCAGCGCAATAGAGTGTACAATATTCTTGGTTAGTCCGTCTTTAGCCAACACAAACAAACTGGATGGTTTTCCCACGCGAGAACATGCCACATATAGTTGTCCGTGGGAAAAGCATGGTGTTTCCAAATCTAAGCCACATACAGACAATGTCTGGCCTTGTGACTTATTGATCGTCATAGCGAATGCCAATCTAATTGGGAATTAATAAATGTACTTTCTTCCCAAATAAATATTAATTTAAATTTAATAAATTAAATAATTGTCTTTAAATAAATTATTAATAGTTAATAAATCCTTCTATCAGTGTATTGGTGGAAAACAGTGACTTAATATTGTATTCATTTGCTTATTATTTGACTTACCTTTCACAATAATAAAACGGGTATATTTATTAACCACGTACACGTTTTCGTTTTGAATTAAAACTATTTCCAAAAAATGTTAAGTACAATATATACAGGTACGGTAATGGCCGTTGTTGGCGGGAGCTTACAACACGTGTTTATTTACATGAGATCACTTAATCAACTGAGAGTTAAAACTGTCTTTGTCAGATTAATAAATTGTAAATAAATAATTATTGCACTGGAAATTAATGATAAATTTACGATGACAGTAAAATTAACATGAGAGTTGCACAGAAAAATTAAAATAATAGGTTTAACAGTCACTGCTACGATTGATACACTAATAAAACCAAAAAAAAATGGCTGAAAAATGTATAGTGAGTAAGACAGGAGACCGGCTTCGTCCTCATCCCTACTCCGTGATGTTTGCTGGATGAGTGGTGACACCTGGCGGGGATAACTGATCGATTGATAGTTGATCAGTTATCGACCGGCGAGGGCGGGAGATCAAATTGAATTAAAAAAAAAATCATAATTAAAGGAACTTGAAATTATAAACTCTGAATAAGAATTTATCGTACTACAATTATAATATTCGATTGCCATCTTGCAACCCTATTGCGGATCTGTGGATAGAATGAAAAAAATAAAAATCGGGATGGAAAAATAGGGGTTGATCGTATAAGAGTGAAAATTGAGAGTAATATGAAATTTTTTATTCTAAGTCATGACAAATAAAAAAAAAAAATTCTCAAAAAAATTAAAGTTTATAATTAACAAATAAAAATAGGGGTTGATCGTAGAAGGGTGAAATATGAATTTTTTTTATTCTAGTCATGACAAAATAAAAATAAAAATCTTGCCAAAAAAAATTAAAGTTTTTAATTAATAAATAAAAAATAAGGGTTGATCACAGAGGGGTAAAAATTTAGGGTTGTATGTATTTTTGTATGATGTATCATAAAAAAATAAAAACAAAAAATTTTGTCCAAAAAAATAAAAAAAAAATTTAAGGGTGGACCACCCTTAACATTTAGGGGGATGAAAAATAGATGTTGTCCGATTCTCCACCCTAGCCGATATGCTCGCTAAGATTCACGAAAATCGGTCGAGCCGTTTCGGAGTAGTTCAATTACGCACCCCGTGACACGAGAATTTTATATATTAGATATAGATATGCAACTGTTATACAAAATTTTAAAATAAATGTATACACTAGCGACAATGTACAACGGTGTAAGCACTAATGAAAAGAGGGGGAAATTTAAAATTATGGCGAATATTTTTTGGAGTATTGATGTGTTTTCGAGTTTCTCGGAAAAACTCGGTGATTTTAATGTTTCATCTAATGAACGACTACACTGGTTTCCAAGTCCCTTGTGTACTTGACTGATAGAAGCTGAGCATGTTGTTTATCTCAAAAAAATCTATTTTTATATGAACAACAGTAAACTAATAGATTATGCAGGGAATGCAGATTTAAAATTTTAAGTTGATAGGCAATCTGTGTTTTATTGCGTTTGTATTTAAACAGTGCGGTACACAACAAGTATACATATTATATAGGTAGTCGGAAAATCTAAAAAAATATGACGCACATAAAAGTAAATTTGACAGATAGAAGCGAATTCAAATTTTCTGCAAATTTATAATGGCGATTTAATCCGAACACATACGATTAATACCGAAGCAGCGCCCGCGGTAAACGGTGTTAGAACTAAACATTTCTTGATTTTTGCCTATGGAGTTGCCCACGCATGAGATACATTTTAAGCATCTGTATTAAAGTTGTGTTTCTTTTTACGTAGCGATGTTAAATCTATAGCTGATTAGCATTGAAATGTGTTTTAGATAAATTTTAAGTAATACAGTATACTATTTCTCTTATATTTCATTGTCGGCCCATTCTATCTCTCTTGCAACTAACCTGATTTTTTATCGCAGTCAGAATAAATTATCATGCGGTGTATGCAATGTTTTGTATTTACTAGTCCGCTTTTAGCCGTATTTCTACTAGCGCCATCTATTCTGCAAGAGAGTTTTCAACTCTTGTTTAATTTTCCAAGCACTATTGATTTATATTTTATACGATTTAAAACGTTGACATCTCTATGCCGTGAATAAGAATACTCGCTGACTTCTCCAATCTTAACCAATTAATAAAATACTCCAGATTGTTACAATTTGTTTGTTTTCTTTGCTGGAGTTTGTTATAACAATCTAAAATTTCGATAATTTTTTTTAACTCCAAGCGTTTAAAAAATACCCAACAATTACTAATAACAAAATGCAACTTTTGAGCCCTATCGGATTTTCAAAACCAAAAATTTCAAAATATCACCCCATTTCACGCCACCCTAATCTACAGGATGTACTTTAACTTTGCTTATCATTAGAGTCTGGGAAACTATAAAAGAAAGTTGGTTGAATTATAAAAAAGTTTTGTATTATAACAACCATTAAGAATATTTGCTAAAGGGCTACTTGGTCTCCTGATTTAACACTTCATATTAGAAATTCACAAAAACCGTTATTTTGTATCCACATTTCATTTACAGAACAATTGAACAGCTATTTGCGGTTAAACGTCCCAGGAATTCAAGCTCAGGTATTCCTTTGTTTCCGAGTTCTCCTAATTCGGATGACACCCATGCATGTGACCTCGTTGTGGCCTATCGTCATCAGCGAAATGCTGCAAGTTTTTCTGCAAATCGAACAAGAGTTATCGACTGACACTGAGGAGTTCAGGTGAACAGATTTTAATGTCATAAATTACGGTGGAATTAAATATTAGAACGATTTTAATGATGGTAGTACTTTTGTACAGTATTTTGGAGGTTATTTGCATAATGTAACGTAGTTTATTAATTTATGTTACCAACTAACATTGGTTTGTTTGTCCCTGGTTTGCTGGGATTGGTTTGTGGCCGAGCAGAACGAACAGCAGGTAAATACGTTAATAGCTTCTACTAACGGTTTTTTGTTTTTTTTGAGCATGCTGCTTGGATTGTTTTGATTTTTTTTACATTAATATTTTGTTATATTATAAGTAAGTTAAAGTAATGAAAGTAAGAATTGTTGCTAGCTTAGCTTACAAATATTTATCATGCCTTCATACTGTTTTTCTACATCAATTTCATGAAAGCTGTAATTTTTGCCTCGAATTAGCTCTAACCTAACCCAATCGTAACTTGTTGATTATAATTTTGAGTTACTCAAATTTCAACTTGGTTAATATGTTTAGTTCCCACATAAAACTTCTTTCTGCATTGGATGCCAGTTGGGCTACAAACAGCAGCAATGGATTACATGCCCTGGGACATCCCCATTGGCTACGTCTACAACTTGCAACAGCAAAACTATTGGATCTTGCCTTGTTATTGCCAGCAACTGCATTACCACAGTTTCAAATGTAAGTTGGAATTTTGTTTTAAATGACTTTTTACTAGTTTCTATGCACGTTTTTATATTTCAAAAAGATTTTTCACCACAGCATGTTTACACCTTTCACCATTTTGTATATTTAAAATGTTTGTGAGGTTTTTCGCCATTGTTCTCTCACTATACTTCCCAACATGCACATTTGTAAGGTTTTTCACCACTTGCATATTTCTAAGATTTTTCAGACAATGCCCATTTATGACGCTTTTCACCACTGCATATATTCATGATGTGATTTATAACTACATATTTCTGAGATTTTTCACTTTTGTGCAGGTACCGTTGGGCCTTTGTGGGTGATGATTTAGCCCACGTAACAACGCAAAATCCTCAAGATCCACCCACTTTTACACCGCATGTAACCCGGATAGCCAACCTCATGGATCAGAAGTTCACGGACACGCAAATCGAGACTTTGCCAACCAAACAGAATGAGCTTTTGGTTACCATGAGCGCTGTAAGTCAACTTAAGGATCTGCACGGCTTCTTTAAGACTTTAAGTTTATGTTCAAATCGGCATCGAACTGAATGTAGCGGATCGGTGTCTAGCGATTATAATCTTCACGATAAACAGACGGATAAGAAACTAAATGTGATTTTGGAAAAAATTGATAAAGTGATTGAAATGGACTTTTTGGATAAAATTCCAAGATAAGATGGATTTGTGGTATGTATTTGTTGTTTCGGTTTTTGTTTCTCCAAAGAAGTCAGTATTATTCTGTGCATTTGTTCTCTTCAAGCACCGCTGATATTTTAGAGCTGAAAAAGGATTACCTTTTTTTTTGTGTAAGAATGGGTACAAATTTGTAACTATATATTATGGTTGTTTATTTTTGAAGATTTTCCTAGCACAATATCCAATTGTTATTGTTAATATTATATAAACGCAATTTTTAATGTTTTCTTGTACATATTATGTAAGTAGCATTTATAATTAATTGATTAATTACGTGATTTCAAATGTGATTTTAACATAAATAACTGGCGATAGCTTTCCATTGCTATATGTCTTCTTGTTATATATAAAATATAATTTGTAATTTTAGTAAATGGGTATATATTTGTAAATGTATATTACTACATTTTGCTAAAAATACAGTGCAAATAAATAATTTTGTCCATACATTCATTCCTGGCATGTTGTTTTGTTTTGTTTATTTGCCATTTGTATTAATTAAGAAGGAACAAGAATTCATTTAAACAAAATGCTAAAGTATCTTACAACCATGAACTGACGAAGGATTAATGAAGAGACGTCTTGTCTTTCATACTCGAAAATCAAGCTTCATTTTCCTGAGCTGAAGACTTTAGAAGTTAGTGTGCATATTATGAATGGTTTGAAGTGGAGTATATCTTACCATTCCATCTTCAAGGAAGTATACATACAGCAGTTCAGCTCCCTTAATGTCGTCTTACCATGTAAGTTACTAAGTTTTATGCTTATGTTCTTAATGTATACATTTACGACTTTTCATGTTTATGCAAGCTTAAAAAGCTTTTCATGTCTGTAATTTCAAACTTCTGTCTATGAATGTATTTAAAAGGCTTTTCTCTATTCATAAATATTTAACTATTAAAAATTAATAGTTTATTAATAAAATAAAACGCTTGGTAATTGTTTCACAATTTGTTGGTTTTTATTTACTAAACTCCAGTTTCAACAATCACGTCATGGTCGGGAGTTTACAAACACAAGGTGTGTGTTTGTAAACTCCCGACCATGACGTGATTGTTGAAACTGGAGTTTAGTAAATAAAAACCAACAAATTGTGAAACAATTAGCAAGCGTTTTATTTTCTTAATAAACTATTAATTTTTAATAGTTAAATATTTATTAATAATGTTTCACCATGTGCCTACCACACAATCAATTCAAAATATTTTCTCTATTCATTTTGCACATTTTTTTTAATTTGTTGCTGTTATTTGATTGCAGATGAAAAAGACCAAGGCTCCTGCGAAATTATGGATGAACCATAAACTACTTCAAGCAAGCATTCGAGGAAATAAAGAAATTGTGTTTGTTTAATTTTATGAATGAAGTATAAATGATGTATTTTATAATGCACTTTAATGTATTTTCAGAATAATGTTAAATAAAAAATATATAAAAATTTGTTTTTTTTATTTATATACATATTACTCCAGCAAGAATTTTTATTCAGAAAAATACTTCTTTGAACCACTATGATCCTGGTACGTGGGATCAAAAAGTTAAGCTAATTATATAATGAAAAATATTTTTTCTAACATTCTTTGGTCTTCTGTCCTGAAAGAAACTAGTCAAATGTTGAATTGAAAAAATTTGGGTTTGTTAAGAATTATTTTTGTATCGCTTCTGCGATCCTGATAGCAAACTGCCAAAATTGAGCTTAAAAGTTGAGGAGATTTATGTTTGAGCTTGAAAAAAAAACATATAATGTATACTGTGATTTCTTTGAACTTCCGTGATCATGCAACATATTAAATGGTCAATATTTGAATCAAAACATTGAGAAAACCTTGTTACCAAAAAAACAATTTTTCTAACTTTTTTTATTCCTTCTGTGATTTCGATATAAGCAAGCCAAATTTTGAATTGAGTTATTAAAATCAGAAATATAATTTTTGCATTACCTTTTTGTACTTCTGTGATCCTGGTAGCAAATGGTTAAATTTTGTATCGAGAAGTTGAGAAAACCTTGTGCAGATAAATAAGTTCCAACATCTCATCTCATCTGCGATCCTGATAAAAACAGCCAATTTTTGAATTGCAAATTTGAGAAATTTAGATCAGAAAAAACTATTTTTGCTTCGCCTCTTTACACTGCTGTGACCCTGGTAGCAACTGATCAAATTTTAGATCAAAAAGTTGAAAAACTGTGCTAATAAAACATTTTCCAACTACTCTTTGCCCTCCTGTGATTCCAATAACAACTAGCTAAATTTTGTATTGAAAAATTCAGAAATTTGGGTTCAAAAAATTATGTTGCGTCACCTTTTCGCATTTCTGTGATCCCGGTCAGAAATGGTCAAACTTTTGATTGATAAGTTCAAAAATGGTGTACGAAATAGAAATGTTTTTAACGTCTCTTTATACCCTCTGTGATCCTGATAAAAGCAAGCCAAATTTTAATTGAAAAGTTGTGAAATTTGGATCCGGAAAATTATTTTTGCATTACTTCTCAAACTTCTGTGATCCTGGTAGCAAATGGTTAAATTTTGGACCAAGAAAATGAGAATACCTTGTGCAGACAAATAACTTTCCAACATATCTCTTCTGCGATCCTGATAAAAAACAGCCAACTTTTGAATTGCAAACTTGAGAAATTTAGATCAGAAAAATTATTTTTGCATCACTTCTGTGATCTTGGTAGCAAATGGCCAAATTTGGATTCGAAATGTTGAGGATTTTGTGGTCAGAGAATTAGTTTTTTGGATTTTTTTCTGCAATCTGGTAGCAAATGGATAATAATTGAATTGAAAAGTCGAGAAATTTTAGTTCAAAATAATTGTTGTATATATCTCTTTGTACTTCTGTGATCCTGATACCAACTGATCAAATTTTGAATCGATAAGTGTATTCGGAACATAATGTTTGCAACATATAATAATAATAATCTTTATTGTAACCAGAAATAAACGGCACAAAACATGTCATTTCATATTCCTGGTACCTGAATACATACAAACGAAAACAAATGTACACAAAGGTTATTACTAACATAATATGTATAAATCCACCCCTATTACACTAATTTCTCATACAACTTAACAATTTCTTGAACAGTCATTGCAAATATATCTAGTTTAGATGCTCTTTCCAAACTATTTATTAATCCCATCATAATGTCTAATGTTGAGTTGCTTATTGTTATAGGTACTGAAAGTAACATGCCTATGTCTTAACCTTACATCAGGTACTTTAAAGTCTACCACTTGCAATAAATCAGGACAAAATAGAAGTTACTTATAAGTCGGCACAGAAATAATACACCTTTTAAATCGCGCCTTTTTTGTAGTGCAATAATTTATATATAATTTGTACTGTTGCAATCTTCATACCAAATGACAAAATTTTAACCCAAAAATTAATTTTTTCTAAAATCGTTTTTGCACTTGGTAGGTATTCCCGATACCAATCAGCCAAAATTTGAGTCAAAATGAGAAATTTGTTAAAAAAAAACTTTTTGCGACCCTGTTACCAAATGACCCAATTTTTAACGCAAAAGTTGGAAGATTTGGCGATCCTAATTGCAAATGATCAGTACTGGAATCGAAAAAATCTTTAGAAATCTGTCCTCTGTGATTCCCTGTGTAGACAAAACATGGGGACACATTAGTATTTTTTGCAGGGCTAATTTGTTGTGACCACTTTAAAGTTTTATTTATTCCTTATTCCATTTTTCAAAATTTAATTTGAGTTTTTTAATAATTACGTTTTTCATTATTAAAAGTATTTTTAAGTAACACCTAATTGTGTTGATTTTTTTGTCACGGTCATGGATATGCTGGAAAAATCATGGATTTTCTTGATAGTTAGTGGGAACCCTGATATAATCCTCAGGTTAATGCGAGTCCTCAGAATCAGAAGCATTAATGCCCTTTGCGTATGCCGCTTTCGTACTTAGTAGTTAAACATCACAAGTGGATAGAATTACTCCAAGTCAAGTAGAAATTTTGAAGTAGTATCATAATAGACCATCAAAATGCAAAAATTAAAACGTACTATAGCTATGCCCATCGCAGGGAGCATAAACAGTAGCATTCCACCATGTATACGATAAAAACAAATTAATACAAAACCATGTAATACATTAAATGCATAACAATTTAAAAAAAGTTGAATCGACCGGGAGATCAAACAAACGTCAATTTACGCTTTACGCGAGTTCTGATACATTGTGCCACCGTATCTGTTACCAGCAACCGACTGGCAACACTGCAAATTGCATGGTTATGGTAAGTTTCAATACCCGCTTATCAAAATAGTGAAGTTTAGCTATAAAGTAGGTAAACTGGCAACGCTGCTTTGCATGGATTCATAGAACATGGTGAATGTACCATATGTTCAAATAAAAAATACATAAGGGTTGGCCATGGAAAATATAATGTCTGTCTTTGCATGCTTTAGAATTTAAACAAACAAAACATAATGTCACTTAAAATTTTTAAGTTAAGCTTGGAATTTTTTAATTTGTAGTGACAGTGACAAAGTTAAATTCTAAAGCATGCAAAAGCAGAAATTTTATTTTTCATGGCCAGGCTTATGTACTTTTTATTTGAACATATGGTATAAGCATCGGTAGACTTTAGAAGAGCCACTACAACTTCAAGCACCATTTCAACCACAACCAAAAGAGGGCGTCCTTGAGTTTTTTTTTGACGTTCGAGGTTATGTTACCATCTGTACAATATATACGTTTGATTTTATATAAAGCATGACATTAACATAAAAGCAATAATAAGTGTTTGTAATATACGTAATAAAAATAATCACTACATTCCCAGTTGAAATCTTCGCACTAGAAAAAGAAAAACCAATCGACAGCTGTTCTGTTGGCATTTGCTTTTTAGGAGACGTGTCAAAATTATTGTGTTGACAGGAGACATTGTGATGTTATGTTATTTACATTTTCTATAAAAAGTGGATAAAATAATCTCATAAAGATGGTATTAGCAGATTTAGGTCGTAAAATTACGACCGCCTTGCAGTCGCTAAGCAAAGCAACAATTATAAACGAAGAGGTAGGTTTTAAATCTTAACAGATGTTAATCAGTTAAGGTTATGTCAAGAAAATGTATTTAAAATTCTTTCTTTTATGAATTTTAGGTCCTAAATGGCATGCTTAAAGAGATATGCGCAGCATTACTTGAAGCTGATGTTAACATTCGATTAGTGAAGAAACTTCGTGAAAATGTTCGGGCCGTCATCGACTTCGATGAAATGGCCGGAGGCCTCAACAAAAGGCGAATGATACAAAGCGCAGTATTCAAAGAACTTGTCAAAGTATAAATACAGTTTTTTAAAAAGTAAACCCAAGCTTAAAGTAATTGATTTTAGCTTGTAGATCCTGGAGTAAAACCGTACCAACCCTTAAAAGGCAAACCGAATGTTATTATGTTTGTCGGTTTGCAAGGATCGGGAAAAACGACAACCTGCACAAAATTGGCTTACCATTATCAGAAAAAGAACTGGAAATCATGTCTTGTTTGTGCCGATACGTTCCGAGCTGGTGCTTACGATCAAGTCAAACAAAATTGTACAAAAGCAAGGATACCATTCTACGGAAGGTTTGTTTAAAAATATTTGCCCAACTTTAATTGCTGTAATTTAATGCTTTGTAGTTATACTGAAGTCGATCCAGTTGTGATAGCACAAGATGGTGTGGAAATGTTCACAAAAGAAGGTTTCGAAGTCATTATAGTCGATACGAGTGGTCGACATAAACAAGAAGAGTCACTTTTCGAAGAAATGTTGGCTGTATCCAATGCAATTGTAAGTTGAAGTGTACGTGTTGGTTCTGAGGTGGCTAAATTAAAATTTTTGTAGAAACCTGATAATATTATTTTTGTCATGGATGCCACAATAGGTCAGGCTTGCGAAGCACAAGCAAAAGCCTTTAAGGATAAGGTAGATGTAGGTTCCGTTATTATTACAAAATTAGATGGACATGCAAAAGGCGGGGGTGCACTTAGTGCGTAAGTATTTAACTGTGATTAGTTTTATTATTTTCTTAGTAGGAAAGTATTGTTTTTATGCAAATTTTCGTAATTTTGACGGAAATACGTTTTGGGGCTTCAGAAACCAGAAAAGCTTTTTCAAATTGTGTCGGTGGGTGTGTTTGTTGGTTCTCATATCTATGGGAGTGATGCTTCAATGTTATAAAACTGAAAACGGAATCTGGTGGTACAAGTAGAGCCGGATCTGCATAAGGCAAATCTAGGGATACCAAACAAAATGGGACCTTTAAAGTGCTGCACACGTTTTTGTACATAAATGTAAATAAACCATGACCGAAAAACATACGTTGAGGTGTATCCATGGGTTTGCTGCTTGTTTGTGTGGATTGGGGGTTGTCCCTATGAAATTTGGTGTTTTAAGCTCTCAAATTTTAGTAATTATGGTAAATATTGGGTTCTAGTTATTAATAAAAAGTGGCCAGACTTGACACTTTTAATTAGCATAAGTGTTCAAGTGAGATTTACAGCTTTAGACAATTTTATTGATACTTTTATCCAATAAAGGATTAAAAGAGTGTGGCTGCAATTTGATTGCAAAAATGACAAAGTCCAACGTTTTAAAGGGTAGATATGAATTTTAATAAGAGTATGTCCCTAAGGGAGAGGATCAACCTCGCTAATCATCAAAGATCATTGATGTCGCTGGGATCTGAGTATTTGTTTTTGAAGCAGTACTACTGAAACGTTGTCGAATTATTACTAGTCTTAGACTTAGAAAAATCAACACTATGGATTTTGGCCTACTAGATTCTTACTCTTATCAGTGTACTTTCTCAAGCATATGAAACACGGCACAATATTGTCCTTTGGGATTAGGCGTAACGTTGAGCCGCTGTTAGGAAGAAAGCCTATTAAGGAAAGGAACTATTTATTTCCTATTTCGAAGCTATTATTATCCGCTTGTGCGTAATCGATCACTGTTATTGGGTTGATTTCTTAGTTGTACTAACACACGGTACTATTATTGTGTTTCAAGAATTAGGCGTAACGTTTGAGGCGCTTTTAGTAAGAGACCTAATCCGAATATTATGTAGTAAAGTAGAAGTATCATTGTATGTAAAATTGGGATAAAAATTCAGATTGACGGCTTGTTTCCCTACAACTAATGTACAAATTTCACACCTTCACAGCACTTACACCACAAAAATAAATAAATAGTTTAAAAGGTTTATGTTTGCTTAAATAATATCAATATCTTATATTTTTTAACATGATCAATCAGACATCAACAGTAAATAAATAATAACATAGGTCCAACATCGACCACATACTTAAGGGTGGGCTACTATTTGGTTTTTGTTTCAATTCCCTAATTTCACTGTGACGCCTTGTATGCATTATTGAAGTTTAAAAATTAAAGCCAATTTATTTTACAAACAGTGGACGTTAAAATATTCTTGTTTAAGCTAAATCACTCATCAATGAAAGCAGAACAAGATTCCCAACTTAATCTTAACACGGAATAATATGTAGGGGGGGGGGGGGGATCGTCCCCTTCCGTCACATTTATAGACCAACACAATTTTTTTTTCTGGTTTTTGGTGTTCTTTAATTCTAAACAATCTTTTCCATTTTATTTTCTAGGGTTGCAGCAACAAATAGTCCAATCATATTTATAGGTACTGGCGAACACATAGACGATCTAGAACCGTTCAAAACAAAACCATTCATAAGTAAACTGTTGGGCATGGGCGACATAGAAGGCCTCATTGACAAAGTAAACGAACTCAAACTCGAAGATAACGAAGAACTTTTGGAAAAAATTAAACACGGACAGTTCACACTCAGGGATATGTACGAACAGTTCCAAAACATAATGAAAATGGGTCCGTTTTCACAGATCATGGTTGAGTGTTTCACTTTCATTTTTTAAGTAAATATTTCTAGCATGTTCTTTTCCCCTTAGGGTATGATTCCCGGATTCAGTCAAGATTTCATGTCTAAAGGCAGTGAACAAGAGTCCATGGCCCGTTTAAAACGGCTTATGACCATAATGGACAGCATGAATGATGGGGAATTGGACAGTCGGGATGGGGCTAAAATATTTTCAAAGCAGACAGGACGTGTGATCAGAGTTGCCCAAGGTTCTGGAGTCACAGGTAAATTCTTCCCCGTAGATCTTTAATTATAAAATTCACTTATCGTATTTTTCTAGAACGGGAAGTAAAAGAACTCATAACCCAATACACCAAGTTTGCTGCTGTCGTTAAAAAAATGGGTGGAATCAAGGGTCTCTTCAAAGGTGGTGATATGGCCAAAAATGTCAATCCAAATCAGTTGGCCAAGCTTAACCAACAAATGGCTAAAATGATGGATCCACGGGTGTTACAGCAAATGGGTGGTATGTCCGGATTGCAAAATATGATGAGGCAGTTGCAGGCAGGAGCAGCTGGAGGAATGGGCGGTCTTGGGAATCTTATGAATAGTTTTGGAAAATGATCATAATTTCCTTTTTTAATGTTATGGTGTAATTAGTTAGTTAAAAAAAATATGAAAAAAATTTGTAACGGTTATGTATTATACGTTTTTTTTAAGTTAGTATAATAAAAAAAAATACAATATCAAACTGTCCCTGAATTATAAATCAATGTTTACAAATAAAAACGAGCTGAGAGTAGAGTTGGGAAATCAAGGGGAGAGAATTAAATTCACCCCCAGCACTTGTCTTTAAGCTACAATGCATCTCTTGACCTTATCGAGTAGAAGTGAATGGTCAAGAAACCATCAAGTAGTTCCGGGGTTCTCCCCCAGCAAGTCAACTAATGCCCCATGAAGGATTCTTTATTAGGTTATGAGATTCTCCATAAAGTCAAGTGATGACCTAGATCTTCGTAGAATTCCCCGCAATGTCAAAAAATACGAAGTCATGACGTTTCTTATAAGGTCGGGGGATTCCCCACAAAGTCGGTAAGTTTATCATCAATAAGTCATGAGATTCTCGTTGAAGTCATAGCCGGGGGATTTCCTAAGTCAGGTAACACCTTATGAACTCGAGGAATTTCTCAAATCGTGGGATTCCACATTGTTTAAGATTCTCCATCGAGATTTTGACGGAAACGCAAGTATTGAGAACAAGGAACCCAAAAAAATGGTTTTAAAAAAATGTCTGTCTGTGGGTGCGTGGATGTGTTCTCCATAATTCCGAAACGGATAATCCAATTTCAATGAGCTTTGAACTCTGGGGGTATACAGAGCTACAATGTTCATGCGCACAAAATTTTTCAAAAAGTTAAAAGCTACAAAGTGCAAAAAATTTCGGAAATTTTCAAAAACATTCCTCAAAAACTGGCAACATGATCTTTTTAAATTATGTAAGCTCATACAGCCGAGGATGAGCTACAATTTGGTTTGTGTCCCACGTCACAACTCTCCAACTCCTACGAATACTTGAAGGTTCGAGTTTTAACGCCTATTTACTCAAAAACGAGTCATTAAATCGGCATGAAATTTGATATGGAAAATCCCTAAGGGTACACAATATTACAAGCTATTAGAATTTTGGGAACTAAAACTGAAATATCAAAATTTTTACTTTTTCAAAAACAACGCTTGCAAACTAGCCCCACGATTTTTTTTTAATTTTGTAAATTAATGCAGGATAGATGACAAAATCCCTTCCAAGCTATTGTGCTTCTAATTAAGATCGCATTGCAACGGTCGAAATGGGTTATTAAATAATTACTAGGTTTTGATGTTAGAACATTTTTAGGACCTATTTGATTTTAGCAGCAATAGTCTACTTTTTTAGTTAATTCAGCTGAATAAGCGTTTTTTCCGAGTTCAATGATGTATAATACGTCACCTTACCATCACCAAAAAGTAGTAAAAAAAAATTGTAGAGAATTACTCTATTGACTACCAATTCTGCAATTACTTTTCAATAATAGGCTCTTACAATAGCGTCTAGTCTCTTCGAAAACAATAGATCCAACCAAGGTCCACATGCCAAAAAGAAAAATGTGAAGACGGCACAAATACCCCCGCCAAGTGCGCGAACTGTGACGGGCCTCACCCCGCCAACAGCACAGAGTGCCCAGTGTATCATGAAGTTATTGAACAAATAAACAAAAAAAGCGAAACAAAAAACATCACCAGAACGAGACCGCCGCCGACACAAACTATACCGACAACCAACGACTTTCCAGAATTGAGATACCGACCGGCGCCGCCCCCGGTAACAACACCATGGAGGCAGCTACAGACGCCGAGACAACCCCAATCCCAACCGCCGCAAAACAAACAACAACAGCAACAACTCTCGCCGCAGGTAAGTTCATTCAGCGAGCTCACAGAGGAATTAAAAACGCTAAACAGCCTAATTAATATATCCGGAATGTTAGCTGCAATCAAAGATTTAAATAAAGAACTAATCCACTGCACCAACAACACAGAAAAACTAACCACATTCCTACAATTCACCCAAAATCTATCAAAGTATGGATTATAAAGTCAAAGTAGGCACATGGAACGCTAATGGCTTAAAGAATAAATTAGGCCAAGTAATTCAATTTATTGTACAGCACAAAATAGACATATTCTTAATTAACGAAACAAAACTCGCCCCTAAAGACAAAATAAAAATCCAAAATTACACCACAATTAGAGCAGACAGGGACGCCAATGGTGGTGGCGTAGCAGCATTCATAAAAAACACCGTACCACATACGGAAGTAAAAATAAATAACAATACTATAGAAACCTTGGCTTTTAAGCTAAAAAATGGCACTGTTATAGTAGCCGCGTACAACAGGCCGACTAACAATTACACGCAACGCGAGTTAGATTCGCTTTTCGCAGTTGCCAATAAAGTAATTGTAACAGGGGATCTTAACAGCAGGCACAATACCTGGAACTGCCACAGAAACAATACAAACGGAAACACGCTAAACACCTACCGGAACAACAACAACATTCTTATTTTACATCCGGACACGCCTACCCATTACCCTGCTAACAACACCACGCCAACAACAATAGACTTAATCATAACGAAGAACATAAACATAGCTAACTTAAACACAATAAAATCAGTACCGGAACTAAACTCGGATCACAACCCAGTTACCTTTCTGCTCGGGAAACAATACAAACAAAATCAAGAAAAAATGGTATCCTCATACGCAAACACAGACTGGTCAAAATTCAGAAGAACACTGGACACGCAAATAATAATAGAAAACAACATAAAAACCACACAAGAATTAGATAGACAAGCGGAACTATTAACAGATGCCATAAAATTAGCAAAAAAGCAGCACTCCACAACAACAAAAATCAACACCAGCAGAGACCTGCTCCCGGAAAACATAATTGATGTCATAAAACAAAGAAACAAGGCCAAAAAAAGGTGGCAAAATATACCCAACCCGCAGAATAAACAAAACCTGGTAGAACTAAACACAGAAGTAAAAAACTTACTACAACAACATAGAAACAACACCTGGACCAACACCTTGAACGCCCTGAAACCAGGCGATAATTCCCTCTGGCGAATGACAAAAAAACTAAAAAAATCGTACAACACAATCCCAACGCTAAACTACGCAAACCAAACTTCAGTAACGGACTTGGAAAAAGCAGAACAAATAGCCTCTGTTTTTGAAGCAATTCACCATATAGACCAAACAAACAACACCCAAGCACAAAAAGAAATAATAGAGACAGTGAGGAACTTCCGAATAAATAATATAACAATAAACAACAATGAACTTAAAAAATTAATAACATCGCCACATGAAATAAAAGAACTCATCAAAATTTTACCAAACAACAAAGCTCCGGGATGTGACCAAATAGAAAACAAAATTTTAAAAAACCTGTCCAAAAAGGCCATCGTACAGCTAACTAACATAATTAATTCAATATTCAAACTTCAATATTTTCCCAAAAGCTGGAAAATTGCCGAAATCATACCAATATTAAAACCCAATAAAAACCCGCACCAACCAATTAGCTACAGACCAATAAGCCTATTAAATACACTTGCAAAAATAACTGAAAAAATAATACTGAAAAGAATCGCCAAAATCGACGCAAAACACAAAATCACAATAGAACAACAATTTGGCTTCAGGCCGGGTCACAACACGACGCAACAGGTGACAAGAATCGCAAACGACATCGCAGTCAATTTTAACAAAAACAAAGTAACAACCATGATACTGTTGGACATTGAAAAAGCGTTTGATAAAGTGTGGACAGACGGCTTAATTTACAAATTAATAAAAATTAAACTACCGAACCCATTAATAAAAGTTATCGACTCATATCTGGAAAACAGAAAATTCTACCTGAAAATTACAATGCCCACTCGACAGAACGCGCAATCACAGCAGGAGTCCCTCAGGGGTCAATATTAGGCCCGAAGCTCTTTTCGTATTACGTCAACGACATCCCGACGCTTGCACATACAAACACCGCACTTTACGCAGACGACACGGCCATCTACGCTCATTCGTTCAGCGCGCAGGTGGCAAACAAACAGATACAAATACACGCAGATATACTAGAAAAATATTTGGACAAATGGAAAATCAAATTAAACACTGAAAAGACGGAACAAATAACATTTACAAAAAAATTTACAAATACTAAAATTTTCACGCCGTTAAAAATATACGGCAAACATATTAAACCCACAACGACAGTAAAGTACCTAGGAGTGCACCTAGACACCAGACTAACCTATAACAAACACATAAAGGAAACAATAAAGAAAACCTACGCCACTATAAAAAACATATACCCGCTTATCGCAAAAAACAGCGCAATGAGCTTCAAAAACAAGAGACTACTCTACACAACCATAATCCGGCCTATTATGACGTATGCGGCACCAGTCTGGTGCAGCGCATCAAAAACCGCAATTAAACCGCTGCAAGTACTCCAGAATAAATGCCTTCGTCTGATCACAAATTCAGACCGCTATACAAGAATAACTGAACTGCATGAAAGAGCGAATCTACAACAAATTCATGAATATATAACAGAACATGCACAAAAGTTCTACAAAACTCAGCTTAAACACAACAAACTAACAAGAAGCCTCACAAAAATACGCCAAAATAACAATACAATAAAAATTAAGCACAAGCTGCCATATCAAAATCTCCCGATATACGAGGAGCCGCTGGGCTTTTAGCCAACAAATTAAGTACCTAAAGCAGGTTTTTAATAAAATTTTCCTGCAAAATCACCTGTAAGAGCATAATAATAACAACAACAGAAAACCATCAAGTACCTGGAGGATACTAATCCGACTAAATCGTATTTAAAGGTAAACGCGCATGTAAGAACTTTAAAATAAAAAACAATGTAAAATAATTAGAAATGTATAAGTAGGGAAGCAATTTTTCTCATATACTGTATAATTATGAATTCTGTACATATTCTGTAAATAAATTGTTTTGAATTGAATTGAATTGGGTGTGTTCGGGTGTACTGCC
This sequence comes from Ctenicera cuprea, assembly GCA_958336395.1. Classification (NCBI taxonomy): domain Eukaryota; kingdom Metazoa; phylum Arthropoda; class Insecta; order Coleoptera; family Elateridae; genus Ctenicera; species Ctenicera cuprea. Next base: position 26,714,602 of record OY284495.1, on the reverse strand, counting down.
GTTTTACTGCATAAGTACTTCTGGGGTCGAGTCTGGGTTGGGGCCAAAATCTTTTTTTTATTTTATAGTTTTTTTTTAAAACACTGTTGTTGCGTTTTGCTGTTTACGTGAGGTTATTTTTAATAGCAGTTATATTTTTAAAGAAAAAATACGAAGAAATTTTCTTTTATTTTATAGTTTTTTTAAAACACTGTTGTTGCGTTTTGCTGTTTATGCGAGGTTATTTGTTAATAGCAGTAATATTTTTAAAGAAAAAATACGAAGACAAATTTGCATTCACTCACTGATTGACGGCATACTAACACGCAAGTGTCACCTTGATGAGGTAGGATCGCTTGGGCCAAGGGGCTAGACGCTAGTGGCTCTTACCAACAAAAAATTGTTAGCTGTCAACGCTAAGTTCTAAATTAAATATTAATAAATTGTCAGCACAGTACCAATCTATTGAAAAATTGTGAGCTATTAAATTAAAATTTATTAGTAATAAAATGTTTAACGAGGTGGTGGACACGCTGCAAGTATATTTTAAAAATCAAAATTATTCAGTTGTTGCCCTGCAAGCTTGAAAATTTATCAAAATTTAAATCAGAAAATTGCGCTGACATCTAACAATTCTTTGTTAGTCAAAGCCTACTATTGAAAACTAATTGCGGAATTGGTAGTCGAATAATTTTCAACAATATTTTTAATACTTTTTGGTGATGATAAGGTGACTTATTATAGGTGCTATATTGAACTCGGAAAAAATTAATCAGAATTAACTAAACTATACATAGGTGTCTATTAAAAAATAAAAAGTGAACAACCGCTAGTAAAATCAAGTAGGCCCCAAAAATGTTCTAACAACATTGAAACATAGTATTTAATAACTCATTTCGATTGGCATATCGACAGTTACAATGCGACCTCAATTAAAAGCGCTCGGGGCGGATTTTGCCATCCACTCTGTGGACCTATAATTTGGTTCGCGTCCCAGTAACTTCTTTGTGACACCTTCTCTGAATTGTTGAAAATTGAAAATTCCACCCCCTTGTTTAATAAACGAGAGCCGATAAAAAATTTGTTTAAGCTAAATTGCTCATAAGTGATAATAGAATAAATTTCGCAACTTAACTTTTACATATGGCAGTATTTGGGGAGGTTAATTTTCCCCCTCCCACCCAATTTTTGGTAGACGAATTTGTCCTTCAGTTTTTGGGTTTCTTTAATTCCAAGGAATCTTTTACGAAAAAATCGATTTTCTTTACAAGAAACTCAGCGTAGTGTCGGTTTACTTTACAATACCTTTCACAATATGTTCTTATATTATTAATATCCACGATCGCCACCCGCAATACAGGGCTCGAAACAAAGATGAAGTGTCAAAATATGTAAATAGTGACTTACAGTGCCAAAAATATATACCAAGAAAGTGAATAATATATTACTTTTAAGAAATCATTTATTAATATATCCAACATACATGCATTAACATAAAAACATTTACGAAAAACTAATAAAAAAATATAGAAAGTATTAACATTTTTGAAAACAAGGTATGTATACAGGATGTATCAAATTACGTGTTAACTATGGGGATCTCGCTTATTTGAAGAGATACGACGATGGTTAAATAGAGAAAAGTTGTGGAATTTTATGCCCATTAATAATCTTAAAAGAAATTGGAGCTATCTTGCTTAGTTTCTGAAAGAACTGTAAAAAACTGAAATTTTGAAGTTTTTTGTTTTCGGCTATAACTAATTTATTGTTTATGTTACATATTTGTAGTTCACACATTATTAGGACACTTTTTTTATGCTAAACCTAATATTTTTATCAGATTTGGTGTAACTGCTACCATTGCACATTTTCAACTGCCAACTTTTTTTTTATATTTGAATAGAGTTTTAAATTCTGATTTCAACGATGTGTCACACTTTGCGTTTTGTTTAATTTTTGAACATTTTGTATCAGAAAATAAACATTTCATAAGAGTGCCATGGAAGGAACATGTCATTTAATTTATTTTGAAAAATTCTAGTAGGCCATGAACTGATGCAAGTAGAATAAAACTTTACTTTTATTTACTTTTACCTTTAGATACATTAGGTAGGTGAAAATTTCAGCAAACTTTGTTTTGAGCATAGGCAGCAGATTATCTTAATTTAATCTTAAAAAAAAACATATAAATGACAAATTTTCTAACATACACAATTTACTGAAAATTCCACTTGCAGTTTTTATGTTTGCAACTAATTTGAATAACAGGTTAAATAAATACAACAGATAACACTAGAACTGCACTAACACAAACAATTATTAAATAAATGTGCAAAACATTTTACACCTTGCAAAGCATGCTCAGAAGCTCGTCTAAAATAAACCCTCTAATCTGTGTGTTAGTAACTGTGTCATTTATTTGTTTTTGTAAAAAAATAACTTAATCTTCTGCCTATGCTCAAAACAAAATTTCCTGAAATATTCGCGTACCTAATGTATCTAAAGGCCAAAGTAAATAAAAATGGCGTTTTTTTTTACTTCCATCAGTTCATGGCCTACTAGAACTTTTACAAAATAAATTAAATGACGTCTTTCCATGGCACTCTTATGAAAGTTTTATTTTCTGTAATAGAATGCTCAAAACTTTAACAAAAGTGTGACACATCGTTGAAATCAGAATTAAAAATTCTATTCAAATATGAAAAAATTTTAAAAGCCAACCATAAGAAAAGAAAAAGTTGACAGTCGAAAATGAGCAATGGTAACAGTTATACCAAATGTGATCAAAAATTTAAATTCAGCATGAAAAAGTGTCCTTATAATACCTTAACTAGAACTACGAAATATAAATGACAAATGAGTTATAGCCGAAAACAAAAAAAATCCAGAATTTCAGTTTTTTTAGTTTATTCAGAAACTAAGCAAGATAGCTCTAATTTCTTTTTAAATTATTAATGGTCATAAAATTCAACAACTTTTCTCTAATTTAACCATCGTCGTATCTCTTTAAATAAGGGAGATCCCCATAGTTAACACACAATTTGATACATCCTGTATACTACTTCAGATAAATACATACCCAAAGATAATAAAAACCTTATAATAGAAAATAAACCGAAGTTTTAAACATTAATTTTTGCCGCACCATTGATTTTTGATATGATATCACGCGGCGTCATTTAGTTCCACAGAGCGGGAATATTTGAAAATATGCTCTTTTAGTGACTATTTCGTGGAAATACGTACCTACTTTTATGCACCATCTTTAAAAATATGTACTTTTATGTAAAAAAGTAACTCGTTTCGAGCCCTGGCAATAGATGGCGCTGCTAAATTAAAAATGGTTGACTTTAAAAAGGAAAACAAACCGTTTGCAATAAGTTTGTAGTGTGTTAATTTAATTAAAATTTTAAAAATCAAAATTAGTATGCTTACAGAAAAGTGTCCCTGATGGATATTTTTGAATATTTAGATAAACAAAGGCGACCACTTGAAGAAGGAGAGGCACTTTTCATGGCAGCTCGCTTTATAATGTGTGGTTGTAAAAATAAAAGCGTGCAATGAAATATAATCAAACGTTGAAGTACTATCCCTGCACAGGAGTTTTTGAACCTTTAGTGAATGTTAGTACTTGTTGAAGAAAAGAAGAAAAAGAAAATGGAAATGGATTGGGCATGTGTTGCGAAGGGAGCCAAATAACATCGCTAAAGCCGCATTAGACTGGAACCCCCAAGGCAGCAGAAGAAGGGGAAGGCCCAAGACAACCTGGCGAAGAACAGTCCAAAAAGAAGCAGAATCAACGGGAAGAACGTGGCTGGAAGTCAAACGTATTGCCTTAAACCGGACAAGATGGCAGTCATATGTGGAGGCCCTATGCTCCAACCCGGGAGTTTGAGGACATATATATATATATAGTACTTGTTACATTTTATGAATTCCCTAATTTTACTTCCAGAGGTATGTAATAAAAAATGAAGATATTCAGATTATAACTTAAGAGTAATATTCCAGTTTTATTTTGAACTTATTCCTGTTCACATCGTTTTACAATGCCGAAAGTACGTGTTGCACACAGTAAATTACAAAAATTAGTAAAAGAGTTTGGCAGTGATATTTTCATAAGTGATGGAGTGGTACTGTTGTTTAAGGTGTGTGACAAAACTGTAAATTCCGAAAAAAGTATGTTGTGACACAACACATGTAGGGGTTACACCATAAAAAAAAAGCAGTAAAATCAAAAAGTGGAGCACCTAAAACGAGTAAGTTTAGGACGTGTATACGTATGTCAATTTTTAAATTTTTGGTGCCTATTTTTAATTTTTATAATGCCTAAATACTTGCCTATTCTGTGCTCTAATGATAAGTAACAATATCTCAAGTAAAGGAAAGTCCAGGCAAAGTGCTGCACTCGCTTTTATCATACTTACTCAGATACCCCAGGATGCAACAATGGGTAGGCATTTTCATAAACAATTAACAATAACTCGGGCGTAATACATTGCCTCAGGAATAAAGTCCCTTCACAATGGTTTACTAAAAATTGTGAGAATTTGGCGGTAAATAATTGACGTAAAATAGCGCCTGTTGTCAATTATATTGCTGCAAAACCATCCCAGCTGTCTTCATGTTGACGTCCCAGCTGCAGTGGCCGGTTGGGCTCCGGCTTGATCTATCGTATGGCTTCAGCTGAAGTTGGTGCATTCATCCCCATCATTAGGCCAAGGATTAGTGGTGGATGTTAGAATTAGCCAATTAATTTTTCTTGTCTTACGTGATTTAAAAATAAATAAATGAAGGAAAAGGTTAGGAGGTAAAATAAGAAAATCAGTTAATTAACTGCACCACAAACATTTATTTCTTAACTCTTAACCTATAAGCAACCGTTTCTATAATAAGTTTTGAGTTTATTACTTAAAACTTTTCAATATGTATATAATAAGCATATATTTGAATATATTACTTTTGTATTTATTTAAATATATTATTGTTGTTTTCGTAACTTTTAATAAAATTTGACAATTTCTTCAACTGCGACACTAAAATAAAACATAGTCATGCTAGACAGTAGTGAGAGAATTGCTAAGCTTGCAGCCATTTGCGTTATAAAATATTTTTAAATATAATATCTTGACGTCATTTTCTTATACCTTAAAATGTTCGCTAACACTGTTTCTAAAGCAGTATTTGGAATAAACAACAAATACTAGGCACAAGTATAGGTATATGTGTAATGACAATTTTAGTTTAGAGATGAGAAATAACAAGCACACCAGGATCGTATCGCCTTTATTTTTTTTTTATAAAATTTCGATTTAATTGTCGGTATTGTCACAGTTTGCCAACCAGTGAGTGATAAAATTATGAAAAATTTAAATTTGACCAACAAACATATCTATTAAAAAAAATTTCTAACTTAACTGTTATGTCAGAAACTCGTTTTCACCTCAAATATCCCACAATATAGCTTAGAAAAGTCATCATACCTTATGAAGTTCAGGGGATTACCCATTCTAGGTTGGATTAGTATTCTGACTTAGTTTTACAGGTTAGAGAAGTATTCTAACCTAACCTAACCAACCATTTAGGTTAAAAAAACATTCTAATCCATCATTTCACAACACGTGACGTACCAACATGGCGACGTAGGGTATCGCAAAGTATGGAACGTCGGCTGTTTGTATTGGCAAAGTATAATGCTTAGGAAAGTAGTCTCACTCCGTCATTTCTGGGGCAACAAAATTTGTACATGCTTGATCAAACTGCAGCACCCCAGCACGCGAAAAAGACCTTTAATAATCAACTCCAGGACCCTGTGTACTAAAACTAACAAATCTTTTCAAATTCAAATCTTGTTTATGCTATTTTAAAGTTATTAAAGTTAAAGTAAAGTTAGTTTAGTAACAATTGATTCGGTGAAATATTAAATCTGTTATGTCAAATGTTTCAAATGTCCGCCGGAATATGCTTGTGCAGTAACTCATATGAGCACGTATAACTAGAACCAGCTGATTTTCAACGGCCATTTTAAACCTAGCGCCTATATTTAAACTTGAACGCACGCGAAAAAGACCTTTAACAATCGACTCCAGGACCCCGCGCACTAAAAACTTGTACGGACGCGAAGTGAGACTACTTTCCCAAGCATTATACTTTGGTATTGGTTTGACCACAACACAACAATTTCGACGTTTTACTCGACAAAACATCGTTTATTTATTTAACACAACAACAACGAAATAGCTCACCACATGCATACCTATGGCCTACGTCGCCATATTGGTTTGGCTTGTGAGATGTTATGTTGGAATAATGAATCAATTTTTTAGGTTTAAAAAGTGTCCTAACCGAACTTTTCAGGTCAGAAAAGTATCCTTACCTAACCTAACTTCTAGGTTATCCTAAATTAATTTTTTAGTTTGAAAAACCATTCTAATTCAATCTCTCTAGTTGAAGGGGGTCTAATTCAATGTTTTTGATTGAAAAAGTGTTCTAACCTGACTACTATGTTGAAAAAGTTAAAGGTTGAAAAACTGATCCAACATAAGTTTTAGGCTAAAGAAATGTCCTAACCTAAACCTGACCTTCGCGAGCAGCAAAGTGTCTAAAACCAACTTTGTAAGTCAGACGTGTCATAAACTAGCTTTTAGGTTAAACAATCCAACTATATTGATCAAAACAGTACTCAAACCGCAAATTTTTCTCGTTGGGGTAACAAACTCACAGCCCGACAAACTGCACCTAAAACCCAAAACTTACTTTACCAAATCGACCATTGAACTTCTGCGCTCCTGCAGAGCAAAATTTATATTTCACGTCATAATAATTCAGGGGGGGGGGGGGTAAAAACCAATTAAAATCTTAACCGTCACAAACCAATTACCAAAAATATAAAACTATAAACATATATAAATAAATTACACTGGCATGCTTACATAACTAATTCACTGGGTGTGCGTTATCAAACCATCAATCCTTACTTGGCTGTAAATTTGCCAAGCTGGACTTGTGAAAAGTATGGACGAATAAATTAAAACAAAATGCCTAAAAGAAATTGCAGGGTTGCGGCGTGTGTATGATAGAGAAGAGATGATTTTTAATAACAACTTCTTAAAAAACAACTACTTTCACTGAGTCTTTCGTTCGTCGGTCATGAACTGGTCCAAAACTTCTTGCATAGACTGTCGAAGCTGAGTATCGTTGCCTCGACTGCCTGGAGAAGTGGTAATTGTTTGGCTGACAGTTCGCACAGTCCTCGTAACCCTAGAAAGACAACAGTGAAGTAAACATCACCTCACTAAACTAAGATTAATTTTTTCTCCTTCAAACGTAAAAAGAAAATGTCAATTACTGCCGGGTGACATTAATTAAGAACTTACTTAGCACCAGTGACGGGATCGATCTCTTCTGTTGTGGTCTCAGTGTAATGTGGTTGGTCATTTTGGCAAAGATCTTCTAAAAACAAACCAAGCGGTATTAGAAAAATGAAGAAAATTGAAGAAATACAAAGCACCTAAAGCAAATGAATGGAAATATTTAATTTTTTTTTCGTTTCTCTTTAGTTCATAGTAACACGAAATCATTAACAATATTATATTTGAAAATAAATCATGCTATATTCAAGCTCGCTATGTAAAGAACTTCGCTATGGTAGATTAAGTTTGCAAAAGTAAGGTGAAGTTTGCTCATTTAGTCTTTAATTTGAGTATTGGTTGCTTTGAACAACTTCACTGATAAAAATAAAGATCAGGGGATCCCCCAAAACACAAGTCAGGAGATTGCCTACAAATCAGGGAATCCTTATTTTATTAAGTCTAAAAATCCCAAAAAAGTCTAAAAATCCCAAAAAAGTCTAAAATTCCCCATAAACTCTAAACCTCCCCATAAAGTTTAAAACTTCCAATAAAGTTTAAAACTCCCCATAAACTTTAAAATTTTCATAAAGTCTAATATTTTCCGTAGTCTGAAATTTCCCATAATGTGTAAAATTGTCAGTAAAGTTGAAAATTCCCCCATACAGTCTAAAACTCACCATAAAGTCTAAAATTCACCATAAAGTCTAAAATTCCCCATAAAGTTTAAAATTTCCCATAAAGTCTAAAATTTCCCGTAAAGTGTATAAGTGCCTGTAAAGTCTAAAATACTCTATGAAGTCTAAAATTTCCCAAAAAGTTTAAAATTCCTCATAAACTCTAAACCTCTCCATAAAGCCTAAAACTTCCTATAAAGTCTAAAACTCCCCATAATGTTTAAAATTTCCCATAAACTCTAAAATTTCCCGTAGAGTGTAAAAGTGACCGTAAAATCTAAAATTTCTCATTAAGTCTAAAATTCCCCAAAAAGTCTAAAATTCTCCAAAAAGTCTAAAATTCCCCAAAAAGTCTAAAATTCCACAAAATGTTCCCATAAAGTCTAAAATTCCCCATAAAGTTTAACATTCCCCAAACAACAGTTAAAATTAAAATCACAGGATTTCACATAGTAAAGGTTTCCTCCCACAAACTTTTCCTTTTAAAGTTTAAAGAGAATCGTTAGTGAAATCGAGGACTTCCCATAAAGTGAGGAGGTTTACATCAAGTCAAGACTTCCTGCGAAGACAACGCATATAACGTGAAAATCAAAGGATTTCCTATAGGTCAAATTTTCCTCATAACATGCGGGGGGTTTCTCTTAGAATTAGGATATTGCTTATGAAATCAGAGGCTTTACCATAAAGATCCACATTTCCCCATGAAGTTGGATTCCCCATAAGTCGTATTACCTATTAACGCAAATGATTCCCTATGAAGGCAGGAAATTTTTACCAAAGCATGGAATTCCATATGGAGTTACGGTATCAAACAAAGAATACCCCCCATAAAATTGGAGAATTACCTAAGAAGTCAGAAAGTTCTCTATGAAGTTGAAAGTTTTCGCATAAAGTAATAAATACCGCTTGAATCTAGAGATTTTCCATGTAGTCAAACGATTTCTAACAGGCATGTAACTAGAATCTTTTGGTAGGGTGGGTCACTGCTGGGATAAAGAAAAATTAGGTGGGCTGCGCCTTGACCTAACTATGAAAAATAACGTAACTTACATTAATGCAAAATTGTCGTGCAGTTTTTGTGTTCCGCGCAAAATTCGTTACTGACATTGTCAATAAAATTTTTTTTCCATTTTCAATGAGAGATACCTTACAAACACAGTATTATGATGTTTTTTACAGCTTCTTTTTCCTCGCTAAGTTAAAAGATTGCCCATGAAGTTGGTTTTTTTTGCATAAAGTGAGAAATTCCCTGTGAATGGGGGATTTCCCCTGTAGCCAAATAATATTACCAGAAGTTACAAGATTCCCAATAAAACCAAAAAAATCTTCGTGAAGTTAGGGAATTCTCCACACAATCACGATCTTACCTAAAAAGTTGAAAGACTTCCGATGAAGTTAAAGTAGGTATTTTTCCAATTGTCAGTAGATTCCTTATGAATTTGGGGATTCCCCAAGAGATTCCTTATGACGTCTACAGAATACCCACAAGTCAGATGATTTCACACGAATTCACAAAATTCCCCCATCAAGTTAGGGGATATCAAGTCGAGATACCTAATAAAGTTGGAAATTTCCCTATAAAGTCACAAGACTTCCTATAAGCCCCAGGTTTCCCCACGTTGTGGAAGGCCTTCCTACAAGTCACAGGACTCCTAAAGAGATCAGGAGATTCCCCGTGAAGTCAAAGGCAAAAGCTGAAGCGCGAAGCCAAGTTCTTTGCACACAGAGCGGTGTTAAATGCAAGCAAGTGTGTTAATTCCATGTAAAAAAAAGTGTTCATGCCTCATTTTAATGTGTCGCTGCAATATAATCTATATTTTCTCAAAACTTACGGTGTTGGCTCATGCTACCAGTGTGAAAAACTGAAAAATGATACTTAAAATTTAAAAAAAAAAAACAACTGAAAAAATTGGTGATCACAAGACAACAATTCTGTATGTTGGCTGTGTGTGTGAGTTAAGCTGTGAGGGTGAGATTTAATTTTGCAGGATTTAATTAACTGCAGTGTTGCATACCGTTAAGAGTCAGTAATGTGCGAGCAGTGCCAACACGACCATGCTGGTTGCCAGCGCGACAACCGACCACAGGTAGGTAAAAACATGCCAGGACGCTAGGGATTTCATGGCTAGGCAATAACATTCAGTTAATCCACATCGATTGCTGTAATGGTTTTTCTAAAACCATTTTTCTACCAACATTAATTTATTTTACGTTTTGTTTTGATTTGTCCAGATTAGTTACTCACGGAATAACTATGTGTGTCGTTCCGGTTAATATTTTAGTCGTTAATAAGTTAATGTTAATATAAAAATGGTATAAACAAAGTTGAAAATATTACAAGTTTGTATAAGACACAAAGATACATCACAGAACTCATAGCATAAAACAAGAAAATTAAGCTATTAAGTATTATTGTTTAATCGGTCCCAATGTTCATAACCTCAAATCTTGAGAGAATATAATTTTAAGACAAGCAAAAAAGGTACACACGACAAACAATGTGAAGTTAGATTTTCAAGCTAATATTTTTATTCTCATAAATTTCTTACTTTAACTTTAAACTCGAATAAAGTAATTTGAGGTTATAACTACATCAGGAATTAGAATCTCATAATTAGGAGTCTTAAATCTCTACCCCATTTATTATGAGAATCATAGAAATGTAAATTTCCAAAATGACAAATTAAGTGCTGACCATGCATGTTCAATTGTATGTGCTCAAAATAAGAAATTAGAAAAGGGTAATTAGAATTTTTCAGTGAACCATATCATACGACTCCGTATTCAAAAAGATTCGTATTTCGTACCAGTTTGCTTCCCTTATCACATTACTCGTCTTGGATTCTGTGGCCAAATCATAGATCCCGATCCCATAAGAGTGCACTTGCAGTTACCACATTCGAGAGTCGTATCTCACATGTCGCACTACTCGCTCATATCCTAATTATGAATCATGCAGTGCAGATAGCTACGATTTTAAGGATACCCAACACGACTCAAACTAAACAATACAAATCTTTCCGTTGACGGAGATTCGTACCATGCAGTTCCCTTGCACGATTCATTAATTTATACAAATCATACAAATACGACCCATCTCTATAAGAAATTACAGACAGGAATCCAAGAGTAAGTGATGTTGCGTTCACTCAAACCTAAATTTCAACTTTAAATTGAGATTCGAATCTTTGAATTCAGGTTAATATTTAAATTAAGATAAGACTCTTGAAATTGACATAAGAACTCTTCAAATCCATTATTCCAACATGACGTCACACAAGCCAAACCAATATGGCCGATGTAGGGCACACGTATACAAGTGGTCAGATGTTTCCTTGTTATATATTAAATAAACGTCGTTTTCTCGAGTAAAATGCCTGAAATTAAAAATGCCAGCATTTTGTTATGTTGCGGTCAACCTATACACACAGGAAACAGTCAATGTTCGATACCGCCCTACGTCAGCATTGTTGGTATGTCATGTTATGGAATGATGGATTGAGGTGAGAATCTTTGAATGGAGGTTAGAACTGGTCAAATTGAGGTTATCATGTTAAGTTGATATCTATCATTCCAGAACACGTAACATACCAACATGGCGACATAGGGGAGACATCAAAGTATCGAACGTCAGCTGTTTCCTGTGTGTATTGGTTTGACCACAACACAATGAAACGCTGGCAATCTCAATTTCAAACCATCACTCAAGAAAACAATTTTTTTTAACACAATAATAAGATGATCACGTGTATATGCGTGCCCTACGTCGCCATATTGGTTTGCTTGTGTGACATCATGTTGGAATAATCGATGCTGGATTGAGGTTAGAAAACCTGAGTTTCGGGTTAGAATCTTCAAACTTAGGTTGGAAATCCTTATGTAAGACTCGGACACAGTGGCGCAAGTGATTGAGGTTTTGAGGTTAGAAAACCTGAGTTTCAGGTTAGAATCTTCAAACTTAGGTTGGAAATCCTTATGTAAGACTCGGACACAGTGGCGCAAGTGATTACGTGATTGAAGGGTACACAAACATTTGAGTCAAGAATTTATTGGACTCTCATTTGACAGTATTGCTTTGTTTCGTAGTTACATGATGAATCGCTAACAATGTGTAAGATTACCTAATGGTTCTCCATCATAAATGAACTGAGATGGTTGCTCTTAAGTTACAACGACTGAAAGAAAAAATGCACTTTTTCCATATTTTGTTATTAAAGCATTAATATCAAGTAACCAAAGACATAACAATTTATAACAAATGTTGGAAGTGTCCTCTTTCAGCACGACTTCTAATTTTGTGATCACATTCCAGCATCATCAAAATTGGAATTCTGTCTTTCTGATAATTGAGGAAATTTTTCCTGTTAGACTTCGCTAAATTAAAGAGTTACGACACGACACCTTGGCCAACCCATTTGGCAAACAAAGTGGCATTAAAAACAATTGAACAAAAGTTTATAAACAACATGATATGAGCCACCTTATAAATTATTTTTATGGCTTTGGTTACTTGATATTAAAAAACATATTAAAAAAGTGCATTTTTTCTTGCAATGGCTATAACTTAAAAACCAATCATACCAGTTCATTTATGATGGTAGATATGAATGTAGTTTTTTGCAAAATTTCCGAGTCCACGCAAAGTATAAGTCGCTATTTAAAAAAATTAAGTCGTGGTGGCTGGGGGTGCGGAGGTGGACGTTGGAAAACAAAAGATATCACATAAAGATATATTTAAATCAATTTGTGTCCAAGGATTTTTTCAAAAACCAACACGCTACAGATAAACGAATTTTATTCCTTAGTTTTGAATTAATAACCCTGTATTATATAACTGGTAAAATTTCTTTTAAAACATATTCATAATCTAAATCTGAGGTATACAGGTACTGTTCCTCCACCTCCTCACCGCAATTCATTATTTGAAACTGGAGTTTCCTATCACATATCTAAAGTATACAGGGTCGCTATTATGTATGGGACCAAAGCTCCCCTGGTCAAACGGTTTGAGATATGCGTTTCATATTTGGTATATGTTAATTTGAGGTTATTTACCATTTGGTTACCCTCCAGTCACATGATAAAACAGCCTCAAAGTATTTTTAACTGTCACACAAACATCAAACCTCTGTTACCCTCCAACCTGATAACTTGCGTCATATGCCCGAGCTTTATTGAAGGTAGAATCTTGAAATTAATGTTAGAAATCTTCAAACTAACTTAGAATCTTCAAATTGAGATAAAAATCGCCAAATTAAAGTTGAAATGGAAGTTAAAAATCCTCAGAATAGAATTTTGAAATAGAGGTTAGAAATGTGAAATTGTGAATATAATCTTTAAATTGCAACTGGAATCTTGAAATTGAGATTAAAAATTCTCAAATTGAGGTTATAAATTCTCACATTGAGATTAGATCCTCAAGTTGAAGTTAAAAATTGCAAAATAAGGGTTAGAATCATTCACACTGCTAAAACGCCCCTAATTTGTCATTTGCCTCTTGTTACTCATCAAGTGACAGTAACTTACGATACATATTTACACAAGTCTAAATCTAATCTAAAAACCATGCAAGTGAAGCGCAAAACATGCACAAGACAATCTAGCTCTATCATCTATTTCTAACTAGTTAAAAGATCAAACTGGCAAAAAAAGAATAGTTAAAAGAAGAGCAAGATTAAGTTACCTGATTCGTCCTCGCTCAACTCGGACCCTTCTTCGTGCAGAGCGACATCTGAACCACTAGAACTTCCAACCGTTCTCACTTGGGTCTTCTTTAAAATTCCTTTCAAAGGCGGACTACTCCGTCTGCTATCACTATCCGAATCTGAGTCTAAGGTGCTGCTTTTAATTGAGAATTTTGTTTCAGACACAGGTGAAACAAGAGTTTCTATAACTTGACTGGAAGTCGGCGATATGATCGTTCTTTCCACCCGTGTCATTTCGGGTGACACGATCCTCGTACTTTCGGTTACTAAAACGGGTATTTTACTTTTGGGCGAGATTTCTGTAATTTCCGTCGTTGAGATTTTGGAATTGGATTCAGGTTCAGTTGTTATCCTTGTCACGGTTGTTTTCACAATTGGATCTGTTGTTACAGTTTTTACCACGGTACCATCGGCATCATCCCAATTGACATCCTGAGTAAGTTTTACAAACTCTTTCAACGGATCTTTGGAGTGTTTTTTGATCGTTTTTACTTTTCCCTTGCCCGAAACAGGAATTTTGCTTAAGAAGTCATCGGATGGGGAAAGCGACCGTTCGGTTTCGGTGAAAAACAAATCAATATCTCTTTCAATTTTTTGCCGGGGCTTAGCAACTGGAATTGAGCTTCCCTTGTGAGATTCATTAATTTCGTTTTGGATGAATTGAATCGAATTTGGGGCTTCCCCTAGTAGTGGAGCATCCCCTAACGGACTAGAAGCTTCATCTTCGAGGAACTTAAACACCTCTTCGGCTTTTACTGCTGCTGGGTCTTCTTTTTCCTCGTTTGGTTTGAATTTAATATCATTAACAACATCTTCAGCCTGCCGAATAACGTCGGAAACTTCATTTACGGCAGCAGCTCGTACGTCATGATCGTTTAGATTTGGACCATCCGCCTGGAAGCCAACAACGCGTTTTTTCTTTATTTTCGTACTGGTGAGGTTAAGGTCGATTTCTTTGGCAACATGATCGTCCTTCCGGCTCGGTATGATTATATCATCCTTGGGTAAGAAATCGTTCCGTTCTTGGTGTAAAAATGTGAGCGTGTCGCTCACTTTTTGCCTTAAATCGGCGAAAAGATCTACGACTTCTTCATGAGGTGGTGCAGTTGGTTTTAAGGGTGTCGAAGTGACAATTTCTTCATTAATTTTTGGTCCTTAGAAAAGGAGCAAAATATATTCTACTACAAGACGTACAGAATAAAGTGCATGCAGGTGTGCCACGAAAATAAAGTTAGTGGCAGAATGGATGTCATTTAACCCAAACCTCGCAACGTGTGTTAGGAGCAAAATGTGTACGAGTGCATTGGCAAAAAAATATACATACCATCTAACTAACCAATCACAAACCCGTTACTACTTACTACAACTAATTTAATTAATTAATTGATTAACATGGGCATGACTATGAGTGTTAGTTAATGGTTAGATTGTACAATGCTTGCGTTTATTTAAAGTACAATTTTAAGGTTAGGTAGCCAAGTTTGTTTTTGTCACATATAGCGCACGAAACAAAAATGAAAAACACAGGGATGATATGATAGCAAGACTCACCTTTCTCCAAGTCGCCTTTTTTATATTTCTCATCCAATATGTGTGCTTGTTCAATTTTAAAATCGGCCGGGCTTGGAGGTGGCGTTTTAAACTCTTTACGATTCTTAGGTGTAGATTCCAACTTGTTAAGTTGCTCGGTAATGACTTCCAATGCTTCTTCTTTTGAAACGGGTGGAGAACTGATTTCGATAATGTTGCTGTCCAAGTGTGGTGCCCTTATGTCATTTTCTTCCTTTTTGTGGTTCAAATAGTCGCTGATGGTATCAGTCAAGTCCTTTTCGGTTGAGTTTTGGTCCACTGCATCATCTAGAAAAAGTGAAGGTCAACTTAACTAAAGAACATCACCTACACAATTCAAGTTTTTGATTTTCCTTTTTAAAATAATATATGATTTTCAAGAAAACCGTAAAATTAGTATCGGATTCCCCTTTCCATCTGCACAACAGTTACCATAGAGAAAAAAAATTTAGAATTAATGGGTAATATAATATAATACTTAGGGGACACTTCTCCTTTTTGTCTCTATGGCAACAGATACTACGGAAACAAAAAAATTATGAAATTAATATCGAGTATGAATAAAATACGTTTTACTTCAACCATATTTATTTATTTTAACCTTATACGTATTTCAACATGTTTACATGCCACTATTAAAAGTTATAATGGCATGTAAACATGTCAAAATACGTATAAGGTTAAAATAAATAAATATTCTTGAAGTAAAAAGTATTTTATTCATACTCAATAAATATGAACTTCAACGAAGTAAAGCTGGAACTCTAAATAGAATAAAATTAGTAAGCAAATCCACCTTTCGTCTGTTTACCAACAGTTACCATGGAGACAAAGACTGTAAAATTAGTGGCCAATACCCCTTTTTGCCTCTATAGCAACAGTTAGCTATACATTTGCCATGGAGATGAAATAGCAACAGTTGCCACAGTAGCAAAAATGTAGAATGAGTGACCAACACCACATTTTGTCTCCACTGCCACAGAAATAAGGTATAAATTAGTGGCCAGTTACTCCTTACATCGACATAGCAACAGTTGCCATGAGACGATAAATGTCAAGTAGTAACAGGAACTATAGTTAATTCGGCAAATGGTGTATTTAGCTTAATTAATTACATTCTGTTTGTTGTAAAGAGGAATTTCAACAAAATTGGGCGGAAATTCCAAACTTAAGCCCAATTTTGAAAATCAAACTTAACTTAAAATCTTAACCTCCAAACATAACTTACTACTCTTTTGGCTTATATCTAAATCATCCTGACTAATGGTAAGCTTCTTATTTTTCCCATCACGATGTAACGAGGCATCTCTCGATGGTCCAAGTTCATCCTTGAACGTTTCAAATCCAGATTGATCCAAGTGGACCCTCGCCAAAGCTCTCTCCATATCGTCCGTTACCAGTTCAACATTGCAAATGCATTTAGCTACAACGTCAGGCCTTCCAATTTTGTTTAAAGCTTGTTCGAGTTGATTTCCTGTTAAAACAATAATTTATTACAGAATTTAATTATTAGGGTTAAGTTACCAGTGGCTTTGTTTGCTTTTTGTCGCAACCACAATCGGAACATAATCATGGCTTGTTGAGGTTGGTTGTCTGGGTACTCATCCTTGATTAGACGCACGTCAGATGGTGGAATGTCAAGTTCCGCTGCAAGTTTCTCCCAGTCATCATCCAGTAAGTTGCATATGTCGGATAAACGGAAATCGGCGCGATGAATGGTGTCCGGTTTACCTAAGTCGGGAAAATTTTTCATTATTTTCATGTATGTATAAAATTTTTTTACTATTAGAAAACAGATATAATACAATAACTTTTGAATATACAACATAATACAATTTTGGTAGAAACTGTAACCTAACCTAACCTCAGTTTATAAACTCTAAATATTAAATTAAAAACATTTGGTTCATACTTATGCCTCCATGATGCAAATAACTGTGATCCTTTTCAAGAGACAGCAGGTCTGATTGAGAATCCCGACCAGGATGCACATCTTTAGGTAAAATCAAGTTAAGAGTACACAAAGGAGTTTGTGAAGGCTCTCCTCGGGCTACTTTAGCATCGCTCATGAATACTATGCGGCCTGTAGGATCTTCATCCTAATAAAAATCAAAATTTAAGTTTATAAAAATCACAACACATCAAATCTACTTACAGCATCTCTCAAGCGCATCGTAAATGCAAGTCTGTTTTCTCGGAATGCTTGGAAACCCAATTTAGGTTGATCTCCCGACTGCAAGACTGGTACCAAATTTCCAGAAAATTCCATAAAGATTTCTTTGCCTTCCAACACTTCCACATCTCTACTTTTTGCAATTTCCACAAAGTGTTCTTGGTGCTCGAGCGTTTTATCTTCCTTATCGTCGGTCATGCAGAAAACACGAACTCTCGCTTCAAGGCGACTAATACGTTTAGCAAACACCACAAATTTTGCCATGAATGGAACGTGTGCGGACTGAAAACAAAGATTCAGTTGTGGTCAAACTTGAAATTCACAATTCAGTCTACCAAAAAAAAAGCTTAAATAGGCGATAGACGTTGCATTTCTGTCGATCCCACCCAATATAGTTATATATATATGTATAAGTTATATGCTATACCGGGTGGGATCAGCATTTATAGCCTACTAAGGGCAGTTTTATTTTGAATGCACCATACATTCTAATAACCATCATGTGTTAAAAAAATGCATTTCTGCTGATCATACCCCATATAGCATCAGAAACTATGCTATATTGAGTGGGATAAGCAGAAATGCAGCACAAAGGCCTATTACATGTAGTTGTTTTTAGAACACATGATTCATTCATAGTCTAGTGGTACCTTTTTTATGTAAGCTATTTCTAAAATACTTACATGTGTGTATAGATCAGTGGCCATTCGAGCCGATTCAGATACATTTCGGCAGTCCATCAACCAGAACCTTGCAGAAACGGTCGTGGTAAATGATACGCAATCTTTAACAAATGAAAGAGGCGTGGAACCTGTTACATCTTCCCATACGGCCTTATTTTGTCCGCCTGTTGTAAACAAAAGCAAAAATGTGTAAGTAGATTTAAAAAAATTAGTTACAACAAAGAATAACACAACAAGCTGCCGCAAAACATAAACACAGCACAAAACAAAAAAAAACGAGTGAATTTCAAAAGACAAACTTGCAAAATGGCAAAGCAAGGCCACTATAAAAAAGTTTTCGAAAAATTTGAAGTGAAATATGCAAATTAATCAACACCATCTATTTTTCACTTAACGCAACAAATCAAAGCACCATTATGGAACTAAATTTACCTGATTTAGTTCCTGTGAAGCATGGATACCAAATAACGTTTTGCAACAGTACGTACAACATGGATACATACTACGAAATACAACATGCTCGAGAAATGTGTGATCGTAAACACTAGAAAGTGGTGATAACAAGTATTACACAATTTATTTTTAAGATATATAAGACATTAGTGGAAGAAAAGAGTTTAAATATCAATAATAGAATTTAAAGTTAACTGTAGTAATTATATAGGGTGATTGATTTTAAAGGTGGAGGCTGAACCACCAGTTTAGGGAGAGGTTGGAAGAGGACAACAACACAATGATAGAGAATTATGGAAATTGAAGCAACAGCTAAGTGAGGAGTCAGAACGGGAAAGCAATGCAGTGGTAGGGACGGGTGAGATTTGAGCCAACAGCTAAGGGAGGGTCTGGAAAAGGAAGGCAATGCAGTAGTAAAAAAGGGTGGGGATTGAAGTAACGGCTAATGGAGGGGTTGGAAAGGAAAGGCAACAAAGTGTTGAGGAAGAGCGAGGATAGTGATAGGTGATCAGGTGCTTTTCCGGAGGGACTTATTAAGAATTTCCAAATGTTACCAAATTTAAATTTGGCGCCAGAACATCAAACTAATCTTTGTTTAAAACTGTAAACACGAACAGCAGTCAAGAAGTAAAACATGAAAGTTGAGAAGATGAATTTTAAATTATAAGCAGAAAGCCAAGACATATTAAAATTTGTTAAAGAGTTTTGCAACATTTTTATTTTATTTTAAAAATATTTTATTTCAAATTTATAAAGGGTGAGCAAAAAGTGCCACATAATGTCTTTATAAATATTAATTTTAATGAAAAATGAGCTTTAATAAAAGTTGTTTGTTAAATCTCAGTGTGTACTCGTATTTTTAAACTTCAAAAGTATTTCATTCCAAAATTTTGTAATATGAGAAAAACATGAGAAAAATTTTGTACTAGAAAATTGCTGGATCCAAAAACGCGAACAAATGTAGGGTGCCATTTAAAAAAAACAAAAGTTGCTTACCATAGCAACCAAATAACTAAACATTTAAAAACTAAACACGAACAAAGTATGCACCGAAATTTAACGAACAATTTTTAATAACCCTTTCGCTGCGCCTGACCCGGATCCGGGTCAGGCGCGTCCTTTGCTCAGTGCGCCCGACACGGATCCGTGTCAGACGCCGTTTCGCATTTACTTTGCCTGTACAAAGCGAGCGTGTGGCATACGATCCTGTGCGCAGGTCAGCACATAACCAAGGCATTCGGAAATCTAAAAATAGCCGTCGTTCCCGACTAACAAAATATTGTTTGTTTTTAGATTATTTTTCTCTTATATATTGCTGTGATATTATGACCACACTGGCGAATTATTTTATAAAGAGATCAATTTTAAAATATTTATTTGATTACCTTGGCATGACGACTAGTTCAGGAATTCTTCACTTTGAGATATTGAAATATTTATGTAAGTTTGATATGCTAATAAAACCTGTATAATCTTGGGGGGAGGAGTTCAAATATGTAAATGTGTTAAAACAGTAAATGGTACGAGGGTGCAACAAATAATTTGACAAAGCTTTAAGAAACATTAAATTACAAAATGTAGTGAGTACGATGGATATAAAGTGTTAAAAATGAAGGAGTAAGAAGATGGTTTCAGAGACGTTTATAGTAGCGAGATAGTATTTAATAAGGATTTATTGTTACAAGTTTTAAAAGTTATTAAAACAAAGTTATTTAATTGTTAAATTATATTTTATAAGTGTAGAATAAGTTGGTTTGGATATGAGATAAAAAGAAATTTAATTACTTTTAAAAGTAATCAAGTTGTTTTTTATGTCAAAATTTAGTTCTTTGATTTAGGTTACGATAGAAACAGAAAGCTCAAAAAGAATGTCGAAGTGAGAGGAGATGTAAATTTGTAACGCTCCCAAAGAAATGTAAAATATTGTATAAAATAATTTCAAAATATTAATTAAAAGTTTTGCCTGTTTATAAGACAGTGTTTTACTTGAAGTCAAGTGTAATAAAGTCTAGTTCAACGACGAAGAAGGTAATAGAAAAATTTATATAAAAAACAATTGTTTTGACATTGAAAACTGAGATGACAAGTTGCCAGGATAATGTGATTCTTCGATTGAAAGAAATGACATGAATTAATTATTAATACATTTCAAACATAATTAATAACTCAGAAAGAAGATTAAGAGAAAGACTACGTAAGCAGAAGATAATTAATATGAAGAAGAGAAATGCGACCTACAGAAGGAGAAAGAGCTACAGCAGAAATTAAGGTGCTGTGTTAAAAAGAGAAGTGAGTGAAAATAAAACAAAGAAATAAAGCTTTGTTATATAATTTAATTTTAAATGTCAAAATTGTTTGGTATTAAATGTAAAAGATTATGCATGAATGTTTATGTCATTTTAAAAAGAAAGAACCAAAATCTTGCAATAGAAAAGGGAAGCCACGTTTTACTTGTTAATACAAGTAAAAGAACCCTGAGAACTTAAAAGAGTACTCAAGTCGAAGTAATAAAATAGATCAATTTGTAATTAAGTTTGTTTAAATCAATAATTTCCACAAGTGTGGGGTATTACATAGCAATATATCTACATATAAAAATTTATTGATTTAGTTTACCTATTTACGTTGTCTTTTATGTAATAGTTTATTTTCTGAATAAATTTTAATTACTTTTTGAAGTTTTGATACTGCAGTCTTTTGCCTTTAGCAAAAACAAATGCGTCACGGATCCGTGTCGGTCAGCATTGCACCAGAAATTCGTCACACAATGCGCATGGCACGGATCCGTGGCATATGTCCAAAAAGGCATAAAAACATAAAATTTACATATGATAATAATAATAATAACTTTTCTGCTACATAAAGATAATAAAAAATGAGCGAAACACTTCGCCTGGACTTTCCTATACTTATAAATTAACATTGTTTAATATTTTCCAACACTTTTGATATACACCTGTCTAGAAACGCAAAAGCAGTGTTTTAAAAAAAACTATAAAATAAAAAAAAATTTTTGGCCCCAACCGAGGCTCGACCCACAACTACTTATGCAGTAAAACGGCAGTACACTCGAACACACCCGCATATCCAACCATGCTATTCCGGACCTACTTGTTATTGTTAAATAAGTGGCTATTGAATGCGTGCTTAATAGAAATGCATAGAACGTTCAAAACTCTAGTCACTTCCGTACAAGAATACAACTGCTGTAGAAAGTATGTGAAATTCTTCTAAGGACGAAAAGATTATTAAGGGGCAAAAAATTCGATTTTTTGATTTTTTGTAAAAAGATTCTCCTAGAGCAAACAAAAGAAGAAATCAATTTTTTAACTTTGTAGCGAAAATTTTGGGGGGGAGGGGGAACAGTAGCCCCCCTAAATATGAAATTATCGAAAACATATTATGATATTCGGATTTTGCTATCAATGATGAGCTATTTTGCTTTAACAGAAATATTTTATTGCCCCCCGTTAAATAAATAAAAGGGTACCAATTTTCAATTTTCAAAAAATCACAGAGGGCGTCACAGTGAAATTATAGCAATGCGCAAAAAAATAAATTGTAGAAGATTCTCAGCTCTATAAGCTTAAAAAGTTTAAACAAAAACGTGTGGGCAGTTTTTGAGAAATTATTTTTTGAAAAATTCCAAAATTTTGGAGTGATGTCATTGCGATCGTTTTTATATTTTCAAAATTAATGATATTTCATGGTATAGTACCCTTGAAGGGCTACCAAACAAGATGTAGTTGATTCCAATCAGATAACTGGTTTTTGAGTAAATGGGCATTAAAGTCGAAATTTTCAAAAATTCGTAGCGGCCGCCATGTTGAAGCTAGAGAGTTCGGTAAAAAATCGTTTGATTTGTCCTAAGGCCTTCTTTAATCTCCACTATTAAAATTTCCAAAATTCCGTTTCTGAAAAAAATGCTACCAAAAAAACATGTCTAGCTTCCGCTTCCGGTTTCGGATTCTTTTTAAAAGCTTATTTTGTCGATGAATTTTTGATATAGCTATGCATTCCAATTTTCATCAAAATCTAAGTACGAGTTCGAGAGATATCAGCGAATTGACGTATCGTTCACGAACGCATTCGTAAAAATGAGCGAAACACTTCGCCTGGACTTTCCTATACTTATAAATTAACATTGTTTTATATTTTCCAACACTCTTAATGTACACCTGTCTAGACCCGGCTAGTAAAAGTAAACAGCGTTTATAAAAACTTCAAGCCTGAAGAGCGTAACTTAAACGTACCATTACCACGCTGGCTCCGCAACTGAGTACATGTAAAACAACCGAACTGAAATGAACCGGCGGCACGAGTAAGGAAGCGTGTTGATGTTTGAAAATGTATTAATAACTCGAGAAGTATTATTTTTAGCAAGAAAATACTCTTATTAATTTGTATTTAGAATTTCAAAACCTTTCTGATTTTAAAGCCAAAATGCCACGTTTCCATTTAAAAAAAAGTTATTTTTTAGCGTGGCCGCCATATTAAAATTGGAAACTCAAGTTTTTTTCTTAAATACAATCGACAAGAATTTGCCCTACAACTTTGCTCTTGGGTTTGCGAGTCTATCTATTAAAATAAAAAAGTTAGCCTACACTGAACATTAAACGACTAGTACAAGAATACAACTGCTGTAGAAAGTATGTGAAATTCTTCTAAGGACAAAAAGATTATTAAGGGGCAAAAAATTCAATTTTTTGATTTTTTGGAAAAAGATTCTCCTAGAGCAAACAAAAGAAGAAATCAATTTTTTAATTTTGTAGCAAAAATTTTGGGAGGGAGGGGGAACAGTAGCCCCCCTAAATATTAAAGTATCAAAAAAATATTATGATATTCGGATTTTGCTATTAATGGTGAGCTCTTTCACCTTAACAGAAATATTTTATTGCCCCCCGTTAAATAAATAAAAAGGTACCAATTTTCAATTTTCAAAAATTCACAGAGTGCGTCACAGTGAAATTATAGCAATGAGCAAAAAACAAAATTGTAGCAGATGCCTATCTCTATCAGCTTAAAAAGTTTAAACAAAAACGTGTGGGCAGTTTTTGAGAAATTTTTTTTTGAAAAATTCCAAAATTTTGGGGTGATGTCATTGCGATCGTTTTTATATTTTCAAAATTAATGATATTTCATGGTATAGTACCCTTGAAGGGCTACCAAACAAGATGTAATTGATTCCAATCAGATAACTGGTTTTTGAGTAAATGGGCGTTAAAGTCGAAATTTTCAAAAATTCGTAGCGGCCGCAATGTTGAAGCTAGAGAGTTCGGTAAAAAATCGTTTGATTTGTTCTAAGGCTTTCTATAATTTTCACTATTCCAATTTCCAAAATTCCGTTTCTGAAAAATATGCTACCAAAAAAACATGTCTAACTTCCGCTTCCGGTTTCGGATTCTTTTTAAAAGCTTATTTTGTCGATGAATTTTTGATATACCTCCTCATTCCAAAGCACATCGAAATCGGTCCAGCCGTTCCGAAGATATGAGCGTTACCCACACACACACAGACACACACACACACAGACACACACACCCACAGACAGACATTTTTTAAAAACCACTTTTTTAGGATCCTGGAAGCCCAAAACATGTATTTCCGTCAAAATCTCGATTTTGAAAATTTGCATGAAATCAATACTTCCCTATACTGAAAGTATAGGAAAGTAAAAAGCCAAAAAACCAGTCCGCTTCTGGGCATGGAAGCGTTTTCACCGGGCGCAGCGAAAGGGTTAAGGTTGTTTTTTCATAGAATCAATACTTATGAAGTTCCGATATTATGAGTTACTTGTTACTCACCCTCTTTAGTTTTATCTATTTTTTGTTTGTTCTCTTTGCATTTTTCAATTTACAAAAAAGAAAAATCAATATAAGATTGGTAAAATTATTAAAATTTTGATTTTCATTCAAAAACAGGGAAATACACGTGAAAAATAGGGTTTACTGTTATCAAAATTAATGTCTTTGTGCAACACAGCTGATTATAACCAAAAAGAATAAAAACAGGTATTGAGAATTTTCTCAAATATTCGAGAAAAAATCCCCGGTTTACTCCCTAAAGAAAATTTAAATTCCCGACGTTTTTCCATCACTAGAAATGGTGAGGGTATGAAGCAATGGCTAAGGGGGTGAAAGTGGGCGATGCAGTGGCAGGGTAGGATGAAAACTGCGCCAACGAATTGAAGCAACGGCTGAGTGGGGAATTAAAAAAGTGCAATGCACTGTCAAAGGTACAATAATAACAAAAACATTTTGTCGAGTAAAAAATCCTTGTTATATTTAATTGTACATTTTTTTAAATTTACCTCCAGATAAACCTACTCAATAAATTATGAGTATAAAACTAGAAATTTTTAAGTATAGAACTAGATACAATGAAAATTACAAAACAAAATCCGTAATAAATAATATCTCGATACCCGAATTAAATGTATAAATATAAATTTTTAAATACTCACCGGTGATAGAGCATAACAACCTAAGTGTTGGTGCAGAGCCCGAGTACTGATTAATCATGCCTTGAGAATGAGCTCGAGGTGCAGGCATGCTTAGCATTATAGCTTTGTGGAATTTGCGCCTGCGAGGCTCCACAGTAACCACTGGAGAGACAGCTACGCCATGACCCAACAATTTGGCAACCACTTCTGGCTCCAACGATTGTGCCTAAACAAAAAAAATTAATCATTTTAATGCAAGACAAAAATGGCTGATGAGCTTAGTATTAAAAAAAAAAGAACAAAAAAACAATTCATGATTTTGATGTTGACCGATAGAACAAAAACAATTGCTAATTTGCGGTAATTACAATGATCTTGATGTCAAAAAACGAAAAAAAATTAAAAACATTGATAACCTTAATGCCAAACAAAAGAAGAATGTTGTTATTAAGGTTAGGTAGCCAAAAGTAAATTAGTTTTCTGTACCTGCAATCCAACTCTTATTTTTTTTGTAAGTGCATTTTGTGGAAAGACAGCCTGCACCATTGGTACGGCAGAACTAGAAACGGTACCTCCTTCAGGTCCAATACCGTGCACTTCTTGTCGTACTCGAGATACAATCGCAAAGTAATGTGGGAAATCGTTCGTTAGTATTCGTGTAATTCGGCTAGTATGTAGGTCTTCTATCTGATTAAGTTCTGAAGCAAAATAAAACTTATATTGAAGTGAATATACAAACAACCTTACTTTAATTCCAAAATCGGGACTTTTGAATTGAAAACGATTTTCAGACTTTTATTGGGTTGCATACAGAGTGCGACAACTAAAGTGTTACAAGCTGATATCTCTAAAAGATTGAACAACAATTTTTTTGTGATATTATGAGACGGAAGGGGCCATATATTAGGTTAATAGGGAAGTTTGAAAAGCCCCCTTATTTAAGGAATGTGGGATAACTGAAAAATTTTAATGAGATATATACTTTTTAATATATTTTTAATATATGCATTAATATATGCATTAAAGAGTCATAGAAATCTAGTTTAATAAATAGAAGACAGGAATTTTTGGTTGCTTATTTTTAGTACACAAATTTATATTAAAACAAAATACTCTCGTTCCGCTTTTTAATATTTATAGAAAATTCTCCCCCCATACATCAGGCGTACTAAACATTTAACAAAAAATCTGAATAAAATAGATTGAAAATTTTGTTGCGCATATTAAATAGTATATTATAATACAAGTATATAAGCAAGCCTTTAAAGTACGCGCGACGGGTTTAAAAGCACGAGGCAAAGCCGAGTGCCTTTTAACAGAGCAGTGCTTTAAAGGCTCTTATAGACGTGTATTATATGCTATTTTTTATTATACCTGCACTACAATCTGAAAATTATAACAAAAAAAGAAAATTGAAATCCCTTTTTCGAAGTAATCTGTGTCATTAATCGTTGATATAGAAAAGGTTAGCAATTGTTGTTCCGTTGCTATGTATATTTATTATAAATTTGTTGATTTGTGAAGTTTGTTCCCATTACCTGTGATTTTGCACGCTTTTTAGTTTCAAAAACAGAGATTATGATTCAGGTATAATAAAAAAAATATTAAAAATTATACAGGGTGTGTATAAATTGGCAAAAGCACTACACGTGACGAAGTTGGTCATAAAATTCTGAGTCGAAAATCTTAATACCAAAATATTGTACCATGCTTCCTGGGTATGCACGGGATCTTCAAAGTTTGAAAATGAAGTCTTTTAATAAGTGTTTTAATTCATTATCTGTTGACAGAAAGATGTGCAAATTAGAAGAAATAAGAATTGTAATAAATATTTTTTCATAGATGTTGTTTTTCAGCCCCAAAAGCGTGTTTTAAACATTTCTTCGTTAACTTATTATTGTAAAAAATACATATGGCAGCATTGTAAAACATTCACGGAGTATTGCGATGTAACGGACATCCTTAGTTACCGTGCATTATAACAAAGGGGTGCAAAGAAGCTAGTTCGCGTCCGTAGTTGCAAGACACTACACGTGCACCCTGGGTAATGCTAAAGAACTAGCACATCGGCGGGCAGACTATTCCCATCATTATCCTGCCCCTAAGCACATGAGCGAGCGAGGAAGAAGAAGATGATCTCGCAATTAAATCCAAATCACAGTCAAAACGGCTCTCCTCAGAGCCCCCAGACTAGGAAAATCGGACCCTCAGTTCCAATTTGCCAACTGAACATAGAAAATATTAGTAAATCCAAAACAGAATACTTGTCTAAACTACTGACCGACAATAACATCGATGTTGTGGGCCCTCAAGAAACACATAATAACCGTAAATGAACTGATACTGATAGATAAGAAGTGAAAATTTAAATGTTAATATTTATGATACTTTTACTCATGTGTAGCCATACGATAAATAAATAAATAAATTATAAC
Organism: Ctenicera cuprea; assembly: GCA_958336395.1. NCBI lineage: Eukaryota > Metazoa > Arthropoda > Insecta > Coleoptera > Elateridae > Ctenicera > Ctenicera cuprea. The sequence continues at coordinate 26,687,137 of OY284495.1, read as the reverse complement.
AAAACACCTGTGGTGTGTGGATCCAATGTTGTCAAATGTACGTTACTTTAAAATGGTTCCCGAGGACAGAGGAAGCATTGTCCACCATTTTGGTATTAAGATTTTCGACTCAGAATTTTATGACCAACATCGCCACGTGTAGTTCTTTTGCCAATTTATACACACCCTGTATATGTATCATCCCATTTCAAATTTTTAGGTTACAGCAGTTAAAATAATAGAGCTCTTCAGGACTCACTATAAGTCCAATATATGGCGCCTTTAGTCTCACCTACCATAAAAAATTTGTTGCTCGATTTTTTAAAGTTTTGAAGATATCAGCTTGTAACACTTTAGTTGCCACACCCTGTATACAATTCTAATTTAACTTTCAAGACTAAATGGACTAACTTCACTTTATTGTCTACCTTTAATCAAGGTCCGTACAATTCAACTTTGCTTTGAAAGATAAGTCATCGCATTCAAATATCAGTGGTCCCCAACATGGCGGATAAGGCGCGGGAAATTTGAATTTGATACCTATGATAATAGGAATACACCTAGATATTATTATAAGCCAAACATAACCACAGCGGTTAATTGTTCGTTGTGTTTGTTCACACTGCCAACTTTCTCATTGGTCTGATTTTCAATATAGTTGCTTTTAAATCTGCCTTTTAAGTTAATTATCATTTCAATTACCTTTAAACAAGTTTCAATCATTGCTAAATGAATAAATTTGGCTAAATTAAGATTTAAAAAAAGTGGGGATAGCATTTTGGCTAAAGTTTTACTTTCCTATCTTGACGATTATTTTCAAAATGATGTAATTCTAAATGTTTTTAGAACCGCATTTGAAAATTATTATATCTACCATATTATACACAATATTCTTTTGAAAAGTTCTTGAATACGCTACATTTTTGTCTCCTAGCTATCAAAACTTAAAAATACGTATCAACACTAAATGATTTTAAGAAAACTTCACATAATTTTGAAAATACTGTCAGTTCTCAGTTATGTAATTACAATTTCCAACTATTTGGAACAGTTGGCAAACGCAAATGTATTAAATCCATTTCTAGCATAATTCGTGCAATTAAGAGCCGATCAACCCCAGCCATTATTATAACCAATTTACTCTGACTGTACATTGCGCAAAATATGAGAAGTATTTGACATCTCTCAGTGGGCCCTAAAATGGCGACAAAATATTATAATTGCAATGACCTGTCTTTCACAGCAACCCCAACCCCAGCCATTATTATAATCAATTTACTCTGATTGTACATTGCGCATAATATGAGAAGTATTTGACATCTCTCAGTGGGCCCCAAAATGGCGGCAAAATATTATAATTGCAATTGACCTGTCTTTCACAGCATAGTAGAAAAGCGTTTTTTTACTCCATATACTTATTATAAAAACTACCTGTCGTATGCCATGAATGCCACATCCCAGCTGATCTCACTTAACATAGCATAGAATTTATAGTGCTATACTGGGTGGGCATCGATAAATAAATGGCATCTATGGTTTACTACTTATTAAAAGTAGATTTTTTTTAAAGCATGATACATTAAGTATTAGACCCACTATGCTAATAAACAATTGAAAAATAAGTAAATAAAACTAACCTTCTCCCTCAAAACTATGATTTAAAACATCCTGAATAGCCTCTTCGCTCGCATCCAAAGTATGCTCCCTCCATGTATCTCCATTATCAGATCGCAAAACGATAATTTCACGTTGTTTTCCCCTCAAGGATGCAAAGTGTGGAATTTCTAGTATCACTGGACTACAAAATAACCAGCACAAATTAGAATTACAGTTAAACAATATGTAGGTTCAAAACGTACCCCAAAAATTTGGCTCCTACTGGTCCCAATTCAAGGACCCGACTAGCCAGTGCTTCTCCTTCCATTAGAGGTGGTGGATTTGTAATACGCTGCGGCCGAACGTAGCGACAGGTGATCCGTGTGGGACTGCCGGCACATCGTGGCGGGACAATAACACGAACGCCCGAGTGCCGGCAACCACGCATAGCTCCGCCCCTCGCATCGACGAGAAAAGACACCAGAAAGCTACAGGACAAGAATTAATAATGGTGTGTTGTTTTTTAAACCAATATTATGTAAGAAACTTGAAAAATATTACAACAAGAAATAGAAATAAATTTTAATTAAGTAATTATATTAAAACGTGAGTAAGTGCTACTACTTTACTTAATTAGCATTAGAATTGATAGGTTTAAGATACTGTGAGCGATCTAGGTGTTTGTACAAAATCTTGTGCTCTAAAATCGTTGTTGCGATCACACCATTTGTGTGGTAATAAAAAAAAACAACTAATAATAAATAATGAGAGAAATAATTATGATACATAGTTAGAAGTAAACAACTTTCTACTCTATATTAGCCACAACAATAAGCTAAGTATCTACACTGTACAAATAACTTACTTTCTCCAGCTTGGAATGCTGTTGCCACAATACAAAATAAAAACAACGAAAACAATAGTTAGTCAGGAAACCCATAAACTTATATAAACAATAATGTACATTTATATAATATTAAAATGAAAATTTTTATTTTTGATATAAAAGTTAATGTTGTAGTTGTTATTACTAGGAGAAATATCTACTTTATTTTAGAAAATAACATAATGAAAGGGTATAGGAGTGTAAATGAAATTAGGGGAAATCCCCTTTTTTAATTTTTTTTAATTGAACTGAAACTTGAATATGTTAAAGTCAATTTTTAAATGTATTTGGTTAAACAGGAAAGTGTGCCAACTTAATTTTTTTTAATGACTATCTACATATTTCTTCACAGATTCTAATAGAACTTTAAATTCTCGTTCCAATGGTTCTTTCAAATTTGAAATTGATCAATAAATGACGGAGAAAAAAACAATTGCTTTTCTGCAGCAACATAGCCATTATTACACATAGCCAATTTATTAAGAACATGTTATAGCAAGTTAATAGTAATAATTCGAAGTTATTTAAAACTACTAGCTATGATGCTTTATTTATTTAAGTGAAATATAAGATAAAAAATTAAATTGTATTGTAAAAAAGGTAGCCATAATTCAATTTCTAAAATGCTATGCTTCTAGTGTTATTAGATGGGTGGGAAATTCCCGTTTTGGCAGGAAAAAGAAAATAGATCAAAAGTGGTGGAAAAAAGCAGCTTTCTTAGTTTATAAGAAGATGTTTTTCAACTATTTTGCCTTAGTGTTTAATACGCTATATATCTAACATCTAGTTATGTTCAAAACAACTGATTTTTATTTTACAATCGTGCATGATAAATGTCAGTTGGTAATCATGACCGATTTATGTCACATATAAAAAAAAATTTCAAACAAAATGTTGGTTTACTGGTGTGGGCTTGTAATCTGGCGGACCCAGTTCCCGTTGTTTTTTTCTTAACTATATACTTTTTGACATCTCATTTTATCTTCCCTATATCTCTAATTTAATCATTAATTTTAAAAAAGAGGTAACTTCAAATAGTTTATTTATAAATTCTAGCTTTACTTCGTTGAAATCCATATTTATTGATTAAAGGTATATAAAATACTTTATTACTTCAACAATATTTATTTATTTTAACCTTATACCTATTTCGGCATGTTTAAATGCCATTGTCAAAGGTTATATTAGAAAGTAAACAGTTAGTGTTATAGCAATAGAACTTGGTGATTTGATTTAGGTAATCGTCTGCAGATGACCTGAATTCTTATTCCAAAACGTCCAATAGAGGTGAATTTAAGAGATCAATTTGCTCATTCATTAACGGTACAGTTTTTAAATGTTTGTGAATCTCAACAGCTTCTAGTATATCTAATTTACGTTTATCATCAGAAAAGTGTAAACATTTTATATTAATATTAGATGTCATTGAATGATTGTGTTCTAGTAAGTGTTTAGCGTGATTGGATTTATGTGGGTGTTTGTATTTGTAACAACGTACATGTTCTTTATACCTAATATCAAAATTTCTATTTGTCTGGCCTATATAAACCGAATTACAATGCGAACAATTTAATTTGTAAATGCCTGATTTTAGCAAATCATCTGTTTTTGATTTTGAATTATTGAAAGTGTTTAAAATGTTTTTAGTTGTTTCAAAACTTACTTTATATTTATTTTTGTTTATAACTTTAGCAATTTTTTCTGATTTGTTACCAAAATATGAGATCGATGCATATTTAATTGTATTGGATAAGGTTGGGGTACTCGGATACATTTTTTGAATGGCCAATTTATGGTCTTTTTCTTTAATTAATGTATCAATGAGTTTAGTATTATAATCATTACTATATGCAATTTGTTTAATAAGTGAAATTTCTCTATTATAATTAATTTCATCTAAAGGGACCGTCAAAGCTCTATGAATCAGGAAGCTGTATGCTGCTAATTTATGTGTTTTTTGCAGGCCAAACTTTTCATTGGAGTGTAGTGCCACTGACTTTACTTTTTATGATGACAAGAATCATGTGGTATTGTAATGTCTGTTTGTGTAGGTTTTCTAGAAATAGAGTATTCAAGTTTATTGGTCGAATTAATTTTTATGTTTAAATCTTAAAAGTTAACGAACTTATTTTGTTCAGTTTCTAGTGTAAATTTTATGTTTGGATGCAAGCTGCTAATAAAAATCAAAAATTCATTAATTAATTCAAATGAACTATCGAAACATGCTAAAATGTTATTAACATAATGAAAGCAAAATATAACTTTCTCAGATTTATTTGATTCGACTATTTGATCTTCTAGATTTTCCATAAATATATGAGCTAAAAGAGGTGAAATTGGACTTCTCATGGATAAACGATCTTTTTGGAAATAAATTTTGTTATTAAAAGTAAAATAATTTTAATTGGTGCAAAGTTCAAATAATTGAACCAACTCAGTCCGTTTTAATAATTCAACATTTTTGGTAATAATAATATTATTTAATAAACGAATACACTTGAGGAGGTATTTGGGAAAACATATTAGTAACATCAAAACTAACTAGCTTGCTTTGTGGTGGTAAATGTAAGTTAGATAATTTATTGATTAATTTGGAAGAATTTTTAACTGAATATTTTGATTTGTAATCAACACTGATAACTATATTATTTAGTATTTTCGCTAGCATGTATGATACCACTGATCTTCTAATAAGCATATTGAGTTTGTGTATTTTTAATAAACCATGTTTTGGTAATTGTGGATTTGGATTTATTATTTGTTTCTATTGATAATCTGTTAAATCTTGCAATTTGCTAATGTTTGTTTTAATTCTCTTTGATAATTTTTGGTGGGATAACTAGTTAAAGTTGTTAGTTAAAGTCATTTCCAGTTAAACCAAAGTGATTTAATTTTAAAACGGGTTTCATTCAATTAACTGAAACGTGAATTTTCCTTCGACTTACAAATGTACCGGGTGTAACAGAGAACCGGTTCACCCCTTTGGTTCTTTCGTTATTTATTAGGATTATCGATCCAAATTTGGTATGAATGATACATGCATATGACCCTCTTATTTGACGTAGATTATGGCTATCTGGTGCTTCCGGTTTTGCCAAAAGTGACACGAAGTTTCTTATTTTAAATAAAACACCCTGTATATTTTTGCATATTTGAGTTCAGGTTAAAATTTTGCATACGATAGTATTGTTTAACAAAATTGTTGGCGTTATAAAAATTTTCAGCGGCAAAAATACGTTTCTTATTTAGAGTGCCACGACTCACCCAAAATTGTTGCTATGGAGTAAAGTAATTGTTTTAAAAATGATTTTCGAAATTTTAACTTTTCTGACTGAGATGTAGACTTTCAAATTTCGTAAAAATGTTTTTTTCGGAAAAATTAAATTTATTTAAATGGAATTATATTGGTTCACAGTTTCCAGAGAGAGTATTTCTTAATGATTACAACGACACCCATAACAGGACATTTCATTGAAGGTTCAACCATTTAATTATGACAATATAATAGTATATAAGAAACATTTTTGCTGGCACCAAAAATATTAAACAACACTACCATATGCAGAATATCATCTCAAATTCAAAAATGTAAAAATATACAGGGTGTTCCATTTAAAATAGCAAAGTTGGTGTCACTACTGGCGAAACCGGAAGTGCCAGAAAGTCGTAATCTACGTCAAACAATAGGGTCCCATGCATGTATTAACCATACCAAATTTGAATTGATAATCTTAAGAAATAACAAAAAAAAAGGTTGAATCAGTTTCTCTATTACATGTACAATGTAATTTGATTATTTTGAAAAATAAAGAAAATATTTAACCTGGTAATGATATCTGTGACCCCTGTACATATATGTAGAAAAAACATTATTTTAAAGATTTAAAACATAAGTTGGCATGTTTAAATTGTTGGCGAGAAAAAGATAAACTTTTTTTAATACAAGGAATTGTATGGAGAGCATTAAATTATTTTAAAATTTTGGAAACAATCTTTTTGAAACATTGTTATTTGTAATTTTGTTTACAGAATGAACCCTTCAACAAATTCCTATGCAAAAATAATCAGCAGAGCCCGTTCTAAACCAATTTTTTTACATTTTGCCTCACCGAAAGCTCATCTAAAAATTAGCACAACCTACCGATTATATATACAATGTTAACCACAAGGCCTAGAGCTCAAGTATCACTCTGTATGTACAAAATTAATACATTATCAAAAATTATTGTCAATTGTTATTGATATTAATTCGATTACATTAAAAAACGCACTACTTTTCCCAGCTCCTCAAAATTAGTCAAACTAATAAAGGGAAATTAGCGTCGGAATTGGGTAAATTAAAATTAACACTGGTGTTAGTGTGGTGCAACAATCAGTGCAGAAAGCGGTACAGTAGTACCGTAAACGGGTACCTTTCTCTGCACAGGCCTGAGCCCTGACTGACGGGTCCTAGTTGTCTCAAAGAATACTCTAGCATGGACCACTCATCACTGCATAAAGCAACACACTAACTACAATGCTTAGAACTCAACAGCTGCTGCGTTAACAACACCAAGATTGCCCTAATTTACTCTTTAACAATCAAACTCTAAAGGATGGTTTAACATTACAATTTTACGTAAAGAGACTTATGACTTTAAAGCAATTAAGAAAGTGGCGACAGACAAGGAAAAATTTAATTCAAACAACAAAGTTTACTCTAACAATCAGATATCATCAAAAATTTTGTTATGATAGCTACCTAACCTCAAATACTCGTAAAATAATCGTCCAACCTCGCAATTTCTTTATTGCAATAAGCATAATTTATGTTTAAAAATATTGTAACCCTAGAGCAATCTTGGTTAATTTTTTTAATGCAAATCTATAAGAAATAATGTATTAACAAACAAATTATGGCACATTAGCACAATATTGGCACATTAAAAACCAACTAAAACCATTTTACGTTTCGTCTGGTCCCCACACAAATCTATGTAAGCGCTCTGGTGGACTGTCAATTGTTTATAATTCCTCGAATTTTCATTTGTTTGAGGTTGCAGTTTGTAAGGATATTTTTGCTAAAGGGAACTAAACAACGAAAGCACACCACTTTTTGTTTTTTAAACAAATGTCTAACGATCAGGATTTAATAGGGGCTCTAAAACTTACCCCACGGTTATCGGTTGGCGATTTATGTCAACGTTATCTGGAGTTGTGTATGAATTCGCAGAGTAGTATTGGTTTGCATGAGCTGCAGTGATGTAATCACTTATATTTGATGGTGCTAAAAAAACAAAAACAATTGAAAACAGTGCTTTTAAAGAATTTTTAAAAATACCTAAATTTTTAGCCATTTTTAATAAAACACAAAGTTATGACTGACAAATGAAATATTGTAATAAATAATTATTACATAATCCTGGTATGTAACCTTGAGTCAAACAAATTATTCAAATAATAAACAAATGTTTACCCATTGAGCTACGATGGTCACTTTTCTCATCATTAGTGACATCCATTCGTGAATCATCAGCCAGGGATTTCATGTCGTCCACAGTCATGTACTTATATTGTTGCTGATCGCCCAAAATAGGATCCTCACCTAAATAAGTAAAAAACAAAACTGCCAATCAACGTTTAACACACTTTAGTCTAGCACATATTGAGTCATGTACTGATAAAAATTTGTGGCTCTTATCTTTGGTGGTTAAGGATAGTGTTCTGATTCTGATAATCTAACAAACAGCATTAAAAATATTGCAGAGATAAAATGTGTTTACTGAAAATATTTTAATCAGTTATTAGCATGAAGTGAAATAAATAAAATAAAGGACATAGTTAACAACCCAAAATGTAAAAGTAGATTAAGAAAACAAATCAGGATAAAGAGAAACATGATGAAAGAAAGTAAGCAAAATTAATTAAAGAAAATTTTTATAATTAAAAATCTAACTACAAACACTTGACTAAAAAGTTGACGTCTTCTTGCAAAGTATTAATAAAAAAGATTACCGCTTTTCTCATTAGAATTATGAATAAAAAATTGAAAACCTAATGCTTTTGGTAGTTTTCACTTTTCCATACTTCTAGTTCAGCAGTATACAGAGTGTCCCCTTTAAATTTGCTCACCAAATGTTCAAATGTCAACAGGTTCCTGAAATATTCTCAAATAACCTGAAATTCGAGGTTTCTTTAATATAATTATTTTATATTTCTATCAGAAATACAAAAGTAGACTATACAGGGTGGCCACTCAAAGCTGCTTTTCAAATTCCCTGACTTCCCTGACTGATAAACTTAGTTTTCCCTGACTTGTTTTTATGGTACAAAAGCCAATTTCAACAGTTTTTTTTTAATAAAAATTGTAACCCAACATAAAAATTAGCAAAGTAAACTTAAATTACTTTATAGCAAATGAAAATTATTTAGCAAGCATAACAAAATACAATAATTAAACTTTAAGACAAAACCAAATGAAATAAATATAATTTTTTAAACATACACCTAGGTAACAAAATTTTCGTTTTGCAGGCAAAAATAAGACTATTTCGTGAACGTCCCTGACTTTACGTTGAAATTGGTACAATTCCCTGATTTCCCTGACCAAAATAAAAAAATTCTAAATTCCCTGACTTTTCCCGGTTTTCCCTGTTTTCCAGAAAAGTGGCCTCCCTGCTATAGCATATCAAAAAATAAATCTAGAAAGTCTGATCATGCCATTGCATTCTGATGATGGTTTTACATAAGAATGCCAATTTTCCTAACAAAATCTTAAATAATTTAGCAATAGCAACATATTGAGGAAAAGTTGAATTTTTAGTATTTTTTTTTCAGAATATTTGAGGAACCAGTTTACGAATGAAAGATTCATACCATTGCATTGATGTTGGTTTTACGTAAGAATGCCAATTTTCCTAGCAAAATTTTAAATAATTTAGCAATCGCAACGCATTGACGAATAGTTGAATTTTCATTTTTTCAGAATATTTCAGGAACCAGTTTACTAATGCAAAATTCGTTTGGATATTATTAATAGCCATGAAAACAGGAAACTTTCTTGTTATTTAATAAGCTGCCAAATATTGTCATCTGACTTCAGGTACCATTTTTAAAAATAAATATTTAATTTTTTGCCTTCTATTCGCTAGGAACTTAAAAATTTGTTTCAACTCAATTCTCACAGGCATTCCTAATCCTAGTCTAAGCAAATGCTGCAAAGAGTCATAGTCCGCTTACAAAATTGAGCAAACTGAAGTAATTGTTGGTGCTAGAACGTTTTGATATAAAATATTTTTTTAAATATGAAGTAACTGCTTGAAGTATGGATAGGTACTGTGCCTATTTTTTTAATAAAAAAATTGCAACAAAACATCAACAAAAAAAACTACAACAGACCACCTAGAAGTACTGAAAGAGTTAGTCGGCAATTACTATGGAAAGGACGTTGTTAGGTTAGAAGACTTACGTGTGTAGGTCATGTATCCTTGGTAGAAGGGCAGATAAACGTGCTGTGCATGCGCAGGTCGACCGTAAGCCACTGGAGGCTCATCCACGATGCCTGCATGCAACAACCACCACCACCCTTAAGACAACACACACTGGCCATCCCCACTACTCACTACTTCCCAGCAAATATCCGTAAATTATCCACAATTCGAATTTTGTCCCAAAAATTTCAAATACGTTCTTAAGAAACAATTAATAAATTAATTAAAACATCCAATACGAATTTAAGACTCCAAAAACATTAAAATACTACAAACAAAAGCATAAAAACAAAAACATGTATAAAATAAGAAAACAAAAACTGCTGTTTTTCAACTAACCCAAGAAACCAAAAACAAAAGCATAAAGACAAAAACAAATGTATAAAATTAGAACAAAAATAGCTACTTTTTATAAAAAAAAATTAAACCAACAAACTAAAAACAAAAGGCAATCAATACACCCCAAACAAAAACTAAAAGCTTAAAAATACCCTAAAAACAAATGAAATAAACACAAACCTCCTTCATCTTCAGAATCTGACATGAACGTCTCCTGCATCGCTTCAGGTGCAACAACCTTATATTTTTCTTCAATATTTACAGTTGTAGTGGTAGTAATATTGGTCTCAGTGACGACTTTCAACTCTTCCACAACACTGATGTAACCCAACTTGTTTGCAATACCTAAAGCAGTTTGTCCATTCTAAAAACCAAAATGAAAAAAATCAATACACTCTTCCAACATTAATTCTAAAAGTAAATTACATTTGTAATAGCATTCGGATCAGCTTTATTTTTCAGTAGAAGGTTAATGACAAGTACATGTCCTTGCTGGGCTGCCTGATGTAAGGGGGTGTAACCTGCAGTGGTTACAGGGTTGACTTCAGCTCCTTGCTCTATGAGGAGGCGGACCATATTAACGTGGCCGTGGTGACATGCAACGTGAAGAGGTGTGTAATTCGATTTAGTTCTGGGATCGGAAATGGCACCGGCTCTTAACAACAACTGAGCTACCGGTACGCGATCTTCTTGGGCACATAAGTGGAGAGCGGTCAGCCCATTCTATACACAATAAAATTGATTGTTACTCATGAGTTAACATAGCAAAAAAACTTAAAAAAAATTGCACCTTATGATATAGTACGGTAAAGGTTCAAAATTGTTATCGTTATGTTACCTTTGCTGCACGGTTAGGATTGGCACGATGTTCCAACAGCAAGGAAGACATATCTGAATGACCCTCTTGTGCACTTAGATGTAGTGGTGTAAAACCGGCTTTTGATTCCGCATCAGCTTGTGCACCGTACTCTAAAAGGGTTGTTGCAATATCCATCTACAATTAAAAATGTTTCATATATTTGCTAATTGTTTGCAAAAAAAAACTTACAAGAATTCAAGTGGACACTGTATAGAAACAGTGTCCACTTGAATTCTTTTTACTATTGGGATCTCGAAACTTAAATGCTTTAAAGTTGGTTAATTTACACAAAAAGTTTTGTATTTTCATTATTATTAAGAATATCTAAATCAACTTGACATAAGTCAAGTCATTTCTTAAATATTTTGATAAAACCGAATATTCAATTTTTTTTTAAATAAATTTACTGTTAAACTATTTGAAATTTTTATATAGAAATTTGTTTCTATATAAAACCATGAGTAGAATGCAAAAGTATCATCAGAAAATTCCATATGGCACTGATAAAAATTAATAAAGTTGGCTATTGCATCTCAAATAAGTAACAATAGGTATCTACAGTATGGGAAAGTCCAGGCGAAGTGCTTCGCTCATTTTTTCAGATTATTTTAGGAATGCCTCAATCTTTGATAAATTTGTTTAGATATTCCTAATAGTCAAGAAACACGTAACCCTTTTTGTAATTTAACCACCTTCATATCTCTGACAGTTCAAGAGATCCCAAATGGTGAGCAAAATTAAAGTGGACACCTGGATCAACTGCTAACTTTTTGTAAAACTAAAACAGAACCATAAAAACTGACCTGATTTTTTCTAGCTGCAATATGCAGTGGTGTATGTCCATTTTTGGCAGTGGCATGAGGCGATGCTCCTTTGTCCAATAACAACAGAGCAACAGGTTGATGATCGTAATGTGCCGCAACGTGCAATGGAGTGACTCCATTTTTCCCTTGTGCATCCGCCGGTGCATCACGCTGCAGCAGCAATCGTGCTACGTTTAAATGACCATATTTGGCTGCAAGATGTAGTGGAGTAAAACCTTTCTTTGTTGTTGCCGTTAAATCGGCTCCATTGTCTAGTAGCACCGAAGCTACCTGTAACAAAACATAGAGTTACACTTAACACTCTATCCTGTAGTTGTAACGATTTTAAACTTACCTCTTCCTGTCCTTCCTTTGCAGCGATATGTAGAGGTGTATATAAATCCTTGGTTGTGGCATGTGGGTTGGCACCATGTTGAAGCAATAACATAACGATGTCAACATTCCCTAAACGTGATGCAACGTGCAGAGGAGTTTGCTCTTCTCTAGCTTTAGCATCGACAGCTGCACCATTACGTAATAATATTCTGATTATATCAGTCTGTAACAAACGATTAGTCAACACAAGACAAAGAAATTTTCTAATCAAGACAAACCTGGTTAGCTCGAGCTGCGAGATGTAAGGGGCTTTCACCCCTTACGGTCGGTATATCAGGATTAGCTTCGTGTTGCAATAAATAAATAACAATATTCATACAACCCATAAAACTAGCAACATGTAGTGGTGTGAGGCCACTCTCCGTTGTCGCTCCAATACCTTAAAAAATTGTGGTTAAGTGAAACTTAAAAAAATTAATTTTGTAGACTTACTCGCTCCATGCTTTAAAAGCAATTCGACCATTTTTATCCTGTTCTTTTTGCAAGCGATATGAAGGGGTGTGAAGCCATTAAGGGCTCGTGCATTGGGATCAGCTGATCGGTCCAATAATAATTTTGCAACTCGTACATGGCCACAATGAGCGGCTACATGTAAAGCAGTCAAGTAATCTACCGTGACTTCATCTACGGGGGCACCGTGGTATAGAAGAATTCTAGCTGCATCTACGTGCTCACCTTGGGCTGCCATATGCAAAGGTGCTAAGCCATTCTAGATAACAAAAAATTATAACAGAGCCTTATATTTTAACTTACTTAGGTGTAAGAAACCGCTTGAAGTAATCAATCACAATTAAATCTCTCAGAAGCTTTTACATAATGAAATCTATGCTTGTAGTCAGTTAACACATTCATGCTGAATTTGAAGCCGAAGATTCGAAATTATTGGATAAACAAAATAACGATAGTGGGGGTAACCGTCGATGGTGGGGGGTAACAGTTGGTGGGAATTTTGTGCTTGAGGACACAAAATATTTTATCAACTATGGAATACAAATCTGAGCTCCTTTTTAGTGTGCCAATATGTAAGTAAACCAATGGAAAAATCGCCCTTGCGTAATTAAGAGTACATATTAACCATAGAATACAAATTTGAGTGCAGAAATAATTAAGCAGTCTGCCCCCCCTCCACCCCCAAGGTGCCGGTAACGCCCTTGGGCAATGAAGAGTACCTACACACCATTTATTGTGGGCGCCTGGCGAGTGAAGACGTGTTTTCAGAACAAGTGCTAGAACAAACTCAGTGTATTGTTATTTTACTTTATAATTTTGCTGATTTACCTTTAATTTTTTGGTGTTTGTCGTTTCTATTAAGTGGAAAGTGCCATTGTACTAATAATTATGACTAAAACCGGGACTGAACTTAAAGTAACTGAATTAAAAAGTGCTTTGTCCCACTATGGAATTGAGACCAAAGGTCTTCGAAAATACCTACTAATGGAACTCTTATCTATAATCCAAAAAAGTACTGTATTTAATAGTAAACCGCAAGAAATGCATGTGGATAATAATAGTACAGGAAATGACGATAAAACTAATTTTGATAAGTTATGTGAAATGTGTGTGCTGTTAAAAAATCAACTCAAACAACAGGCAGATAAGATAAAATCATTAACTGTAATAAATGATGAATTACAGAAACAATTAATATCGCACGTAAATAGCATAAGTCAAGGGAGTGATATTGCAGTGGAGGTCAATTTATCAAATAAAAAGTTTATGCAAGGTGTCGATAACAAAATTGAAAAACAGAAAACTATTGAAACGGGCTGTATAAGGAAACAAAAACTCTTAGTTTTGACGGACAGTCACGGGCGCGGACTCCGTAGTATCCTAAATCAAATGTGTGGGGACAGATACGATATACAAGTGTTTTTTAAACCAAACGCAACTTTACAGCAGGTGACAATTGATTTGCAAAATTTGGCAGGATGTTTAACGCAAGATGACTACTTAATCATTGCAGGTGGAACAAATGACAATGCACAAAAATCTCTTTTGAAAACAGTAATAAAGATCAGTAATATGTGTTTAAAAACAAACGTCATTATTTCTACAACACCCTATAGATATGATACTTGGCAACTAAATAACTATATATACGACAATAATAAACAAATATGCAAGATTATTGAAAATATTCAAAGATGTAACAGTAACGTTGGAATTTTAGACTTTAACAGTGGTTTATCGATATTAGATTATACAAGACAAGGCCTTCATCTTAATAAAACTGGTAAAAGAAAACTATGCGGAAATGTATTAAAATGTGTTGCCTCTCTAAAAAATCTAGTCGATAGTAAGTGTTTTGTAAAAGAAGTGCGTCAAAAAAATGTTCATTTGGATTTGATAGCTGAAAACACTACCGTGAAACCTGAAGAAATAAATGCGATCCAGGAGTTCACAAACCTGGAGGAAGAGGCTGATCTAGATGAAAGTTCAGCATCAATCTCATCGAACTCAAGCACGGTCACATTGGTTAACGAAGAGGTTTTTTTGTTGATGAAGGAGGCAGATGTTCCAGAGACGTAAGAAAAAACAACGATAACCTCAATAAAAATAACATAGGTAACCAGAAAGAAATATTTATTTTTCACCAAAATGTTCAAGGATTAAATAACAAAATTGGTCTTTTTAACGTTTTTTTAGATAAAACAATCTGTGATATATTATGTTTTACGGAAGTCTGGGCAAAAGTAGACGAGCTAAAATCACTGTATTTAGAGGGTTACTATGTAAGTAGTTATTACTGTAGAACTAATTATGAGAGGGGTGGGGTTGCTATTTTTGTAAGAAATAGTTTAAGTTGCATGAAATTGGACTATATGGAATCACTCTCCATTGACTTAGATTTTGAATGTGCGGCAATTAAATGTTTCGTAAGTGAAATTGAGTATGTTATAATATTAGCGGTGTACAGAACACCAACAAGTGATAAAAAAAATGTTTTTAAGCAAACTAAATGAGGCTCTTACTGTATTAAATGAAAAATTCAAAAACAGTAAAATTATAGTTTGTGGTGATTTCAATATAAATTTTTTACTACCAACAAATGAATATTGCCAGTTAATGGATGTTCTTAACTCGCACTGTTTTACACCTACCATAAATAAACCAACTAGGATAAACAGATGCATCGATAACATATGCGTAAATGCGCATCTCAGTAAGTATAATAGTTCAGTAATTAACAACGGCTTCTCAGATCATTCTGGTCAGATGATCGTTTTTCCCTTAATTTTAATCTCAAACAGAATAAATAAAAAAGTTGTCAGTTTTCGGGATGTTAACAACATCGAAAAGATTGACTACTTCTGCAGATTGCTTGAGCACGAGAACTGGGACGCTGTTGTAAACTCTAGTGGCGACACAAATGAAAGATTTAATAACTTTTTCCAATTGTTTACATACTACTTTGATTTGGTTTTTCCTATAAAAACAAAATGTTTAACCACAAAAAAGAAAACGAATAAATGGATAACAAAGGGATTAAGGGTTTCCTCAAAAAAACTAAAAGAACTGTATATGCTAACATTAACAGGAGATAGAAATATAAAAACATATTACAATCAATACAAAAAAATTTATAGAAATTTAATTAGTAAAGCGAAGCTGATGTATAACAATTCACTGCTACAAAATGCAAAAAATAAATCTAAGGTAGCCTGGAAAATTCTAAATAAAGGAAATGAAAATGCTAAAAATAAACCCATAAAACTGAAATTTGGAGACCAAATTATTACTGAACCGAAAACTATTGCAAATTATTTTAATAAATATTTTAATGATACATCACATATTACAGGTACCAGCAAACTACAGACAGTTAATGTAGATATTGAAAATAACCCGATTTCTTTCGTTTTCAAACCTTCTACACCTGAGAATGTTATTGATATTATCAATGACTTAAAACATTTAAACTCTGCTGGTTATGATAACATCAGCAACAATCTCTTAAAACAATGTAAACACTTTGTTGCGGAGCCCCTATCCACAATAATAAATTGTTCAATAAGCGAAGGGTGCTTTCCAGATAAATTAAAAATTGCGAAAATCAAACCATTATATAAAAAGGGTTCGGAAACGGCTGTGGAGAACTACAGACCGATTTCCTTACTGACTTCCTTTTCAAAAATCATAGAGAAATTCGCTGCAACCAGTCTTACAAACTTTTTTGAAACCAATAAGTTATTCAACAAGTGTCAGTTTGGCTTTAGAAACGAATTATCAACCATAAATGGAATAACAAAATTTTTAAGTAAACTGTATCATAACCTAGATAAGGGTTACAAAAACTTAGGAATCTTTTTAGATCTAAGCAAAGCTTTTGATGTAGTATGCCATGAAATTTTGCTCAGTAAACTAGAAAAATATGGCGTAAGAGGTCTCTCATTAGATTGGTTTAAATGCTACTTAAGCGGGAGACGTCATTTTGTTGAGCAAGATGGCCATAATTCTGAAATGCTTTTTTCAACTTTAGGTGTTCCACAAGGGTCCATTCTAGGACCCTTGCTTTTTATAATTTATATTAATGATTTTAGTTTTTCAAATTCCATAATCTTTGCAGATGATGTTTCTATATTAATTAGTGGCAAGGACACAAATTCTATAACTAGACACGCAAATGAGCAGATGACTGAGATTTGTAATTGGATTACTAAAAATAAATTAATTCTAAATAATAAAAAATCAATATTCGTAAACTTTAACATATCAAATTTAACAAATGACAGTAATCTGCTGATAAGAGCAAATGGTGCCAGTATGGAACAAGTTGTTTCAACAAAATTTCTAGGATTGCACATCTCATCAAATTGTTCATGGAATACACATATAAATACAATATGCACAAGAATAGCCCCTATGTGTTATTGCTTAAGGCAACTTAGATTTGAAGTAAATATGTCAACATTAAAGATATTGTATTTTGCAAAAGTTCACTCTTTACTTTCATATGGCATAATTGTCTGGGGTTTCTCAAGTGAATCTGTACGTCTATTCAGATTACAGAAGCGTGCAATAAGAGCCATGATAGGAGTCAATACTCAAACTAGCTGTAGACAGTTCTTTAAAATCCTTCAGGTATTAACTTTACCATCAATGTTCATTCTGAACTTACTTTTATTTGCTAAATCAGAACTGAACGAGTTACCTGCGCTAAACAGACATCACTGTTATAATACCAGACACGGTGCGAGTTTGGAAATTCCATCCCATAAATTAACAATATATGAACGTAGCCCAAACTATTTAGCAATTAAGGCGTATAATAAGTTGCCTGAAAATTTTAAAACTTTAGCCATAAAACAATTCAAAAACGAAGTTAAAAATTTCTTGTTACAAAAGTCATATTATTCCTTAGATGAATACATGGTGGATACACTGTGATAAAATAATTAAATGTTGGTTTTACTGTTTTTGCTATTTTGCTGTTTGTATTGTATTATTATTAAACTTTTATATTTATTATACTTGTTATTTGTGACCTGTCTTATATCACTTTGTGATCAACTGGACTAAATAAATATTATTATTATTATTATTATTATTATTATTATACAATACAAATCTGGGCTTCTTTTTCAAGTGCACCAAAATGTAAGTAATGCAATCCTCTCCCCCCTTAAAGAATATCGTCAATATTGCCGTTACGCAATTAAGTCTATTATTTACTAGCCATATAATACGAATCTGAGATTCTCATTTCCGGTAGAGCAATATGTAAGTAAAGCAACCCTCTCCCAGCCTCCAAAGTAGGGGTGTGCAAACTTTTCACCAATGCTTTGGGGTATGAAATACCCCCCATTAGAAGGGTGTCCAGGTGGTGACTAAGCGGCATTTCTAAAAAAAAATCAAATGGCACGGGGTGTTGAGCGACCCTTCATTTGGAAGGTCTCTTTGAGTAGAGTATAATTCTAGATTTAGGGAAAATGATATCAATTCAAAAACAAATGACAGGCTTCCAAATTATCTGATTCTGATATTAAACAAAACACTAAAATAATGTAGTAGGCAAAACAATTGAAACAATTATTCTTTCTTTTCTGTAATTTTATTCAGCTATTGTGTATTGCTCACGTTTGAATTTTGAGTGTTACAACCGGTGATATTAAAAATAATGGTGAATGATCCAATTTTTCAGAAAAAAAATTTGAAGCAGTTTTTATTTTTGCTGAACTGAAGCCAATCAGTACTTTCACGAAGCCAAGAGAGAGTCAATTAGAAAAACTTTTGATTTAAGAAGGACAACTGCTTCAATTGTTTTGTTTAATATCAGAAACAGATAGTTTGTTGTGTCTGTCATTTGTTTTTGAATCGATAAAATTTTTTCCTAAATCTACAATTATACTCTATTCAAAGAGACCTTTCAAATAAAGGGTCACTCGACCCCCGTGCTAGTTAATATTTTTTGTCAAAATGACGCCCTGTCGCCATTTTGGAAATTAAGTCGGCTTTTATTTTTCAAAAAATAGTATTGGTTCTTCAATAATAATAATAATCCAATTTTGTAGCTTCACATCAAGTAGTTCAAAAGTTAGTGGAGGGGGGGGGGGGGGAGAATTTACCTCACTGTATAAATTGAGCAATCTCCCTTTTTATCAACCAACTTGTTTCTTTAGTTTATTCTAAATATGATCTCTTAAATCTACAATGGTTCTTCTGCATAAAAGCTCCAGAGTTGTAAAACATAAACAAATACACCCACATGCATGCTCACATATGCACACAAACACACACCACTAAAGGTGCAAATACCTTTGTTTTGGCATGCATAGGGGCTCCATTTTCTAGTAGCATATCTACAACTTGGTCATGCCCAGACCTAGCAGCACAGTGGAGGGGGGTAAGGCCATCTCTGGTTTTAGCTTGAATATTTGCACCCTTCGCCACTAAAAGTGTCACCATATTAATTTTGCCCCATTTGCTGGCAACATGTAGGGGCGTTATGCTGTGTTTGGCGGTGTAGTTAACATCAGCCCCTTTGTCGTACAACAAAGATGCCACTTTATCGTTTCCATAATGGGCTGCTATGTGGAGAGGGGTGAAACCGCTTTTTGAAGTCACATCTGGGTTATGGTCGTTCTGTGGAAATGAAAAATATGAGAAAAATGGTAACAGTTGAGTTTTAAAATTTATTACTTGTAAAAGTAGTGCGGCTGCTTTGACGTCGTCTTTTTTGGCGGCGATGTGGAGTGCTGGAAGTCTGACTTTTCCTCGGGTGTCATTTTCAAGAAGTACTGTTACGACTTTGTCGTGGCCTTGTTGCATTGCCACGGCCAAGGGTGTAAAGCCATCCTATAAAAAAAAACAAAATATCTTATAAGGGAATTCCCATATTAAAGAGAAAAAGAGACAAAACCATATTGCAGAAAGGGACTGTCACAGTTTAAATAAAAAGAGTGGAGAAAAAATCTAAAAAAGCATACTAGGGCATCCAACAGTGAGAAAACACAAATTTGATTCCCACACTAAAAATAAAAGGGAGATACAATCACATAAGGGTTGTTTCTCGCAATAAGAGACCAAAAGAAGAAATAATTAAAAAGCATACAGGGAGGGGGATTCTCACTGTTGTAAAAGAAAGAAGATTCTCACACTGAAAAACAAAGAAGACTAAATCATATAAGGGTTGCTCCCCACAACAACAATTAAAGGTAAAAATAAATAAACGTCATGTGGAGAGGGGCACTTCCAGTCTTAAAAAAATACCTAAAAATCATATATAAAGGGGTTCCCGCGCTACAAAAGAAGACATAAAACCATATACAGAGGAGTTCCCACAGCAAAAAACAAGAAAATAATTTAAAAAATCATAGAAGAGGAGAATACGTCGCAAGGGAGGGGGGGGGTAAATCATGTTAGGGCTCCCACGCTGCAATAAAACGGATACAAAATCATATAATATAGTTCGAATGGTAAGGAAGAGAAAAGAGACATTACAGCTCATATAAAGCGAGTCCGTCACAAAACAGGGAAAAATTTTTAAAATGTATAAAAATCTTCCGACACAGGAAAAAAATTAATCATAAGAGAGTTTCCACAGTTTGAGGAAAAAGAGAGAACAAATATTTAAAAGTCATATAGATAGATACCCAGTCATGGAAATGGAAGGGAAAATGTACAGGATGAATAAAAAGTAACGCATAATATCTGTAATTTTGTAAATACTGATTCTAAGAAAAAATGGCAGTAGTAACAGTTGTTTATTAAATTTTCACATATTTTATTGATATTCAATTTCCTCTATGTTTTAGTTATTTTGCTGCTATGCTAAGCAACTTTTGTTTTTTAGATGGCAACCTACAGTTTTTCGCGTTTCTGGATTGAGCCATTGTTTCTCTTGCTAAATTTTCTGGTAGCCATAGCAACCAAATATCGAAAGGCATTAAAAATTAAACAACAAAAAAGTACGCGCTGAAATTTAGCAAAACCACATTTATTAAAGCTATTTTTTCACAGAATCAATACTTAATAGTTACTATGTTACAGACATTATGTCTTACTTTTCACTCACCTTGTATACAACATCCTATAAAAAGAAATACTACAGCAAGAATAAAGAAACAATTTAAAAATCATATAACCATTCGACGTTGAGTTACAATTAACGGCGCTTGCCTTGATTACTGGCTGACCAGGACAAGTAACAAAGCCACACATAACATTAACATACAAATAAAACACATGTGCGTATGGCTTGAATGAATGTGCATGAAGGGTGGCATAAGCTTCAGGAGCGTGGTGGTTTAAAGGCCAAAAAACTCCACTACCTCCTACTACACAAGCGAAGAGCCTACCCGGAGTGAAAGACCTCGACACCTTCAGGTATATGAGGATAGATTATGATGATGATGATGATAAAAATTAGGGCACACAAAAACGTGACCAAAACTACGTAAGGGGATTCCCACAATATGAAAAAAATTCATACAATAAGGTTCCCACGCTAAGAATAAAAAAAATTTAAATAATTTAAAAAATCCTATAAGGGGGTTTCCCACACTGAGAATAAAAGACAAACATTATAATTTGGTTATTTTATTTGTTTTTTGTAAAATTTCCACAGTAGAACGAAATCGTAATATTTCTGAATAAATATTAGAGCGAAATTTAAATTTCGTAAAATATTACCCCCAAAAAGCATTTTCATTGTATAGGAAAAACCATACTTCTACTTTACTACCGTATTGCAAGTGAAGCATTAATTGTTAATACGTTTTGTAGGATTTTCACAAGGAAAAGCAATATTTACGCTTCCTAGATTTATAATTATATCTAACTTACCTCCGTTGCGAGGGTTTGATTACCACCTTTCGACAATAAATATTTAACACAACCATCGTGATTTTCCTGAGCCGCCATGTATAGAGGTGTAAAACCGTTTTGGGATTGTACATTAATGGAAGCACCATGTTGAATAAGTAATCGTAGGACTTCTTCTTGGCCAGCTGCACACAACAAATCAACACTCAGCATTACAAACAATAAAAGTTTAAATTATTTCAGGCCAAAACCGAATTATTTTTGTAGCCTGTAATTATAAACAGGATAAACAGAGCATAACTTCCTGTCTTTTTAATTTACCACAAACTTAGAGTTAGTGTAAAATAGAAATACCGGTTTTGAATAATACAAAAAGTTTTACAGTTAATGGTTTGTTAGAAGAAATTTAGCCTTCTATCTAATTTGACGGAATTTTGCATTTGAAAACAGTAAAAATGGTCTTACCAAGAGAAGCAATATGTAAAGCTGTATTCCCTTTTTTCGTAGCTGCGTCTACAATAGCACCTCTTTTTAAGAGTTCTCGAACAACATCAACGTGTCCATCTTTTGCTGCTAAATGTAGTGCATTTAGGCCGTTCTAAAAATAAAAAATTAAAGATACTTGAAATAAACCAATATTTTTTCAATCTTACTGCATTTGAGGTATTAATATCTCTAACAGTTCCCGAATCCAGATACTCTTGTATTTTATCCAGCTGACCTGCCCGTGCAGCTCGAAGGAAAGCCGTATTTGGATCAGTCTGTAACAAAAAATAATTGTTTTACATAGATTGGGCTTATAAAAAATTAATCATAAATGCAGTTAAGTTTGAATTTGTTGTTGTTAAAAGCAAAAGTTTATACCTCCTAAGCAGAATGAGCATGATTTTTTATTAGATGACCTATCACAATTGAAACAATTAACAATGTTTAGATTTATTAATGGAAAACAATCAATTACACTGTTACAAAGCACAGCAAAATATAATTCCTGATCAGAAAAATTTATTTTACGACACATAAATAATACATAAGCTGCATAAGATTATGCCAGGTCATGTTTAAGCATATAAATTCGAATTAGCCTCCATAAGTCACGGGATAATAGAGTAAACACGCTTTGCAATAGCTTTTCTTGTCCTACAATGAAAGATAAAAAACGCCCATCCTGGGTAGAATTTAAAATACTAAAAGTAGCTAATTTCGTAGCGCTTTTTTTGCTGTTTTTCATTATTTCACTTCCTTTGCGTTTCGAGAGTAATCAGGAAACGCTATTAGGAACAGTAGCAGCGTTGGTTGCCTCTTAAATTGTACCGCCAATTAAACGCACGTCACACGAAATAATGATAATCGTATTGTGTGCTGCTATTGGCCTTGGCCTTCAATGTTAAATCCAGTTTCAATTTAGATGTCCGTCTGAGTAGGTAATGGTAATCAACATCCTGCTTCAAGCGTTTTTAATTAGCAAAAAGCAACCAAAAATTAATCACTCTGTATGTATAACTATTTCCTAAAATACTAATACATTGTCTTTTCATTGTAGCATTTATGAATGGATAATATTGAACATCGCAAGGAAAAAATTGTGGCATTGTAAATGTAACACCCTGCGCATGGGATTTCCAGCTAGTCTTCGAAAAAATAACCACTTTAAAGTTGCTAACGTCAAGATGAATTAAACACAATCAAACTCTTAAAATACAATCGTTTGGCAACACACTGTATACAGTTCTTACCCTGTTCTTTTCGAGGGAAACGCATCTGCGTTATTTAAAACAGTTCATCTGGGATGAATTTAACAACCAAGAAAAGTCTTTTAAAGTTGGTAGATTCTTTGTGCAACACCCTGTATACCAAACTCTCCCCTCCTTTTGCAACGGAACATCACTGCAATGCATATTTAAAGTGTCGGATAAATTTGGTAATAAGAAAACTCTTTAAGATTAATTTTGCAATAAATTCGGGGCTTTCCCTTTCTAGGTCAATCCCACTACTACCTTAGTGTAACTAGATGAAATTAGTATAAACATTCCAGTTGATTAAACTTTTTGAGAACCACTGATAATGCACCAGCAGCCATTCCACGTCGTATACCAAGTGTGTCGCGATTAGAGGATGTCAGCAATGAAGTAAAAATGTCGCAGGCAGCAAGTGGAACCAATTACGGGCCTCGAAACAATGGGAGAGAATGATATCAAACAACCATGACCCGACAGCTCGGGTATAACTGCACTTGTTACCATAAAACCGCCGGATTAAAAAGTGTGTTGCGAACATAAAAGATCCAAACAGATAGCTAATAGAACGGTTTGTAAACTAGCACATTATCCAATTAAACTCGAGATAAGCGAGAATTTATCGGACCTAATTCGTTAGCGGGACAACGGCATAATTAAGCTTTTCTAGTTGCATACAAATCCGTACTCCTAAATGTGTTTTTTTGAATTTTTGTGGCGCGACGTGGCGTTTATTGATTAAAATGGAACTGGGGCGATTGACCTTTGAGTATCGAAAGAACTGTAATGTAATTTGTGTAAAAAATAAAATTCTATGACCACCTCGTATAAATATACACCCCTGTGGGTTCTTTTTATATCCAAATATTTAAAAATTTAAATTTTTAATATTGTGGAAATTATTTCACTGATGTTCCTTTTATTTAAATTTAAAATAATTTGAAACTGAAACTAGCTAGCAAGATAACTAGATTATTTGCGCCACCCTGTATATAAGCAGATCAACTCTTTCAATTTTAATAGTAATTCATACGGAATTACCCCTTCCAAATTAAATAAAAACATTTTTCATTTGTTTTTGAAACAATTAAGAAAAAGTATTACATATGGGGTCGTCATGTTGAACTAGTCCTATTATTTGCACCACCCTGTATATAAGCAGGATCAATTAATTTCGAATTATCTCTTTTAAGCTAAATATCTAAAATCTATTTTTTTTGTTGAAGCATAAAATTAAGAATATTTAAATATACAGGATGGTAGGTAATATTAGATAAATCATATTAATTGCACTTCCCCTGTATATAAACACAGCACGCTGTTAAATTTAAATACTTACATCATATGGAACGATCTATTTAAAACCGAGTAACAATAAAAATCTTTTATTTGTTCTTGCAGCGACCAATAAAATTAATATACAGGGTGGTCATATTGTTTAAATTACCTTGTACATTAGACGCGAGCAATTTTTTAAATTTTAATATTAAATCGGGTGGAAAATCTGTGTTAAATAAAATAATGAAAACTTTATACTTGCTTTGAAGCAATTACAAAAATTAATACAGGGTAGTCTGTGGTCATATTAAGCCATTTGCACCACACTGTATATAAAAGTAGAGCCACCCCTTCAATTTTTAATATTAACTCGTATGTTATCTCTTTTAAATTGAATAATAAACGTTTTCTTTTTTGTTTTTTAGGTCAATCAAGAAAAAAATACTATACAGATAAATGCAATTTTTAAACCAATTTTGTTTGACTTGTTTTCTGAATGTAGCCATAAATGTTTATAGTTACTTTCATACATCATTTACATGGTAGAATTGCCGCAACAACGTCCCAAAAATAGCTTTTATCGATTGGCATTTCCGTTTTCCGGGTTAGCAAAATTTTTCCCAATACACACTACAATACACGATATTTCCATATTCCACGGGTCAATGGAAACGTTGACCATCTTTGTGTGCGTGAGAGAACATAAAACCATCGATTTGAACCTTTTTTTCATTGCACGCTTGTGTAATCGAACAAAAACGTGAAGATATTATAAACACGTAATTTTTTTACAAACACAGCTGGATGTTATTTAACCGATGGAAAATGATACAAGATAATAATGCTTGTGGTTGCATCTTCTTGGTAATGTTGCTGAACATAACAGCGACACCACGTAGTAATGACGTTATCACCTTTATCATGAACTGTTGGTTAGACGTTAGAGTATCACTACGTAATTAATTATACGTTACAGATAAACGCAAATATTACTAATATTATTTTCACAAAGCCTAAAACGTTCCCCAGTTGTTGGTTACTCCAAAATAAAGGTCGTAAGTGAATGGAGCGTGTGGTTTTCACACAAAATATGAGACAACGAAGAATAACCTTGAAATATGCATTTCAAGGTCATACTGCTATTTTGGGCCCTTATTAAGTGCTGATGTAAATTTATTAGGAAGACGATATGCAGAGAACGAAATTTGGATTTTCAAAGTCATTCAACCACTTCGAGGGCAAGAAAACATCACTGTACCCCAGTGCGAAGTTATTAGATAGAGTCGATCATAGCCCACTTGCCTAAATTTTGCTCCATTGAAATCCATTCATTCAATTGACACAATTTATAAAAGTCAAACGATGTTAAGTGCAGGAATGCACCTTGGCACTACTTTTATGACCCACATCATAAACAAATTATCCTTTTCAAGTAGAATTGGAACAACAAAAGCCCTGAATTGCACAACAAATGACGCATTAGTGCAATGGTGCAAACTGCATTATTTCTTCGTTGAATAACCAATGACGTCATCCCACTTCTAAAAGTAATGAAGTTGACCACAATCCTGTCCTTCATTGGGACAAGTTATATTATTAAAAGATGTCATCAGCATCTAGAAGCCTGGTTTAGTGAAAATTTTTTAAGTAGCAACACTGTGGGTGTACGAGATTTGACCTTAGCTGTGAATTGATGCCCACGTCATCCGAATGATTGAATGAGGATGGAAACATGTAAAAAATGCGCTTTTAATTGATGACGATGACGAGGATTTGTTGAAGTTGTTACAAATGTGACATTCTTTTGGTACAATTTGACGAATGCCAGGCGTGTGGATCGAGCAGTTAATCGTTTTTAGCAATATATGTTATTAGTGTAAATTAAATTGCTTGTTTATTGTTTACTTTGGCTCTTTGATGAGTACTGTTTGTATCGGCCTTGGCTAAAATTAGTTTTTATTTTAGTCAATTCATTATGATTTTTCATTTTTAGAATATGACACGTGTAAGTTTAATATTCTTAAGTTTTAAATGTCATTTTTGTGACTTCTGAAAAAAAGAGCCAACCTCCATCGTGAGTTCCAATCCTGGTAGAGACAAGAAAATGCCTTTTTTTTTTTAATAAAATGCCATTTTGTTACTTGACATGTTTAATTAAAATTGTCAATACTACAATTTACTTTCGGCTTAGACCGCGTCGTCATGTGGGGATTACGCCCAGCATAATCAGATAAGGACCGACCTGTAGCTCGTCTGCCTTTACAAGCATTTGCTCTAAAAGTTTGAGCCATAGGTGCTCGTGGGCCCTGCCTGCCCAAACAGGGCTGTGTGCTTAGATTAAATAAACCTTGAGGCGGACAAGGATTTGATTTTAATGAATTTTGTTTGCCAGGACAACAATACTTAATCGGCTTTTATGCCTGTTAGCTGCGTGGGAACCCATACAAAATAACGTTTCGCAAGGCATTCAAATCCGAGATGCGGAGGTATTTAAACCCCTTTGAGTCAGTGGGACAGAACGACGGAATTCTGGTTGGCTGTCACCGTTGTGGGGAGACGAATCCGGTGGAGCGGATCGTGAGATCGAGTCCTTAGAGGATGAACTACTCGAGTCTAAAACCATCCTCTCTGTTTATGTTGTGAGGTTGTTTCTTAATTTCAATTGCTTCACTTGTGATACGAGGGAAGTAATGGGGTACTCTGGCGAGTACTCGAGCGTTCTCAAAGTCCATCGTTCAAACTTTTAGAGCAAATACTTGTAAAGGCAGACAAGCTACAGGACGGTCCTTACCTGACTATGCTGGGTGTAATCTCTAAATGACGACGCGGTCTAAGCCGAACGTAAATTGTAATATTGACAGTTCGAGAAACCGCGAAAGCTTCAATGAATATATTTATTAAAATACTTATTATTTTTGTAACGAATTGTTTTAAAATTTATGGGGAACGGGAAAGAATTGACCCGATTGTTTAAATATTATGTATTATATTTATAATTGTCATTATATTTCTGCTCCTAAACCTAATCACCGAATGTCTCTCAAAGGTAGTTACTATCAAAATACCCTATCGTATGTTCTGTGGTTGCTATAGCCCCCAACACATTTTTTAAATATTTTGTGCTTATTTTTATTTTCTCACGATATTAAGAAATTACGTAAAAAAAATTCTGAATCACTTTTAAATACATTGTTTTTGCAGGATTTTTGAAATTTGTGGTACGTGGTAGACTTTTGGGCATAATTTAGGTTCTTTATTAGATTGGTTGACCTCAATACTTAGCCAGCTAATAATTTCTGGAATCAAATCCTTACACGAACCAAATTTTACTTTGTACTTCATTTTCTCAGCAGTGTCGCCATCTTAAAGGAAATTTTATAAACAAGTCTCAATCACTTTAAAGTGCATTTTTATCGAATTTATTAATTGCTGTGACTTGTAGAGCGCGATGGGAGTTCTAAGCAAAATTGTTCCTCGGGTTCTTCATTAGAGTAGGTTGACCGCAATAATCTAGGTTCAAATTCTTAGAGGGATCAAACTTTTCTTTAAATATAATTTTGTTAGAACCTTAATGGAAATTTTATAAACATTTCTCAATCACCTTTAAGTGCATTTTTATTGAATTTTTTAATTGTTGCGGCTTGTGGGGCGCGATACGGACTTGTAAGCAAAATTGTTCTTCGTTGGAATAGATTAAACACTGTGCAATGTACATAGCAAAATCCAAATTTAGAGTACAAAAATCGTAACATTTTTAAATATTTTATTTCCTAAACCCATACAAAATTCATAAAAAAAACTCTAAACCACGCTTAAGCACTACATTGCCTTTTTATCGAAATTTGAAAATTTTTGGCGCGTAGTAGGGACTTTCGGGAAAAAATTTTTAACTACGTTGTTGACGAGTGTGCTCAAAAACTCAAAATTCTAATCCCCAAAAGAGCCAAATTATTTTGTATTTTATTTAAGTTTTTTAAACACCTTAAAAAAGTTTTGTTGTATTTGAATGTTTATAAATATATAGATAGTGAGAGACTTTTGAGTAAAATTTGAGTGCTGCAACAGTGTAAGTTGTGTTAAGCACACTTAAAATTCCAGGTTCAAATCCCTACAGGGGTCAACCTTTCTTGTTCTATTTTATTTTCATTCTCAGCAACTTAAAGAACGTTTTTAGAAAAATTTAAATCCACTTTCAATTTTATCATTTTTAAATTGCGTTTCAAACAATTTACAGACCTTTTTGGGCAACATTTCAGTTTTTATTAGAGTAGGTTAAGTTTAACAAATTCGAAACTGTGGGTTCAAATCTCCAAACGGCCTAAACTATTTTTTTTAATTATATTGTTTTCTCAGCACTTTAAAGCAGGCTTTAATCAAATTCTGACCTATTTATAATTTTAAATTTTTAATTGCATTTACATGCCTATTTCTATAATTTATGGGGAATGGTAGGGACAACATCTAATTTCAAGATGTACAAACACAAAGTAGGTCAAGAATACTAGAATAAAAGTTTAAATTAAATTTATTACCAGACACGAAATTTTACGTAGTTCTCAAACCTTGTATCGATTCTATGACTAAGATAATTAAAAATTAAAACAAGTGAAAAATAATCGAAGCGTAAATGCAAATCGAAACCCTCATTTTAATTTATAATTTTCTGATTTGATTAGTGATTACGTAAAAGGTTACACTTTGCAACTTAATGCACTTTCGAGAAGACATTTAATTACCCAATCTTGTTAATGAGGACTTTGTAAGTATTGTTAACGCCTTAACGGACTTGAGCCAATTTTTCCGTCCTAGAAACCGCGGTTATTTCGTTTTATCACACCGCGATGATCTTATTGTCATTTTTAAACTTTCGACTTTCGTGGCTCAAATTCAGTGACACAAAAAGAGATATTATTAAAAAAAATTAAAAGTCTACTTAGATCAAATTGCTTGCTGCATTTTTGCAAGCTGTCCTGGTTTCTTTCAGGCAATTCAATGAATACGAATAGGAATAACAGTATCACACACCTACAATTCAATGGAACTGTTTTCTATTAGATGTCTTATCAAAATGTACTGTCTATAACGGCCCACGTTATTGCCACCGCGGGAGGTTTTCAAAGACCAAGTCATGCAAAAGATAATAATGTCTGATAATAATTATTAAGAGAAAGTGGTATAATTTTCTAAATTTATAAAATTGGATTTTCCATTTTGCACGAATGTGTATTGATGTGGACAGGGTTTGTTTGTGGTTATCTGGCTCGCTATAGCCTCGAATGCATGAATATTCAATGTTTTACTCTCTGCGGTCATCGAGGCCAATGAAGTAACTTACCTAATATAAACAACCTGCTGCAAAGTTGAATTACTGAGAATTTTCGCAGGATTGTTGCTGCGTTGTATTAGGTAATTTACAGATATTGAACCGAGACCCCAAAGCTTTGATGGAAAATAGTCTTTAAGGTAGGTACCTCCAATAATTTTCCATAATTATTTTCAACACACGCACACAAGCAATTTTGGGGAAATTGAACCAACACTCCAGGTCATCACTTATAAGACGGGAATAAATGTTCAGACAAAAATTTATTTCCATAATTATTTTTAATAAAACAACGTAATAATTTTTGGAAAAATTAAACCAAAAAGAATCTAGACAGACAACGAATTTGCATAAATTTGATATCTATAAAAATCTCCAACTTCTAAACTTTTTCCACATTGATTTTGAGCCAAGACCTAAAATTACCTCCTTCAATAGTTTTTGTTCGGCTACCTACAAACCCTTCCAATTATTTCCAGTACATCCATATAAAGAGAGAAATTTACAAGAACACTCCAAATTAGCAATTTCTACAGTTTTGAGATAGATAATAACTTTCTCATAATTATTTATAGTGCATCCTTGTAACGAATATTTTGGGAAAGTAAGCCTAAACCCACACACTGCTTCTTTCAATAATTTTTGACTGGCTACATTTCCTATTCCTTCCCATATAATTCTATATATTAAAAACTGATCTTCGGTTTGACTTAGCTTTCGGCTGCCAACGTGCGCGGCCGCCCTTTCCTTTATTAATCCCCTTCCGCCTGCTCTGTGCGTTCAGTCTCATACATAAACAAGGTCTAGGTACACCAAATCTGCAAAAATTTGCGCATGCGCAAAAGGGTAACGCCACAGTTTAATGCAACAACCATACCCACGGTCGGACTTGCACAGTTAGTATGCCGTCAATCTTAGTGAACGAATGCAACTTTGATTCGTATTTTTTCTTTAAAAATATAACTCCTCTTAACCATAACCTCGGCCAGGCAGTAAAGACCAACAACATTGTTTTAAAAAAACAGTATAAAATAAAATTACAGTGCATTCAAACGTTGCGTTGTACCTAGACGCTTTTATAGATAAAGGATAGCTGATAGCTTACTCAGTCTTGCCTCGGCTGTCGTGGGAAGATGCAGAGCGATGCTCTAGAGCCGCAAGGCGGCTCGTAAGCGCCGCCGTGTTCGACACGGCATACATTTATACTTTTAATACATTTGCTACGAGAAAAGCGTGAGGCGTAGTTTACGGATTCAGCTAGCTATTTTTATTACATATACATAAAACATCAGTGAAGCATTTCGCCTGAACTTTCCTATACTCCGATACTTGTAAAACGTTTAGTTTCCTATAATCAAAATTATTTACGCACAAGGTTGCAGCCCCACAGCATTGGCTGTAGAAAACAAACGCACATTGATAGTACGCCGTAAAGGGCAAATACAACACGTCATGCAGATACAATCAACACATGACTGACGGTGTCCGGGAAAGTGTTAGACAGCAATTGTTAGTTAGTTCAATTTTTCGGTTATCTTTAAAAAATATCAATATAATATAGTAACAGTAATGTAGGAAGTATAAGTATCATATTGTCGTTCCCCGTTGAAAAACTATGTTTCAATAAATTACTTTTCGAAAATTTGCCGTTGAACAAATATTTTACGAAAAATTGTCGTTTCAAACAATTGCTGCGTCAAAAAAACTGTTTTTCGAACGATTGCTGTCGAAAAGTTGCTTTCCGACAAACTACTGTCGAACAAATGGATTTTCGAAAAATTGACTCTCTGAACAGTTGCTACGTCGAGAAAAATTGCTTTTCGAACAATTGCTGTCGAAAAATTGCTATTCAACAAATTGTTGTAAAACAAATGATTTCCAAAAATTGTCACTCCAAAAAACTGTTACGTCAAAAAACCGTTTTCGAACAACTGCTGCGTTGAAAAACCGTTTTTCGAACAATTGCTGTCGAAAATCTGCTTTCCAATAAATTTTACCCAAACAAATGATTTTCGAAAAATTGTACACGTTTACTACGTCGAAAACTTTTCTCTAACAATTGCTGTCGAAAAATTGCTTTCAGATAAATTGCCGTCGAACAAATGTTTTTCGAAAAAGTATCGTTCCGAACAATTGCTGCGTCGAAAAACCGTTTTTCGATCAATTGCTGTCGAAAAATTGCTTTCCGACAAATTGTTGTCGAACAAATGTTTTTAGAAAAATTGTCGTTTTGAACATTTGCTGCGCCGAACAAATGTTTTTCGAAAATTTGCAGTTTCAAACAATTGTTCCGTCGAAAAACTGATTTTGGAACAATTGCTGTTCAAAAATTGTTTTCTAAAAATTGCTGTCGAACAAGTGTTTTTCGAACAATAATTAAATCCTCACTGACCACGGCCACTTCAGCATACTGTCGTTAGTTCGCATTCGCATTACATAAGTCACCGGTTCGGCTAGCGCTAGTTACATACGGTTGCATACCATGTCTTATGGTATTGAGAAACCCAAGGTTTTCTAAATTTCTTATGAAGAAAAAATAACGATTTTTTTTTATAATTTGGAAAAGTATTTCTTGGGATTAAAGAAAACTAAAAACGGAAGTGAAAATAGTGCGCTAAAATTTGGATGGGAAGGAAAATTTAACTCCCCTAAATAATGCTGCAGCTAAAAATTAAGCGATTGAATCTTATTCTACTATCACCCATGAGCAAATATGCGTTAAATTAAAACCAACAATTTCAAAAATTCATATGAGGCGCCATAGAGTAGTTAGTAAACTGAGGCACAAACCAAATTGTAGCTTTATTGGCCCACAAAGTTTAAAAAAATCCTGTTGCCAGTTTTCAGCAATATTTTTGAGAATATGCAAATTTTTGAAATAATTATTATTTCCCGGTTTTCGTGAGTTTAAAAATTCTCGTACATAGTAATCTTGTATTCCCCCAGAGCTACTACAACACCGAATTTGATCCTATCTGTCTAATCACTTTTGAGTAATAAGGCGCTATAGACAGAAAACTCAAAAAATCGTACTGTAGCCAGAAAGTTTCGAAAAAAAAGCGTTAGATTTGCTCGTAGATCTTCTATCAGATTCAATTTTCATATTTAGAAACTTCGTTTTCCCAAAAAAATGTTACCAAAAATCATGTCAACTTCCGCTTCCGATATCGAATTTTTTTAAACCTTTTTTTCCGATAAATTTTTCAAATCGGCCGATCTGTTCGGGATATATTTTTGTGTTCTTAGGTCCAAAACATGTGTTTTCGTTAAAATATCGAACTCGAAAATGTTCATGAATTCAATACTTCCCTATACTAAAAGCATGGGAAGTGAAAACTTTAACACCCAGATTAGTTGCAGCTTCTATGGTTTGGGGACATTAAAATTCTGCAGAAACCAAAATTTTCACCATAATTAGTTTTCGGCACACCCGCCATTTTTAAAAAATTGAATAAAAAAATGCGCAGTGAAAATATTGTGCCATAGTTATTTTTGACGCGCCCATGTAAAGAACGTTTAGGAAAATTAGGTCCGAAATCGACACCTTTAATCATTTTGGCCTAGCTACAACATCTTCACAACACCTCCAATTTTTTTCCATTCACCCACGTAAGAAATTTTCTCGTTAATGACCCCTCTGAACGCGTATCAAAACATATTTTTTTCCAAAACCAGTTTCATAAACAATTTTAGGCCAGTCAGACAAGTCCATATTTGGTCAAAGATCTACCGGCCATATCCAGCAAGCATCCAAGGTTATTACAATCTATGCACCGTATCGAACCGAGCATAAAATTCATGTTGTGCACTCTTTTTTTCATTAATTATTTATGGAAATGTGAACACGTAACGCTTCGCAATGCATTAAAGGATACCTTGCTGTAATAAGGTTAGTAAATAAAGTGGAAAGTGGTGTTGGCACTTAATGGTTATGTCAGTGGTGTAGTCAGGA
Source organism: Ctenicera cuprea (assembly GCA_958336395.1). Classification (NCBI taxonomy): domain Eukaryota; kingdom Metazoa; phylum Arthropoda; class Insecta; order Coleoptera; family Elateridae; genus Ctenicera; species Ctenicera cuprea. The sequence continues at coordinate 26,653,257 of OY284495.1, read as the reverse complement.
AAAAAATTTGGTTACGCCACTGCCATTGTGTAAAATAAGTTTGAATTTTAAATTAATCAAAATAATTAAATCTGGACGAGAAACCGGATTTTTATGCAAAATTAAGAACAATGAATGGGTTGTTCCATAAATTCCCATTACGAAAACAGATTGGTATTTTTCGGTTTTATAGCTCCCTGGAGCGTGGTGAGAAATTACCTAGATTGCATTAATTCTAGAATTTTGATAACGGAATATAACCTTGGCAAAACAATCCGAACAAAATTGTAAACACGCAATCACTACTCGCTAATTAAAAGACAGAAAAATTCCAAAAAGGCTCCACGAAAGGTCAGGTTGGGAGTATGCAGATGCAGAATGTGGACGTTGTGGGTGGGTGGGAGTGTTGTGCAATTTACAATTACAGTCAATGCCCTTTAAGAACATCCGTCGGAGTAACGGGGACCCAAAGTAAGTGGAACAATAACTGCATTATTTTGGCAACATAAAAGTTTTATTATAGTGCGAAACGAAAGGCGATGCTAGTTGAGCGTGTGGGAAAAAATATAAGCCTCGTAATGGAGGTTGAATCGTTTAAGATTCGTTAAAATTCCGAGATAATTTAGTTGAAAATTTTACAGTACATAAGGTAAAGAATTTAAGTCAGATTGTGTGTTATTCCTATCAAAAACGTTAAAAGTTTTCATGTAACCTTTAGAAAAAATGCAGTCAAGTTTAAAATTAGGTCCAAATTCCAACATAAATTAGCTGAAATTTGAGATTCAGGCAAAATGTTTATCAAAAATTCAAATCAAGTTGAAATTTTCAAATTACAATAAAGGTTCGCATAAATAATTGAAACAAATCGAAATGTGGCAAAATTTTGAGGTAATAAGGCTGAAATTGAAACATAATTTAGCTGAAATTTCAGGATATTTAATTCAGTGAGAAATTTTAGGGTAATAATTAAAAAATTTTTAAAACAGCCACATACATATTCGGACCAGTAAAAAACAAAAGTCATCGTTCAGAAAAATCTTCAATGTAGCTGAAATTTTCAAGATTTCAGCTAAATAAGCTTACTCGAGAACAATAGTTTAAATTTTGGGCAAATTTTCATACAACTATACAAAATTTCAATTTCACTAGGTGAGCTGAATTTTGAACTTCCGAGATAAGATTTCAAAATGGAAGCCAAAAGTTTTAATTTCAATATTAAGAAACTTTTACAAAGCCAAAGGCAAAAGGTTCAGTCAATCCAAGTGGCTAGGAAAACCCCGGCCACTTTTCTTGCGGCGGTCAAGAGATGGCGCTTTAGTAAAGAAAAATTAAATTAAAATACTGGCAACAACGCAGAATCAAGACGTTTTAGTTGTTTTGATTAAATATGGGGGCGTATTTAATAACTAAAATGTCTTGGATTCCGCGTTGTTGCCAGTATTTTAATTTAATTTTTCTTTACTAAAGCGCCATCTCTTGACCGCCGCAAGAAAAGTGGTCGGGGTTTTCCTAGCCACTCTGCATACAAAATACGTGGCAGAACTTCACGATAATAAATAGATCTGAAATTGAAGCCTACTTTAACTGAAATTTCAGAATATTTAATTCAGTAAGAAATTTCGAGAGAACCGAAATTTTTTGAAACAGCTACATATTTTTAGCAGTAATGGTGAAAATTCAGCGATATCTTTAAACTTAACTAAAATTTTCAGAGATTTCAACTAAACTAGCTGCGAAATAACAGATGTATCAATAACCGAAGTTAACCAATATTTAGATAACTAGAACAAATATCATCTTTTTTGGTTAGCTAAATTTTGGGCTTCCGAGATAAGGAATAACGAAAGCCACAAGTTTTAATTTAAACCTTAAAAAAAACCATTAAACTTTAAAACTATGCCCTTCTTCCAACATAAATTAGCGGAAATTTTGGGGTTTATAAAGGCAAAGGCAAAAGGTTCAATCATTATTCAATTCGAGTCTACATTTTCAAATTAAAATGAAACTCAAGTTAGCTGAAATTTCGAGATATGTAATTCGGTAAGAAGATAATTGATCGAAACTTTTCGGAAATTTTTTAAAACAGCCGTATTAATATCGAATAGAAACGAACTGTGGCAGAGCTTCAAGATAATAAATAGATCTGAAATTGAAGCCTAATTTAGCTGAAATTTGAGAATATTTAATTCAGTAAGAAATTTCGAGAGAACCGAAATTTTTTGAAACAGCTACATATTTTTAGCAGTAATGGTGAAAATTCAGCGATATCTTTAAACTTAACTAAAATTTTCAGAGATTTCAACTAAACTAGCTGCGAAATAACAGATGTATCAATAACCGAAGTTAACCAATATTTAGATAACTAGAACAAATATCATCTTTTTTGGTTAGCTAAATTTTGGGCTTCCGAGATAAGGAATAACGAAAGCCACAAGTTTTAATTTAAACCTTAAAAAAACCCATTAAACTTTAAAACTATGCCCTTCTTCCAACATAAATTAGCGGAAATTTTGGGGTTTATAAAGGCAAAGGCAAAAGGTTCAATCATTATTCAATTCGAGTCTACATTTTCAAATTAAAATGAAACTCAAGTTAGCTGAAATTTCGAGATATGTAATTCGGTAAGAAGATAATTGATCGAAACTTTTCGGAAATTTTTTAAAACAGCCGTATTAATATCGAATAGAAACGAACTGTGGCAGAGCTTCAAGATAATAAATAGATCTGAAATTGAAGCCTAATTTAGCTGAAATTTGAGAATATTTAATTCAGTAAGAAATTTCGAGAGAACCGAAATTTTTTGAAACAGCTACATATTTTTAGCAGTAATGGTGAAAATTCAGCGATATCTTTAAACTTAACTAAAATTTTCAGAGATTTCAACTAAACTAGCTGCGAAATAACAGATGTATCAATAACCGAAGTTAACCAATATTTAGATAACTAGAACAAATATCATCTTTTTTGGTTAGCTAAATTTTGGGCTTCCGAGATAAGGAATAACGAAAGCCACAAGTTTTAATTTAAACCTTAAAAAAACCCATTAAACTTTAAAACTATGCCCTTCTTCCAACATAAATTAGCGGAAATTTTGGGGTTTATAAAGCCAAAGGCAAAAGGTTCAATCATTATTCAATTCGAGTCTACATTTTCAAATTAAAATGAAACTCAAGTTAGCTGAAATTTCGAGATATGTAATTCGGTAAGAAGATAATTGATCGAAACTTTTCGGAAATTTTTTAAAACAGCCGTATTAATATCGAATAGAAACGAACTGTGGCAGAGCTTCAAGATAATAAATAGATCTGAAATTGAAGCCTAATTTAGCTGAAATTTGAGAATATTTAATTCAGTAAGAAATTTCGAGAGAACCGAAATTTTTTGAAACAGCTACATATTTTGAGCAGTAACGGTGAAAATTCCCCGTGTGTAGTTGCTAGTCCCCCATCGGGCGCCTTCCCAGGTGGCGGATAGGGGAATGCCTACCAGATATGGCGGGTACCGGGGAAATTAAATACCCGGGGTGGACCAAAACTAGCAACAGCGCCTGACTCAGAGTGAGCGGCTGTAAATAATGGGCGGCAGCGAGAACAGGCTTCTCTACCTTTGGTATGGCGGCGGATGATTTTTCTATGACAGAAAACAACGGCGGCAACCACAGTCCTAATTAGATGGATTACTGAACGCTCCCCAACCCGTCTTGCCAGCGTGGGGTTCTAAAGGCTAACAAACCCTTCATGATATGACGACATTAAGTTATTGGCCCTCAGTCTCCGGCGGCCGGAAAGCCGATGGATATAAACAACAACATGATGACAACCATCAATGGAACGGTAAAGAGGGTGCTAAGAATCTCCGGAGTCTACACAATAGTCATCATCATAATAAAACCACGAAGCTATGGATAGGAACTAAGAACGTTAGAACATTAAGAACAGATGATCGAATAGAAGAATTGTAACATGAACTTGAAACTATAAATTGGGATATAATAGGACTTAGTGAAATGAAGCGAATAGGAGAAGCAGTTATCGTTCTCAAATCAGGAAATATACTATTATATAAAGGAAAGGAAAGTGAAAGTCGAAATGGAGTAGGTTCTATAGTGCGCAAATCGGATTCAAAATTTTACAGCTATATCAGATCGAGTAGCATACATGACACTCAAGATTAGTAAGACAAAAGCACTCAAAATCATCCAAGTATACGCCCCGACAACATCTTATGAGGAAGAAGAAGTGGAAGAATTCTATGACCAGGTTAGAACTGCATTGAACGATCCAATCAAACAAAGAACATCATACACAATGATAATAGGGGATTTTAACGCCAAGCTCGGTGTAAGCAACAACATAAACGACCACGAAGAGTACCTAGGAAAATATGGACTTGGAAATCGAAACGAGAGAGGAGAAAAATTAGTGGAATTCCTAAATGAAAATAAACTATACGCAATGAATACATTCTTTGAGAAGAAACTAAACAGACGATGGACTTGGATAAGTCCGAACACAAAAACTAAAAATGAAATTGACTACATCCTAAGCAGTCATAAACATATTATTACTGACGTATCTACCTTAAATCGTTTCGACATAGGAAGTGACCACCGGCTTGTAAGAGCAAAAATAATAATTAACACTCAATTGGAACGACTACAAAGATTAAAGAAGAGAAATATGAACATTAAAATATGGGAACTAAAAGATAGAAAAGAAGAATACGAAAACGTAGTAGAAAATAAGTTAAAATGTCTTGAAGAACACGGTCAAAATAGGAACACAATAGAAATACTAAACAAAGAAATTATAGATGCTATTTCACACGGAATTAAAGTAACAACGACAAACAGAAATCTACGAAAGATGATACCAAACAATGAAATTAAACAACTTCTGGCAAAAAGAAGACAATTGGCAACTGAAGATAAAAAGAACACAGCAGAGTATATAAACTTGTGTAGGACAATCAGAAGAAAAATGAAATAAAATAGGGTCAGACAACAAGAAGAAACAATTAACAAAGTAATTGAACAAAACGGTGCAATGAAAGCATTAAGACCAAAACTAGGTAAAAAACTAATCCACGTACTAAGAAATAACAATGGAGATATAATAAGTGATAGAAATGAAATTTTAAAAATAGTGGAACAATTCTATAAGGAATTGTATGAATCTAAAAATTTGAAGAACGAAATTAATGATAAGGACGCCCCAAAAACAGCCAAAAAATTTTAAACGTAGAATCTGAAGAACTACCAGAAATAGCAGAACACGAATTGGAGAATGCACTGAAACAAATGAAGAATAACAAAGCACCTGGAAAAGACGGAGTTGTCGTAGAACTAATAAAATGGGGCGGGAAAAAACTAAAATGGAAAATAATTTGTTTATTAAATGAATGCCTGTCTGAAGCAACAATACCAGAAGACTGGAATGACTCTACAGTAATTCTATTATATAAAAAAGGAGGACACACACGACTTAAGAATTATAGACCAATAAGTCTACTCTCAGTGCTATACAAATTAATGACAAAAATACTAACAAATAGATTATCCGCTAAACTAGATGAATATCAATCGGAAACTCAGGCAGGATTCAGAAAGGGATATGGAACAAGAGATCATTTATTCAGAATGAAATTGCTAATAGAAAAATCTAACGAATATAAAATTCCTCTCCATTTGGCTTTTATCGACTTTGAAAAAGCCTTTGATTCGGTAGAGATATGGGCCGTTATGGAATCTCTCAAAAACTGTAGAATAGATCAAAGATATATTTGATCTACTAAAAAACATCAGCAGCAAAGCTACAGCTACGTACAAATTACATGAAGATACAAAACCAGTCCCACTACACCGCGGAGCCCGCCAAGGCGACTGTTTATCACCCAAACTCTTTACTTTGGTATTAGAAGATTTATTTAAAAAGTTCAATTGGGAAAATATAGGAATTAATGTAAATGGTACAAAGCTAAACCACCTAAGGTACGCGGATGACATCGTTCTTATCGCTAATAACAAAAATGACTTGGACCACATGCTAAAGGATTTAAATAAAAAAGCAGCAAAAATTGGTCTGAAAATGAACGTAGACAAGACTAAGACGATGATACCAATGGAAGAAGGTGACGATAGAAACATAAAAGTAGGAGACAAAAATATAGAAAATGTAAATGAATATATATATTGCAATGATATGCGTGGTCTCGTGATTACTAGAATACAATCCCTAAACTGTCTGCAATTCACGCAATTAAATTTAAACTTGCTATGAGACTCTTTTAACTTTCTCAGGGTCGTTATTTTGCTTGTAAAGTAAATTGTTTAAATTAATTTTTAAATAGAAATAAACACACAACGATATCAACTTTACAAAATAATAATTTTATTAAATAAATGAATTTCTAAATGTGGTTTCCGAAAAATCAATAAATTTTACTAACTACTATCGTCTTTTTTTAACAAATAAACACTTATCTTAGCGTCTTCTTATTCCTCGCTCTAGCAAAACGCTCTGCTGGCCTCTTGAGCAACAACAAATACTCTCTCTTAATCTGAATCTTCTTCTTTAACTGTTTTATATTATTACCAATTTGGTTTTAATTCCATCACAAACGTACAAATTTCCTCGATCACCTTTTATTTATAATTCTTCTGGATTTTTCTTTAATTCGTTATTACTTCTTGTATTTTCCTTTTTATACACGTAATTACTGTTATCTAGCTTTTAGACTCGTTTTTCCTCTTTTCTTCTTCCAGAGGATCTCAATTCTGTGTATTTATTTACACAGACGAGCCGTAACTAATTAAACAAATTTCTTTTTTTTTATATCTTTTTTCTTCCTCCTTTGATTTTCATTTTTATTACAAACAACTAAATCTCATGTCCATCAGTATCCTTTTGAATTCGTTTGTCATTTTGACACTGACATCCTAACTGACATTTATCGACGCACAAATCAAGTAACTCTAAAACTTCTTATAAACTAAACCTTTTTAACAATTCTAATTTAAATTATAATTACAAATAACATAAATAGTCTTCGTATCAATCTGTTGTGTTTTTCTTTTCTTTCAGTACCATACGAAAAATAACAATTATTAGAATTTATAACAGGAATTCTAGCAAAAATACGCGACCCTGAGTTTATAAGTCAGAACATTAAAATCTTACAAGTCTTCATAAATCTCCAAATGCAAATTGAACTGCAACAAACAATCCAAAAATTGTTCTCCATCAACCACAATACCCCAGTCAAATCAAACACCTCTAAATATCATAGCATTTTTGCCCCCAGATTAAAATAAAATTTTAAAATATTAAACTAAATAAGTTTTATAAAGAAAAATTTTATTTTCATCGATTTCAACATTAAACTTCTTTAATATTGTAAGGAAAAATCATTGAAATATGAAATCTTCCTCTTATTCTTCCACTCTCTAACTCAGCTAACTCAAAAGAATTCTCCCCAAAAATCCTATTTATTTTGGAAGGCCCTATGTAAGACAATTGTAGTTTTGCACAAATCTTTTCAGCCCTATTTGCAACTTTTAAGTTTTTAACCACTACTAAATCACCTATCTGATAAAACTTCTTTCTTTTTAAATTTTTATTCTTCCTTCTTTCATACTTGTTCAATGCTGCTCTGTTTTTGATTCTTGCTTGTTCCTAGATCTCACGTACATCTTCTACTACCTCCGCATGCTGTTGTACATGATTCATTCTTCTCAGTATCTGTCTTGCCCCCATAATTCTTGCCCATAAACTGTCAATGGTTTGCGGAAATTCATATTATGGTTTGGTAATGTTGTTTATTTTACGTGCATCTAAACACAATCGAAGACTACCATTTTTCTTCTTAACAACCACCAATGGGTTCACATAACTAGTTGTGGATGATTCTATAATATTATCTGCCAACATTTTATTTATTTCTTCTTTAACTTGTATTCTATACGCAAAAGGTATCGGATAAACTTTAACATTAAATTGAGCTTTGTCGTCTACTTCAAGTTTATGTATGTGATTTCTTGCTACACACGGTTTTTCATTTATGAGGTCAATATTTTCACGTACCAGGTTATTTAATTGTACTTTATATTTCCAACAAGGGATTCCTATCTGCTCCTCCTTTATAAAATCACTTGTGACATAATTATTTATTATTATATAGTCCATCTTTTGTCCATTCCATTTTATCATTATTTATTATAATACATTCATATTCGCCGTCATCTTTAACCCCTTCTTGTTCTCCAACAAGGAATTCCAATCTGCTTCTCCTTTATAAAGTCACTTGTGACATAATTATTTATTATTATATAATCCATCTTTTATCCATTCTATTTTATCATTATTTATTATAATACAATTATATTCGCCGTCAACTTCAACCCCTTCTTGTTTTATGAAATCTATTCCAATTATAAAATCTAACTGTAACTCTGGTACGACCCAAAATCTTGTCACATAACTTTTATTTCCAATTGTAACTTCTAAATTCACAGCTTTCGAAATAGTAGACACTTTTTTCTACGTTGCAGACAACAACTCCAACTTCCCTATTTTAATTAAATGTTTTTCTGTTAAAGTTTTATTCTCCAAAATTATTTTTTCTTTGACTAAAGAAGCTTGCGCGCCTGAGTCAATTAATACCAAATAAAATTTGTTACTAAAATTTAGACGAGCTTAGGTGACCATATGTGGTTGTTAATAACAAACAATTATAAATTATTTAAGTAAACGAAATTTTTATAAAAAAAATTGTTCTGTATGAACTTACATCACCATCATTTTACTTTCCTCTCTCTCTATAATTTAACCGATTGTTATTTTCATAATTTCTGATTCCCGCAACAGTAATCGTATATCTTTGGTCCATTTTTACCATAAAAATTATGAAGTATTTATTAATGTTTCCTTTCAATTTTTGTTCACTTTTTAACTGACGTGCCCCCATATTATTGACATGATCATATACCGTGATAAACCATTAACACTTAGGTTCTCCAGCTTTTCTCCTATTATTTTAAGTTCTTCATCATGCTTTCTGTTTTCTTCTTGTGTCTTTGCCCCAATAATTGTTAGTTTATTTTCATTTTGGTTTACTCTATCTTCAATTTCTAGTTGTTTTCCATCTAATTTTACCTGCTCATTTTGTATCTTAACTTGTTTTTCTTTGATTTGTACATGTTCAATTTCCAATGCAACGAAAGCTTCTTGTATTCCTTCTAATTTATCTGTTGTGTTAAGTTGAGTCTGTTTTACATTTAACACCTCATTATTTAATTTTTCCAATTTACTCCCAGTTTCACCTGTAACTTCTTGTATGTTTTTAGCAATTCGGTCCTCCAAACTTTGAATCTGCTGTTTAACACTGTCGTCTAATTTCTTTTCCATACTGTCCATTTTCTTAGCATTGTCTTCCATTTTCTTTTCCATACTCTCCATTTTCTTAGCATTATCTTCCATTATTTTCTTTTCCATACTCTCCATTTTCTTAGCATTATCTTCCATTATTTTCTTTGCCATACTGTCCATTTTTTTAGCATTATTGTCGATTTTCTTCTCCATACTGTCCATTTTCTTGTCCATACTGTCCTCCATTTTCTTAGCATTATCTCTTGCAGTCTCTCCTATTTTTGTCATTATCATTTGCATCATAGTCCTCAAATCTATTTCTTGTGGAACTTCTTTTGCTTGTTCTGGTTCATTTCGTATTTCTCCCTGTACCTCTTCTTGCCCCTGTTGTTCTATAACAGCTATTACTTCTTCTCTTATATGGTCTTCATTTTCACCTTCCGAACTTGATTCTTCTGCATCAATCTTCCTTATAGAACTTCTTAACATCATTCTGCGATTTTCTTCTGTCATTTTATATATCAAATTATCACCCTTTTAAATCTACAAAGAAACTAAATAACTAGCTACTTGGGTTCTTTATTAATTGAGTTTACTGTTGAAAACTGTATCCCGACATTTACCAAAATGCCACGGTGTACATCAACGAGCCCCACGTTGGGCGCCAATTTTAATTGCAATGATATGCTTGGTCTCGTGATTACTAGAATACAATCCCTAAACTGTCTGCAATTCACGCAATTAAATTTAAACTTGCTATGAGACTCTTTTAACTTTCTCAGGGTCGTTATTTTGCTTGTAAAGTAAATTGTTTAAATTAATTTTTAAATAGAAATAAACACACAACGATATCAACTTTACAAAATAATAATTTTATTAAATAAATGAATTTCTAAATGTGGTTTCCGAAAAATCAATAAATTTTACTAACTACTATCGTCTTTTTTTAACAAATAAACACTTATCTTAGCGTCTTCTTATTCCTCGCTCTAGCAAAACGCTCTGCTGGCCTCTTGAGCAACAACAAATACTCTCTCTTAATCTGAATCTTCTTCTTTAACTGTTTTATATTATTACCAATTTGGTTTTAATTCCATCACAAACGTACAAATTTCCTCGATCACCTTTTATTTATAATTCTTCTGGATTTTTCTTTAATTCGTTATTACTTCTTGTATTTTCCTTTTTATACACGTAATTACTGTTATCTAGCTTTTAGACTCGTTTTTCCTCTTTTCTTCTTCCAGAGGATCTCAATTCTGTGTATTTATTTACACAGACGAGCCGTAACTAATTAAACAAATTTCTTTTTTTTTATATCTTTTTTCTTCCTCCTTTGATTTTCATTTTTATTACAAACAACTAAATCTCATGTCCATCAGTATACTTTTGAATTCGTTTGTCATTTTGACACTGACATCCTAACTGACATTTATCGACGCACAAATCAAGTATTTCATTTTTATTACAAACAACTAAATCTCATGTCCATCAGTATCCTTTTGAATTCGTTTGTCATTTTGACACTGACATCCTAACTGACATTTATCGACGCACAAATCAAGTAACTCTAAAACTTCTTATAAACTAAACCTTTTTAACAATTCTAATTTAAATTATAATTACAAATAACATAAATAGTCTTCGTATCAATCTGTTGTGTTTTTCTTTTCTTTCAGTACCATACGAAAAATAACAATTATTAGAATTTATAACAGGAATTCTAGCAAAAATACGCGACCCTGAGTTTATAAGTCAGAACATTAAAATCTTACAAGTCTTCATAAATCTCCAAATGCAAATTGAACTGCAACAAACAATCCAAAAATTGTTCTCCATCAACCACAATACCCCAGTCAAATCAAACACCTCTAAATATCATAGCAATATCTAGGGCAAACAGTTCGTCTTGACCGAGACAGTCAAGTAACAGAAATAAAACGAAGATGCCGCTTGTCGTGGGTAGCTTTCGGAAAACTTAGTTTTATTTTGAACTCCAGAAATATAGCACAGCATCTCAAAACGAAGGTTTTCAATAAATGTGTACTACCCATTATGACTTATGGAAGTGAAAACTGGCCCTTTACGAAGATCCACTTACAAAAACTAGTTACCACACAACGAGCAATGGAAAGGAAAATGCTACGAATCTCCTTAGCTGACAGAAAAACCAATGTATGGATTAGACAGAAAACGAAAGTTACAGACATACTGGAAAATATTGCAACACTAAAGTGGAGCTGGGCAGGTCACTTGGCCCGAGCAGAAGAAAACAGATGGACAAAAGAATACTTCAATGGCGACTTGGAATCATAAGCGAGACAGAGGAAGACCGCCGAATAGATGGTACAACGATATAAAAAAAATAGCAGGGCTAAACTGGATAAAGGAAGCACAGAACCGAAACAAATGGAAGTCAATGAAGGAGGCCTTCGTCCAATCATGGACAGAAATGGGCTAAGAAGAAGAAGAACGGTGAAAATTCAGAGATCTTTAAACTTAACTAAAATTTTTAGAGATTTCAAATAAACTAGCTGCGAAATTTCAGATGTATCAATAACCGAAGTTAACCAAGATAACTAGAACAAATATCATCTTTTTTGGTTAGCTAAATTATGAGGCAAAAGGTTCAATCATTATTCAATTCGAGTCTACATTTTCAAATTAAAATGAAATTTCATATTAATATTAAAACAAATCATATGTGCCCGAACTTCAAGATAATAGGGCTGAAATTGAAACTTAAGTTAGCTGAAATTTCGAGATATTTAATTCGGTAAGAAGATTATTGATCGAAACTTTTTGGAAATTTTTTAAAACAGCCGCATATTTTGAGCATTAAAAGTCAAAATTCAGAGATATTTTTAATTTAGCTGAAAGTTTCAAGATGTCAGCTAAATTTCATATCTGCTAATACTACTCGACAACATTAGCACAAATTTCGGGAAAATTAACAAGTTTAAATCTACAGAATTTCAAGGTAATAGGTCTGACATTGAAACATCGTTTACCTGAATTTTCAGGATATTTAATTGAGAAAAAAATTTCGAATTAATGGAAATTTTTTGAAACAGCCACAATTTTTGAGCAGTAAAAGTCTAATTTTAGAAGTACCTACAATTTAGGTGAAATATTCAAGACTTTAGCTAAATTAGCGGCTATATTTCAGATCTATCCATATTTGGTCATAACATTAGCATACATTTTTAAATGTAACTATATCAAGGTAAGAAGGCTCAAATTGAAACATAATTTAGCTGAAATTTCATAATTTTTAATTCCGTAAAAAAAAGTCCAGAGAATTCACCGAATTTATTTTAAGCAGTAAGTCAAAATTCAGAGATATTTTTAATTTAGCTGAAATCTTGAAAATTTCAGCTAAATTATCTGCAAAAATTCAGCGATCTATCATCTTTCAATGACATTCACATAAATTCCGTAGTCGGTTAGTTAAATATTGAACTTCCCAGACACGATTTTAAAATGGAAACCAAGTTTTGAATATAACTGTAAGAAAAACTGTATTAAACTAAAAAAAATATTTCTAAATCCAAATAAAAATTAGCTGAAATTTTTGGGTTTACAAAGATACAGGCAAAAGGTTCAGCTTATATTTAAATAAAGTTCTTATTTTCAAATTAAAATGAAGTTTCGTATTAATAGTGAAACAAATGGAAACGTGGCAGAATTTCAAAGTAATCGGGCTGAAATTGAAACATAACTTAGCTGAAATTTCAGGATATTTAATGCAATAAGAAGTTCGTGATAATTAATCGAAATTTTCTTGAAACAGTCACCAATTTTGAACAGCAAGTCAAAATTCAGAAAAAATTTTAATTTAGCTGAAATTTTCACGGTTTCAGCTAAATTTCAGATCTATCAATATTTTTTATTATTAGCATAAATACCGTGCAAGTTAAACAATTTTTTAGATATCTAGAAAAAATCTTAATTTCAGTATTAGCTGTCCAAATTCCAACATAAATTGGCTTAAATTTTGAAATTTACAAAGACAAGGGCAAAAGGTTCGGTCAATAGTGAAATCAACTGTAAATTTTCAGATTAAAATAAAGTTTCGTATTAATATTGAAACATGTAAGACTACGGCTGAATGTGAAAAATAATTTAGCTGAAATTTTCGGATATGTAATTCAGTAATAAATTTCGAGGTAATTCATCGAGGTTTTCTTTAACCGCCGTATATTTTAAGCAGTAAAAAGCAAAATTCAGGGATATCTTTAATTTAGCTTAAAACTCGACAATTTCAGTTAAATTAGCTAAAAAATTTCAGATCTATCAATATTCCTCAAAAACATTGGCAAAATTCCGTGCAAGTTAACCAACTTCGGGCTTCCCTAATAAGATTTCAATATTCACAAAAGTTTTGATTTTAATCTTAACAAAATACTGCACATAATTTTTAAATTATGTCCAAATTCCAAAATAAATTAGCTAAAATTTTGGAATTTACAAAGGCAAAGGCAAAACTATCAGTCAATAATCAAAACATGATCATATTTTTTAATAAAATAATGTTTCGGATTGATATCGAATCAAATGGAAATGTGGCAGAATTTCAAGGTAATACGCCTGAAATTGCAACATAATTTAGCTGAAATTCCCGGATATTTAAATCGGTAAGAAAATTCAAATCAGGATAAAATTTCATATTAATTTTGGAACTAATGAAATTGTGACAGAGTTTCAAAATTTCAAATTTAGCTGAAATTTCACGATGCTTAATTCGCAGATTTTCAAATAAAAATAAAGTTTCGAACTAATATTGAATCAAACCGAAATGTAGAAGAAATTCAGGGTAATACGGCTGAAATTTGAAACAATATAGCTGAAATTTCCGGATATTGAAATCAGTGAGAAATTTCAAGATAATTAACAGAAATTTAAAAACAACACATTTTGAGCAGTAAAAGTGAAAATTCGTAGATTTTTATAATTTAGCTGAAATCTTAGCTGCAAATTAAATCTACCAATAATTCTCATGGCATACATTTGGCTAGTTAATCAGTTTTCAGATACCTAACTAAAAAAATATCTTAATTTCACTAAGTTGGCTAAGTTTTGAGCTTTCTAAATTTCAAAATGAAAGAGAAAAGTTTTAATTTTTAATTTCTTCTTCTTTTCCCTTACACCCTAAGGTGCCGGGTCCTCTGTTCACTTCAGGAATTCTCTCCTATTCCGTGCCAACAGTTTTGCCTCTTCTATGCTTTTCCCTTTTCTCTCTACCACGTTCTTGATCGTGTCCAACCATGTTAATCTGGGTCTTCCCCGTCTTCTCTTCCCTTCTCTTCTTGCTTCCATATTTCTTGGTAACCGCTCTTCTCCCATTCACACCACATGGCCATACCATCTTAGTTGTTTTCTTTCTAGTATTTCCACTAGTGGCTCTGTTTCAAGTTCTCTTGTTGTTACATTTCTTACTCTGTCTCTTCGAGTTCTTCCTACTATTCTCCTTAAATATCTCATTTCTGCTGCCGTAATCCTGCTCTTATGTTTATCTTGGAGCGGCCAGCTTTCTGCGCCATATGTAAGAGTGGGTACGTAAATTGCTTTGTACAAGTGTATTTTGGTCTCCTTACTTAATTCTCTCTTGTTGATTAACGTAGCATTAACTTGATAATATACACTTGTTGCTTTGGATATGCGGTTGCGAATTTCTTGTTCAATTATTCCATCCTGACTTATAATTACCCCTAGGTATTCATAGTAGTTTACTACTTCCAGAGTTTTCCCCCTGCATTCAATATTTATGTTTCTTTCTGGATTTTGTTTATTTATGCACATTATTTTACTTTTGTTGGTGTTAACACTCATTCCTGCTTCATTTATTTTCTTACTCCATCTGTTTACAGCTTGTTGTAATTTCCTCTCAGTATCTGCTATGAGCACAATATCATCCGCAAACACTAAGTTTTGGATGTTCACTATCCTCATGTTCCAATGTCCTACTTTTGTGTCGAGCATATTCCCTTTGCTCGCTTTGATGATTTTATCCATAACTACCTATTATAAAAAGCAGTGGGCTCAGCGAGTCTCCTTGTTTAATACCCCTTTCCATGTTGAAACTATTTGACTCTCGGCCCCTTATCTTTACTATTCCTTTTGTCCTTGCACACAACCTCTTTGTGACCTCTATAAGTTTGTTTGAAATTCCCGCTGCTTCCATGGCCATCCACAATGTACGTTTTGGAACCGTGTCGAAAGCTGCTTGCAGGTCCACAAATGCTAGGTACAGTGGTTTTCCTTCTTCTATTTTTCTCTCTATTGTTGTTCTCAATGTATGTATATGATCCTGTGTTTGTTTGTTTTCCCTGTATGCTTTGTTCCTCCTGTAATTCGTCTTCTATGTGGCGTCTGATTCTCCGTTCTATTATTCTAGAGTAAATTTTTTGTATGCAAGATGAGAGGCTTATAGCTTATCACATTCATCAGTTTTTCCTTTTTTATGTAGCGGTATTATTATGTTTTCATCCCAGTCTTTAGGTATGTCTTCTCCATCCCATGCTTGTTGACATACTTTCCTGATCCAGTTTTCTAGCCTTCTTCCTCCATATTGTATCATCTCGGGGCTTATCTCGTCTCTTCCAGGGGACTTTCCTATTTTCAATTTTTTTATTGCTTCTTGCACCTCAGCTTTACTTATTGCGTCTGCTTCTTCTTCTGCGTTATTCATGTTTCTCAGTCTTATTCTTTATGGTCTAGTTTGAGGTATTTTACTTTCCTCGTTATTATGTCTCCCTTTTCGTTTTTTATGCTCCAGGTCTGTTTGCCGTATTTTCCTCTTAAATTTTTAACTGTTGCCCAGAACTCTTTCTTATTTCCTTGGTTGTCCTTGAATTTCTCTGCCAAATTCCTTCCACGATTCTGTCTTTGCTCTTTTAACCTCTTCTTTTGCTTCATTTCTTTTTCTAATATAGTTTTGTCTGTCTTCCTCTCTTGCTGTATTTAGGTATCTTTTCCAAGCTACCTTCTTTTCTCTGATTTTCTCTTTTAGTGCGTCATTCCACCATTTTGTTCTTTTCTGTTTGTAACCTATTTAATTTTTAATTTTTAACCTTAACAAAAAACTGTAATTAGCTATGTCAAAATTTCAACCTGAATTAGCTGTAATTCACGGGACTCAAACAGTTGAGCCAAGAATCAAACTAGACAAGTTATAATTATTAAAATAAAATTATTATCATATTAATTTTGGAACAAATTAAATTGTGGCAGAATTTCAAAACTTCAAATTTAGCTGAAATTTAGGGGATTCAAAAGATTGAGTTAATATTCAAACTAAGCAAGTTAAAATTATAAAACTAAAATGAAATTTCATATTAATTTTTGAACGAATGAAATTGTCACAGAATTTCAATTTTAGCTGAAATTTCAAGACACTTAATTCACAGTTTTGATTGCACTAACATTCCGAGATAATTGAAATTTTTGAGACAGTCACATAAAGATATTTAAATTTCAAGAGGGAAAATTTTGAGATGTCTTTCAATTAGCTGAAATATTCGAAGTTTCAGCTACATTCCATGCTAAATAGCTGCTTTCTTAATATTTCTCAAGAACAATTAAAATTTCGTGAAAAACAATCAATTATGAAATAACTTGAAGGCGGCAAATCTCAATTTCACTAAGCTAGCTGAAATTTTGAGGTTCGATATGATTTCAAAAGGTAAGCCAAAAATTTTGTTTTTAACTTTAACAAAATACTGCAACCTAATTCCAACATAAATTAGCTATAATGTCGGAATTTACAAAAGCAAACGTCAAAACTATAAGTCAATAATTAAATTGATATTTTCCAATGAAAATAAAGTTTCGGGTTGATATTGAATCAAATGGAAATGTGGCAGAATTTCATGGTAGTACGCCTGAAATTGAAACATAATTTAGCTGAAATTCCCGGATATTTAAATCAGTAAGAAATTTCAAATCAAGATAAAATTTCATATTAATTTTGCTACAAATGAAATTGTGACCTAGTTCCAAAATTTCAAATTTAGCTAAATTTCAAGATACTTAATTCACAGTTTTGATTGCGCTAAAATTCCTAAATAATTGAAAATTGACAGTCACATTACGATATTTTAAAAGAGAAAATTTTGAGATGACTTTAATGTAGCTGAAATTTTCCATTCCATGCTAAATACCTGCTCTCTTACTATTTTTCAAGCACAATTGAAATTTCGTGAAAAACAATCAATTATGAAATAACTTGAAGGCGACAAATCTCAATTTCATTGAGCTAGCTGAAATTTTGAGGTTCGAGATAAGATTTCAAAATGTAAGCCAAAAATGTTGTTTTTAACCTTAACAAAATACTGCATTAAACTTTTTAACATTATGCCCAAATTCCAACACGAATAAGATAAATTTTGGAATTTACCAAAGGAAAAAGCTTGCTCATATTAATTTTATAAAACAAATGAAATTGTGACAGAATTTCAATTTTAGCTGAAATTTCAAGACACTTAATTGACAGTTTTGATTGCGCTAAAATTCCGAGATAATTCAAATTTTTGAGACAGTCACATAATAGTATATTAAAACACAAGTTGCATAAGGCATTGTCTTAACGTACGAGTCCAAGATTGAAAAACCTGGGAGCGTAGCGACAAAGTTTTTCAATGGACGAGTGCGTCAAGACGCCTTATGAAACGAGTTGTTTATACTATTTTTTCTATTGAGGAGAATTAATGAAAAAACGTTATAAAAAACTGCTGCGATCAAATTTGGTAAATTTAGTATGTATATGTTGGCAGCAAGTTTCAAATTGCTGCGATCAAATTTGGTAAATTTAGTATGTATATGTTGGCATACATACTAAATTTCATGAATCATGAATATATCATGAATACCAATGTTTGTTGGTGAAATTTTCCTAAAAATAATGCTTTAAAAGACTCTCTTAAAACACTGTTTTGTAGCTAAAACAGTGCTTTAAGAATAACCTTAAAAAACCGAAATAGAAAAAGATATTTTAAAGGGGAAAATTTTGAGATGTCTTTAATTTAGCTGAAATGTTCGAGGTTTCAGCTACTAATATTTCCCAAGCACAATTAAAATTTCGTGAAAAACAATCAATTACGAAATAACATAAAGACAACAAATCTCGATTCCACTGAGCTAGCTAAAATTTTGAGGTTCGAGATAAGATTTTAAAATGTAAGCTTAAATTTTGTTATTAACCTTAACAAAATACTGCATTAAACTTTAAAATTATGCCCAAACTCCACCATAAATTAGCTAAAATTTTGGAATTTACAAAAGCAAAAGCAAAAGTATCAGTCAACAATCAAAACATGATCATATTTTCTAATAAAATAATGTTTCGGATTGATATTGAATCAAACGGAAATGTGGCAGAATTTCATCGTAATACGGCTGAAACTAAAACATAATTTAGCTGAAATTCCCGGATATTTACATCAGCAAGAAATTTCAAGATACAATTTCATATTAGTTTTGGAACAAATAAAATTGTGACCGAGTTTCAAAATTTCAAATTTAGCTGAAATTTCAAGATACTTGCTTCATAGTTTAGATTGCGCTAAAATTACGAGATAATTGAAACTTTTGAGACAGTCACATAACGATATTTCAAGAGGGAAAATTTTGATATGCCTTTAATTTAGCTGTAATTTTCGAGGTTTCCGCTACATTCCGTGCCAAATACTTGCTCTCTTAATATTTCTCAAGAACAACTGATATATCGTAAAAAAAATTATATTTGAAATAGCTTAAAGTTAAAATCTCAACTTCACTGAGCTAGCTGAAATTTTGAGGATCGAGATGATATTTCAAACCCCGTTTTGAGTTAGCTTGAACACAATCGCACCAAAATTGTTATCTACATTCAGAACATTTTAGGAATTTCAAAGCGAATTTCGCCAAACTTTCAAAATTTAGTTTTTTTTTGAATTCTAAAATCAATTTAGGAGAATATCACCAAACTTCTATGACAATCAAGGAAACTTTTACATATTTTAGGTGAATTTTTGAAAATTAAGCAAATTTGGTCAAAATTTGATGACAAGTTTGTTGATTTTTTGATCGCATATGAACTTTCCCCAAAGTGTTATAAAATAGCTAATTTTTAAGTATTCTTTAAATTTAAGAGATTTTCACCTTAATTTTCAAAAAAGCTATACTTGCGAGTTCCAGAAAAATTCATTACATTTGCCTTTATGAAAATTCATATTCAGTATTCTAGAATGTAATGACATGTCTGCACGTAACGGACGAGTAAAAATCCTTTTAAAACCACCGCCTGTTTCGTGAAAGCTTCCACAAATGCAATTTTAACTTTTTGAGCAAATTGTGAAGCAAACTGGAGTAGATATCCAAGTACGTACAACCAATTAAAACTTTAAACTTGAAACAATAACGCAACCATAACGAAGCACACTCATGAGAAACATGAAAATGAAACCGCTAATCCTCTAGTTCTCACCGGTATAATATTTTATAGGCATTTCTAACAACGGCAGTGTTTTTTAGCAAATTAAAATTTACAAGGTGTAGTTTTTACGATTCCTGAATTTAATGCGAGATTAGTAAACCATAAAAAAGTGAAAGTTGTAATTCTAGGCAATGTTGACTTTGCAGTTATGTGGACCAGACACCGAGGGGACCGTCGCCAACGGCTAAATATGAGAAAACCGTTGGTAAAAAAAATTGGATGTAATGGCTAATAATAAATTAGGCACGGCCAAATACCTGTTCTCACGTATGACGTTTTCTGATTATTTAATTTGTGTAAAGTAACAGGGATGACGTCATTTCTATGTAGACTTTGATATTTGTCTGTGCTGTTAGTGTTGATGCACTTTTGAATTCCTTGAAATTTTTTAACACGTATATTATTTTAACTAACTTTTAGATTTAGGATATTTAGGTGAAAGCTAATTGAGTCAAGATTTTCAGCTAAATTGATCAAATCAGCTAAACTTTTAAGAGGGCTATAATCTTCCAAGTAAAATTTCAGCAAATATATCAAAACCTTTTTGAAACACTGAGAACTATATTGAGACGATTAAGATTAAAATGTGAAATTGTTCGACAAATTTCAAGTTAGCTGAAATTTCGAGACAATTTAGTTAAAATAATTTTGGAGGTATAAAATTTATAAAATTTTATACTACGACAACAATCAGCTTCAGTTGAAAATTCACGATAACATACTCATACTGTATGAAAACATTTACTTTACGACAACTGAGATGCAATTTTGAAGTAAGATAACTAAAACTTTGAACTAAACGATGTTTCGGCACAAACAAAACTTGTAAAAACTGATGTTTATATTAGGAAAGCCCCTAGTTGAAGCTAGTATTAGTAATTCAAGGCAGCAATTAAGCTAAAATTTTAGAACTTCTAAGATGTAAGTTTAAAGTTAGCTAATATCTTGAGACAGCTAAGTGAAATTTTTGAAACAAACCATATGAATTTGGAGAAGAGACTATTAACACGCCAACACGTAGCTGAAACTGAAAAATTCAAGGAAACTAGCCTTACAATTTTAAGACAGCTAAAATGCAAGTTTGAGAGGGTTTAGTATAGTTAGCTGAAATTTTTCGATAACCAAGTGAATTTTCAAGAAAATACGTAATTTTGAGGAGTGAAATTGATTCTCATTTTACGACGGTATTTAGCTAATTTTGAAGTTGTATTAGGTTAGCTAAAATTTTGAGACAGCTCAATGAAACCAATACAAAATTTGAGGTAAAGTCAATTAATTTTGCGAAATAATTATGGAGTGGCCAAAATAGCTGAAATATTCGGATAGTCAAGTAAATTTTAAGATTGAAGATAAAATTAGCACTAATTAAATTGATATTAGAACAGCACTCGGCTTTAGCTAACATTTCACGGCAGCTAACCTGAAATTTGAAGACAGCAAAAATGTAATTTTGGGGGAGTTAGCTCCAATTTTGAGATAGCTGAAACAAATTATAAGACAACCGGGCAAGGTTAACCAGATGCAATTTTGGTGCGGTTAAGTTAGCTGAAATTGAGAAAATTATGTAAAATTTTAAGACAACCAAGAGGAAATTTGGGGAAACATTAATACTTTGAAACAGCTAAGGTGCAGTTATGAGTAGTGTTTCACAAGACAAGATTTCTTGTCTTGTCTTGCAATACAAGACAAGAAACTTACAGAACTCTTGCCTTGCTCCAGTACTGCAACACCAAAATCTTGTCTTGCTAACAAGACTTGCATTTTCTTGTCTTACATGTTTTCCGTTGACAAATGTCTAGACTTCCCCGTTTCATGCTTTACTTGCACTCTTGCAACGCTCTTGCACTCTTGCAAGGCACTCTTGGATTCACCTGTTTGGCACCTGGACCGTTGTGCCATCACGGGAATCAGTGTGTACTTTGCAGTGCGTTGATTTGCTCATTTATTATTAGCATAGACAAAAATGTATGAACAAATGATATACAATGGGTATCTGTATATAAAATACTTAATTACTTTAACAATATTTATTTATTTTAACCTTATACATTACAAAACACATAAATTAGCAGCATACAGGTCCCTGATACATAGTGCTTTGACGGTCCCTTTAGATGAAATTAATTATAATAGAGAAATTTCAATTATTAAACAAATTGCATACAATAATGGTTATAATACTAAACTTATTGATACATTAATTAAAGAAAAATATTATATATATTATAAATAAATTAACCATTCAAAAAATTTATTCGAATACCCTAACTTCGTTCGATACAATTAAATATGCTTCGATGCCATATTTTGGTGACAAATCAGTAAAAACTGTTAAAATTATAAACAAAACAAATAAATATAAAGTAAGCTTTAAAACAACTAGGAACATCTTAAACACTTTGTTTAATGCAAAATCAAAAACAGACGATTTGCTAAAATCAGTCATTTACAAATTAAATTGTTCGCATTGTAATTCGGTTTATATAGGCCAGACAATTAGAAATTTTGATATTAGGTATAAAGAACACGTACGTTGTTACAAATACAAACACCCACATAAATCCAATTACGCTAAACACTTACTAGAACAAAATCATTCAATGGCATCTAATAACACCATAAAAAGTTTACGCTTTTGTGATGATAAACGTAAATTAGACATACTAGAAGCTTTTGAAATTCACAAACATTTAAAAACTGTACCGTTAATGAATGAGCAAATTGATCTCCTAAATTCTCCTCTATTGGACATTTTGGTATAAGAAATCAAGTCATCTGCAGACGATTACCGTGATCAAGTCACCAAGTTCTATTGCAATAACAACACTAACTGTTTATTTTTTCATATAACCTTTGACAATGGCATGTAAACATGCCGAAATACGTATAAGGTTAAAATAAATAAATATTGTTAAAGTAATTAAGTATTTTGTATACAGATACTCATTAAATATAGACTTTAACGAAGTAAAGCTGGAATTTATAAATAAAATTATACAGTTTATGCTGACGAATATGTAAGGCATACAATATAAAATGGCTTACTTCCGGTTTATGCAGAAACGACTATCTTTATGTTTTTTAATGGAACACCCTGTATTATTTAGGCTAATTTGATTGTAGGATAAATTCTGTTTAAAAAACTATAATGAAGTCGTGGAAATACACCAAGTCATAACACAAAATAATGTAACTTTTCTAGTTACCTTTTGCAAGTGTATTATTATTTCATACCGTTTTCTGATGTAGTTATGTAATCATGGCAACGAATATAAAATAATACATCTAGTTACGACATTCAATTTTCTAGTAATTTTCTTTCTCATTCTGTTTCTATAGATAGATAAAGAAGGAATTGTGACTTGGTGTATTTCCACGACCTATACAACTGTATACCTAAAGCTAATAGTACGTGCTATATTTTAATTTAAAGCAATGTTCTGTAACCAATGTTAATGATTATAAATTAAGTGAGTTTAGGAGGCTGTTATAGTAATAAAATGATAAAAACAATAAACAAAAGTGCAATTCATGTTAGTTGGCCACGAGTTTTTGTTATATTGTAAGAATCTTCAAACAAAAAATTTATAGAAGTTAGGACAGGTGACCTAGGTTGACGGCTAAAAGCGCCTTAAATCCATAGGAGTTAAGTCAGGTGACCTAGGTCGACAGCTAAAAGCACCTTGATTGGTACATTAAAAGAAAAGTGCCTTAGTTTATCTACAAACTTTAATGTGATAGATGTTACACGTTTCTTTATCGCTTTTATTACTTTCTTAACAACAGCATCCTATGATCAATAGCAAGTATTTCTAATCATGATCATTGGTTACATACGTTACTTTAAATCAAAATATCCCGCTTGTTATTAACTTTAGGCCTACAGTTGTGTTATAGATTCTTAGACAGAATTTATCATAAAATCAAATTAGCATAAGAAATACAGGATATTCCAGGATGTGCAGTCGCTCCTGCTTAAACCAGAAGTCGGGCATTTTGTTTTGTATCCCCAAAATACTCGTCGCTATAAACTGTATAACTTTTATTTATTCACTTGTTTCTACTGCCGATAATAAATAAGCAAATCAACTGGCCCTGAATTTATAATCAACCTGTATGTGCATAAAGTACTTTATTTCTCAAACTTAAATGCGTATTTCTTTTTCCATTAAATAAACCATATTATTTAGTCAATAGCCATACCGAAAAAGTCTGTTAATCAATAGTTTAAATATCTCGCTCACTGTTGGAATACCTGAATTATAACAACAGTGCAAGAATGCAAGAAATGCAAAAAATGCAAGCAAATGCAAGGAAATTTCTTGTCTTGCCTTGCAAGGAAATTTCTTGTCTTGCCTTGCAACTCTGATTATAACTCTTGTCTTGCTCTTGTCTTGCATTTTGTGCAAGAGCAAGACAAGAACAAGAAGAATACAAGAAACAATACCCGTTTTGGCTAATTTTGTAATGTTTCAGATAGATAGATGGTTGTGACAGCCAAGATAAAATTGGAAAATTAAATTAAATTGGTTTTAATACTATAGCAGAACTAAGTTTCAGCTAATACTCCACGGCAGCCAACCTCACATTTTAACACAGCAAAAATGTAATTTTGGGGTGGCTAAGTTGGGTTAGCTGATATTTAGAGATAGCTGAAGAAGCGGCCGTAGCTCAGCAGTAAGCGCGCGCTACTGATGCAGTGGATTCGGGTTCGACTCCCGCCCGGTCGTACTCCCTCACAAGGCAACGGGAAACCAGCAATATGGATTTTTCCCCAGGAAAACCTTTCTGGAGAAGAAGTGCATGCACTTCCTGTGGTCGGAGCCTACGTTAAACTGTAGGTCCCCTATGTCTGTCTGTGCAAAATATCTATGGCCGCGCACCAAACACAGATATAGGAGAGAGTTCGCCAACACCCTGCATAGGGTATGGCATGAGAAGAAGAAGAAGAAGAATCAAATTATAAGACAACCAAGGCAAATTATGGAGAAGCTAACTAGAAATTTTAAGACAGTTCATATACAACTTTAGTGTGGTTAGGTAAGCTGAAACTTTGAGAGAATTAAGTAAAATTTTTAGAAAACTAAGAGGAAATTTGGGAAAAATTCAATACTTTGCGACAGCTAAGGTGCAGTTATGAGACGACCAAGTTAGAATAGCTCAAATTTTCAGTTAACCAAGTAAAATTTTGACACCATTAACATAAATTTGGAAGATATTTTATTGATTTTCATGTTATACCAGCACTACGTTTCAGCTAATATTTCAGAACAGCTTACCTGAAATTTCTAAGCAGCAAAAATGCAATACTTGGGTGGCTTACTGAAATTTTCGTATAGCAATGTAAAATTTCGAGACAACCATCATGAAATTTGTATTAACAAAAAAAATTAGCTGAAATTCGGATTAGGCACTGTAAAGCTAGCTTAGAGTTCTTTCTATGTGTAAAAATTAGTTGAAATTTAGATGACGCACTGCTAAGTTAGCGAAAATTTGCATTTGTAAAAAATTAGCTGAGATTGCGAGTTCATTCTGAAAACACTGAAAATGTCGCTGTAATTTTGGGACATTGAAATCAGAGCTGATGCCAATTTGTCTAAATTTTGCCCAGGCTTAAGGTTCGATAAATATTAAAATAACGCAAACAAAATTTAAGATAAATTAGCTGAAATTTAGATGTTGCTAGAATGATGTGTGGAGAATTTAAACAATAAAATCGTTCAGTTTGCGTACTTAAATCTTTGTCTTAGGTCACTTTAAATTTCAGTACACCTGATAGAAACTGCCAGGAAGAATTTAGCTGAAATTTCGGGACAGCTAAATCAGAGATGATACATATTTTCTAATCTTTGCTCAATTGTTGAAGAAATGTGGAATTGATCAAACCATAATTCCATTCGATTTACTCGGTGATACAAATTTGAAGTGGCTAAGTTGGGTTAGCTGAATCAAATTATAAGACGACAAAGACGAACATTTGGAGCAACTAATTTGAAATTTTAAGGCAGCTCAGGATAAATTAATGTTTATAGCAGTGGCGGCTCGTGGTATGGTGTACTGGGAGGCATTTTAAAGTATTTTTTTGGAAACAATTTCTTCTTACCCAAGTTTTAGGCAGCCTAATATTCCAAACCTATCCTTTACGTTGGCAAAATGATCTATTTTTACCAACATTTTTATTAAAGTCTTTAATAGAATTTCGATAAGCACTCTCTAATAATAGTATATTAAAAAATAAGTTTCATAAGACATGATTTTAGAGCACGCGTCCAAGTTAGAAAACGAGCCGCTTGCGGCGAGTTTTCTAATGGACAAGTGCGCTTAAATGTCTTATGAAACGTGTATTTTATACTATTTTTTCTATTTTGGTCCAAATAAGTTAAAAATTACCTTATTTTATATTTTAATTTAAAAATATAATCGATTAGGAAAAATTTTTCTGTTGGTTACATTTAAAACAATTTCAAACAATTCAAACTACTGTAAACTTAAAATTTAGACAAACTGTGTTTGAAAGTGATTTAATTTTTAAAATGCCTAAGATTTGAAGATAAGATGGAAGAAGAATGATCTTGCACCCTACCCGAGCTACGCCAAGTAGCGGAAAATACGCTAAACAATCTTAATTTTTAGAACTTACAATTTGAAGGTTACGTTTATAATGTGTGAAGATTTTGTTGTCACATGGTTGTCACCAACCTAACAAAATAAAATTTCGAATTCTTTAAGGAGTTGCTTTATGAAATCCAAATGAGTTTCATAAAGTAGTCAGTAAAGAACCAAAATAGAAAAAAATATGTGTTTGAGTTTTAGTTTTTAAATGTTTGCAGTCAATATCACACAATGAATTATCACAAAATAGCAGACAGTGGAAACAAGTGAAAGAATTTTCTTACATGGCATTCACAATCCAAAATTATTTTGTACGGACATCGTAGAACACCACTAAATTATGAATACACAACCAACAACTGTTTTCACAGTTACTACGTCGTGTACGTGCGAATCCCGCATATTAGGCGGCTATTGGCATGCGCATACCACAGACAGCTGACAGCATAATTCTCGGAAGTGCTGGGTCCGTGACCCTGAAGTCTTTAATACGCAAATACTTCTATCCTCTTTTGGCTTGAGTAATATGAATGTTACCGCAATGAGCTTTCTATTTCACTCTTATTCATTTGAAGGCCTTTTAAGCCGGCGGCTTTATTCGGTGGCGTATAGCTGAATTGGGGACTGACAGCCAAATGACCCTCGCATAGATTCGTTTAATGCGCGCGAAATACTCAAACATTCAAACGTTTTCGGATCCTGCGGCAGCTCTTTAATAAACGTTCTCGCATAGAAATCTCATACAAAAGTTAACTATAACGTATTTTTTAAATATTATAGTTTATAATATGTTATGTACTCAAACAAAAAGTATTATTTATTTTTTCTCATTTCATTGGGAGGTCAATGACCATTTGACCCAATGGAGAAACCGCCACTGGTTTATATAGTGTAACAGCATTAAGGCGCACCTGAAATTTCAAGACATTAAGTTTTCAGGCAGCTAGGCTGCAATTTTCACGTGGCTAAGTTAGCTGAACTTTTAGAAATGGCTATGTGAAATTTAAAACAGTGAATATGAAATTTCGATTGATATACAAAATGAAATTTCCACATTCTAGATAATTAGGCTAAAATTTTAAGACGGCTAATTATAAATGCCTACAAAACGATGTTGGAATTTGCTCTAAAATTAAAACTAAAATATTAGAAATAACAAGTGACGCATCCAAATTTTCACCCTGAACATAAATTACTCGTGCTGATATAAGCACATATTACGCAATGATTACTTGTTCTTTTGATTAAGTTGTTCTTCAAATTGATGCTAATTTCCTACTTATTCACACCTCTTCTGCGAACCATTCCTTCGACCTTAACTTGACATAATTAGAAAATGAGGTCCCACAAAAGAAATGACTCACCCTATACTCAATAATTCCGCGCCCAGTCCAGAACAGAAATGTGTCCCGCAGCTGTTTTGGCAACGCACGTTTTTTAGGGGTAACACGACAATGAACAGCATGTGTCAGTCACATGAATCATCGTTCATTACGATTTCACATGCGTCGGGTTCTAAAATAATCACTCATCATTACATCCCCCGTTGAAAATTTACCATGCCCTAAACAACTAAAAGCAGGAAAAGCTTCCCAATTTGACGATTGCGAACAGGATTAAGGAGTAACACCACCGATCCTCGAACTTTAAGCGGATTTAGGCTTAGCAAGAATATTTAACCGACAAATATACCCTAGGCTTAAATATTTAAAGGCAAGAAGATTCAGGTCGCACTAAAAAGGAAAATCGATTCAAACTCATACCAGGAGAGCAAATATTAGCATCCTTTGAGCTCCTTTTCATAAAGCTCCTCTTTTTATTTTTTCGCTGGTGAATTCCACCAAAGTTTGCAAATTTATTACAAGTTGGATCGAAAATTGGAGGATCAATCATCCTCCAGACTGGGAGTCTGCGTTTTGGGAATAAACACGAGGCATTTGGTCTGCTTTTCAGGAGAGGAAGTAGGTTAACGGGAACAGGTCAGGACGCAAGATCGATGCCCCCTTTCCAGTGGGATATCATGGACGTCGTCGTGATTATGCACTGCCCTGCCCCACGCTACACCCTGCTCGTTGCCCATTATATTACATCACCCTTTACTCTATTCATTGGGCTCATTTATTATTCATTAAAAGTTGGAATGGTTTTTTTACTATTTATTTTGTTTCGTGGCGCGAGGCTTGGATATGAAACGGGGGTTTTAAAAGCTCTCGGCGAAATTGGAGGTATTAAAGTGGTTGTTTCTGGATTAATCGAGTATTAGGGCGTCAGTGTGTGGATAATTATCCAATAACATTAATTTGCGCCATGAAAAATCTATCTGCGTTAAAAATGAAATCGTATACTTTGTATATTTATAACACACCGAAGTTGTGGAAAAACTATCCCAAAATGAAAGCAAAACCATGAATTTAGAACTTTCGAAATTTGGGATGGTTAAGTTAGGTTAGCTGAAATTATGTTAAAACAGCATTTAGTTGCAGTTAGTAGCAATTTTTAGGTTAACTGAAATTTTGAGAAAATACAATGAAATTTTGAAGAAACTAAACTGAACTTTGTGTTATGGCAGCGTGTAGTCGAAGCTGAAATTTGAAGACATGTAGCTTAGTAATTTGAGACAGCTAAGATGCAATTTGAAGGCAGTTACGTTAAGTTGGCTGAAATTACATGACAAACGCGATGAAATTCTGAAGCAGCTAAAGTGAAATTTATTTACATTATGGCAGCATTTAGCTAAAGCTGAAATTTGAAGATAGGTAGCTTAGTAATTTGAGACAGCTAAGATGCAATTTGAAGGCAGTTACGTTAAGTTGGCTGAAATTACATGACAAACGCGATGAAATTCTGAAGCAGCTAAAGTGAAATTTATTTATATTATGGCAGCATTTAGCTAAAGCTGAAATTTGAAGACGGGTAGCTTAGTAATTTGAGACAGCTAAGATGCACTGTAAAGGTAGTTACGTTAAGTTAGCTGAAATTACATGACAAACGCGATGAAATTCTGAAGCAGCTAAAGTGAAATTTATTTACATTATGGCAGCATTTAGCTAAAGCTGAAATTTGAAGATAGGTAGCTTAGTAATTTGAGACAGCTAAGATGCAATTTGAAGGCAGTTACGTTAAGTTGGCTGAAATTACATGACAAACGCGATGAAATTCTGAAGCAGCTAAAGTGAAATTTATTTATATTATGGCAGCATTTAGCTAAAGCTGAAATTTGAAGACGGGTAGCTTAGTAATTTGAGACAGCTAAGATGCACTGTAAAGGTAGTTACGTTAAGTTAGCTGAAATTACATGACAAACGCGATGAAATTCTGAAGCAGCTAAAGTGAAATTTATTTACATTATGGCAGCATTTAGCTAAAGCTGAAATTTGAAGATAGGTAGCTTAGTAATTTGAGACAGCTAAGATGCAATTTGAAGGCAGTTACGTTAAGTTGGCTGAAATTACATGACAAACGCGATGAAATTCTGAAGCAGCTAAAGTGAAATTTATTTACATTATGGCAGCATTTAGCTAAAGCTGAAATTTGAAGATAGGTAGCTTAGTAATTTGAGACAGCTAAGATGCAATTTGAAGGCAGTTACGTTAAGTTGGCTGAAATTACATGACAAACGCGATGAAATTCTGAAGCAGCTAAAGTGAAATTTATTTACATTATGGCAGCATTTAGCTAAAGCTGAAATTTGAAGATAGGTAGCTTAGTAATTTGAGACAGCTAAGATGCAATTTGAAGGCAGTTACGTTAAGTTGGCTGAAATTACATGACAAACGCGATGAAATTCTGAAGCAGCTAAAGTGAAATTTATTTACATTATGGCAGCATTTAGCTAAAGCTGAAATTTGAAGATAGGTAGCTTAGTAATTTGAGACAGCTAAGATGCACTGTAAAGGTAGTTACGTTAAGTTAGCTGACATTACATGACAAACGCGATGAAATTCTGAAGCAGCTAAAGTGAAATTTATTTACATTATGGCAGCATTTAGCTAAAGCTGAAATTTGAAGATAGGTAGCTTAGTAATTTGAGACAGCTAAGATGCAATTTGAAGGCAGTTACGTTAAGTTGGCTGAAATTACATGACAAACGCGATGAAATTCTGAAGCAGCTAAAGTGAAATTTATTTACATTATGGCAGCATTTAGCTAAAGCTGAAATTTGAAGATAGGTAGCTTAGTAATTTGAGACAGCTAAGATGCAATTTGAAGGCAGTTACGTTAAGTTGGCTGAAATTACATGACAAACGCGATGAAATTCTGAAGCAGCTAAAGTGAAATTTATTTACATTATGGCAGCATTTAGCTAAAGCTGAAATTTGAAGATAGGTAGCTTAGTAATTTGAGACAGCTAAGATGCAATTTGAAGGCAGTTACGTTAAGTTGGCTGAAATTACATGACAAACGCGATGAAATTCTGAAGCAGCTAAAGTGAAATTTATTTACATTATGGCAGCATTTAGCTAAAGCTGAAATTTGAAGATAGGTAGCTTAGTAATTTGAGACAGCTAAGATGCAATTTGAAGGCAGTTACGTTAAGTTGGCTGAAATTACATGACAAACGCGATGAAATTCTGAAGCAGCTAAAGTGAAATTTATTTATATTATGGCAGCATTTAGCTAAAGCTGAAATTTGAAGACGGGTAGCTTAGTAATTTGAGACAGCTAAGATGCACTGTAAAGGTAGTTACGTTAAGTTAGCTGAAATTACATGACAAACGCGATGAAATTCTGAAGCAGCTAAAGTGAAATTTATTTACATTATGGCAGCATTTAGCTAAAGCTGAAATTTGAAGATAGGTAGCTTAGTAATTTGAGACAGCTAAGATGCAATTTGAAGGCAGTTACGTTAAGTTGGCTGAAATTACATGACAAACGCGATGAAATTCTGAAGCAGCTAAAGTGAAATTTATTTACATTATGGCAGCATTTAGCTAAAGCTGAAATTTGAAGATAGGTAGCTTAGTAATTTGAGACAGCTAAGATGCAATTTGAAGGCAGTTACGTTAAGTTGGCTGAAATTACATGACAAACGCGATGAAATTCTGAAGCAGCTAAAGTGAAATTTATTTACATTATGGCAGCATTTAGCTAAAGCTGAAATTTGAAGATAGGTAGCTTAGTAATTTGAGACAGCTAAGATGCAATTTGAAGGCAGTTACGTTAAGTTGGCTGAAATTACATGACAAACGCGATGAAATTCTGAAGCAGCTAAAGTGAAATTTATTTACATTATGGCAGCATTTAGCTAAAGCTGAAATTTGAAGATAGGTAGCTTAGTAATTTGAGACAGCTAAGATGCAATTTGAAGGCAGTTACGTTAAGTTGGCTGAAATTACATGACAAACGCGATGAAATTCTGAAGCAGCTAAAGTGAAATTTATTTATATTATGGCAGCATTTAGCTAAAGCTGAAATTTGAAGACGGGTAGCTTAGTAATTTGAGACAGCTAAGATGCACTGTAAAGGTAGTTACGTTAAGTTAGCTGACATTACATGACAAACGCGATGAAATTCTGAAGCAGCTAAAGTGAAATTTATTTACATTATGGCAGCATTTAGCTAAAGCTGAAATTTGAAGATAGGTAGCTTAGTAATTTGAGACAGCTAAGATGCAATTTGAAGGCAGTTACGTTAAGTTGGCTGAAATTACATGACAAACGCGATGAAATTCTGAAGCAGCTAAAGTGAAATTTATTTACATTATGGCAGCATTTAGCTAAAGCTGAAATTTGAAGATAGGTAGCTTAGTAATTTGAGACAGCTAAGATGCAATTTGAAGGCAGTTACGTTAAGTTGGCTGAAATTACATGACAAACGCGATGAAATTCTGAAGCAGCTAAAGTGAAATTTATTTATATTATGGCAGCATTTAGCTAAAGCTGAAATTTGAAGACGGGTAGCTTAGTAATTTGAGACAGCTAAGATGCACTGTAAAGGTAGTTACGTTAAGTTAGCTGACATTACATGACAAACGCGATGAAATTCTGAAGCAGCTAAAGTGAAATTTATTTACATTATGGCAGCATTTAGCTAAAGCTGAAATTTGAAGATAGGTAGCTTAGTAATTTGAGACAGCTAAGATGCAATTTGAAGGCAGTTACGTTAAGTTGGCTGAAATTACATGACAAACGCGATGAAATTCTGAAGCAGCTAAAGTGAAATTTATTTACATTATGGCAGCATTTAGCTAAAGCTGAAATTTGAAGATAGGTAGCTTAGTAATTTGAGACAGCTAAGATGCAATTTGAAGGCAGTTACGTTAAGTTGGCTGAAATTACATGACAAACGCGATGAAATTCTGAAGCAGCTAAAGTGAAATTTATTTACATTATGGCAGCATTTAGCTAAAGCTGAAATTTGAAGATAGGTAGCTTAGTAATTTGAGACAGCTAAGATGCAATTTGAAGGCAGTTACGTTAAGTTGGCTGAAATTACATGACAAACGCGATGAAATTCTGAAGCAGCTAAAGTGAAATTTATTTACATTATGGCAGCATTTAGCTAAAGCTGAAATTTGAAGATAGGTAGCTTAGTAATTTGAGACAGCTAAGATGCAATTTGAAGGCAGTTACGTTAAGTTGGCTGAAATTACATGACAAACGCGATGAAATTCTGAAGCAGCTAAAGTGAAATTTATTTATATTATGGCAGCATTTAGCTAAAGCTGAAATTTGAAGACGGGTAGCTTAGTAATTTGAGACAGCTAAGATGCACTGTAAAGGTAGTTACGTTAAGTTAGCTGACATTACATGACAAACGCGATGAAATTCTGAAGCAGCTAAAGTGAAATTTATTTACATTATGGCAGCATTTAGCTAAAGCTGAAATTTGAAGATAGGTAGCTTAGTAATTTGAGACAGCTAAGATGCAATTTGAAGGCAGTTACGTTAAGTTGGCTGAAATTACATGACAAACGCGATGAAATTCTGAAGCAGCTAAAGTGAAATTTATTTACATTATGGCAGCATTTAGCTAAAGCTGAAATTTGAAGATAGGTAGCTTAGTAATTTGAGACAGCTAAGATGCAATTTGAAGGCAGTTACGTTAAGTTGGCTGAAATTACATGACAAACGCGATGAAATTCTGAAGCAGCTAAAGTGAAATTTATTTACATTATGGCAGCATTTAGCTAAAGCTGAAATTTGAAGATAGGTAGCTTAGTAATTTGAGACAGCTAAGATGCAATTTGAAGGCAGTTACGTTAAGTTGGCTGAAATTACATGACAAACGCGATGAAATTCTGAAGCAGCTAAAGTGAAATTTATTTACATTATGGCAGCATTTAGCTAAAGCTGAAATTTGAAGATAGGTAGCTTAGTAATTTGAGACAGCTAAGATGCAATTTGAAGGCAGTTACGTTAAGTTGGCTGAAATTACATGACAAACGCGATGAAATTCTGAAGCAGCTAAAGTGAAATTTATTTATATTATGGCAGCATTTAGCTAAAGCTGAAATTTGAAGACGGGTAGCTTAGTAATTTGAGACAGCTAAGATGCACTGTAAAGGTAGTTACGTTAAGTTAGCTGAAATTACATGACAAACGCGATGAAATTCTGAAGCAGCTAAAGTGAAATTTATTTACATTATGGCAGCATTTAGCTAAAGCTGAAATTTGAAGATAGGTAGCTTAGTAATTTGAGACAGCTAAGATGCAATTTGAAGGCAGTTACGTTAAGTTGGCTGAAATTACATGACAAACGCGATGAAATTCTGAAGCAGCTAAAGTGAAATTTATTTACATTATGGCAGCATTTAGCTAAAGCTGAAATTTGAAGATAGGTAGCTTAGTAATTTGAGACAGCTAAGATGCAATTTGAAGGCAGTTACGTTAAGTTGGCTGAAATTACATGACAAACGTGATGAAATTCTGAAGCAGCTAAAGTGAAATTTATTTATATTATGGCAGCATTTAGCTAAAGCTGAAATTTGAAGACGGGTAGCTTAGTAATTTGAGACAGCTAAGATGCAATTTGAAGGTAGTTACTTTACGTTAACTGAAATTTTGAGACAAACCCGACGAAATTTCCTAGAAGCTTAACTGACTATATTGTATATTATGGCAGCATTCAGCTTAAGATGAAAATGCAATTTTGGGGTGATTAAATTAAGTTAGCTGAAATTTTGACGTAGCAAGTGGAAATCACAATACAACTTGAAGAACAAAAATGTTTAGAAAATCTTTGCTTAAAATTCTGGTTTATCATGTCTAAAATTCACCTTACTCACTTTGAAATTTTGATGTCCAAATTTCAGTTAAGTAAATTTTTGTAATCCTTGTTCGATTGCCTCTACATTATCGTATGTAAGTTTCAACACCTGACAATTTATGCATATTTATATTTAAAACTTTAATTTTTTGTTTCCTAAAATTTCAGCTAAATTATGCCTGAAATAGTGCACATTTGAACTAACCTACAAAAAACATTCCATGCAAATAAGCTGAACGGTTTATCGTTTCTAAATTATGGTAAACATCTAACTACAACTCCTAAATTTCAGCTAAATTATCTGAAATTTCCATAATGGAATTTTGGTTTAATCACTTGCATATTTCTACAACTACTAAATTATGCTTGAAATTTTCGATCAGGTGTCCTGAAATTTAAATTGCCCTAAGCCAAAAATTTCGATACACAAACTGAACGAGTTTATGGTTGAAATTTTCAACACGTCAAGTTAGTCTAAATTTCAGCTAATTTATCTAAAATTTTTGTTTTGGTTATATTAAAATGTAGTCAACCTAAGCCTGGGTTAAACTTAAGACAAATATCCATTAACTCTAAATTACAGTGAATTTTTCAATTCTTTTCGGAATGAATTCCAAATTTCAGCTAACTTAACAATGCTTAATCCATAAACTCATTTTTGCCGATACCAATTCCAGTTGATTTTATTCGTTTTAATGCAAAAATTTCAGCTAATTATTTACTAATTCAAATTTCTACTAAATTAACAGTGCTTAATAAAAATTTAAACTAATTTGTCCCACTACAAAATCAGCTAATTTATCTTGTCTAATGCAAACTTCGCTAATTTTTTCCTGACATCAATTTCAGCTAATTTAACAATAAATGACAAATTTTATTTTATAGGTTCACAATTTTCACGTTCAAACAGACATTCCCGATTATGCAAGCTGCATTTCCGTAAATTTTCATAGATGAAGCAACTATACCCGAGTCAACGTCGTTGCGGTTATATTTTAAGTCGATTAAATATAGCAACTTGTTCTAATTTTGACTTTAAGTTCAGGGTGTTTAACCTCAGGTAGATTAGGTTAACCGCGCTTGTGTCAACATTAAAAATCGCTATTGACACTTTTACCCGACAAGACTCATTTGTTAAGCTGTCGTTGGTTACGCAATCGCTTAAATAATATTTAACTGCAAAAGGAGAAAGTTTACAACGTATTGATTTCAACTAGAGAAAGCTAATTTATACATTTTATTTTATTTTTGACAGCAAATAAAAGTGCAAATCGGGATTCAATCAAATATTTCTGTTTTGCATAATAAAAATTTATTATAAGAAAAATACACTCCCGTGTAGATTCGAACCACTGACCTTCACTTTTAAAAACTATGGTCCTTCATTAATCACCATATCGGTGTTTAGCCTTAGCAGCAGCCGAATTTTTAAATTGAATCAATTTTTGTACTTCCTCGTCCTAGACGGATTCATTTTTCTTGTTTATATTGACTGGGTTTTCCTTACAACTTATTTAAATCCCATATTTCGCAGTCTCGTAAATTGATTTGCGTAAATACTAAAAAAATCAAGTACCTAATTCCTGTTTATGTTTTCATTTTTGAGGATTTAACAGTGTACTTTTTATAATATTGGCGAGACGGTCGTTTTTTCCTGCCTGCTCTACTATCCAAATAAATATTTGTAGTAACCTAAAGATAACCTACGTAAATTTCTTTGTGATAACGTGCTTCTACATCATGCAAATGCCATCAATTCTTTAAACACGAACAATTTTTTTCCAATACCGCAATGCCTATTTTTAGGTTAAAACCTGATTAGGCAACATTTATTTCCACCTGTTAACAAAAGTAACAAACAGAATAATGTAGCATAGTTTATAAATAAACATACTGGAAGATAATTAAGGGGACCTTGTGTACCATGTAGGAATGACATCATGCTCACGTCTGTCCAGCCGTTTATTGGAGTAGATTACATAATTTTGCATAATTAGTGCCGAAATAACGTAGTTCCCTTTCGTTTTTGAACATTTTTCTTGGCGTGCCCCCCAAACAATACTTTTTAAACTAACTTTCGTGGGTAATTTTAATGAATGAGAAAGAATCACTACACCATGAATGAATGATTGAAAAATTTGCATTTTCTAGATTGCTTTTGCTTGGATTATTTGTTACTGCTAATTAAATATCCGAGTGCAAATTTGCTTACGTCAACACTGCTAGTGGTCTTAAATTCTTTCTTCCATTACATTAATTAACAAACGAAATGTTAATTACTTATACTACACCATTCTACAATTAGAATTTAGATTTATAAATATGTTCTATAAGTTCAAACAGTGCTCCTACGCTAATGAATAATTAAATTACCTATTTTAGCCCTCATGGATACGGTTTAAAAATAAAAATTTGACGGAATCGGGGTATGATTTTGCAGCTGTAGTAGAATAGTCATGTAATCAAAAATTCAATTAGTAAAAATATTTATATGTCGTAGGTCACCCCTACTTCAGTTCGCACGCCAATGCATTTGTTTAGTGAACAAAAACGACCAAAAACAGACAACAATCTGATTTGAAGGAAGCAATAAGCATATGAGTGTCTCTTTCGTCACAAAATTACAATTCAAAAAAAACTTAAATCAAAATACAACCTAATTACGATAAAGCATGATTACACAGAAACAACGTAGATACACAAAAACAGCGTAATTAAACAAAAACAGCGTAAATGAACAAAAACTGCGTAAATAAACAAAAACTGCGTAAATAAACTAAAACTGCGCAAACAAACAAAAACTCCGCAACTAAACAAAAACCCCGTAACTAAACAAAAACATCGTAAATAAACAAAATCGGGTAACTAAACAAAAACAGAGTAATAAAACAAAAACAGCGTAAATAAACACAAACATACTAATAAGCAAAAACAGCGTAATTAAACAAAAAAGGCGTAATTAACCAAAACCAGCGTAAATCATATATTAAACAGGGTATTTATACAAAACAGTGCAGTTAAACAAAACAGCTTATTACACACAACAACAGGGTAATACAAAAACAGAATAATTGAACAAGGACAAGCAATAACACCGTAAATAAACAATAACAGCGTAACTAAACCGAAACTGCACAATTAAACCAAAAACAGCGTAATTAAACCAAAAACAGCGTAATTAAACAAAACAAAACAGCGTAATTAAACCAAAAAACAGCGTAATTAAACCAAAAAAACAGCGTAATTAAACCAAAAAACACCGTAATTAAACCCCAAAAAAAAACAGCGTAATTAAATAAAACATAATTACTAAACAAAAACAGCGTAATTAACCAAAAACACCGTAAATAAACAATAACAGCTTAAATAGATAAGGACAGCTTACTGAACAAAAACAGCGTAACTAAACAAAAATTGCGTAACTTAACAAAGTATTTATACAAAAACAGCGCATTTAAACAACGGCGTAATAACACAAAAACTGCGTACTACACAAAAACGGCGTAATTACACAAAAACAGATAAATTAAACAAAAACAGCGCAAATAAACAATAACAGCGTAAATAAACAAAACAGCGTAATTAAACAAAAAATGTATAATTCAACAAAAACAGCGTCATTAACCAAAAATAGCGTAATTTAACAAAAAAAATCGTTTTTGACAAAAATAGCGTAATTATACAAAAAAAGGCGTAATCACACAAAACCAGCATAATTAACCAAAAACAGCGTAAATAAAGATTAGCCTTTGTACTAGGAACAAATTTAAAAATACATCTGGCAACACTACTCTCCATAAGCCCAATACTCAATTGTAACTATGAAACGTACTATAGTAACGTAATAGAATCGAAATTTAACAGAATTTTTAAAAATTAAACAAGCACGATCGAAAATTTATTAAATACAATCACAAAATCAAAGCATGGTCAACAACATTAACAAAATGTGATTGAAATGAAGCCAACAACCTATGGCAAATTAACAGTATAAAATCAAAATTCAAAGGTTTCCATATCAATGTGTTTGAATTGAAATGAAACATAACACCATCGCAAAATTAACAAAACAATCAAAAATCAACTGTGTTTGAAATTAATCAAAACACGATTGGAAATTAGTAAAATACAATGGAAATTAATCAAAATGGGATTGAAATATGGAACAAAATAAGTAGAATTTAAATTAAATCATATCCGATATTAAAGAAAACAGAAGAAACAATTAATTATACACAATACAGATTAATCAGGATGAACAAAAAAAAAAACAAAATTATACAAAATACAGTCAAAATAAAACAAGATGGTTGAAAATAACAAAACATGATTGAAATCGAGCAAAAAGAATAACAAAGTCAAGCGAAATTAAAATGTTTGAAATTAAACAAAACACGATCAATAATTACTTAAAAAATTAAAATCAAATCAAACACAATGCAAATTAAACAAAACACGATCGAAATAACACAAAATACGAAAACCACGATCGAAATTAAAGAAAACACGATCAAAATTGAAGAAAACATGATCGTAATTAAACAAAACACGATACTTTTAGATCGTATTTAAAATTAAACAAAACGCTATTTAAATTTACAAAGCACGATCTAATTTCAACAAAACATAATCGAAATTAATAAAACAACGTCATCAATTTGCAACCAACATCGATGACTCATTATTTATAGAAGAATTTCCACGTAAAACCCCTAAAATAGACCAAATGTTCGTTATCACACGAATGGAGGGAATAATCTGATCGAAACCCTTCGTCACGGCATCAGTTTTTTAAATGGACCCCAAAATGCCCCCTAATAACACCTTGAGTACCACTGGTTTTAATTAGAATACACCTCAAAGCAAAGACCAAACAAGTAAACCTAACACGTAACAACAAACAAGTTGGCGTTGGTTACGTTTTAACATTAAAAGTCAATAAGAGCGTCTTGTTTACCTGTTTTCCCGTCCTGGGTAGCGTTTCCATGTTTGTGCCGTTCACTACGGGGGCCTTTTCCTGGGTAACACCCCCGTTGGCGGTGGCACTGCCGTTGCCCAAAGCCATTTCGACATAAAAATCCTTCTTCTCGGGTCACGACTTTAATGTAACACCAAAAATTCAAATTTCGGACACTAATCACACCGCACGTTTTTCACTAAAACACACATGTCAGCACAATAATTTCCCATGTAATTTCCGTCAAATTATCGGTTATTTTGAATAACGTTACGTAGCTCACCAAACTTGTTAACCAAGTGAACATTTTTTCTCCAGTGAGAAATGTTTGTCTGTGTGAGTTGTGCTACGACGTGACGTCATGACAGTTAGCCGTTTGAAACAAGAAAATAACCAATGACGTAGATCGTATCTTAAGCCAAGCAAACAGCTCAAAGCGCAATCGCGAGCAGTGTCAGCGGTTCTCAATAAGCTATTTGCTCGTTTTTTAATGGGAACGGGAAAGTGCAGTAGATTGCATTCTTTTGACGTGATTTCCTTATAGGAATATTGTTGAAGCTTCTAACGGTCCTGCAGACATGATTCGTGAAAGTATTCGTATTGTAATTTTTTAATTACCTCTTTGGATGTTAAAATTTATACAGGAACGGGCTAAGGTCCTTGTCAGACTTGTGGAACCCCCCCTAACCCTAATTGTTAGAACATGACTTACTCTGTCTGAAAAATGCAAATTAGAAAAATTTGAATTAATATTTTTTTAAATTTAATTTTTTGGCCCCCCTTAATGCAGTGTTCGCTTGATTATGTTTCTGCGTCATATTAAAATACTGAAAAAAAAAAATTTGTAACTCTCCTCCCATTTATTTCAAGCTTTTAATTATAGAAACTAATATAGAAATTAAAAATACCGCTTTCTAGGCGTTAAAACTAAATTCCTGGAAATAATGTATTTATTCTTCGATAAACGAAATAAATCGAGTATGACAAAAATAAATTAGATAATGGTTAGATTATTAAATCAGTGACATGTGATGGTGTCAGAGTTAAAACGAATTAATTGATGACATCATTACTACAATACAAGAACAAAAAAATAAAAACGTAGCTCTGTTATTAGACGTATTAATTAAGTTGTCGTTTTTTCTAAAAATTGTAGCAGTATGTAATAAAATTGTTTGAAAACCTTTCATTTAGCGCTTCTGTGAAAAACACGCGAAGTTGTACACTTTGCGGAAAAAATATTAAATACGTAAAATGTAAATTGTGACATTTTCACCTTTACTGTATTACCCATTAGGCCGAGTAGGTTATGGTCGAGAACCCCAGTATCCAGTGGGGCCCAAGAGCCCAGTCCAGTAGAAATATTTAAAAACTATTTTTATTTTAGGGAAATATATATGCTGTAAAATATTTTTTAAGTATTTATTTCATGCAAATTTTCGAATTCGTGATTTTGACGGAAATACACGTTTTGGATCTCCAAGAACTCATAACGGTATTTTTTTTAAATGTCCGTCTGTGGGTGGATATGTATATGAGGATCATACCCCACGAAGGGGTGGACCGAATTTGATACACTTTGGAATCCAGAAAGCATATCCAAAAACTGGAAGCGGAAATTAGGCACTTTTTTGATAACCGGAAAATACATATTCTAAATCTGAAAAAAGAATAAGATGGAGCCCTAGGATAAATTCAACGCGTTTCTTTCGAACTTCCTAGCTTCAAAATTGCAACCGCTGTTACTTTTGTTACAATTTTGACTTTAAAGCTTCATTAATAAAAGACAAATTGGCAGATCAAAATTAAATTTCATACTGTTGTAGCTCTAGTAGGACGCAGTATTACTACGGAAAATAATTTTTTTACTAATGAAAATGTGAAAATTATTTTCAAATTTTGGAAGTTTTCAAAAAGTATCGGTCAAACACTGATCAAAAAAATATTTTTTTTAAATCTGTAGAATGGTAGAAGGAGCTACAATTTGGTTTGGGTTCCCTGTGACGCCTTCTATGATATTTCGAAAAATCGAAAATGTATGGCGCTTTTTTAAAAAACGGGGACGAGAAAAGAATTCCGTTTAAGGCGAATTGCTTATGAGTGATAGTAGAATAAGGTTCGTAACTTAATATTTAGAGTCAAAATTTTTGTCTTAAATGTTTTTCTTAATTTTTCTGACTTTCAAAGCCAAATAAAATAATAAATTTCAACATGTTTCCTCTTTTTCTAAACCCCTATTTGTCAATTTTCTTTATAACTGCAAACAATTGCTTCATTATAAAGGTTGATTCATCAAAGCGTATTTCACAGATAATTTTGTTATTTTAAAATACAGAAAGTGCAAACATTAAAAAAGCATGTTACCATCTCAGCATTCTTTGTAGCGCGACAAAATTGATTATTATACGGGGTGTTCATTTCAAACGGAGCATTAGGTAGTACCTCTCTCTATATTGTACAGTGTGTCGCATTTAAGATTAATACAACCTGATATTTAGTTATTTTTAGGAGTAGAGACTTAAATTTTTGCACGGTCATAGAAC
Source organism: Ctenicera cuprea (assembly GCA_958336395.1). NCBI lineage: Eukaryota > Metazoa > Arthropoda > Insecta > Coleoptera > Elateridae > Ctenicera > Ctenicera cuprea. Next base: position 26,611,119 of record OY284495.1, on the reverse strand, counting down.
TTCATGAGGTGCATTTGTGAGGTACTCAAATCAAATGTAAGTTGTAAACCCAGACTATTGCGACCTCGTGAATGGGCCTATTCACGTTATTTTGGGGCTAGCGGGTGGTCTAGTGGTTAAAGTCCCAGGCTTTAAAACTAGACTCTCAACGGCAGTAGGTTCGAGTCCTCTGCCCGTCGGAAATTTTTCTGAATAAGTTAAATCCGGCGTGTCCATGGATGGTGTGTATGTTGGGCTGCATGTCTGTCAGGGGTGGGGTGCATGTTAGACCGGTGAAAGAGCGCAAGTCCGCTGAGCCCGGGTAAGAGGGTGGGATGGAAATCATGGAGTCGGCACTGCCTCATGATTCCTTAAAAAAACACGTTATTTTGCTTCGCGTAGGCAATATTGTAAAAAGTTATTAGAAAAAGTTGTGCAGAATCTAATTTTGACTCCATGTATACCAAGTTTCAACGCAAAATTCGTATTTTGTACTTTTTAGTAATTTTTCGCCACGCACAGTTCGAGTTTTGATTTTCCGTTTTGACTAGAGTTTTGAGTAGAGTACTGAGAAACAATAGAACTAGTCTAAAACAAATATAATTAGCTTTAAAAAAAAAGAAAACCGACTTCAAATAAAAACACAAAAGTAACATAAGTTAACTAAAAAGCAAAAAATAAATGTTTTTTATACAACAATTTAATACTTATTTGTTGTTCCGTTTAATGTAATTAAGAAATTGTTTTTTTATTATATAATTATTAATTGTTTCATAATTTTTAAGTCGGTGCCAAGTAAAACATAAAAATTCGAATCTAATTTGTTATTGTAGCAAGGTATATAATTTTTATGTTTTACTTGGCACCGACTTAAAAATTATAAAACAATTAATAATTATATAATAAACAACAATTTCTTAATTACATTAAACGGAACAACAAATAAGTATTAAATTGTTGTATAAAAAACATTTATTTTTTGCTTTTTAGTTAACTTGTTACTTTTGTGTTTTTATTTGAAGTTAATTATTAATTTACAATTTTAAGTGATGGGTAGACCTAGTAAGGATGCTTCTCGAATGAGGAAACGACGGCTAGTTGAAACGGAAGATGAAATACGGAAACCCTAAAAAGTCGGTTAAAAAAAATAGATTTTGAGGAGTTCCCCGGTGTATCTTCGAAATTCAAGCTCCAATACCAATGAAATTATAATGGGACCACCTTGGAACGGAAAAAGAATCATTAAAATCGGTTCATAAACAAAAAAGTTATGCCCGAACATACATTAAAAAAAATACAGACGAATTGAGAACCTCCTCCTTTTTTTGAAGTCGGTTAAATAGAACAACAATAAATTACTTGTTCAATAAAAACGAAAAAAACGAAACAGAAATTGAAGCAATTAAGAACATTTCTATCGTTTAAAAAATTTCCTGCATGTTCAATAACAATAGTGAATCGTTTATTTTCTCCGATACAATGAACACCGTCGCCGCCGGTTTAATTAGAAAAATGCATTCACGGCGGCTGCAGTTCCCTGTCAGGATTTCGCAGCGGTTGTCTTCTGTTAAATTTTTGTACAACTTCTCTGCTAGTGCACCATCACCAAAGAGTCTAATTAAACGTTTTTTTCTCTTAAATTTAAACCTTAAAGTGGCATTTTTTATTGTTCTAAAGCAACAATTAACTTAAAAACACAATATTAGTTGACATTTAATTCAACTAGCTCATTTGTTTCCATGGTACTCTAGTCAAAACTGAAAATCAAAATTCGAACTGTGCCTGGACAGCGCAAAATTACTAAAAAACTTTAAAATTCGAGTTTTGCGTAGAAACTCGGCACACGGGGTCAAAATTAGATTCTGAACAATTTTTTCCAATAAGTTTCTTCGATATTGCCCACGCGAAGCAAAATAGCGAGACCTGGTTCTATTCGCGAAGTCGCAGTAGGCTGGATTTACAACTTACATTTGAGTTGGTTACCTCAAAAGATGCACTTTCTAAAGTTCTACGATTGTGCAAAAATTCAAATCTCTAATCCTAAAAATAACGAAAATATCAGGCTGTCTTCGTCTTAAATGCGACATACTGTATATGGGAGGCCATATACAGGGTGGGGCAATAGTGCGTGAGAGTTCGATAGCTCGTACACCGTAACAGATAAAAAAATCTTTCTAATGCAGATGTAAACTGTGGGTAAATGCGCATACATAGAAATTATTTTCAAATATACAGGGTGTTACAAAAAACTGTGGCACGCTTCAGGTAATTTTTTTTATGGAATGCCCTGAATATTTTTGCATATTTAACACTTCTCTTGTGATGTTTATTCATATCTAAAATATTAGCGCCATCTAATGTCCGGTTTAGAAGTAATAATATTTTTTTCAAAAAAATATATTTTTACATTACTCCACTTAACAATTCACCACTTCCGCGGCCGCAGCTTTGAAGACGAAATTAAGTAAGGACCTTATTGTATGAGGTTGTAGGGTGCTCTTGTTTAAATATCGTACAGCCACCATGTACAGGGTGTTCAAAATTAATTTTCAAATTTTGAGAACTTCAAAGTTATTCTTCTCAACTTTTTCAAATGAACACCCTGTATATTTTGTAACGATGTTATGTAGAATTAAATAGCGAACATTTTTTGTATGTACATCCTTATGGCTATTTGTAACCACTTTTGATTTATTGCGCAAAAAGTACAAAATTCAATATTTATTAAACAAATTCTATGCGCCTTTGAAATGAGGTTTCTACTTTTCTTAAAATTGCCGGTGTGATATTTCTTAAAGCATGTATTATCCTATCCTTCAAATTTTGGATTGTTGTTGGTGTATCTGTATAAACAATTTCTTTCACGTATCCCCATAAAAAGAAATCCATTTTTGTAAGATCGGGAGATCTAGCAGGCCATTAAGTGGGTCCATTCCTTCCAATCAATTGATGTGGGTAGATATTATTTAGGTGGTCGGATTGGATTTCGAAATGGAACACGCTGTATATTATCACATATTAGAATACAAAATAAATTTTCTCAAAAATATGTAATACAAATTTGATTTTCTACAGGGTGTTCGTTTTAAGTAAAGCATTATGTAACTCCCTATTTTCAATTTGAACATCCTGTATATTATCACAACCTTATAGAAACCTTTTAAAAACACGTATGTAATACGAATTTGGTTTTATTCAGGTTGTTTATTTTAAACAAAACATTAGGTAAGTTTTCGATTGTCGTAAATGAGGAACTGAAACCCTGCTGTATATATTATCGCATAGTTGATCAGAAAATTACATCAGCTTTTCAAAAATTATGTCCCAGGTTATTATTAAAACGAAACAGAAAAAACGGTCATTCCATTCTAGCAATAGAATGACAATGGGGTGTCAATATGAAACTACGAGAGTAGTTCACGTCAAAATGAATTTAGTGATTCATGCAATTATTTTTTATGCACACTATCGAATGTACTTTATTCAACAAAAACAATGTAATATAATAATAATAATAATAATAATAAAGTACGGATAATAAAACACAGGTTTTATTGATTCTTGCTTATAGGAATACCAAATAATACAAACAATACACAACCGTTGTTATGGAAATTGTTCATTTGTTATTCAACATATTCGATGTAAACGTCAACTGTGCCGTAAAACAACATATTGTAATACGATTTGTCGCTAAGCTTTCTCATCAATAAATAGGCGTCAAACCGGCTGAAAATCTACGCAGACGCAACTCACCGTTTTAAAAAGTACGCGCACGAAGTCGCATTTATTCGAACTGTTTGTAAAGTGGCCGTGAGACTGTTAGTGACAATTCACGAAAAGGGGGTTCAACAAAGGTTCAACTGCAACAAGAATCATTCCTGCTGCCATTAAACGTGTTTCTGGTTTTTTCCACTGTTTCAGAGACTGTTCTTCGGCGATTTGCATTGATCAAAGCTGCAACAGGTTTAATGACAACAGAAGTTACTCTTGTTGCAGTTAAAGCTCATTGTGCTTGATTCTCACGAACAGTTTCAAATACTTGCGAGTTCTTGAGTGCACTTCTTTGAAGCTGAGTCTGCGTAAAATGTCAGGCAAGGTTTGCATGACAACGGTTTTACATTGTCCTGAAGTACGTTCGAAAATCAAGAGTTAGGAGTAGTGTGCGGTTTGAACTATTTGGGTCAGCTGTCACAAAAGTTAACTTAGCTACACGAGTCACTAAATTCACCGTGTCACGGCGTAAATGTAGGGTTTGGGAATGAACTACCTTCGTATAAATAGGTGTAAATTATTATTATTACTTTCATAATTATTTATTATTAAAGGAATAAGTGTTAGATGTGGTTGAAAAGCTATTTTTATTCCCTGTACAGAGAAAAGTGATAACATACAGGGTGTTTCATTTGGAAAAAAAATTACCAACGCTCCAATTAAACCAAACACCCTGTATAAAAATCAATTTTATTATTTTTCAGAGCAATTTAAGAGAGATGACTTATTATCTCTTTAATATTTTTCTATCTTTTGAAATAATAAAATGATCTGAATAGTACGTTTTGGTGAATCGCCCTATATATGTATATTTATCATTTTATTTTGTATAAGAACTATATTGTTACCCTTAAGTTTACATTATTTAGAAATGTGAACATTTTTCAAAATGTTCGACTTAAATTGTACCATTTTTCAATGTCACTACAGGAAACCAATAATAATTAACCGGAAGAAGAACCATTGATTCCGTGTAATAAATACAACAATAAAGAACAGAAGCATGTGATTCCGAGATTTTTCTAAATTATATAAGCCCACGGTCAGGGTAAAATGCGCAGAAAATTGCGCGTCCGGAAGGAAGACTATAAAAGGAAATACAAAAGATATTTCTTTTATTAATTTTCGAAATTTTATAGCGGCAAAATGGGTGTTACTCGACTCGTATTGGTTTTCGTTCTACTTTCCGTGTGCTTGGAGTACATTTTCGCGGTATGTGTTTTGTTTAATTTTTGTTATAACAATTGAATTACTTATCTTTAGGTACTTTTACGACCCAATAATTTTCAAGAACATTTTAAAAAACAAAATTGATACCGTTCAAAGTGAACGGTGATCAAAAACAAAAGAGAAAAAATCAAATTGTTTGGCGAGTTAAAAACAAAAGTGGGTGATGTTGTTTTTAAAAGGAAAAAAAAGCGGCAAAAAGTTGAAAAGGCGTCAAGTGTGCGGCTTGACCCAAATTCAAACGCGAATTATGATAAAACAGTTCCGACAGTTATAATAATGATGATAATCATTTGTATTCAACGTAACGAGGTTTTAATTTTACCGAATTCCTTTTCGTAATGTGTGAATCATCTTGTGCTGTTAGGTTTAATTGAAGAAAAGTGACCACACGTCTTCTCTGCGTGTTGCGTGTTGCATTAAAAGTCTTAGTTTGGTCTCATTTTTACCCCTGAAGCTAAGTCTCGAAAAATTTTGTTTTGTTGTTATTTCTAACGACCTAATTTTTTCCATAACCAAATTTGTTTAGAAAAATCCTACAGAATCGACATGGTTGACGTGAAGTCAAAACTGTCCCAAAAATCACCTTCTAAGATTGGGCCAAAGCGATGACCTGCACATGTCTGCTGCTTGATAAAAATAAAGCAATCACTGTGCTATAGCGTGTCGGTTTCTAGTCTAAAAATTGGGCTCTTAATAAAAAAAATAATTACAAGACATAAATAGCTCAAAAAACGCTGCATTCCCCCAGGTCAAAATACTGGAAAGTATTCCTTTCGTAACAATGGGACACTTAATGCAAATTTCTTGCAAGAATCAAACGCGAACATTGAATGTAAATCTCGTGTTTTGAATGGTTTTGTTTACTTGTTCAATTCTTCCGTTTGGTGAAATTGCGTAGCACTTCCTTGAGAAAATAAATTGTGATTTAACGCAGAAAAATAAGTCATCAATTTCCTCACTTGTAGGAAGGAAAACATTATGGCTGATTTTTTTACCGTGGGAAAAACGTCAAAGTCTGATACATTTGTTTTAAAACTCTTATTACTATTATTTTTTTTTTTTTGTTGCTGAGGCTAACGCTAACGCTACAAAGTAACCCATCTGTACCTAGAAATATTGCCAAACATTTTGATGTATTGAAACATATTTGTACACACTCAGGGAAACGTAAAAATCCACAAAAACTTATTATTATCGATCCCAATAAAAATTAAGCATTTTGTTTGGCATTTGCAATAAGGAAACTTGAAGGCAACAATAAACATTTACAATACAACCTTATAAAATATTTTTATAAGGCTAGAAAAATTCAAATGATTTTCCCCCTAAAAACCAACTTTTTCTGTTTTAAGGCACCAAATCCAAACCCTTCAGCGCTTGCTGAAAGGCAAGACTTGATCCAGCGCTTCGCGGAGTTTCTCCATGAAGACAAGGAGTTAGCCGGGGCCTTAGAGAAGGTAGAATGGAGTGAAGACCAACTGGTGAGGAACAGAAGGCAAGCATCAACCAGTACCACCAGAGGATTCGATTCTGAAGAATATGATCCCCCCCAAGAAAAACCTGGATTTTTTGACAGAGCTGCGAAATTCGTCACCGAACTTTTACAACGATTTTTGAAATGGATCAACAACTCGGATAATAATTAATAAAGTATTTATTGGTTGTGCATTTTTTTGCATACAGTTATGTTATTTTGACTTTTTTGTAAAGTAAAGTAATAAAGTACCTAATTAATAAAAAACAATTAAAAATTAAACATTTTTTTAATATGAAAAAATACGAGACAGAGGAAAATGCATGTTTGTACCCCTATTTGATTTTGCGAATGGCAACAGGGAGAGGACTACACTTTTTTACTTGTATATACTTTCATTATGGACGGGAAAGGGATGAGTATTGATTTCATGAAAATTTTTGAAATCGAAATTTTGACTGAAATACATGATTTGAACTTTCTGGAAACAAAAAAATTTGTTTTAAAAAAATGTGTCTGTTGGGTGGGTGGGTATGTGGATGGGTGGGTGTGCGGTGGATCATAAATGTCAAACGGATAGTCGGATTTGGATGAGCTTTGGAATCTGGGAGTATATCAAAAATTCACCGACAAAATAAGCTTTAAAAAAACGAAACCTGAAGTTTTCAATTTTACAAATTTGAAAACAAAATCTGATAGAAGACTTTAGTGCCTTTTTCCCGAACTTTCTAGCTTTAAAATAGCTGTCGTTACAAATTTTTGAAAATTTTGATTTTAGAGCCTTATTACTCAAAAACAGGTAGAAAGATCGGGTTCAAATATTTTAACGTCAATGTCCCATAGAGACACAATGTTAATGCGCACAAACATTTTTGAAAAGTTAAAAGCTATGAAGTGAAAAATATTTCCAAAATCTCGAAAATTATCAAAAAAATATTACCTAAAAACTGGAAACATGATTTTTTAAAATCTTGTAAACTTATAAAGCTAAAGATGAGCTACAATTTGGTTTGTCTCCCAGCCCGTAAATATTTCTTTGACGCCTTCTATGAATTTTTGAAAATCGAATATTCATGCCCGTCTTTTTAATAAACTGGGGACGATAAAAAATTTTTGTTTAAGCTAAATTGCTCATGAGTAATAGTAGAATAAGATTAAGAACTTTATTTTTAAATAAGTAATATTTACGAGGAATCTTTTTCCAGAAAATCAAAAAATCGATTTTTTTTTTCAATAAAAAAATTTCCGTCGCATCTTAATCAGCATAGGAACATCAATGCCAACTTAAAAAGCACAAGGTAGATAGCAAAACACACAGTGCAGTGAACATAGTAATATCAATTCATACTAGGCAGGCAGAAGCTGACCGCTGTAGTTTATGAGTTATGACTATTATTACTTGTCCTTCTTGTTTATATTTAAATACTTTACAGCTGTAAACAGTTCTTAGTTAGACGTGCTCTAATTGTTGTGATTAGATATATAAAAGTAATTATTTTGTATAAGTGTAGGAAAGTCCAGGCGAAATGCTTCGCTTTCGCTCATATTTTAAATACTCTTCAGTTCAAATTAATTATAAAACAAGAAACAAATATTCATATAAAACTAATGATAATCTTTTATTAAATGTATGATTAAGTTAATTACTTTGATACCCTTTGGTACGGTCACTGGAAGAAGATGACTTAACAGTTTGAAATTTTCTGAAATGGCCACTCAGTTCACCAGATTTGGCCCCCAGACTGTTTTCTTTGGGGATATGTTAAAGCCGAGGGTTAAACCGTAGGTTAAAATTTGTACACCATACTTCGCCTCACTAAAGAACTTCCACTACTTCCTCTGAGCTTTCCTTACTTCCTTTGCATTTTTCTGGTTTTATGAACATGCGCAGATACTAAAAATTTCTTTGAAACGTCCCCCTTCTCAAACTTCTTTGATTTTCCTTGGACTTCTTCCGTACTTCTCAGGACTTTCCCAATTTTGTGCGTATGCGCAGAGTATTTAAATTTCTTATATATGTCTTCTGCTTTGTGGGAATTCGTCGACTTTTTTAACCTTCCCACGTACTCCTTTGAATTTGCTTAGACTTTCCTAAGATTCCCCGACTTCCCCGAGACTTCCATCAGCGAGTACACCTGCCGTTTACTCCTCGGTTAAAGTTATAATGAAGAAAAAAGAAAAGAAGAGACTTGGTTTCGACTATCGTTAGAATACACCACTACATGTTTCGTTCTTATTTAAACTCGTCAGGTGGGCATAGAGCGGCCGTAGCTCTGTGGTAAGCGCGCGGGCTACCAATGCAGCGGATCCGGGTTTAATCCCCGGCACGGTCGTTCTCCCTCGCAAGACAACGGGAAACCAGCGAGGTGGATTTTCCCCAGGAAAACCTCTCCGGAGAAGAAGTGCATGCACTTCCTGTGGTTCGGAGCCCACATTAAACTGTAGGTCCCCTATGTCTGTCTGTGCAAAATTATCTATCGCAGCGCACCAAACACAGACATAGGAAAGAGGTAGCCAACGCCCTGAATAGGGTATGGCACTATAAGAAGAAGAAGGTGGGCATAATTCTTATCATTACTGAAACCAAAAGCAAACAAGCAGATATACGCCAGAAAGTAAAACAATAATAATTAATGCAATGCTGTAATGAAGAATAAATTATATTCACTTTGAACTTTAATGTTTTTGTTTTGTTAAAGTTAACTAAAAAAATCCAAAATAACCGCTTATACGCCCGTCCCCTCAATTATAATGTATTTGCAATAATTATAGTTCATTTTCCATTTAGAAATAAATACTTAGTAGTTTGAAACATTTAAAAGCCGAGAATAAATTATATTTAATAATTCTAATTTTTAGATCGATGTGACAATTGTAATATTCCATAATTATACATCGTTTTCCGTTTAAAAATCTGATCAAATATTTGAATTTCCCGCTATTGTAATTAAAGGGACAAACGACCTTGTACGTAGTAAAACAAAAGACGTAACAGAAACAGGTTGACCACCACACGTAGTAAATAAAACCCCTAGGCCAACCGAAAAATTTATAAATTTTACGACCTTATGGGTGGTGCTACTACTGAGGGCGCGAAAACATGATTATTTTGGTTTTTAAAAGATAGTTAGGTTATAAATTCTGCAAAATATGTGTTTTAAGATAAACTTAAATAGAATTTAAGCCAAACAAAGTGAAAAATAAAAGGAGAAGAAATTTATTATTGTATATGGGACTTGTTTTGAAGCTTAAATAAACAATTTCGATGTATTCCTGGAAGTTTCAGCGTAAAACACAATATAAAAAATACAGAGTTCGTATTATAAGTAAGTACTAATAACAGACATTCAAAATGCTTTTTTTTTCGTAGAAGTAATAGCGTATTTGTGTTTGCAATCGTAATAATTTAACCAGAGAGGTATCATTACATAATTCGAGCAAATTTTCAGAAAAAAAAACATTCGACATATCCCATTGCTAATTGGATCGGTGAGCTATTTCGTATGAAAACAGCAAATACCGAAAATGATACGGGACGAATCAAATTACATACAATTTAGTACAACCTTCAGATTCAATTACATAACGATTCTTCAAAACGGTTAATTAAGCCTCACAATGATAGCACAGGATTTATGGTAATAGATTTTAAATAACTATAAATGAACAGAAACCAACACATTATCGCATTAATTGAAAATGTTGCTCGTCTATACATTTTTGTTGGTTCCCTATTTTGCTTCATTAGTTGTAAGTTGTTAATATTTTTAACACGCTTCATACTTGGGTAATTATTATTTGTTGTTTCTAGGACGGACAAACGAAATGTGGAAATCGACCTACACAGTTAATAAACATAGAATCTGAATGTGAAAATGCTCCGGAAGTTAAAGCCAGTTTGATTGAACGAATTGAAAATCGAGCTAAAGGATTTTTTGAAAAAGCAAAACAAGAACTTGGGATTAAAAGTGATGCAAAAGTTGAACCTAAAAAGGTTTGAAACACAAAAGGGATAACGTTGTGCAAAAGTATTAATATTTTTTTAATTTCAGTGTGAATATTATAAATGTATTTTTGAACGATTGGGAATGGTATGTATAAGTTTTCTTTTAACTTTCTCACACCTTATGCATATTTACATAAATTGATCTAAAAAAGGTAGTAGGTCTCCATATACATTTGAAATTTTAAACCACTAAACTTTTTAACAAAATTTCTTGTTGATTCTCACTCAAAGATCTCTAGTTTGTAAAAAACAGCGTTTGGCGTTGGTGACTAGCCTTGGCAGCTCAAGATTCAAAAAAGGAAGGGAAAGTTAGACATTTCTTTATATCATTTGATCAGACACGGAAATTTTGTAAATTAAAAATAGCGTTTGTAGCAAACTCAACACTTTTTCCGAAATTATCTAGTTTTAAAGTGACGGACGACATAGGCGCCAATTTCACGGGGCCGACAATGGCAATTACCCCTGTCCTTAGTTAGCCACGGTCATTTTTTGTTGTACTCTTTTTCTTGAAAAAAAACAAGTAAGAATATGTCCCATGTATTGTTGTACATTTCGACGAGGTCTATCCGTCTGCACAAACCCCATCTCGCTAACCCGCCTGGTTTAGGAGTTACAGTGTCCAAAAACAAGATTGACACCATCTACCGACAAAAGTCGGAGCATTTTGGTATCGGTTCGCTACATCCAGTTAGATTTTAACGAGCTCTTTCGATTGGTTAAAGCTGCATTTCGCTGTCTCGTCTCTTCGAAATATAAGCTCTCGAAAATCGGATATTTTTCAAAAATTAACCAAAAATTCGCGTGCTCTCTCAACTTTAACCGTGAATAACGGGAATACTAAGTAAGATATTTAGATGTGGACCTATCCGACCCTTTTTTGGAAGTACCCTTAGTTTTAAAATATGCCACATATAGTTAACAGCCGCCAGATGGCCAAAGTCGCGATTTTAGTTTTTTTTTGGAAATTTTAAATCGCTCTCGTTTTTACATTTGTCGTTCGATTTTCACGAGGACTTTGCTAAAAGGTGCCCCGGGCGGGGCCTCGAATTTTGCTCCAAGGAGTACCCGTTTCGAACTCAACCATCTTCAAAATTTATTTCACTTTTTAGTTTCCCATATTTCTACTGAAGTAAGGAAAGTTATGATTTCATGCAAATTTTCTAATTTCAGATTTTAACGGAAATACGCGTTTTGAGGTCCAAGAAACCTTAAAAAGTGGTTTTTAAAAAATGTCTGTCTGTGGGTGGGTGCGTGCGTGAGTGCGTTCGTTTCCCTATATCTCCAGAACCCCTTAACCGATTTTTATAATATTTAGAGTGTAGAAGTTTTTTAGTTGCAGGTAGTTCTTTGTAAGGTCGTTTATCGGAACCGGAACCGGAAACGGAAATTGGACCAGTTTTTTGGTATAGATTGTTTTTAAACACTTTTTAAAATTTTAAATACAAAGCGTTGTAGTGCATCTAAAGACAAATCAAATGCTTTTTTTCAAAATGCTGTATCTTCAAAATGAAGGCCGCTACGAATTTTTAAAAGTTTTAACTTTAATGCCCGATTACTCAAAAACAAAATATACAATCAATACAAATTATCATATTATTTGATAGCTCTTAATAAGGATAATCAAGTGATGTAAAACAAGCGATGTAAAAATATTTTTGGAAAAATGAAAATTGTAGATATGCTAGCAGCTCAAAGTTTTGAACATTTTCAAAAAAAATTTCCTCGAATACTGCCCATGCCATTTTTTTAAAACTTTTTGAGCCGATAGAGCTTGAAATGAGCTACAAATTTGGTTTTCACTAATCTCCTAAATTTCACTTTGACGCCCTCTAGGAATTTTTGAAAATTTTGAAACTGACGCGTTTTCAATTAGCTCTAATAAAAAAAGTTTTATTCTTTGCATGCTTTTGATAACTCTATAAATAAAGTTATTATAAGCATTTTCAATCCGAGCATTGCCTATCGGTTAGCGAGCGCGCCCCGTACGTAACCAACGCCTTGAGTCTGGAGCGAGCGGCTCGAGATGACTAGTAGATGTAAATTTCAATTACTTCTTGACGCAACAATATTTAAAACGTAACAAGTATGGAAAAGTACCAGCGACCTCTTTCGCCCATGTTTTTACCTAAGGTACTTTTAGCCCGGCCAGAGGTCCGGCGAGGGCCGTAAAATCGTAAAAATTAAGCTTTTTTGCGTGGCATGGGATCGAAATCCAGGTATGGTTTTTATACGGTTTTCGCACCATATCAAAAATCAGGGAGAATGGATACTTACGCTTCGGTCTTTACAACCATGTGCGATTTCATGTTATCACCTTTTCCGTAACTCCGCTATAGGTCACCACACTTATTTCTTTTGTTCGCGGCTCGGTCTCAAATTGAGCTAAAGAAACAAGACCTGCGCCATTCAACGCGCAAAAGGACCGGACACAACGCCCTATATGAGACGTCAAAGTCGCACATCTTTTCCTATGGTTACAGATAAAAATAGAATTTTTGAAAGAAAAAACTTGGAAAAGTCGGAAATTTACATTTATAAACGGAAATATTTCATATTTGCTGCAGATTTAATCCTCACCCTTACTATAACATATTGAAGGCGGAACCCGATCGGTTAACCCGTTCAGGAACGACACTGCTTTGAATGGAGCTCGCAAAATCGGACCTCTGCACGGAGATGTTTTGGCTATATATTGAACTATAAAGGTCAACTTTTCTTTATTAAAAAGTCAATCGATTGGTCTAACTACCTATTATAATTTAAATTGGTTTGAAAAAAATTTTTTGCTGTAAAAAAACTGCCTAAATTGACCATGTTTGGCGCACAACTACAGATAGTTTGCTGCTACGGGCGGCCTCGGGGATGGTAGCTTTGGTTAGAACTTTTGCTGTTTAACAATTTTTTTAATAAAAACAAAATTCAAAACAAGCCATCTTCAGAGTCAAAAATATCGAAACGCGTTGGTCTAAAGGAGGCGGCGCCAAAAATCGATATTGACATAAAATACCAAATCGATCGATTCTTGACCATATACAAAGAAGTACTGTACAAACCGCATCTAAATATCTCGCTTAGTTTTTCCGTTATTAACAGTCAAAGTGCAGGAGTGCTGGCGAATTTTTGGCCGTTTTTTGAAAAATATCTAATTTTCGAGAGCTTATATTTCAAGAAGGAGGGAGACAAGATAGCGAAATATGGATTTCACCAATCGCAAGAGCTCTTCCGAATGAAGCGAATCATTGTGAAAAAGTTGAAAATTTGCCGCTAGGTGGCTCCAAACGTGTTTTTTGACACGTTGTAGCTCCGAAACCAGGAGGGTTAGCGAAATAAGCTTTGCACAGTTGAATAAAGATCTCCAACCCTGCAATTCAAAGTCGTAAACTTTTTGAAACACCATGTATTCAAAAAACTAATTTTTGCAGGGTCGTACTTGAAAACCGTACGTTTCGGCCCTATAAATATGACGTCATTCCGCTTTTGCAAACATCTTAGAGACACATTGGGGCATAACATATTGGGTGCCCGGTTTGAAGCGCGTTTCGTGCGTCTTTAAACAAAACAAACCCCAAATCAATATCTGAATTAGAAAATTTTTTGTGAATTTTTAAACACGAAGTCCACTACTCTGCCCCTAAGATGAAAATCACAAGTCGGTGCCTGTGATAGACAATAGATGTTTTTAAAATTTTGACGCCTTTTTACTCAATAACAATATGGTACATTGCGATGCAATTTGATATTGTACTAGCCCTAAAAAAACACAATATTAGTATGTACAAGAATTTTTGAAATCATAAAAACTACGAAGAATAAACATTTACAAAATTCTTGAATATCATCATTTTTTGCAAATTAACGTCTTTAAATTAGAGAACCGTATCTGATAGAACCCGTTATACCAAATCCCCCAAAGATTATGTATGCATGTATGTAAAAAAGACAGAATACCTAATACATAAAGTTTCTTTAGTAGGCAACAGCAAATTTTTGCTTATTGTTATATATTATTTATATTTTACCTTTTTTTTTCATAAAAACCACAAAACTTGTTTTTAAACCAGATTATTATTAGATGCAGTGTTTATTTATCCCTCATCTCTGACTGATACAATTTGTCTACCTACCTTTTAGCGTTCCACATCAAACTATTTTTTTAAATAAAATAATGCCTTGATTTTATGTCTAAGATTTTAAACTATTTTCGGTTGCTAAAGAAACTTGTATTCTTACAACTCTTCAAAGTTTTAACGAGTTTAACGCGCCGATCATTTCAATGGTATAATTTTGATCTGCTTGTGGCCAAACCTGTAGAATATCAAATGTTGGTGAAAAGATAATTAATACCATTTAAAGCATCAAAAAGTCAAGTGACGTGCTACTCCCCCCCCCCCCCCCTTGAGATTATAAAACACGATTTAAATTTTATAGCTCAATCAACTCGACCTGCCCGATTTAAGCTTGATACAAACATGGATAAACAACAATGTTGATTCTGCAAATAAAGGCGAGTTAAACAACCAAGTTTCTGCCTGTTTCCGTCTGCTTGCAACTAGTGCTGTTAACATACAAACCAATTGCGAAACTACAACTCATCTTATGATGTGCCTACATTCTGTAGACAAGGTAATAATGCTTTATTCATGCAATGCTTTAAAGTCAACTTAATTTTTAATTTACAGTGCGAAGTTTTTAAGTTCCCCTAAGTGCTTTACTGCCAGCCCAATTTTAGACGGCATCTGCTGGATGGATACAAGTTTTGATCAGTTGCTTTCGTTTATATTTAAGCTAATTTATCAATAAAGCATTCTGTATGTATGTATAAGTAAGATGTATATATTATTACAAACAAAAATATTTAAAATGTAAATTCCAACAGAAAGTAATTTTGAGTTTTTTTTTTGAAATCCTTATTGATATCCCTGTACAGTGTGTTGCCTACACACTACACTACGTTCATTTATTTCACTTTTATGTAATAATCTTCGAATTTTAACTAACTCTTTTTGTTGATACACTGTATGTATTCTTAAATCGTATATGGAAAGTCCGAGAAAGTAAAAGAGAAAGCCAAAATATGTAAATTAAAAAAATTTTGGCATCTCATTGAGCCAATTTTTGACATTGAACTTGATGGTAAAACCGTTTCAGACCGTGGTAAAAACAAAAATGAGAGAAGCATTTTGCCTAGACTTTCCTATACGTTTAAAAAATAATAACCTTTATGAGTCTAATCACAACAATTACCTACAGCACATCAAAGGTCTGTAGATAGAATATTGGCCGTGCCAAAATCGTTTACTTACGGACCTTGAGATCATCTAACTAGAAACTGTTTATAGTTTTAGCGTATTTGAATATAAACCCTTGCTAATCCGTCATTGCAAGAAAGACGAGTATCAGTAGTCATAACTCATAAACTATGCGAGTACCAATTTCAGGATGGTAGCTTACGCAGCAGTCAGCTTCTGCCTATTATGATGTGATTACTACTATATTCATCTCTTACACACTATATGTTTCGTTATCTACCTTGTGTACTATTAAGGTGTCATCAATGTTCCTAAGCTAATTAAGTTGACAATTTTTTTTTTGAAAAAAAAATTACTCGTGCTTTAAAAATACCAAAAACGCATAGATAAACTTTTTCGGCACAATTGGGGAGAGGGTTACAAAATTAATCCCCCAACAATATTACTGCACCTAAAAATAAAGTTCTTAATCTTATTCTGCTATTACTCAAGAGCAATTTAGCTTAAACCAAAATTTTTTATCGTTTCCCGTTTATTAGAGAGGGGCATGAATTTTTGATTTTCACAAATTCATAGAAATTAGCAGACCAAGACACGAATCAAATTGTAGTTCATCTCAAGCTGTGAGCTTACAAAATCAAAAAAAAATCGTGTTGCCAGTTTTTGAGCAATATTTTGTTGAAAATTACCGGAATTTAAAAAATATTTTCTACTTCATAGCTCTTACCTTTTCGAAAATTTTTGTGCGCAGTAACATTGTCTCTATAGGGCTGTTATAATAAAAATTTTGAATCTGATTTGGAAGCTAAAAAGTTTGAAAAAAAAACGTTAGATTTGCCCTAATATCTAATCTAATATTCCAGTTTCAGACTTAGAAAATTCGTTTTACTAAAAAAACGTGAAAACGTGAAACTTCCGTTTTCGGATTTTTTCAAATACTATTTCCCTGATTAATTTTTGATATACCTCCACAGCTCATCAAAATTAGACCGTTCGATTGGCAGTTATGGAGCGCACATACCCACCCACCTATAGCATACGCCTAAAATCAGTGATGTGATTTTACCGGTAAAATAAAAAACGGTAAGTAAAATCATTATTTTACCGGTAAAATACGGTAAAATACCGGTAAAATTAATTTCACGTCAAAAATGATGGATCATTGGATTCCTTATGAAAAACCATTTAGTTTGATACTAGATACTCGACAGGTCTACTTAATACTTGATACCAAAACACAAAAATACAATTATTTATAGTTTATAAAAATATAAGGGTTATGTAACTTACAGTTACAGTTATAATTATTAAAGTATACCTAAATTAAATACAAAGCAAAATGTGATAACGAAAATAAAAAATACGAAGATATAAATCGCAATAAACATAAAATAAAATAAACTTATGCATATAAACATAAAGTTAAACAAACTTAATAAATGTAATTGATGTAACTTTTAATAACAAAAATAAAAAATATTTTTATATATTATTATATTATAATATGATTGGTTTAAAGAAATTACTCTTTATTTAGGTTTCCTACCACAAAACATTTCTGGCCCTTTCCAAGAAAAATAATGTTTTGTTTTGGAGTACGACGAATATCTGCGCCTGCGCGCGGCAATTCGAAATGATTTTACCATTTTACCGGTAAAATGTGATTTTACTTTACCGGTAAAATACCATTTTACCATTTTACCGATTGGTAAAATACCGAGACTCACATCACTGCCTAAAATTAATATTATGATGCCAAAATTTAATTTTATGACGTCAAAAGTGGATTTTTGATTGATTGTTTACAAAAATGCAGTCAATATACAACGATTTTGCCTTACCATTCTCAATATTGCATAAAGCCAGCGACAAAGGTTTTTTTGGCGTCATAAAATGTTTTTTTGACGTCATAAACAAATTAATTGGCGTTAAAAATTTACAAAACATTGTGATTTCAATAAATAATAAATCTGATGTCTCCATTTGTTTTTTTACGCCAAAAAATCTTTTTAGACGTCTAAAATTAATACTTTGACATCAACATTTAATTTACGGGCGTCACAAATTATTAAAAAACTATTTAGTTATTAATAATTTAAACTTGTTTTTTGACGTCAATATAAAATTGATTTACTGGCGTCAAAATGATTATATATTGACCGTCTGCAGATCCCTTACACAATTTAGATTAAATAATAAATCTACATAAATGCTTTTTTTAATTATGAGCCATATTTGCAGAGGTCAATAAACGATTTTTTGACCTCAAAAACATTTTTATTAACATCAAAATATGAATTAAAAGAATAATTTTTTGTCAAAAAGGTATTTATTAACGTCAAAAATCATTCATTAATGTCAAAACATGTTATTGTTGTCTAAAAATAATTTATTTATAGTTTACGAATAATGTAATCGTTACTTTATTTTAAACTAGCTAATACCCGGCGTGTGTTGCTACGCCTAAATATCTCTACTCCAGCGCCACCTATCAGGTCCATTTTTTGTAAAAATATTTCTTTCCGCGTAACTAACATATATCCTGAATTTGAGCAAAATCAGACAATAAACACACATTTTCGTAAATGTTGATGGCGCCACCTATTTTTTGTAAAAAAAATAACCTTCCAAAACCTTCCTCTCCTCAAAACACACTTCGTGTCAAAGTTTGAGCTCAATCGGCAGAGTAGTTTCGGAGTCTATAGGGAACATACACACAAACACTCACTTTTATATATACAGGGTGATTTTGAGAACCGGGCCACTATTGTCAACTTTTTTATTTTTAAAGATACAAAGTTGGTTAAATTGAGAAAAACGTGTAACTTTTTCTTCTGGTTACGACGGTGAAAACGAAAAAACAATTGGGCATCGCCTTTTCAAGTTATTTGTTAAAATGACTTTTTTTTTAATTGAACACGCTGTATTTTATTATATTTTTGAATTGAAAGCTTTATTCTCTTTAAAAAAGTATAAGGTCAAACTATGATTAAATTAACAAATAACGCCATATTTTAACTTTTAATGGTTTAATAACATAATCGCAACAGCCGTGAAACAAAAGCTACTTGTTTTATGGTACAGGTCAAAATATCTTTCAATTAATATGTATAAGAGTAATTATTATAGTAACTGCTCTTATTGAGCACCACCATTATCTAGACAGCCATATTTTAACACTTTAATAACATCATTGCAACAGCCGTGAAACAAAAAGTAGAATTCGCTTGTTTTATTGTTCTATTTTGACATTTAGCAGGTGCTAATTTTATTTAACATTTAAGATAAATAATTTTACCCAAAACACAAGGCCGTTGGAGATCCTAATTTTTCCTTCGTTGTAATTCTACCATCAGGATGGTGCACCCCACATAACGCTGGTATAGTAGGTACCTACTTAAATAATCAGTGTGGAACCTAATGGTTGGAACATAGGGGTATGTACGTTGGCCCCCACGGGCATCTGACATGAATCTCTAGATTTTTTTCTTTGGGAATATCTACAGGATATTTATCGAGATAGATACAACAGTGTAGAAATTTAGTCGAATCTATTACAAATGCATTGTAAACATTGCTCACGGAATGCTACGTTGAGTTTCCAATAATGTAGTTGAAGAATTTACTGCTGTCTAAATAATGATAGGGTCCAATTTGAACAGTTATTGTAATAATTACTCTTATACATATTAATTTAATGATATTTTGACTTATACCATAAAACAAGTAGCTTTTGTTTCACGGCTGTTACGATTGTTATTATAGGTTAAATGGTTAAAATATGGCGTTATTTGTTAATTTAATCATAGTTTGACCTTATACTTTTTTAAAGGGAATAAAATGTGCAATTCAAAAATATAAAAAAATAATTTAAAAAAAAAGTCATTTTAACAAGTAACTTGAAAAGGCGATGCGCAATTGTTTTTTCGTTTTCACCATTGCAACTAGAAGAAAAAGTTAAATTTTTTTCCTAATTTAATAAACTTTGTATCTTTAAAAATAAAAAAGTTGCCAATAGTGGCCCGGTTCCCAAAATCACCCTGTATAGATTGTATGAATGAATGTCGGACTACAAGAAATGAATGCTTTTTTCAGGTCAGAAATTTTTTAACCAATTGAAGAAGGTATAATTGTTTTCTATAATTCAGGATAAAAAGTAAAACAGCGTCCCATACATTGCAGTGCTTAAAACGTACATATATGGTGTGTGCATTGTTGTTACAAAGTGATTCATAGTTCGTACCAAATATTGTATATTTTGATTTTGGAATATAGCTCATTTATCAAAACAGCAGCAATGTTTATGCTACTGCTTGAAATTTTTGCAGGTGCTGGAGCGCCTGCAGGCGAAAAAGCTACGCCACTGTTTTACAGTTGCTCAGGTAATTAATCCCTCATCAGTGTATATTTGAGCCACTGTTTTCATTCCACAGCACTACTGGCACCTTATTAAGGGATCTCCAGTCCCCATTTTACCAAAACACTCAAAGTTGAAAGGTCTAGAATGTATATAGTCCTGGATATCGTTATATTATAGCATTTTTCTGACGTTTTGTTTATTTGACAGAAATAAGCCTTGTTAAAGAAATCGCAAAAATCAGTTTGATTACTAATTTTTTGTTACATTTAAAACAATGAATCAAAACTTAAACAAAAACAACATATTTCAGTGGAAAAAATCAATTTTTATTAATTACATTAACAAAATAATATTAAATTGTAGTTATGATGGTAACGGTAAGAATAAAAATGTGCACTTCCAAAAGATGTTGTTTATTACCATCACATATTATAAGATTGTACAATAAATACAACGAAATTAGAAGTGCAGATCCCAGTGGACGATTACTGCAACAAAAAAACTCAATTAGTTCATTAATCCAAACCAAACAAAAATTTAAAATAAAATACAAAGCTTTTTTTAAAGTTTGTGCCATGAAATCTCAACTCGCTGGTACAGCACCATTAAAAATACATCAATAGCAAAAAACCACAATGTTAAAAGCTCAAGCTATAAGCACTAAAAGGCAAATCACACTCTGTACATCACAACAAACGCTACTAATAAATTAATTCAAATCAAAAATGAAAAAAAACTGCACAAAAATTAAAAGGTTAAAACATATCACTCTGAAAAATACCTAAAGTAGTAACACTGACGATTGTAGAAATTACTTCTTTCCACTCTGAAAATAATAAGGAAAATAGAAAATCAAAGATACCCGAAACCTTAACCAAATCCACTGCAAGCAAATATATTTAAGAGACCGTTTTGTGATCCCTGGCCATACCACCACCAATTACATCCATTCGTCCCCAACACATAAATTTCCTTAACCTCAAAATCATAAAAACGTACCTTCTTAGCAGCAGCACCAACTTTAGCCTTTTTCGTGCCTCGCACTTTCTTCATTCTGTTCTTACGTTCTTTGCGTTGCTTACGAGTCTGTTGTTTCTTTTCATACAGGCCGTGACGTTGGAGTCTGTAACGAGGCTCAAATTTTTTGGCAAAATCTAATGTATCATAGATTAGGGCAAAACCGGTCGATTTGCCACCACCAAAGTTTGTTTTAAAACCAAATACAAAAACTACATCTGGGGTAACCTGAAAATGGGTAAATCAAGAGTTAAAAGAAAGGGAACGAGCTTAAAAATAATCTTAAACATACCTTGTACATTTTCGCTAACTTTTCCCTAATTTCAGTTTTCTTAACTGAGGGCTGTCCTGGATGTAAAACATCCACAACCATTTGTTTGCGAGCCAACAATCTGTTGGTCATAAACTTGCGAGTGCGAATTGTCGCTGTGGTTCCTTCCGTCTACAATAAAAATTATGGTTAAAAATTGAAAGTCTATCAGAATTGAACCCTTATGATACAAATTGTACGTGCATACTTTTGCATAAAGCCCATTTTGACTTAATTTCATTTTAGCGATACATAGAAAAATTGTGAGGTTGGTCATAAAAATTTGCCTAATTTTTTCAATTAATCATAACGAAGTATTATCCAAACACAAAATAAATAAGTTAGCGCTAAAACGCAACGCTTTGTCCGGCTACTTTTGATGTTAATAACATTTGTGTGCAATATTTTCCCACAAAAAAGTGAGGTTACGGCCAAAAATTGGAACAAATTTACTTTTTCCACTATACTCGCCAACAATAAGCTACATTTCTTTTAAACACACCAAAACTCATTAAATTATAATTAAAATAACACACAAATTAGATTAAAAACTCAAAAAATGACACCATCATACCATGTTAACACTTTAGCAATTTTAAGCACAAAAGTCACTTTAAACCACAACTATTCCAATTAGTAAATGAACCAAGAGACGCTTTTGGTATTTTTCTGCACGATTTTGTACCACAGGGGCCGATGATGGTAGAAAAAGTCGATTTATTTACATACCATTTTGAGTTGTAAATTCGGCTGCGAATTCACCAATAAGAAAGGTTGGGACAACACTGCGCAAACTCGACAATGTTTGGTTTCCGGTTTCAGTTACGCGCGTAAATTTAAAATTTAAAAATTTTTTAAAAGAAATTTTATTTTATAATATTCAGTTCTTAAGATTCTAATTACGATACAATGTAAAAATAAAATAAATATGCTCATGTTTACACAGTGTTATGA
The DNA here is from genome assembly GCA_958336395.1 of Ctenicera cuprea. Taxonomy (NCBI): domain Eukaryota; kingdom Metazoa; phylum Arthropoda; class Insecta; order Coleoptera; family Elateridae; genus Ctenicera; species Ctenicera cuprea. Next base: position 26,588,763 of record OY284495.1, on the reverse strand, counting down.
GCATTAATGTTAAAATAGTTCACAAAATTGGCAGTGGAAGTCCTATCTTTAATATAAGACACTTCCTGAAAGACTTAAGTTTCATAACCTACATTTATCTGATTTATCATTACAAAAACATTCACTATTTTACTAACCATCCACAAAAAATATTGCAGCTTATTCGATAGTAAATTGCTTAGCAAAAATTGAATTAATTATTTAAGCATTATTAATTATACATACATAATCATGATTACGTACACATTCACATCACATCATATAACAACACACTTGAGACAATTGTTTTCCTAAAAATTAATTAAGTATAAAAAGGTGGCTAAAATATTTCTAAAATTCTTAATAATTTACTTGATAAGATTGATTTTTTGCTTTATGGGGAAAAATTCCGGTAAAGCTGTGCTTTGACCTTTCCTTTGTTTTGATTTCCTGCATGATTACTTCATTTTCTGTATTGTTCTCTCTAAAAAATCAGTTTTTTTTTTGATAAAAACAAATAAACGAAAAGTTAAGAAATTAAAAAATAACAAAAGAATTATATACAACAAAAGACAAACATTACAGAACTAACCAAAAAAGAAACAAATGAATTACAAAAAAAAAGACAAAACAATTGCAAGAATTAATTTCAAAAACCAAATGAAAATTAACAAAAGAATTATATAAAAATAAAACAAGAAATTCAAAATTAACAAGAAAAAAAAACAAAAAAGGAACTAAGGAAGTCACATTAAACAAAAAAATTATAATAAAAAGAAAACAAAAAAATTGCACAAAAAAACCAAAAGAAGCACAGTAACAGAATAATTTAAAAAAAATAGAAATAATATAAATAGACAACAAAAGAAATTACAGCAACAAAAATTTAAAAAAATTCTTTACCCTTTCTTGTTAAACTTAACCAATCTTGTAAGCATGCTGGTGATGCAAGGAATCTGCTTTTGCATGTGCATATCAGGATTATCAGGCGTATTGCTCTCATAATCGATGGCTACCCGACGGGAAACAGAAGTCAAAAGTGTGAGTAAATCTTGATCATATGCGCTCTCTTCCAACTCGATGCAAAGGGCTTGGATGAACCAGGAACCTCGGGTTGTGTTACGCCATGAATAATAACCTTACATTATTAATCTTTAATTATTAAATAATCAATTGTAAATCAATAACTACCTGGCACAGTTGAATATGCAATGAGTATATCGGCCTGCGAAGGAATTCTAAATGAATTTGGTTGTCCATCGGTTTCGGTTCTTGCTAGAGTAATACCGCCATCTAATTTATCTCCCTGACATGCTTGGATAAAAAATAACTTAGGTTTGCCTGCAATCACAAAATTATTAAATAATTAAAATTAAATTTTAAAAAACTTAAATAAAAACAATTGAATAGAAAACAGGAAAAAAAGAACAGAGTAAAAAAACAAAAAATAAAAATTATAAATTAACTTAAAAACAAATGGAAATAATAATACCAAAAAAATAAGCAATCAATAAATAAAAGAAAAAACAAACAGAAAAATAAACAGCAAAAACAAGTAAAAAAGAAAAACAAATGAATACATAAAAAGAAAAATCAATTGAATAAAAAAAGAGCCTACAAATGAGCAAAAAAACAAATTGAAAACAGAAAAAACAAAGTAACGAATAAAAAACAGAAGAAATACAACTAGACCACGAAAGCAAAGTTAAAAAAAAACATTTAAAAAAGTCTTAAAACTCAAACCTACCAGCTAAAGTGGGGCAATTATCTCCAGTAAACGGGCTCCAAAGATTTTCCGGTTTATATGCAGCATCTCTAGCATATAAAATTCCCAGTTCCCCATGAGTTAATACGGCCACCAAGACACAATCGCTTTCAGAATGATTTAAATTTGCAGCAGCATTGACTTGAGCCTTCAGTTCTGTGTACTCTAGGTTGTGAAACACTTGAACATCAAATCCCAATTTTTCTAATCGGCTTACCAGGCATTCACAGTCAACCTTTGTTCCTGAGCGATGTCGCAAGCCACCAACATCAAACACTTCATGATTAAAAACTAGGGCCAAGCCCCTATTCTTGTGATTCATATTATAATGTGTAGCGTTTCTTTCTGTCGACATAGAGGCCACGACTTTTTGGTACATGTACCTATAAAAAAATATTTGGTTACGCAAAAGTTTGTGGGACTTCATGAACTTTGGGGTTACCTTGAATTACCGAGAGCGTCCTGTTCATCGTCGATTTTGTTACCGTTTCCAATACAATTACCGTCTTGGGAATCCATTGTTTTATTTTTTGAACGAGAGTTTGATTTATTATACGAATAACACCAAACGTAAAACAAAAGAATCGAAATTTAACAAAGGGTTTTGTTTTCGTCGCTTTCGCGTCGTTTTTTGACAGTTTTGAAATGCGACATCCCCCGAGCGTTATTAAACGCAAAGATCCCTAATCGTCAAAGGTCATTTTACACTGTTTATAAATACTTGAAACCTATACGTAAAAAAATCTGAAAAAATTTATAAAATGTTTGGTTTATATTTGACTCAATTGATAAAAGTTCACGTATTAAACATGCGTTGGTATAACAATTAAAAATAACATAAGTGGTTCGGTGGGGTTTATTACACCCCATTTTTCACCAATAAATAAGCAACTGTTTTATAATTTAATATTATTTACAAATACAGTTTAGTTTTATGATTTTCTAGCGTTACGTGCTGCTGTATATTGACTCACTAGATGTAAATATATCAGATTTTCATTTTCAAAAACTAATAAACATAATTGTGATTATTTATACTTACTATTTTGTATTAATTAGGCTACATTTTAAATGTAACGTTTAAAATTTAGTCATATTGTTAAATAGTATCCGTTATTAAATATAATATGGCACCATATTTGGCCCTGCTGACATCTAGCAGCTAATTTGAGAAATACCTGAAATTCTCCCATTATACAATATCGTTTTGCCAACAATTAAGAAAAATGTTTAAAATTATCAATATTTAATGTAGAAACTAAAATTAAGTACATTATTGTCGTAGGGCAAGACACACATTAATAAGGAAATATAAAAACATATTAAAATAAATCTTTTCTTTGCTTTACCACGCGTCTTCCTCATACCAATTTTATTATTTCTGTCTTTTGGCAACAGGTTCTTGGCTTCATCTACATTTTCACACAATGTTTGAGCAATTTTCGAGTTCCTCCCGAGCTCCCATAGAGCAAACAGTTTTTGTCGTTCTTCTTTGTAGGAGATTTCTTAAACTAACTGGTACAGTTTAATATACAAGTGCCCAATATTCAACAAAAAAAAAGAATAAATAGAAAATAAATTGTACTTATTTTACAATTACACAATATAGTGGCGTGTAGTACACCCCAAGTTTATTAAGCGAAATTTTCAACTGCACAAATGCTTCTTTTGTTGTTATGCGTCGAAGAGATTAAGAGATACGGCGGCTTCCCGAATTTTCCGAATTAAGATTCGACAAATCCTGCATCCGTGTAGCCACAGGTGTGTACGTGTTCGAGCGTGATCGATCGAATTTAAGCAAACTGGCGAAGTTCCTTTCAAGATCTCCCAATTATAAGAACGTTGTTACAATTTCCGCCCGCATATTCTCTGGCGAATCTCATGGTGCTGATGTTGAATTAAGAGGTTGATAAGTGTAAGCTGTCATTGGAAAGTAAAAACAGTTACCTACCAGCTGTCTGTTGAAAGCAAAAACTGCACCAGTTAATGGCGCCTTTGCAGCACGCTAAATTTGTTGGAAAATGGTTGAGGCGGCAAAACGTATGAGGACGTCGGTTGATATTAATGTAGGTCGTCGTTCTAACAACTTAGCTATTCATATTTTGTTAAAAGCACTAACATTTTGTTCTTTCAATTGTTTTTGAGTGTAAAGAAAAATCAAAATAAATTTCAAAACATAATATACCGTGATTGCGGTAGGTTGTGGTAGGCTGCGTTCAGAGCCTGCTGCTAACATGAAGAAGTTTTTCAGGTTTTTCTCGAATGTTTTGTTAGGTAAGTGTATAGAAGTTTAATATTATTGAAAAGACAAAACAAATGCTCTGTCAAATAACACAAAAATGACTAGGGTGCTACCTATTTAAAATTATGACAATCGCGCGTCACACCGTCTACAGCATTGGTCAAAACTGTTTTTGAAGTATGCAGAAAGGTAGGTAAAATTTTATCAAAATTTTTTATCCAAAGTATTTATTGGTAAAACCACTATTTACATTTATTTTAACCAAAATCATTATTCCGCAGTTTTGAAGGTTCCTATATAGAGAAGAAGCAAAACGTTGTTTTTCAGGTATTGACAACAAAGAAATTCAAATAAAGTAGAAAAAATATTCTAATTCTAATTATTGCAGTATTTTCACAATAAACATACTTGTCTGCATATGTCCATTTAAATAAATTGTATTACTGCACGTTAAAAAAAATTGACTACACCCCAACACCCTTTCACCCTGATCACAATATTCATTACCGCTTTCGGTCATAACTAATGACAGCAGAAATGGGAGTATTGACCAGGTTAGTGTTATAGCTGTTTACAAAAGTAGCGTTGTCACTCCCCCCATACAGCACATGATATCTTATAGACATCCATTTTAGGTCCAGTCTAGATCGGCACGTCCATGAAGGTAGAACGGATATTCATAAAATAATCAGAATTGGTGTTTGCGGTATAGTTTGAGGTGCTTGGGCAGTATTATTTATAATTTATTATTTTTATTTCTCTGAAGTTATTGTGAGTTAATCTTTACAGTTGATGTTGCCATAGTTTTAAGCAAATAGTTACAAGTTGAAAGTTACGTAGATTTGCATGTGCAAACAAAATTTCAGATCCATTAAGAATGTCCTCGAGACATACCTACAGAAATGTGACAAACGGACTACGTATGGACTTCTATAAGGTTCTTAAATAAATGTCCTATGGACATCCATACTAACCACGGAGGATGTCCTATGGGCGTTCTTTGCTATATGGACAAAAGAATCTGTGAATGTTGTGACCAGAGCAGATGTTGCGACCAACGATGACAGTAAACGTAGTAACTGTGGTGGGGTTAGGACCACAATTATAGCTGAGAGTTATGACCACAATTAAAGCTGCTCATTGTGGCCAGGTTGTATTGGTATATATTATGCTCAGTGAGCGTTGTTACCTAAACCCCAACGAAAACTTTGGTTCAACATACCTTGGTTCTTCATTCAGCTACTAAAGTAAATCAGTTTTTAGTAGATAGCCAATTGGATTCTCTAACACATGTAATGCAAATCTGGAACCTCAAGTTTTAAACGCCGTATATAAACCATTTTCAACAAACCATGGTAAAATCGCGTTTTTCCGGATAACTCAAGTAAAAGTATCATTTGATAAAATTGTGGATAAAACTTTCCTTGTTGAACAATTTTCGTAAAAATTTGAGAAAAATATACTACAATTTTGGAAAGCAATAAACATCCCGTAAAACAAACTTTAATTAGGGCTTTTGCGTAGTAGGGAATATACCACAGATAGCGGGGATAAAGTTTTCCCGCGGGTTTAAATGTCAAACAGTTTTCTGCCATTTTATCTTCCCATTTGTTTTCGCGCCTTGGCAGAGTAAGCAGCCGCTGTCTAACCTTTAAAAAAAACCGTTGAAAGTAAAAAAGAATCAAACATGTCCGGTCGTGGAAAAGGTGGCAAAGTTAAAGGAAAAGCAAAATCGCGTTCAAACCGAGCCGGTTTGCAATTCCCCGTAGGAAGAATCCACCGTTTGCTTCGTAAGGGCAACTATGCCGAGCGTGTTGGGGCGGGGGCCCCAGTTTATCTTGCCGCCGTGATGGAATATTTGGCGGCCGAAGTCTTGGAATTAGCTGGAAATGCAGCGAGAGACAACAAAAAGACTAGGATCATCCCCAGGCACTTGCAGCTTGCAATTCGTAATGACGAAGAACTGAATAAACTACTAGCTGGAGTCACCATCGCCCAGGGTGGAGTCTTACCGAACATTCAGGCCGTGCTTTTGCCAAAGAAGACCGGCAGTACCACTACCTCTGCAAAGGGAGCTAAGAGTCAGTCACAAGAATATTAATTTCAATGTTTTTTTAATGTTGAATGTACGATGGGGTTTACTATGCTTATTTTTAAGTTTGTATTTTGTATTTTGTAATCGATGTAACTTTGTCATGATAAATGACTTTCATGTATTGCTGCCTTTTAGGAATATGTATCTATTAATTATTAATAAATGTTTTAAAGTATGAACTGGTGTAGTTTCGTGTGGTTGGAAATGATTTTTGGTTTGGATGAAGCGATAAAGCGCTTTATATTTTTAATTATAAAGGTAATGTCAATTTTAGGGTTGGATGTTGACAATATTTGTTCCACAAGGAAACGTTTTGGGAGTTTGAACCTATTATTATTTTATATACAAATTCGCTATTATAAAAAAATACATGATTTTACATATTTTACTGCAGAATATACCAAATGGAAGAAAATATACGGTGTGTACAAAAACAAATATTTCCTGGTACATTGCCCACACATAAAAATTATCGAAGCTGAATATTGTAGGGTTTCAACAGTTGTAGAATAAATTTTTTGTTACTCGCCCATAAAAAGAGCAATTTTTTAAACGAAACAACCTTAAGTGTGACATCAATTAACAGACACCGCCGCAGGGTTTTAAACGAACGGCATATACAAACTCGAGAAATGTGTTTAAAATGCTTCCTTGAACTTTTATTTAATTTACCACTGCTTTTAATGAATATACCATATCCACAAAGCAAAAAACGTGGTTTCAACAGAACGGAGCTCCTGCGTATAATACAGAAGTCATTGCAAATTATTTAAATTGTAAATATCTGTGGCTGTCATAGGGGAACAATGGATACATTCAACGATCGGCGAGATCACTGTCTTTCACTTTCAGCGCGGTGAAGTATTCATTAATTTCTCAAAAAATTTTTGATGGAATTAAAATACATGTTTTAGCCACCAAGAATTTAAAAAATGTCTGTAGGAGTGGATCTGTGCGTTTATTACCACATATCTCCTGAATGGCCAACTTCGATGAAACTTGAAATCTGAGAGTATATAATAAATTAAATGGCAAAGTAAGTTTTCAATTAGAATCCAAAACCGGAAGCAGAAGTTAGACATTTTTTTTAAGCATTAGTATTTCAGAATAATTTTTAGAAATACCAGATCTAATAAAGACCTCAAGACAAATCAAAAACTTTTTTTTAATACAAAGGAATTTTTTGCAAAAAATCAAAAACTTTAATTATTAATTTAAATATTTTGTTTAAGCCTTTTATTTCCCAATATTACAGCTAATATTATTAACACATATACTTAAAATTTTATTTTTATTACGAGATATACAAAATATACCATACTTATATACAAAAACATATTTTCCTATAGACAAAAATTACTTAATCGAATTAGGATTCCAATCAAACCTCTGATGTTTAATTTTAGTACTAAGAACAATCATATCATCATCGGGAATGACAAAATCCAAGTTAATATTAGTTTCCAGATGTTCCTTACTTCGAGCTTTAGGTATAACAGCAACATTTTGTTGTATAGACCAACGTAGCAGCACCTTTAATGCAACTTTTAATGTTTCAAATTCAAAAAATAATAACAACATACTTGAGCAGGTTCTTTGTTCAGTTTTTGTGCAATTTTGATAACATTTGTATCGGTAAGTAAACTTTGGTTCCCACTTCCAAGTGGCATGTAGGCTTGCAGTAGGATTCCCTCATTTTCACAAAGCTCTTTTATTTCGTCTTGATGACAAGCTGGATGCCATTCAATCTGTAGTAAAAAATTGTATAATTTCTATAATATGCAACCCATAAAAAAACGTATAACCTGATTTAAAACTGGTTTAACTCCATGACAATCATCAAGAAGCTCTGTTAAATGTCGAACGGTATAATTTGACACCCCAAGATCTCGTACAAGACCTTCCTCTTTTGCTTTAACCAAAGAAGCCCAACTGGCTGCACGTAATTTTGCATTATCGGGACTTTTGGATGCCACACCATAAACTCCAGGCCAATGGATTAAATATAAATCCATGTACTGGCAATCTAATTTTTTTAAAGATTTTGCAAGGGCATCTTTGGCTTTATCACCATGGTCACTTGGATCTAATTGATTGAATTTAAACGAAAAACAAACTCACTACAATATTTAAAAGATATCAACTCACAAAGCTTAGAGGTTATAAATACGTCCTCCCTTTTTAAATCGTGCTTCGGTAAGAGATGCTTTAAAGCTAATCCGATTTCCTGTTCGTTACCATACATGGCAGCCGTATCTACGCAAATACTTAGTGTTTATAGTAATTTTGCACAAAAATAATATAAAGGTATTAGTTACCAATTAGCCGAAAACCAGCAGTCAGGGCCCTGTCAAGTACTTCCCTGGTCTGCTTTTCCCCATCAATTAAATAAGAACCCACTACAAGAGTTAGATTTTTAATCAAGTGTTTTAAGTAAAAAATTTAATTGTATCCTACGCCCTAATAAAGGAATGTTGTGGCCACTTAACAGTTTGAATGTTGGAACCTTCCACGACATATTTTTGATTTTTTTTTATTAATTGTTTTTCTATCCAATTATTCAAATCTACACTCTCTCACAAAACACACTTTTTTTGAGGTTCAGTAATTACCAAGGTTGGGCTGTCAAGGTCAACAGATTTTTACTATACGGCTCATTCTCACATAACGGGAGAATTACACTTGTAAAAATTTAAAAAAAAAAGTGCTTTCCCACTGTATTTTTTGGCCTGATTGGCTGGCCAGAACCTCAAAGTATATTATTTTTATATTGGCCACGAAAGATACTGCTTCTAAAAGTCATGGACATATGTTTTTCAAAAAGATATTTGGAAAATCGTCAATTCCGTAACGTATCTTTCAAGCCACCTCAAAATCAGAAGAATTGCGGAAATCATTATAAAATGCATTAAAACTCTAACCAAAGACTATTAGTTCTGTTACAACTTTATAGGTTGCTTCAATTTACAGTTATTTGCTTTCCTTTCTTCCATAAAGTCGCATAATACATATTTTTGAGGAAAACCAATGTGTTTATTTTGGTATCAGCAAACATTTTAAAGTTTTCAATAGAATTTCAAATGTTTTTAACAGTTTTCATATGCAAGAATTTAATTACTGCCTTAATTCTGCTATACTTCATAATTACTTTAATACTTTTGCATGAATGAGGTGCGTTACCGAAATGACATTCTGTATCGAAATGATGAGGATGTTACCGCAATGATCTTGTTAGGTTTTCATGCAGTGTTAATAAATATGCAACTAGTTTAATTGAAAAGTATTTATTGAAATAAATGTAGCAAGACAAAAGTTTATAAAATTAAGCAATATTCAAACAAAATTTGCAGTAGCAAACAAAAATTTATAAAATCAAGCAATTTTCATACAAGATTTGCATTTAACTATATTTTTACCACTTATGTGTAATTTGTTTCTTAAAATACAGTTTGTATGAAAAGTTCTTCTACAAGTCGTGCATTTAGTTCCCATATTTTGCATACTAAAACCATAAGTACAGAGAAAACATATTCCAGAAGATAGCAATGGATTTTTAATCTTAAGTTGTGAGACTTCCTCTGTTTCTTTCGATGCACCTGCCAAAATACCAATATATTCTGACGTTAGTTTTTGGTTTAATATAATATTGGAAAATAATTTTTTATCTATCTTTATTTGTTTTTCTTTAAGCTTCTTTTGATGAAATTTTTCATATGCAGCTTCTCTGTCTTTTTTAAATTTAATTTTCAAATCTGCGAATTTTTTTTATCCATTTTTGTTACCTGCCAGAAGTGATATTTTTAGTACGTATTAGTTCTTTTACTGTTAACGTCATTTCGGTAACGTCTGAATCATTCCGGTAACACCACAAAAGATATCTTACCGTTACCGAAATGACCAGTACCGAACTGACATGAATTCACTTCTGTTTTAGCACCTAGGTGAAAATAATTTTGAGGTTATGTAAAGGAACACCGAGCAAGTTAACGATAATAGTAAATTTTTGAAATTAATTTATTATTCTATCATGACTAGTGTTACCGAATTGACATGTATTAAAGGTACGCTCGTAATTTATGTCATTCAAATTACAATTAGAAAAAAGTCATGCAATAAAAGCAAAACGACTTAACCGCGATGCATTCAACACTGTCTCACAATGAATACACAACAAAGTAGCACTCGATACAAGGTTTAATGAAGCCGGTAGGCTAATTGACACTGAACACTACACAAGTGACAACAAACCTTGGGACAAGAAAGAATCGCTAATTATTAATTTATATTAACGTATTGACGTGTTTCTATTTGTATGGAGGACAGAAGATAGATGTGAAATCATGATTATTCCCATGTGCAGTTTTTACAAGCAGCACAATAAAAGTATTTGACCTTCAAATATCGAAAATCCTGTTTGGGACACGTTACCGAAATGATATTATGGTTACTAACGATGCTGGAAAATGCCAATAAAGTCACATAATATATAAAGTTAATGCATTTTGTAACAGATAAACTAGCTCTGCAATTAGTATTTGCATAATTTTTTTGAAATTCAAAAGCACCGAATTGCAATTCAGCCGGGACAACAATTCTCCCGTTATGTGAGAATGAGCCATACAGTACAGTACAGCATTATGTTTTACAACTCAACAAGTAATTTTAAAATTTAATTTTAATTGATAAAAGTAAAACTACAGAAAAACTATTTTAATATAAGATAAAAGCCATAAAAGCTCTTCTCGTTAGGTCTGAAGTAACATCAACTTTCGCTTCTTAAATAGAATGCGACGTTAATTGTATACACAGTTTAATACTATTTCTCTGTCTCAATACCAATTTGTTATATTTCGAACTGCCTCAGTTAACAGAAACTTCGGCCAAGAATAAAATTTACTGTAAAATACAAAATTATGATACCTACTTATTAGTCTATCGTAAAATATTCAACAATTAGAGTTTCCTGACTATATAAGTTCTTTATTTTCTATTGTATTATATTTGAAACTCCGCTGCAAACAGGAGGATCTATCAAGAATAACATTTTTTTCCACAGAAATTTTAATTTTTTATTTATATCTTATATTGGTTTTATTTACTATTTACTCTTATAAATCATACAACAATTTTATTTGGTCCTTTTATTTCTATGTTATTCCTATTGTTTGACTTCTTCAGCAAACAAGAAGTTATATGGAACGCCGTTTTAGTTTTTATTAATCATTTATTCACGCCAAAAAAATATTTTTTGACATCAGAAATATAATTTATGATGTCAATAGTTATTTAAGTATCAAGGAATGTAAGGACGTAATAACATCTGAGGTAGGCGAATACGAGCTGAGGCGGAGCCGAAGCTTGTCGCCTGCCGAGGATGTTATTAGTCGATACGTTCCGTGTTACTTATTAAATTTTTCACGCTACCGGCAATGTAAGTAGGCCTACAGGTAGAAATTTAATCATATTTTTAAAAGTTCGTTTTGACAGCTGTCATCGGAATTATTTTTTAAAAGCTCCATTATTCTAAGTTGTCTGTGTTTGTTACCATATCAACGAACAGTTAAAATCAATATTATTTTCCTAGGAATGTAAGTGACACTATTAAGTTCCGTCGTCAAGGGTAACTAGTACACGAATGTTATCAGCCACTTACGATCCCTGTAGCTATGGATGTAAGGCCTACTTACACTGCCGGTAGCGTGAAAAAATTGTTCTTTTGTTGACGTCATAAATGTCAATGTATGTTGAATGCCAATAAATAATATTCAACGTAAATCAATACTTTTTTGACGCCAAAAATCATTGTTATAGACATCTAAAATTAGTTTTTTAACATAAAAAAATCATTTGTTAACGTTTTAAAATCGCTTGTACAATTTAGAATTAAATAATAAATCGGCATAGATACTTTTTTTTTAATTCAATAATTAAATATTTTCAAACATTAATAAACAATTATTACATTGGAAAATGGGTGCTATCTAATGACACAGCTGGATCCCATATGGATCTTTTAATTAAATTTAATTTAAGTAATTGTAATTATATTTTTTGTTTTTCTTTGCTATATAGTATGTTTTATTTTTTGAATCATGCTTGAATTTTAAATTGTACGATTTACTATTATCTAGTACATCTATTATTTTTTTTTGTACACTTATTATAATTATTTTTGTCCTGTAATTGGATACTTTATCTGTTGGGCAATAAAGATATTATTATTATTATTATTATTATCCCATTCCAAGGACCATTTTATGTTGTGATTATATACGATTCACGCATCATGCTAATAAAGGAGATCCTGTTTCAAAATAACAGAGTGCTTTATCATATCCCTAATGCGCCCTTTTTACGCAGAGAGCTCCCCGATTGGTCAATACTGCAGTATGGTTCTAGTGCACACTACTATAAGTAACCCGTTACATTGCAGCATTTTTCCGATACAAAAAACTACAAAATTAAATTTACTTAGTCATTTTTGTTATAAAATGAATTTTTAAAGTCAATAAACGAATTTCTGACTTCAAAAATTCGATTACAGAAATTTTTTTTATCTAAAACTGAATGATTTTAAATGTCAAAATATTCATTTTTGGGGACATTTTATGTTGATTATATAATTCACTCATCACGCTAATCGAGAAGATCGTGCTTCGGAATAACAGAATGCTTTACCATATCAAAGTCAGTAGACATAATACCACATATATTTCCAGTTCGTCCTCTTTTGGCAGGGAGCTCCCCTCATCCCTATCGGTCAATATGTATGTAGTATACTTGTTCTAGTGCACACCGCTATTATAGTTATCCCGTTAGGTGGCAGCATTTTCCGAAGTCAAACAGTTCAAGTTTTTGACGTCCAAAATCGTCTTTTTTGACGTCAAAAATTAATTTATTCACAGCTGAAAATAATTTGATTATAGTTTATGAATAACTATTTCGTTATTTAAAAATTTTATTTTATACTGCCTCAGCAAATTTCGTCACAATATGGCTTTTGACAAGTGAATTTCTAACGTCAAAAATTCTATTAAAGATTAAATTGATGAACGTTTTATAAGAAATTTGATGATTTTAAAATTAATGTTTGACGCTCCATAATCAATTTTTGACATATGAAATTCAATTTGTGGCGTCAGAAATTAGTAACCGTTTTGAGGTAAATGTGTTATAATTTTGTTTTCCATAACTCAGAATAAAAAGTAATAAGGCCTTCCATAATGTTTACTAAAGAATAACATTTTTGGTAAAATAAAAAATTAAGATACTAGGAAAAAATCTTAAGAAAAAACACATAGAATCATTTAAATTATTTTATTTATGCCGAGTTCTAAACCATTTAAAAACTAAATGGGCATATTTAACCACGCAAAACAATTATTTCACTATGTTTGGATCCCAAGCAGCATATCTTTCAGGCTTCCGGCTACTTAAATCAGACATATCTTCTATACAAATGTCAAAATTTAATTCGATGTTAGCATTTATATGTTCTTCACTTTGAGCCTTCGGTATAATTGCAACATTTTGTTGTATAGCCCAACGTAATAACACCTTAAAACACTTAAAACAATTATCTGCTAATTAATTAACTTAAAGCGTACTTGGACAGGGCTCCTGTTAAGCTTCTGTGCGATTGCTACAACTAACGGATCCGTCAGCAACCTTTGGTTACCTTTGCTACCTAAGGAACCGTAGGCTTGAAGGAGTATGCCTTGACTTTCACAAAGAGTCTGTAAATCTTCTGGGTGGCAACTTGGATGCCACTCAACCTAGTCGTACAAGAAAATTACGAATTGTCTTTGTTCACAAAACACACCGACCTGATTAACAACTGGTTTAACCCCATGACAATTACGAAGTAGTTCCGTCAAATGTCCAACCATGTAATTAGATACTCCAATGTGCCGTACAAGGCCTTCTTCCTTTGCTGCAACAAGACTTGCCCAACTAGCAGCTCGTAATTTTGAATTTTCAAGGCTGTCTGTTGGAATATCCGACTTGCCAGGCCAATGAATTAAATATAAATCCAAATAACCGCACTGTAAGTTTTGGAGAGATTTTGCAACTGAATCTCTAGCTCCATGCCCTTGCTCCCTTGGGGCTAAAATGGCGCCACAATAGTTATTGAGTGTATAAAATCTAAAATTCGACTTACAAAGTTTTGATGTTATGAAGACATCTTCCCGTTTTAGGTTGTGTTTTGGTAAGAGTTCTTTTAGGGCTAATCCAATAGCTTGTTCGTTACCATATTCAGCTGCAGTGTCTAAAAATTCTAACGTGAAAATCTAGCTCACTTTTTGTATTATATTATGCCATTTAATTGATTTAACCACCACCTTATTTTCTTATTCGAAAAAGTTTATAATAATCAAGCATATATATAGTGTGTTCCTTGAATAACTAGCTGCAACACAGTAACTTCACAAATAATGGAAATATAGAATAAACCATTTAATAAAAGTTATTAAATGGTATAGAAATTTTACAAAAATTGTACTAAGAGGCGCTATATAATAAACACCTGATTTTTACAAGAAAAAATCTAAAAAGATCAAATCTGGAAAACAAGGGTACTACATCATTAGTTTCAATTAACCGATTGGGAATATCGCTTGTATAAAATATCTATGAGTTGGGTGCCGAAGTACTGTTTTGCTAAAACTACAAACAAACAAATGAAAAAGCAAATAAAAATATCGGCACGAGTAAATCATATAGAGTTAATCAGTTTTTGTTAATTTAAGATTTTATATTTGTATAGATTCACATATATATTAGGCTAGTACGACACGCGAGGTAGGAACTTAAGAGGAACAAAACCAATATCTCAGGATGGAAAATCACTTTTTCGAGTCAACAACAACCGGGACCACCTTAGACCCAGGGGCACTTCAAGAGTTATCTAGGAAGCCAATCCGCCAAAATGTGGGTCAACAACAACCAGGCCAGCGAGTTCAAATTGTTTCCACTAATAAATCGACTAGACTAGCTTCTGACACTGACAAGACACCAGCACCTAGTTCAGTCAACAGAGAGGAAGAATTGAGCTAGCATCAGTGTCAGTCCATACTTAATCTTTTGAATACGCAATGCTCTCATAAATGATACACGCCCAGTACGCAGAAATTTTAATTTGTCGTATCTGTACGACACTCGTATTCAGAACTACTTTTAATTACTATTTCGCAGATATTAAAAAACTTATTAAGTCGAAAAGAAGAAATGCAAACAAGAATGCGCGAAATTACCATTTACATCCGGAAAATTACAGCCACTATTTCTTTCGTCAAAGTTACCATGAATAATAGCTTTCCAGTGTGGATCATAAGCTACCACATCTAACAACTGCTAAAGGCGTACTGACACGTCATAAAATACATGCATTTTAGCAGGCTCTAACAGGCAGCTGAAATTCGTTTGAGCGACCCCCACCACAGAGAGTATATATTAAAAGGTTATTTAACATGACTGTATGGGTGCCGTATACGTTCGACAGTCGTGTAGCTGTCCAAAAACAATATACAAAATATGGCACTCGGGCTTAAACAACACTGCGTATATATACGTCACTCGTATAGAAAGTGTTAATAGTACAGTCAAATGTAGTTCAGTATCAGGTATCGATAAATACTGACCGTATTCCCCGACCTAAATACCCGAAATCTGCTGTGAAGGGTTTCACGCGCATCTACTCCACAATAATGGGTTAATTTCGGCGTTGATAAGATTCAACTCATGTTGATCCCTTTTCCTAACCTCTGTTATTTACCGAAGATTCCCGAAGGCGCGGTTGAAGGGTTCAACGCACTTCCGTACCGAACCAGCAAACAAAACGGTTAATTTCAGCGTTGCTGAGCGTCAACTGATTTTTATCCCTTTTTCCCTTAATTACACTTTAATTAATTAAAAGAAGTAAAAATCTTACTTGATTCTGAAAGGTTTTCATAAAGTTCATAAAAAATTGATAGTTCGGAGGCACACGACGTTATTAGGTATAAAACCGTCAGCAGTAAATTAGGAAACGTTGTAGAAAGCCGTGATAACCAATTATTATTTTATCAAAATTAAGTAGGTACATCAAACCGTATATCGTTGAAAAGAGAAAGAAATACTCATTTTAGTGGCGTTAAAATAAAATATGTTTATAATTTAAAAGAATGCTTTATTGTGTTGTATTTCAACAACGAAACAACACAATAAAGGAAATATTTTTTCTTTATGAGTTTTTCAATACAGAGATATTTTACTGTAAAGAAACTCCCCCGTTTCAGTTTTTCACTCGTATCTAAAAATCCATGGGTATTTTGAGAAAACCAAAATCACCGTTATATTGCTACCCTGTATATTTCCGCTAAAATTCCAAAATCGAAATTTTTCAAAAAATCAAATACTACAACACTGAAAGTATGCAAAAGTAAAAATTTATTTCATACTATTTATGACGCATAAGTTGATATTACTTCCAGTAAAATTGGAAGTGCTGTTAGATCGCGATATCACCATTTTTGTACCTTTTCGTAGCATTTAACTTTAATCAGTTTTTCCATACTTCCATTACTCATGAAGTTACAGGCTTGCCTAATTATTTGTATAGTAAATTATGGTACCTATTAATCGATACCCTGCCATCAGTGCCAAGTCTAGAACTTCCCTAATTTTCTGATCACTGTCGATTCCATAAGTACCAACTAAAATAAATAACTTTAATCTACAGCTAATAAAAACAATATCTGTAACATACGTCCGATCAGAGGTATTTTACGACCACCTAATAAAGTAAATGTCCAAGTCTTGCAGTCCATTGTAACTTTATTTTGATGCACTTGTTACCGTAAGGAAATATTTTTTAACTATATTAAATAAGCTTGTTATCATATCATATGTTATCAGCGTATTTAAATATTTAATTGGAGAATATATCAGTTAATTAAGGCACAACTTCACCAGCTCTAATTAGTGGTACAAATTATTTCTAATAATCAACAAACATTAACTACAGTAAAAAAATTAGAAAAATACTAATCAATAAGAAAACGCAACAATGTATCGTCTTTAAGAGTCCAAACTTTAAATCCATTACACTTTAAAACTTCCCATGTTTCTTGATACTCCTTTGCCAAGGCTTTTGCCTCAGCATAGCACACTTTACCGAGCTCATTTGCAAACAAATTTAATTTAAGTCGCTCTACGACACTTAAAAACGTCCTGAACAATTCAATTTTGGCAATTTGTAATCGTCCTGCCATTGTGTTCTGTTTTTTCTTTGTCACACCCTGCTTTTTACCCTCAACTGCAACTTCTAGAGGCCTGAAAACACAGAGAGAAAAATTAACTTTTATATACTTAAAAATTATTATTTATTATATTTTCCTCAATTAATTTTGTATCATTTTGTGCCCCAAACTCAGCTAGTATAAAATAGTGAAACAAAGATCGACAAATAGCTTTGCTGCGTGTGTGTGTGTGTAGTACGGTCACGCGCCAATAGACTTTGGTGAACGCATGAACGTCAGACAGATTTTTTGGAAATAGAGTGCTTAGAATCAAAGAAACCCAAAAACCGAAAAATAAAGTCTTAGAACTCTTAGAAGGTGTCACAAAGAAGTTAGCGAAGTGGGACACGAATTTTCAAAAATTCATTGAAGCCATCAAAGAAATTCGCGAGCTGGGACCAAACCAAATTGTAGCTTACCTACAGCTCTATGAGCAGCTTACAAAATTTTGGAATTTTTTTCACTTTATAGGTTTCAACTTTTCGAAAACTTTTGTGACTCTATGTCTAATATTAAAAGGCGATCTATAAATCTATTTTTGAGTAATAAGGTGTTCAAATCAAAATTTTCAAAAATTTGTAGCGGCCACCGTTTTAAAGCCAGAAAGTTCTAAAAAAGAATTGAATTTGCCCTAAAGTCTGCTATCAGATTCCGTTTACAAATTTATAAAATTTGGTTTAGGAAAACAATGCTACCAAAAAAACATGTGTAACTTCCGCTTCTACTTTTGTTTTTCGGTGAATGTTTGATATACCCCAGATTCCAAAGCTCATTAAAGTCCGACCATCCGTTCGATAGTTATGATGGACTACACACATACCCATCCACCCACAGACAGATATTTTTTTAAAAACACTTTTTTGGGTTGCTGGAGGTCCACAACATGCATATCCGTCAAAATTTCGATTTCGAAAATTTTCATCAAATTATTTAGTATACGAAAGTAAAAATCATTAATGACAAAATTAATAAATAAAAAAAAATATGTATAATTGGAAGCGGAAGTTAAATAGGCCTTTTTTTGAGCAATAATTGCAGAAGTTGAATTTCTTAAATTTGAAAGCAGAATCTGAAACTGGGCAAATCGAACGCTTTTTAAGCGAATTTTTTAAATTCAAATGACGACCGTTAGTCTTTTGAAAATTTTGACTTTGGCAATTTTTACTCAAAAATGAGTTAACAGATTGAAATCAAATTGCTACAATAATAGTCCTATACAGACATAATGTCACGATGAACGAGAATTATCAAAAAGGTGTGTTAGGTCATCATGCAGCTGATTTTATCTTGTTTTACCTAACAACAACAAAAAATAACAACAAGATTTTGTAATAGTTAAAGTTTTGGAAAACAAATAAATCCAACTTTAGAAAAGTTTTTTTTTCGCAACATATGCAGAACATTTTTACTATTAATCGCTTCTGTATCTCAGATAACCTAAAAATTGATTTTTAATTACGGAATAACTATACATTCCTACACTTGTTATACAATGAATTCATTCTAACACTGTTTATTTCATTCTAACACTGTTCTGGGTAATAAAGGTTGCGTGTCTCGTCTATCAACTGTTTTTTGTTTTGTTGACAGTTACAAACAAAGCGTATTTTAGATAGGAAACTTAAAATTTTCTTATTTTCTAAATTTAATGACCTAAATAATTTATAGTCGTAGAAAAAGTATAGTCTGTAACACGTTTGGAATGACTATTCAGCACTCATGGACCGTTCTCAGTTGGTTACAGAATAGACTATTCTAATAGCCATTGCAGTTTTTTAATATTGTTTCTGTGCCAGTATGACTAAAAAGCTCAATATCTTTGATCCTGACGCATTCTGGAACAAAAATAATTTATACAAAAACTGCAATGGCAATTAGAAACAAACCATTGCAACAAGCAGGTACCTAGCGGAAAACGATTTTTTAAAATTAATTTTTCCAAGTGCTTAAAACAAAATTTGTGTTCGATTATTACCTGAACAAATGCATTTCACTGAAATAAATTCATTACAAATAAAACAAAAATGGAGAATTAGCTTCCTGAACATTACGGAGTTTAAAATTAAGTTTAGAATCTTATTCTACTATTATTGATGACCATTTAGGGTTTCAATTAAAAAAGGGATCAAATTGGCTGGCGTTAATTTTGTTTATGTCTGAGCATGTGAGAATTGAACCGGCCCATAGCCATGTCACTTGCAGTGGCCTTCATTGCAGCATCGGTAGAAAACAAGGTAGCACACGAACAATCGAAACTGCACGATAATGACAGCACGGTTATTTTCAACAAAATGGAGCAACACCACACGGTACACAGGAAACAAAGAGCCATGTTTCGTGATTTCTTTGATGACCGCATAATTAGCCAAAATGCTGCAATCAGGTGGCCTGCGAGGTCTTCTGACTTCATGTGACTTCTGTTTGTAGCCTTGCCATAAAAACTGCACGTTTGCCACATCAATTAATAATTTATGTGAGCTTAGGCAGCATATAATATCAAAAGTGTGACGAAATTAACAATGCTCCATATATTCTAGAAAATGCTATGAATAGTCTTAAACGCAGAATTTCAAGTTGCTTCCAAGAAGGCGGTGGGCATTTCCAGCATCTCATGTTTGAAATAAATTCTGTTGTGTGATAGCATTTTAATATTCAGTAGTTAATAAGCAATTATTAAGAATGCATTTAAGCAAATTACAGTTTACAGTGAGGTTATGTAACGTAAAGTGTATGGAAACCGCGTTCAGACAAGCTTTCAGGTACCAAAATTTAACACCAGCCAACTTGACCCCATTTTTTTGATGTACCAGCCACCATTTTAAAGCTAGATTCGGAAAAAAGCGTCAAGTTTGTCTTAAAATGTTCTATAAAATTCCATTTCCAATACAGTTTTAAAAAAGTAGCTTCCACTTCCGACCTCAAATTTAAAAAGCTTATTTTCCCTACACGTTTTTGATATACCCCTACATTGCGCGGCTCATCTAGATGAGACTATCTTGTTCTGGAAATATAAGGAAATTCACACATTTTTTAAAATACAGATTTTTGTTCTTTGGTTCCCTAAAAGTGTTTTTCCGTTAAAATTCCGAAATTCAAAAACTTCACAGATCAGATACCTATGGGAAAATAAAAAGTATGCCACTGCATTCTAGTCACAAAAAAAACGATCACCACAAATTTCCAAATAATCAACTTACCGTGTGCTGGTCTTACACCAAACAATGCTAGATGGACATGGTTGCTTGGAATCATTTTTACAGAACTCAAAAACCGTTACAGCTTGCCCTAAACTCATTTTATTTGCTCGATATGGTAATTTCAGCTCTACTAAACCAAATCGCCCAAAAAGAGCTCGCATTATAGCTTTTTCACAATAATGACTTTGCCCGGCAATGGTAAAACTGCTTAAATAAATTGGTTCCTTAATAAGAAGACTTAATAGGGCTCCTTGCACTCCCAAAAACCCCCATTTGGCAATTTTATCGCTACACGACACTGACAAGGTTGGGTCTCCTCGACCTAAAATTTTCCAATGGTATAAATAATGAACTAATAATTTACAAAAGAAAATACCTGGTTTGGTACGCACAGCACCTGTTGTGTGATATTCAGAACCACTAAGTTGTAAGTCTCGTCGTGATTCTTCAGGCAAACACTTGGCCCCAGTTCGGAATATGTCTCGCGAATCTGCTCTCATTTGTTTAATTTTGATATTTATGTCACACTCCGCAGGACGTTTTAATGGGTTAGAGGTTTCATTTAGGACATCGCCGAATTCACTCAAATCCTGCTTGGGAAATATGGCGCCATCTCCACAGGGCACATGTGAAGTAAAAAAGTGAAAATATATTGAGCTCTTAAGACAATACTTCGAGATATCACTATCATAGTCAAATATTTCACTGTCATTACTTAATTGGTCGTAAATGTATCTCAGAAAAGCCCTACGGCAAATTATTTCTGCATGAGAGTCGTTTAGGACATCCCCATTTGGTGACATTTTGGATTTTCCAATACATTTGGAGCCGGTTCCAAGAGACACCACCTCGAGGTGTTCTGTGTTTTGCTTAACAATGCATGAGAGCACTGTCCATTCGTTTACAGTTGGTTTGCCTGTTTTAGGGAGACTGTTGAAGTGATTGATGCAGAGTTTTGCGATACTGTCATGAAAACTCTGTGCCATTTTATGTTTTGTTAAAGTTTTTAGTTAATTTAATTGTGTATTTGATCTTTAGGCCACAACTAACATTTTAATTGTAGGGATAACTTGGTATGTAGTGGTAACACAACATCTTACATAGAAAAATATTTATAAGGTGGGACAACGTTCTGTATTTTTTTATAACTATTTTATTAATCAAGTTCGACAAAAAAATCCTCCTGAATTGTATTAGAACAGTGGTGCCGAACGAATTCCTTTTTAATAGCATTATACAGGGTGTAAACAAAACTATGTGCACCCTCCTTAATTTCCATAATATTTATGTTGATGAAATGTAGCTTGCCGATATTAAAATCATTTTTTGATTGTAGGTCATCTATCTAGCACTTCCGGTTTAACCTGAAGTAACGTCAACTTTATTGATTTAAATAATGCTTTCCATAGTTTATGACAGATTCTGGTAGAGCGGTAAATTTTTTGTTTTTTTTCAAACTTTTAAGATTGATCAATAAATGGCAATAAGTAAGCAATTTTTGTGAATCGGGCTTTGAAAATTATCAGAAATATGTTATGGTACATTTATAGTAAAATTTCTACATTATTTTTAGCAAATGGAGATTGCAGAAAAAGATTTGTTTGGAATTAATAAACAATAATAATAAACAATTAATTAATAAGATTGGATAAATATTACATCAGCCAAATATGGGGAATAATTAGCATCCCTAACTACTACTGTATCTAAAAATTTAGCTTTGAAACTTATTCTACAATCACTCATGAGCAACTTTTGCGTCTTCTGATAATTAAATAAAGATGAACAAAGTACTTTGCCCGGACTTTACTACGCTTTAGATATTGTTACTTATCATATATTCAAAAGTATTTTGTTATTAACGTTTTAGGTATACTTCGGTCAACGCATAGATCTCTCACAGGCTGCAGAGTGAGACAGGAAAAGAGATGTGAATTAATTGTATTATCTAATCTAATTTTATTTTTACTTTTATATATCACCAAAAAAAAAAGAAAAGTGGTAATACGCTTAAATTTTTTCCAGTTTATTATGAGGAAAAAAAATCGATTTTTTGGAAAACGATTCCTTGAGATTCAAAAAACTAAAAACGGAAGGACAAATTTGTCCACAAAAAATTGGGTGGGAAGGAAAAAATACCCCTCCCCCCTCAAATATTGTTATATCTAAAATTTAAACTGAAAACTTTATTCCACTATCACTCATGAGCAATTTATCTAAAACAAATTTTTAGAGGTGCTCGTTTATTAAATAACGAGGTAGGAATTTTAGATTTTCCAAAAATTAATAGGCGTCACAAAGAAGTTAGCAGACTGAGACACAAACCAAATTGTAGTTCATCGCCAGCTTTATAAGCCTATACAATTAAAAAAAAAATGTGTGGCCAGTTTTTGAGTAACACGGCATTAAAGTCAAAATTTTCAAAATATTCTAGTGACCCCCATTTGAAGCTAGAAAATCCGGAAATAAATCATTTGAATTCCCCTAAGGTCTTCTATAAGATTCCTTTTTCAGATGTAGAAAATTCTGTTTCAGAAACAAGTGCTAAAAAAACATGTCAAACTTCTGCTTCTGGTTTTGGATTTCCTTAAAATTTTATTTCCCCGATGAATTCTTGATACACCCTCACATTTCAAAGCTCGATGAAATCAGATCATTTATTTGGGAGTTCAGGAGATCACTCACCTACCCACAGATAGATATTTTTTAAATCAACTTTTTTGGGTTCTTGGAGGTTCAAAACTTGTATTTCCGTGTAATTTTCAAATTCAAAATATTAAATTAAAATCAGCAGGAAGGAATGTTATTTTGCATTTAAATTCATGGCATACTAGACTGCAGAAGTTTTTCTGACTTTTCTCAACAAATGTTGACGTTGATGTAAAAAATTTAGAATATATGTACAGTAAAGAAAAAAAACTGTTGTATTTTGAAAAAACTTATACCATTAAAAAAAAAAGATGACGTCACTGCTTCAAAATAATTATTGAAGATACTAAATAATTGAAAGGGCAGTAATGTAGAAGGCCGAAAGCCGAGTAGTTTGGCTCCAAACATTCTCCATCCAGGTGCTTCAATAAAACTGTTAAATACAGATCGTTGCTACACTATATGTATATATACAAGGTGTTCATACAGAGATGTCCACAAATGTTTTCTTCGTTATTGTTGAAACGAGACCTTCGCTTAAATGGCAAAATGAGTTTTACTTTTTCTGTTCATTTTAATAGTTTTACAGACAAACCATTAAACATCTAGTTTAGTCATATCCAACAAGACCCTGTATATTTTTGCATATTTCAAAAGATAAAATGTCAAAACAAATGAAAAAGTTTACATCAATCATATCTCTCAAATCAAAAATAAAAAAAGTTATAAGTCTTTAAAGTTTGACTTTAGATATGAAGAAACTTTAAGGGCCTATAAATAATTTCTTTTTGGTATTAGAGTAACCATACCTCTAAAACCAAAAACAAAGCATTTCTTTTGTTTTTTAATAAACATGCCAAAATATACACGACATTCCATTTAAAAACAGCACGTTATATTGAATAACTCTTAAAATAGGACGTTTAATTGTTTATCTGTAAATTGATTTTAAAAAATATGCAATCATTCTATTCATGAGCGGAAAAAATAGAAACTCTTTCTTCATTTACGCAAAGTCGTAGATCTAACCAAGATAGCCATAGTGAGGACATCTTCAGATAAACACCCTGTAGACCAATTACTAAGAAGATAATAAAGTGTATCAAACATACCCAACAACCATTTTTTAAAAATAACACTTTATAAACTTTACACACTAATATTTTAATCACCCAATTATTTATTTAACAGTATTAGGATTCCAAGCGTATCTCTCCGACTTTCTGTTATCTAAAGCTGACATATCCTCATCCGCAATAACAAAATTTAAATCAATATTAGCTTCAATACGTTCTCTAGCACGAGCTTTGGGAATAATGGCAATGTTTTGTTGTAAAGCCCAACGTAATAACACCTTAAAGTATTAAAATTAGTCAACTAAATAATTTAAGCAACATCACATACTTGTGCTGGAGATTTGTTCAATTTTTGGGCTATTCCTACAACAACCGAATCGTTTAGTAGACTTTTATTGCCCGTACCTCCTAGAGATGAATACGCTTGCAAAAGTATTCCTTCTTTAAGGCAAAATTCTTTCAAATCGCCTTGATGACAATTCGGATGCCATTCGACCTACATATAGAATTAAATGAAGTTTGTCTACGTGAGACTCGAAACAACTAACCTGATTAACGGCAGGTTTAATGCCATGACAATTATCAAGCAGTTCAGTTAAGTGACGAACAAGATAATTGGATACTCCAATGTCCCTCACAAGCCCTTCCTCTTTTGCTTTGATTAAAGATGCCCAACTAGAAGCTCGTAATTTTGAGTTTTCAAGACTAGTGGTTGGTATACCAGAAACACCCGGCCAATGGATTAAATACAGATCTAAATAACCGCACTGGAGCTTTTGTAATGAGGTTGCAACGGCATTACGAGCTTCATCACCTTGATCACTTGGGGCTTGAATAAACATTATTTAATTACTGGTAAATTACTTCCATAACATTTTTAACCTTACATAGCTTTGATGTAATAAATATATCTTCCCGTTTTAACTTATATTTGGGTAGGAGTTCTTTTAAGGCTAATCCGATGTCGTGTTCGTTACCATATACTGTGGCTGTATCTACAATTTTAATTGTAATAAATATTGGAATTTCATTATAATATAGTTGCTTTACCAATTGATCGATATCCAGACGCTAGTGCCCAATCTAACACGTCTTTAATTAATTGCCTGCCACGAATTTGAAAAGTTCCAACTAAAAAGTGATGTTATGTTTACTTTGGTTGCTTATTATAAAAAGACTGTTTCTACCCTACAGCCAATTAAGGGCATGGTATTGCCACTTATAAGTGTAAATGTTTGACTCTTGCAGTTCATTTTTTTAAAGTTTTGTATGAAAAATATTATATTTTAACCTTGACACACTGAGAGTGTAACATAACCTAACTCTAACAGGTGGTTGTGGTGGGGTTTCATACACCCCATTTAGTAATAGATACAGTCATGCACTCCACCTGTTAAGTAACCGTAATGGAGGGGTGATGAAGTGTCTCAGCGTAATTGCAAAGGTGGCAATCCATGCACAACACAATCACTTGGTGAAGCTAGACGTGCTAAAAGTGGCTAGGGGTGTGTTACACCCCATCTGTCATGAAGGCAAAAACTACGTACGTTGTTGTATAATTTTCTTTACTTTGATGTTGGCAATTAAGCATCTGTATATTATGCTATTATTTTAAAAAATTACCTACAAAACAAACAACTGAACAAGCAACACTTAAATGAAGCTTCACAATCTCTAATTACAACATTGCTATGAAGACAATGAGTGATAAAGCGAATAAAATTGTGTATTATATTTTCGTTTCTGCATATTATTTATAATTTTCAGAATTTTTATAAACTACTAGTGTTACCTCGCCGAAATTCGACGGCAGACTCAGCGTTGACCGACCCGGAGAAATGCTAAGTGACGTGATGCATTAGTTCCATAAGGGAGACGCGACGTTGGTGTAGATGTCGCCTCAAGTAAAGCGCATTTAGCAGACTTTCATATGTATTATAAATTCAAATAATTATTATTAAAAAATCGACGTAGAATATAAATATAAAAATGTTTCATGTTCCATCTGGGGATAGAGACCTTTCATTGAAAAAAAAAATGGTCCAAATTGGTGAAGCGGTAGCCGCTGGAGGAACCGGAGAAAAATACCCTTTGAGCTTTTATATATGTATGGATGGATGGATATGGATTACCAAATCAATGCTACAATTGGCTGGCTATTTCTGTTTTTTTTGTAGCTGATCAATAAATCAGTTAATAAACAAAGTTAGAGTTTTTAAATATTTACCAGTAACTGTGTTGTCGACATGTTTAGTTTATTATTTTAAAAAAATTGCCCATTTATTGAAAATAAAAATTGGGTATAATAAACCCCACCATATCACTTGTTATTTTTTTTAATCTACCATATTACCGATAGCTTAAAAAAGTGTGATACTGCATTCGTAGAATTGCAAACAAAATACTTTCCATCAATACTTACTATAATTATAACTTTATTGCTTTAAACACCAGAAACATTCACGTCCGATACCAGCACTAAATATAAATTTCTTATGTAAAAACATTCTATAGGCAGTGGCGGCTGGTACAGGGAGTGAAACGGGGTACTGCCCTCCGAGCTAATTGTTACGATTTTTTTGTTTGTTATTTTTACTGTTGAAAAAATTTATATTATTAAAAATCAAAATCAACAAATTTTGTTAAGATCGTTAGTAGCCCAGTTATATAACTTGCAACAAACCTTTAAAAACAAAAGATACTCATAGACAATTAAACACTCAATAAGAATATGCAAAAATATATAGGGCGTATCATTTAAAAAAATTTAAGTTTGGTATGCTCCTCTAATGTAGAACACCCTGTATACATGAAAATAATTTTAGAATGTGCACAAATCGCCAAGTAGCCCACGTACAAAATATCTTTTCGCCGACTTAATCAACATGCGCCTATGATAAAGAAAAGTCATTTCCAACACATCTATTCCGTTACACATGTATTTTTTAACTTTTACAATTTTTTTTACATTACAACAATTAAAAATAATATAAATAAAAAAATACATAAAACTATCTCATCGACTTCAAATGTTACTAATAAAACAAGTTCACGAAAAATTTATAAATACATGACTTAACAAACGAGAAGTTCCCTAGATCACAGTCGTATGTAATTCAACAAATAAACACTACCAGAGTGTCCAATCAATAAACTTAATTACATAATTAATTAATTACATTAATTCACATAGAAGCACGACAAGTTAACATTTAGTATTCGAAATGATGTACAGGAATTTTATACACGGCTCAATTTTGGAGTTTGTTCTATCTAACAACGATGGGACATAATTGCATATATATGGTGGTGTTTTCAACGAGAGGGTGGCTTCTTAGTGGGTACGAAATTATTGCTGCGTTTTGGTTACATCAGATCTGAAAAATACAATTATTAAAAATCTGAATTATTAAAATTCTAAAACATACATTTTTAGAAAAATAAAATTAATATATAAAAAAGTAAGGTTAGATCATCTAATAATGCTACATACGCCATCTACTGGATCAGCTTCATCCCCCGAACTAATATCATCTCCAAACTCGATATCTTCATCAAATCCATCCTCAACGAACGTAACTGTATCGTTGATACGAACAGTTTCTGGGAACTCTCCATATGTTTTTAAATTTCGAGCTTCATCGGGTGTGTATTTTAAAATGACATCAGCTTTAGCATCTTGGTAGTCTCGCAATCCAATTAATATGATGTCGCCTTGATTAATCCACACCTTTTTGCGGAGCTTTCCGCGTATATGACACAGTCGTTTTACTCCGTCAAAACACATGGCTTCTAGTCTACCGTTTCCCAGCATCTTCGTAACCTGTGCGTACTCTTGACCATCTTCTTTGAAAACCAGTTCGCGTTTTTCGGTCTCATTTTCGTTCTTACCCCTTCTGCGATTTTTACCTCCCTTTCCTGCAATTATAACGTTATGTTTACATTGCTTTCAAGTTAGGCTTATATGAATAAATTGTATGTGCAGGTGAGTGTTTAAAGAACGTGGTTTTAGTGAAGAGACTTAAATAGTTCTGAGGTTAGACTTTCATGGAAGGTTACATAGGTAAAATAACAGTTGGTAACAGGTCGGGTACACATAGTTTTTGATGTTAAATTATAATGATATTAAGGCAGAGGTATTAAGGGGTTCCGGAGATATAGGGAAACGGACGCACCCACCCACAGACATTTTTTAAAAACCACAAAATTTCCGTTAAAATCTGAAATTCGAGAATTTGCATGAAATCATAACTTTCCTTACTTCAGTAGAAATATGGCAAAGTAAAAAATTCTGTAAGAAATTAACATTGTTGTAAAGAAGACACCGGAAGAAAGGTAGTAAGCTACTAAAGCATACAGCCTGAGACCGTTTTTGCCAAACGGCTCGAATAAAGACGATGAGAAAAAGAATTCAATCATCAGAGAAGCCAGCAGAGAGCGTTTTTATGCAAACCCAGAAGACGAGATTACAATTATTGATATTAATTAAAATACTTTATTTTTTCAACAATAATTAAATTATATATATTTCAACATGTTTACATGCCATTGTAAAAAGTAATTTTGAAAAGTAAACAGCTAAAAGAGTTGGTATAGAAACAATAGAAATTGTTGACTTGATCTTGGTTTTCTATATTCTGCCCAGATGTTTTGATTTCTCATTCTAAAAAGTCCAATAAGGGTGTTTTAAGAGATCAATTTGGTCATTCATTAACAGTACAGTTTTTAAATGTTTGTGAATTTCAAATGCTTCCAGTATATATAATTTACGTTTTTCATCACAAAAGCGATTGTGTTCTAATTAGTGTTTAGGGTAATTGGATTTGTTTGGGTGTTCACATCTGTAACAACGTACATGTTCTTGGTACCTAATATCAAAATTTTTAATTGTCTAACTATTGGGATCTCGCTTATTTGACGAGAGGCGACGACGATTAAATTAGAGAAAAGTTATGAAATTTTATGCCCAATATTAATTTAAAAAAAAACTGGAGTTATCGTAGTTAGTTTCCGAAACAACTGGGAAAAAACTGAAATGTTGGATTTTTTATTTTCGGCTACAACTCGTTTGTCATTTACGTTACATATTTCTAGTTAACGCATTATTAGGACACTTTTTTATGCTGAATCTGAACTTTTGATCAGATTTGGTATAACTGTTACCATTGCTCATTTTCGACTGTCAACTTTTTTTTTATGGTCGCCCTCTTCAAATTTTTTCACATTTGAATAGTTTTTTATTCTGATTTCCACGATGTATCACGTTTGCATGTTGTTTGATTTCATCATTTTACTATAGGAAATAAAAAATTTCATAAGAGCCCATGGAAAAACGTAATTTAATTATTTAAAAAAATTGTAGTAAGCCATGAACTGAACATTATCCATACATATATAAAAGCTCAAAGGTTTTTTTTCTCCGGTTCCTCCAGCGGCTACCGCTTCACCAATTTGGACCATTTTTTTTTCAATGAAAGGTCTCTATCCTCAGATGGAAAATGTAACATTTTTATATTTTTATTCTACGTCGATTTTTCAATAATAATTATTTTAATTTATAATATATATGAAAGTCTGCTAAACGCGCTTTACTTGAGGCGACATCTACACCAACGTCGCGTCTCCCTTATGGAACTAATGCATCACGTGACTTATCATTTAGCCGGTTCTGTCAACGTTCAGTCTGTCAGTGCATTGTGTGCTGGGGTAACACTAGTTATGGAATTAAAACACAAAGTTGCAGAAAATTGTTTTGAGTGTAGGCGGCGGCAGGTTTGTACAAAATAACAATCTGCTGTCTACACTCAAAACAAAATTTCCTGAAATTTTCACATACGTTTACCTGACGTCAAAGTAAATAAAAGTAAAGCTTTGTTTTATTTTTATCAGTTTCATGGCCTACTAGAATTTTTTTTAAACAAATTAAACTGGGTGGTCTTTCAATGACACTCACGAAATTTTTATATTCTGTAATAAAATGCTCAAAACTTCAAGAAAATGCAAAGTGTGGCACATCGTTGAAATCACAATAAAAAAACCTCCATTCAAACATGAAAAAAATTAAAATGCCAACCATAAAAAAAATGTTGACAGTGGAAAATGAACAATGGTAGCAGTTATTACCAAATCTAATAAACAAAATTAGATTCAGCATAAAAAATGTCCTAATAATGCCTTAACTACAAATATGTAACATAAATGATAAATGACTTATAAGCGAAAACAAAAAATATGAAATTTCAGTTTTTTCCAGTTCGTTCAGAAACTAAGCAAGATAGTTTCAATTTCTTTTCAGATTATTAGTGGTCATAAAGTTTCACAAGTTTTCTCTAATTTAACCGTCGTCGTATCTCTTCAAATAAGCAAGATCCCAATAGTTGTACAAATGAACATGCAATTTGTTACAACCTGTATATCATCCCGCAACACTAGAATCAGATTGAATGATTTTACCCCACATCTGGTGTACCACAAGAAACATTATTAGGCCCATTCTTGTTGTTACTGTTTATTAACGACCTCCTGCTTTTGATTATGCACCCCGAAGTTCCTTTGTTTGCCACTGATTTAAAAATTATTTTTCCAAGGTTCGAGTGTGGTATCTTTGTCTATTTTTAGTGTTGTATTAATGTAGTTTTCTATTTTCTACTAAATTGATGTTATTTTTTATTTTATATATTAATTTTATTTCTTCTAATTTAAATATATTTTCCACAGAGAGCTCGTGTAGTATTTTGATAACAGGTTTCGTAGAGGTGAACCTATTTATTAATAAGTTCCAGCTTCACATGTTACCTTCAATAATGGCCTTAAACATGTCGAAATATGTATAAAGTTAAAATAAATAAATATTGTTGAAGTTATTAAAGAATTTTACTTAATATGAACCTATTTAGTTTGAATTTATATTCTTCCCAGCTAGTTTGTATTGTTGACTTATTTTTCTGAGTTGATCCCCATGCGCTTATATATGTTATGTGAGATTTAATATGTGCATAGTAATTTTCCAATTTTTCATCTATATTAGTACAGCATGTGCCACCTAACCTTGCAAATTTTAGTAGGCTTTGATTCGACTACTTACGCTTTGTTTCGTCGGTAGTCGTCACTTAAACTAGCTCTAATTGGCTGTGGGACAGTGTGGTACACTCTACTAAAAAGTGAAGGTAAATTTATTTATGGTTTACGAAAAATTGTGGATTTTTTGACAAATTAAAAGGCCGTGCGCCATAAGATTAGAAACAGTTTGCTTTGAGGAGGGATTAACGATAATTTAGGTTACGTATAAAAAATACAGTAAAGAAACTAGAAATGTAATAAAAAACCTTTGCTTTTGCTTGAGAGTGTAACGGCTTCTCGCCTTTTAAACTTATCGTCATTTTTTTTGCAAGGTTAAATGGCACTTGCTGTACATCTTTAATCTTAGTACATCTACTAGTGGAGGCAGTTTCTTACTAATTTTATTTATGTGGTCATCCCATGTTAGTTTATTATTTATTACGAGTCCTAGATATTTAGTTCTTTCCGTCTTGTTTATCTTTTCCTCAAGTATTTTTATTTCGATTGGTTTTTCCTTTTTGTTCTTCTACTTGAATATCATGTATTCTGTTTTCTTGGTGTTTATTGTTACTTTTTTGAGTAGTAGACAATTGATGTATTTTTCCAAGTCATTGATCGTATTCTCCATCTCCTCCTATTTTTTATTAAATGTAAACGTGTCGTCAGTGTATATTAAATGCTTTTCCCTCAAGATCCGTAGAAATCAAATTGGCCATGAAAGATAGGTCATCCCATTCAAACGTCAGTGCTCCCCTAGATGGCGGATACAACGCGGGAAATTTGAATTTGATATTTTTATAATTCAAAATAGTGACAAGTTGGAATTAAGACTAAACCCAATCAGTTTAAAAAAAGTTATATAAACTTTTTCTAACTTGAACTAAGTTTTTAGGTTCACCAAGAAATTGATTTTGCACATCTTCCTTCTTCCTCCATTCGTCTTAGTCCCTTTTAAATCAGTCTTTAAGTTAATTATTGTATCAAGAACCTTTAAATAACGTATAATTAAATAAGAATCTTGAACAATGATTTATATTGATGAACAGAAAAATTGCTATTTAAATTGGTAGATAATTATGTTTCTGGAACATACGTTGAAGATGAAACTTTTATTACTACTGACAGATCTGTTCTCAATCAATGTTGAATTTAGATTGTGGAAAATGGTGGGAATAGCATTTAGTATTAGTTTTATTTTTCCATCTTGGCGATTATTTTCAAAATAATTTATATCAAAATGTTTCCAGAATTTTACGTGTGAATTATTATATTCAGTACCTACTTCTAATGAATATTACCCATAGTATTCTCCGTTGATCCCTTCTAGCTATTAAAACTTTAAAATACTCATAACTAAAGACAGGATATAATTAGGCAAAATAAAACCTTAAAAGAGGCAGACAAAAAGGCATAAAAAATAAGCAAAGTAGGCAACAAATAAAAGTTACAAAAAAGCAACAAGGGTTAGCTGTTCTGTTGGTCAGAATTTGTTTATAGGTAAAAAAAAGCCAACTCCAGAACATGCAAAATTGACGTATCAGTAGATTATGTTAGGAAAATTGTTTAGGACTGTAATGTGGTAGTTAGTGATAAGGATAAGTGGATTCAAAATTGAAGATAATCAGAAAGAAAGTTACTTTTCAACAAATTTATTTCCATTTATTTTAAGAGTTTGAAACAATAATTGCTTTCTTATAAATTTCCAACATAAACAACAACAAAATAAATTAAAAATGAATAAACTTAATTTTTTAGCACAAAAGATGCTTAAAAGGCAAAGTAACGAAAAATTAGTCAAAAAATTCAAAACCCCCCAAAAAGGCAAAATAAAATATGCATTTTTGGAATGTGTATACTCTGAAACGGGTTTAAATCGAGTCTGCCTTAAATATCTGCATTTATAAAAAAGAGGCAATTTGCCTAACTATCCTGTCCTACTCATAACTGAATAATCGTAAGAATACCTCACACAATTTAGAAAGTTTTGTTGCTACCCAATTTCTGCTATTGCACTTTTCTGTCCAAAAGTTTTTTCTTTTTAATTCGGTAGGGAAACGGAAAAACCTAAACCCATGTCTGGTACGGTTTGTACAATTGGCAGCTGAGTAATCCGGCATTATTATAATCAAATTATTTTGATTGTAAAATACGCCTAATATGACACATTTATGACATGATTGTGTCAGTGGGCCCCAAAACGGTGTCCCAATATTATGAACGTGGTAGGTAACCTATTTTTCATAACAAATTTGATTTCTTGCTTTCCCCCTCTTTCATGTTTTGTATATAATATAGTAAATAGAGTATCACATCTAGTACCGAGCCTTGCAGAACTTCTGTTAGATGTCATTGAATGATTGTGTTCTAATAAGTGTTCAGCATAATTGGATTTAATGTGGCCGTTACATTTATTACAACACAATCATTCAATGACATCTAATAACGATAACATTTTTACATTTTTGCGATGATAAACGTAAGTTGGATATACTAGAAGCATTTGAAATTCACAAACAATAAAAATCTATACATTTAATGAATGAACAAATTGATCTTTTAAATTCACCATTATTGGACGTTTTGGAATGAAAAATCAAGTTATCTAGACGCAGATATAGAAAACCAAGATCAAGTTATGAAGATTTATTGTTCCTATAGCAACACCAACTGTTTACTTTTAATCTTGCCTCTGAAAATGACATGTCAACATGTCGAAATGCATATAAGGCTAAAATAAAAAAAACCTGTTGAAGTTAAGAATTGTATTATTTACGATAAATTAAAATGAACTTCAACAAAGTAAAGCTCAAACTTATAAATAAAGTAACATAATAGTTTGATCCAAAGCTGTGTAGGTATAATCTAATAGTTCAATGAAAGCAGCTTCTGTATTACAATTTTTTTGTAAAGCAAACTGATTTAAATCAATTTTCGAGATGAATTTCACTACTCTTCTTCGCGATTCTATCAAATATTTTAGAAAATATACTTAGTAAAGCAAGAGATCTATACTTTGATGGCAATACGGCTGCAATTTGCAATTTTTGACTAACTCAAGTCTCATTGTCAATAAAAGTTCAAAATTTTAGAATTGAAACCCAAATTAGATTTTCAAGAGAGGTTAAGTACACGGTAATTTAAAATGAATACAAATCAAGTCGCAAAGTAACGTTGGCAAAAGAGCAAATACCAAATTGAGAAAAATTTCTTCTGGAATAACTGACGTCATATTACATTTACGCAAAATTCTAATAGAAGTATTTTTAGGATTAAGGTCGAGATTTTTAGTTGGAGGTGGTGAAATTTATTATTGGATATACAAAGTGTCGTGACATGCAATTGTATGTTTAACGTGTAGGGAGTATAATAACCAAGATGTCTTACCTTTATTCTTCGGCATGTTTGTTAAATTTGTACAGAAACTTTTGGTTAACGCGAAACGTCAACGAGTTGGTCACTTTTCGCCGAAAAATCACTAGTTGGTTCAGTAGCAAACAAGTGAAAGAAGCGAAACAGACGACGAACGCGATCGAGGCCGCGCACAGGAAAAGAATAGCGCGCGCCCCCTGTTTCCGGCTGTTGTCAACGGGAAATTTTTTACTCGTGTCAAAGATGGACTCGTTATCGGACCGCACGGAAAACGAATCGGCCGCGAAGCGGTTTAAACTTGATCTATCCTGTCCAAATGCGGGTGTTTTGTGCAATGGGGGTAGTTTTTCTAACATTTCCACCACAGCCGCAGGTGCGATCGGCTCCTCAGAAGGTAAATTTTATAAAATATGTTTGATTGTTTAGTGAAATCTTTCCACCCCAATATGGCGACGTGACTCAGGCGATTTCTATGGAGGACATTTTGTAGGCGTGGCACACTCCGGCTATCTTGTGACTGCAAAATTTTACCCGCTAAAATGAATCAAAACAATTGAATTTGAAAAATCAATCTTCATCTTCGTTATTAGGTTATAAATTGTATTTTTTCTGATTATTGTGTTGTTTTGTCATTAAAATAAATCCAAACAAATTACAGAAAAAGGTGTTTTTGTTTTATTTTGAAAAACAATTTTATGAAATTCAAGAAGCTGTGCTTTGGAAAATTTTAAATTTTCTTATGGCATTTATATGTTTACCGACTTGTCAAAACCATATGGTTTTGTTTACATGTCATTTAGGTTAAGTATCTAAAACAAATGAAAACAAAATATGATAGTAACTAGTTCTTGTCATAAATGTTTCTCATTACTAGACGGCCGCAACAGATATATTATGCTGTTATAATAAAACATTTAGATTTCGCCTAAAACTATCTATAACCTATTAACCTCTATGAATTTTACATACATCTAATAACGCATTTTCGTTTTAAGTAAATGACTCAAAGCTACATTACATAGCTTCAACTGTTGCTGAATTATATTGTGTTGTATGAATATTTAGCTCAAAATTTAATTAAAGTACATAAACATTTTGGATAGAAAGTGAACTTTATAATTTTCTACTTCATCTCAAATTTGAACAAATAAAATGTTCAATGTTGTGAGTTATATGAAGATATTATAAATTATAAAATAAAACTTCAAGCCTTTCTTCATAAATTTAATATATAGATCATGCTATATGTACATTATGTAATACTTGGTATAAATTATTTTCGAAATGTACATATAGCATGATCTATATATTAAATTTATGAAGAAAGGCTTGAAGTTTTATTTTATAATAAATAAAATGTTATTGCTTTGTACATATGCGAGGTGAAGTATAAAATATATTTTACAAACTACCTACCCAATAATAAATGGATTTTTTTCAGATTTCATATCGATTCCAAATTTATTTGAATAATCCCATTAAATCTAGATTAGGTGGGTTCAAATATAACAAGAGTTATTTGATGAACATTTTTGTTTTCCCTTTCTTCTTTAATAAATATTTGGTTTAAGTGGGCTTTGGGAAATAATACACTGTTAAACTTTCTTAATGTATAATTGGTAACGTTTCAAAGCATTTTTTGCTTCTTCTTCAGACCCTGTAATTATTTTTAGAATAATATCTTAGTGTACAAATAATCTTAATTACCTTCATATTAAATTAAAGTTAAAATTGCTAACAGAACATTGTATAAAGCATTTATGAAGTTAGCTACATTTATTTTAAAATACAGTTGTACAGTTTGCTTAAGTTTTGAATGTCTTGTCTGTTGTTAATTGCATTTTTCTCCTTTTTGATGTGGATCATTTCTTTAATCAACCTCCGCTTTTCATTATTTTCTTTTTCCAATATCTCTACCTTATCGAAGTCAAATTGATGTTTCTTTTCTTCTGCGTGTCCTTTTAATGCAGTTTTTTGTGTATTTTTACCAGCCAGGCTATTCTTATGTGCTTTTATTCTGTTCTCAATATATTGTTTAGATTGTCCGATATATTTTGCTTCACAATTTTTGCATGGTATAGAATAAATCGAATGTGTTTGTTTACCCTTTTTAATTTTACATTTAGTGTTAGAATATAGGTACTGCAAATTGTTGTGATTTTTTCCTGCGGTTTGTAGTTTGTAGTTCTTTCTTATTTCTTGCCACACGGGCGTTTCTGTGTTTTGTGCGTAGACGCCGGTGCGATCGCAGATACCTGCTTAGCAGGTTCCGATCGCAACTTTGCCGGTTTGTTGCTTTGCAATTTTTTCTCGCCGTACATAATAGAGGGCGTTACTAGTGTAATTCCCCTTTAGTGTTATACTTTCTGGCATATATCTGCTTGTTTGCTTTTGGTTTCAATTATGGTTAGAATTATGTCCACCTGATGAGTTCAAACAAGAACGAAACATGTAGTGGTCTATTCTAGCCATAATTGAAACCAAATATCTTCTTTCTTATTTCTTGCCACACGGGCGTTTCTGTGTTTTGTGCTTAGAGGTCGGTGCGATCCCAGATACCTGCTTAGCAGGTTCCGATCGCAATTTTGCCGGTTTGTTGCTTTGCAACTTTTTCACGCCGCACATAATAGAGGGCGTTACTAGTGTAATTCCCCTTTAGTGTTAAACTTAGATAATATTCTATTAAGATATTATTCTAAAAATAATTACAGAGTCTGAAGAAGAAGCAAAAAATGCTTTGAAACGTTACCAATTATACATTAAGAAAGTTTAACAGTGTATTATTTCCCAAAGCCCACTAAAACCAAATATTTATTAACAAGAGTTATATTTTGTTTTAATTTTTAAATTATGCGATGCTTAGGTGACTAGTCCGTCAAAAATTGAGTTTTATAAAGGGTTGTGTCAATATTGTAAGATATGTAAATATGTTTACTTTTAGTAATTAATTGTAAATACTAAATAGTATAAATATTAGGTAATAATACAAACCAAAATGGAAAAAATTTATGTATTTTTTAAATTATTGTAAATAAATTTTTTTTAAAGGGAAAATTTCTGTTATTGTCTACGGTTTTGGGTTGAGACATGAAAAATGTAAATTAAAGTTTCCTATATTGTGAACATAGAAAATGATTTGTTAGAGGGGTAAGTAGGAAGAAATATGTAATGGGTAATATAAGAGCGGCACTGTATGATATTTTCTAATTTTACTTTTTTGATGTAACATCAGTCCGGATCGGATCTAAAGTGGTGTATGACATACTCCACATATCATAAAAGCTGATTTTCTATATTAGTTTGTTTTTTTTCGATTTTTTTTTAAAATTTGTAAGTAAGTGATTTGTCTTGGGGTGCTTTACATCCCTCCATAGAATTTTTTCGAATTGTTTATAAAAAACAGTTTCATTTTCCTTGGAGTGTATTACACCCTAACTTTATTTTTTCTTTATTTTTAGATATTAGCAATTATTTTGCCATACACTTCGCCCAAGTATTTTGTCTAATTTTTCATTCATTAACAATTGATTGCCTTTGGGTGTTTTACACCCCATCATACTCATAGATTTTCTTAAAAAGCAATTGAAATTTATCCTTGGGGTGTATTAGCCCCAACTTGTTGTTTTTTCATATTTTTCGTTATTAGCAATTATTTTATCTTATACCTCGCCTAAGTATTTTTATTTAATTTTTTTATTCAGAAACAATTGATTTGACTTTTTTACAACCCACAGGATTTTTTTAAGTTTTTGTGTAAAAAGCAATTGAGTTTTGCTTGGGGTGATTACTCCCCACCTTGTTATTTTCGCCATGAATTTATAAGCAATGGTATGCCTTGGTATGTATCACACTCCATCTTAGTATTGCCTTTGTAATTGCAACTTTCACATAATTTTCATTCATTTCTGTGTTTTTTTTATTGCTGAGAATTATAATTAACTTTAAAAAAAAACGACTTCAAATAAAAACTCAAAAGTAACATAAGTTAACTAAAAAGCAAAAAATAAATGATTTTATACAACAGTTTAATACTTATTTGTTGTTCCGTTTAATGTAATTAAGAAATTGTTGTTTATTATATAATTATTAATTGTTTTATAATTTTTGAGTCGGTGCCAAGTATAACATAACAATTATATACCTTGCTACAATAACAAATTAGATTCGAATTTTTATGTTTTACTTGGCACCGACTTAAAAATTATAAAACAATTAATAATTATATAATAAAAACAATTTCTTAATTACATTAAACGGAACAACAAATAAGTATTAAACTGTTGTATAAAAAACATTTATTTTTTGCTTTTTAGTTAACTTATGTCACTTTTGTGTTTTTATTTGAAGTCGGTTTTCTTTTTTTTTTTAAGTTAATTATTTTACAATTTTAAGTGATGGGTAGACCTAGTAAGGATGCTTTTCGAATGAGGAAACGACGGCTAGTTGAAACGGAAGATGAAATACGGAAACACTAAAAAGTCGGTTAAAAAAAATAGATTTTGAGGAGTATCTTCGAAGTTCAAGCTCAATACCAATGAAATTATAATGGGACCACCTTGGAACTACACTGAACCCAACGAAAAAAGAATCATTAAAATCGGTTCATAAACAAAAAAGTTATGCCCGAACATACATTAAAAAAAAAACAACATATACAGACGAATTGAGAACCTCCTCCTTTTTTTGAAGTCGGTTAAAAAGATAATATGATTTTTTTTGTTAAAAAACTCATTTTGGTTTCAAGCAACAAAGTAGCAGCAAACAAAATGTTTTGGTTACATTATCTTTTCAGCATTACTGAGAGTTAAAGCTACCACTCTACATAAAAGGTTCCTCAAGAGTTATTGAATACTAAAACATGATATATAAAAATGTTCGGGTGTATTACACTCAACCGTATTAATTACGTTATTTTGACCCACTTATTAGCGCCTGGTAAAAAAAACAATGCCTTCAGAAATTAAACTTTAAAAACAATTTCTAAATAGAATATTCTTTGTCTTATTGCAATTATTATTATTTACGCAGGTATGTTGCTCGATAACTCCTTAAGCTACGAGACAACAGCAACACCCACGCACCAAGAACACGAGAGCCCCTACATGATTCCAGAGAGCACACAACAGACACCAACAGATTTGTTAGAAACGTCCCAAGATAGTTTAGAATTAGAAGCCGATGATGATAATGCATCGACTATCAGTCACCTCAGCGAATTGAGCGGCTTGTCGGAGTTGTCTGGTGAGGATTGGAAACCCATGGCTGGGAGCATAATTTGGGTACGTTGTAATTCATTTTTATTGGGAAAAATAGAAAATTATTGAGTAATCAATTGTGATTTTCTACAACATAACCTCTAACCTCACTTTAATTTTGGCAATGAATAAAGAGAGGAAAAAATAAATTCATTCTATTTATTTTGAATTTTTAAATTTAATTTCAGATTCAAAAACAAATGCAGAGTGGTATGGATCCTCGTGCGTTACTGAGCGAATTGGGTGCCAGTTCTGATCAAATTCCACAATATGTAGACGATGTTACTTTGTGGAAGTTGATAATTAACATGATGTCTGAGCCTCCTCGTCGCCACAAACTTAGAAATGTTAACACAGTAGACGATGTAGTACGATTGTTGAAAGGTAAAGTATTTTTTATTTGCTTCTAGTATTTAAGTATAATTTTTATACTTGCTTCATCCGAGATTTGTACGAAGCCTTGAATAAATATTATTTG
Organism: Ctenicera cuprea; assembly: GCA_958336395.1. NCBI lineage: Eukaryota > Metazoa > Arthropoda > Insecta > Coleoptera > Elateridae > Ctenicera > Ctenicera cuprea. Next base: position 26,548,320 of record OY284495.1, on the reverse strand, counting down.
GAACTTTCTATTTAGTGTTTGTAAATTTCCAAATAGATATATGAAAATTTCCAGGTAACAAGTGGAAATGTCTAGATAGTCCAGTGAAAATTCCAAATAATGTTTACTTTAAAATGGACCTTCAAGTCCAGTAGTGGTAGTAGTAGTAGATTTGTACAAATAAAGTGTTTCTTCTTTGTACCGTGTGTTCAAAAAGTAATTACCTAAGGGTTGGCCATGGAAAATAAAATTTGTCTTTGCATGCTTTAGAATTTAAACAAAAAAATATGACACTTAAAATTTTTAGGTTAAGCTTGTAATTTGTTATTTGTAGTGACACTGACAGAGTGATGACAGTTAAATTTTAAAGCATGCAAAGACAGAAAAAGCTTATTTTCCATGGCCAACCCTTTTGTGGTTACTTTTTGAACCCGGTACTAACAGGAGGTGAATTGTAAAAACCCAATAGTAAACTTCATACTGTACCTCAGATTTGTACAAAATACATTTGTTTCTTTGTACTAATATGAGATGAGGTAGAAATAATATAAATAATTATTTTTTTGTTTGCAGGTGCAAAAAAGATAGTAATCCTAACCGGTGCAGGAGTTTCAGTGTCATGTGGAATTCCAGATTTTCGATCACGCGATGGCATTTATTTACGACTAGCAGTAGACTTTCCCGACCTGCCAGATCCACAAGCCATGTTTGATATAAACTATTTCAGTCAAGACCCGCGGCCGTTTTACAAGTTTGCTAAAGACATCTACCCTGGAAATTTCCAACCGAGTCCATGCCATAGGTTTATAAAATTACTCGAAACTCGTGGAAAACTCTTACGTAACTATACACAAAATATAGACACATTAGAAAAAGTAGCAAATATAGAAAGGGTGGTCGAATGTCATGGTTCTTTTGCCACAGCGACTTGCACAAAATGCTCGCATCGTGTAACAGCAGATGCCATCCGAGAAAATGTGCTAAACCAAAGGATACCTCTGTGCGAGAAATGTCACGGGGAAGGTCAAACATCGATAAACCCGGATGATGTTAAAGGCCAGGAACAGCTGAGCAATTTGGTTTTGTCGGGTATTATGAAACCGGACATTGTTTTCTTTGGTGAAGGATTACCAGATTTTTTCCATGAAGCTATGGCTGAAGATAAGAATCACTGTGATTTACTGTTGGTGATTGGAAGTTCGTTGAAGGTGCGACCTGTGGCACTCATTCCAAGTTCGCTACCAGCCCAAGTGCCCCAAATTTTGATCAACAGAGAACCATTGCCTCACTGTCATTTTGATGTGGAGTTACTTGGGGACTGCGATGTCATTGTTAATCATATTTGCCAACTGTAAGTAAAAAATGAGTGAATTGCTTTGTCTGAACTTTCCCATACTTCAATAATCTTTGCTTTTTATATTTTCATGTTTATCAAATTTCTAGCTCCAACCGTTTCTATAAGATTGCAATTTACTCCTCACACTGCATAACAATCACTTGCCTGTCATTCGGATGCCCACGAGAATATATTTTAGTTAGTAATCGAAAATTTTCTGTGCGCTCACTCTGGAAATAAAAAAAGATTTTATGATTTTTGCAGAAAAAACATCGAAAAAGAGCTCTATTCAATGATGACATGGCCGCCTTTGACGCATATTTAAAAAAGCGAAGTTAATGTCAATATCTTGAAAATTGAACGACCTATAAAAAATTTAATTTGAGATTCGAATTATGTGCAAAAAAGTGTCTTAATAATGTCAAAACCTCTTTGCGCTCGCTATCTTTGATAATAATCAAATTATACACAAAAAACGAAAACTGAAAATTTTAGTTTTTTCAGTCTGTACTGAAAATTAAGCAAAAATTGTAGGATTTGAATGTGGATCATAGTAGTACTTGAGATGCTGAACAATTCTTCTCATTTAACCGAATCTCTATCTCTTACCGTTTACGAGATCCCCATGCATGCACACATACTTTGGACAATATAGGGTGGATTAAAACTATGAAATATTGATGCTACAGTCTTAAATAATAACTTTACGAAAACAAGTTAAATGCAAAAGTTGTTTGGTAGACAGTTCCGCATTATTGAAAAGCAATTTCACTTATACAGGGCGTTTACTTTTTAAGGGACAATAAACAACTTCGTTATTTTAAATGGAACACCCTGAATATTATTACATTTTTGAACGCGAAACGAAATTCTCTATAAGATGGTATCGGGTACTCCTATACCAAAATTGTATGGTGCTAGAGTTATTCGCGATTTTTTTTTTGACAGTTGCAGGCCAATTTTAAAATAGTAATAAGTGACTAACACAATGTTTCTTTAATACGATTTTTTACAGTCTGTATGGACATGAGCCAATGTAATAAAGGCACTGTTGAAAAGGTTTTTGAATTATACAAGGTGGTGTGGTTTTAAGTGTAATTTTGCACAAACTTCAAACAGCAATATCGAATTTTTTTTAAATAGAACACCCTGTATTTTATGACATCATCTTACGAGAAATTTAGTTTCCTTGCGAAAACAAATTTTTCAGGACCTATTATTAGGTTTCCATCAAAATTTCAGAATCAAATTTTTGCATAAACACAACACCGCAAGTATGGGAAAGTAAAAAAGGGTTATTTGTAAGAGAAGGTAAAAATTTGGGATAGTTATAGCTTTAACCAAATGTTTCTTTCTAGTATGGGAAGTCCGTGGGAAGAAGGTGTCTACAATCAAGAAAAACTACAAGAAACAATTCAGTTGTTGCCACTACACGAACCAGCACCACAAAAATCCCCAAATATTCCCTCCTTGATACATTCTAGTGATACAGAAAACAAAAATCTGGAATATTCTGTTCCTAGCAGTAATGAATTATTGGACAAAGACCAAAAAAATATATGTGAATGTAAAATTAGTACAAAATCAAGTTCCTCATTAGAAAAAGACAAAGAAAATTCATGTAGTTGTATAGTAGATCCTGAAAAACAAATGTTAATTATTAGCAAACAATTTTCAATCCCCGAAGATGATATTGCCAACTCCATGGAGCTAAAATCGGGTAAAGAGCGCCACATGTCGATTGATTCCGCACGAGATTCTGGCATTGGCGAAAATTCCAACTTTACAGAAAAATTCGACGAGATAAATGCAGACAGAGCACAAGAATATTATACAACCGACAGCCAAGAATCTTGCCCGCCGAATTTCAGACAAATTTCTGATAACGCTACAAACACCAATACCGAATTAAAACCTCCGGATTCATCTGGGTCCGATCTCGGTGGGTATTGGCAATCTAAAATTAAGAAAAACCTAGGCGACAGGTTGCCCCCAAATAGTTTTTATTTGGTCCCGCCTAGTCGATACATTTTCCCCGGCGCCGAGATTTTTTACGACCCAAATGAAAAGTTTACATACTTTGATGATACGTCCAGTTCTGATTCGTCGGAAAGCGAGTCAGAAAATGAAAATAGTAATACTTATAGAGATTAATAATTTAGTTTTTATTGTTGGGTTTTTTTATAGAAAGAAGAATGGGTTTTTTTAAAAGTGATTAATTGTTTGTGCGAGAATTTTTGTGGTATGTATATGTAGAGGGTGTCCCAAGAAAATGTTTTTTTGATTTAGAAAATGCAGATAAAAACAACCCCTCTTTATATGTTTTCAGCATATAAAAGTTAATTTTCAATAATGGAGAAGTTGATGATTTTTGACACCCTGTACATACGTAAACGAAACTAGGCTTACCTCCAACAGTTTTTAAATTAACAAATAAAACTTATTGATGTTTAATTACATATAAAATTCCATTTATTGATGTCAGAGTCGTTAACCTAACACTTCCTGTTTAACCGGAAGTTACTTCAATTTTATTTTTTTAAATAGCTTTTTGTATATTTTTTGGCAGATTCTCGTAGCCTTTAATTGCCCTTCCATTGATTATTTTAAAATTTTAAATCTAATAGAAGTGGCGTAAAAACATGCATTTGTTTTTCTGCAGGAACATGGCCTTGAAATCAATATTCGAGTGAGCAATTTTGAACAGGTAGACATTGTAAACAATTAAAAGCAGGGTATAAAAAATTTACAGCGAAAAATTGGAAAATATTTGAAAGCAATGGCATAGTATTTTATTTGTTTTAGTAAAAAAAAAACATTTTTTTTTTGTAGTAGTGGAATTTTTGTTTTTGCATTTAATAATTAAATAACGCCTTAATACATTAGTACATAACAAACGCAAAAAATGTGGTTTTATAACAAATTGAATATCATTTCGGTAATTTGAAAATTTGTAAAAAATCGTGGGTGCTTAGTTTCGTATACAACCAGTATAATATTAAAATTATGTCTGTTTTTGTTGTTGTTGTAAAAGAGCATCCTGTACCCCAAAAAAAATGTTTATAGAACAAATGTAGATTTTTTGACAATTTTTTTTAACTATGTAGATGCGCCCAAACTTATTAGAACTTGTAATTATTGTATTTGATCTCGTTAAAGTGTGCGTGGTCCAAAAGACTTACGTTAGTCTTCTATTTTTCGTGTGTTAACACTGAACTGTACCTAATTCATTTCACTATTAATCATAATGTATAGGTACCTAGTAGAAATTATAGGTAAAAGATTAAGATAAAAAATTATAAAAAATAATTTCCTTCTTTCTGCAATAATAATTTAAATATTTAAAAAAATTCTTATGAAGTCTTATGAAATTATTAATAGCTTGTACATATGCGCATACTTGTAAAAATATTGTACAAAGGACTTATATACGCATTTTTTGAATTATCGTTGATTTCTTAATTGTGTTAACTATTATTTTTGTACTTTATTTATTTTTTAGTCGTTATTATATGATGTAATTATATATGCAAATAAATACTTTTACTTATACTGTAAGTGTACATATACAGTGTGTTTGCTAAAATTTTTATTTTTTTGTTGCAAAAATAAACGATTAATAAGACAAATGATAATTGCCTTTAAAACATAAATTTCCGATATTAAATAGTAGTTTTTAACAACATTTTGTTACAAATATTTTGGAACACACTGTGTATGGACAAACTTCCAACGTTTAGAAAATTTTTGTAAAATATCAAAATTATTAATTATTTCGTAATTAAAAAATTGAATTTTTATTAGACAATTTAATTATAAAAATTCTTTTTTTTATGGTTTGGTTTTTGTTTCAAACCAGTGGTTGTGCACAAAGGGTATTTTTGTATACATTTAAAATGATGCTTCCTACAGGATTAATTTCAACTATCGAAATTGAATTAATCCCGATTGTTATTTGTGTGTGTTTGTTTATTAGTTATTAAGTGTACATAGGTATGTAAATGTTTTTAAAAGCAACAAACAGGGTGTGACGTAAACATACAAAGTACATATGAATCACTTGCCACAGTGAATCTCCGTACAGTAAGAGTCCCCCTGGAACAAAAGGATTAATTTATTTTTATCGTAATACATATAAAACCAAATTATGTAATATTAGAGGTACCTTATTTAAATTTGTTCAGTAATTAATTGTAAAGAAGGAGGTTAACAGGTATTTATTATTTAATTTTTAATTCATAACATATATGTTTTTGTATTATTTCTAAAAGTTATTGTTTTTTATTTAATGAAAGTTGTTTTAATTTTGTATGTATGCAAGTATGTATGTTTTCTTTTTCTACTGTATATATGTGTAGTGAATGTTATTGAAGCAATAAATATCTTCTACAATTGTTTTTTGTTTTTTATTGTCCATTCCCAATTGACAACATTAAAACTGCTAGTTTTGATTTCTTATAAATATATTTTTAATGACATTTTTTATTGATTAAAAACCTGCAAACTAACGGAAAAAATTAATGGTTTTTGAAATGAAGGCTTTTTAAAGGTTAAAGGTAATTAAGTTTTTTGAAATTAAATTTTAACATTTTTGTACATACCTACCAAAGAAATAATTTTTTATTAAAAATAATAATGCTTAAAATTAACATTTCAAATAAAAACCTAATTTTGTTTTTGGTATCTGTGAGTCATTTTAGTAATAATTTTGTTTTTTGCACATGAAAAATATACCGCCTATCTATAAAGTAACCCCCCCCCCCCCTAAATAACTTTTGGACGACTTGATATTTTACCAGAATATTTGGTGAGCTTTAATGGGAAATTAAATACTACTAGTGTTACCCCAGCACACAATGCACTGACAGACAGCGTTGATAGAACCGGTGAAATGTCAAGTCACGTGATGCATTAGTTCCAAAAATGACACGCGACGTTACTGTAGAGGGCGCCCCAAGTGACGCGCGTCTAGCCGACCGTCATATATATTATAAATTAAAACAATTATTATTAAAAAATCGACGTAGAATAAAAATGTTTCATGTTCCGTCTATGGATAAAGACATTTCATTTAAAAAAAAAAATGGTCCAAATTGGTGAAGCGGTAGCCGCTGGAGGAAGGGGAGAAAAAAACCCTTTGTGCTTTTATATATGTATGGATTTTTTTGCCAAAAATTAAATTTTGTATCAGTCAAAATGGCGACTGGGCGCCATTTTGAATTTTTTTTTTAATAGAAAGGAGGGTCGAGTGACACCTCATTTGAAAAGTATTTTAATTCTGCGTCTGATCCCAGGGTTTCAAAGAAAAATATTTAGCCATAACAAAATGGCGGATTTTAACCAAATGGACTCGCTCAATTCAAAATTGTTTTGATTTTTTATCCAGGGTCGAGTGACACCTCATTTGAAAGGTCTTTTAGTTCTGCGTCTGATCCTAGAGTTCCAAAGAAAAATATTTAGCCATAACAAAATGGCGGATTTTAAACAAATGGACTCACTCAATTTAAAATTGTTTTGATTTTTTTATCCAGTAGTCCACTTTTTCATTTGCAGTACAAAATTTTCCCAGAAATAACTCAGGTGGCTGGAAATAATATTGAAAAACTTATGTTCCAAAAAGACGGTGCGCCGCCTCATTATTATAGGCCTGTTTCTGACTTTCTCAACGGACATTTTCTTGGAAGATGGATTGGTAGGCGGGAGCCTGTAGAATAGCCAGCTTGCTCTCCAGATTTAACTTTCTTAGATTTTTTACTATGGGAATATCTGAAATCGAAAGTGTACAGAACCCGTCCAGAAACAATTGAAGAACTGGAGCAGTGCATCACAGAAGTTTGCAGAAATATTACTCCAGAAACTTATGAAAATGTAAAAGAGGAATTTCATAACCGACTTTTTATGTGCCAAGAAGTGAATGGTAAACATTTCAAACACTTAATTTAATTAATTTAAGCTTTAATTCTTAGTTTTTTTAAATAGACTTCTTTATCTTCAAACTTTGTCATTTTGTTATGGCTGAATATTTGTCTTTGAAACTCTAGGATCAGACGCAGAACTACAAGACCTCTCCAATGAGGTGTCACTCGACCCCCCTTTCCATTAAAAAAATTCAAAATGGCGCCCAGTGATGATACAAAATTTCAATATAATCTGAAAGATAGTATTTAATTTTCCATTACAGCACACCAAATTTTGTGGAAAAATATGAAGTCCTCCAAAAGTTAGTGGGGGGGGGGGGGGATTACTTTATAGACACAGTGTATATACCATCTGTCTATAAAGTAAAACCCCCCCCCCCCTTTAATGAGAAATTAAATACTATTTTTTAGCCAATAATTAAATTTTGTATCATTCAAAATGCCGGCTGGGGGCCATTTTAAATTTGTTTTCTAAATAGAAAAGGGGGTCCAGTGACATCTTATTTGAAAGGTCTTTTAGTTCTGCGTCTGATCCTAGAGTTTCAAAGAAAAATATTCAGCCATAACAAAATGGCGGATTTTAAACAAATGGACTCACTCAATTCAAAATTGTTTTGATTTTTTTATCGAGTAGTCCACTTTTTCATTTACAGGACAAAATTTTCCCAGAAATATCTCAGGTGGCTGGAAATAATATTGAGAACTTTATGTTCCAACAAGACGGTGCGCCGCGGACATTTTCTTGGAAGATGGATTTGTAGGCGGGTGCCTGTAGAATAGTCGGCTCGCCCCCTAGATTTAACCCCTTTACATTTTATTCTATGGGGATATCTGAAATCGAAAGTGTACAGATCCCGCCCTAAAACAATTGAAGAACTGGAGCAACGCATTACAGAAGTTTGCAGAAATATCATTCCAGAAACTTATGAAAATGTAAGGCGGGAATTTCATAAACAACTTTTTATGTGCCAAGAAGTGAATGGTGAACATTTCGAACATTAATTTAATTTCTTTTTGCTTTAATTCTTAGTTGTTTGAATAGACTTCTTTATCTTCAAACATTTGTCATTTTGTTATGGCTGAATATTTTTCGTTGAAACTCTAGGATCAGGCGCATAACTAAAAGACCTTTTAAACGAGTGTCACTCGACCTCTCTTTCCGTTAAAAAAATATTCAAAATGGTGCCCAGCCGCCGTTTTAAATGATAAAAAATTTAATTATTGTCTAAAAAATAGTATTTAATTTCTTATAAAAGCACACCGGTAAAATATCAAGTCGTTCAAAAGATAGTAGGGGAGGGGGGGGGGGGTACTTTATAGACACAGTGTATACGTTTTGTGTTTGCTACAAGATGTGGAAAAAACTAGTGAAAACGCAGCAATAATAGGAATTAAGAATTTTGCTGAATGATCTATACATGATGTTGGTTTTTGCCTTGTACTACAATAAGATGCACTTTGGAATGACATTCCCAAAAGATTGGATATGGCCATTATCAGCTATTAATGAAAAACAACTATTGTTAGTAACTGCAAATTTCCTCGCCTAGTGCTTGATTTTTCTTGATAAGCTGTTCGATTAAATTGATAAAAGGTATCGATTTACAATCAGTGAACAGGAAAACGTCTAATCCGAAAGAATGTTTATTTTAGATTATTATTAAAACTTCTAGTATAAATACAAAAATTCCCAAACATTGCACACATTCAAAAATTATGTTATTAATGAAAAACAGCTATTGTTAGTAACCGCGAACTTCCTCCCATAGTTCAATTGAGCATTTGATTTTTTTTTGATAAGCTGACAGATTAAATTGATAAGGTATCAATTTACAATCACAGTGAACAGAAAAACATCTAATCCTAAAGAATGTTTAGTTTTACTTTATTATTAAAAATTTTAGTATAAATAAAACAGACCCAAACATTGTACGCATTCAAAAATCATCTATTATAGGAAAATCAAGTTTGAATGTGGTATGGTGATGGATACATGTCAATCAATGGTTAACAGAAAAGTTGGAAACATTGTATTCACTGTAGAAAAACTTTAAATGGTGCCTGTAAATGACACAAACTTCAAACATCTATGTTCGAAGGTTCAAAAAGTGCATAGAAAGGAGTTTCAAATGTCTCCAATATAATGTTTGCCAGCAAAGAAATTCAAGGCGGTGCAAAAATCGCATAATTCGCGATAGTTGAACTAAACTATAAAAAATGTATGTTAAAATTATTGGGGGTGCTCGAAAACTATCTTCATAAACACCACACTGAAACATAATATCAATATGACAACACAACAAAATCCACCATCTACGACAAACTAGAAATATCTGACAATTCGCTTTTGTGTGAACCGCTACGACACGGGAGCGTTAAGATCATAGAAAATATAATATACCTCTGTTCGGACGCACTCGGAAAAGGTATTTGTGTATATCAAAGACCATACCAATACCTACCATGACAAAGATATCGTTACAAAATTGAAAAAACTTATTAATGGCTTTGTGCGAACGAAGCGCTATACTTTAGTGCGAACAAAAGGATGCCAATGAAGTTTGTTCGTTTGCACTGCGCTAACTACTCAGAAAAGGTCTATATCACAACGCGTACCTACTATTTTGCGTGTTCATAACGCAGCAATAGCAGCATTTTGTTGTGTTGCGGTCGAACCAACAAAAACAGCCAATGTTCAATACTTTGCATGCCCTACGTCGCCATGTTGGTAGGTATGTCATGTTCTGGAATGAAAACACCGTTCGTTTGTAAACAACTCCGACAGTGGAACTGGCTGTTCTAAAGTGTTCTGATGACGTCTTGTAAAGCTGCTCAGAGTAAAGAGCATAAAATGCAAACGAACAAACCTCATAAACAACCCAATAAATTCAATATCCACAGATACCAAGACAACATTTGACGAAATCTCCAAAATCATATAATTCGCGTTCTTATGAACCAAACTTTATACTTTGGAAAGTTTTAATATTAAAACGCTATAAACTCTATGTTTAAACGGTTAGGGAGTGCCGAAAAATTATTTCTATATACCAAACATAGAACCTGATGTACGACAAACTCGAAATATCTTACAATTCGTTTCTGTGTAAGCCAACATTGACAATTGTGTTTTAGGACTTGAACAATCTGTAATTATTTAAAAGATCAGGAAGCAAGATCTTCGTGTACACCTAAGATAATAGGTACCACAGTACCTATACCAATACCTGTACCTGGCAAGACACTAAAATTAATGGAAAACTGGAAAAGCGTTTGTAATTCGCGTTTGTGTGAACCAAACTTAATATTTTGTGGTTACATCGATGTTGGTTATGCAGGATTTCCCAGGAAAGTTGGACTATATGCGAAATGCATGAGGAATTATATTTTTCCATACTTTATGTCTCCAGGATACTTTGGCTAAGAATTTAAGCTGTATTATTGTTATTAGGTGTTATTAGTGCCGTTTAGACAAAAAATAAATAATTTTTACATTTAAAATAAAGCAAAAAATTTTTTTCTTTTTGGTTATTTGTTTAATTTTAGAACTGTTTTCATCCTCTCATAACTGAAACTTTAATCTTTAATTATGTTATTATAATGGAAACTAAAACAATTATGTATAATAATAAAATAGGTACTAACTCAATTTAGTTATTTCATTATCTGCCGTATTAAAATTACAATTTACTTTGCAAATCGTGTTTTATTTACTAAGTGGCCTGGGAATAAAACCAGTAGTATTTAAAACAGTAACTGTTTGTTGTTCACTAATTTATACTATGGCATATTAAATAACAAGTATTACAACTGCAAGCGTTTTACTTAATACAAATACAACGAAACACAATATCAGTTCCCACCTAGATAAAGAAATCGATAAAAAACTGGAAAAACTTATAACTCGGTTCTGTGTAAACGAAGCTCAATACAATAAGAAAACCTACCAAGGCAAAACATAAGAAATTAACTACGAAAAATTATACAATTTGCGCTCTTGTGGACCAGGCCTTATACTTTAGTGATCTGGAATATTAAAAAAATCTACATTTCTCAACAGAACCACACGTACAACAAACTATACATATTTAATAATTCGCTTCTACATAAACCAAGTTTGATTTTTTTAAAGTAGCAAAAAATGTCTAAATTTAACATAATAAAATGTCAACACACCCAAACACAATATCGATATTTTTCAATCAATCCAGGTGAACGACAATTATTATAAATCGCTTCTGTGTGAACCCACCTTAATATTTTAGAAATGTTTAACATTAGAAGTTTGAAAGGCAAACGAATTAAAGGAATGCAAGGAAAACTTATACTACGCGATTGTGTTTTACAACAAATTAGTGTTTATACGAACTCGAACCTTAAACGCTTCCTAAATATCATATTTTAATAAAAGAAAAAGTCCAGAACTCGCAACTATGTGAACAAACCCTAATCCAGTAATTCTACAGGTTGGAAACGGACTATAACATCGTGCATACATTATTACGGCGTCGTCATCGTAAGCATGTGTGTTGCTATTTAAAAGCTGTCAAGTGATTTTTTCCTCAGTTTATACTGCAGGCGAGAGGCGTTTGCAGTTCCGTTCTTTATAGAGTGATATTTGTGCGTTGTTTTCACTTACGTGGCTCTAAAATGTGTGGTGAGTAGATGTTATTTAGGGGCTGTCAGGCACTTATTTTTGGTCCGTTTCTGATTGGTAGTGATGTGGGTTTAAGGGCTGTTTTTGTTATAGGTTGCGTAAAACCTGTAGGGGTTTTTCGTGGCCGGCAAGTATAAAAATGTGTGGGTGGGGATTTTTTGTTTATGTTGGGATTAGTTTGAAATTTTGGAAAATAGAGAAAATGATCATTTAACAAGTTATTGGGAAAAATATTTTTTTGATTATAATTACATGAAATATTAAAAAAAAAGAAATTTTAAGATTGCACAATTTATTGTGAAAAATTATAATTACCTATGTAAAAATATTTTTTAAGAAAATGTTTAAAACTTTTATATTATCCAATTTTTAAAAAATAATTATGTCCAAGGGGAGATAAATTTTGAGAAAAAAATCAAAAATTTTAACCATAAATAGACATCATAAAGTAGGGGGTTGCACCGCTTTTGCCCTTTGTAAACCGGCGCCTATTTTGTCTAATTATGCAACAATGCAAATCTGCACAAAGAGCAATAATTTTATGAATGTGAATGGCATTATACAAATACCTAATTTGTGTAGGTACTTAAATACATTACTAAAATAGAAAGTTGTTTTTGTACAAAAAAATTAATGACCAAAAAGAATTTGGCGGATGTCTTCAGAACAGACATTTTTCCAATAACAAAATATTGAAAGGAAGTTGATGCAATTTACCAAAAATTAATGCAATTAAAAATCTTGAAATGGGAAGATTGGCGGAAAATACTTTGTATTGTGTTATATCCAAACGCAAGTTTGGACAATTTGTTTCACGAGAATTTGGAAAGATCCAAGGGGAAAATCATGAACATAATGTTTTGTAAAAAATATAAAGTGTAAGAATATAAATTCCGTAGGTCAGCAGCTATTCCACCACGATCGAAAAAAAATCAAATAATTTTGGTGGAATTGACAAAAGTTATGCAAATTAATTATCATCCAGTGACCTTTAATGGTTTATTAATTCAACCAACACCTTTTGGAGCTCATTTCTAACCAGCAATTACATAACTACGACATTACGAACAAAGTGAAAGTGAGCCCTGTCTGTGTTATGTGTTCAACATTTTTCACTGCATATGTTAAACCAGCACCTAGTCAAAAGTATTAATCACGTAGGAGACCTAAGGTTACGACCAGAAACGCCAACAATGGTTCAAGACCGGCACTCCCCATACTTGCTCAACAATGAAATGCATTTTTATTATATTTTGCATAAATAAATATTGAATATCTGAAACTCTAGTCTCGTGCAACAAGAGTAAAAGTTGCCTGTTGACTTTGAGAATTGCCCCTGGCAACACATTTCCTTTGGCTTTTTTTAATTAGATTTAATTACCATGGCCAACTAGATTTCGTGTTTTTTATGTGTGGAATTTGAAGATAAACTTGTTTGATCCGTGTGAAAAATATGAAAAAATTAGGAGGCACAACCTTATATTTTTTTTTTAATTTTTTTGGCGCCCCCAATTTCTAATTATCACACTTAAAATATTTAAGTAAACAATTAAATTCGAGAATTTAACAGATTTATATACATTCTAAAGATAAAATTGGCAAATAAAAATTTTTCAGAAAATCTACCAATAAAATATAATAAATGCAATCAGTGAGTAATCATTGTCAAGTCAACGTTTCTTTTTACATTTTTGTGAATTAGTTTGCAAAATCGTTATCATTGTTAATATTCGTAGAAAGATTAATATTATCATAAATTGTTCTGTGCTAAATACATGTAACAAACACGTGTGCCAAGTTGGATTTCAGGGGTTTCGCTATAAGAATTTAGGCGAAAAATATTTTCCACAAAAATCTTAATTTAATTTCTGATATTTTATATCATAAAGTTCTAACCCCAACAGTTACTATACACTATAAGACCAGAATTTTTCTAACATATGCAAATATGTAGGCAGAGATGGGCTTTTTGCAGTACTCGCTTAGACTCGGAACACCTCGTTTTGATTTTTGCAGAAAATGATAGTTTGGGATTAGGCAACACAACAAACCGGATAAAAAAAAATTTTAGACGAAAAAGAGGGAAGAGGGAGGACTATCCACGATTGCGGATTTAATAGACTAATTTCAAAAATGCATAGAGTACGTCACAGAGAAATTAGGGTGTTGGAAGTAATGTAAATTATAGCCTGTTCGCAGCTCAGTTGGCAAAATTTAAGAAAATGTCAGTTTTTGAACAATATTTTTTAAACATTACCCCCCCCCCCCCCCCCCCCTGAAAATTCTGTAACTAAAAACTAAGCTTATTGTTCGCATTCTATTCAGTTTAGTTAAGGATTAGGTATGTATCCTTTTATTGAATAAAGTATTATGAATTTTAAAATTTCAAAAAGTCGAAGTCACGGCGAAATAGCTGGCAAAATTTAAAAAAATAATGTGTTGCCGCCAGTTTTTGAAAAATAAATTTATGAAAATTTTGACTATTACTGCATCTAAAAACTACGGTTATTGTTCGTATTCTACATTATTCTGGATTTTATATTGGTCCCTGCTTATTCAACGAAAGTATTACTTTCCAAATTGCAAAAATTCACACAGGACGGTAAATGAAAATTAGGGTCTTGCAAAGAAAATTAAATTATACCCTGGCCCTAGCTCTACCAGTTGGCAAAATTTTTTAGACTACCCCCCTCCCCCATATCCTCAACTACATCTAAAATTTAACTTTATTGTTCGTATTCTATTGATCATGGTGAGCAATTCAGCTCGGTTGCGGAATTTTTAATGTTTATTGTATAAAAGATAATTTTAAAATTTCAAAAATTCGTCTTCTCAGGAAAATTTGAGCCTTTTTGAAAAATACTTTTCGAGCATTTTTAATTTTTCATTGACCTATCGTATGTTAGCATGCTACCCTGTTACAACTATTATGCTGATTTGTCAACCCACTTTTGGCGTTAGACACAAAACATTTTAAAACTTTAGCGGGTGCCTATTTGAAGCTAGAGAGTTCGGAAAACTTGTATTGGAGCTGATTTCGCATCTACACGTTTCTGCATGCGAAAAAAATAATAGAAAAAAACAAGTCCCCCTTTCGTTTCCGGAATGTTTTCAAAATAAATTTTGATATACTGCGCAAATCTAATCAAAATCAATATAGTTTCTTAGATTTCGATGCCTTACACACACGTATAGGCACACGTTTTCCAAAAACTACTTTTTTGAGTTCCTAGGGGTCCAAAATGAATACTTCCGTCAATTTCTTGAAATAGATTTTTTTACGATCGTAATACCATTGTTTTTATATCTATTAAGGATATAAAATATCTTATAAGGATATAAAAACAATGGTAATACCTTTCCATACGAGAAAAAGAGGGATAAGTTGTCATTTTTCTTTGAATCAGACACGTTATTTTATACATTATGTTACACAATTTATTATTTTTCATTATGCGAGACAGAACGTCACCTACATGCGTCTAAATTTATCGCTTATCTTTTTATTATCGTTTCGTTTTTAAATCTAAGGTATTACAGTTTATTGATTGTTATAATCCCTTTTTGCTAATCCTTATAATTTTTACGTAGCGATAATGATTGCATATCGGAGATATGTCAATCATGTATTTCACAATTAAACATTTTTTTTAGTATAATTAAAATAATATTCTATCTTTGGTAATTTATGTCGTAGAAAGTGAACTTTAAACACCTTTTCCGGATGTTTGTAAATAGAAACGAAACGGAACTTCCACATTTGGAATTTTACGCAAGTCTTTGGTAGTAACAACTTAAAAGTGGGATCTTCAAGGTGAAAATTTGAATTTGGATAAATAAATTTAATCAGATTTGATTATTAACAAAACCGGCAACATGGAAATTTTTAAACTGTAATAATGGGGAAAATTTTTATGGAATATCGTAGAAAAATCTATCGCAATATGAACATTGTGACACAGATTTTCAAGTTTATTATTTGAGTGTAACGTATTGCCCGATAAAGATACGATCGTTAAGGAAACGGAACTTCTTCAATTTATTGTAATTTCACGCAAGCTAGTAATCTCGGAACGTTCAAATTTTCGAGGTACCATAATTGGGGCATTAATTTTAAGCCTGTCAAGTTTTACCAATTTATATTAAAAATATCCAGCGGCGGCGCGTTTTTACAAAAAAATACACTTGGATAAATAGAGATTATCAGTAACGAAACGGAACTTTTTACATTGTAATTGCACGCAAGCCTTTAATCCCAGAACCTTCAAAATTTTGAGGCACTATAATTGGGGCATTAGCTTAAAGCCTGCCAAGTTTTACCATTTTAATATTAAAAATATCCAGTGGCGGGACATTTGTTTTGGCCTTACAAAAAAATTGTATGTGGATAAAAACGACTGTCAGTAACGAAACGGAACTTTTTGAATTGTAATTCTACACAAGCCCTTTAATCCCGAATATTCAAAATTTCGAGGTACCATAATTGGGGCTTTCATTTTAAGCCTGTCAAGTTTTACAAATTTAATATTAAATATATCCAGTGGCGGCGCGTTTTTTTTTACAAAACAATACACTTGGATAAATAGAGATTATTAGTAACGAAACGGAACTGTTTACATTGTAATTGCACGGAAGCCTTTAATCCCAGAACCTTCAAAATTTTGAGATACCATAATTGGGGCATTAGCTTAAAGCCTGTCAAGTTTTACCATTTTAATATTAAAAATATCCAGTGGCGGGACATTTGTTTTGGCCTTACAAAAAAATTGTATGTGGATAAAAACGACTGTCAGTAACAAAACGGATTTTTTTGAATTGTAATTCTACACAAGCCCTTTAATCCTAGAATATTCAAATTTTCGAGGTACCATAATTGGGGCTTTCATTTTAAGCCTGTCAAGTTTTTCCAGTTTAATATTAAAAATATCCAGTAGCGGCGCGTTTGTTTTTTTTACAAAAAATACACTTGGATAAATGGAGATCATCTGTAACGAAACGGAACTTTTTGAATTGTAATTGCACGCAAGCCTTTAATCCCAGAACCTGCAAAATTTGGGAGATACCATAATTGGGGCATTAGCTTAAAGCCTGTCAAGTTATACCATTTTAATATTAAACATATCCAGTGGCGGGACATTTGTTTTACGTTACAAAAAAAATTGTCTGTGGATAAAAACGACTATCAGTAACTTTTTGAATTGTACACAAGCCTTTAATCCTAGAGAATTCAAAATTTCGAGGTACCATAATTGGAGCTTTCATTTTAAGCCTGTCAAGTTTTATCATTTCAATATTAAAAACATCCAGTGGTGGGGCATTTGTTTTTGGTTCACAAAAAACTTACATTGGGATAAATAAAGATTATCAGTAACGAAACGGAACTTTTTTAATTGTAATTGCACTCAAACCTTTTATCCTACAACATTTAAAATGTAGAGGTACCATAATTGGGGCACTAATTTTAAGCCTGTTTTTATATATATAAACATCCAGTGGCGGGGCATTTGTTTTTGGATCACAAAAAACTTGCGTTTGGATAGATTAAGATTATCAGTAACGAAACGGAACGTTTTGAATTGTGATTGCACGCATTCCTTTTACCCTAGAACATACGAAATTTTGAGGTACCATAATTGGGGCATTAATTTTAAACCTGTCAACATTTACCATTTTAATATCAAAAACATCCAGTGGCGGGGGATTTGTCTTCACTTTATAAAAAAAAAATTACACTTGCATAAATAAACAGTATCATCAGTAACGAAACAGAAATTTTTGAATTGTAATTGCACGCAAGCCAGAATATAAAAAAATTCGAGGTAGCATAATTAGCGCATTAATTTTAAGCCTGTCAAGTTTTAACATTTTAATATTAAAAACATCCAGTGGCGGAGCATTTGTTTTTACTTTACAAAAAAATACACCTCGATAAATAAAGACTATCAGTAACGAAACGGAACTTTTTGAACAGTAATTATACGCAAGCTTTTTAATCCCCAAACGTTCAAAATTTCGAGGTGTAATAATTGGGGCGTTAATTTTAACCCAGTCGAGGTTTACCGATTTAATATTACAAGCATCCAGTGGCGGCGCATTTTTTTGGTATATTTATTTATGGCCGGCCTATTTTTGCTCCAATATCACCATCGGCGACAGACGGTAGACCGTTTATTTTTTACTTTACAAAAAAAAAGATGATTGTAAAATACTTATATAATAACTACGTGTTATATACAAACAATTTAAATTATATATCAAATGCACTAAAATTTGAAGATATAGTTTTGTCGTAATTTTGCAACGTTCATGCGAAATTCAAACGACCAAATTCTTCAGATTCTTCCTGAGAACTGTATGGGTTAGTGACTGGACTTGCTGTTTTTTCTGTTGCCATTCCGGTTATAATATGTTCAATTCTCGTCGACATTGAAATTTTAACGGTGTTTTTACAAGTACGTGATCTACATTTAAAAATTCAAATTCGATTGTGTAGGTACGTCAATGATAATTATAGAGAAAATGTAAAGAATGCATTGACCTTCAGCGGACTACGACAATAATTAACGTTTTATGTTAATTTTAATACCGTTACAATAACCATGAAATTTAAAATTAATTTTTTTCCCGTTTGAAAGTGCAAGTTTACTGTTATAAAGCAAAACAGAATGAAAGAAGAGAAAGTGTTTGAAATCAGCCTTAAAATGGTCAAAAATTCCTCATTTTGATGATCAGGGTCGTTGTTGGTTTTACTTTCAATTTCTTCTCCATATCCTGAAGTACCTTCCATATTTGAAACAAGTCGCGACTCGATGGCCTTGGCATTCTGTCGTCAAATTTTGTCCTTTTTATTACAAATTCATGCATATTTCTGGTTTGTAAAAATGCGAATAAGTTACAACTTTTTATATTTCCCCCCTCAGATATGAACCTTGACTTTAGTTTTTTTTTGTTATTGATCAGCTCAGCTGAGAAGAGACAAGGGTGAAATTAATTATAATTTTTAATTAGTAGGATATTATACAACCCTAACCTATTACAACTTGGTAGCCCTTACTGGTGCCCAAGTCCAAATCCACAACTGTGTAGGCGTTGAATTTTAGATTAATCGAAGCCAAATTGCTGATTACATTATAGTACTTCCTTGTTTGTTTGTTCTTGGTTGTCTTAGTTTGCAGAATTAGTTCTTCCGTATTTACAATAAATTTCCTCGTGTTTAACCTCGCGATTTTTATTTCTAAAGCCGAGCCCAAATTTAATTACCGTCAAACAACTCACCAACTTCTTAATTTAATAATCCAAAACTCCACCCTTGGATATTTTCTGAAAAAAGCTTCAATTTTTATGTTCATCATCAAGATCAATAGGTGGAATTTTTTCTGTTTCAAATTTCTTCAAGGGAAAAATTGTTATTAATCACAGTTGATGGTAGAAATTTCCTTAGAAATTCTTTGATGGGCTTGGTTGTGACTTACGAAATTTTTATATTTTTGTAGGTAGTTATTAGGCAACCTAATAGTTTCAAAGATTGAGACATTTATTGGGAAATGTTTTACGTAATAATAAACTGAAGGCAGTGGTTTGGTCTAATTAATTCTTTTATTGAGGAAATGCGTAAAACCGTAAAGCTAAAAAACAAAGTACATGTTATATCCAGCAGTGTGGAACTTATTGTAATTTTGTGTTAAGTTGTGTTTTATTTTTCGTTCTTGATTGCCTTTTCTCCTTTTTCACCTTTTTCACTTTCCCACACCTACTTCTATTGGCCTTTTTTAAAGCCTCTTCTCATTCTGGATTATTTTCCCCCACATATTTTGGTTTATTACTAACTCCTCTTCTTCTTAATTGTTTTGTTTATCTCTCTTACTTCTAGTGTCTTAGTAACTCCCTTTTCCCCATTTCCTTCTTCATTGTTTTTTTGCTTCACTTCCATTGGTATTTTATTAACCCCCTTTTTAGTTTATTCTTCTTGCTTTTTTTTTTGCATATTTTAAGGTCCAATTGGTCCTTACTAACTCCTTTTCTCGTTTATCCTTCTTGATTGTTTTTCGTTCACTTACTTTTATTGATCTCTTATTAACCCGCTTTTACCTTCTGGACTATTTCTCCCGTTTCTATTGGTTTTTACTAACTTCCCTTCTCATTGTTGATTGTTTTGTTTATCCCTGCTAATTGGTATCTTACTAACTACTTTTTCCTTCTTAATTGTTGTTTCCCTTGCTCACTTCTATTGTTCTCTACCCTTTTTCCGTCTTGATTATTTATTTTTTCTCTTACTTCTACTGTTTTTTTCTTGGTTTCTTACCAACCCCTTTTCTCATTTTATCCTTTTGCTGTTCCAACTTGGTTATTTTTTCCCCACTTCTATTGGTCTATTACTAAACCCCCTTCTCTTTCTTTTTTCCCCACTTCTTTGGTCTATTACTAACGCCTCTTCTCTTTCTCAATTGATTTCTTTAGCCCTCTTATTTCTTATGGTCTCATACTAACTCCTTTTCTTTTATATCCCTCTTGATTGTTTGTTATTCATCACTTCCATTGGTCTTTTATTAACCCCCTTTTAAATTTATCCTTCTTGATTATTTTGTTGTTACTTATTTTACGGATGAGTTGGTCCTCTTTTTCCCCTTTTCCTTCTTGTTTTCGCCGCACCCACTTTTGTTGGTGTCTTATTAACCCTTTTTTCCTCCTGAATTATTTTTTCACACTTGCATTGGTTTTAACTAACGTCTCGTTTTTGATTGTTTTGTTTATCGTTCCCAAACGGTCTCTTACTAACTACTTTTGTCTTTTTTTCTTCTTGATTGTTGTTTCCCTCTGTCACTTCTATTGTTCTCTTGTTAACACCCCTTTTTCTTCTATGATGTTTTTTTTCATACTTCTAGCGGTTTCTGCGGGGTTTCTTACCAACCTTCCTTTCTCCTTTTACCCTTTTGCTGTTCCAACTTGATTATTTCTGTTTTCCCACTTCTATTGGTCTCTTACTAACTTATCTTCTCCTTCTTGAATGTATTGTTCCCTGCTACTTCTGTTAGCCTCGTCCTCCCCTTTTCTCATTTTTTCCTCCTGATTGGGGTTTCCTCCGATTATTTCTATTGGTCTCTCATTAATCCTTCTTTTTACTTTTCCCTTTTTGCTTTTTGATTGTTTCCTTTTCCCCACTTTTATCGGTATTTCTCATTAAAGCTCTTTTTTCCTTTTATCTTTTTGCTATTCCTTTTTGATTGTTTCTGTTTTTCCACTTTTATTATTCTATGACTAACTCCTCTTCCCTTTCTTGATTATTTTGTTTATCCCTCCTACATTTATTAGTCTCTTACTGACTCATTTTTTCATTCTTGATTGTTTTTCCCTCACTTTCTTCTATTGGTCTCTTAAAAAACTCCTTTCTGTTTCTTGATTATATATTTTTATCTTCCTTTAGTGGTCTCTTGCCAACCCCCTTTTCTCGTTTTGCTATTTATCCTGGTTCTTTTTTCTCGCTTATTTGTATTGGTCTCGTACTACGTCCTCTT
Source organism: Ctenicera cuprea (assembly GCA_958336395.1). Lineage (NCBI taxonomy): Eukaryota > Metazoa > Arthropoda > Insecta > Coleoptera > Elateridae > Ctenicera > Ctenicera cuprea. The sequence goes on along the minus strand of OY284495.1, from coordinate 26,526,918 downwards.
CTTCTTGATGGTTTTCTCTGTGCTACTTCTATCGGCTTCTTACTAATTTATTTTTTCATTTTTCTTTTTTGATTGTGATTTGACTTCTATTGATTTTATATTTTTTACTCCCTTTTCTCTTTTTGTTTTTTTGATTGTTTTTTTACTTCTATTGGTCTCTTATCTTCGAAATTGTTTTACTCCCTTTGCTATTTTTTTGGTTGATATTCCCAGTTTTTTGTATTGATCTGTTACTAACTGATTTTCTCCTTATTGATTGGTTTTTCTCTGCTACTTCTATTGGCCACTTACTAATTCTTTTTCCATTATTTCTTTTTCATTGCTTTTTTCTCCATTTCTATTGGTTTTTTATTAACTCCTTTTTTCCTTCTTGATTGTTTGTTTTTTCCTTCGGCTTTTATTGGTTTCTAATCAACCCCATTTTTCATTTTTACTCGTTTAGTATTCCCTCTTGATTGTTTGTCTTTTCCCACTTACTTCTGTTGATGAATGACTAACCCCCCCCCCGCTCTTTTAACCGTTTTTTACCAAACCTACAATTAGGTTTTTTTTTAGTAAAATTTTTGGTATTTTCAATTTTCATATACCAACAATATCCATATAACAAAAATTGTCTTTCTAGGAATTTTTGCCTACCTTAACTATCTAACCCCCAAAAGCCGAAAGGAAATTCTGGAACTGCTTGTCAATGGACTCAAAAGGCTTGAATACCGTGGCTATGATTCCGCTGGTGAGTTTAATCATTTTAATATTAAAAAGTCATACAGTCTATGATTCCAAACAAACCTTTTTGTCTTTTTTAGGAGTTGCAGTTGACCGCCCTGGAAATAAAGACATGGCCCTTATAAAGAAAACGGGAAAGGTAGCCCTCCTTGAAGAGGAAATTAAGCAAAGTAAGTATCTTTCTGTCATTTTAATCGACCATTTGAAAAATAGGTATTTATCATCCTAAGTACGCTAACGCTCTTAAAAATTTATTAAATGCGTAGAAAGTGGCGAATTGGATGTGGATGCAATATCAGACAACCACTGTGGTATAGCTCATACTCGTTGGGCAACACACGGTGTTCCCAGTGAGGTAAACTCTCACCCACAACGCTCTGATGATCATCACTCCTTCGTCGTGGTTCACAATGGAATTGTTACCAACTACAAGGAAGTTAAGACTTTCCTACAAAAGAAAGGCTACTACTTCGAAAGTGATACCGACACTGAGGTTATTGCCAAGCTTATCCATCTTTTCTATAAGCAACATCCCCAATATTCTTTCAGGGAATTGGTCGAACAGGTTGTTCAACAATTGGTGAGTTTTCATGTGATTGGTGCAACTGCTGGTACTCATGTTGTACCTTTTTCCAACAGGAAGGGGCCTTTGCCTTGTGTTTTAAGTCCACACACTATCCAGGGGAATGTGTAGCTACCCGTCGAGGTTCACCATTGCTTGTGGGTATTAAAACTAAGTCTCACTTAGCAACCGATCACATTCCCATTTTATATGGCAAGGGTGAGTATGCCGACCTATTATTGATATTTTGAAACATAAATTAATAGTGTAATAATTATATTTCTTGCAAAAAAATGGTAGTTTTATTAGCAGCTTGTTTTGGTTAAATTATTCCACTAGATTGTTTGTTAGCACAGAAACCATAAGCATTTATACGTTTACAGGAAGAAACATTATCGTTCTGTATGGGGGTGAAGGTATGACGTTTCTCTGCATGTGCATGACTGTTTTAGTTTTATGCCTTTTTAACTTGCATGACCATTTCGATCCCCTTTTTTGTCTTCTAACAAACAGGTTATTTTAAAATTAAATTTAAGGGTGGAATCTAACATGGCTTTGCTTGCATAATTTTTCTTGATTTTTGTATGGCTACTAAAAAAGAAATTAACAGAACCAGGTCTTTCTGTAGAAATACGATTTCCTTACTAACAAAAATTGCTAACGAATCAACCAGTATGCACATTGTAATAGCCAAAATCAAAATTTAAACCCCTATTTTTGAATTCACCTTTGCTCACTTGCTTAGTTGTCTTCATAATACACAAGCAGGTGCTCGGGGGTGTGGACTGCACACATATTGCTAGATAATTTTAAATTAAATCAGTCGATTCATCAATTTTGGCTAAATCACCCTTTTCATTTTAATTCATTTAATTTTTGAGAAGATATCAGTAATAATTTTGTTATTTAGTTGAATTTATTTTCCAATCTTTTGTTTGTTGAAGAATTTAATTTACAAGTGCTAACAAAATAGTGTCCTAATATAATAAACCTTTAATAATTTTTTTAAATGTGTTTGAATCGAAAAGGTTTGCTGTATTCAAATGTTACTTTTTTGTGTTTTAATTAACATTTTTGTGTTTTTTTCTTTACTTATTTTGTGTTCCTCCTTTGCATGGGCGCCTTTCCTTTTTACTACAGATGACACAGCTAGGAACCCTAAAGGTATATACTTTTCATTAACATTTATTAACACACAGGTTCAAAATCAAACTTGAGTACAAGTTTGATTTTCAACCTACAAAATGTATTTGTTTTTTATTTGTTTTTCTGTTGTACTATAATCACTTCTGGATTAATGTGGGAAAAAAGCTGGGGTGGGGATAAACTAATTGGTTATTTTTCCAACTCTTTTATGTTTGTCTTATCTGTTTGTATGTTTGTTTTTTAGCCATTAGTAGCATGCATTGTGTATATTTAGTGCAGGTATCTTTGCCTGTGTCTTGGGTGTTACAAATAATTTTGTTATGTGTAAGTGAATTGTTATTAAATTTATGTTCTTAAATTGTTTTGTTTATAGTTTTGTTATTGTTGCAATAAACATCGAAAGTGTGTCGAATGGAAATAACATCTTGAACAATTCAGGATGTAAATAATCAGACTATCATTCACAGCACTTTCTCTCTCTCTTCCTCCCTCCGCTTCTACCCTCCTATCTCTATTTCTTCATTCCTTTTTTCATCTTCTCCCTCCACCTACTCCTCTTGCCATCTCTCTTCTCTCCACATCTAAAATGTATAGAAATATCATTTTGAAAAATTCAAGGAGACCAATCAGACTTTAATGTGACTCTCTCTGTCTCTCTTCTTCCAACTGCTTCCTCCTGACATCCCCTCAACTAATATATCTGCTAAATCACACCTTGTATCTCCACCTTCCTACCATTTCCTCCTTCTCCACATCCAAAGTGTATGGAAATTATATCAAAAAAAAATTCAAGAAGGCAAATCAGACTGACTAGACTGTTGCCCTCCCTCCTGCTAACCCCTTTCTCTTCCTAATTCCATCTTCATCTTACTACAATTTCTCCCTCTCAATATCCAAAGCGAGTGGAAATTACATCCTGAAAAAAGCAAGAAAAAAATCAGACTTTGGCTATACTCTCCTGTCCCCTCCTTCTAACCACTTCTCAATTACTCAAACCCTCCATCCCTTGTATCCCCCTTCCATATCCCTCTTCTCCACATTCAAAATCTATAAAAATTACAATTTAAAAAATTAAAGAATTCAATATTCAGACTGACTCAAGATTATCTTTCTCTTCTTACTTCCTCCCCTCTTTCCTCCTATCCTTCCATCTTCTTCTTCCTACCTCCTCCGGCTCTCCATATGCAAAGCGAAATTACATCCTACTCCCAATCTCCATCCTCCTTTCATTTCCTTCTTCTCCACATCTAAAGTGTATGAAAATTACAGCTAAGAAAATTAAAGAAATGCAAACAATTAGACTTTGACTTAAGATCCTTTTTTCCTTTTAACTCCTTGCTCCTTCCATCTCTTCAACCCCGCCATCTCCTGTCCTCCTCCTTCCATCTTCCCCGCTTCACATGCAAAGTGTATAGAAATTACATCCTTAAACATTCAAACATGCAAATCAGACTTTGACTCAACTCTTTTTCCAACCTCTCCCACTTTCTAATATATTAAACTCTCCATCTCCTGTATATTTTTCCCATCTTCAGTCTTTTTTTATCTTCTCCCCCTCCACTTCTAAAGTGTATGAAAATTACAACTTTAAAATTACAAGTTTCACTCAAGACTCTCTCTTTCCTTCCTTTCTTCCAATTCCTGCTTCCTCCCAACTCCTCAACCCGTCCATTCCCTGTATCCATCCTTCTGTCTCGACTTTCCTAATTAATCAAATTTTGATTCAAACCTTTCTTTCACTTCTTCCTTCTTCTATCCCATCCATTTTCTAATGTCCTCTGTATCCCCTTTCTATGTTCCCCTCTCCCACTTCCTCTTGTTCTTTTACTGTCTTTTTTTTAGCCTCCCTAAATTATATTGGGATATCAAAAAAAAACTTTTGGTGTTTATTGTATGTTTGTATCTATTTTTGTTTATTCTGTGTTTTGTTTCCACTAATCTTGATGTTTTTTCCTTCTTGTGTCTGGTCCACCACAGAGCCTGACAACGCGCACAAAGGTATATCGCTCTCTCAATTATTCGTTTCTAAACAAGCGCTTTAGGTTTGGTGGTAACCACACGCTTCCCAGACCCATGTATTACATGTCGCTTTCGCTTTTTAATTAACACATTCAAGTTATTTTTTGGCGTAAATGTGTATTTCATGTTTGTCACTTAAAACCACGATTTGAAGGTAAGTTTCGAAAGCACTTGATGGTTGTTTTTGTGCCGTTTTTGTGTGAGTCATTTTCATTTTCAGGTGGTGGTGCAAAGCAGCCTCATTAATATTTTCTGGTGCAAGGAAAAGATTTTTTGGGATCATTTGGTTTTATAACAAACTGATGGGTTTCACTTTTGTATTACAAAGCAAACACAATTTTCCTTGCATCATTTTATTCACAAAACTTGTTTTTGTTTTTTCCAAATAAACCGGAAAAAATGAAAGCAACAGTTTTTCCCAACAAAACAAATCAATCACCAATTCCAATCTTTTTAATTATAGAGCACAGACCTCATGGACTTGGAGAGATTTCGGTCTTGCCTCGTTCTGATTCAACATCCGAATTCCAACCACTTGAAGACAAATCCGTGGAATATTTCTTTGCATCTGATGCTTCTGCCGTCATTGAACACACCAATCGAGTCATTTATTTCGAGGTTAGTTGTTGGAATTCGCTTACTAATTCAACCACTAATTGTACTTTTTTAGGATGATGATGTAGCAGCAGTAAAAAATGGTGCTTTAAGCATCCACCGCCTGCGCCGTTCAATGGACGATCCACATGCCCGTGAAATAACCACTGTAAAAATGGAATTGCAACAAATCATGAAGGGAAATTATGACTATTTCATGCAGAAGGAAATTTTCGAACAACCAGAGTCTGTTATTAACACTATGCGAGGACGTGTCAACTTTGAAAATCAGGTAAGGATGGCCGAATGTTACTTTTTATGATTTTGCCGAATTGAGTCACCTTTAGCACATTCTCATAAGTACACCCAAAGAGAGTTGCTTGACCGTGATTAACTCAAGCCATTATTTGCAGACCGTAACATTGGGAGGCATCAAAGAGTACATTCCAGAAATCAAACGTTGCCGAAGACTTATGATTATTGGTTGTGGTACCAGTTATCACAGCGCCGTTGCAACAAGACAGCTTCTTGAAGAACTCACTGAGCTTCCTGTCATGGTAGAACTTGCCAGCGACTTCTTAGACCGTACCACTCCTGTTTTTAGGGATGATGTATGCTTCTTTATATCGCAATCCGGTAATTTTTTTGATTTAATTTTTTTAGTCTTTTTTAACAGAATTTTTGCTTTCCAGGCGAAACTGCTGATACTTTAATGGCATTGCGTTACTGCAAACAGCGAGGGGCTCTCATTGTGGGCATAACCAACACTGTTGGTAGTTCAATTTGTCGTGAATCACACTGTGGTGTGCATATTAATGCAGGTCCTGAGATTGGTGTGGCTTCCACTAAGGCTTATACAAGTCAGTTTATTTCACTTGTTATGTTCGCGCTTGTTATGAGTGAAGATAGGATTTCTTTGCGTCAGAGAAGGACCGAGGTATAATTTCTTGTTTTAATTTTTAATTTATGATTTTTAATGATGTTATTGTAGATTATTGAAAGCTTACAAAAGCTTGATTCGCAAATTCGTGCCGTTTTGCGATTGGATTTGGAAGTTCAAGCGCTTGCAAAGGATTTGTACCAACAGAAGTCTCTTCTTATTATGGGTCGTGGATTTAACTTTGCTACTTGCTTGGAAGGGGCTCTGGTAAGTAGAAGAAATGTTTTAAATAATAATGTCTTTCCCGCTTTTAGTAGGTATAAAAAAAATATATTTTTTTCTATTTTGGTTCTTTACTGACTACTTTATGAAACTCATTTGGATTTCATTAAGCAACTCTTTAAAGAATTCAAAATTTTAGTTTGTTAGATTGGTGACAACCATGTGACAACAACACCTTCACACGTTATAAACATAACCTTTAAATTGTAAGTTCTAAAAATTAAGATTATTTAGCGTATTTTCCGCTACTTTGCGTAGCTCGGGTGGGGTGCAAGATAATTCTTCTTCCATCTTATCTTCAAATCTTAGGTATTTTAAAAATTAAATCACTCTCAAACACAGTTTGTCTCAATTTTAATTTGACAGTAGTTTGAATTGTTTGAAATTATTTTAAATGTCACCAACAGCCACAAAACCAAAACAAAATACAAAAAATTTTCCTATCGATTATATTTTTAAATTAAAATATAAAATAAGGTAATTTTTAACTTTTTTGGACCAAAATAGAAAAAATAGTATAAAATACACGTTTCATAAGACATTTAAGTGCACTTGTCCATTAGAAAACTCGCCGCAAGCGGCTCGTTTTCTAACTTGGACGCGTGCTCTAAAATCATGTCTTATGAAACTTGTTTTTTAATATACTATTATAGAATTGTACCTCTAACAGACACTGTAAGATTATAATACTTGTAAAATGTTAGTGCTGGTACTGCCCGTTATACATTATATTGTGTATAATACCTAGTGGTAGTGAGTCATATAACACTCGCTTAAGTCCAGCCATCATTTTATACAGGGTGAGCCAACAATACCGCGAGGTGAATATCTCTCCTGTACTATTAAAAATTCCGAAATATTTTTTTAATAAAAGTTGTGGGGGACCAAGAGGACCACATTTTAAAATTATTTACTTTTATACGGGGGCTCAATATAAGAGTGGCCATACCAAATATGTTTTTTTTAATAGAATACCCTATATAATTCTGCATGTTCTTATTTGCCTTTAATTGTCTTTATGCATTCATTGAAATTCCATTGCGGCGTTGCCAAGTTATTCAGATTTGTTTGAAAAATTTAACATTTGCAAACCTTGCTAATAAAATTAGTACAAACGGTATTTCCAGAGATTAAATAAACTTTTTCTGTTCAATGTTCAAAGCTGAATTTGATTATACGGGGTTTGTTGTTGCAACAGTACAAAAATATCTCAAAATACGTTGGGTTTACGTATAGCCATTGGTTAATAAAATTCACAGAACGTAAAATTTTTCTAATACAGTTGAATAACTTGGCAATGCCACAACGCATTTTCATAAACAAAACATATTTAGAAGGACAATTAAACATAAGTTTGGTATGCCACTCTTGTATGGAACCTCCTGTATAATTGTAAACAATTTTAAAATGTAGTCCTTTTGATCCCCTGCAACTTTTATTTGAAAAAGTTTCTGTGTTTAAATATTGAAGGAGACTTTTGCCACCGCAGCCTCGTTGGCTCGCCCTGTATTTTTCAAACACTCATACAGAATGTTACCAAAAAATTATAGAATTGAGGAACAAACCATAGCTTATCCTTGGCTTTATTAGCTTACAGAGCTAAATAAAAGCTGTTTGGTTTTTTGTTTTTTTATATAAAAGTTGATTATAAATTCAGGGCCAGTTGATTTGCTCACTTCTGGATTCTGGATTTGGAATTTGGGAGTGTGAGTTACCTCACGCGCACTTAGGCCACAATAGGTGGGCCCATTGTACTACCTCCCCAGCAGCTCTCCACATTGGACGTCACCCAAGCCATCCAACCTTTTGGATGTACTTGAGGACATCCGCAATTGGAGTGTTGCTGATTTCGGCCATGTTAGGCCAGAAGTCCCCCAGCATGGATCCTCTGGTTGTTGCGAGAGCTGGGCAGTGACATAGGACATGTTCTGCCGTCTCGTCGTCCTCGTTGCATGCACGACAGTTTGGGCTGACCGCCAGTCCCATCCTGTGCATATGTTGCTTTAGGGTGCAGTGTCCAGATAAGATACCCACAACTAGTCGTAAGTTCTTTCGGGACAGTTGCACACAGTATTTGGCTGTTTTTGGCGAGGGTACCGTAATAGCAGCCCTTGCTTGACGACAGCTTTGAGTGTTAACCCATCTTCGTGTGAAGCTTTTCAAGGTTTCTTGGTATAGCATAAAGCTTAATGTCTTCAGGGATATGGGAATTACGGGTTCTGGCCCCCAGAGAGGTTGTCCGGAGGCCAGTCTCGCAATCTCATCAGCCTTTTCGTTGCCGTAGGTTCCGTCATGTCCTTTCACCCATTCAAGGGAAACGGCATTATCTTTTGAGATATCGTCGAGAGCTTCACGACACCGCAGTACCACTCCTGAGGTGATTTTGCAACTGCCTAGGGCTAGTAAAGCGGCTCTGCTATCGCTGTAGATAGAATTTTGCCTAGTGGTATACTCTGGCGCAGGTTTAGGTCATCGGAGAAAATTCCGGCACCCGTTCCATGCTTTGTTTTAGATCCATCGGTGAAGATGGATATGTCCATATGCTGGGTTGGTCCAGCATTCGCGTAGACACTAAAGTGTCTATTAAAGGCATATTGTAAAGGAAGGTAGTCCACCATAGCGTCCAGAAGAGGAATCTTGACGATTGCCTCATCCAGGATGCGGGTGTGTCTGCCTCCCTTGCCTGCTGTTTGCCCCAGCCCCTTGTGGCGCAGCCTTAAAGCAGTTCTCACAGCTACTTCCTCCACAAAGAGATCAAGTGGAGGAAGGCATAAGATCACCTCTAAGGCGGCCGTGGGGATTTGCTCACTTACTATTGGCGGTTAATAGAACATCATGTGTTATTTAGGCTAATTCGATTGTATGATAAATTTTGTTTGAGAAACTATAATACAACTGTAGGCCTAAAGTTAATAACATTTTGATTTAAAGCAACGTATGTAAACAATGGTATTGATTATAAATACATTGCAATTTATTGCAGGAAGCTGTTAACAAAATAAGAAAAGCAACTTGTATTATCTGTCACAATAAAGTTTGTGGATAAACTAAGTCACTTTTCTTTTAATTTGTCAATCACGGCGCTTTTAGCTGTCAACTTAGGTCACCTGACCTAACTCCTATGGGTTTTTTGTTTTGAGATTTTTAAAATATAATAAACAACTGATGTCTATTTAACATGAATTGCACATTTGTTTATTGCTTTTATTATTTTCTTAAGAACAGCTTCCTACGATCACTTCATTTAGAATCATTACCATTGGTTACATACGTTGCTTTAAACCAAAGTACCTAAGAATTAGCCTAAAAAATACAGGGTGTTCCAAAAAATAAAATAAAAATATAGTTGCTTCCACTTATAAACCAGAAGTTGCCATTTTGTTTTGTATGCCCAAAATACTCGCCACTATAACCTGTATAACTTTTACTTATACGTTTTTTTCTATTGCCAATAATAAACAAGTAAATCAACTGGCCCTGAATGTATAAACAACTTGTATATATGTTAAACACTACGTTATTAAATTTAGGGAAAGAAAATATTAGCTTTGCTGTAGTAGTTGATAGCTCTTGGATTTGCGCTAAAGGCCTAGGGCTTGGTTTACTGTTCCTCTCCATTTCTTTCTGTCGCAATTATTGTCCAGTTTCCTATACCCAATTTCCTTATAGCCTCCTCTACGGCGTCAATCTTCTTCTCGGTCTTCCCTTTCCCTTGGGAGTCTTTGTATGTGCCCTAGCTGTCGTATTCTTTGTGATTTAATTATTTAAGCTATTCCTGGCTCTCCATACATGGTCATTACTTCCTCCTTGGACCTTCTTTTCCATGTTTCTCCTAGTTTTTGTTCGCCATAAATACTTCCATAAATACTTCCAAGTATTTTACTTTTTCACCTTTCCAGGTTTTCCTGTTCTTGTCCATGTTTCACTAGCATATGTACCCGCCGGTGTTATCACTGTCTTATATATTCCCTTACACTTTTATTTCCTCTCGCTATTCTTGCCATCATCGCAATTGTGGGTTATTAGAGTATCAGGTTTTGTCCCGTTTTAACTATTATGTACTGTCGTTTTCTGTTTCTTCTGCAGATCTTCGCATTTTCATGTATTTTGATTTTCCTTCACTAATTCTTTAGGCCCATTGTTCGTGCTTTTTGGCTCAGATTTCTTATTACTTTTTGAGTTTATTCCACTGTTTCTTATTAGTAGCGCTGACAATGGGTCTCCTTGTCTTAGTCCCATTCCTACTCTGAAAGCACTCAATACATTGCCATGTGTTCCTACTACGTTCTTTGTGTTTTGCAGTGTCATTTTGGTCATATTTATTAATTTCTTCAGTATTGCACTCTTTCATTGCTACATAAAGTTTTTCTCTTTTTATAGAATCGTTCGTCTGCTTGAAATGTATGAACATCGCAGTACCATTTTATGTTCGAAACAGCTCACTTGAATTTGTTACAGGAAAAATATTTGGTCTATTATACATCTATTATTTCTGAAGCCGTATTGATACTCTCCAGTAATTTCTTCCGTTTATGCATTAATTTTTTCTTTTAAAAGTATAGCGAGTATTTTGTAGGTTGTGTCTAACAAAGCTTTTCTCTGTAGTTGTTGCAGAGGACACTGCTCTTGTCCAGCTTTCCGGCACCGCTTCTTTTTCTTCCCATATTTTTGTTATTAGTTCGAAAATTTCGTTGTGTAGTGTCTCAAATCATTTCTGAAATAATTTCGTTTTCGTCTGGGCTTCTGTTGTTTTTCAGTTGTTTGATAATTCTCTTTTACTTTTTCCTTAGTTGGATGCTCTACTACTCCCATCTGTTTCCTTCCAGCTCTCTGTTATCTCTATTTCTCCTTCTATTAGGTTCCCTTTTTTGTTCTTATAGTATGTTGTGTTACTTTTATGTCTTGGTAAAAGTTTCTTATTTCTTTGTATTTGTATTTTTCCTCTATCATATTTATTTTGTTGTCATTTTCTTTCTCCTGTAAATTTTTACCGAACTCTCTAGCTTTAAAATGGCAGCAGCTACAACTTTTTGAAAATCTTAACTTTAACGCCCATTTACTCAAAAAGTAGTTGCCTGATCAGGACTAGCTACAACTTGTCTGAGAGCCCTTCGTGGGTAGTATACGATGAAGTAAAATTAATTTCAAAAATGCGAAAACAATCGCAATTAAAAATGTTAATTAAAAAAAAAATATTTTTAAAAAACTTTCATAGCCGGTAGTTTTGAAAAATTTGAAATTGATTAATTATTTATTCAAAAACGCAAACGCCGATCGTTATAAACTTTTATCAGTTCGATAGACTATTTGAAGTACTTTATTAGGACCAGCAAGAATTTTCAACTATTTTAAAAATTAAGAAAAAAAACGGTATTTTTTAATATCAACAACGCGTTGACTTTTACTGTGCGTACCAATTAGCTCTAGTTAAAATATATATTTTTCATTGTTTGCATATTTTTGATAACTCCTTAAATAATGCTATTATAGCAATTTTTGTCTGACATTCGAAGCGGAATTTGCAGAGCGCGGCGCTTACCTTGCTTTCGTGCAGTTAAGTCGCTGCTACTGTGCGTACAAATACAAAACGGAAACAAATTGCACAGGCTATCGCAAGTTTAAATTCTCGCTGCATGTTTTTTTAGGAATCTAATAGTCGGCGAACTGTACAATGTTATAATTATAAAAAATTACACTTTGGCAAATGCGGCAAAAATATTAATAGCTCGTATGGGAAAGTCCACTCGAAGTTAACACTTCAGCTTATATCTTATTCCAATCTCATGTCCTTTTCCCTTTTGTGTGTTGTCTTCGTTATCATGTCTATATTTCTGATTTGCTGGATAGTTAGTTTTTTGGTATCGACCTTTGTTTTACACATGCCGTTTACCCCTTTGTTTCTTTTTGTTCCATCTGTATTCTTAGTCATTAATTATTATTTATTGGTATCCAGTCTTGGCTCTGTTACCTTTTTCTTTTCTTCTATGGCTATACTTCTAATTTTCTCTTGTACTTGTCTCTCTTCGATCGTTAAGTCATTATCGATGTATATTTTTGAGTTTATCAGTTTATTTTTCCAGTTTTTTTTTGTCCAAGATTCCACTTCCGTCATTACTGTTTATGGTTATTTTTCCATGTTCACTAGGCACACTTTTCCTATATTTGCTTTTACCTGTAGTTTCTGGCTTAGAAATTATTCCTTCTCTTTCATTGTCCTCTCATACTCTTATTTCTTTTATTGTGATGTTATTGTTCCTCTTCATCTTCTCTTCTTTTACTGCCCTCTATGTTCTTTTAGCATTTCTTAAATTTCCAAAATACATAGCCGGCATTGCAGAGATATTAGAGGATAATAGAAAAACTAAATGACAGCTCACCCTGCAATGTATTACTCAGAAAAAAATTTATAGAGGGTGTCACAGAAAAATTATAGGATTAAGGAGCAAACCAATTGATAACTTATGCTTGCTTCTATTAGCTCACAACATTTAAAAAAACAGGTTGATTTTCTCATCATTTTTAGCATTTCTTAAATTTCATAGTTCACAGAGAACAATTTTCTATTTTTTTATTATTATTTAATTTTGCGTTTTTAAATGCCCACAACTTGTATTTCTGTGAAAATTACAAAATCGATTTTTTTCAGGATCATAATACTGAACATATGTGAAAGTTAGAATTTAAATTACTTCTTTATTGCAATATAACTTTCCGTACTTCAACATAACTTTGTTTCTCACAATAATATAAATATTTCAGAAAGTAAAAGAATTGACGTACATGCATAGTGAAGGCATCATGGCGGGTGAATTAAAACATGGCCCTCTAGCCCTAGTGGACCACAACATGCCCGTTTTAATGATCGTGATGCGCGATCCTGTTTACACCAAATGCATGAATGCTTTGCAACAGGTATGTGAAGCTAAATTCAAATTTATGTCTAGGAATTTAATAAATTTCTTTTAGGTTACGGCACGCGAAGGCAGGCCGATTATAATCTGTGAGGAGGGAGATAATGAGACTAAAAGTTTTGCTTCAAAAGTACTTGAGGTACCACGCACAGTTGATTGCCTTCAAGGCATTTTGACCGTCATCCCCATGCAGTTACTTAGCTTCCACATTGCAGTGCTTCGTGGATGCAATGTTGACTGTCCTAGAAATCTTGCAAAGAGTGTTACGGTTGAATAGTATGGTAAGCAATGGGTTACGTTGTATTCTGATATCATATTTTTTTGATATGATATTGGTGCAGCAGATGGCAACCATATTTTAATATTCTCAATGTGATTGACCTTAATCAATTTATTTTTAGGAACTGTCAACTAAATATTCACAACTGGATTACCACTGCCATTTGATAATATAAGCAACTACTATCCATAATGTTTATATTGGATATAACATAGGTTAGGTGTTTACCCGTAAAGGTATTGTATTGAAATGAAATTGGGTCAAGGTTGTAGATAGATGTAATTACCTTTAATTGAATGTAAGGGTCTAATTAAGAGTGTGTATATAAATTTTGCCAGGCTGCTTTTAATTGTCTGTAGTCCCAGTGCGAGTTTTGGTTTCATTATTTAAAACTGAAACTCACACAGAATAATGTTTAACGTTCAACTTAATAGTATTTTATTGTACTGAGTATCTGTGAGATTTTTATTATTAGTTTGTATTATACATATGTGCATGTATAATTTTTATTTTATTCCAGACATTTGTTTAAATTGCTTTTAGAATAATGCTTACAATACATTGTGTATAGTGTCTAAATAAAGAGGGTCCATTATTAGTATTTTTTCAATAACTTTGCTTTGTTGTATTTTAATTTCTTACATACTCATTGGTATTGTGCAGTGGCATGTTATTAACAGCCCATTAATAATTTGTATTTCCTCGTCATACACGGGGGTACCTTGCTTAACATAGTAGGTAGCGATAGTTATGATATTGTAATAAGAATTTGTACAGTTAAAAAATTGTATCGAAATTGTTTCTAAATGTTTTTTTTTATAATGTTCCTATATGCTGTGTTGATTATAGTATATTTTTCTTTTGTTATTCTGGCAAATTTTAAAATAAATCTATATTCTTATATAATGCTCTTTGATTTATTTTCTATGTGCAAGTTTGATTTTTAAAATTTTTGTAAGATAATAAAATAATCCATAATTGTTAGTACGTTCTAGCTTTACTTTGTTGAAGTTCATTTTAATTTATTGTAAATAAAACCATCCTTAACTTCAACAAGTTTTTTTTATTTTAACATTATACGTATTTCAACATGTTGACGTGTCATTTTCAGAGGCAAGATTAAAAGTAAACAGTTGGTGTTGCTATAAGAACAATAAATCTCCATAATTTGATCTTGGATTTATATATCTGCATCCAGATGACTTGATTTCTCATCTCTTAAATTCACCGTTGTTGGACTTTTGGAATGAGAAATCAAGTCATCTGGACGCAGATATAGAAAACCAAGATCACGTTATGAAAATTTATTGTACCTATAGCAACGCCAACTGTTCACATCTTGCCTCCAAAAATGACATGTCAACATGTCGAAATATGTATAAGGCTAAAATAAAAAAACCTGTTGAAATTATAGAAATACTTAAAGTTGAATTCTGTGGCCAATACTTTGTTCTAACGTCGTAAAACTACTATTTGCTCCCCCAAAGTTAATAGAACTTTTTTTAAAATTGGATATACAAAGGAAAGTCTTTAAAATTATAAAATCTGTCACAAAAAAACTTCAGACAGTCAAATTTTAATCAAAGTGCTTCAAGTATTTTCTGGTCGATGTTTTGTCCGAACATTGTCAAACTGCCATTTTCTCCAACAAAATGAGTAGAACAACATTATTAAACTTTGATATACAAAAGGAAGTCTTTAAAATCATGAAAACCCACATAAAAACTTTTCAGACAATCACATTTTAATCCGAGTGCTTCAAATTTAATGGTATAGACTATGGTCAATATTTTATCTGATTATGGTCAAACTATTATTTGCTAAAACGAATAGAACAGCATCATAAAAGTTTTTTAGACAAAGGGAAGTCTTTAAAATCAGAAAAAATGCCACAAAACTACTTTTAAGATATTCAAATTTAAATATAGATCATCAAGCTGAATTTCTACAACCAAATATGTTGTCCTAACACTACTAAACCACCCTTTGTCCCTCAAAACTAGTTGAGTAACACTACAAAAGAATGTTTTAAAATCATAAAAGCTGTCCCAAAAAAAACATTCAAGACATTAAAATACAAATCAAAGTGATTGAAGTTGAATTCTATGGTCAATATTTTGTTCTAAAATCATTAAACTATCTCTCAGGTTCTTTTTGGGAAAACCGCCGATTTTCATTTGTTTACTTACGTTAACATCTCGCGACATCTGACAATCATTTTGGAAACGCCGTGGAAACGAGCTAACCATATTGATCTTTTAGGTTATATCCCGGAGGAACGAGTTATAGCAGTCCCAGCGTCTCGTTTAGAGCGAATTTAGCGAGTTTGGCCGAACTTGTCCGACCACCTATGCGAGTCTAAATTTTGGAAAAAGGCCGCATCCTTTGGCGCGAGTATAACCAGCGTTAAATCATACATTATTTCGCGCTTCGTTTTTGAACGTTATCATGTAGGTATGCTATCGGCGGCGTGATTATTTTATAACCCGATCAAATAAATTTTGCGCATGTAACAATCGAACGTTAGTTGAGAGAGCAAGAGATATACAGTAGGTTTTAGCTGGCACTGCAGTAGTTGCTATGGCGGCGCCTTTGGCCTGTACCCGTTTTAGCGACAATTATGAGTTAAAGGAAGAATTGGGCAAGTAAGTAAAATCATTTTTGTGTTTACTGTTGTGTGTTTTGTTCCAAAAATAGTCCAGTTTCGGGCTGCGCGAAAATTCGGGAGTGACAGCACTAATGGACGATTCTCGACGCAAAAATATTTCAAAACAGAATATACTAAAATAAACTCGATTTTCTATCGTGTTGTGTAAGTTTTGTGTACCGGGGGGTTCCGGTGGTGCCGCCCGTCGAGACAGCGGCGCCCCGGGGGTCTTTTTGGCTACGATTTCTGAACATTTTTGAGTATCTGCATTGCCCGAGAAAATCAATATAGAGACGGCTCTGCCCTGAACGAATGACAGGTGGTTGTCTTTAAAATTTCATAATTAGTATTAACAGTGCCTTATTTTTGGCTATTTGTGTCGTTTTGTCCTATCGATTGATCGAGGCCAAGCCAGGCGCGTCCGGAACATTTTCAAATAATAACGCCGATAATAAACCAATAACATTCGTTATTAACCATTGTTTCGTTATCAACTTTTTTTATTAGCTCATTCAAACGCACATTAGTGCAGCTACCGCGCTTTGATACGCAGATTGCAAAATTTATTCATATTTGTTTGGCGTGTTTATTTTTACAGTGTGTCTGGCGCTACGCGATATACATTATGTCATTTATTTTAGTATGTATAAAGCATGCGAAAAGGAATTTTTGCTACCGCAAAAATTTTTGGGACAAATTCGCAACAACGATCTGGTTACAATTTTTTTCCGGCTCAGCTCCGGGGGGAACCACCATCCGAAAAAAAATGGCGAAAATCTGCTATTTTTACGTATCCGTTATTTGCTTATTATTATTGTTAATATCAACAATATGTATAAACAGAAATGGGATTAACCATATGTCGCTATTTATGTTCGATGTTCTTAAAAACGCGTCCGCATTCTTTAAAAGTTTTGCTGTATGTGTGGGTGTACTGTATTTGAAAATTAAGTTTTAACTTGTATTAAATTTAAGAAAAAGTTTTGTATAATATAATAATCATACTGTCCTCTATGCTATATTCTGTTTGTCCAAAGTTTGAATCGCTTGACCGCCACCTATACTCCCTATAACACCAACGGCGTTCTGGTTTAAAAGAAATAAAGAGATACAAATAAAAGGTCGAAGCACTTCGCCTGGAATGAAACAAATAGGTATTAATTTCCGAATTATGACCCCAATTAAATTGTAGCTCATCTTTAGTTCTATGACCTACAAAATTAAAAAAAAACGTGTTGTTAGTTTTTGAACAATAATTTTTGTTTTGGAAAATTTCCAATATAATTTATTTCACTTCACAGTTTTCACGATTCACAAATTCCCGCGAATTGTAATATTGCGCTCCCCTAAAGGTATTACAGTGTTAAATTTTATCCCGATTTGCCAACTCGTTTTTGAGTAGATTATGGGGCGGCAATGTCAAAATTTTCAAAAAATTGTACCAGCTGCTTTGGATTTACTTTAAAACCTTCTATAAAAGTCCAGAATTTCAAAAATCAGTTAAAAAAAATAATACCAAAAAAAAACGCGTCGTTGGTAGGGTTTTGAACAATAATTTTTCTGTTGAAAAATTTCCAATATCATTTATTTCACTTCACAGGTTTCACGATTCACAAATTCCCCCAAATTGTAATATTGCGCTTCCCTAAAGTATTACAGTATCAAATTTTATCCCGATTTGCCAACTCGTTCTTGAGTAGATTATGGGGCGGAAATGTCAAAATTTTCAAAAAATTGTACCAGCTGCTTTGGATCTACTTTAAATTTAAAACCTTCTATAAAAGTCCAGATTTTCAAAAATCAGTTTAAAAAAATAATACCAAATAAAACGCATGGTTGGTTGGGTTTTGAACAATAATTTTTCTGTTGGAAAATTTCCAATATAATAATTTTCACTTTACAGTTTTCATGATTCTAAAATTCCAGCAAATTGTAATGGTGTGCTCACCGAAAGGTATTACAGTATCAAATTTTATCCCGATTTGCCAACTCGTTATTTGAGAAAAATGGGGCGGCAACGTCAAAATTAAAAAAAAATCGTACCGGCTGCGTTGGATTTGTTTTAAAACCTTCTATAAAAGTCCAGATTTTTAAAAATCAGTTAAATAAAATGATACCAAAATAAACGCGTGATTGGGTTTTGAACAATAATTTTTCTTTTGGAAAATCTCCAATATAATTGCTTTCACTTTACAGTTTTCATGATTCTAAAATTCCAGTAAATTGTAATGTTGTGCTCCCCTAAAGGTATTACAGTATCAAATTTTGTCCCGATTTGCCAACTCGTTTTTGAGTAGATTATGGGACGGAAATGTCAACATTTTCAAAAAAATTGTAGCAGTTG
Source organism: Ctenicera cuprea (assembly GCA_958336395.1). Taxonomy (NCBI): domain Eukaryota; kingdom Metazoa; phylum Arthropoda; class Insecta; order Coleoptera; family Elateridae; genus Ctenicera; species Ctenicera cuprea. The sequence continues at coordinate 26,508,530 of OY284495.1, read as the reverse complement.
CGCTGGATTTGCGTTAAAACCTTCTATAAAAGACCAGATTTTCAAAAATCAGTTAAAAAAAATGATACAAAAAAACGCGGGGTTAGGTTTTAAACAATAATTTTTCTTTTTGAAAATTTCTCATATGATTTTTTTTCACTTTACAGTTTTCATGATTCTAAAATTCCCGCAAATTATAATGTTGTGCTCCCTTAAAGGTATTACAGTATCAAATTTTATCCCGATTTGCCAACTCGTTTTTGAGTAGATTATGGGGCGGCAATGTCAAAATTTTCAAAAAATTGTACCAGCTGCTTTGGATTTACTTTAAAACCTTCTATAAAAGTCCAGAATTTCAAAAATCAGTTAAAAAAAATAATACCAAAAAAACGCGTCGTTGGTAGGGTTTTGAACAATAATTTTTCTGTTGAAAAATTTCCAATATAATTTATTTCACTTCACAGGTTTCACGATTCACAAATTCCCCCAAATTGTAATATTGCGCTTCCCTAAAGTATTACAGTATCAAATTTTATCCTGATTTTCCAACTCGTTCTTGAGTAGATTATGGGGCGGAAATGTCAAAATTTTCAAAAAATTGTACCAGCTGCTTTGGATCTACTTTAAATTTAAAACCTTCTATAAAAGTACAGATTTTCAAAAATCAGTTTAAAAAAATAATACCAAATAAAACGCGTGGTTGGTTGGGTTTTGAACAATAATTTTTCTTTTGGAAAATTTCCAATATAATTATTTTCACTTTACAGTTTTCATGATTCTAAAATTCCAGCAAATTGTAATGGTGTGCTCACCTAAAGGTATTACAGTATCAAATTTTATCCCGATTTGCCAACTCGTTTTTTGAGAAAAATGGGGCGGCAACGTCAAAATTTAAAAAAAATCGTACCGGCTGCGTTGGATTTTTTTTTTAAAACCTTCTATAAAAGTCCAGATTTTTAAAAATCAGTTAAATAAAATGATACCAAAATAAACGCGTGGTTGGGTTTTGAACAATAATTTTTCTTTTGGAAAATCTCCAATATAATTGCTTTCACTTTACAGTTTTCATGATTCTAAAATTCCAGCAAATTGTAATGTTGTGCTCCCCTAAAGGTATTACAGTATCAAATTTTGTCCCGATTTGCCAACTCGTTTTTGAGTAGATTATGGGACGGAAATGTCAACATTTTCAAAAAAATTGTACCAGCTGCGCTGGATTTACGTTAAATCCTTCTATAAAAGACCAGATTTTCAAAAATCAGTTAAAAAAATGATACAAAAAAACGCGGGGTTAGGTTTTAAACAATAATTTTTCTTTTTGAAAATTTCTCATATGATTTTTTTTCACTTTACAGTTTTCATGATTCTAAAATTCCCGCAAATTATAATGTTGTGCTCCCCTAAAGGTATTACAGTATCAAATTTTATCCCGATTTGCCAACTCGTTTTTGAGTAGATTATGGGGCGGAAATGTCAAAATTTTCAAAAAAATCGTACCAGCTGTATTGGATTTGCTTTAAAACCTTCTATAAAAGACCAGATTTTCAAAAATGAGTTTAAAAAAATGACACCAAAAAAACCGCGTGGTTAGGTTTTAAACAATAATTTTTCTTTTTGAAAATTTCTCATATGATTTTTTTTTCACTTTACAGTTTTCATGATTCTAAAATTCCCGCAAATTGTAATATTGCGCTTCCCTAAAGTATTACAGCATCAAATTTTATCCCGATTTGCCAACTCGTTTTTGAATAGATTATGGGGCGGCAATGTCAAAATTTTCAAAAAATTGTACCAGCTGCTTTGGATTTACTTTAAAACCTTCTATAAAAGTCCAGAATTTCAAAAATCAGTTAAAAAAAATAATACCAAAAAAACGCGTCGTTGGTAGGGTTTTGAACAATAATTTCCAATATAATTTATTTCACTTCACAGGTTTCACGATTCACAAATTCCCGCAAATTGTAATATTGCGCTTCCCTAAAGTATTACAGTATCAAATTTTATCCCGATTTGCCAACTCGTTCTTGAGTAGATTATGGGGCGGAAATGTCAACATTTTCAAAAAAATTGTACCAGCTGCGCTGGATTTTGCTTAAAATTCTCTATAAAAGACCAGATTTTCAAAAATCAGTTAAAACAAATGATACCAAAAAAAACGCGTGTTTGGGTTTTGAATAATAATTTTTCTTTTGGAAAATTTCCCATTGATTTTATTCACTTTACAATTTTCATGATTCTAAAATTCCAGTAAATTGTAATGTTGTGCTTTCCTAAGGGTATTACAGTATCAAATTTTATCCCGATTTGCCAACTCGTTTTTGAGTAGATTATGGGGCGGAAATGTCAACATTTTCAAAAAAATTGTACCAGCTGCGCTGGATTTGCTTTGTACCTCTATAAAAGACCAGATTTTCTAAATTCAGAAAAAAAATGATACCAAAAAAACTTTCGCTTCCGGTTTCGATTATTTTTAAAAGCTCACTCTGCCGGAAGAACGTACGTACCCACACACCTACCAAGCCACCTACAGACAGACATTTTTTAAATTAATTTTTTGAATTCTTGAACCCTAAAACACGTGTTTCCGTCAAAATCACTCTCAAAATAGAAAATTCATGGTAATCAATACTTTCCTGTACTGAAACTTCGTTTAGCTACCCCTAATTGTCCTACTTGGTGAACTACTAACATTATAGGAAAATGTTAGTGTAGGATGTATGTTATCTCAACTGCACCGTTTGACTAATACTTTCAGACAAAAATCATCACTTATCCAACTCTTAACTCATTTATCCGAACGGATGACAAAAATAACTTAATATAGGCAAAAATGTTTAAGCCCGCTATCTAATTCCAATAATACAAATCAATATTTTATATATTATTAACATCATTATTTTATCGAAATTGAGAACACCCTTTGGGAGATCTAAGATATGGAACAAAAAACCTGATAGATTTATTTAAATTGTCGTTTTGTTAATATTAATCATTTTCTTATTTTGACATTGAATTATAAAAGCACCAATTTCAGAAGTGGGATTAATAAAGTTTTTACCTCCTCCCGCAACGAGCAAGAAATTGCATATTGCTCGATTTTATAGCACTTAAGAAGCAATATTGAAATTGCATTTTCCTAAGGTGTTGCCAGAAGCCCGAGTTGCTGCTTCAAGTGCTTTTAATGCTAAATTGGAGTTTGCGAACCGGTAATATATCACTGCAGATACACGAGCAATTATCCTGCCCAGTTTCCTATTTCCGGCCAGTAAAAGCTTAACGAGATCCTTGTAACTATTAGGAAAGTCAATTACTTGTATGTACATAAACCAGTGGCGTACACAATTTTTTAAGGTTTAGGATTGGTTATGAAGACGTTGTTATTAAAATTTTTCGAAAAATTTTGAAAACTTCAAAAAATCAAATCATAAAAAAGTGTCAGACGAAAACAACAAAAAACATGTAGGCCTGTACCGTTGTTAATAAAGGATGAGATCGCTGAAAGGGGAGTTTTACACTTGAATGAGCAGCTTAGAGGTTATAGGGCGAGATTTTGGGGTTGGAAAACAGCGAAATAAAAGCTATTTTAGTAACACCTGCTATATAATAATATTGCAGCAGTAAGGTAGTGAAAAAATGGGGTTTTATCAAACCGCGTTCACGTTTTTATTATCAAGATAAAAATAGGTACATAACTTATAACTTACATATTTGAGGTTAAAATAAAATTAAAATAAGCTGCTGCATGTTTGCTGCACCTAAGCAAATTTTAATAACAATTAAATGCCCCCTACTGGTGGTTTTAACGGGCGTAATAAATACTGCTTGCGTGTGTATGTGATAAGAGAGCGCGATACCTGATAATAGCAAGTATTAAAATTTAATTTCAGTATTTAAAATGGTTCTCCTTTGTTATATATTTGTAATTTTAGTACGTTGACTTCGGCTGCAGGAATGCATTTTCATTTTTGTTTTATTCTATTTGCATTAATCATGTACAAATAAAAATAAAATCAGGAGTGGGATCCAAATTTTTTGTGCTATACTTATAAAAGCATATCGATGTCAGAAATGAAGCACAATTATTGATATGCTTACGTAGAAATTTTATTTCTGGAAAATCTGGACGCATTAACGATTTATTGAATATCCGCCCTTAAAAAGTGGTTTTGAGAGTGACTGCCAGTTGTTTATTTTTCATTTCGTGGAAAACATAATTTTGTGAAAGTTTACGTTTAATCAATTTTTATACCTTTATCTTATTATACAGTTGGGATATAATTGTTTTTTTTTATTATTTTTTTTTACTGGTAAAAGAAAAAATAGTCTCAACAATGACACTGATAGGATCTTCAGTTAAAATACAATAGACAAAATTGTGTTAAGTGCCAACACTTTCACTGTTATTTTTATTTATGATTAAAGTTGTACCATCAAATTCTCATTAGTTCAAATGTTACCGTTTTGGGCGTTATTTGAACATGACGTATTCATAAAAAAAGTATCAAATAAAACAACATAACCCCGTACCAATTGTACTAAACATAGCAAACCAGACGAGAAAACAATAATTCCGGTCGGTTTCATTACTTCTGCAACTTTACTACAGGTTGTCATCAATGATTCAAGTCAATTACTAAAGTTTTCCGATCGATTTAAATAGATTCGTTGGCGATGCTCGTGGCTCAGTAATAATTGAACAAGTTTATATACCAAACTTGTTCGTGTTACATCTCCAGTTTTTTAAATTGGAAAAACAATGTCTGTCAAAATTACATTTTGTTAAGAATGCGTCAACTCGTCTGTCATACCGGATTAGGCCCAGAAAGCGACGATTTGGAAATAGTCCCGGATAAAGCAAAAACAGCCGAAGTGTTAACTTCGAGTGGACTTTCTCATACTAGATATTAATACTTACCGTGTTTGCAACAGTGTAAATTTTATAATTATAACGTTGTACAGTTCACCGAATCTTATATTTCTAAGAAAACAAGCTATACGAGCAACCCTTCATTCTATCCATACTTCAACCTTTATTACAGCTCAGTCAGTTCGTGACGTTACGAAATCTGATGCCGGCTTACTAATCATAAATGCTGGAATCCTAACTTGTCCAAGTACAAAAATGTTTATAACAGTTTTTTGTTTAAATTACAAATGTTCGGAATGTACATTTTCTACAGTAGCTAACCAAATCCTAAATTCGCCAACAAAAAAAATAGACGGGGGTAGCTTGTGACTTGTGACTTGTAGCTCCGCCAAATTTAAAATTTTCTAAAAACTAACATTAGATTTTGGTTCTACTAGTCAAAATCAATAATTCATTTTAAGCAGGCGTTATTTATTGTTACCCGTTTCAATAATAAATAAAAGGGTACCAATTTTTATTTTCAAAAACTCATAGAGGGTGTCACAGTGCAATTATGATATTCAGCAAACAACAAATTGTAGCAAATGTTTTGCTCTATAAGACTACAAAATTGAAAAAAAAAGGTACAGCCGTTTTTGAGAAATATTATTTTGAAAATTTCAAATATTTCGAATTTCCATTTTCTACAGTAGCTCCACCAAGTATAAAAGTATCTAAAAACTAACTTTAGATTTTGGTTGGAATTTTCTTTTAACAGACCCGTGTAATAAATAAAGGAGAGACCATTACCCATTTTTGGTTTTCAAAAATTCATAAAAAGCGCCACACTGAAATTATAGCTCTTAGCAAAAAAAGCAAATTGTAGCCAATATTCTGTTCTACAAAGTTTTAAAACAAACATGTAGGCAGTATTAGCAACGTATTTTTTTGAAATTTTTTAAAACTTTGGAGAAGTGCCATTGCGATCGTTTTCAGATTTTCTAAAATAATTTCATTTCATACTACCCACAAAGGGGTCTCAAACAAGTGGTAGTTGATCCCGTTCAGACAACTACTTTTTGAGTAAATGGGCGTTAACCGCGAGATTTTCAAAAAAAATCGTAGTGCCGTCACTTTGAACCTAGAGAGTTCGGCAAGAAGTTTTCGATTTGACTTAAGTTCTTCTCTCAGATTCTGTGCTCCAATTAAAAAATTGTTTTTGGAAAAAAATGGCACAAAAAACGTCTAACTTCCGCTTCCGGTTGCGGATTTCATTGAAAAAAGCGTAACTAGAACTACACGTCTCGTTTTAAAATTTCATCAAAATCGGTCCAGTACTTTCGCCTTTAGAGGCGTCACACACCAACCCACAGACAGGCATTTTTTAAAACCACTTTTTTGGGTTTCTTGAGCTTAAAAACGTGTATTTCCGTTAAAACCTAGATTTCGAAAAAAAATTTCATCATGGCATTTAAAAGAAGTAAATCCAAACTGAAAACTAATTTTTTGATAAATTACAAAATTTTTAAAGTAAAAAATTTAAAACACCAGAAAATCAAAATTTGAAAACATGGGAGAGGCGGAAGGGCTGCTCCTCTGCTAATTATTAACATTTAAAAAATAATCTTATTCTACCATATCGCCAGAACCCTCTCTTTTTTTATTTACTAAAAATACGTTACTATTTAAATTTTCAAAATTATAGAGGGCGCCTGGTGGTAACTTGAGTATTAAAAAAAAAGTTATAGTACTTAGTGCATTTCTAACTGCGAGCAGAAAAAATTTTTAAAACAACGATATTGTATTTTTTTTTAAATAAAGGTTTTAGCAAAATGTGGGACGGGGAAAGAGCTGGTCCTAAATAATACTGTGTTTAGATAACAAGCTTATTCTTCTATGTTTAAAAAACCATTCATTCTAAATGCTGGTTTTTGTCCCCCCCCCCCCCCACCGCACTGCCATTCTAAGAAGTTTGAAGTGTCTGAGCTAAGAATTTGTAGCCCCCCTAACAGCAGTGGTAATTTTAAACTGAAGTTAACGAACGAATGGTTATTTTGAATATTAGACATACCACATAAATAAAAACAAAATTTTTAAATTAAAAGAAATATACAGGATGTATCAAATCGCGTGTTAACTATGGGGATCTCGCTTATTTGAAGAGATACGATTATGGTTAAATCAGAGAAAAGTTGTGGAATTTTATGCCCACTAATAATCTAAAAAGATATTAGACCTGTCTTGCTTGGTTTCTGAAAGAACTGGAAAAAACTAAAATTTTGGATTTTTTGTTTTTCGCTATAACTCATTTATCATTTATGTTACATGTTTGTAGTTAACGCATTATTAAGACACTTTTTTATGCTGAATCTAAATTTTTGATCAGATTTGGTATAACTGTTACCATTGCTAATTTTCGACGTGTCAACTTTTATTTTTCTTATGGTCGAAATTTTAAATTTTTTCATATTTGAATTTTATTTTTAATTCTGATTTCAACGATGTGTCACACTTTGCATTTTGTGTAAGTTTTGAGCATTTTATTACAGAAAATAGAAATTTCATAAAAGTGCCATGGAAAAACCACGTCATTTAATTTATTTTGAAAAAATGCCAGTATGCCATGAACTAATAGAAGTAAAACAAAACACTACTTTTATTTACTTTGGTTTTTAGATACATTAGGTACGCGAAAATTTCTGTAAACTTTTGTTTTGAGCGTAGGCAGCAGGTTATGTTATTTTTTATAAAAACAAATTAATGATAAATTTTTTAACATTCACAATTTACTTAAAATTCCACTTGCAGTTTTTATGTTTGCAACTGACATAACAAATTTGAATAACAGGTTAAATAAATACAACAGATAACACTAGAACTGCACTAATACAAACAATTATTAAATAAATGTTCAAAACATTTGACACTTTTGTAAAATATGCCCAGAAGCTCGTCTGAAATAAACTCTATAATCTGTGTGTTAATAACTGTATCATTCATTTGTTTTTGTAAGAAATAACTTAACCTGTTGCCTCCGCTCAAAACAAAGTTTTCTGAAATTTTCCCGTACCTAATCTATCTAAAGGACAAAGTAGATAACAGTAGTCTTTTGTTTTACTTCCATCAGTTCATGAGCTACTAGAATGAAGTTTTTTTTAGTTTATTCAGAAACTAAGCAAGATAGCGCCAATTTCTTTTGAAATTATTAGTGGACATAAAACTCCACAACTTTTCTATAATTTAACCATCGTCGTATCTCTTCAAATAAGCGAGATCCCCACAGTTAACACGCAATTTGATACATCCTGTATATAAACACAATAACTATAATAATATTTAATAAAGAAAGAAAACATATTTGAAAAACAAACATTACTGAAATATATTTTTCTACATTTGCTGTAAACCATCTATTTTATAAGGCATCGCCCGGAGCTTTTTGGGCCCGGCGCCATAGCGCTATAGCCTAATGGTTAGGATGGTAGAGGCCCACCGGTTATTTACCAAAGCCTTAATAAAAAATTCATAGAAGGCGTCGGTGATTAAGTGATAACTAGAGCAATGCGGAGGAAAACAAATTAAAGTCTATACCTAACTCTAAGAGCTCACAAAATTTAAGAGACATTGAAATTGTAATTTTTTTTAATTTCCAAAATTGGATAAGTAACAAATGTTAGGAACACCAGAAAAAATAATCTTCTTGGCAAAGATGGGAGGGGGGAGAGTTAATTTGAAAAATAAGCTTATTTAGTTATGTCCAAAAAAACCACGTACAGTAAATCCCTAACTGTCTCACCGTAACAACACGACGCACAGGGTCTTGCATCTCCACAAAATTTATCACCATAATCAGTCAGCGGACCCTTGCATCTCAACTCTGTTTATTGATTGTTTTCGGTAATTATTTATGTTGCTGTCACCACAGTTGCTATAATTTGGTTATTTATGGTTTACTAACGAAAGACTTTCGACGTACTTCCACTTACTTTCGACGTACTTCAACTTACTTCCTTGTGCTGATACCGTACTTCCACTTGCTTCCACGTACTTCCACTTATTTTTACGTACATCCACTTACTTCCACATACTTCCACTTGTTTTTACATACTTCCACTTATTTCCATGTACTTCCACTTACTTTCGACGTACTTCCACTTACTTCCATGTGCTGATACCGTACTTCCACTTGCTTCCACGTACTTCCACTTATTTTTACGTACTTCCACTTACTTCCATGTACTTCCACCGTACTTTCACGTACTTCCACTTACTTCCACTTACTTTTACATACTTCCACTTACTTTCGACGTACTTCCACTTACTTCCATGTGCTGATACCGTACTTCCACTTGCTTCCACGTACTTCCACTTATTTTTACGTACTTCCACTTACTGCCATGTACTTCCACCGTACTTTCACTTACTTTCACGTACTTCCACTTACTTACACGTACTTCTACTTACTTTTACATACTTCCACTTACTTTCGACGTACTTCCACTTCCTTTACGTATTTCCACTTACTTTTACATCGTCGTAATCAGCCTTTACGTCCCACTGCTGGGCACCGGCACTCTTCTCTGCCACGTACTCTCCTTAGCGCTAAGGTGGAGTACGGGGGACCTACAGTTTAACGTCGAATCCGAACGACTAAATTCCAGAGAAGGTTTCAGGCATTAAGATCCCACGGCTGCCTACAGCGGATTGGGGAATGTGAGTGGCGGGTTGCGGCATAGATTTTTATTGCTGCATGGCTTCGGCGGGGAATCAAACCCTAGACCTTCACCTCTGAGCTACCGCCACTCTCCTACTTTTACATACTTCCACTTATTTTCGACGTACTTCCACCGTACTTCCATTCACTTCTACGTGCTTCCACATACTTCCACATACGCCCACATACTTCCATGTACTTCCACCATACTTCCACTTCCTTTTACATACTTCCACTTACTTTCCACGTACTTCCACTTACTTACATGTGCTGCTACCGTACTTCCACTTGCTTCCACGTACTTCCACTTATTTTTACGTACTTCCACTTACTTCCATGTGCTGATACCGTACTTCCATTTATTTTTACGTACTTCCACTTACTTCCATGTGCTGATACCGTACTTCCACGTACTTCGACTTATTTTTACGTACTTCCACTTACTTCCATGTACTTCCACCGTACTTTCACTTACTTTCACGTACTTCCACTTACTTTCACGTACTTCCACTTACTTTTACATACTTCCACTTACTTTCGACGTACTTCCACTTCCTTTACGTATTTCCACTTACTTTTACATACTTCCACTTATTTTCGACGTACTTCCACCGTACTTCCATTCACTTCCACGTGCTTCCACATACTTCCACTTATTTCCACATACGCCCACATACTTCCATGTACTTCCACCATACTTCCACTTCCTTTTACATACTTCCACTTACTTTCGACGTACTTCCACTTACTTCCATGTGCTGCTACCGTACTTCCACTTGCTTCCACTTATTTTTACGTACTTCCACTTACTTCCATGTGCTGATACCGTACTTCCCCTTGCTTCCACGTACTTCCACTTATTTTTACGTACTTCCATGTACTTTCACGTACTTCCAATTACTTCCATGTGCTGCTACCGTATTCCACGTACTTCCACTTATTTTTACGTACATACTTCCACTTACTTCCACCGTACTTCCACTTACTTCCACGTACTTCCACTTACTTTTACATACTTCCACTTCCTTTACGTATTTCCACTTACTTTTACATACTTCCACTTATTTTCGACGTACTTCCACCGTACTTCCATTCACTTCCACGTGCTTCCACATACTTCCACTTACTTCCACTTACTTCCACATACGCCCACATACGTCCACATACTTCCACTACAACCTACTTTTATTTACTTCCACAGACCTCACTTTTACTTCCAGATACTTCCACATATACTTCCACATACTTCCACGTACTTCCACTACCTGGTACACCTACTTCTACTCGCGGTTTACCCCTCGCCCAAAGCAGACCTACTTAAACAACTTATTTTTAGTTCATAGAAGTCCAATACATGTATTTCCGTCAAAATTTCGCATGCGAAAATTTTTATGATAACAATACTTCTTTATTTTGGAAAGTATACGAAAGTAAAAATTGCACAGACGGACAATTAAAAAAAACTCTTCTTTGGTGTTTAATTCCCAAAACGTGTTTTTGTCCAATAAAATCTTAAATCTAATTTTTGACTAAAATCAATCAATACCTTCCTGTACTTGAAGTTAGATACAGTTAAAATTCCTTCTTTCTGACTAGATTAGGTTCCTTGTTTTTTGGGACAATCTAATATTGCGACAATCGATACTGGGGCATGAATAGAATCACCGTATGCAGAATGTCGCGGCGGCGGTGGCGGAGAATGGAATAGAACGCCTTGACAAACGAGAAAACAAGATAATATCCCCGACTAAAGTCAAAGATGGAATCTGTGCAGCAGCAAAATGAGGGGGAGGCCACGCCAAGGCTAACCCATGACCCCCAGCCCTATGGAAATTCGAGATTTTGGTTAATTATGCGGTCTCTCTCAAGTTTAACGTTCACAATTTCACATCATAATAAGAACCGTGTGTATCGGATATCAAAAGCGGTATCTTGAACGTGTACCCTTAGGCGTTTTACAAAAGCGATTACGCAGGAAATTATTGTAAGGTTACATTCAGTGAGCCAAAAAATTAGACTTAAAGTGTCGAGTTTATCGCAGATGTAGTAGATGAAATACTGGAGGTATCAAGGAGAAGGTCGAAGGAATGACGCCCTGAGGCGAGAACAGAGTCAAAAGTTGGCGTTTTCGTGCCCCCTTTTCCCCTATTTTCGTCGACTTATGATCAAAATTAGGTGCTAACTAGGAGAAAAATTGGTCGAGGCGTGTCGGAGGGAATAAAATCTTGTTACTTGGGGCCTCGGGCAAATATAACATTCTCTGATATCGTTTTTTATCACTTTTAAAAAATACAACACATACGACCGGACCGATTATTCAATTTTATTGTTAGCTGCGGAAAAATTTTTTTAGGGGAAGTTTCTAAAAAAAGATCTTACAAATCCAAGACTATAAACCAAGATCATAATCCGGAATTTATTTTTTATAGTCCCAGAGAAAAGTCTGGCAAGAGACTCCTTTCGCCAGATTTATTATGAAAATCTGGTCTAAAAACCCAGTTTTGTGGCCTTTAGGAGATAATCGCTTTAGTGCACTTTTTTGAATAAGAATCTGCAAGGCTGCTGTCAAAAAAAGTGTGAATTTAGTCAATAGGGCCGAGTTGACAAAAACAACATTTTTTACCAAACCGGAAACCAGGCGTACTCGGTATCACATGAAAGGCCATAATATCTACTTGCGAAATGTCCGAGATTTTTTCTAGGTTAATTTTTAGGGGTCGGGGGCGTATAAATTTGATTTACGGGGCAGGTCTTTTTTTATAAATTCGATTTTTAGAGCGTATTTTTTTCGAAATTCAATTAAAACCAAAATCTTAAACTTACCCCAATTCATTCAAGTTTGGCATTATTCCAAAGGTTTTTCAATCTTTTTTTTTGAGTTTTAGTGATTTGAAAACACAGGACCGTATCGACGTAATTTTCATTTTTAGCTTTTTCAAAAATGAACATATTCGGCAATTAACGTGCAGTTCATGCAAAATTCATTATGTTTACGTAGTGTTTTGAGTCAGATAGTTATACTTTCTCATCGCTTTAGGTTTAGCCTCCTGCGTTCCCCTAGAAATTTTCCGTTTATAGAGTCAGATGTGAAAATCAAAAAATAAAGATTCCCGAATCAGCGAGTTTTTAAACTCTTTATAACGTTCAACATTTTTTAACGCTTTTGAAATAAAGACAATTTTGCCAGGACCGTACTAAGATGAAATTGTTTGTTAACTTTTTTCACTAAATTCAATAAATATTTTTGATACCCTTTATTATTAATAATTTCCAACTGCATTGGTGTAGGTTTTTATCATTTAGAATCTGGGATATGAAGTTTGGAGTGTATTTATACCCTGTATATATTTTTAATAGATTTTTGTAGAGCATAAAAACCTCGTTTTAATTTGAGTTTTAAAATTTAAAATTGGTTTAAAAATGAAGGAGAAAAATGCAAATGTTTTTCTGCATGAAGATGTCCATGAAATCAATATTTATGTTACCAATCTTTAACAGGTAAGTAGGCGGTGCAAAACACTCTTGCATGCACATATGTAATGTAACAAAAAAACGCATTAACGAAGCAAGTTACGAAATTCGTACGCAAATTGCTAAAACTTCTTATTAGCAAAAAAAACTAAATATTTAAAATTACATTATTAGGTCCCGTTTACAAATTTCAAGAAAACTCAAAACATCCTAAATATTCTCAATGTAGAAATCGACGACTTTTGAAATAATGAGATGCCAAACTTGAATGGTACGTTCAAGATTTTTGTTAAATTTGTCGCCCATAATAAGTAATAAAGTATATTTGTTTTACTTAAAAAATCGCGTTTTGTTACGACTATATCATGACTTTGTCATAATTTTAATAAACACCTTCTGAAATTTGAATTTCTGAAAACTGTCGTGTACAAAATCAAATTAATACGGTCCTGATGTCTAAAATCAAATCTAGAATAAAATTCTCACGTACCTATTTCGACAGTAAAATATTCAAACCAGAAGCAGCCATGATTTCGTTAAAATCACCTCTAGCGACTAAACGCACAGCTTTGTAACTGAAGCCCGGTAGATTTTTTTTAACGGGAAAAACTTTACGAAAATTTTAATTAAGAGTAATACTTTGGTTTGAAATCTCGAAATAAAGGTCATATGCGCGAATATATTTTTTGTAAAGTAATCTATAAAATTACTGGGAAGTAGGGGGAGCCTTAAGCCAGATTTATCACCAAAGTTAGAAATTTACAAGAGAAAATTTTAAGGAACGACGCTTTGACCTTAAACATCTAAATGAAGGGCATATCGGCAAATCTATTGATTCGTTTGCCAGAAACTTTTCTGGCAAGCAAGAGAAGCCTTAAACGTGACTCATTATCGAAGTTAGGAATTTATTAAGGAAAAACATTACCAGAGAACATTTTAAGGAGCCACACTTTGGTTTTAAAGCTTGAAACAAAGGTCATATCCTCCATTATATTATCTGTAGCTCCCGAAAAGTATTTTTAAAATTTCTGGCAACGAAGAGTCTTAATCCAGACTCATAATAAAAATTAGAAATTTACAAGAGAAAAACTTTACCTGAGAAAATTATAATGAGCCACACTTTGACCTTAAAGCTCTAAATGAAGGTCATATCCGCAAATCTGTTTTTCTTGTTTTTCCAAAATTTCTGGCAGGCACCAGAAACTTTAAAACCAGTCTCGTTTTTTAAGCAAGAAATCTGTTAAGGAAAAACGGTACTGGAGTAAATTCTAGGAACCACACTTTGGCTTTAATGCTCAAAACAACGGTTATTTCCTCGAATACATTTTTTGTAAGCTGTGAAAGCTATTTTAAAATTTCCGGCAAGAAGGAGAAGCCTTAAAAGCCAGACTCATAATCAAAATTAGAAATTAGTAAGGAAAAAACTTTACTAGAGCAATTCTAAGGAGCCACACTTTGACCTTAAAGCTTTAAATGAAGGGCATAACCTCGAATCTTATTTTTGTTTTGCATCTCCGAAAAATGTCTAGTCTGCAAGAGAAACCTTAAACCAGGTTCATTATCAAATTTAAAATTTTTTTAAGGAAGAACAGTCCTAGAGAAAATTTTAAGGAGCCACACTTAGGCTTTAAAGCTCGAAATAAGGGTCATATCCTCAATTATATTATCTGTAACTCCCACAAAGTATTTTTTAAATTTCTGGCAACGAAGAGTCTTAATCCAGACTCATAATAAAAATTAGAAATTTACAAGAGAAAAACTTTACCGGAGAAAATTATAATGAGCCACACTTTGACCTTAAAGCTCTAAATGAAGGTCATATCCGCAAATCTGTTTTTCTTGTTTTTCCAAAATTTCTGGCAGGCACGAGAAACTTTAAAACCAGTCTCGTTTTTTAAGCAAGAAATCTGTTAAGGAAAAACGGTACTGGAGTAAATTCTAGGAACCACACTTTGGCTTTAATGCTCAAAACAACGGTTATTTCCTCGAATACATTTTTTGTAAGCTGTGAAAGCTATTTTAAAATTTCCGGCAAGAAGGAGAAGCCTTATAATCGAAGTAGAAGTTGACAACGGAAAAACTTTACCAGAGAAAATTCTAAGGAGCCGCACTTTGGATTTAAGTTTCAAAACGAATGTGATTTATTTGAATATATTTTTTGCAAGTCCCGCCGAACGCTATTATTAAAATTTCCGGAAAGCAGGAGAAGCCTTAAAAGCCAGACTCATAATCAAAATTAGAAATTAGTAAGGAAAAAACTTTACTAGAGCAATTCTAAGGAGCCACACTTTGACCTTAAAGCTTTAAATGAAGGGCATAACCTCGAATCTTATTTTTGTTTTGCATCTCCGAAAAATGTCTAGTCTGCAAGAGAAACCTTAAACCAGGTTCATTATCAAATTTAAAATTTTTTTAAGGAAGAACAGTCCTAGAGAAAATTTTAAGGAGCCACACTTAGGCTTTAAAGCTCGAAATAAGGGTCATATCCGCAATTATATTATCTGTAACTCCCGCAAAGTATTTTTAAAATTTCTTGCAACGATTCAATCCAGACTCATAATAAAAATTAGAAATTTACAAGAGAAAAACTTTACCGGAGAAAATTATAATGAGCCACACTTTGACCTTAAAGCTCTAAATGAAGGCGGTCTAGGACATTTGAACGCGGCCGCTTGAACGTAACCGTTTGAAAGCGGGCGTTTGGACACGGGGACGCTTGAACGCAGAGACGTTTGAATTTAAATACAAGGACTTATAAACGCAGGGAAAATAAGAAATTTCTAAGGAGCCACACTTTGATCTTAAAGCCCTGAATGAAGGTCATATCCTGGAATATATTGTTTTTGTTTCGCCGAAAAATTTCTGGCAGGCAAGAGAAGTCTTAAACCATTCTTGTTATCAAAGTTAGAAATTTGTTAAGAAAAAGCGGTTCAAGAGAAAATTCTAGGAGCCACACTTTTGCTTTAATGGTCAAAACAAGATTATATCTTGGAATATATTTTCATTAAAGCTATTTTAAAATTTCCGGCAAGACAGAGGAGCTTTAAACTAGACTCATAATCAAAATTAGAAATTTTCAAGAAAAAAACTTTCCTAGAAAAAATACTTAAGGAGCTACACTTTGACCTTAAAACTCTAAATGAATGTCATATCCTCGAGTATATATTTTTATTTTTCCGAAATTTGATTAGCAAACAAGAGAAGCCTTAAAGCACACTCATTATCAAAGTTAGTAATTTAATAAGGGAAAACTTAACTAGAGAAAATTCTAAGGAGCCCCACTTCAGTTTTAAAGCTCGAAACGAAGGTCATAGCCTCGTTTATATTGTCTGTAACTCTCTAAAACTATTTTTTTAATTTTCAGAAAAGATACTTATATCAGACTTATAATTAAAGTTAGAAATTTAAAAGGGAAGAAAAAATTCTTAGGAACCACATTTTGACCATAATGCACCGAATGAAGGTCATATTTCCGAATATGTTTATTTTGGTTCCCTGAAAAATTTCTGACAGTCTGAAGTCTCAAACGGCATTGAAGAAAATTCTAAGGAGGTACAATTTGGCTTTAAAACTCAAAACAAAGGTCATTTTGTCGAACATATTTTCTGTAAGTCCTGAGAACTATTTGTACACTTTGACCTTAAACCTCTAAATGAAGGTCATATCTTCGAATCTATTTTTTTATTTTTCTGAAAATTGTCTGAAAAGCAAGAGAAGCCTTAAATTAGACACATTAACAAAACTAGAAATTTATGAAAGAAAAGCATTACCAGAGAAAATGGTAAAGACTTAAACCTTGACCTTAAAGCTTCAAACGAAGGTCATATCCTAAAATATATCTCCTGCAACGCCAACAACGAGGGGCATTTTACGTTAGAAGTTCGATTAAACTACAAAAGCTAAAAAATCTTTTGAACGGAATCTTATTACCTGATCCTGGTGATATAAAAATCTGATTTTCTTGGAGAAAATCCGGCCGGAGCCTAATAAATTTAAAAAAATCTCCAGATTTGCGAAATAGAGTTAGGATGGGTTGTCCCAAGCCTCTAAAATGTAAGTGATGTTTCGCGTTTTGGGCCGACCCTATTTTTTTTATTAGATGTTATGAATTATGAATACAAATGGTGCGCCCGCGGGCTGCAATTAATTGCAGGCGGGGAAATCCGCCTTTTGCCAAAAGCCGTCGTAAAGTAGTCATTTCGAAAACAATAAAATCAGCACGCAAGTAGTGCGTGACTTATCGAAAAATTATTTGGTGGAACCAACTGTCGTCTTCTGAGAGCTGCAGTAAATTTAAATGTAAAATATATAATGGGCGGAGGAGGAAGTTAAGGAAGAACGCATTTGCATAAATAAAGAAGCACTTAGACGACGAACTACTTTTTTTTGTCTTTTAGTGCTTTAAAATTAGTTTGTTTGCAGGGGCGGACTGGCCATTGACAGAAGTAGGGAAAATCCTACCGGGCCCCCACAATGGAAAAAAGTATATACAGAGTGTGTCAAAAACCGCAAATAAGCTCTACAGAACGTGTTATATAGCAGTTAAAAATATATAAGTAAAGTAAAATAAAAAGTTAATTTGGGGACCGGTTTAGAAAAAAGGGGGGTCCAGAGAAGCATTTTACGAGTTGTTTATTTTGCAGTACGGAACGGGTGTTCATACCAGATGTCTTCCACTAGTCGCATAAGTTTAATAAAAAACTGTTTTTAAAATTTTCGATAATTGGCCCTACCGGCCCTTTACCTTCCCAGTCCGTCTCTCTTCATTTGTTTCAACTTTTACTTTCGCGTGTTTCCAGTAGGTACTGTGATCGTGGAAAAATTCGATTGTGCGGGTTGACGGAAATACACTTCCATGAACCCAAAAAAGTTGTATTTAAGAACGTCTGTATGTATGCGTGCGTAGTTCAAAATCTCGGAGATTCGTGGGAGGGAATATTTTTTTTAATTATCCAAAAATGAAACGATTGTTTATACGTTTTTTTGGTACCTATAAGTTTCTCCAACAACGGAATTTTTCAAATGTGAGCGCCCGTACTGGTAGAGCCATCTAACGCAAATCAAAAGCTTTTTTCTAGAGCCAAGCGGGTGGTCTAGTGGTTAAAGTCCCAGGCTTTGAAACTAGACTCTCAACGACAGTAGGTTCGAGTCCTCTGCCCGTCGGAAAATTTTCTGAATAAGTTAAATCCAACGGGTCCATGGATGGTGTGTGTGGTGTGTATGTTGGGTTGCATGTCTTTCAGGGGTGGGGTATGTTAGACCGGTGAATAGCGCCGAAGTGCACTGAGCCCGGGTAAGGGGGTGGGATGGGAATCATGGAGTCGTGCTCACGCACGGCCTCATGATTCTTCAAAAGAAGCTTTTTTCTGAATTGTCTGGCATTTGCGACAGCTACCAGTTTTTATAGATTGTAGGCTTAACGCCCGTTTGTTCAAAAATCCGTTATCAAATCGGCATAATAATTAGTTTCGTAGCAGCCCTAACGTAAAAAGTGTTAATACATACAGAACTTTTTTAAAATATAAGAATTGAAAGTTTTTGAAATTGAATTGAATTGAATCCTTTATATTTAATAAACGAGAGATTATAAAAATTCGTTTAAACTAAGTTGCTCATAAGCGACAGTAGAACAAGATTTGATATTTACTTTTTAGGAACTTGGGGAGGGGGACAATGCCTCCCGCCTCCTGATTTTTAGTCGATTTTTTTTATTTTGTGCTATTTTGTGTTTTTTAAGAAATATTTTGCATTAATTAATATTGAAGTACGAGAAAGTCCAGCTGAAACCCCTTGCCCATTTTTGCTATACCTTTAGGGCGATAGTTCCCCCACCTCCATCACGTTGCCCTTGAAATAAGTAACTAAGGGAAAAACCTTGCGAGTCTCAATAATCTCCGAGAAAACAAGATTAAAACTTATTTAACTTAAAAGTTCGCAAATTGACCAAAAAGTTTTGTAATAGATGGCAGTGATTTGAAATTGTTAGCCGGGTATTATTCAAGTACAATAAAGTCGCGTAACCTTAATCGCGGCATAATCTGAAAATATTGCCCTCATCTAAAGATAGCATAGCAGACGCGTATTTCAGCGAGCAATGCGACTTGGACAATCTATTTTTAACGCCATTCACCCAATTAACGTGAACACATTTTCATACTATGTAAAATTTACCTTTGGTGCGTTACGATTGCGAAGTAAGTTTAAAGTTCAAATCCGATTTTTTCTCTCGAATATTAATGAAAATCTTTCAGGGTCCCTTGGAGACCTTTCAGATAGGTTTGAGGGAAAAGAAAAAGCAAACTAAAATATTAATGCAGTGCTCGCCGTACGCCTCCTATATATATCGCGTTTTAAAAATCTTATTACAGTGGGAATTCTACTAAAGCAAGAAAGATTTCGCATTCACTCCGAGAATATAGAATTTTCTGTCGGACCGGTAATAAGTTTCCCGTCGGAATATTTATAATCATACGACAGGTGGAGGTCTTTCATAAAGTTAGTTTGGAAGTTCTGCATCGAAGACGACAAAACAGATATTTTCTCGTTACGTTGCCTCTTCGAAATCACTCCTGACGGTTTGATTTTGTTTAATATTTGTACAGAATACAATTTTTAAGCGAAAGACAATAATTTTTAACAAAAACCACCAAAGTTATTAATAAAAGTTGAGATTTAACCTTTTCAAGGTCATTTACATAATTGCACCCGATATACACTAAATGCAGAAATAATAATTACTCCCCCCACCCAAAACAAGATAGATGTAATTGAGTTTTATTATTTCTAAAATATCCGTACATACTCATTTGTTTTGGAATTTGTACGTTTAATAATGTCAAGGTCATTTCTTCATTGCACCCGATGTACACCTAATATAGCATTAACAATTACTCTCTAGAAAAAAGAGGATACACGTAATTGAAATCTATTAGTCCACAAAATACCTGGTCGCATTCGTTTGGTTTTTTTTTTAAGAATGATGAAGCAGTGCGTGAGCACGACCCCATGATTCCCATCCCACCCCCTTACCCGGGCTCAGCACACTAAGTGCTCTTCACCGGTCTAACATGCCCCACCCCTGAAGACATGCAACCCAACATACACACCTACATACACCATCCATGGACCTGTCGGATTTAACTTATTCAGAAAAATTACCGACGAGCAGTGGACTCGAACCAACTGCCATTGGGAGTCTAGTTTCAAAGCCTGGGACTTTAACCACTAGACCACCCGCCGGCCCTCGTTTGGTTTGAAACATATGTTTAGTACTCTCAGGGTCCTGATATATTCGTACTCGATTTGTATTATTTCCACAGAATAATTAGTTACTCCCCCAGGAAAAATAATGCAGATTTAATTGAAATTTCACAGTACTGAAATATCTGTACACCTTCATTTGTTTTGGAATTCATGTGCTTAATACTTTCAAGGTCATAACATAACTGCACCCAATATACACTTAATGCAGAAATAATAATTGCTCCCCAACAAAAAAGAAGATAGAAGACGCAATCGCGCCTTTATTAGACGTAATTTAAAACAATAATCCTGAAACACCTCTACAATTTTTGTTTTGGTATGTGTTCTTCCAATATATCTGTACCCGAGTTATACTATTATATCATTCAATTTGCTTTTGTCATCATAATTAAATAGACTCATACCAGACCAAAACTAAAAACATTTACATAAAAAATATAACAAGAGATTTCGGTTACGCCTCCAATAAATAATTCAAGGTTGTAGCGTATTTCCACCCGATTTACACTACTACAATACTTCTAGCTTCTTCAACTTTTCTATAATTATAGGGAATTGTAATAAGACGCCAAAATTATAGCTAATTGAAAGTAATTACACCCAAATGCATAAAAAGTTTCCAGGTGCCTCATTAAAAGTGTAAAACGTCCAATTATCTTAACTACGATCACGTTTTGAAGCAGCCTGGGGATAATTTCGTGGTTTATTTATGTATAAAACGTCACGTATGTGTCACACACGCTCTCTGATTTTAGTCTTCAATGTATGGCATTTTTAAGGGCAACGCTGTGAATGTTTGAGATATGACAACCGCCAACGCGTTATGAATGCATTTCAGGTCTTATCATTTCAGGCACGCCAGGTTCATATTGTATGAACGTAGAGAATGGTGTGGTAGTCGAACAATGAGATAATGACTAGTTTTGGACAATGACCAAAAAAAAACACAATTTGTTACCTTTTGAGGTAGAAATACATTTAGCCCTACGATAGTTTTCCTGACTACTGAGAATTCATGTTAATAACTAGTTAGAAACGAACGAGCTCGTTGTTTCATGCATGTTTTATGAAATTCTGTAGTTGCGGCATCTGCAGCGTCGAGACGCGCCTAAATTATGTGAAGTGCTGCTGTTTCCGCCGGTTTTAAATTCTTCGTGACGTCAGAACTTCCCTTCTTTAGCTATCTGGCTCTTCACGTCAAAAAAGATAAGATATTAAGGGCCTTATTATGCATTTTGCTCACTATGTAGGTCAAAACTTCGTACAATTTTCAACTTAATCAGATTAACCCCAACTCTTTGAAGTTGGGGAGCCAAGCGAAGGCTGGCTTTCTACTTTATAACGGGTGTATCCGACTATTTTTTTTTCAAAAAAATCAGCGAAATTGTTTTCATCATCAAGGTGTGTTCTCGGCTTTAATAATTTATTATTAATCAAATTAAGGGTAGGTTTCCACCTGCAACGTGGTGTACGTCCGACGGTACATTACCTATATACTTTGATGATGAAGGTGTGTTCTCAGCTTTAATGATTTCTTAATAAATAATTAAGGGTGGGTTTCCACCTACACAACATGTGTGGCTGACTTTACACTTTAAGCGTTTTGTTACGAGTTTTAACGATGCCCTTGATGTGGAATCACAACCGTAGATGTTTTTCTTAAGGAAGTTGCACTAATGGGTGCTTATTACAGAGTTTTCTTCTTGCGTAATTGACGTCATTATTTTTACAGTTTGCAAAGAACAGCGACACGTGCGTTCGTTAGCTTTGATTGTTCGTTGATTTCTTGCTTCTGATCGCAAATAACTCACTTGTAATTGACGTATAATGTAAGGCAAACCCTTGGCGCACCGGTTTATATTAAATTTCAATTAAGAAGTAAATTGCTTCTCAGGGGGATATAATTTGTACATTGTTAACGAGTCACGTACAAACCTTTAATCCAGATTCAGTCAACTTAGGTTTATTAACGAGGTTACACGTTAGAAGTAGCAGTCGAATTAAAATTGCAATATTGTGACTTTCCTTCCGTAAAAGTTCCTTTCTAATTTCCTAATTTTCTTCGGTTGGAAAATTGGCAGTTTTTTTCATGACCTACAATGGAAATGACTTATTAAGGAATGGAATTTATAGAATAAGAATTATTTTAATTTTTGCCGTTGTATATTATGCGAGATAAGAGAAAACTCAAAATACCTTTGTTAGTTTAAAAAATAAAAATAATTGTACCATGGCAGGTAATTCTTTTTTCCATCTGCTTCGCCCCTTTTGCTTTTGTTTTGCCACTCTACTGTCTCACTGTATGCTTACCCCATCCCCTGTCTGTGTTTTTCTACCCTGCCCTCAATTTTTACAATCAAGTTGTTTTGTTTTATCTTTTTCTTTGTGTTCACATTTTCTTACAAGAAAAAGTATTATCGAAGTTGATTGGATCCGGACAAACAGCGCGTATTTAATTAAAGCAAAATTTATTTATTAAAACTTTTCAATGTCATTGCATAATTACACTCGATATACACTAAGTATAGTCTTTGAATTTCTTTTAAATGTAATAGAATAGTATAATCGAAGTTGATTGGTTCCGGACAAACGGGGCGTATATAATTATACTGAAATTTATTAATTAAGACTTTTCAAGGTCATTTCATAATTGTGCCCAATATACACTATGCAAAAAGTTTACATTTTCTTTGTAAAATATACATACAACAGTATAATCGAAATGGATTGGTTCCGGACAATCGGCGTGTGATTTGACTGAAGGTTATTTATTAAACTTTTTTAAGGTCATTGCATAATTGTACCCAATATACATTAAGCAATGTGTTTCCATTTTTTGAAGAAAATAGAAGAGTATAATCGAAATTGATTGGTTTCGAACAACACGCGCTTGTTTAATTATACCGAAATTTGTTTATTAAAACTTTTCAAGGTCATCGCATAATTGTACCCGATATACACTAAGCAAAGTGTTTAAATTTTTTTTGTAAAAACTAGTCTAAATGAAGTTGATTGGTTCCGGACAACCAGCGCTTATTTAATTTTGCTAAAATTTATTTATTAAACGCTTTCAAGGTCATTGCATAATTGTACCCGATATACATTAAACAACCCGGAAGCCTAGCTGTTATTAAACAAAGTGTTTACATTTTCTTTGTAAAAAAATAGAACGGTATAATCGAAGTTGATTGGTTCCGGACAATTGGCGTGTCAAGGTCCTTGTCAAGGTCATTGCAAAATTGTATTCAATATACACTAAATATAATATTTATAATCATATAAGAAAAATTGGAGAGGTATTATCAATTTATATTATTTTTTGATAACTTGAAAATTGTTTGTTACGCCTTTTCAAGAGCATAACGTATTTGAAAATGGAAATAGATGAGCTTTATTGAGTTTTTTTGTTTTTCTACCCCACTTGGGGCATTCTTACCTATTTTTTTACTATCTATATTTTCACTGTACTATTTTAGCAACTAAATTCTCTTGTTTTCTCTCTTTCTTCTCCCTCCTACCCACTAAGACAAGATTCTTAGTTTGGCGCCTCTTGATTTAAACTTATTTTCTTACTTCCTTTGTCTTTTTTAATACTTTTTATTTCGTTCTCCGCTCTTTGCTACCACAGACGTTCTGCCATACTAGTTTTTTTCTTTTAGTCGTCAATCTCCCCTTTTTTGTGGATTATGTTTTCACCGATCATCTCATCTTTCCTTCCAATTTTCCATCTTATCCACGCTTCCCCAGCCTACCTACTCGTTCATCTTCAACAATTGCGTGTTTTTGTTGAAGTTCTCGTACCATGTAAATCCCAAGTGTCGTTTAGTTTCGATTCGTCAAATCAAACCATTAAAGTAAGTCGGAGCTGAATGGGAGATCAATCAGGGATTCAGTTAGAAAATTGCATCGGGTAAAATCCGAGGAAGCAAAATTAATAGGTCTCAAAAGTATAGGAGAACACCTGATCTCCGCTTTCATCAAGTTCCAGAGCACAAGTCATCAATATTCAGGGAAAGTTTTCATGTTTCCCCGTCGAAAAAGAATCGAGAACTTAACGTGTCTGAGAAACAAATCGATAGATTTCATATCTGTCATTTGGACGCATTATCGAAAAAAGAATAAAGTAAGAAAGTGGGATGCAATCAAATCAATATAAATAACATTACCGCACCACAACTATACCACCTGAGAAACCCTAGAATGGATTGAATTCCACCTCGGAGAATTCCCAAATCACTTGATACGAGTACAAGCGAAGAGGATGAGAAAATGTCTGTTTCGAGAGCATGGAAATTTTGCGTTTTATTTACTCGCTGCCTGTTTCTGTTCCCACCGATTCCCCTAGCATGTTCTTTATATTTTGCCGATTGGTTTATATTTTTACGTTGTTTGAATTGAAGTTTATTAAATTTCCTACTCTACCAATTCTATTATCTGGAGAGGCCCGTCTGTCTCCATCAGCTGCATTTTCTGTGCTCTCAAAGACGCTTGATCGGAATGATGTATGTTTTTATGCTGGGTTCGCACTTCTTTTTTCCAGAACAAACGACTGTGTTATCTATAAAATTAGATTTTTCCGCTTGCATACCCCCCATGTACATTTTTGGGCGCTTTGGGCGATTTTAAAATATTAGCAAATTATTATTATTGGACCTAATATACTTCGAGCATAAATCATTGTAAAGACGTGCCGAAGGAAAAGGAAAATGGGTCGACTTTTCAGAATATCAAAAACGAGTTATGGATATTAAATTTCCTCTTCAAGTTGCATTCAAGATAAATTACTTTTACGATTTACATCTCCATTTGCTATTACATTTTCCGGAAACAAGAACATATGCGTTTCACGGCAATAAAACTATGCACGATTCATTCATTTTTCGAGAAATTTAATATTTAACATGAAATTGAAAGTTCTAAAGTAGCAATAAAATCAATGACGCCCTAAACTCTCATAACGGTTGCATTCCCATATTCTTGGAATTTTCGTTTAAATATTTAACACAGAAATCAAGTAGGCAGAAAATGAACATTAATTATTGTAATAAATTAATCTTAAATTATTAGTTATATAATTCAGACAGATAAGACAAACGAGAATCCCATAATATCCAATTTGAGATATTAGTGCAAAACAGTATTTAATTTTATGCCCAAATTTGTTACGCAGAACGAATTATCGGAATATTAAAAAAAAAAAGGTCATAAGATAATTGAACTCGATAGTAAATTATTTATATTCTCTTGAGATAAATTAAAAAAGTATATATTTTTTTAATCCCATAAAAAAGGCGAGAATTAATTATCGAAATATAATAAGCGTTTGACAACTTTAATACATACGATTATTCTGAAATTAGTTTTTTTTAGTGTTTCATAGTTATTAAATCCTTGTACCCGATAACAGTAATAAATTTTATCAGTAGAAATAGCTTAAGGATAGATATAGAGTGTATTTTGCTCTAGTTTGGATTTCTAGAGGAGATTATTATTCACATAGGAAAGAAAATAAATTAAAATATTATTAAAATATAATAATTTTATACAACTTTAATACCTACAGTCGTACAATTGTTCTGAAATTGATTTGTTGAACTATTTCAAGGTTATTACATATTTGTACCTGATATACACATATAGAAATTTTTCCAGTGAAAATAGGGAGTATATTTTGCTCTACTTTGTTTTTCTAGAGCAGAGTATTATTGTAAGTCCTGAACAACCTGCATATATTTAATTATTCTGATAATCGCTGAATACAACACTTCTAATCCCATATGAAGAAAAAAAAAGATATTATCAAAATATAATAATTTTTGACAACTTTGTTACATATGATTGTTCTGAAATTGATTTGCTGAATTATTTCAAGGTCATTAAATAAATATTTGTACCCGATCTACACAAATTGAATTTTTTCCAGTAAAAATAGCAAGTATATTGTGCTCTACTTTGCTTTTCTAGAGTAGAATATTATTGTACGTCCTGAATAACTAGCGCATTATAATTAGTTATTTTGAAATTTATTAAACAACCTTCTCAAGGTTATAATATTGTACCCGATAATCGCTAAATACAACACTTATAATCCTATAGGCAGAAGAAGAAAGATAATAATCATAACAATAATTTTTTACAACTTTAATACATGCAATTGTACTGAAATTGAGGTTCAAGGTCATTACTTTTATGTGCTCGATATACACTAATAAATTTTATCAGTCAAAATAGCTTAAGGATATTGAGTATATTTTGTTCTACTGTACTTTTCTAGAACAGAATATAATTGTACGTCCTGAACAACCAGCATATATTTACTTATTCTGAAATTTATTTGTACAGCCTTCTGAAGGTCATAATATTGTACACGATAATCGCTAAATACAACACTTATAATCCTATAGGCAGAAGAAGAAAGATAATAATCATAATAATAATTTTTTACAACTTTAATACATGCAACTGTACTGAAATCGAGGTGTTTAAACTATTTCAAGGTCATTACCTTTATGTGGTCGATATACACTAACAAATTTTATCAGTGAAAATAGCTTACGGATATTGAGTATATTTTGTTCTACTGTACTTTTCTAGAGCAGAATATAATTGTACGTCCTGAACAACTACCATATACTTATTCTGAAATTTATTTGTACAACCTTCTCAAGTTCATAATATTGTACCCGATAATCGTTAAATACAGCACTTAAGTATAATCCTATATGCAGAAGAAGAAAGATAATGATAATAATAATTTTTGATAACTTTAATACATGCAACTGTACTGAAATCGAGGTGTTTAAAGTATTTCAAGGTCATTACTTTTATGTGCTCGATATACACTAATAAATTTTATCAGTCAAAATAGCTTAAGGATATTGAGTATATTTTGTTCTACTGTACTTTTCTAGAGCAGAATATAATTGTACGTCCTGAACAACTACCATATACTTATTCTGAAATTTATTTGTACAACCTTCTCAAGTTCATAATATTGTACCCGATAATCGTTAAATACAGCGCTTATAATCCTATATGCAGAAGAAGAAAGATAATAATCATAACAATAATTTTTGACAACTTTAATACATGCAACTGTACTGAAATCGAGGGTGTTTAAACTATTTCAAGGTCATTACTTCTATGTGCTCGATATACACAAAAAAATTTTATCAGTCAAAATAGCTTAAGGATATTGAGTATATTTTGCTCTACCTACTGTACTTTTCTAGAGCAGAATATAATTGTACGTCCTGAACAACGAGCATATATTTACTTATTCTGAAATTTATTTGTACAGCCTTCTCAAGGTCATAATATTGTACCCGATAATTGCTAAATACAACACTTACAATCCTATAGACAGAAGAAGAAAGATAATAATCATAATAATAATTTTTAACAACTTTAATACATGCAATTGTTCTGAAATTAAGGTGTTTAAACTATATCAAGGTCATTACATATACACTATCACGTCATCATCGTCATAATCATTCTCTTACCGTTTGGTGTGGAGGTACTTATTTACACATATCGGGATTTTATTGGACGCAATGAGGTCATATGTCGTCCTCCCACCCCCTAATCGGCCAGTGCTCAGGAGAAGCACGCCGTTAATTGTATTTCAACGGCGAATAGTGACCAGGGCACGGTACCGACCGCCTGAATCGAGGAAAGGTTTCGACCGCCATGAAAATTTGAGCACGCCGCTAAAACGCGAAAAGGACATTGCTTTTTGCTAGATTTTGCATTTCTGAAACAGACCTTTATTGCATGTCCAGATTTTTGGCATTAAAGACACCACAAACAAAATCGTTAGTTTTGTCGCGCATCATATTACTAATTTAATTTTTTTCAAGTGTGTTATTGAGTCTTCCTGAACCTACTTTTAAGAATATTAAAACGTTACGGACTTTTCCTGTTATTCCTCGTTTATTTTGTTAAGAAACCGTTTTGATGTTAAAACTCTTAGCGATATTAAATTGCGGTCGTAAGGAAATGGGCGCAATTATTTGGCATTTCAAAATGAAAGGGCGGTGAAGTGTTTTATTTTGAACGTAGCCATAAAGTGACGAATGTCGCCGCATAAAATTTTACGTCATATTTTCGGGAATTGCAATTTTGGCATTTTATGAGGAAATAAATGTGTTTAAACGAGAAGAGGCTAATTTTTTGCATGTGTTTTCTGTACTGCGTCAAGTTTTGTTTGATTTACGGAAAATGTTACGTCGAGTTATTCCGGGATTGCAAAAGAGCACTTTCGTGGTTAAATGTTAATGTTCTAATTCCCAAGTGGTTCCATTAACAACTGCGACGAGTGATACAATAGTTTTGCGAAATTTCTTGTTTATTTTCGCGTTTTTATTTTATTTCTAATGAGAATCGCATATTGGAGAGGGCTGAGGAATTTTAACCTCTTTACCAGTCCGTCCTATTTCCTTTTGATTGGGCAGAAAAAGATGTGAAGACGGCGCAAACACACGACTTGTCGAGTAAATAGAGCGCACAGGGACAAATGTAATATTCTTCTGGATAAATATTTGATATGTTGTGTCTGTTCATACATTATGCAGAGCGATAGTATCTTTTTCTCCACCTGACTAAGCTCGCTTCTACACTTGTGCGGTGAAAAAATTTCCCACATTTTAGATTTATTCGAGTATTTTAGAATTTTGCACAAAATAAATGTTTTACTAACTTTATTTATAGGCTGAACATAAATTGTTGCTTCGATAATATTTTAATTAATTACCTGTTTGGGGGGGGGGGGGGGGCACGAAAAAATTGCCTAGCAGTGTACAGGAAGGTTTTAGACAAGAAACACTACAAAAATATTATTTTCATCAATAAAAACAAAATATTACTCAATAATTTTCTCTTTTACGTCTTTTTTATTATGATTAGGAAAATTACTCGATATTTTACTATATTTACATTATTAGTTATTGAAATGTCCTCTGGTCCTATTTATTTATAGGTATTTAGTAGAATAGAAAGCATTAATTTCTAATGCCATCTCAAGGACAATTCATTCGATTGCTTCTGATCCGAAATTCACCGTACGGCTTCTCCGTTAATTAATTATTCAAAGATGTCCTGTTCGATTGCTGCATTACTAAATGAAACGCCCAAGAAATACGACTAACAATAGCTTTAATCTGCAACATTTCATAATAGTTATTAAGAAAATTACGACTTTAGCAACAAAACGTTTCAATCTGGTAATTTCAATACGTAGCGCGGATTCCCTTTGTTATAACATGAGTCATGACGCATCAAAAAGTTTCGGGTTTTTGTGTCATTAATTTAATTAAGGGTGAAAATAATGATAAAATCGATCTATTGTTGTTGGTAATTCAATTAGGAAACCTAAAAAAATTGGGTGTGTAGAAAATTGGGTGTTAAGATTGCAACTACCACTATATCGAACAAACAGGGTGTAAAACTCAATTGAGACTATAGCACATTTTAGGCCATATTTTGCTTCATTATGATTCTATGTTTTTTTACGATCTTTAGTGACTCGGCAACGGCTTGGTTTCGGAGTTATCCCGTGCAAAAAATTTAAAGCCCCTGGCAGTGAAAATTCGGAAATTTTATAAAATTGCCCATACCTTTGATTAACTTTTATACTTTCGGAATTTTTGCCAAAAATAACCAACTTTGGGCACCCACCGGCTGTAAATGCAACGAAAATGGTTGATGTTGTTTGCACGGTAACGATTGATAAATGTCAGAAATTGATTTACAATGTTTGTAAATATTTTTATCGCTATCGTCTTTGGAGCAGCATTTTTGACCCTGAAGATGTTTTTTTAACCGAACTTGGTGTTTACTATAAAAATTATTGAGCAGGAAACGTTCTACCAAATGGTATTTTTACTTCCGCCATGGTTCGTTTAAAATGCTCAAGCGGCAGTAAAATTATATAATTTCTGTTTGGAATGTAAGGGTTCGTTTAAATCACATGGGAAAGTAAAACATTTCAAATTATTGTTATGAATTTATTAGTTAATATAGAGCGAAATAGTATATTATGCAACGAATCTATAATTATAGCTATTAATACACGAGTGTGTTAATACCACTATATAAGAGTTGAATCCACTATTTTTTCTACTACTAGTTAATTAAAAAAATATTCATTAAAAAAGTTTTTTATATGCAAAACAACTCAAACTGTTTTGCGATGTCAACTGTCAACAACTCTTGTAACCATGGTTACCAAAAACAATGCTTCGCTGCTATTGGTCAGTTTAAACAATGCTTTGCTGCCATTAGTCAGTTTGGGTCATTTCATAATGAAAATCTGTCTCGAAATGGGTATCATTTTAGTATAGACAGCGCACACTTAATAAGTAAATTAAAACATGGGGGTGAAAGATACTATTCTAGTTTATGAGATTAGAATTGGACCAAAAATCCTGACTGGTGGTTTCGATGATGGACGTAGCGCAAGTAAATCCAGTGTTCCGTTTGATCTTAACTTTGAAAAATTGAGCCCCTAATAAAAGAGGATCTTAACCGCTTGGCGTTCTCGGCCAGACAACGATAAATAAACACGTTTCGTCCGATTTATCACTGTCGCATTTCATTAACGGTTTTCAAAAAAGGCGGTCATATCCCCCGCGTGTTTGTGGATGCCGAGACACAAACTTGGATTTTGCGGTAAATTTAGACAACTTGTTCTATAAATACAGAAATATTCGTTCTGCTTGGGATAGGTTCGGTTATATTTTAAGATGATGTAGGGACAAATTGACATTGGATTTTTTTTCTTGTTGCAGAGGTGCTTTCTCCGTAGTTAGAAGATGCGTGCAAAAATCGACTGGACTGGAATTTGCTGCAAAAATTATCAATACCAAGAAATTATCCGCAAGAGGTAAGCTAAAAAAAGAAGGTAATGATCAGTTTGTTCAGATAAAAAATACAATTTTATAGTAAGATTTTTTACGGAACTGAGTTTTCTATGATAGGTGTAGAATGTAGATGGCAAAGAAAAAATAATACACAGCCAAAGAAAGAATTGCTTGAGGTTGTGTGGAGTACGAGCAAAATTACTGAGCAATGGAAAAAATGTTTGCTATTGTTTGGAGCACCCACAGGGAAATTACTCAGCAACAGAAAAAATATTATTACTCGGTAACAGAAAAAATACTTCTTACCATTATTTAGAGTACTTCTATAAGTACTTAGAACAAATATTACCCAACAGCAACACATGTTTGTGATTGTTTGGAGTGGCAAAATTACTTAGCAACAACAAATGTTTGCTATTGTTTGGAGTATCAGCATAAAAACTCAGAAGTAAACAAAATTTCTTGTAATTGTTTGGAGTATCAGCAAAATTACTCAACAGTAAAAAAATTCTTGCTATTTTATAGAGTATAAAGAAAATTACTCAGCAACAGAAAATGTATTTCTTGCAATTGTTTCGAGTATCAGCAAAATTATTCAGCAACAGAAATAAAATCTTGTTATTATTTGAAGTAAAAGGAATATTACTTAGCAGAAAAAGCATTGCTTGCGATTGGAGTATCAGCAAAACTCCTTAATAATAAAAAAATCTTGCTATTGTTTGGAGTGTTCGTAAAATTACCTAGCAACAGAAAAAATACTTGTGGCGATTATTAGGAGTGTCAACAAATATACTCATCAGCAACAGAAAAAATGCTCGTTGTAGCTCAGAGTATAGGAAATATTACTTAGTAACAGAACAAGTATTTCTTGCGATTGTTTTGAGTATCAGCAAAACTACTTAGGAGCCAAAAAATGCTTGCTATTGTTTCAAGTATAAAGAAATTACCCAGCAAAAGAAAAAAAGGTTGCTGTGTTTGGATTTTAGGACAAATTGCTCGGAAATAGTAAAAGTATTTTTTGCGACAGTTTGGAGCAGACCTACTTGGCAACAGAAAAATAATTTCTTAAGACTGCTTGAAGTAAAATCAAAAATTATCCACTAAGCAACAAGAAAAGTTATTGTTATTGTTTGGAGTGTCAGGAATATTACTCAGCAACAAAAAAATATTTGTTTGCTATTGTTTGGAGTATTAGGAAAACACTTAGGAATAGAAAAAAATTTGTGTTATTGTTTCGAGTATAAGGAATATTACCCAGCAACAGAAAAAGTATTTCTTGCGACAGAAAAATTACTTAGCAACAGAAAAAATTTTATTGTTTGAAATATCAACTAAATTTCTCAGAAACAGAACATATTCTTGCTGTTGTTTGGAATATAAAAAAAATTGTTCGGCGAGAAAAAAATTATTTCTTGCTATTGTTTACAGTATCAGCAAAACTACTTAGGAATAGAAACAAAATTCTTGCTATTGTTTGAAGTACAAAGAAAATTACTCAGAAACAGAAAAAATGTTTGTTGTTTGGATTATAGGGCAAATTACTCGGAAATAGTAAAATTTTTCCTTACGATACTTTGGAGTATGAGCAAAACTACTTAGCAACAGAAAAACAATTCCTTTAGATTGTTTGAAGTAAAAACAAAATTACCTTTTAAGCAAGACAAAATTCTTGCTATGGTCTGGATTGTAAGGAATATCACTCAGAAACAGAAAAATTATTTCTTGCTATTGTTTGGCGTATTAGGAACAGAAAACAATTCTTGTCAGCAACTCAGCACCGGGAAAATGCTTGTTATTGCTTGGAATTTCGGCAAAACTTTCTAGCAACAAAAAAGGTTTTTGCTATTATTTGGAGCTTAACGAATATTACTCAGCAGCAGAAAAAGTATTCCTCGCTGTAGTTTGAAGTATAAAAACACTACTTAGCAACAGAAAAAAATTCTTGCTATTGTTAGGAGTATCAGAAAAATTACTCGGCAACAGAAAAAAATGCTTGCTATTGTTTGGAATATAAAGAGTATTACTCAGCAGCGAAAAAAGTATTTTTGCGATTGTTTGGAGTTTCAGCAGAATTACTCAGCACCGGGAAAATGCTTGTTATTGCTTGGAATTTCGGCAAAACTTCCTAGCAACAAAAAATGTTTTTGCTATTATTTGGAGCATAACGAATATTACTCAGCAGCAGAAAAAGTATTTTTCGCTGTATATTGAAGTATAAAAACACTACTTAGAAACAGAAAACATTCTTGCTATTGTTTGGAGTATCAGAAAAATTACTCGGCAACAGAAAAAAATGCTTGCTATTGTTTGGAATATAAAGAATATTACTCAGCAGCATAAAAGTATTTTTGCGATTGTTTGGAGTTTCAGCAGAATTACTCAGCACCGGGAAAATGCTTGTTTTTGCTTGGAATTTCGGCAAAACTTCCTAGCAACAAAAAATGTTTTTGCTATTATTTGGAGCATTACGAATATTACTCAGCAGCAGAAAAAGTGTTCCTCGCTGTAGTTTGAAGTATAAAAACACTACTTAGCAACAGAAAAAAATTCTTGCTATTGTTAGGAATATCAGAAAAATTACTCGGCAACAGAAAGAAATGCTTGCTACTGTTTGGAATATAAAGAGTATTACTCAGCAGCGAAAAAAGTATTTTTGCGATTGTTTGGAGTTTCAGCAGAATTACTCAGCACCGGGAAAATGCTTGTTATTGCTTGGAATTTCGGCAAAACTTCCTAGCAACAAAAAATGTGTTTGCTATTATTTGGAGCATAACGAATATTACTCAGCAGCAGAAAAAGTATTCCTCGCTGTAGTTTGAAGTATAAAAACACTACTTAGCAACAGAAAAAAATTCTTGCTATTGTTAGGAGTATCAGAAAAATTACTCGGCAACAGAAAAAATGCTTGCTATTGTTTGGAATATAAAGAGTATTACTCAGCAGCGAAAAAAGTATTTTTGCGATTGTTTGGAGTTTCAGCGGAATTACTCAGCACCGGGAAAATGCTTGCTATTGTTTGGAATTTCGGCAAAACTTTCTAGCAACAAAAAAGGTTTTTGCTATTATTTGGAGCATAACGAATATTACTCAGCAGCAGAAAAAGTATTTTTCGCTGTATATTGAAGTATAAAAACACTACTTAGAAACAGAAAACATTCTTGCTATTGTTTGGAGTATCAGAAAAATTACTCGGCAACAGAAAACAATGCTTGCTATTGTTTGGAATATAAAGAATATTACTCAGCAGCGAAAAAAGTATTTTTGCGATTGTTTGGAGTTTCAGCAGAATTACTCAGCACCGGGAAAATGCTTGTTATTGCTTGGAATTTCGGCAAAACTTCCTAGCAACAAAAAAGGTTTTTGCTATTATTTGGACCATAACGAATATTACTCAGCAGCAGAAAAAGTATTTTTCGCTGTATATTGAAGTATAAAAACACTACTTAGAAACAGAAAACATTCTTGCTATTGTTTGGAGTATCAGAAAAATTACTCGGCAACAGAAAACAATGCTTGCTATTGTTTGGAATATAAAGAATATTACTCAGCAGCGAAAAAAGTATTTTTGCGATTGTTTGGAGTTTCAGCAGAATTACTCAGCACCGGGAAAATGCTTGTTATTGCTTGGAATTTCGGAAAAACTTCCTAACAACAAAAAATGTTTTTGCTATTATTTGGAGCATTACGAATATTACTCAGCAGCAGAAAAAGTATTCCTCGCTGTAGTTTGAAGTATAAAAACACTACTTAGCAACAGAAAAAAATTCTTGCTATTGTTAGGAGTATCAGAAAAATTACTCGGCAACAGAAAAAAATGCTTGCTATTGTTTGGAATATAAAGAGTATTACTCAGCAGCGAAAAAGGTATTTTTGCGATTGTTCGGAGTTTCAGCAGAATTACTCAGTACCGGGAAAAATGCTTGTTATTGCTTGGAATTTCGGCAAAACTTCCTAGCAACAAAAAAGGTTTTTGCTATTATTTGGACCATAACGAATATTACTCAGCAGCAGAAAAAGTATTTTTCGCTGTATATTGAAGTATAAAAACACTACTTAGAAACAGAAAACATTCTTGCTATTGTTTGGAGTATCAGAAAAATTACTCGGCAACAAAAAACAATGCTTGCTATTGTTTGGAATATAAAGAATATTACTCAGCAGCGAAAAAAGTATTTTTGCGATTGTTTGGAGTTTCAGCAGAATTACTCAGCACCGGGAAAATGCTTGTTATTGCTTGGAATTTCGGCAAAACTTCCTAACAACAAAAAATGTTTTTGCTATTATTTGGAGCATAACGAATATTACTCAGCAGCAGAAAAAGTATTCCTCGCTGTAGTTTGAAGTATAAAAACACTACTTAGCAACAGAAAAAAATTCTTGCTATTGTTAGGAGTATCAGAAAAATTACTCGGCAACAGAAAAAAATGCTTGCTATTGTTTGGAATATAAAGAGTATTACTCAGCAGCGAAAAAAGTATTTTTGCGATTGTTCGGAGTTTCAGCAGAATTACTCAGTACCGGGAAAAATGCTTGTTATTGCTTGGAATTTCGGCAAAACTTCCTAGCAACAAAAAAGGTTTTTGCTATTATTTGGACCATAACGAATATTATTCAGCAACAGAAAAAGTATTTTTCGCTGTATATTGAAGTATAAAAACACTACTTAGAAACAACACATTCTTGCTATTGTTTGGAGTATCAGAAAAATTACTCGGCAACAGAAAAAAATGCTTGCTATTGTTTGGAATATAAAGAATATTACTCAGCAGCGAAAAAAGTATTTTTACGATTGTTTGGAGTTTCAGCAGAATTACTCAGCACCGGGAAAAATGCTTGTTATTGCTTGGAATTTCGGCAAAACTTCCTAGCAACAAAAAATGTTTTTGCTCGAAACAAAAATGGCGAACGGGCAGGACGTTAGTGCTAGTTTGTGCGGTGTATGTGGGTCAAACACTGTGAAACTACGTGTCAAATGTGCTTTATGCAACGTATACTATCATAATAGTTGCGTGAGTAAACTAAAATCCGCGAAAGTGACTACCGAAAAGGATACAATCCTGTGCTGTGAAAAACCATGTAATGAAACCGAAGAAAATATAGCGCCCATTGCTGATGTAACATGTGGTGGGTCTCCGCAGCTAGATTCTAAATCTGAGAACAAACTACTAAAAGAAATTATAGAAATCAAAAATGAATTAATTGATGAACTTAAAGAAAAGGTGGTTTTACTAAAAGAAAAAATACTATTTCTGGAACGCAATGCGTTTTCACATAATACACTAAATGCAAATGCAAACGCCATCTCTGTAAAAGCAAAACAAGACAGTGATAGGAAACAACTCCATAGTAAATACATACAAAAGCATCAACATGCGGCCGCGATATCTACACATGCACACCTTGGCCTAACTGCTAAGAATAAAAACTCGCAACAACATAAAACAGGGTCAATGCATATCAATCAGGTAAATGAACTCTCCAAAGAATCTGCAGCAAACAAAGTCACCAAAAAGCAAGTTGCTACCGATGTCTTGGAAGCTATGACAAAAACCAAACTGCAAGAAATAATTCAATTAGGCTCACTTGATGATACAAAAGATAACAAAGACTGGATTGATGTTAGAGGAAAAGTGGCAGATAGAAACAAAAACAATAACATCCCACAAAAAATAATAGGTACAAGACAGGAGGATGATCAAAAGTTTAAGGCCATCCAAAGCGAACGACGTATCTGGGTGCATGTGTCCAGGTTCCATCCCGATCTACCTGAGAAGGAACTGCAAGACCATCTAAATATAAAATTTAATCGGTCTGACTTTATTTGTGAAAAGATAAACCAAAGTGATCGAAATTATACAAGTAGTTCATTCAAGGTTGGTGCGCATGAATCCTTAAAGGATATCATATACAGTGAGAATACATGGGCTACCGGCATTGTTGTCCGTAGATATAATTTTTTTCGATCGATGCGCAGGTAATAAAACCTGCAGCGTAAAAGGTAAAAAGCAACTACCCAACGAAATTAAAATAGGACATGTTAATGTACAAAGTGTATGCAACAAAGTGGACATTCTCGACTACTTCGTAGATAACGAAAAGCTAGATATAGTCTGCATTTCGGAGCATTGGGTAAAAGCCAATCAAATCGATTACCTATCACTAACAAATCATAACTTAATAGCTAAATGGTGTAGGATGGAGCGTGAACATGGTGGTGTCGCTATCCTTGCTAATACATCAGAAAGAACGGATTATCAAATAAGAAGTGTAGATTGGGTAAACAGGTATGCATCTGAAATGAATATTGAATTGTGTGGGGCTGTGCTATGCCATAGGGATATAAAAATTTGTGTTTTGACAATTTATCGACCTCCACTAGGTGATATAAATCTATTTTTCATAAACCTAACATCGTGCTTGAACAAGGTAAGCAGCTCGTACAAGTATATCGTAATATGCGGTGATCTCAACATTGATTACCTTAAAAATAACGAACACAAAAAAATGTTGTGTGATTTATTTAACTCTTTTAAAATAACACTCAGTATAAGTGCACCTACACGTGTGCATGTGAATGCCAATGGCAATATTTCGAAATCTGCAATTGACTACATGGCAACGAATATAATCAAAGCAAACGTAAGTGCGTATGTGATTGATCCCTGTATTGCAGACCATTACGCGCAAATTATCTGTATAAAAACCTCTGCAGCTGAGGTTACCACGGAAAATATAGGCAAAACAGTTTATAAACGAAACTTCACTATAGCAAACATGATCGATTTTAATAATCTGCTACAAAACAGTGACTGGAGTAATGTGTATGATGCTGATTGTACAAACGCAGCATTTAATAATTTTATCGATACTATTAAATATTGTCTAGATGTTACATGTCCGCTAGTGCGCCGGAGTGCTAGTAAATTGGAATTATATAATGCCAAAAATTGGGTAACACAAAACATAAAAAAGCAAAGTATGGAACTGAAAGAACTATTTACTCTAGTTCGTATTTCTGAAAATCCTGACTTACTTAATATTTATAAATCTAAAAAACGTCAATTAAACCGTGACGTGAAAACAGCTAAAAGCAACTATTTTAGTAATAGAATAACTAATGCTACAAACACAGCCAAAGAAATTTGGAGTATTGTTAATCTAAGATTAGGCCGTGGAAAAACCACTAACAGGAAAATTAGTCTAAACATCATGAACTGTCTGACCGATAATCCGGTTGAAGTCTCTGAGCATTTAGCTGAATTTTTCGCTTCAACTGCACGTAAAAAACTGCAAGATCATTTCAGTAACAAGTTGTCGGCTAGTTGTACTACCTGTAAATCGGCCCAAACAACCGCTTTCATCGAACCCGTGGCGCGCAATGAAATAGAAATGATTATTAGATCTTTAAAAAATAAAAATTCCACTGGACTGGACGGCATACCAACAAATGTTGTAAAAAATTCTTTGGAATATATAATTGAACCATTAACCGACGTGATCAACAGGTCCATTAGCAACGGTGAATTTCCGGAACTACTAAAAAAAGCCTGCGTTGTACCGGTTTTTAAAAAAGGTGACACACATGACCACGCCAATTATAGACCGATTTCGCTGTTGAGTGTGTTTTCAAAAATCGTTGAAAAAGTATTAAATGAGCGATTATTAGCATATTTAAACAAAAATACTATACTGGCGAACAATCAGCACGGTTTCCGTTCTGGTCGTTCAATTGAGACTGCTAATGTTGATCTCTTGCAGTATATTCACGATGAACTAGATAGTGATCACCATGTGATGGCTTTTTTCTTCGATCTTACTGCTGCGTTTGATACTTTGCAGTTACCATTTATAGCGAGTAAATTAACTAACATAGGCATTAGAGGAATTACTCTTGACTGGATTATGTCTTATCTAACCAACAGATCACTGCGAGTAAAAATCGACCATACTTATTCAGATGAGCATCTGACAGATCTGGGAGTACCGCAGGGTTCAGTGATAGGTCCCCTTATATTCATGCTGTTCGTTAACGACCTTCCTCTAGCAATAACAAAAGGGAAACTTGTTATGTTCGCTGACGATACGTCCATTGCTATTTCAGCCACAACGATTAATGAACTTCAGACATCGGCAACGGCTGTGTGCAACGATTTTAAAAACTGGTGTGATAAGAACATGCTGATACTGAACACTATCAAGACAGAGTGCGTATACTTTTTTAAAAAGTTAAAACCGGAACCACTTCAGCTAAATATCACTATCAACAACGTAGGTATCTGTTTCGCAAATAAGGTTAAGTTCCTAGGATCTACACTGGATGAAAATTTAAAATGGGATCACCAAATAGATAGCGTGTGTGCTAAAGTCAGTAAAGCCTATTACGCTATGCGTCAACTAAAAAGTGTGCTAGATACTGAAGCTCTCCTAAATATTTATTACGGCCTTGCTTATTCCCACATGTCCCTAAATATTGTAGCTTGGGGGCAGGCAAGTAATGTAAGCCGTGTCTTCATTTTACAAAAAAGACTGATTAGATTAATATTTAATATTAACCCTAGAGACACCTGTAAAACACACTTTATAAATCATAGAATATTGACTCTACACGGCATCTATGTTTATAATCTCATGAAAATGATAAGGCAAAATTTAAATAATCTTGTAACTAACGCTGATATTCACAAATATGAAACTAGAGAAGGTGGCCGTTTGCGTATTGGGCGTTATCACACAGCTCTGCATGAAAAATCTCCCCTACATGCTGGGAAAATAATCTACAACAAACTGCCAGATGACATCAAGGAAGCTAGGTCATATAGCATTTTTAAATTAAAATTAAAGAACTACCTCACTGAAAAGGCGCTATATAGCTTAAAGGAAATATAGTAGTTAAATGTAATGTATATGTAATAGTCTGTATTTTGCCTTAAAGTTTAAATGTGTAAATTTATTTGGTACATGTTATTTGTGTTATTAAATTGCAAGTTATTGTATATTTATAAGTTATTGTATGTTTATGTGCAATTATGTAATATAACTATGCTGTATTTGACACTTCACATCTGCCTACTTTCGCAGCAACTTGAATAAAGTTATCTTATCTTATCTTATCTCTTATTATTTGGAGCATTACGAATATTACTCAGCAGCAGAAAAAAGTATTCCTCGCTATAGTTTGAAGTATAAAAACACTACTTAACAACAGAAAAAAATTCTTGCTATTGTTTGGAGTATAAGAAAAAATGCTCGGCAACAGAAAAAAATGCTTGCTATTGTTTGGAATATAAAGAATATTACTCAGCAGCGAAAAAAGTATTTTTGCGATTGTTTGGAGTTTCAGCAGAATTACTCAGCACCGGGAAAAATGCTTGTTATTGCTTGGAATTTCGGCAAAACTTCCTAGCAACAAAAAATGTTTTTGCTATTATTTGGAGCATTACGAATATTACTCAGCAGCAGAAAAAAGTATTCCTCGCTATAGTTTGAAGTATAAAAACACTACTTAACAACAGAAAAAAATTCTTGCTATTGTTTGGAGTATCAGAAAAAATGCTCGGAAACAGAAAAAAATGCTTGCTATTGTTTGGAATATAAAGAGTATTACTCAGCAGCGAAAAAAGTATTTTTGCGATTGTTCGGAGTTTCAGCAGAATTACTCAGTACCGGGAAAAATGCTTGTTATTGCTTGGAATTTCGGCAAAACTTCCTAGCAACAAAAAAGGTTTTTGCTATTATTTCGACCATAACGAATATTATTCAGCAACAGAAAAAGTATTTTTCGCTGTATATTGAAGTATAAAAACACTACTTAGAAACAACACATTCTTGCTATTGTTTGGAGTATCAGAAAAATTACTCGGCAACAGAAAACAATGCTTGCTATTGTTTGGAATATAAAGAATATTACTCAGCAGCGAAAAAAGTATTTTTGCGATTGTTTGGAGTTTCAGCAGAATTACTCAGCACCGGGAAAATGCTTGTTATTGCTTGGAATTTCGGCAAAACTTCCTAACAACAAAAAATGTTTTTGCTATTATTTGGAGCATAACGAATATTACTCAGCAGCAGAAAAAGTATTCCTCGCTGTAGTTTGAAGTATAAAAACACTACTTAGCAACAGAAAAAAATTCTTGCTATTGTTAGGAGTATCAGAAAAATTACTCGGCAACAGAAAAAAATGCTTGCTATTGTTTGGAATATAAAGAGTATTACTCAGCAGCGAAAAAAGTATTTTTGCGATTGTTCGGAGTTTCAGCAGAATTACTCAGTACCGGGAAAAATGCTTGTTATTGCTTGGAATTTCGGCAAAACTTCCTAGCAACAAAAAAGGTTTTTGCTATTATTTGGACCATAACGAATATTATTCAGCAACAGAAAAAGTATTTTTCGCTGTATATTGAAGTATAAAAACACTACTTAGAAACAACACATTCTTGCTATTGTTTGGAGTATCAGAAAAATTACTCGGCAACAGAAAAAAATGCTTGCTATTGTTTGGAATATAAAGAATATTACTCAGCAGCGAAAAAAGTATTTTTACGATTGTTTGGAGTTTCAGCAGAATTACTCAGCACCGGGAAAAATGCTTGTTATTGCTTGGAATTTCGGCAAAACTTCCTAGCAACAAAAAATGTTTTTGCTATTATTTGGAGCATTACGAATATTACTCAGCAGCAGAAAAAAGTATTCCTCGCTATAGTTTGAAGTATAAAAACACTACTTAACAACAGAAAAAAATTCTTGCTATTGTTTGGAGTATCAGAAAAAATGCTCGGCAACAGAAAAAAATGCTTGCTATTGTTTGGAATATAAAGAATATTACTCAGCAGCGAAAAAAGTATTTTTGCGATTGTTTGGAGTTTCAGCAGAATTACTCAGCACCGGGAAAAATGCTTGTTATTGCTTGGAATTTCGGCAAAACTTCCTAGCAACAAAAAATGTTTTTGCTATTATTTGGAGCATTACGAATATTACTCAGCAGCAGAAAAAAGTATTCCTCGCTATAGTTTGAAGTATAAAAACACTACTTAACAACAGAAAAAAATTCTTGCTATTGTTTGGAGTATCAGAAAAAATGCTCGGCAACAGAAAAAAATGCTTGCTATTGTTTGGAATATAAAGAATATTACTCAGCAGCGAAAAAAGTATTTTTGCGATTGTTTGGAGTTTCAGCAGAATTACTCAGCACCGGGAAAAATGCTTGTTATTGCTTGGAATTTCGGCAAAACTT
This sequence comes from Ctenicera cuprea, assembly GCA_958336395.1. Classification (NCBI taxonomy): domain Eukaryota; kingdom Metazoa; phylum Arthropoda; class Insecta; order Coleoptera; family Elateridae; genus Ctenicera; species Ctenicera cuprea. The sequence continues at coordinate 26,466,165 of OY284495.1, read as the reverse complement.
CCTAGCAACAAAAAATGTTTTTGCTATTATTTGGAGCATTACGAATATTACTCAGCAGCAGAAAAAGTATTTCTCGCTGTAGTTTGAAGTATAAAAACACTACTTAGCAACAGAAAAAAATTCTTGCTATTGTTTGGAGTATCAGAAAAATTACTCGGCAACAGAAAAAAATGCTTGCTATTGTTTGGAATATAAAGAGTATTACTCAGCAGCGAAAAAAGTATTTTTCGCTGTATATTGAAGTATAAAAACACTACTTAGAAACAGAACACATTCTTGCTATTGTTTGGAGTATCAGAAAAATTACTCGGCAACAGAAAAAAATGCTTACTATTGTTTGGAATATAAAGAATATTACTCAGCAGCGAAAAAAGTATTTTTGCGATTGTTTGGAGTTTCCGCAGAATTACTCAGCACCGGGAAAAATGCTTGTTGTTGCTTGGAATTTCGGCAAAACTTCCTAGCAACAAAAAATGTTTTTGCTATTATTTGGAGCATAACGAATATTACTCAGCAGCAGAAAAAAGTATTTCTCGCTATAGTTTGAAGTATAAAAACACTACTTAACAACAGAAAAAAATTGTTGCTATTGTTTGGAGTATCAGAAAAAATGCTCGGCAACAGAAAAAAATGCTTGCTATTGTTTGGAATATAAAGAATATTACTCAGCAGCGAAAAAAGTATTTTTCGCTGTATATTGAAGTATAAAAACACTACTTAGAAACAGAACACATTCTTGCTATTGTTTGGAGTATCAGAAAAATTACTCGGCAACAGAAAAAAATGCTTGCTATTGTTTGGAATATAAAGAATATTACTCAGCAGCGAAAAAAGTATTTTTGCGATTGTTTGGAGTTTCCGCAGAATTACTCAGCACCGGGAAAAATGCTTGTTATTGCTTGGAATTTCGGCAGAACTTCCTAGCAACAAAAAATGTTTTTGCTATTATTTGGAGCATAACGAATATTACTCAGCAGCAGAAAAAGTATTTCTCGCTGTAGTTTGAAGTATAAAAACACTACTTAGCAACAGAAAAAAATTCTTGCTATTGTTTGGAGTATCAGAAAAATTACTCGGCAACAGAAAAAAATGCTTGCTATTGTTTGGAATATACAGAATATTACTCAGCAGCGGAAAAAGTATTTTTGCGATTGTTTGGAGTTTCAGCAGAATTACTCAGCACCGGGAAAAATGCTTGTTATTGCTTGGAATTTCGGCAAAACTTCCTAGCAACAAAAAATGTTTTTGCTATTATTTGGAGCATTACGAATATTACACAGCAGCAGAAAAAAGTATTTCTCGCTATAGTTTGAAGTATAAAAACACTACTTAACAACAGAAAAAAATTCTTGCTATTGTTTGGAGTATCAGAAAAAATGCTCGGCAACAGAAAAAAATGCTTGCTATTGTTTGGAATATAAAGAATATTACTCAGCAGCGAAAAAAGTATTTTTGCGATTGTTTGGAGTTTCAGCAGAATTACTCAGCACCGGGAAAAATGCTTGTTATTGCTTGGAATTTCGGCAAAACTTCCTAGCAACAAAAAATGTTTTTGCTATTATTTGGAGCATTACGAATATTACTCAGCAGCAGAAAAAAGTATTTCTCGCTATAGTTTGAAGTATAAAAACACTACTTAACAACAGAAAAAAATTGTTGCTATTGTTTGGAGTATCAGAAAAAATGCTCGGAAACAGAAAAAAAATGCTTGCTATTGTTTGGAATATAAAGAATATTACTCAGCAGCAAAAAAAGTGTTTTTGCGATTGTTTGGAGTTTCAGCAAAATTACTCAGCACCGGGAAAAATGCTTGTTATTGCTTGGAGTATCAGGAATATTACTCAGCAACAAAAAACGTAGTTCTTCCGATTGTTTGAAAGCAGTAAAACTAGTTAGCAATAAAAAATCTTGCTATTGTTAAGATTATAAAGAAAATTACTAAGTAACCCGAAAAAAGATTCCCTGCGATTATTTGGAGTATTAGCATAATTACTCAACAATAGAAAAATTCTTACTGTTGTTTAGAATAGAAAGAAATGGTAAAAATATTCCTTGTTTGAAGTATGAGCAATATCACTTAGCACCCGAAAAAGAATTTCTTTAGATTGTTTGGAGTAAAACCAAAATTACGAATAAGCAACAAAAACTGTTCTTGTTATGGTTTGAAGTATAAACAAAATTATTCAGTAACAAAAAACAGATTCTTGCTATTGTTTGAAGGATGAGCAAAATTACTGTTACTTAGTAACAGAAACATCATTCCTTGCGATTGTTTTGATTATATTTGTGCAAACAAAATTAAAGTTAAAAGAAAAACTCTTTTAATAATTTGAGTAGTTTTGTTTTGGTTTATTATGTTTTTAAATATGCCAAGTGTGCTGCAACTTTTACCACTTTTCTGGATGCATGAACTTAACACGATTTTATTCTGTTGCGTAAAACGTGAAGGTAATTATAAAACTTGCTTATTTCATCAAAAATTTTAACTGAGCTTCAATATTCTGTCTGTTAAAAAGTGAATAACCCGACAGAAAATCGTGTGCCGCAGCTTAAAACTTTCCCAAGTCGTAAGGGAGGCAATTAAAAGTTTGTAATCTGTGCAAGCGCACCCTCTTAATCTTCTAATATTGTTAATTATATTTTGATCGCCATATAAAGTATAACTGGGCAGAGATGCTCCTTAAATCAAGTGCCCTTAACTAATTCCACGTGCCCATTTTATATTGATCTTCTGCAGAGGTGGAATTATTTCCGTGCAGTAACTAATTTTAGCAAGTCGATTGCTGCAAATGATTATATTCCGGGGGGCTAATTTTAGATAGTTACATAAAGGTATTGACAAGTTTTTTTCAAGCTGGTGGCGCTTTGTAATTAATGCACCTACGAGTTGCATAATTACTACACTTTGCATAGATAAAGTGCTCGTGTGCCTGCCCCCGACAAGTTTTAATTAAAGGCCCTCATAATTAAGTTGCACTTTGCCTGGCTTAATTATACTTGTTTGGGAATTTTAAAGTTTGCTGTTGAAATGGAGAACCTGACCTTAAATTGCTTTGGCGTAAAGTGTAAGCAACATTTCTGATCTCTATTGTTATTAACACCTACGCCAGCAGACACATTGACAAATGCATCTACTAAATGCATTTCATTAATCTTGTCGGGTATCCCGCCCCCTCGGTCCAAAAAAATAATGTGCATACCACTGGACCATCGGCACTGGCTGTGACTAATAGTTGATATTAAAATACGTAAAGGATCCACCTAAGTACCCATGAAACTATCTCCAAAAGTCCAGAACAAACAAAACGAACTCGAAAACTCCTTCAACTCAAGCCAAGTTCTTAAGCTTTCAGAAAGCAATTTCATGTCTCTGGAACGACAGCAGCACGAACCTGTAACTGTCTCATAATAAATTTAAAAGCATATAAGAGCTCGAGTTATTACAGTAGCAGTTGTAGTTAAACTCGTTTTAAACCGATTCAAAATTATTAGACGAGTGCTGCAGGCTTTTAAATCATCGGCTCGTTTTTTAAGCCATTAAAAGACTTGTTTGTAGGTTTACGATGTTATAGCGCCTTATTTGCTAATATGGCTAACCGAGTTAATTTTTTTTTCGTTTCAGATTTTCAAAAGTTAGAAAGAGAGGCTAGAATTTGTAGGAAATTACAGCATCCAAACATAGGTAAGTTGAGTTCAAAATCGGCACGACATGTTTTCCATTTAGTTTTTTTTGTATTATTTTTAAATTTTGCCCCGAGCAAAAATTAATTATAAACTTACAATTAAGATAATGTCATTTTGCGAACTGCGATTCTAGATAGTTTGTGTAGATACACTTGCTGGCGCTTTTAGTTTTCGTTCCGTCTCCTTCGTTGTTATTTCCATTTCGACAGTTTTAATTAAATCGTTTTTGTTGATAAAACTCACAGACGCAGAGCTGCATAGAAATTAATGCATTGTTTTCTGTGTATATAGTTACGCATCCTGATGTTCTCAAACATTTAGGTAACCATTTTTTTTAAATCAGTTTGGACTTTTATATTATTATTTTCATTCTCGTCATATCATTCTTTGCATTTTTCAGAAAATTGGCTGCTTTTCAATATTTTTTCTGTTCAACATTATTTAAATATAAAAAAAACTTGACTATAATACAGAGTGCCCATTTTAAAACTCCCGAGCCTAAATTTTTTTAAATAGGCAACACACAATACAAGTCACTGCCGACTATTATTTTAAAACAAAATATTTCTATAATTAAGATCAGGGCAATCATGTTTGCATTAACTTGACAGTTTACTAATCAAATTCGTTAAGCCACATTAATTGAACGGTGCAAAACAAAGATTATCGATCACTAATCTTTGGTGCAAAATGTATTCCAACGCTGACAAAGTGGACTTGCTTGTAATTCTGGGTGAATGTCAAAAAAATGCGAGTGCTGCCACTACTTTGTATGCGCAACGCTTTCCAGGTAGACGAATTCCAACAGACAATACATTTAGAATGCTTCTTCTGAATTTACAAGAGTATGGGCAATTTTCAAAACCAAAAGTAAGGGCACGGCAAGTTACGGTTGAACATAACGAAGTAGCTGTAATTGAAATGGTTACGGATAATCCCCATACAAATCAAAGAGCGATTACAAATGCCTTAAACATTAGCAAAGGTTCTGTTTTCAATATTCTTAAGGCGAACAAATTTCACCCCTACCATGTTTATACCATACACCATCTTGAAGATAGGGATTATGAGCATCGTGTTCAGTATTGTCAATTTCTTAGACGGAAATTAAACAGCAATGCGAAATTTTTAAGTATGGTATTATTCTGTGATGAAGCGAGGTTTTCAAACAACGGCATGGTTAATCGACATACCTGCCACTATTACGCCCAAGACAATCCCCGCTGGATCAGGATAACTCATTTTCAGAGAATTTTTTCTCTTAATGTGTGGTGCGGTATTATTGGCGATTTTGTAATAGGTCCACATTTCTTTAATGGAAATTTAGATGGTGAAATGTATTTAAATTACTTAATTAATGAACTACCGGCTCTCCTCCAAACAGTTCCTCAAAACGTACGGAATAGCTTGTGCTTTTAAATGATGGTGCACCTCCGCATTTTCATAGGTACGTGAGAAACGTTTTGAGGGACGCGTAATTGGACGAGGTGCATTGCATCCTTGGCCTGCCCGTAGTCCCGATTTGACTCCGCTAGACTTCTTTTTGTGGGGCAAAGTAAAAAATGATGTCTATGAAGTGCCCATTCGAAATGAAGAACATCTAAGCGAAAGGATAATTCAATGTTGTCGCTCTATCACACCGGAAATGTTAGCTCGTGTTAGAGGTTCGATGCGTAGAAGAATTATACTCTGCGAAAACGAAGGGGGAAGGCAATTTGAACACCTGCTTCGTTAGTTTTTGTACTATGTTCCTATTAAATTCTTGTAGTTATTGTTGTCAAATATTAAATTTGAGTTATTAAAGTAACCTTAAATTTGTACTTAATCATTAATAGATACATGTACTGTAAAACAACTCTGATCTCAATTTAAAAAAAAATGGTAGAAATGTATAGTGATCTGGGGGTTGCATTGTGTGTTGCCTGTTTAAAAAAATTTAGGCTCGGAGTTTTAAAATGGACACTCTGTAGAAAAACACTTCTTGCGGTTATTGTGCATTGATTCGAGATAAGACGAAAAATTTTGGCCACCGGAAAAGAACCACTTCCAAATTATTCATGAACAGATACTCCTTGCGGTCATTTGCGGTAGGAAAAATCACTCAACACCGGAAAAACAATTCAGGACAATAATTCGGCAGTTTAAAATTAAACTTGAACAGCAGCCATTCATTTCATTCGTATCACACGATAGTTCATGGTTGAATGCACTATTTTCGCCGTATCGTGCATTGGCTTTTGGATGGAATGGAGTAAACTCTACGAGGCACTTTCAGAAAAATCCGACGCGTTCCTAAAAAACTTTGTTTTAAATTAACAAACACGTCTTGCACTGTTAAAAAACTTTTTGGTGGTGCCTCGTACATAGGAAAAAAGCAGTTTTGATCTGTCGAAAAATAATACGCATGCTTTTCCAATTTTAGGCATTGAATCACTGTAGTAAATATTTAATTGTAATTATGGTGTGTTGTATCGATTGAGTGTGTTCTTTTTGATAATGTATGGCACGACTACTTCGTATTATTGATTATTTTTTGCCTTGGGGTTGTAATACTTGAGGTCAGTGTATTAATTTTAGTTTATGAGGATTGTATCTGCATCATTTAGCATATCGTAGACAGGACTGATTATATCAAGCCCGTTCTTTGATATATAGGGCTCATAGCTTTTTCCAGTTTTGCATGCTACTTGTAAGAAACGATTTTTTACAACGTCTGCAAGTGTGCACCGTGTTACTTCACCAGGTTTGTCGTTAATGTTCTATTGCCGAAAAACGACTCCATCCAACTGATTGGTATGATGATGTAGCAGATTTTTCTAGCACAAAAAGATTTGAAAGGGGCCCACCTTAATTCCCTAATCTGAATAATAACTTTGCTCTATTTTTCAGTGAGATTACATGACAGTATACAGGAAGAAAATTTTCATTACCTAGTTTTTGATTTGTAAGTACTGGAATGTTTTTGTTTTATGTTTTTAACATGCAGATTTATAGGGTAACAGGAGGAGAGTTGTTTGAAGACATTGTAGCAAGGGAATTTTATTCAGAAGCAGACGCATCGCATTGCATACAGCAGATATTAGAATCTGTTAACCATTGTCATCAAAATGGTGTTGTTCATAGAGATCTGAAGGTATTATTTTTACAGTTGTGTATACTTTTTTAAATGCCCCCGGTATACGGGTGCAAACGAAACTAGGTGTTATATATTGTGATGTATAGGTCACTAATTCACCACTTCCGGTGTAACCGGAAATGACGCCAACTTCATGTTTTTAAATAGCACCCTGTATATTTTTTAATAGATTCTTGTAGAACATAAAATTCTCCTTTTAACTGTTGTTTTCAAATTTGAAATTGCTAATAAATGAAGGGGAAAAATAAAATTGTTTTTCAACAAATAGGCGAAAACAGGTTATATAGGGTGTCTCGTAAGTAATGGGACAACGTTTAGGTATAGCTGCCTGGTGTCAAAGTAGCCCGATTAAACCTAACAAGCCTTAGTAAAAAGTGCTTCCGTAAGAAGTTATAGCACCTTTAAATACAAACATTTTATTTCTATTTTTGACTAAAACTCAAAATCTACTAATCAGATCGAGTTGAAATTCAGTAAGGGTATGCTTTATAGGTCTACAACTACGATGGTGTTACTTATAAATTTTTTCTATTTGTAGAGGGCGTTAGTATCGCCACTTCGGCTTGATATTTTAGCACATAAATTTTTTGGTGGGAACGTTTTGGGGCTTTTGACCAAAAATTCGGATGTGGAATTTGATTTTACGAAAAAAAGGTATACTAGCTACAAGTTGATAAAATTAATCGAGAAATAATATTTAAAAGTTTCAGTGCACATCAGAAAATATAATCACTTAATGCATTTTGTATGTGTCATTTTAGGTAAACAAAAGAAAAATAAAATGCTAATAAACCACGAACACTACAAAACCACAACTTTAGTCTAATTTCGATGTTCATTTTATCTTGCTCGTTGTACGGAGTATAGCTAGAAACACGTATTGTTATCGTCAAAATTTGTGAATTTTATATTTCGACGGATATGCATGTTTTAGCGCCCAAGAATACCGAACAACCAGATTTCGCCATGTGTTTACTTAAAATGACACATAAATGCATTAAGTATTTGTATTTTCTGATGTGCACTGAAACTTTTGAATAGCATTTCTCAAAAACGGTTTATTTTATCGACTTTTGACAAGTGTACCTTTTTTTTGTTTAAGTCAAATTCTACATCCGAATTTATAGTCCAAAATGTTAACAGCAAAAAAGTTAGCTGCCAAAATATCAAGCCGAAGTGGCGTAACCAGCGCCCTCTATAAACAGCAAAAAAACGAGTAATACTATCGTGTTTGCAGACTTATATAACATAACCATACCGAATTTAAACTCGATCTGATTAGTAGTTTTTTGTTTTTGTCAAAAATAGAAATACTATTTTTGTCTTTAAGGCTCTGCAACTTCCAAAAGAAGCACTTTTTACTAAGGCATGTTAGGTTTAATCGGTGTACTTTGAACCCAGGAAGCTATACCTAAACTTTCTACCGTTACTTACGGTACACCCTGTATAGTAAGTTTATAGAACAAATTCTTGGACCAATAGTCATGATTGTTTTTTAAATTTTAATTTTAATTAAAAGTATTAAAAAACCAAGTTTTCTTCTTCTTCTTTCTTCTGAAATAGTTAATAATAAAAAAATTCGTTTCTATTTTATTATTTTGAGAAACAATAAAAATAATAAAATGGAAACGCCATTTTTTAAATACTTTATTAGAAAGGTACTTAAAAACTCTTTATAAGAAAACAAAAAACATGAGTGGCTGAATTGGGGCAACCATGGGCTTCTCGATGTCGTTTTTTTGTAGTGCATAATAGTAATTACACGTTATTAATTTTTAGAACACATCCTCTCTCTGTAGATATATTTCTTAAATTATCGACAGTCGAGCATTTGTTTCATTTATTGCGTCCCATAATTTTTGAAATATTTTATAATTTGAAATATTTGTGATTATAGCCCGAGAATCTCCTATTAGCGAGTAAAGCGAAAGGTGCAGCAGTAAAATTAGCAGATTTTGGGTTAGCAATAGAAGTACAAGGCGAGCAGCAGGCATGGTTCGGATTTGCCGGAACACCGGGTTACTTGTCGCCCGAAGTCCTCAAAAAAGAGCCCTATGGAAAACCGGTCGACATATGGGCCTGTGGAGTTATTCTGTATATCCTTCTAGTCGGTTACCCACCTTTTTGGGATGAGGATCAACATAGATTATATGCACAAATCAAAGCTGGCGCTTACGATGTAAGTTTTTGAATAGGATAAATAAATTATAATAGTAGTGTAGTAGTTTAAATTCATTTGTTGATTTGAGACGAGAGGTTTTAATAATCCATTATTGCAGTATCCCAGTCCAGAATGGGACACGGTGACACCGGAGGCCAAGAATCTTATAAACCAGATGTTGACAGTAAACCCAGGCAAGCGCATCACCGCTGCTGAAGCACTCAAACACCCATGGATATGCGTAAGTTATTTAAGTTTAAAATTTTTAAATAACAATAATGTTTGACCCTGAAGATGATATTACATGAAATCTAATGAACTTTTCTATTTTCTAGCAACGGGAACGTGTGGCTTCTGTTGTACACAGGCAAGAGACTGTCGACTGTCTCAAGAAATTCAATGCAAGGCGTAAGCTTAAGGTAATTGTTTTTTTATTTTTTATTAAAAAAGAAAAATAAATTCATTAAAAGAAGAAAAAGATGGCCACTTAGGTCGTCAGTGTGTATCCCTTTTCATTTGTTTTGAAACACTTTTATTGGTCGAAATTTACTGTTTCTTGATGTGGGTTGATATTTTTAAAATTATTAATTTTAATTCCTGATATCATGGAAACCTTAACACAAAAAAGTTCATTAAAATAGGAAGAAGGTGGCCACTTAGGTAATCAGTATGTATTCCCTTTCATTTGTTTTGCAATATTTTTACTGGTCGTAATGTACTGTTTCCTAGATGCATCATACATCAATTCCTGATATGGAAACCTTAAGATACATGAAAATTCATTAAAATAAAAAAAAAACTGGCCACTTAGATCGTCAGTGTGTATTCCCTTTCATTAGTTTTAAAACATTTTTATTGGTCAAAAATTTACTGTTTCTTAGACGTGGGTTCCCTACTGAAAATCACCTCAGTTGCCTCACAAAACCACATACATAATGAACCCGGTTGTTTCAAAAACTGCATAACACCACACAGCCTGATGGAAACATTATAAGGTTATATGAGGTTTCTATATATAGTTTCAGTAGGGTTACAGTTTTTAAAATCATCATCGTGAATTTCTCCTATTATGGAAATTATAAAAGATAGGAAAATGCATTAAAATAAGAAAAAGGTGGCCTCTTGGATCGTCAGTGTGTATCCCTTTTCATATATTTTAAAACATTAAGATTGGTCTAAATTTATGGTTTACTATACTTGGGGAAAAATGAACAAAGAACTTCGCTTGGATTTTCCCGTGCTTTGTATTTTACTAGGATTTTGGCATTGTAACGTTTTTCACCCCGACAGTGACTATAACGTCACACCACTTTTCTACCACTGTGATGGAAGCGTACGGCACATCATAGTTGTGGGCTTGGTCAGCTGCATGCCCTATTGTGGTTAACTGAATCTGGTTTCTGTGAGGAAAAATTCGATTTTTAATTTTTGGGAAAGGGTTTGTTGCCATTAAGGAAATGCAAAGTTGAAAGACAAAATTTGTGTGCCAAAAATTGTAAAAATTAGGTTATGAATCTTATTCTACTATCACTCATGAGACATTAAGATTAATCAGGAATCTTTTTTCGTCTTCCCATGGGGCAAGGATCTTTATTGTTTTTTAAACTTTTGTACTTTTTTGCTATGAGAACTAGAAAAAAAATTTAACAAAAATTAATAGCTTTGCATCATGGTTCTGTATGGGCTACACAATGGTGTTGTAAGATATATCCTAGCTTCAACTGTTTCCGAACTATGACGTCGTTAGGGTCTACTACAAACCACAACTTTTATCCGTTTTTCACACCGATTTTGGTATAAGGCCGAAAGGAGATAAATTCTTTATTAAATGACACCGGAAAATATGTATTGTACACTTTAAAAAACATCCGACGATGTCATTGCTCAGATAAAGATGAAAGTAGGAAACATTTGACCACATCATCGAATAGTCTATTAACAGTTGTTAATTTTTTGTTAAAAAAGGATTTTTTTTAGTACTTATAGTGAAAAAGTTTTGTAAAAAATACAGACCGTTGCTCCACCCTGTATATTAAAAATAAATGGGTAGTAGAATGGGACTTTTACCGAATTGTAACTAATTCCTAGCTCTATGAGCTTACAAAATTTAAAAAAAAATCTTCTAGCCACTTTTTGAGCAATATTTGTTTCTACATTTTAAATCATTTTTCACTCCAGAGTTTCTATTTTTACTTTCCTATACTTTCAGTATAGGGAAGTATTGATTTCATGCAAATTTTCAAAATCGAGATTTTGACGGGAATACATGTTTTGGGCTTCCAGGATCCTAAAAAAGTGGTTTTTAAAAAATGTCTGTCTGTGGGTGGGTGGGTGGGTGGGTGGGTTACGCTCCATATCTCCGGAACGGCTGGACCGATTTTGATGTGCTTTGGAATGAGGGGGTATATCAAAAATTCACCGACAAAATAAGATTTTAAAAGGAATCCGAAACCGGAAGCGGAAGTTAGACATGTTTTTTTGGTAGCATTTTTTTAAGAAACGGAATTTTGGAAATTTTAATAGTGGAGATTAAAGAAGGCCTTAGGACAAATCAAACGATTTTTTACCGAACTCTCTAGCTTCAACATGCCGGCCGCTACGAATTTTTGAAAATTTCGACTTTAACGCCCATTTATTCAAAAACCAGTTATCTGATTGGAATCAACTACATCTTGTTTGGTAGCCCTTCAAGGGTACTATACCATGAAATATCATTAATTTTGAAAATATAAAAACGATCGCAATGACATCATTCCAAAATTTTTGAAATTTTCAAAAAAAAAGATCTCAAAAACTGCCCACACGTTTTTGTTTAAACTTTTTAAGCTGATAGAGCTGAGAATCTTCTACAATTTATTTTTTTGCGCATTGCTATAATTTCACTGTGACGCCCTCTACGATTTTTTGAAAATTGAAAATTGGTACCCTTTTATTTATTTAACGGGGGGCAATAAAATATTTCTGTTAAAGCAATATAGCTCATCATTGATAGCAAAATCCGAATATCATAATATTTTTTTGATAATTTAATATTTAGGGGGGCTACTGTTCCCCCTCCCCCCCAAAATTTTCGCTACAAAATTAAAATATTGATTTCTTCTTTTGTTTGCTCTAGGAGAATCTTTTTACAAAAAATCAAAAAATCGAATTTTTTGCTCCTAATAATCTTTTTGTCCTTAGAAGAATTTCACATACTTTCTACAGCAGTTGTATTTTTGTACGGAAGTGACTAGAGTTTTGAACGTTCTATGCATTTCTATTGCGGACGCATTCAATAGGCACTTATTTAACGATAACGAGCAGGTTCGGAATAGCATGGATAGACAGGTGTATATCAAAAGTGTTGGAAAATATTAAACAATGTTAATTTATAAGTATAGGAAAGTCCAGGCGAAGTGTTTCGCTCATTTTTTTTTAATAATTTCTTACATAGTACTTAACACTTTTGTTGTTTAATAATAAGATGTTAAAGTCAAGATTTCCAAAAAACCGTTACAGTTGCTCTAAGATTTATTAGATTCTACATTTCACAAAATTTTGTTTCTAAAAACAATGCTATTAAAGAACCCTTTTAACTTGCGCACACATCCAGCAATAGTGACATTTTGACATTATTTTATTATAAGTCCAAAGTATTTCCGTCAACAATCCTAAATCGAACATTTTTATGAAATCAGTACTTACATAAATTTAAATCATTTCCTTAAAAAGTATTATCATGCATAACTTAAAAATGCTGTTATTTTAGGGCGCCATTCTTACTACAATGTTGGCAACGCGCAATTTCTCAAGTAAGTATTTATTTTTATTATGATAATTAGTAGATGTGTATTACATATTTTTATGGTATGTTAATAAAGATTTGTATATGCTTTTGATAGAAAAAAAGAGACAAAATTTGGACAAATTGCCTGTTACTGAAAAGGCTTCAAAAATGTTTTCCCGTGTAAGTATGCCGTAACAGTAACAAGCAATAAAAATTCTTTTTAAACTAAATATAACGAAGAACATAATATTATTACTATAATTAATTTATTGATGAATATATTTGCTATAAAAATGGAGAAAGGCGATAAGGGTTTGATTATTTAAATAAACAAAATAGATAAAAAAAACTTAAGTGTAGCTGTCTGACCCTTCTGAATGTTGTTTCTAAAATTATTAATTCTTTCTATTAATCTGTGTCTCTAAGCATATAAAATATATAGCACAAATATTTTTTTAAGTATAGTTCATGTTACACTTTTTAAATACACTGAAATTGATAATTAAAATTAACTCTTAAATACAAGTTGTTTTTAACAAAATTAAATACTCGGATTTCATTGGTTATTTTGTTTTTGATTTCTACGCAGCGTGCACATACAAAAACATACGACACAAGCCTAAAACACAACTCACACACGTGTGCACGATAATACACATGAACATCAATAGCACGAAACAAGTACACAGTTCTAATCAAAAGCAGTTATTATTATTATTAGTGTTTGTTAGTTAGCAAATAGAAATTAGGAAAAACAGAATTACACGATAGTTGTGCACACTAGAAATAGCATAGAGCATTAGATAGTTTGTAACTTTGTTTTGTTGGTTGTGGCGGACTTGATCACGTCACCCTACCTCATTTTCTATCTTCACCTTGATGCTACTAGAATGTGGTGGTGGTAAGAACACTGTTACCCCTGCATTTTTACCTGCCCTTCACTACATTTTTACCATTGCTTTGTTATGACACATAATCTCACTTCAAAACTTTTTTGGTATTATCGCACTTGAGAGAATTTTGGGGTTAGATACTAAAACCTTACAAGAATTAAAAACTATTTAAGAAAGGAAAAGGAGAAGGGCAATATTCACTGTCAAATGTTTAATATTTGTATATAAAATTCGTGCTTTACTACATGTGGTTAAAATAGCAAAATGTTTAAAAGAATTGTTTTAACTGCTGATATTATGGAAACCATAAGAGATTATAAAATTTGTTAGTAGAAGAAAAATATGGCCACTTAGATCCTCTGTGCATATCCACTTTCATTTGTTATTAAAATTCAAAGTGGTTGAGATATGAAGAAAAAATCAAAAGTTGACAATTTTAAAACAGGATCAGTTTTAGCTCCTTATACAATGGAAACCGCAAGAGATTATAAAATTCATTAAAAGAGGAAAAAGATGGCCACTTAGATCCTCAATGCGTATCCACTTTCATTTCTTATGAAAAATTTATACTGGTTATGCAATGTGGGGAAAAAATCAAAAATTGAAGATTTAAAAACTATCAATTTTATTATAGCTCCTGATATTGTGGAAACCGTAAGAAATAGCAAAATTTATTTATAAAGTCGGCCACTTACGTCGTCAGAGCATATCCACTTTCATTTGCTATTGCTTGATATATGAAGAAACTTAAAAAAGTTAAAGATGTTAAAAGTTATAAATTTTAGCTCTTGATAACATGGAAACTGTAAAAGATAGGAAAATATATAAAGAAAAGAATTAAGGTGGCCATTTAGATCGTCTGTGCATATCCATAAAATTCGTATAAGTCAAAATATGCAGAAGGTATCAAAAATTGTCTGTTCTCTCATTAAAAAAAATATGAGAAGTGAGATTGTGTATGTGTATTGAATTTTTGGGTGTGATTTTGAGCTTCCTGCATGCTGCAATTTTAATTAATTTTCATAAGACAATCACTTTTTGCAAATTATTTTACTGAATGTTCACATTGTACGTCACTCACACTGCCTAACATACTAAACGTTAAATGTTCTACGTTGTGCCTGGACCTTTTTCGATTAATCATATATTTATTAAATCATTTTAGTGAACTTGTTCAGCCTGTATTTTTAGATATTCTATAATTTTTTTAGGAATTCTTTTGCATTGAAAATTTTTCTGCACATTTTTTTTTATAATATAAAATCAATTTAAAGCAAGATACAAGTTTTAAATGATTAGTCTTGATTAGTAACAAATTGCTTAATAATATATCACAAAATCATCTTTTTTATTACTAAAAACTAAATTTTTTGAGTGAATGCTGGGCCGAGGTAGTTTTCAAACTAATATCTGGATGTCATTACAGGTCGAAGCATAATTGTCAAGAAAGGGGATGGCTCACAAGTCAAAGAGTCCACCGACAGCTCTACTACCCTCGAAGATGATGACATAAAAGGTAGGGACTTGCTTGAATATAACGCTACATCATGCATCGCACCATACTAGATATGTTTAAAATCGTATTGTTACAAATAATATATTTAAATGGATACCTAACCTAAACTGTAATTTTGATTGAACTTTTAGTTAAATATTTTTGCAAATTTATTTGTTTTTAGCACAGTCTAATTTAGTAACTGCTATTTATTTGCTATAGTTGATGATGAAAGTATAAAAATGTTTTTTTGAAAAATGAGCGAGAGTTGAAAAGAGTGGCAGCAGTGAAAGAATGAATGAGAGGGGAGAAAGCGGAAGCAGTAAAAGAGTGAAGAGTAGGGAGCACAGTGGGAGGAGTGAAACAATAGAGAAGAAGGAAAAAAGTGGAAGGAATGAAGCAAAGGAGGAAAGGTGGGAGGAGTGATATAGTGAAGGATTGAGTTGTAAAAGGGAGGGCAAAAATAAAATAAAGGATGAAAAGGTGCAGAGAGACGAGGAAAAGAAGAGGAAAAGAGAGGGGACCTATGTTAAATTTCTTTTCTCTTTTTAAATTACTGTTAATTGTTTTCATCTCATTGTGATCACTTGCACCGATACAAAATTGCGTTAGGTATCCATCTGTTGCAGTGTTTGTTGTATACAATTTGGCGCAAAAATGTTTAAAATTTTTTGTGTCACCACTTAGCCACCCAATCACGTAGGTTCATTCACCCGACATACCACTGGTTTATTTAATGGAATATGAATGATTTGCCAGACTCGATGGTTTCTAATCATCAAGTTTTTGCGCGTGGAAGTCTGCGTAAACGCTTTGCATGCTTTTACGCTTCTCATGTCAAAGATAACCGTTCTCATCCGCACTCATTGCACCTAATATTTTTAAGTGCACTTCACTGTCTTGTTTTTAAAAAATTTAAAAAAAAATGCAAAGTGAATTACGACTCAGATTAATCAATTATTGTAAATAAATTAATATACATTTGTTAATCTATTTATACAGGGTGTTCTGTGCAGGGTTTTTAAAATTTTTACGGCTTTTATGTGCTAACAACATGTTTATAAGCTTTCTAAAAATTTTGCATCCGTGCCATAGATGGCACTTATGTCTGGCTTGATGTCCAGAACACTCTGTATGATAAACTAAATAAAGAGATAATGTGTTTGTGTTCTGGGCGTCGCTCAGAGGATAAGAAGGGGGGAGTGGACCGCAGCTCAACTGTTATTGCGAAAGACCCCGAAGGTAATTCCCTTTCCTTCATTTTTTGCACTGCATCGTTTGTAACAATCGAATATTGTTAGTTTACCATTTTTGATATTTGGAGTATTGTAGTAAAAGTCTTTCCATTAGCCATACTAATTTATGCGTTTTGTTTTTTTAGAGTATTAAAATTGTTTAATCAATTTGGACTCTTTTTTGCGTAGAAACAAACGAGCAATGGACACCTATAGGAAAAATTCCCTTTTAAACCCATTCATTTTTTTTTGTTTCACAGGCAGTAGCGAAATATATAAGTTGTAAAAATTTTTTCTGATTTTTTACTAAGAGAATGGTTTTAATCAACCAACCATGGATAGTCCTAATCAATCAATAGCCATAGAATAGTTGTAATTAAATGGTGATAGAGTAGATATATTTAATCGACTAAGTTTGTTTGATCTACTTTGTTATTTGCACCAAGAATATTAAAAGAATCAATTTACAACCACATTCAATATACTTATATTTGGGCATAATTAATTTTAGTTAATATTTTTTATAAGAAAAATATGTATCATTAGGAGCAAATGTGCTTTCAAAAAAAATTACGTTTAGTAGGGTATGGTCGCATTTTTGCCAATTCCACCAAGTATAGCATAGATCTTATTCTAGTATACTTAAGTGGGATCGGTGGTAATGTGGCATCTATGGCCTAGTAGAGGTAGTGTTGTTTGAACACACCATATGTGTGGTTTACGGCCCGATTTTCATTTTCTTTCGAAATAGATTGTCAGTTTTAGGTTTTGGTGTGGCAAATTGCTGAAAGACTAAAAACTTTAAAAAAAAGTAGGTACGTTCATTTTCATATAATTTTTTTGTTTGTGTCCACATTCGAATAAGTTCTTGATGCTCAAAAAAATTGTTATAACGATGCAGTGTTTAAAACCATTATTTCAGTATTTTTCACTTGTGAATCACATTTTTTTGTTGATTTTAAAATCCACAATCACCATTATGTATCACCGAATGACAAAAAATTTTGATACTTGACATTGAATTTACATACATACTGCATTTTGTATTAAAAAAAATTACAATATGGTTGTACTAATTGCTGTGCTTTGTAACCCGGAATTGAGACACACATTTTCAACACATGGCTTGCTACATTAACACACATTCCCAAAACATAAATTTGCTACATTCTTAAAGCATGCGCTTCTGTATTTATTTACACTCAAGTTTTTCTAAAAATACTAGCTTACGCTTTGCTTCAGCTGTGTCATTTTTATTACGTAGTGTAAAGGTATTTTTAGTATATTCTTTAAACTAAAAGCGTTTGAATTTTTCCCCGAAATATGGGTTTGTTCTAGGAGACCAAAGTAACAAACACTGATTGAGATCTATTGAAACAATCAGAATTTTATGGCATATAAATAGACTGATTTGGCCCAAATTTATTTTAAACACCACACGGTTAATTCTGGCATGAAGAAGAGAGTACCTGAAGTTGGCTCATGACCAACTTATTATAGAAACCGCTATTCCGACATATCAATTCCGGTTTTTTATGATAGAAAGGCAATTTTTAGAGGTGTCGTAAAAACTTTTTTCGCCGTGTGGGTGCGCGGATTTTCCCTAAATAACCATTGGTTGCTTCGCTGACATTATGGCTGCCCTTGTCGCTGCCTTGGGCAGCACTAAACGTAGAGACAGTATGTATTTTTTGTTTTGTTTTTGCTTCATATCCAACCTATAATCTTTTGTTTTTGTTTGGTAATTTTTGACTTGATTCGTTTCTAAAAAGATAAATAGTGAATCTTTTCAACCAATTGCTTAATTTATTATTGTGTTGTTGCAGCTAATCTAGTAAAATTTATATACGCGATTAGCACCCTGTGGTTAAGGGTTTTCATAAAAACGTCTGTATAAATTTAATTTTTTGATTTTATTTTTGCAAATTCATCAAAAACCGTTTATTTCTAATAATTATTTAAGAAAAAAGAACCAGCATTAAATTTTAAAATTATTACTTTAAACTTCTGACATGAAAACTGTAAGAAATGGGAAACAAGGGCCAGTTAGGTCGTCTGTAGGTATCCACTTTCATTTGGAGAATTTATATATTATATTCTTTGAGGCTTTCGCGGTTTCTCGAACTGTCAACATTACAATTTACTTTCGGCTTAGACCGCGTCGTCATTTGGGAACTACACCCAGCATAATCAGGTAAGTACCGACCTGTAGCTTGTCTGCCTTTACTAGCATTTGCTCTAGAAGTCTGAGCAATATTTGTTCGTAGGCCCTGCCTGCCTAAACAGGGCCGTGCTTAGTTTATTTAAACCTTGGGGCGGACAAGGATTTGATCTTAATGTATTTTGTTTGCCAGGACAATAATACTTGATCGGCTTATGCCTGGTAGCTGTTTGTGAACCCATACAAACTAACGTTTCGCAAGAGCGTTTCGGTGGAGCGTGATCGTGAGATCGATCTCACGATCACGCTCCAGCGGATCCGCCTTTGCCCAACGGTGACAGCCAACCAGAACTCCGCCGTTCTGCCCGACTGGCTCAATGAGGTTTAAATACCTCCACTTCCCGGATTTGAATTCAGTGTTCTATTCACTCTGAAGATGCAAGCTGCAATGTCTTGCGAAACGTTAGTTTGTATGGGTTCACAAACAGCTACCAGGCATAAGCCGATCAAGTATTATTGTCCTGGCAAACAAAATACATTAAGATCAAATTCTTGTCCGCCCCAAGGTTTAAATAAACTAAGCACACGGCTCTGTTTAGGCAGGCAGGACCTACGAACAAATATTGCTCAGACTTCTAGAGCAAATGCTTGTAAAGGCAGACAAGCTACAGGTCGGTCCTTACCTGATTATGCTGGGTGTAATTCCCAAATGAGGACGCGGTCTAAGCCGAAAGTAAATTGTAATATTGACAATTTATATATTGGTCGAGTTCTGGAATAAAATTCTAAATTGCAGATTTCAGAAATGATCAGAACGGAAAATAATAGCCACTTAGGTCGTCAGTCCATATCCGCTTTCATTTGTTTGAAAAATTTATGCTGAACGAAATTTGCGGAAAAAATGTAAAGATTTTGAAATTTACATCTCCAAACTTTGGATATCATGGAACCTTCAGAGGTAGGATAATTCATTAGAAAGAGCATTAAGTTCTAATCGATGTTGAAAAAAGTGAAAGTTGAAGATAAAGTTTTGACTTCATTTCTTTGCAAAAAAAGAGTAATAAACCTTTTCAACTAATTCAAAGTTTTCTACTGTTTTTGCACCATAATTAGTAAGATTGAAACACACGTGATGAACAGCCTATGGTTTATGGGGTTTCGTAAAACTATCTGCCCAATTTAATTTATTGTTTTTATTTTAACTTTCTAAATTCATTAAAGATTAGAATTCGAATTAGTTAAAAAGAAAAAAGAGAGCGAGAATTTAATTTTATCCAAAAAACACGTTCAAAATCATATAATCACTATTAGCATCCTGTGGCCTATGGCTATTATGAGGAGCAATTCCGCCCTCCTTAAAAGACTCTTCCTTTTTTTTGCTTTATGTCTTTTTAATTTTAGGCTGATGTTCCCCCAATTACTTGGACCCAGGGAGCATCCTTTGATCAAAACATTAGGGCAGTAATCTTATTTTTTTTATCGTTTGCTATTGTAATTTTTTAATTTTTTAATTTTATAAATCTTATACCTGAAATGTATTTATACAAAAATAATTAAAGTTAGTTGATTTTTTCAATAAATGAATGTAGTTATAAATTTTTCTAAAAGAACTTATAAGAACTATAGAATTATACCTAGCAACCTATGGCCTAAGGTTAAATTGAGGAGCGATTCCACCCTATTTAGATTAGCTGTCTGTGCCCCCTTTTTAAAAATAAAGACAATAAAAGAAAAATACTAATAGCAGCCTGGCTTATGGCTGCTCTACTTGACGATTTACTCCTAATCGAGGAACCACCCCAACAGTTCCGTTAGTGTGACAACCAGCAGTTCTGATTTTTCTTATTGTAACTTAGTAAAAACAACTTTACTACTAGTCTGTGCTAACATTTTTATTTTATGCTTAAAACATTATTTTGTATTAATGTTATGAAAATGTAGGCCCCGGTACACCACCGCAGTCGCCTAGAGTTGCTACCACATCAAGCTCACCTTCTAGCTCTGTTGCTACAACAAATCCGAATCCTCCTAGGCCCACCACACTTAATTTAGGCCAAGCTTTATTACAAAGTGTCCAAGGTTAGGGGATGTGCAACTCGGTATTGGTTTCATTGTGTAACTGTCCGCTTTCTTGAATCCGTGATATGTGTCTAACCCTCATAGGTTGTTTAACCGTTTGCTTTATACCCGTAGCAAGCTGTTGGTTCCATTAGAGCGATTTCTTTGCAAGCTCACTAAACGGAACCATTGTCCATGAGTAAATTGAGCTGATCTAACCTAATGGCTTTTAAGTTGTTTTCTGAGGTACCTAACCGTAGCTTGTAAACTAACATGTATTAAACAAAAAGGGGAATATTAAGTTACAATAAAATTAAAACCGCAAGGAAATTATTATTATTTGATTTAGTTTGTGAATGTTTTACTAATTGTTGTTTTGTTTTGATATTGTCATGTTGGCTGCATGGTTTTTTTTGATAATCGCACTAGATGGTAACCTCGTTTATGATAATGGTGTCGAACTATGGGTCGACTCTACAATCAAATATCACAAGTTGCAGCAGAATAACACAGGTTTGTCTCACTTTTTCTTTCTTCTCTTTTTATTTTTATATTTTGTTTTTGCTGAGCTAAAAGTTTAGAATTCATAGATTGATGGTTCAAATCCCGCAGTAGACAAAAACTAAAATTTGTGTATTGGCAAGCTTGGAGTTGAAACAACTAAGAAATCTCAAAAAGTCGAATTATTTTCATAATTGGGGAATTGCCGAATTTATATTCGAAGGTTGATTGATTATTTAAATCCCGCTATAGACAAAGACTATAATTTATGTATCGGCAAGCTTCGAGCTCAGCCGATTGCCACAGTTCAAATAGAAAAGGGAGTATTTTCATACTTGGATATTTTAGGGGTATGGGAATCTCCAGATTTAAATTCATAGGTTGATAGGTTCAACCCCCGCCACGGACCAAGACTAAAATTTGTATATTTGTAAGGTTTGAGCCCAAACAACTAGCAAAGCTCAAATAAAAATTATGTTATTTCCATGTTTGGGGAATTTTTGGAATAGGGCAATCTCCGGATTTAAATTCATAGGTTGATGGTTCGAATTCCTCTATAGACAAAGACTAAAATTTTTGTATTGATAAGTTTTAAAAACTATTACCAAAGCTCAAAAAAATCAAAACACTTTCATTTTTGGGGAATTTTTTGAATAGGGGAATCACCGTGTTTAAATTCTTAGGTTAATAGTTCTAATCCCTCTACAGAGAAGGTCTAAAATTTGTGTATTGATAACGTTCGAGCCCAAACTACTAGCGAAGCTCAAATAATAATCAAGATATTTCCATGTTTGGGGAATTTTTGGAATAGGGGAATCCCATAATTTAAATTTATAGGTTAATGTTTTGCATTCCGCTATAGACAAAGACTAAATTTTGTGTATTGGAAAGCTTCGAGCCCAAGCAACTAGCAAATCTCAAATAAAAATCACAAGATTTTGATATTTGGGGAATCTTTAGCATAGGGGAATCCCAGAATTTAAATTCATAGGTTAAACGTTTGCATCCCGCTATAGACAAAGACTAAAATTTGTATATTGGCTTAGCTTCAAGCCCAGCCAATGCCCACAGTTCAAATAAAAATGGAAGTATTTTTATACTTGGGTAATTTTTGGAGTAGGGGAACCCCTAGATTTAAATTCATGGGTTGATGTTTCGAATCCCGCTATAAACAAAACCTAAAATTTGTTCATTGGCAAGCTTCCAGTCCAAGCAACTAGCAAATCTCCAATAAATAGAAGTATTTTCATGTTTGGGGAATTTTTGGAATGTGAGAACTCCCGAATTGAAATTCATAGGTTGATGGTTTGAATCTTGCGATAGGCAAATACTAAAATGTGTGTATCGGCAACCTTCTAGCCCAAACAGGCAAAGCTCAAATAAAAATAGGAGAATTTGCATTTTTGGCGAATTTTCGGATTAGGAGAATCTAAATTTATAAACAATGGTTTGAATCGAACTTAATTTCATAGGTTTATGGTTCGAATTCTCTTATATACAAAGATTAAAATTTGTGGATTGGCAAGCTTCAACCCCAAATATTTTTAGTATTTTTAGTATTCGCATGGAATTTAAATTCATAGGTTGATGGCTGGAACCCCGGTATATACAAAGACTAAAACCTATACAACTACCAAAGCTTAAATAAAAACCGAAGTACTTTAATATTTGGGAAATTTTAGGTATGTAGGATTCCCCGACTTCAAATTCCGCTATATACAAAAACTAAAATTTGTATTGGCTTGCTTCCAGCCCAAACAACTAGCAAACCTCAAATAAAAATCAAAATAAATTCATATTTGAGAAATTTTTTGAATAGGGGAATCCCCAAACCTACATTGGTCTAAATTCCGCTATAGACAAATACTAAGATTTGCGTATTGGCAAGCTTTAGCCTCAAGCAACTGAGAAAGCTCAACAATCGAAGTATTTTTATAATAGGAAATTTTTGGAATACGGGATTGCGGGATTTAAATTCGTATGTTGACGGTTCGAATCCCGCTGTAGACAAAAACTGAATTTTGTGTTATGACAAGTCTAAACAGCTCAAGCAACTAGGGAAATTTAAAAAATCGAAGTGTTTTCGTAGTTGGAGGTTTGAGGGTAGAATAATTCTTCTGAAATAAGGGGTTTTGATTGAGTTCTATTTTTGTTACTTTTATTCTTGCTCTATTTTTCTTCAATTGTTGCATTTGATTATCTTATTACGGTCTTTTATATATTCTATAATTAATTTCTTATGCTTCTTTTGTGCGTCACCAAAACAATTTTGCCTAAAATGTAAGTGTTAAAAAAAAGGAAGAAGCACAGGAATTTAACCTTTACATTAATAGCATGTCTGGGTGTACGATGGCATGATTACTTCTAATGTACAGAGGATGAGTCGATGTTGGCGAGCTGCCACTGCAATGAGTGTGATGACGATTACGGTAAGACCCATACTGTAATTTGTAAACAACTGGTAGTGGTAGCAGTAGCAACAAGAATAGTGCTTTTAGATAGAAAATTAGTGCAGTTAGTTAAGGAAATAGTAAGTGCTTCTATATGCGATTAAATGGTGCTTTTTATACGTAAATTTGTCCAAATGTAGAATTTTGAAAGTAGACTTTAACGATAGATTAACGTAAACTTAATAACATTATTGTAAGGTAGTAGATAGAAAAAGCTGATTCTAGATTGGAAACCTCTGAATGTGTCGTCCTACATACTCGCCAGACTTTACATAAAAGTTCAATCCTAGTATTGACTTTTTATATCTACTTGAAACCAAAATTAATGCTATTTAACATTTTGCAAAATGTCCAGTTAAAGTTTTTTTATTATCTACAGCAATTGGTACAAGCCCAAACCGGTGCGTTTTTTTCTTAAATCTGCTTACAGTGCATTGCACTTTCTAACGTTCTTGGCACACGCATTATTTTATTAAATTTTCTGATTGAATCTTGCCACGAATAATTTTTGGAATCGAACAATGAAACGAGCGGTGTGTCATTGGATTCACATGGCAAGAATGCATGTGAGCTACGAATAAGCTATACTAACTTGGCTTATTTGCGATTTATTGTAGAAATAAGGATTGTGTGTCCCGAAAAGCCCCTCTCACAGCTATCCACAAATTCACAAAGCTCAGGTATGCTAAACTATCTCCTATCTTGTGCTTACTATTAATACTTAACTATTATACTATCGATTATTATTGTTGCTAATATTTACTACTATTTATCTACTTGCTCAATTTTTTACCATAATTCTGCTGAACATTACAGTGCTCTAGCTTTGCTACCGCAAATCAGTTTAAAATATGCAGGATGATTACTTTAAATATTTCTCTCAATATATTGTCTGTTGCTACAATTAAGTAAACACCCTGTATGATGTACTACTAATTTTCAATTTAAGTTTAGGAAAAAATAGTAGATTTTGTAATATATATATATAAAAATATAAAAAGTTGTAGCATATACTTTTAACTGTAGAATATACAACTAACATTTTTTTTTTGTAAAAAATTCTGTAAAAAAACTGTTTCAGTATCTACTTAGCATGTTTTTGTCTGTACTGCACTGTCTTAATATAAACCAGTGGTACTTGGTCCTTTTCTGTAGCTCTTCTAGTTAAACGTGTGTATTTTACTTGTGGCCTAAATTTTTCCTAATTTCATTTTTCCTTGTTCATGTTGCCTCTCTCTTCGCAGCTCGGCGGCAGGAGATCATCAAGATGACCGAACAACTTATAGAAGCCATTAATACGGGAGATTTTGAAGCTTACACGTAAGTTACTCCGAGTTAGTGGTAATAATTAATACTTTTCGCTGACTTAAATCTAACCAGAAAAAAATAATTACTTAACTTTAATTTTGTTTGCTTCACAACTACGTTACGTTTCTATAACCTAACTTTTAGTGTTAACCCAACGTTGTACAATAGTTATTTACTTTTTAACCTAGTTTTAAGTTAGTTATCTAATTTGTGTGAATGTTATGTTACAATCTTCTAACATTATCTTTTCCTCTAGAAAAATATGTGATCCTCATTTAACCGCATTTGAGCCAGAAGCAATGGGCAACTTAGTAGAAGGAATGGATTTCCACAAGTTCTATTTTGATAATGGTATGATTTTTTTATTACCCATGGGGTTATCTCCTACTGTGGAAATGTAGTATATATTTCAAATTACATATAGCGACTAGGTATATGGGATACACAAATACTGAATTAAACTGCTGCTTACAGACTACACTGACCTACATGGGATTACATAAATATATAGAATTACATAAAAACTACACACCGTTACATAAATACTACGTGAAATACATAAAGACTGTATTGGAACTACATAAAAAATATGTGCGACTACATAGTTGTGTCTAGTCTACATACAGACTGCACTGCGGACTACATGGAATTACATTATGGACTACATTATTTTACATACGACTAACAAAATTATATAGGACTACATAAAGACTACATGAAACTACATATAGACTACCCTGGACTATGAACGAACTACATAAGGCTTACATAAAGACTGCATGAAACTACAAGCAAACTATGTGGAAGTACATACAGAGATTAGGAAGGACTACAGCAGATCACGAGTGATTACATACAAACTTTAATTAAACTACATGGAATTACGACTACAAACGAATTACAACGATCTACACAAGACTGTACACTACATGAGGCTACATGCAGAGTATATCAGACTATGTGGCATCATATACAGACTACATGAAACTACATACGTAGTCCATGACTCATGGAATTACATAAATCAACATCAAATAGTACACACATACAACATGGTATTACATATAGACTACATAGAATTACATAAAAACTACATGGAAGTGCACAAAGACTACACACAGACTATGCGGTACTACAAACCGAGTATGTGGAATACATGAGCCTATACGTATACAGACTCAATCAAACTACATGCGATTAGATAGACAATGTAGGACTACATTATAGACGACACTGGACTACACGGAATAACGAACAGGCTACATGGATTGCGTAATGACTACAAAAAAACTATGTGGGACTACAAACACTACGTAGAATTACGGACTACACTGGGCTGCATGGAATTACATATGTTCAACATGAGTGTACATATGCACTAGATGAAGACTATATGTTACTACAGACTGACTACCTACAGAGTTAGACTATATATAGGAGTACTAGTACATACAAACTACAAGGAACTATTGAATACATACTACAATACAAAGACTTCATGGAACTGCATAAAGACTACATACAGACTATGTGGTACAACAAACAGACTACATGGAATACATGAGACTGTACATAAGACTTATTCAAACTACACGGAAAACATAGTACTACATTATAGACGACACTGGACTACATGGTATCATAAATGGCCTACATGGGATTACATAAAGACCACAAAAAACGAAGTGGGACTATACACCACATAGTTACGTACATATACCAATGGGTTACATGGGATTATATATGCCTGACGAGAGGTTATGTAAGACTATATAGGAGTATAGACTAGGAAGGACAATACCCTATAATTTTATTTCCTAGGTATTCGCTTTTAATACTCGGGAACTACTCGTTATCCCATAATTAGCCGTTATCCAAGAGTTGCCCGTACCCCGATAATTACCCAAAACCGATAGAGACCCAATAATTACCCTTTAACTACCTGTTACCCAATAATTACCTGTTACCGATAATAAAACAAAGTTTAATGGTTCCGAGAAGCGCAATTTATAACATAAAGCAAACTAAACTCTAAAATAATGCCTTAACTACATAAACCAATAGATACAACAAATTTATCTAAAATTGTAATTTTTGTGCGTAAATAGCAGCATTGTCTGAAGATAATTTTGCCCTGCTCTTGGTGATTATTCTCCAAGCAGCTAAACAATGTGTTTCGCTGACTTTTAATGTAGCAGGAATACAAAAGTATTTTCTAGCACAGTTTGCTATATCTGGGTACATATTTTTATTATTTCTCCATCACATAAGTGGGGCTGATTTCTGGTTGAGTGGTGTTTCACTTAAAAACAGTGTACACTAATTTTTTTTTTTCCAATATTTTCCAAGTTTTCGGGTAATTATCGGATAACAGACAATTAGCGGGTACCAGGTAATAATCGAGTAATGTGAAATTTTCCTGTAACAGGTAATTCTCGGGTACCAGGTAATAATCGGGTAAAGAGTAATTATCTTGTATAATGTAATCATTGGGTAGCAGGTAATTTATTATTCTACCTGGGTAGGATATTATGTGGTACTACCTGGGTACCCATCGTTATTCCTACTACAGACTGATTACACACAGAGGTTGACTATATGGGACCACTACGATATATACAAACTATAAGAAACTACTTCACACTCACTACATGTGCATATGAACTACAGATAAACGAGATGCAAACTATGTGGGACTTTATGAGACTGCACACACAGACTATATGAAACTATACTACAATCTACAACAAGATTGTACTGAACACTACATGAGTGATAACCTCCTCCCTTATTATTATTGCAATTTTTCGTTCTAAAAGATTCTTTAATTTATAGTCCTGGGTAAAAACTGCAAGGCCGTGAATACGACGATATTGAATCCACACGTGCACCTGCTTGGAGACGATGCAGCTTGTATAGCTTATGTGAGGTTAACGCAGTACATGGATAAGTTAGTAGTATTCTTTCCCACCAATTTTTTTTTATTAATATTTGATTATGGTGATTTAGGCATGGTCAGGCACACACCCACCAGTCGGAAGAGAGCCGAGTTTGGCACAAAAAGGACAACAAATGGCAGAATGTCCATTTTCATCGCAGTGGTGGCTCTGGTGGAGCCGCTTTTGGATTTAGTTCACACAAGTAGGGCTGCCAGCAGGACGGGCATGTCCAAAATTAGGATCAGCTTATATGCGTTTGTATCTGAACTATATTCCCTATTCGTGGTGATTGTGTGAATCTCGTATTTTTCATTTTTATATCAGTTTATTATTTTTCGTAGACGAGTTCTGTTTTCTTTCGTGTGCGTTATTTTCTCTATCACGAATTTAAACAGATATAACAAACCAATGCAGTGTTATTTCCATAGTATAACCTTGTTTATTTGTTTGGGTTGGTTTTGAAATACGTCTGAGGTTTCCCGATACTTATGCACCTAAACACATTGAAATTCCCGTCGCTGTATGATCCAAAAAAGGGTTGTATTATGTGAAATAACGCCTTATGCCTGTTATAGTATTGTCAAATTGGCAAGTCAGCTGATGGCAGCCATCATGGTAGCAAGGTTAGTAACATAAAAATGGCTGCTATACCGGCAGCTTTGCTAGCAGTACACCAAAACCAGATTACGACATAACTAAGATTGTTATTTAGATAGATATCTAGCCAAATGAAATTAGCAAAGACTTTTAAGAGCTTATCTTATTATTTATTGATCTGAAAATAATTACTAAACAAAATTTTTATAAAAGAGTTCATCGTACTTAAACTAAACAGAAATATTGTGCGAAAATTTTGAGACAGTGAACGTTCTTCGTTCTTTTTAATGTTACCTACTGGAACACTTAACTACTGCCTTATTATACTAAGTGCAAGTAGAGCAGCCTTATATATTTTCATTTTTACAAGTTTTTTCTAGAAATCCGTCAGCCGATGCAAGGATGTAAATACATCTTGCAAGCTTCTGCTCTTATAGAGCACCTTAAATTAACTTTGTGCTATGTATTTACAAGGTTGCCAAGCATTCCTACTTTTTCTAACTGCTGGAAGAAATTAGGAAAATTCATAAGCTTTGACTTAAGGTCAGGGAAGACTTAGATAAAGATACTGCTAGTGACAATTATATGTTAATCTTCAACAATATTTAGTTTTATACAGCCATATTTTCTAACACGTATTTAAAACATGTTGGAATTTCCTAGGCTAATTAATTTTTTGAAGAAATGCTTAAAAGTGAATTTAAAAAATATTCGAAATATACATTCTATAAACTGTGGAAATCTCGGGAAATCTGAATATAACTTTAGATTTTGGACGTTAATTTTACGGTACTTTTATGTCAAAAAAAAGTTTTGTCAAAGTAGTAATTCAGTTTTGTTTATCAAAATTTATTAATTTTTGTTTTTGTAAACATTTCTTCTAGCAGGGCAAATAGGGTTTTTATTATATTGCTAAAATTTTTGCAAAAGGTCTGCTGAAAAATGTAAGCTATAGAATCGCACATAGGCATTATATAAGGATCGTATTTTTATTGCTAAACCTTGGCCAAAATCTGGATGATTTTGTGGCCAAATTAGACAATTTTGAAAATTTTGAATACTTAATAATATGTGACTGTTTAATAAATATAAAAAAAAATATGTTTCTAGCTCTCTTATTCAATTATATATTTAAATCGTAATGTGTAATCACTACGTATAATTTTCACATTTTTATCTAAACAAAGATTTATCATCCTCGTCGATATTTTTTGCGCAAAGTATTACCAAACTATATATACAAAAAACGAACACGTGAACAATCATATTTGTAATTTTTTTTTAAGTTGGAAGGGCAAGAAATGTCGCTAAAGGCTGTAGTAATACTTTTTCCCGCTCTACTTAAATTAGGCTGGCTTAATCTTAGATTTTAACAATTGCCACTCAATGGTGGCAGAGGTTTAATTTTAATAGCTCCATCTTGTGGTGACTTATTGAACATATTTCAAAAATTGCCACTTGATGGTGGCAGAAGTACCTTTTAATTTTCAACTAAAACGAAATGTGTGTCCAACGATTAAAGGGTAAGATTTTGTCAAAAAATATCGTCGTTTCAATTGCTTATGAATGTATTTGCTGCGATATCGAATTTAAAGTAATTTACCCACTTCATGTTAGAGTAGCTCTCCTTTTTAGTAAATTTGTAGTTAATAGTGTAATAAAGTGGTTATTAATAAGTCATTCTGTGAATTGACTTTATATTTACTAAGATTGGGCCTAAATGTACCTCTGTGCTGTACGTGTTAACTTTATGGATACAATTTTTCAAATTTTAATGAATTTAGTCATTCTCTTTGATTAAAAAGTTAAATAGTTTTGCTTTTGATAACTTTTGTTAAAAATACTACAACTTTTATTAAATTTAAAAATGTATCCATTAAGTTAACACAGCTCCTATTAACTTCTACTGATTTTAATTCGTACTGCAGTTTAAAAAAAACAAATCCGTACTTTTAGATCAATTTGCAACCTCTTTCTAAGCTTCTAGTATTTTTGTTTCTCAAAAAAAGAATCTCGTAGACATGACATGATTACTTGTAGCCAAGCCACAGTTGAAAGTTACTCAACATTTATTGAATTTGCCATGCAACCTTAATCTAGTGATTTTTGCAATATTTTATGTCTTTATAGAGTAATATGTATTTATCCATTGCGCTCTCTTTGTTATATCATTTGTGTTGTGCATATGTGTATTGAAATATGTACAAAAAAAATATTTATCTCTTTGTGGTAGCACCAAGTAATTTTAAACAGTCTTTTTTGTTTTGTTTGTAGCGTAAGTTATTTGCTCAATATTAAAAGGAAAAATAAAAAATTGTTTTTGTATGATTGGTTTAGGATTTTTGTTTATTGCAAGTAACTATTCCGTTTGAGTTTGGTGAATTTTGAGGGTGATTGTTTGTTGTAGTGATTAAAAATTACTTGTTGCAGCCGCAATATGTACTTAACTCTTCTAATTTAGAAAAAGATGTGTTTTATCAGTATAAATGTATGACTTTTCTTAAGGTATAACATATTTTCAACCTTTGTGCAATACCTATATCTAGTGTTAATGTTGTTTTTTATGCTGTATATTTTAATATTTGATCTATAAAGTCTAAGAATGTGTATAGTATGTGACAAACTGTTAATTTTTATTATGTGGCACAATGTTATGTTATATTTTCAGTGCCATTTGTACATTTAGAATATTTGTTATCTTTTTTCGTATCTTTTAGTAATTTAAGAACGATTATTCTGTGTAATAATGTAGCTTCTACAATATTTGTTTTGTATAACACACTTTGTTCCGTGATCGTTCGTTGTAACCTACGAACCTGTACATAGAAGGAACGGTCTTGTATTTCATTTTGCTTGAGCAGATTTCATATGTACATGTATGCTTTACCTTTACAATCAAGTGTTTGAGTAAGACCACTTTTATGGAAAATTAAATCTGAAAATACTGAAAAAAGTTGTGTTTTATTTAAATAGCTAAATAGCTTTAAGATAAACTTATCCTAATTCAGGAGATTTTGAATATAATGTTACATTAAATAGAAAGGCAGATTATTAAATAGGACCTTTAACCACTAGTAAGCAAATAAAGTTCAGTGGCAAAAGCAATACAAATTCTGCCAGTCTATTACATACTACTATATAAAATTAATACCGAAAATTTTTTGTAACATGAATTATCATGTTTATATAAATTGTTTGCAATAAAAATTCAGATTTCATGCATTATAAAAAATTTTAAAACTTGGTTTACCAGGTTGCGAAGAAGAGGGCTCCCTTTAAAACCCACACTAAAAACACAACCAACAGAACTAGTTTATTGTACACACATCTATTAAAACCCCAACACCACTCACTTTTAGTAATTTACGTAGTTTAATTTACTTACCCAACGGTTAAATAGTCTTAAAACTACTCCAGTTTTCAAATTTTATAGCCATCTTGATAGTTCAATAAGACCATGATTACCATTGTTAGTTCAAATGAACTAATACCAAGATTAATAATAAAAACAACCATTTTTTTTATAACATCATCTTATTTTATACAGAATATTATAATATGTTTACTTTTACAATTATTAATCTAACAATTGACATAAACAATATCTTAAATTAAATAAATATTGATAGTAGTTCAAAAGATACTACATAGTTCAAATGTAAAATATTTTATAATACATTCCAATTCGAAAGAAATGTTATCTAACCTTTAGTTTTACATTGTTAAATATACCTATTAACAATACTTACAGCATTTTACGAAAAAAAATCATTTGATACAATTCCTTTCAGTTGGCTCCAGCAAATACATTATTATAAAGTATTTGGTATCAGCTGCTTTAGTGAAACGTAAGCAAAATAATTTGCTTCCTATACTTGATTATACAGGATGTTCTGAAAGAAATAGTCATAAATATAATAGTATTTCATTCTGGGTGTAAAAATATGTCGACTTAACTAAACTCAACTATGTACCAAAATGCTTCGTTTCAGAGTTATGGCGTTTTAAGTACAAGTTAACGTAACAGTTTTTATTCAATATCTTTAAAATGGTTTGAGTTATATTTTTGATATTAGGCATGGAATATAATTTTATACAAAACGTAGTAAAACCAATTTAGAAAGTCCAAACAAAAGCGCCATATTTTTTCTTCATTTCTTTTTTATGCTGTATTTTTTTAAACTAATTATAGATTTAAATGGCTTAAACAGAAATACAAAAAAATTGGTTATATATTCTTTAACGAGCCCTATCGTTACATAGATATTTGGCCTCAAAATGTCCCGTGTATGTAACGAGGCTGACCAATGAAAATAATCAAAAAATAACTTAAATTCGATAAGGTCAAATATCTCGGCAACGGTTGATTTGACAAAAAATAAAGCATACATGTTTAGAGTATTTTTGGTCAAGCTATTTAAATTTCTCACCAATTTTGACAAAAAATAGATTTAAAAGAAATGAGGAAAATCATGAAGCCCTTTCATGTATCTAAACTACTGTCTCATTTTCAGTTTTTTTAATTGGTGGTAGTACTATGTTTCGTACAAAATGATATTTCTATGCGAAATAATTAAGGTATAACTCAAACAGTTTTTAAGATATTGAATAAAAGCTGTTTTACCACCTTCTACTTTAAGACGCTATAACTCTGAAAAAAAAGCACTTTTGTATACAAGGTGGCCCACCGGAAACGAAGCAGGCTTGTTTTGTGACACTGAACCTCAATTTTTCTAAAAACGCCCGGACGGGTCAAATTAATTTGTAAGGGGGACATGTAATATGATCTATCTTCAACCCAACATTGGAGCGATTTCCACCCTACAAATTTAATATGGCAAAAGGTATCAAACGACATGCCATTTGAAAGCCTGATGAATTTGTTTTTTCAGCTGTATTTTTGGTTTTGGATTCCGACGGTTGATTCTCGCAAAAATGCAGTCCAAAGAAACAGTACTGCTCAAAACGTCGCGTCGTCGCACATTCTGGAGCATTTGTGGAGTGCCGTCTAATCACACGTTGTCGTAAACATTTGAATGTTTTTGTTTGGTACTTATGTCAGTGTCACGCCGTGTTTTGTAGTTGCCGTTGACACAAGTTTGGGGTTGCCTATGTTACGTGATCACGTGGTTCTTAACCTTTTATGCTCACTCTGTATATGATATCATTTATAACTACTTTTTACTACAATTTTATAACCTTCAACTTTTTAAAGAAGACACCGTCTTGATTTTTTTTAAATGGCAGTATTATTGTAAAGCTTACTTTTGTTCTCTATACAGAGGCATAAAAATTTTGTAAAAAAAATAACTTTACAATATCTCACATGACCTATACTGCCATTCACAAAAATTAAAGAGGCGCCTTATCTTTAAAATGGTGAAGATTAAAAAAATTGAAAAGCATGTCACAATATTCGTATAAATTACTGCAAAAATTTCAAGTTTCTACCTCAAACCGTTTGAGCAGGAGTTGGTTTCATACATAACAGCGCCTTTGTACAAGCTTTATATTACTATTTTAGCCATCTAGAAATTACAATAAATCAAGTAGTGATTATTTAATAAAATTTAACTTAAATATACAAAAACTGTTTTTGGAATTGTTTTAGTGATATTCACATCATTTCTACTTCTTTGCTTACGCATATAGTTTTGTGCATGCAATTCTATTAATTTAAACAAAATAGTATATTAAAGTATAAGTGGATAAAAAGGCCTTTAAAACACGCGCGATTTTTCGAGCACGACGGCGCAGCCGGAGTGCTCGAAATAAAGCAAGTGTTTTAAAGACCAGTTATCCACGAATACTTTACGCTATTTTTTTTTATTGGTGCACTTTGAAATCATAAATACTGGTATTATTACTACAAAAAATGGAAATAAGAACTAATAATGTAAAATGGTTGAATTCGTGATGTGACATCAGTATACCTTTCGTTGTCATGGAAATGAGAAAAACAGAAATTAATTTGCAATTTGTCATCAAAGATTAATTGTTGTCACCGCACTGCTTAAAAATGAATTCTAATATCGATTTTTTAAATAGTAAAGCAGAATCGCGGTTAACACCGCAAAAATCTAATGATGCGTATAAAAAAGAATATGACAAGTTCATCAAATGGATGGAAGAGCAAAAGGTAACAGATATAAATGAACGAGTTGTGCTTGCTTACCTTCAGAAATTTGTTAGTAATATTTTATTTGACGTTACAAGGTACTCCTGTCAGATCAATAATCAAAAAATTGTCATTTAGACTTCACGTTTCTCGAGTTGTTGATGTTGCCATGGTAACTTTAAAAAACGCGCGTTTTTGAAAGTTCGATTTAAACACGCTGAGGCGTGCTTTAAATAGGTAAAATGGGGCACCAATAAAAAAAAAATTAAACAAAATCACATGGCATTGTAAATATAATATAGTGTGTATGTGACTTTATGAACGTAAACTTTCTTAAATTGCTTTTTATTTGCGCCTCCAGTAAATTAAGTCCTTAATTTAATGCAATTAGGTACTATGTATCTATGTGCTGAACTACATGCAAGCCTAGTGTTCTGATGTAACATGGCCTAAAATTAAATTTAAGGGTCGTTGTTCAGCATTATTTATTGACCTACACAAAGTGTACTACTTTAGACTACAGGAAATATGTTAAGTGTATGATTACTGTTGTTATCAATTTATCATTATCATTACAATTACATTACACTTCATTTATGCAACGATTTAATGATAAGATAAAATAACTAAACATAGGTATCTTACTTGTATAAACATGGTCAGCAATTAATCGAGACACATGTCAGTTTCTGCTAGTAATTAATTTCTAGAGATAATGCATTATTAATATATTATCATACAGGGTAGGCCAAAAGGTCTGTCTATGAGCGCATGACGCTTTTAAAGACGAAAGTACTGAATTTTAAATAAAAAAGTATATCAAAAATTGTAGTTCTAGTTAACAGTTTAAAAAAAAACGGGAAGCGGAAGTTAGACCAAATTAAAAACTTTTTTACCGCACTGACTAGCATTAAAATGGTGGCCGCTACGATTTTTTGAAAATCTCGACTTTAACGCCTATTTACTCAAAAAGTAGTTGACTGATCCGGATGAACTGCAACTTGATTAAAAGTCCTTTGTAGTTAGTATAAGATGAAATAAAATTGATTTTGAAAATCTGAAAACGATTGCAATGCAGTTCTCCACAATTTTGAAAATCTTCAAAAAAATGTTTTCTATAAACTGCTCACTCGACTTTTTTTTTAATTTAGTATGCTGCCATAATTCTACTGTGGCACGTTCTATGAATTTTTGAAAATCAAAAATTTGCACCCCTCTAAAACCTAATAATAGTTTATAAAAAATTTTATGTTAGATGGGGCTACCCGTCTCCCCTTCTAATTTTTCGGTTGAGGAATTTAGGATTTCGTTGGCTACTGTAGAAAATAAATTTCAATTATTTTTTTTTTTAAATTCACAAATATTTGTGGACTTGGACAAGTTGTGATCTGAGCATGATTACTAACCTCCAGCATCAGTATTGCCGATGTCACGAACTGACAGCTGTAATAAAGGTTGAAGTATGGATGGAATGGAAGGTTGCTTATATACCCATTTTCTGAGAAATCAGACGGTGAAATGTACAATACAAGTATAAAATTTACACTTTTGCAAACAAGGTACGTATTAATATCTAGTACGAGCAAGTCCACACTTCAGCTTTTTTCAAGTCTGCAGAAATGCGAGCAAAACATTACCAAAAAACATATGTTTTCTCTATCTTGATCCGTGTTTAAATTAAATAGGGAGTAATAAATGTAGAACCACTCTTTATAAATAAATCACAACAAACTTTCAAAAATATATTTTGATACAATTAAATAATATTTACAAGATCACATTTTTTAAATAATTTTAAGACAAACCAGTCTTTGGTAAGATACAAAAACTTACACCTATTTAGAATTGCTAGCAAGAACAAATTTTAGAGATCTTCGTTACTAAAATTGCTGCAATTAGCAGCTTACAAAATTTTTTATTTAAATTGATTTAATCACAATAGGAATAATTCAAGACGATAAAGGTATCCAAGCAAATGCTCCTAACTAGGAAATAACAAATAAACACAAGTTTAAATACATTATGGTTGTTAAAAATATAGTATTTCTGAATTACTTAATCAGGGCTTCTACTACTACTTATATGCCTTTATAATATTTAAGCAACGCTACACAATACATTAATACCCATTACTCGATTGTCTTCTTATCAGGCTTCAAATACTCATTGTACATTGTATATCCTAACCCTAAGGTAAGCGTACCGACAGCAAGCCCCTGAGCTCCCACTCGTAGCTGCATTAGAAAGACACTTGGACTCATCTGACCCCTCCTTTTAAACGCGTATGCACCATATGCGCATGCGACAGCACACACCCCCATTGCTGTAACAAATATGGATTCGGTGAATTTTTAATCATTAAAAACATTGCATCAAATTGTGACGTAATAAGATAATTACAACACTTACCGATTGGAAAGAATGGTGCTTCTTTTGATTTTCGGGCTAATCGATCAGACTGAGACTCTTCTTCAAAAAATACTGTTTGTTGTTCTGCCATTTTTGAGCCTGCAAGTAGGCTCTTTAAAAAAATTTGCAAGGACTACAAATATTATGCAACAATTTATATGTACGGAAGTTTTAAAATCAATAGATAGGTACTTCCTGTTTTTATATTTTAAAGCTATTAGGATCAAAAAAATTCAAAATTGCATCATACATTTTTAAGGGGTGATATAAATGTTTTTTAAATGTTACCACAATAAACTAACCACACTCCAGACCAAGTAGCAAACTAAATGTAAGTACTCACTCAAGGACATGATAAAAAATAGATTTTTAAAAATAATTCATATATATATATATACACAGATACAGAAACTTAGGTTTCAATAACGTACTTTTTGAATCACGTACCGATACCTATTGTTTAACCGCACTGCTTTTATATACAGTAAGAAATCGTCCCTGAACTGACCTTTACACCAATGACGTAGTCACGTCAGGCAAGTATCGCGTG
Organism: Ctenicera cuprea; assembly: GCA_958336395.1. Taxonomy (NCBI): domain Eukaryota; kingdom Metazoa; phylum Arthropoda; class Insecta; order Coleoptera; family Elateridae; genus Ctenicera; species Ctenicera cuprea. The sequence continues at coordinate 26,428,704 of OY284495.1, read as the reverse complement.
TCAAGGCGATTGCGGCGACAGACAAAACGTGTGCAGTTAGATGACGTAATGTAGGAAAATTTTTTATAGTCTATAGGTTTAAGTCTAGACTTGAATTCATCTTTTACTAGTAGTAAACAATTTTACAAAACATAGATAACCTTTTCAGTAAATGTGGACAGATTCATGCAGCCAGATGTGTGAATAGAAGGAATCTTTGTTTACAAAAATAATAATACAAGTATTAAACCTACGGGTCCTAGATGTCACTGATTCACTTTCACCACTTCACAGTATATAGGTAACTGGCCAGATATCTACTGCTACAAGCGATAGGTGTACTGTGCTACTTACTGACTTTATTCCCAGAATAAGTTTCTATCGCGTGCGATATGTCGGCAACTAATTACCTAGAAAGTGCAAAGTGAAACTGATTTCAAGGTCATTGTCGCATGCAAGTTGGGCTATGCTCATGTTTTATTATGCGCGACAACTTATTTTTATATATTACTGCTTAAAATTATTCCGTTGCAATATCAGTGTTGCCAAGTGTATGGTAAGCCGTATTACTTGTTACTTTCCTATGCTTTTAGTATAGAGAAGCATTGATTTCGTACAAATTTTCGAAATCGAGATTTTGACGAAAATGCGTGTTTTGGACCTTAGGGAAACTAAAACAATTTGCAAAACAGATCGCTGGTACTTTCCCATACTTTTTACATTTTAAATATTCTCGCGGCAAGAAGTGATTGAAATTTACTAGTCATCTCCAGCCGCTATAAGCCGTCCGCTCCAGACTCAAGGCGTTGGTTACGTACGGGGCGGGTCGCGCTTGCCGAGTAGTAGATTAGTACTAAAGGCGGATAAAAAAATGGTTATAACAACATTATTTATAGAGTTATCAAAAATATGCAAAGAATGAAAAAAATTTTTTTAACCGATTAATTGATAGGCGTAGTTAAAACTACGTAACTTCCGGAAAACGCGTCAACTTCAAAAGTTTTAAATGATCCTGGAGGGCGTCAGAGTAAAATTTGGGAGATAAGTTAAACACAAATTTGTTGTTCATTGCAAGCTTACTTGGCACCGACTCAAAAATTATAAAACAATTAATAATTATATAATAAACAACAATTTCTTAATTACATTAAACGGAACAACAAATAAGTATTAAACTGTTGTATAAAAAACATTTATTTTTTGCTTTTTAGTTAACTTATGTCACTTTTGTGTTTTTATTTGAAGTCGGTTCCCTTTTTTTTTTTAAGTTAATTATTTGTATTTTATTTTGATTTTACTTAATTTTTTTCATTATTTCAGTAGGTGTGTAGAAAAAATGTATGCAATTCGTGCGCGAAATTTTTCTGGTGCTTTCGAAGGATTTTTGTCTCGGCTGCCCCCTCGAAAGAAGAAGAAATTTTTAAAAATATTTTTTCCGGAAAGATTTCCAGGAATTTAAATTTACTGGACTGGCAACACGGCATTGCATTTCATTTTCATTATGTAGGTATATATAGAAGCGAAGGTCATAGTGATATAGTCTAGATTGGGAGGTCCGGTCAGATAATCTGCAAAACTGTAATTCTGCGTGTTTTGCTGTTTAATTCCGCATTTTCTAATTATCTTGAAGTTGCGATAGTTGGAGAAGAAGATTGGTGTGTAGATAGTTTACAGCTTAAATTATCTACTGATTAAAAAAAATAATTTATTAAGTAATTGTTAATTCAACGTTTATGCTTTCCAACGCTCAAATTATAGTTACGAGTTTTGAATAAATATTTTATATAATCAAATATATTACTTTAATTCTCTTATCAGTGTTGGTATTTTTGTTAGGTTTATAACGGATTTTCTGACTAACTCGTGATGATAACGAGTTGAGGAAAGTGGATATTAAAATCGATAATTATCATAAAACTTGATTCTGATTTAATGTAGAATTTATCACAAAACAAACCTTTGAAAAATACAAAAATACTACTATAAGTACATTATTCAGTGATCAGTATAAACACCCACCTTTGCTAGGTATTTCCTCAAATGTCTTGGGGAAAAAAAATATTGATAATAAACACAAACGATTTCGCGGACACACAAAATAGAATTGCGAACAGTTCGCGTACAGCGAAAATCCCCTTCTATAAATCGAAAACTCACGAATTTCAAACCCGACAAAAAGAATACATTTTAAATTTTCGTAATTGCTACAAGTGGGGAGTTCGCCCAAAGCAGACCGCAGCGCCCAACGGCGTAATATAATCCTCTATTGTCTATGGCGTAATCAATGCCCAACCGAATGTTAACAATGACCAACGGCTCGAGAGGGTACATCGACCACTACCGCGAGAAGGACAGAGCGCCGAACTTCACTGGAAAAACCGATTTTTTGGAAGCATAAACTGGCACTGTGAACCGTTTTGTTGGGCGTTGTGATGCTTTAAAATAATTTAAAAAGTTTATTTCTTGGCCGTATCGAATCTACCCAGGTATAAAATTAAAACAACGGATTTGACGTTTTAAAATTAACCTTTTTACTTAAAAATAAGGGTCAAGATTCAAGAACTCTCGATTGTTTTTAAAATAATTGAGCATTTCAACACATTGGGTGTAGGTTTTGTGAATAAGGGGAGGAATCTTCACTCCATCTTCTCACCCACTGACCCAGACTATTGGTACTGAGGCACAGACATTTCGGCTACCCGTTTTTGGGGCCAGATGAATTACAGGATATCTCCATCAGCAAGGTGCTAGCCTTTGGGCTAGCTACTGGTCTGTACGAAGATTGTCCTTCAACAAACAGTGGGTGCACAATAGGCCAATTAGGCGTAAGTGGCGTGGTTTTCCGCTCCGCCGTAAGAAGAAGAAAATAACATTGGGTTTTATGGGCCCCTAGAAATTTGGGCATTATGGTCATAGTGGGCGTTATGGAACTCCTGATGAATTGGGCAATAGTACAGGTACCCTCGGAGAGGGGGTAGAGAGGGAGGGAGGGGGAAGAGAAGAAGGAGGTAGATGGGGGAAAGAGATAGAGGGGATGAACTACAGGGAGAGAGAGGGGAAGCGAGGGGCGAGAGAGAGAGAGAGAGAGGAAGAGGGAAACTGAGGAAAGAAAAAAGCAGATAAATTAAAAGTTAAGTAAACTGATAGTACACTGAAATGTTTTTATGTAGCAATTGGGTGTAAAGTAGAAAATTACCGTACCTAAAAATTAAGTTGAAAATAACTCATGAGTAATTTAGATCAAACAGAATTGCTTTATTGTCTTCTGTATATTAAATAAAAGGGTAGATATGTTCAATTTTCAAAAATTCATAGAAGGTGTCACAGGGGAATTAGCGAATTGGGACACAACTATTAGCCTATAGAAAAAAAAAATCTTTTTTGTAGTTTTTGAGCAATACATATTTTAGAAAGTCAAAATTTTGTTGGTTTCACTTCTAAATAGTTTCAAAAGTTTTCATAGTTTGTAACATTGTGTATCCTCAAAGCATTTCTAATATCGAATTTCATTTTGATCTGATAATTCAGTTTTGAATAAATAAGCATTGAAAAATTTTCAAAAATTCATAGAAGGCGTCATAGAAATTAGCGAGCTGGGACACGAACCAAATTGTAGCTCCTCTCCAGCTCCACTTACATTACTTACAGAAATATAAAAATTGCAGTACCAGTTTTTGAGCAATAGTTTTTTAAAAATTTTCAAAATCTTAGAACAATTTTCAATTCATAGCTTTGAGCTTTTCGAAAATAATAAGGCAATCACGATAGAAAGTTTAAACCCGAGCTGGTCAACTTGTTTTTAAGTCATAAGGCGCTAAAGACAAAATTTAAGCGGCCGCTATTTTGAATCAAGAAAGTTCAAAAAAGGCGTTGGCTTTGCTCTAAAGTCTTCTATAAGATTTAATTTTTTGAATTCCTGAAAAATAGCTACTAGCTACCAAAAAAAAACATGTCTACAGTGGCGACACTATAGAGGGGCCTGGAGGATCCTACACCCCTCCAGAATTTTACTGTTCTTTTTTGTGTGCCTTCTCCCCAACGACTTTTTTTAAGTTTGATGGTGCTATCAAATCATTAACGTGTTTAAAAAAATACGTTAATTTCAGTTTATTAATACTTGCTGGATTTGATGAACTACAGTCTACACTAGATAATTATTTCTAAGACCGTTTAGTAGGGAATGTTTATCTTTTATAGTAAAATGCAAAATAAAATCCAACTTTGTTTTGGTTTGGTTGCTGATACGGCGTAAATATAATTTTATTATTGTTAGTAAACTGTTTTTTACGAACTTAGATAAACTAAGACATCGCTGAAATGCAGAATATCATATTTTAATTCGTTTAGAAGCATGAAAGGACACCTATTTTAAATTGTCCAATAAAAAACAGTTTGTATTTTAAATTGTCCAATAAAAAAACATTTTGTATTCCAAATTGTTAAGTGAAAGATTTGTCTCTGCAATGTAATCTGATTTGATACATACAGTCATATACTCATATGTAAGTAAAATAGCAATAACAATAGCCGCTTAATTTATTAAAAGTTGTATTTTTGAATAAATAATATAATACTATTGGGAAAGACATTTTGTGAATGTGGGATTCGGTGTAGTATAAGGATTCGATGTTATGGTTTTCGGTGTGGTGGACTGCTTCGAATTAAAAGTAATTATTTTTGAATAGAAGTCCTTTAAATGTGAAAAAAATAATCTGCAGTAACAACAATATTTTCCTCGAACATCTCTTCCCATTAATCGAGTGAGTAATAAAATGTACATTATTTTAGCTTGAAATGTAAAATTACTGCAGGTTATGTATACTTTACTTACCCACCGAATTTTTTTAATAATTCATGTGAAAAAGCTGGGAAACGAGTTTTAATATGTTTAAAGCTAGTGGCATTACACACAAATAACCTCGTTTCCGAAATGGCCCAAAACGACTACCAAATGGCTATGTTGTTGCAACAGCAATTCGAACATGAAGCGAATGTCGACAGCCCTGTCAACAACTTAGCATACACAAAGAAAAAGAGCAAAAATGTCCAAGGCAACACTAAATCCCTTGTTGATCCATCATGGGAGCTTATAGATCCAACTCCGGATATCCATATGCTTTTCATAGTGTTTAGTGAAAAATATTTCTGGAATAAACTGTTGGCCGTATGTGTTGACTGGAGCAAACGTATGACAACATGTGCTGGAATATGTAGCTACCAAGGTAGGGGTGGTATGTGCCGGATAACTTTAAGTGAACCCTTGCTGAAGCTCAGACCGAGGAAGGATTTGGTTGAAACACTTCTGCACGAGATGATCCATGCTTACTTGTTCGTTACACATAATAACAGGGATCGGGATGGACATGGGCCTGAATTTCATAAACATATGCATCGGATTAATAATGAAGCAGGTGAGTTAATCATGTTTTCATGTTTTTACATTAGTTAGCTAGCAACTGATTTTTGTAGGTACAAATATAACAGTTTATCACGACTTCCACGACGAGGTACGGTTGTACAAACAGCACTGGTGGCGTTGCAATGGACCTTGCCAAACTCGGAAACCTTACTTTGGAATGGTTCGTCGAGCCACTAACAGAGCTCCGGGACCAAATGATTTTTGGTGGGGTGAACATCAAAGAAACTGTGGTGGAACCTTCATCAAGGTATCTGTATTTTTCTTCTAATTTAATTTTGAAAAAACAATATTTTTGTAAAAGTTTATGAAACATATTTTTGTGGACATATAGCTTTTCCTCGTTTTCCTCGTGTTTGCAGGGAAAGATTAGAAAAATTCCCACTCTTTCCTTATGGAAATGATGACATTTTTGTTTTGCACATGGTTTGGTTGTTTGTACCTCAAGTTATAATCCTATGGGTGTACTAATCTAATCACTGTGATATCTAACGATCTTGTTGCAAACTAAAAATTTAAAAAAATATGCAAAACATGACTATACTTTAATTATTAAATTTCCCACAGAGATTCCACAGATTTCTAATAGTTTGGAATTTCCAGACGGCACAAAAAAACATTATTATAATAGTGCTCGAGTTATAATGCATTAGATTTATGGCAACTAACCTCTATATTTTTGGCTAGGTCCAAGAGCCACCAAAACCAACATCAAAAAAGAAATCCGGAAAAGAAAGCAAGCCCAATGTTGATTCGAAAAATGATATCCGTACTTTTTATCCCATAGTGAAGGAAAAAAATCCTAGCTCTACTATGACTAATTCTATTAACGGGGTTAATGTTTTAAATAACAAACCCGATTTGAAGCCTAGCAATGTTAAAGGACTGAATAATTTAATTGGTAGTTCAAACAACACCACTATGAGTTCTTCTTCAAATGGTATCGTGGGTTTTAAAGATTTAACTGCAACAAGACCCAAAAACGCTGTTTCAAATTCCTCCAACACCATAGTCATAAACAAAAAACCAACTACAACCAAACAAGACACAAAGCAACCGGAAACTTCTAAATCCAAAGTTGTACAACCGAAACCAACCCCCATTGTTGCATTTTCCGGTGCAGGACGATCTTTAGGTGACCCAACTTCCAGTGCCTCCAATTATGAAGCTGTTCGAAATCATTGGACCAATAAATTTCCAGTCAAACCAACCAAACGTGCTTCTAGTAACGGTTTTAACACACCTGAAAGCCCAAAACGGATTAAAATCAATGATGAGAATAATGATGATGTTACTTGTCCCGTGTGCCAAAAGAAATTCCCATCAAATGAAGTCAATGCCCATTTAGACCACTGCTTGAACGAACAATCAAACGTGCCACAGCCGCAAAATAAACTCTCAAAATGTCCAATTTGTGATCAGGATTATGAATTAGATGTTATTAACGGACATGTGGAAGCTTGTTTAAGTAAAGTGTTTGTTGGGAGTAATGAACCAACGGACGACAATTGTGAACTGGTGCAAGATTTAATTCTGTGTCTTGTCTGCAATAAACAAATTCCGAGGGGAGATTTAAATTCTCACCTGGATGAATGTATGGTGGGTAACAATATTTTTAATAACAGCAGTCAGAATATTGATAATAGTGATGATTCTAATGAAGATATAGTAAAAAGTGATGATAAAGATAAAAAATATAATTGTCCGGTTTGTTTTGAACTGTTTAGTGTTGGTGAGATGTCTGAACATTTAGATAAATGCCTGTCAAGCGATGATGAGGCGTCTAATTCGTTTTTAGAGGAACTTTTTTAGTTTGTAGGATTTTGTAAAGTATTTAAAAAAAATTAACGGTGAAGTTACAATCAGATTAAAACTTTAAAGTTGAATTTGTAATGATTTTTTAAGCATTTTTATATGTTATTCAAGTGAGAGACGGGTCTTATGCAAATCTCGCACCACATGTATAAGTACTCAAGTATTGTGGGTTTAGGTTTTCGTTTTGTGATAATGTTTGTTTTTTCTCCTAAGCTACTTTTATTGCATTTTTCACTTTTTGTGTCACCATAATGTATTTTTGTATTATTTTGAAATAAATATATGCATTGTTCAATAGAGATGTTTTTCGGTAGCAGTGTTTTTGGAAACTGGATATTTTAAACCTTCAAACGGAATCTGATCAAAAATCTAAGGGCAAAATGGCGGCTACCGCCATCTAACTGGAATTTTTTGGTAGGATGGGCTACTACTTTACCTTTCTATTTATGCTGGTGCAAAATTATTCCGCAGCTTTTCTTCATAAAATCGTAGCGGCTGCCGTTTTGCAGCTAGAAAGTTGCAGAAAAAATGGGTGGTAAACGACTGAACAACATTGTTTTAACAAAAATTAGAAAAAAAAAGAATTAAAAAAACAGGCAACGCCTCAGCGGATATTTGAACTTGCGATAGCTTTTGCAATAAATGCTGTACTAGCACTAGGGAACACTATGACCGCTGACAGCAAACTATAATTAAAAATTTGTTTTGGATTTTGGAGCAAAAATCGCTATAAATAGTTTATTTGAAAAGTTTTCAAAAATATGCAAAGAAAAAAATAGTATATTACATAAAGAGCTTGGAAAGTAACACCTAAAACACGAGTGTGCGGCCTGCAGAAATCACGAGTGTGTTTGTCACTGTCCAGCGAGTTGTGTACAATATTTTTTCCACGATTCAAAAAATCACAATTTCGTACCTTTGTTGTGACTTTTTGGATAATAGATCTAACAAACTGTTTTTACTGCTTTGACGACACTCGCTGTGGTAGATTCCATAAAATCATCGCTGCTTGAGTCAATATCCATATTTTTAAATTGAAATTGCTCAAACTATGATCAGAAATACTTTTAATAATGTGTAGGTTAACTGTTGTCAATAAAATATACATTTGACATTTGAATTTTCGTGACAGACGCGCAGCGGCAGCGCGGCCTATAGGCGGTCTGCATACAAGTGGAGCACGCCACCTACCGCAGAATTTTGAAATAACATTATGTAAACAGGGTATAACAGGCATTTATATTTGTGTCAACTAGGCGCGTAAAACGAGTGTGGAAGCTGTAAAATTTTATCAAGACAATGAATGCGAATGTTAGAAGATCAAATATAATGTGTTGCGTAGTTGGGTGCAATAATTCCTACAACAACACGAATGGTACCGTGAAATTTTACGGCTTTCCTGGAAGGTGGTATGAAAACGAGAAACGTAAAATTTGGGTTCAAAGAGTAAGACGAGCCTCGTAAGTATTTTCGCTTTTACTCATTTAAATTTAAAAAGAGTTTTCGTTAAACATTTATTTATATAGGTATGTAAATATTGATTCTTTACAGTGGCAAAAGAAAACAGTGGGAACCGAAAGTATACCATAAAGTGTGCGGTTTTCTTTGAAATTGGAAATATTTCCTTGAATTTTTTGCCTTTGCTGTATTTGCTCTCTACCTTTTTTGAAACGGAGAGTTTTTTCCACTCGCAGGCCGTACTTGTTTTTGAGGCTGAATCCTCTTCGTTTACAGCAATTACTACAGCTGAAATATGTTTGCAAAATCCAATGATGCCAACAATGCAATTGCAATTACTTGTCTTTCAATGTTAAGCTTAAAATTCAAATAAATAATAATTATATTGCGAATACAAATCTTAAAATATAAATGTACATACAAGCAGCGAAACGGTGTATGGTGGTAATGAAACAGACGTCTGTCTAATAACCTTTGCTTTAATTTCTAAATTTCTCTCCATTAAATCCAACACATGAGCAACATTAAACATTTTTCTTCCTTTCTCAACATTTCCCGACGTTTTGTGCTGATGTTTAATAGGTAGAAAACCAAAATAAATAGCCACATCCATTTATCCGCAAATTCGTCTATGTTTTATCGATAATAAATGTTAAATAAAATCCTTTATTCTTGCCTTAAAATACGGAAACACTGGTATTGAAAGAACTACAATATTCACATCAGATATGTGTGTCCAGCACTATTTAAAACGTTGTTTACATAACGATGTTGCAGAACCTACCGCTAGAGGCGCTGACGCAAAAAATGCGCAGAACGCCTATCGGCAGTAACTTGCAAGATACCTCTACAGCTCTACGACAAATCGCAAGCAACTTGCCAGATACCTCTACAGCACTCTGGCCAATCGTGATGCTTTATAGTGTTTTTTGCCTATTATTTTCCTAACACACTTTGTGTTACTAAAATAACGCACACGTATGAAATAGTTAATTTTCGTACCTACTACATAAAATAAATATGAACCTTTCTTGGGGGGTCATGGGAAAATAAACAAACAAATAATAGAGTTATAATTTCTAGTGATGGCTGATACAGAAAGGGCACTGCCCTCTCAAATATTTGTTATGGTTCAGTTTATTTTACTGTTTAAAATTTTTATATAATTGAAAATCCAAGAAAAAAAATTATTAGATTGTTAATAGCACGAAGATAGATTGAATTAGCCCCACAGTTCGAACTTTACCAGTGCGTCACACAAAGAATAACGAGCTGACACGGCAAATATGCAAAACTGCCATCCCAAGAAGAACTGCATGCTGTAGTGGGAGGTTAGGGGTTTACAACGTTTCAATGCGGTTATGTGGGTAGTGGTAGGACATTACATTATGTTGACATTTGTTTAAATTCGGTTATAGTGTAGGCGTATCTTTCTCATCTGTAATGTTAGAGCTATATATTTTATAGTTGGTTGTCTAAACAATAGGGGAATTGGAAACGGTGACCTACTTTACAGCTGAAGGTCCAGGGGGCTAGAATCGTCATTCATTTTATTATTATGTTCTGAAAGAGGTACACTAAATAGAAATGGAATAAAAATGATAGATTTCTGTAAAGGGAACGACCTAATAATAGGAAACACAATGTGGGAACAACCAATAGAAGACAAATACACGTTTGTGGCAGAAGAACGAAACGCTAAAAGTATGATAGATTATATAACATATACACAAGAATTAACAGAGACAATTCAAAAAATCGAAACGACAAAAGAAGCGGAATTACAAACACATCACAGACTAGTAAGAGCAAGTTACCAAGCAAGACTAAACAAAAACGAAGAAATAAGGAAATATAGTAGTTTAGCGATATATAAGTTAAAAAATAGGAAAAACAAAGAAAAATACCAGAAGGAGACAGATATAGAATTCCAGAAACTGGAGAGCGGGAAAACAGATTGGACTTTAGAAGAAAGATGGATAACTTTCAAAGAGACACTGCTGAAGATAACAGAGAATATATGTGGGAAGAGATAATATAATAAACATGTTAAAAGGACGAGATGGTGAAATAGCGGCATACAAAGACTGACAAAAGAAAAGAAAATAGCATGGAAGCAATATATACAAACAAAAATACAGAATGACAAAGAAGAATATAATCGAAGGAGAAACATAGTGAAAAACGCAATCAAAAGAGCAAAAAGGGAATCCTGGAAGGAGTTTAGAGAAGAGATAACAGAAATACATAAAACAGACTACAGAAAATTCTGGACGAGAATAAAAAGATTAAGGGGAGATAAAGAAATAAAAGCAATAAAAAATAATCAGAGTCAAACACTAACAGACACAAAAGAAATACTAGAAACGTGGAAAGAACATTACACAAATAAGTATAACACGACAGTGCCAGATGATAAAATAATAAGAGATGAACAAACGGAACAGCAACAAAAAATCAAGAGAGAAGAAGTCGAAGAGGCAGTACAAAAAATTAAAATTGGAAAAGCAAGTGGAGAAGACGGCATAGCACCGGAGATGATTAAATGGCTGGGGGGAAAAGGAATAGACTGAATATGGGCTATCTGTAAAGAAGCATGGGAAAACAAAAAATCCCGAGGGACTGGGAAAATAACCTTTTAATACCGATATACAAGAAAGGAACACAGACACAGTGTGAAAATTACAGACCAATCTGCTTAGTCCAAACCAGCTACAAGCTATATACAAAAATCTTGGAAAAAGATTAAGAGAACACGTGGAACCGAAATTGGGATAGGAACAGGCAACATTTAGGACAAGCAGACAGACAAACGACAACATATATATAATAAGAAATATAATAGAAAGAAAGATAGAAGAAGGAGAGGAACTATACTTAACTTCCATCGATCTAAAAGCAGCCTTTGATACGGTAGATAGGAGGGAAATATGGAAAACCCTGGGAGAACTGGAAATACCTAGCATGTTAATAAATGCAGTAAGAAGTACATATGAAACGGTTAGAGCAAGAGTGCAAATGGCGGAACAAAGATCGGATGAATTTAAAATGAGGAAAGGAATAAAACAAGGAGACAGCCTAAGCCCTCTACTATTTATCATTATTATGGATAAAATTATTAGACAAATTAAAGAAAAATATAACCAAATGGACACAGTAATAGGGTACAGGAATCTAGAAGTAGGTAGTTAAAGTGAGCAGCCTGCTTTACGCAGATGACGTGATATTAATAGCAAATAATAAGGACAAAATGCAAAATTTAGTAAACGCCTGGACTAAAGAAATTGAAAACATGAAAATGGAAATAAATATAAACAAAACAAAAACAATGATAGTGAATGAAAAGCAAAAAGGCACCCAGATAGACAAAGAAATCAAATGCAAGAATAATACATTGGAAAGAGTAACAACATACGAATGTTTGGGAAGTATAATAACGCAGGATGGGAAAATAGAGGCTGAATTAATAAACAGAGCTAATAAACCAACAAGAATATATTACTCAATAAACAAAACAATACTAGGGCATAAAGACATAGACATAGAGGTGAAAAGGAAAATACATAATATAATAACAATACCAACAATAACATATGCTTGTGAAAACTGGACATTAAGAAAAAAAGATGAAAATAAAATAAATGCTATTGAAATGAAACACCTCAGGAAAATCGCAGGGAAAACTAAATGGGACAGGGTAAGAAATGACAGGATTAGAGAAATAACAGAACAGGAGCCAATAATGGAAAAAATAAAAAAGAAACAATTGAACTGGTATGCACATATAGTGAGAATGGAACCGGACAGAATCACAAGAAAAATAATGGAGACTGAAAAACCAAGGAAAAGGCTAAGGGGAAGACCAAGAAGAAAATGGATGGATCAAATCCGAGAAATAGGAATGGAAAGAGGAAAGGCGGTAGAGGAAATGAGAACCCTAGCAAGAGACAGGAAAGAACGGAGGAAATGGATGCAGGACAAGGAACCCACATCCGACGCCTGAAAGGGCATAAGGATCAGCGAAGAAGAAGAGAAGAAGTTCTGAAAGAGGACGGGTGTTTGCATTTTTATCTTGTTTTAATCACTTCTGTATTTTATTGGAATTATTATACGTTTTTTTAAAAGTATTTAGATTAATTATCTCGGCATCTTACAATAGTGTTTTGCATATTGATACTTTAGTGTTTTGTAAAAAAAAATGTAAGTGGCGCGTTTGTGGAATCGGTTCAACTGTTAAAAACAATTAACACATTGCCAATGACATCGGCAGGTAGTGGACGGTGTTTTTTAACCCTAAAGAGAATAAAAACTTTTGCTAGAAAGAAACACTGTGCAGGAAAATAGACTGTGTGCTTTAGCAATGTCTTTAATCGAAAAAAAATAACGTTCAACTACTACTTCAGGCTTAAGTGAATTAGTAATTAAACATTTTGTTCATCAGAAAGAAAGGCATATGGATTTTATTTTTAAACAAAGTAATTATATATGTGTTAAAAACTTAATAGTTATTTTAAGCTACAAGGAATGTAAGGACATATTAAAATTCAAGGAATTCTGAGATTGTTATATCCTTACATTATGTGGTGCTTATTTTATTTTTTCCACCACCGGCAACAATTAACTTTAAATAATAAAAAAACATTTATAAAATTTGACATCTGTATAACCAAAATTCATCAAGCTATTTGTGGTGCAGCACCTTCCAGGTTTTAAAAAAAATCTAATGAAGTGTCGTCTCCACGGTTTTGCCTGGCTGGTAGGAATGCTGCCATGGTCTCTCCTGCACCTTCAGCGGGAAGAAGTTCAAACTGATAGGTCGCTCTTCGTACTACTTTGACGCGTTATTTTATGGTGTGTATCTACTTAATTCGTTCTTTCGTGTAGGTTACCTGTATAAGTATATAGTAGGAAATTAGGTATATTCAATTATACGTCACGCTCAACTTCCTTTCTTTTAAAAAGTTTTTTAATTACTACTACTAATAAGGATCTTTTTAAATTTTGGCGTTCCAGAAAATAAACTTTAACAAATTGTTTAAAAATATTGTTATTTATTTATTTTCAAATATTTACAGTACCTAGTATTAATAAAAATACACATTATGTCTTTATAGACAGTAATAATGTCACGTTAATATACATCTATTAAAGTTTGTAACATTTGACTAGAATTGTAAAATTAAATTCGGATTCTCAAGTCTCAAATTCCACAATTTAGTGTTCTTTTGGAAGCATGCTTGTCATTTCCATTCCTAAATGTGGCTCAGATTTGCATCTTTCTTGTTCATTTTGACAATCCAAACAGGGTGTTGTATTTACTTGCTAGAATTAATAAAATAGTCACCAAATTTACTTAATTGTATTATTTTATACACACCGGTATGCTTCCATTGGAATAATATGGCTGCTGTTGATGTCTTACACTTGAAACGGGACTGTATTGCCCCACATTAAGTCGTGAACTTCTCCTGGGGGAAATATCATGCCAGCTTCGAACGCCTGGTCGACAAATATGGTCCTTATTTTTATCTTTTAAGTAAAAATTTATTAATTTTGTGAATATTGACACATAATTACGTTATTACCTAGAAAAGTAGGATGTTTTGGATGGTGCAGGCAGTCCCATCGGGCTTTGTGCCGATGATGGTGGTTCACACCGTTATAAAGGGAGGTGCTTGACATCATCGTACAAACCGACGATCGGCTCCTAATAGTCCTACAAAGAAAATGTTTACCTTTTTTTACCTTTAAGGAAGTATCTACCAAATGTGATGTTACTTACCTAAAATCGTCTTCATGGCATTTACAGCATAATCCGTAGCCTAGGAATGAAAACAGGGAATGTATATGGGGCTTCAATTCTGTTCTCACTTCTCCATTCAAGAAGCAATAGAGGATTGCAACAAAAAATCCCTAAAATCGATTTGAAATGTTAATAATTTGGTATTGTATTAATTTTAACATTAGAACACAACCTGGAAACTTGCAAATAATTGGTCAAAAATTAAGCAAGTCATTTGGATAACTTCATTGTCGCCTGTGTAATACCACATTCCTAAAAATACAGCATAATGTATTCCAAAAAGTGGTACTAAAACAAGAGTCGATTTAGCCCATTTTTGATATCGTCTTGCTTCTTCACTTTGTGAGGATCGTAACTTGCTGAAGAGTACTTTAGCTATTCTTATAAATAAGACTGTGTTAATCTAAAATAAAATAAATATGTATAAATAAAAAGCTTAACAAATTCAGCAAATAAATATTTACCAAAATGGAAAGTGTTGTAGGTATCTGTATAATTAAAAATGTTTTTTTCTCATCATCATGAGTGGTCCAACAAAAAGTGTCTTCCACCAACACTCGGGTTATAATCCAAGGGACAATGACCAAAATTGGCAAACCTACAATCATATTTAAAGACTTTCGCATTTCTTACTTGAAACATTTTTTACCCCATCCCAAAACTATATAATGAGTTATTTTGCTGTTCGAATCAGTAAACAGGGCTCGAAAAATTAAATTGTGCAAGTAAAGTCCTTCCATTAATATCCAAGAATAATTAGCGGTGATAAAAAATTCCCATAAGCTTGTTACTAATTTGCAGCTCCAGTTATTGGACTATAATATTTAGAATAAATTTTTTAAGATATATTATTACGATACTAATACCTCTGTATCTTCATAAAAGAAAGTTAGTCCATCTTTATATTTGAGATTGGATGATAATCCTACCCCTTCCACAAAAATTAAATCTTTTAGCAATAATATAAAGGCTCGAAAAATAAAGGAAGCAAATAGGTTCATATGGAGATTATTTCTGGGACAGTGTAGTTTTCTAAAAATTATTTTAATAAAAATCCTTATATTGCATGATGAACGTACAACTTACTTTATGGAAAACATTATTGTAAAAGCAACTAGAAGTGTACATAACGAAACTGTATAACCAATCCTAGGAACTGTTTTAAGTAGTGGTAAATAATTCTAGAAAATTTAAATATTAAATAAAATTTTAATTAGTTTATAAAATTATAACTACCGCCATAAGTGAACCATTTATTTTAGACACATCTTCAGATAAATCCATTAAAACTGTTGCTTGATCACTTCCGAAACACTCTGTATAATTTGTCCAATATTTGTGTAATTCTTGATTTACAAACCATTTCCCATTTTCCATACAATTACGAGTTGCATTGTTCATCTGAAAATAAAAACAAATGTTTAAAATTCCCACTGAAATTAAATAGTAGTTCAATAGGTACGCTCAAGCGTAGAAAGGACCTACTCTTTACTCTGTTTTATACATATGAACTAATTAGTTCTCTCGCTTTAACTTCGACACGCGTTGAGGTAGAGCGAAAAACGTGGTTCAGTTTAATTTGCTTGCGACTTTCTTTCAGTACGTTTATTTCGTATCTAACTTAGAAATTTTAAGTTTATTATCACAAAAATCTAAAACAGACAATGCCGAAATCAAAAAGGGATAAAAAAGGTGAGTTTGAAGTTGTATTAACCTCACTTTTCACACGCTTAACTTTTTCTTTAAAATGTTTAAGTTTCCCTCACAAAAACCGTCAAAAAGGGATTAGCGTTAAAGCAAAAAATAGTCGAGGATGTGAAAACTTGTGTCGAAAAGTTTAGTAGTATTTATGTTTTCACATATAAAAATATGCGAAACGAGAAATTGCAAGATGTTCGGCAAGAATGGAAGCCAAGCAGGTTTTTCTTTGGAAAAAATAGAATTATTGGTATAGGATTAGGAAGAACAGCTGAAGAGGAAGTTCAGGATGATTTACATAAGGTACAATACTTTATTAGGCAAAATATGAAGTTTTAACACGAACATTTTCAGTTAGTTAAATGTTTGAAAGGACAATGTGGTGTTTTATTTACGGACAGTCCTAAAGACGAAGTTCTGGAATGGTTTAACAGTTTTTCAGTTGAAGATTACGCTAGGTCGGGTTTTAAAGCAACGAGCACGATAAAATTGAATGAGGGTCCTCTTAAACAGTTTGCACATTCCTTGGAGCCGCATCTTCGCAAATTAGGAATGCCCACAAAGCTCGATAAAGGTATGTATTCTTAACTCCTACTGTTTTTTACTTTCATGCAAATTTTCAAAATCGAGATTTTGACGGAAATACATGTTTTGGGCTTTCAGGATCCTAAAAAAGTGGTTTTTAAAAAATGTCTGTCTGTGGGTGGGTGTGTGGGTGGGTAACGCTCATATCTCCGGAACGGCTGGACCGATTTCGATGTGCTTTGGAATGAGGAGGTATATCAAAAATTCATCGACAAAATAAGCTTTTAAAAAGAATCCAAAACTGGAAGCGGAAGTTAGACATGTTTTTTTGGTAGCATTTTTTTCAGAAACGGAATTTTGGAAATTGGAATAGTGGAAATTATAGAAAGCCTTAGAACAAATCAAACGTTTTTTTACCGAACTCTCTAGCTTCAACATGGCGGCCGCTACGAATTTTTGAAAATTTCGACTTTAACACCCATTTACTGAAAAACAAGTTGTTTGATTGAAATCAACTACAACTTGTTTGGTAGCCCCTGAAAGGTACTATACCATGAAATATCATTAATTTTGAAAATCGAAAAACGATTTCAATGGCACCACTCCAAAATTTTTGAAATTTTCAAAAAAAAAAAAATCTCAAAAACTACCCACACGTTTTTGTTTAAACGTTTTAAGCTGATAGAGATAGGCATCTGCTACAATTTTGTTTTTTGCTCATTGTTATAATTTCACTGTGACGCCCTCTATGAATTTTTGAAAATTGGTACCCTTTTATTTATTTAACGGGGGACAATAAAATATTTCTGTTAAAGCAATATAGCTCATCATTTACAGCAAAATCCTAATATCATAATATTTTTTCGATAATTTCATATTTAGGGGGCTACTGTTCCCCCTCCCCTCAAATTTTTTCGATAAAAAATTAAAAATTTGGTTTTTTGTTTTGTTTGCTCTAGGAGAATCATTTTACAAAAAATCAAAAAATCGAATTTTTTGCCCCTTAATAATCTTTTTGTCCTTAGAAGAATTTCACATGCTTTCTACAGCAGTTGTATTCTTGTACTAGTCGTTTAATGTTGGGTGTAGGCTAACTTTTTTATTTTAATAGATAGACTCGCAAACTCAAGAGCAAAGTTGTAAGGCAAATTCTTCTCGATTGTATTTAAGAAAAAAACTTGAGTTTCCAATTTTAATATGGCGCCACGGTAAAAAATAACTTTTTTTTAAAGGGAAACGTGGCATTTTGGCTTTAAAATCAGAAAGGTTTTGAAATTCTAAATAAAAATTAATAAGAGTAATTTCTTGCTAAAAATAATACTTCTCGAGTTATTAATATATTTTCAAATATCAATTTCCACGCTTCCGTTGATTCAGTCCGAATATTCTACCCAACCTTATGCTTGCAGAGCGCAGCGGTCGGTCGTTCTTCAACCGCTTCAACATGTTACAACTTATAAGAACTATTTACTTTAACTAGTCGTGTCTAGACAGATGTATATCGAAAGTGTTGGAAAATATAAAACAATGTTATTTTATAAGTATAGGAAAGTCCAGGCGAAGTGTTTCGCTCATTTTTAATTTATGTTATTTAAAAGTTTTGTTTTTTCTCAAAATTTATTTTACTTCAAACGTGAATACTAAAACTTGTAAAACTGTTTTTAGGTGTGGTTACATTGATAAAGGACTTTGAAGTGTGTAAAGCAGGAAGTATTTTGACTCCTGAGCAGGCTAAAATTTTGAAACTGTTAGAGTTTAAGTTGGCCTCGTTTCATTGCGTGCTGAAGGCTTGCTATATCAAAGGAGAAGGTTTTGAGAAGCTCGGTAAAGAAGAAGAAGAAGATGATGATGATGAGTCCGAGAAGGATGTGGAGATGGAGGGAGAGGATGAAGACGAATGATGTTTATTTTAAGTGTTTGTTATTGTACAATTTTGTAGTTTTTAAGTTGAAATTAATTTTTAGATATGTTTTGTTTTATGGAAGAGCAAAATAAAGTTTTAATTAAAGATTTTAGAGCCATTTAGAGTTTTAAACAGGGTTTTTGTTTTTCATGCTATGAATTACTTGTACACTTTATAATTATTACAAATTTGTTACGTTTTAGTTTTTTAAGCATTAGCTTTAACAAATTTGTAGTTTTGGTAGAGTACTGAAGTTGGTGTTGGTGCAAAATGATTGAAAAGTTTGTAGTAGATTGTTACTAGGTTCTTGATGCGTCGTGGACCCGTGTAAATACCTCACACTTAGAGAATATAGCAAAAAAGACAGAATTTTGAACAGTAACTATAAGTTTTCATATATAGTTACCTTAAAAAGCTTTGTGCAAGTACATTACTTACAGAAAATCGCAAAAATTTCAAACTGAAACCATTAATGTTAGGGGAGGGTAGTTAGTACACACTACGCAGTAAGACTAAATATTTTTAAATGTAGCGGGTTTATTTTAGGTTCAACTGCAAATTATATAACACCTACACCTAATCATTAGTGAGACAATACCTTCTAGTACACAGTGAGACACTGTCTCACTGTGTACCAAAATTTTGTATTATTGATTTATTTAATTACCGAAGCCTAGACCCAGAAAAATTGGTAACAAATGATGAAGCAATGGCTGAAGCGGTAAGGCTAGTTGTAGAAAATGTTTCTCTTTGAGATGCAACAGAATGTTTAAATATTAAACATTAAACGTTGCATAGATATATTAGGAAAAAGCGAGCTAATCCTGAAATGTCGCCAAACTAAACTACGA
This sequence comes from Ctenicera cuprea, assembly GCA_958336395.1. Taxonomy (NCBI): domain Eukaryota; kingdom Metazoa; phylum Arthropoda; class Insecta; order Coleoptera; family Elateridae; genus Ctenicera; species Ctenicera cuprea. The sequence goes on along the minus strand of OY284495.1, from coordinate 26,409,256 downwards.
AAAATTTTCAGCGAAGCAGAAGAAGTACTGCTGGGAGAATATTTAAATAAATGCAGTTAAGTGGCATACGGTTTGACAGTCAAGCATGCAAGAAAATTTGCATTTGTACTTGCAAAATGAATTAGCAGGAATTGACTGGGTGCGACCATTTATAAAACGATATCAAATACAGAGCATCCGTATGTCAGAAGCTTGGAGTTTAAGTAGATTAACTTCTTTTAACAGAACAAACGTACAACAATTTTTTCACAATTTAAAATCGATATTTGAGCGCTACCCAAATTTGGCAGATGGCTCTAGAATTTATAATTTAGACAAAATGGCAACCACAACCGTACAAACTCCAAACAAATTATTGCTGGTAAAGGGGTTAAACCAGTCAACCATTGTACAAGTGAAGAAAGGGGTACCTTAGTGACCACATGCCCCATTTATTTCTGCTTTAGGAACTTATTTTCCTCCAGCAATGGTGTTTCTGAGGCCGCGCTTTGAAGCTCATATGCTGAATGGAGCAACTCCTGGAACACTAGGACTTGCAAATACATCAGGATGAGTGAATTTTAAGCTGTTTGTACAGATGATCGATAATTTTATTAAACGTGCTGGTTGTACCAAAGACAATCCAACGTTACTGATTTATGACAATTGTGAAAGGCACATTACAATGCTAGCTGCGATTCGTGGGTACTATGCATTTCTTTGACTATCTACATCACTGAGTGTGTTGGTGAAGCGCACGCAAAAGCCTTTATTTTCAATGACTGGTTTTCGCCAAATGGGAATTTGTCATTTTAATGATGAGATCTTTACCCAAACGGACTTTCTAATTTCTGCAGTAACACTTAACAGACCAACTAGTTGTTAAAAATGCAGATGACCAGGAAGCTGGGCTATAACTCATGAAGAAATTCGTGGCTTACCTAAAGCACCTGTAAGACAACCGACACGAAAACCTAGAGCTAAGGGAAAAGGTAGTATTTTAACAAATACTCTGGAAAAAGAAGAGCTAGCAAAGAAAGCAGAAACTTGCAAAAGCTGCTAAGAAAAAACTATGAATTGAAGGTATCTCTTCGCCGAAAAAGGCAAAAGTGGGCTAAATACAAAAAAAATTAAATAGGTAGTGGGCGGAAAGTGAGGAAGATGAAGAAGATTGTTCAGAAGTTGTATTGCATAATTTAACAGATGATAAGCAAAGTTAGGTGCCTGAAGTAATACCCGCAGATCCCGAACTACATAGTGAGCAAAAAAGGTGAAGAACCACGTGACCACGTAACAAAGGCAACCCATTCTACGGAAGTGGCTACCCTGCTTCAGGAAACTAAATCTGGCAGTTTATATAGAGATGCTGTAAAAAATGATTTTGTTTTGGTACAGTTTCCAAAAAATGTTTATTTTGTTGGTAAAATACTTAATGATATTGATAACAATAGGTACTGCAATGTTTCTTACTTAAGAAAAAGTGGTAAAATTGGAGCTAGTTTATATTTCCAAACAACCTGAATTTGACTGTAGTTAAGAAAGAAGATATCAAAATGGTCTTGCCAAAACCAACACCACTACAAAATAAAAGACTTTTGATGTATCATAAATTTGAAATTTATTTTGGCAAGTACTGTGTACGATGTAATAGTGCACGTCTCATTGTGGACTATGTTAAGTCTCAGTCTGTACCACACTGAGACATTTGCAGGTCTTTAGGGGAAAATATGTATCTTCATTTTAGTAAGTTTAACATGTTAATTAAAATACAGCCTGTTGCCAAAAAGGTTTGTGCTAATGATAGGTGCATACAGTTTGTTTTAATTGTGTTTAATAAATTTTGTATGCCTCAAACAATTTCGTCTTACCGTGTACCACCCTTCTCTACAGTTAGTATGGTTAACTGAGCAAACTTTGGTGAATTGCATAAGTGCATTGCTTACAGAAAAAAAAACAGAAATAATAAATTTCCATGTAGGTATAATTAACTTAAGAAGTTTTGGAGTCTGTGTAAGTACATTATTAATAGAAAACATCCAAAATTATAGACAAAATTTCGAACAGAAATCGTTAAATTCTATGTATAGTTAGTTTAACAAACTGTGGAACTTGTGTAAAAGTACAGGGTGTTTCATTATCGATGTAGTTGTATGGGTAACTTTGTTAATATTAGGGTAACGAAAAAACAGTTTGCTTCTTATTGGGCCAATTTTTTTTACGAACTAATAAAAATATTTGTTTTGAGGTACAATTAAAATGTAAAGTTTGTAACACTTCTATTTCGTGTAAAAGCTCATTTAGTGCTGAAAATATTAATAAAAAACTTCTGTTTGTGGTTTTTATAGATTTTTCAACTGAATTAATTTGTATGTAGGGTTAGCTTAAGAAGCTTTGGGGCCTGTGTAAGGACATAAGTATAACATTGCTTACAGAAAATATAACCAAATAACCCATAATGTCTTCTGTAGTATTTACGTGTTTTGGAAAAAAATTAAATAATGAGTATCTACTTACCGGTTTATCAAATCCTACTACATATATGGGACACCTGATGGTAGCAACTGTGTTGGCAGCGGTAGTTGGCCAACATAGAATATTGTCCCAATAGGCCGGACAGAACCAACCTTAAAATTTGAATAATGTATTATTTTGAAAATTTTGGTACAAAAAGTATTTTTTAAAGCCAGAAACATTTGAACTGTCATTTTTAGGACTTTAAATTACAGTTTCGATAAACCCTTCACATTCTAAGTTTGTAAGAATTGAACTTAAATAAACATTGAATGATTAACACACATTTCAAAATTATTGGAAGGCTTGAGGGGATTTCCTTCAAGAAAAGATATTAATTAATGTTGTGCGGGGTGTTTTATGTAATGCCGTTTTACTTTTATTAAACTTTTATTGACGTAAAAAAGACTTCAGAATTTGACGTCAAAAATGTCTAAAATTTAAATATTTTTTGACGTCTATAATTTATTTCTGGACGTCAAAAAATAGTTTGTACGAAAAAATTGGTTTGTGACGTAAAAAATAGTTTGTTGGTGTTTGAAAACCGCTTACACAATGTAGAATTAAATAATAAATTGATATAAATGCATTATTTAACCGCAATGAATTTTTTTCAAACGTCAATAAATAATCTTTTCCGCCAAAAACGTATTTCTTGACAAAAAAAATCAATTTTTGACGTCTATAACAATTCATTTATTGACGTCAAAAAATGCTGCGATCTAACGGCGGAGTATGGAAGTCTTAGTCGGTCTCTACCCCAAATTATTTGATCTAGTTACTTTACGAGTGCGTTTTATGCTGGGCTTATATCAAAGAATGTTTATACGTCCTATCTTAAGGACTATTTTATGTTGTGATTTATGATTCATGCATTCCCCATATTATTATAAATATTGTACAGTGTGCTTTGATAAGCCGATGTGCATTTTCGTGCGCCCTCTCTTAGCAGGTAGCTCAGTCAATATTAGCTTTGTTCTAGTCTACGCTGCCATCATAAAAACGTTATTAGCAGGACCATCTTAACCCATTAACGCCCAAGAAGTAATTAGTCAATAATATTTATTATAACCAATATATTTAGAACTTACATGGTATTCTTACTATAGTTTGACAAAAAAAAATTAAAATTAGGTTGAACATCAAAAAAAAGGTGTGTACTCATATGAGTACACTGGGCACTTCTATGTTTCCCCTAAGGCATGAAGTGAAATTCTTCAAAACAATTCCTTTCAATGCAAAGAGTCACTTTACATTTTTTACATTGCCATCTGATGCGTGCATGACATACCCTACATCTCAGTTGATTGGCAATCTTCGTAGGATAGTGGCCGACGCTGTCTTGTACAATACTTTGTGGAACTGTGGCACAATTTCTTGATCTTCTACTTTCCTTTGTTGAGAAACGTAAATAATGTCGAGTGACATTCCGAACAAATGCTAGTAAATCCATTTTTTCTTCAGATGCAAAAGAGTGTAGCTTCCAAGAATTTACCATGGCTACGTTGAACATATGAGTAATGAGCACCCAATACCACTTTTTACCGCGAATTGCAATTCTATAGTTATTGACTGCTTGATCGTTAGCATCTACACCTCCCATTCCTTTATTGTACGACATAAATAAGTAAGGTTGTTCCATTTCAATTTTTTCTTTTTTTTCCGTACACCATCGCTTTACTTTTTGAAGTGGCTCAACTCAATCATAATTTGTTGCCATAGTGCAAACACTATTATCATTCCAGCGTACTAGAAGTATTTTACTATTTTCATCAAAACGAAAATCATATGTTGCTCTCTTTTTCTTTTTCATTTCTTTGACAGGTATCAGTGGACATTTATTAGTTCTATTTTGCTTCAATGTTCCTGTAGCTCGGAAACCTTGTTCTTTCAAGGTAAGTAGCAACGACAAACCAGTAAAATAATTATCAAAAAACACAGTGTGACTCTGAGGATCAGGTACACACTGCAGCAGTGATAAAACTACTCTTGTACCAAGGGGCTGTGTAGTCTCACCATTACCAGATTTCCCGCAATATGTTTCGAAAGAGTAACAGTATCCATCGGAACTAGTCAATGTCCAGTTTTTATAGCCAAAGCGAACAGGCTTTCCACGAATGAACTGCTTGGCTGGATGGTGTCCATAGTATTTCACCATTGCTTCGTCGATTGATAAGGTTTGGTGAAAAATGCCCCATTGTTGGAAATTCTTAGTTACCATTTCCGCTAGTGGCCTTACTTTGAACATACGATCATCAGTAATTTTTGTATTGTCATTTATGTGAAGATATTTTTTTATTTCTAAAAATCTATTTCTAGTCATACAATTTGATACAATGCTTACATGGAGATCCTCGTCAAGAGACCAGTATAGACGTTCTCTTGGTAATCGATGATAACCACTAAGAAAAAGTATCCCCAAAAAGTTCTTTACTTCATCAATTGTTACAGTAAACGTGTGATTATTTTTTTGCCGCGCATACAATATTGTATTATCTACAATATGTTGTAAAATATTGTCATCAATTAGCTTTTCAAATACATCTTTTGGGGTAAGATTCTTTAGTTCTTCAATAACTCTTTCGGATCTAATTGCAGCACCATCTAACAAAGGCCCCCAACTGCTGTAATTCGGATTACACTTATTCCAGTCTGGTAGAGGAAGAGATGGCCTTTGTTTTCGTTTTTTGGTTGTTTTTTTGTTTATACCTAACTTTCTTCTTTTGAAACCAAGTGTTTCGTCGTCACTTTCGTCCCATTCCGAATCTGACTCGTCATCTGAAGCTGACCCGTGCTCTGAAGAAGAACCAAAAACCTCTAGTGTACCTGGTACATCCTCAGGAATGTTTGAATATTCTAAATTGTCATCATCAAGTTCATCTTCGTCTGTCAATGCATCAGAAACAGGAGGCAATACAACAATATCTAGATTTTGGTTGCTACATGAAGCAACAAATTCTGCTGCAGCCGACAAATTGTTTATTTTTTTTCTTCCATAAAAGTTCCTGGTGCTTATTTCCTTACATTCGAAGTCCATTTTCAAAACTACCTAAAATATAAAAGTTTAGGTATGACCTAACATATAGCAAAGGGTAATGCCCGGTGTACTCATTTGAGTACATTTTTGTTTATTAGAAAATTACATATGTAAGTTGTTCACATTCTGGCGAATAATTTATGAACATACCTTTAGTGATGTATAACCAGGAATAACAGGCAATAAAGTTAAAACAATACACATACAAAAAGGCACAAACTCACAATTCAGTTGTAACTGTCAAATTGAACTGAAAATCACAAGCCAGTATCAACATCGCGATTTATTTTTGCGCTTCCTATGCGTCATATTCAAAACTTCTGTCATAGAAAGGCATTGCAGAAACATACTGCATGTGTCTAAATGCCCTAACACTTGATCTATTCAAATATAGATGGCGAATCAACATCTTGATTTCGTGTACTCAAGCGAGTACACTGGTCGCTAATGGGTTAATACACCGGGCCGGCTCATGCTCGTAAAAAGTTTCTAAAGTGGAGGGGAAAGCGCCCTACGGCTGATGCCGTGTCTGGTCGTGCCAGGACCAGTCTTGTCCACTCGAAACAGTGAAATAGTAGGCACCAATAGTTCATATTACTTTTGCCTTAATTATTGCTATTGCTTATATTGTTTTTGTGTGCTATTTTGTATTAAATGCTGCAGTATTAAATCCTAATGGCATACAACGACAAAATGTATCATTGTGCGTCAGATTATTTGATGAAAAAAATATATCAGCTCTTAGAATGCTTCAGAGAGACTTAAAAATTAATGCTGATGGAACCATACATTTTTTAGACACAATATCTTCTTGGTGGAAAATAGTTAATTGCGACAGCCCTTACAACGGTATTCACCTTAGAGACCCATATTGTGATCCTATAAAACAAGTAGATGACAAAAATATTAAAATTCTAGAAAAATTTATAACGTGGTTAAAAAATTGGGACAAATTACAAGTTGAAAACGTAGAAAAGCGGCATGGTAAACTTACACAACAAACTCAAGAGGCGTTATTACATACTTGTGAAACGTTAATTTTAATATGCAAGTATTTATTAACAGAACTAAATTTTAAATATGTGTTGTTAGGAAAATTTCAAACAGACCCTCTTGAGGGAAGGTTTGGCCAATACAGACAAATGAGTGGAGGAAGCTACAACGTTTCTGTAACTCAAATATTAGAGTCCGAAAAGAAAATTAAGCTACTAAGTTTACTGAAAATTAAATCTGCTAAAAAAGGCCAGTTTGATATTAAAACGCTGATTTCTGAAATAAACGATGTGCATTTTATTGATAATGAAGATGATTATATACACGCAATTTATGAAGAATTCGACAGGCACATTGACGTCGTTGAAATTACAAAAAATGACCATATGGTTTTAATTTACATAGCAGGATATATAGCTAATAGTTTAAGATCAAAACTTACATGTAAAAATTGCATTGATTGTTTAACTATTGACAAAATTTTGGAATGCAACTGCAGCCCGGAAGCATATTCCTATATAAAAGATTTAGACAGGGGTGGTTTAAAAGTGCCAAAAGAATTTTTATTAGAAATAATAATAACAATGTTTAAAACTTTTAAAGTACTTATTAGTGAAATATACGAAGAACAATATATTGCAGCTACAAACCAAAGAGGTCTTTTATGCAAATTAAGTGTAGAGCATTTCGATTCAATTAATTTTGAAGATCTCGACAACTGTTTGTGCAACAGCAGAAAATCTGTTGTTGATAAAGTAACAATGATTTCTTCTAACATATTATTGAATAATTATACAAAAACTAAAAATGATGTTAAACGTGAGTCTAAAAAAAGAAAATTGAAACCTTTCATTTAACATAATAAAGACTTGTTATTGTCAATTATAATTAACTTTTAAAAAATAAGAAACTCGACTTCAAATAAAAACACAAAAGTAACATAAGTTTTTAACCGACTTCAAAAAAAGGAGGAGGTTCTCAATTCGTCTGTATATATGTTTTTTTTTTATGTATGTTCGGGCATAACTTTTTTGTTTATGAACCGATTTTAATGATTTTTTGGTGTTAGGTTCAGTATAGTCCCAAGGTGGTCCCATTATAATTTCATTGGTATTGGAGCTTGAACTTCGAAGATACTCCTCAAAATCTATTTTTTTAACGGACTTTTTTATTGTTTCCGTATTTCATCTTCCGTTTCAACTAGCAATCGTTTCCTCATTCGAGAAGCATCGTTACTAGGTCTACCCATCACTTAAAATTGTAAAATAATTAACTTTAAAAAAAAAAGGGAACCGACTTCAAATAAAAACACAAAAGTGACATAAGTTAACTAAAAAGCAAAAAATAAATGTTTTTTATACAACAGTTTAATACTTATTTGTTGTTCCGTTTAATGTAATTAAGAAATTGTTTATAATTACTAATTGTTTTATAATTTTTAAGTCGGTGCCAAGTATAACATAGATATAACATTAGATTCGAATTTTTATGTTATACTTGGCACCGACTTAAAAATTATGAAACAATTAATAATTATATAATAAACAGCAATTTCTTAATTACATTAAACGGAACAACAAATAAGTATTAAACTGTTGTATAAAAAACATTTATTTTTTGCTTTTTAGTTAACTTATGTCACTTTTGTGTTTTTATTTGAAGTCGGTTCCCTTTTTTTTTAAAAGTTAATTACTTAGTAGTGATTCATTAACATTATACTGAATATATGTATCTTCGACGTACGTCTTTTTATGGAAATAAATATGAAATTCTGCATTTGTGTTATTTACTTATTAATGCAAACCCCAATAAAATAAATATTCGAAAAATGGTGACGTTTTATTGTACTTCAATATCGTAAATTAATTAAAACATTTAAAACGCCCTATACACCGCATGCATTTTACGGGCGCCATCCCCTCCACAGCGCTACAGCATGAGCCGGCCCGGTGTATTAAGATGGTCCTGTTATTAGTCAAAAATCTGTTTTTTGACTTTAACAAATGATTTATGGACGTCCGAAAATAATTTATTTTTTTAGTTTACCTGTAATATTGTTGCTTTAACAAAATTTTATTTTAAATTGCCTGTACGGTTTTCAAACTTCAAAAAAAAAGTTGATATTCCACTGTAAAAATTTTTGTATTGTTTTTTATTAAACTTTTTATAAAAACGATTTTGATAGTGTGATGTCGATATTTGTATGAAACCATAAAAATATTTTGACGGACTATATTTATGTGACGTCACGTTATCACCTAAAACTATTTTTACGAATTAGAAACGTCTGTATTTATGGTGATGGAACTGGCGTTCTTATTGGTTGTTGATAGAAGCATGAGCGTTAGCGTTGTTGGGAGCGAAGCATTTTAGCATGATTTGTCTTTAAGCAGTTCATTTGTACAAACCAGTTATGCAACATCTAACAATTATTATATAATGTTTGTGAAAATATTTTTATAGTCGGATAGCGTACTACGGCGATTTTACATTACGTCATTGTTATAAAATTTTTTATAAAAATAAATATGAGAATTTCTTTAAGCACAAAAAAATTTTTGACGTCAAAAATTCAATTTCAAGATTTACGAGATAAATATTTTTATTCATAATTCTATGATTTTTAGATGTCAAAATGTTAATTTTTAAAGTCAAAAAATCATTTTCCGAAGTCAAAAATTCAGTATGTGTGGTCTAAATAAATTTTTGACGTCAGAAATTATTTCGCGACTTGTGGAAAATGTAATTTTCTTTTCCATAACGCTAAAAACTAAAATGACGTTCCATAGTGGTTCAAATTTACATATTTTTAATTTACTTAAATAAAGACTCAAACTTTACTTTTACTTTATCTACAAACAAAATCATTTGAGGTGCAATTACCCCAACATCTAGGAAACATTATCAATTCACATGGTAAAAGATGTTCCAAATATACTAGAATATTTAATTGAAATACAAATATAAATTCCAAATGCGCAATTTTACTTTTAGTGTCTTTATAAAAAATTTCTAAAAATGACGCACTCCAATAAACTCGAGAAAATCAATGGGCAGAAATGAATTCGTCAAAATGCAAATCGCCAGTTTCTAAAAATAAACCGCATTCCTCAAATCAATTTTTTCAAGTTAAGCCAATTTGCACCTTCGTGTGGAGGCGTATTAAAAACAAACCTAAAGTCGCGATTCGTATTCCGCAAATAACATTTTAGATCTCTCGAGTGCCCATTCTATGAGATTGCGTGCAAGATTTAATCTATCCCTCGTATGTAATTCTGTTCGAATCTAGATTATTGTAAGTCGATTTCCAGTACGAAATGGGCACCTAGAAAAGGACATGTTAAGAATTTAAATTCTTTAGCTTATTTCCTTTGATTGCTGCAACTTTTCCGGGAATCTTTAAAGGAAGAGGAACTGATCCAAAAGTAGGTAATAAAAATTCGAGTCAATGAGCACTTCTTTCACTTTGATGTGCAGTTTGTATAATGTACAAGCAAAAATTTATGGAATTGGAAATTTGTATTTTGTTAGAATATTTGGCTTTAAATCGAATGTTTGTGTTTGATGTTGAAAAATCAACCAAGAATAAAATATGTGGAAAAACACACCGAATATTGATTTTTCGAATAATAAAAAATTCTAGTGTACTTAATCTTTTCTTTTAATTTTATTTTGCTATAAATATAAATAGAAAACCACATGCATTTCAAAAAGAAATCAATTTTTCTTTATTCAGAACTAAGCACAACCTGACAATACTTACTCTTCAAAGTATCGTTATAAATAGATTTAGTGGATTCGTAAAGTACACTTTTTCCATAAGTTTCAACGCAGATGTCTTTCGCAGTTTCGAGGGCTTGATTTTGAAGTTCGTTGGGATCTACAATTTGGCGCTGCATGTTGGTAGAATTTACCATCGCTTTTGCGAAGAATCTGCAACAAAAAAGTACTTTTTGAAGTTGTAAACATGAAGTGTGTGGCAGAGGTGCCCACTTGTTTATTAGACAGTGGCGTACCTACATCGTTTAGAGACGCAAATGTTTTCAGTGAGAAAAGGCGCATATTCTAAGGAGCCTTCAGCATATACTACCCCTATAATAGCTCAAAATTTTGAGAAAAAATGAAGTAAAATTACAATATTAAAGCATCTTTTTCAATTTTCATGGGGCGGGGCGCTCAAAAAAAGGATATCATAAAAATAATGCACTTGTCTTCCAAATACATTAACAGTAACATATTTTTTTTGTCTTTTGTTTCATAAAAAATTGTTTAAATTTTAAATCAAGAGAATATACACTGTGTCTATAAAGTAACCTCCCCCCCAACTATTTTTTGAACGACTCGATATTTTACCACAAAATTTGATGTACTGTAATGGGAAATTCAATACTATTTTTAACCTATAATTAAATTTTGTATCATTCAAAATGGCGGCTGGGCGCCATTTCAAACTTTTTTTAAATAGAAAAGATGGTTGAGTGACACCTCATTTGAAAGGTATTTTAGTTCTGCACCTGATCCTAGAGTTTCAAAGAAAAATATTCAGCCATAATACAATGACAAATGTTTGAAGATAAAGAAGTCTATTAAAAAAAACTAAGAGTTAAAGCAAAAAGAAATTAAATTAAGTGTTCGAAATATTCACCATTCACTTCTTGGCACATAAAATGTCGGTTATGAAATTGCTGCCTTATATTTTCATAAGTTTCCGGAGTGATATATCTGCAAACTTCTGTAATGTGTTGCTCCAGTTCTTCAATCGTTTCTGGACGGGTTCTGTACACTTTCGATTTCAGATATTCCCATAGAAAAAAATCTAAGGGGGTTGAATCTGGGGAACGAGCCGGCTATTCTACAGGCCCGCGCCTACCAATCCATCTTCCAAGAAAATTTCCGTTGAGAAAGCCAGAAACAAGCCTATAATAATGAGGCGGCGCACCGTCTTGTTGTAACATAACGTTTTCAATATTATTTCCAGCCACCTGAGATATTTCGGAGAAAATTTTGTCCTGCAAATGAAAAAGTGGACTACTGGATTAAAAAATCAAAACAATTTTGAATTGAGTGAGTCTATTTGTTTAAAATCCGCCATTTTGTTATAGCTGAATATGTTTCTTTGAAACTCTAGGATCAGACGCAGAATTAAAAGACCTTTCAAATGAAGTGTCACTCAACTCCCCTTTCAATTAAAAAAAATTTAAGATGACGCCCCGCCGCCATTTTGAATGATACAAAAATTATTAATTGGCTAAAAAATGGTATTTAATTTCCCATTAAAACACACCAAATGTTGTGGTAAAATATGAAGTACTTCAAAAGTTAGTTGGGGGTGGGGGAGGGGTTACTTTACAGACAGACGGTATAAATAAAATACGTTATAATTTTAGCAATATTTGTTTATTTTAACCGTATACGTATTTCGACATGTTTATATGTTATTTTCAAAGGTAAAGAATTTAATGAAGTTAAATCAAGAGTCTCTTCGAAACTCATTGCGACAAAATTAAACCGCTATATCTTGTGAGAACTTGTAACGATTTATTTTATAACTAGCTGAACCTGTGGACTACGCCCCACCCTGTTATTGCAAAACAAATTGCTTGCAATTTTATTTAAACTATGTGTAACAAGAAAATATAACCAATATTTAATTTAAGGTTAACTATCATAAACGTTTTGAAATTATAATTCTATAATAAATATAGCAATATGTATTTTTTTTATAATCTTATACATAAATATAACAAAATTACTGTTTAATATAATAACTATTAAAATAAATGTATATTATAATTCTATTAGGTATTTCATTATACAGGGTTGGGCAACAGTACGGAACAATGCTAATATCTTTAATACGGCAACCGAGATTTTGACAAAATTTTCTACCTGAAAGTTCCGATATACGGCGGATACAATGAAAGTATCGGCGGTTAATAAAGACTTCCGGTTTAGCCGGAAATGATATCAACTTTTTTATACATATTAAATGTAACATCCTGTATATTTTTTTATATATCGATAGAACTCTTTTTTGCGAGTTCAGTGATATACAATTTTATGTCTTTATTTTTAATAATTTTAGAGATATTGAACAATAATGTTTAGTAATTGTTATCTAGCAGCTCATGAAAACAAAATAATGTGAGAAGCTTAAACAGTTATGTAATGTTGTCAAATATGCTTGGTTCATGTTGTGTTGTTTTGATGTTCGATAGATTGAGCAATGTGGTTGCAGTAATCAATTAATTAACCACATTAATTAAAACTACTGAATTTAACATCAGAAATGGTTCAATTAACAGAAAGATTGCAAATTGTTAAATAAAGTACTTCTTACTTCTTACTATTAAAATTTGAATTCGTTCTCTTTTCGTTAATTAATCCATTTCTGATGTTAAATTCAGCAGTTTTAATTAATTGTACACTGCTCAATCTATCAAACATCAAAACAACACAACACGAACCAAGCATATTTGACAACTTTACAAAACTGTTTAGGCTTCTCACATTCTTTTGTTTTTATGAGCTGCTAAATAACATTAATTAATTATTGTAAAATGATACCCACATTGTCAGTGTGTCACAATGCACAAAATTTTTCATGTGGTTTACCGATAAAAAATGTGTTTAGATTTCAGTTTTTAAATGTTTGCAGTCAATATCACACAATGAATTATCACAAAATAGCAGAGAGTGGAAACAAGTGAAAACATTTTTTACATGGCGATCACAATCCAAAATTATTTTGCACGGACAACACCACTAAATTATGATCACACAACCAATAACTATTTTCACACTACTACGTCGCGTACGTGCGAATCCCGCAAATTAAGCGGCTACTGGCATGCGCTTATCACAGGCAGCTGACAGCATAATTCTCGGAAGCTGTGGATTCGTGACCCTGAAGTCTTTAATACGCAGATACTTCTATCCTCTTTTAGCTTGTGTAATATGAATTTTACCGCAATGAGCTTTCTATTTCAGTCTTATTCATTTAAAGGCCTTTTAATTCGGCGGCTTTATTCGGTGGCGTATAGCTGAATTGGGGACTAACAGCCAAATGACCCTCGCATAGATTCGTTTACTGCGCGCGAAATACTCAAACATTCAAACGTTTTTGGATCCTTCGGCAGCTCTTTAATAAACGTTCTTGCATAGAAATCTCATACAAAAGTTAACTATAAAGTATTTTATAAATATTATAGTGTATAATATGTTATGTAGTCAAACAAAAAGTAATTATTTATTTTTTCTTATTTCATTGGGAGGTCAATCTGAGGATAATAAAATAATACTAGGTAAAAATACATTGCTAGACATCTGCCCTTAACTTTTTAGCTAAATGAAATTTGTAAATAATTTCTTTACTAACACCATTACACAATCCTTTTTAACACGTAAATCGATATATGCATCCTTAGGGATGCAGTTACAATTTTCCTACGAGGCCACGTGCTTCAGGAAACACGCACGGAGATTTACTCTCTTGCACATAGCATCTGTACCGATGCTCAGCGCCATTTAAAACCATAAGGGAATGAGAAGGTCGCTGCTGGGCTAGAAAATGTAGTTTTCCACGGAAATTTTTGTATGAGTTGTAGATAACTTACGATACTCTTATTACATGTAAAAACGATGGAAAAAAAACTGTTTTTAAAGTTTTATTTAATTCAGATACAAACATTGATGCATTTATAGACCAATAGAAAATAGAAATAATACGTAATTCTACATGTTTTAGGGATAAAAATTTATTTTCTGCAAGTGTGTCCGGTGTACTTTGCAAAAGCAAATACTGCACATATAAGCTACACATGCTGGACACTTATAATATGTTTGAGTAGATTACCGCTTACCCTACCCTTTTCCTCGCTGTAGGAAGTATAGCTATAGAGGAAGGTACTGCGATCGTCAGGCTGGACTTGGAGCAAATGTCTTTATTCAGCGAAGTTTTTTTGATTTGAGTTTACTGGCCGATATGCAAGTTATGCCTAAAGGAAATGTACTTTTATGGCAAACATTTTCAACTTATCATTTTGACTAATAAGCAGGTTTTAGCGCCTTGGGAGGTCTGTGTTTGTGTCCGTGTGCGTGTCTGTCTGTGTGTCTGTATACACTTTACAGCCCAGACGCCTTAACGCAGAAAAACCAAATTTGGCTCAAAGATTGCTAACTGCAATCGGATGACACCGTAAGAAAATGAGGTTGGTCCGCCCGAAAAAGGAGAGGAAGGGTGTTCTACTTCAAAATAGATGCGCTCGAAAAATAACCTTTGATTCGTATTCTACGCGTGATGAATAGCCGATCTGCGCAAATGCGATCTCCCTATTCCCTCATCTGCTTTAAAATTGGTATGAGCATGTTAAATAACAATAGCAACAACTTTCCGTTGAGCAAACATAATTGAGAGGTTTCCTTTGGGTCGTTTACCTAAACAGTTTAATTGAGTGATTGCAAAAATACGGCTGTCAGCCAAAGGTCTATAGAACGTGAAAAATCGATTTAGGGATTTCAAGGGATAAACATTGGTTGCAACTAAGAAACACAAAATATCATAAAAGCGGATGACTGCATTAGAAAACGGGGGTAGGGGAGAGGAGGGTGCTTTACTTCAATATAGACGCGCTCGGAAAATAGCTTTAGATTAGTATCCTACACATGTTGAATGGCCGATCTGCGTAAATGCGATTTTCTTATCACCCCCTACTGCCTTCCTCAAATATTTGTTTTGTTTAACAATTTTGTACAAATATCAGCTTCGAAACTGTTATGAGCATGTTATATAGCAATAGAAACAATTTTTCATTGGGAAAACACCACTGGGAGGTTTCCTTTTGGTCGTTTACCTGAACAGATTAATTGAGTAATCGCCAAAACAACGGCTATCACCAAATTATGAAATTGAATTGAGATTTGAAGGGGTAAATATTAGCTGTAACTAGAAAACACAAAAAAATAATTAAACCACTCGATTGCTTCAAAGTATGGGAGAGAGATAAAGGGCTGCCTACTTCAAAATGGATGCGCTCTGAAAAAACCTTAGATTCGTATTCTACACATGTCGAATAGTCGATCTGCACAAGCCCGATCTTTCTACCACCCACCAATGCCCCCTCACCGAATTTTCAATATTAAAAAAATGTACGAATTTCGTCTTCAAAATCGGTATGAACATGTTAAATGAAAATAGGAACAATCTTTCATTGAGAAAGCCCTTTTAGGAGGTTTCATTTTGGCTGTTTACCTGAACAATGAGGACTATTGCCAAGTTATGAATTTGATTTCAACAAATAAATATTATTTGCAATTTACAAATACTAAAAACATACCTAAATCTTCTTTTTTCAATAAAATTTCAAATCTGAGAAATTTTAAATTTTTAAATTTTCAAAATTTCTCCGAATTTTCCAAATCAAAAATTTTCCAAAACTTCAAAAATCCTAAATATTTTCAAAACTCAATGTTTTTAAATTTTTCATAATTTTACAAAATTTCTAAAAATTTTCAAAACTTTTAATTTTTTCAGCTTTCAAAAATTGTTTAAATTTTTGAAATTTCAAAAAATTTCATAATTTCAAGAATATTAAAACTTAAACAATGTTCAAAACTTTCCAAATTTTCAAAAAATTTTAAATTTTAGTTTTAAAACTTTCATAATTTCTATTTTTACACATTGTCAGTTAACAAATAAAAACTTCATTTAAATTCAAATAATTGTTTAAAAATTATGTGTGGTGGATTTTCAAGAAGTATTTGAAATTTGACCTGTTCTCACAGGAATAATGAATATGACCGCCCCTGTACAGAACACCGAACAGCTCTTGTAGTACTTAGGCGCCGGCATCGGCATCTCCGCTACAAAAAAAAATAAAATCGGAATTATGATTACACCTAGTACACAGGGAAACTGATATTAACAGTTATTGTAAAATCAGATTCGGTGTTGTGTATTGAAGATCCTTAATTTCGCGTAAAAAATATTAAATAAGCAATTTGTTGCGGCCCCTTGAAGTTTTCATCTGTGGCAATAAGTGCCCCGGTCGCCTCGCCCTAGTCACGGCCCTCAAAACATCATCCTAATAGAAACCTTAACACATAATCGGTAAAACGGGCTAGACCCTAATATTCATCGGCCGTCTTTCGGTCATAAATGGACTAAACTTCGACGAGGAGGGAAATGCACGAATTCAACTAAGCTTTAAACCACGGTATACACTGTGTCCATAAAGTAACCCCCCCCCTATCTAACTTTTGAAGGACTTAATATTTTACTACAAAATTTGGTGTGCTTTAATGGGAAATTAAATACTATTTTTTAGCTCATAATTAAATAATGTATCATTCAAAATGGCGGCTGGGCGCCATTTTGAAATTTTTTTTTAAATAGAAAGGGGGGTCGTGTGACACCTCATTTGAAAGGTCTTTTAGTTCTGCGCCTGATCCTAGAGTTTCAAAGAAAAATATTTAGCCATAACAAAATGACAAACGTTTGAAGTAAAGAAGTCTATTAAAAAAAACTAAGAATTAAAGCAAAAACAAATGAAATTAAGTGTTCGAAATGTTCACCATTCACTTCTTGGCACATAAAAAGTCGGTTATGACATTCCTGCCTCACATTTTCATAGGATTCTGGAGTGATATTTCTGCAAACTTCTGTAATGCGTTTTTTACAGAAATGTCACTCCAGAAACTTATGAAAATGTAAGGCAGGAATGTCATAACCGACTTTTTATGTGCCAAGAAGTGAATGGTGAACATTTCGAACACTTAATTTTCATTTGTTTTTGCTTTAATTCTTAGTTTTTTTAAATAGACTTCTTTATCTTCAAACATTGTCATTTTGTTATGGCTGAATATTTTTCTTTGAAACTCTAGGATCAGACTCAGAACTAAAAGACCTTTCAAATGAGGTGTCACTCGACCCCCCTTTCTATTTAAAAAAAAATTTCAAAATGGCGCCCAGCCGCCATTTTGAATGATACATTATTTAATTATGAGCTAGAAAATAGTATTTAATTTCCCATTAAAGCACACCAAATTTTGTAGTAAAATATTAAGTCGTTCAAAAGTTAGATAGGGGGGGGGGGTTACTTTATGGACACAGTGTATAATAACCTGCTTTAAACCAACGAATTTCAACACTAAAACTATAAGGGAACTGAATATTATTATTTTCCCATACTTCTACAAGTTATAATTTCATGCAAATTTTCGATTTTAGATTTTAATGGAAATTCACACATTTTGAAAACAAAGGAACCCAAAAAGTTGCTTTTAAAAATGTCTGTCTGTGGGTGTGTGGATGGGTGGGTGCGTGAGTGGGTGCATTAGTTTTCTATATCTCCGTAGATCTCTGGAACCCCTTGACCGAATTTGGTACGTGGAAATTTAGTTGCAGGTAGTTTTTCAACCGAAACCGGAAATAACACGTTTTTTTTTAATATCGATTTTTTTGTAAATTGTTTTTAAAATATATTTAATACAGGATGTTTTCCTAAAATTTAACCATTTTGCTTTTTTTTAAATTTTTGAAAATTACTAAAAGTTTTGAAAATTTTGATATTTTAATTTTTTTAAATAATGAAATTTAGAAAATTTTAAATGTATAAGAATTCAAAATAATGAAATTTTATAAAATTTCATTAGTTTGAATTTTTATATATCTATTTAAAATTTTCTAAATTTCCTAATATTTAAAATTTTTACAATTTTTAAAATATTCATTGTTTAAAGAAAATTAAAATATCAAAATTTTCAAAACTTATAGTAATTTTCAAAAATTTTAGTAATTTCAAAAATTTAAACAAACAAAATAGTTAAATTTTAGAAAAACATTCGGTAGGACTGTACCCGGCCTGGGGCTCGATCCGACTCTGCTAATTATTTTAATAGAGCCTTAGCTCAGAAGATATGTTAATAATTACGACCAGCCCGACCCTTTCCGGAGCCGGACTGAATTGAGTCTAGGGCTTGGGGAAACTTCGTACATCTCTAATACTCACCAGAAAACATACGTTTTTTAAAAACAATTTTCGTAGGTTCCTGTTTGTCCAAAACCTGTACTTCCGTCAAAATTTCTAATTCAAAAATTTTCATGTAGTCAATACTTCTCTTTAATTAAAACATGGGAATGTAAAAAGGAAACCATTTGAGTTTAAAATTAATATTGAAAAGTCGTAAAATAACGTTTGAGCCATGAGGGCGCACTGCACCAGAGGTGCATGGATGTACACTAACAGTTATTTGATTATTATTTATAGGGAAAAAGTTTTGAGTTCTATAGCATCATAAAAGCACATTCAAAAGACATAAAATTATGGTTTATGGGCAAAAGCGCTCAGTGGTTTATAGGAGAGGACGTTCATACCCCGTACGGTTTATTACAGTTCAGTTTTAATGACTTTTATATCTAACAACTGATAATGGGATAAGGTTGTACACTTCTTTTTGTAACTAGAATATGCACAACTCTAATTTAAGTTTTGTATCATTTTTTGAGGTATTTAATTTAAATTAACAATTATTTAAAAGTTACACATTTATGTATGGGGTAAAAGCACTCACTTGCCCAGAAAAGTAAACAGTTTTTTCCTGCAACACTGCGAAAGCTTATGTATTGAAGAAAATTAAAATGTTACATTCGGGTAGGAATTTATGTATGTTCACTTATGATTAGGGTCTATTTTATGTAATGATTATCTATATATGTATAAACTACTTAATTACTTTAACAATATTTCTATTATACCAGCATCATAATCCTTGTAAAACAAACCAAAAAGCGTGCGTAAACCCAACATTAAGACATCCCGGTATTTTAAAGTTGCTGAGCAACAATGACGTCATCAATTTTGAAGTAACAAATTACAAACACGCGAAAAAAAAAATTCGAATTCACATAGCAACATAAACAACAAAAAATGCTAACCAATCTCCAGGTAAATGATATGACGTCACATCATAGACTACTATGTAAGATGAATCAAAATCAAAATGCTCTTCCTAGCTATATTCTTCTTATTTTCTAGATTATGATGCAGGTATAATAAAAAATAGCTTATAATACACGTGTATAAGAGCCTTTAAAGCACTGCTCCGTTAAAAGGTACTCGGATTCGCCTCGTGCTTTTAAACCCGTCGCGCGTGCTTTGAAGGCTTGCTTATACACTTGTATTATAATATACTAATTTATTATAATCCTTGTAAAACAAACCAAAAAGCGTGCGTAAACCCAACACTAAAACATCCTGGTGTTTTAAAGTTGCTAAGCAACAATGACGTCATTAATTTTGAATCAACAAATTACAAACACGCGAAAAAAAAAATAATTCGAATTCACATAGCACCATAAACAACAAAAAATGCTAACCAATCTCCAGGTAAATGATATGACGTCACATCATAGACTACTATGTAAGATGAATCAAAATCAAAATGCTGCTTCCTAGCTATATTATTCTTATTTTCTAGATTATGATGCAGGTATAATAAAAAATAGCTTATAATACACGTGTATAAGAGCCTTTAAAGCACTGCTCCGTTAAAAGGCACTCGGCTTCGCTTCATGCTTTCAAACCAGTCGCGCGTGATTTAAAGGCTTGCTTATACACTTGTATTATAATATACTATTATTTATTTTAACCTTATACGTATTTCGGCATGTTTACATGTCATTGTCAGAGGTTATATTAGAAAGTAAACAGTTAGTGTTGTTATAGCAATAGAACTTGGTGGCTTGATCTCGGTAATCGTCTGCAGATGACTTGATTTCCTATTCCAAAATGTCCAATAGAGGAGAATTTAAGAGATCAATTTGCTCATTCATTAACGGTACAGTTTTTAAATGTTTGTGAATTTCAAATGTTTTTAGTATATCTAATTTACGTTTATCATCACAAAAGTGTAAACATTTTATAGTGTTATTAGATGTCATTGAATGATTGTGTTCTAGTAAGTGTTTAGCGTAATTGGATTTATGTGGGTATTTGTAACAACGTACGTGTTCTTTATACCTAACATCAAAATTTCTAATTGTCTGGCCTATATAAACCGAATTACAATGTGAACAATTTAAATTGTAAATGCCTGATTTTAGCAAATCGTCTGTTTTTGATTTTGAATTAAACAGAGTGTTTAAGATGTTTCTAGTTGTTTTAAAGTTTACTTTATATTTATTTGTTTTCTTTACAATTTTAGCAATTTTTTCAGATTTGTCATCAAAATATGAGATCAAGGCATATTTAATTGTATCGAATGAAGTTAGGGTATTCGAATAAATTTTTTGAATAGCTAATTTATTTTTTTTATTTAATTATTTTAACAATAAGTTTAGTATTACAAGCATTACTATATGCAATTTGTTTAATATTTTATGTTTTCGAATTTTCAACATGAAAGATGATGTTGAGGTCATGGAGTAAACACGCATACTAACAAGTCACCTTCTTCTAAGAGAAAAATTTAAAGTTTTTAATAAAGTAAGACATTTTTCTAATAGGTACAGAAACAATTTTTAACCTGACTACACATTATGGGGTAACAGCACCACTCACCTCTCTGGTACGAGCGGACTTTTATGCCCTCGTATTCTTGAAAGGGTTTAATCAAAGTCCTGCGCTGAAGTAGAAACTGTTAACTTTGTAGAGCTTTACCAACATGATTTCGTCAGCACTATTAATGAAATTCCGAAAGCACGCAAGTTAGAGCTGGGGTAAAAATACCACTTTTTCCATTTTGTACATTTTACATCATTTTTATAAAGATTTAGACGTTTCTCACATAATTGCTTAAAAGTCTGGAACTTATTCTTAAGTAAAAAATAGTCACGATTTTGGGGTAAACACGCCCATGTATAATTGAATGGGCTGGCATACCTAAAATGGTACAAAATCATAGGCGCCGGGTTTTGAAAATGCTCACGGGTGCTCACTCAAATCACAAATGCTAACATTTGACAAGTTGAGCTGATGCAGACTCCAAAAAAAACGTAATGTAAAGGTTAATAATTAATAAAATCAAATTAAAAATATTTTAATAAAACATTTTTGAAACATACAAAAAACTGAACAAAACTGATTTATTTAAGTAAAATAATTTAAAAAATTAAATAAGAGAAACATTTTCAGCTCATAAATATGATAATATTGCGCTAATGCAAATTATTTAATTATAAAAAAAAGTAATCCTGCGAGCTGTAGTTTTATTTATAAATATGTCAGCCAAAGTGTCAAGATTTATCTCGTCGGCCAGTTCCCTATTTACGTTTACAATTGCGTGGTCGTTCAATCTTCTTTGGGTCATATTATTTCTGAGGTACGTTTTTAAGCGCCTCAAAGCAGAAAAGGAACGCTCTGCTGTACATGTTGAAACTTCTTCTTAAGGTGCCATATCCGTTAGCGAATGTTGGCGATCATGTTGGCTATGATCACTTTGTCGACTGCTGCTCTGAAAAGTGATCCTGTTGTCTGTCCAAACCATTGCCTCAGGTTCTTCAACCATGAGGTTCTCCTTCTTCCAGGGCCCCGCTTGCTTTCGATCTTTCCTTGTATGATCAGGTGTAAGATGTTGTATGTGTCTGGCTGTCTCATGATGTGCCCAAAGTATGATAGTTTTCGTATTTTGATTGTTCGTATGATCTCTTTGTCTTTTTTCATTCTTGCTAACACTTCTTCATTTCGTACGCGATCCATCCAACTTATGTGCAGCATACGTCTGTATGTCCATAATTCAAAGGCTTCTAGTCGTTTTAGGGAAGTCTCTGTTAGCGTCCAAGCTTCTACTCCGTAAAGAAGGACTGTGAATACATAGCAGCGTACTAAGCGCATTCTCAGTTGTAAATTGATGTCATGACCACACAACACTTTTTTTAGCCGTGTGAATGCTGCATGTTGAAACAGGAATGGTCAAATCGATTTTAACCAATATTACAATTTACTTTCGGCTTAGACCGCGTCGTCATTTGGGAACTACACCCTGCATAATCAGGTAAGGACCGACCTGTAGCTTGTCTGCCTTTAGAAGCATTTGCTCTAGAAGTTTGAGCAATATTTGTTCGTAGGCCCTGCCTGTCTAAACAGGGCCGTGTGCTTAGATTATTTGAACCTTGGAGTGGACAAGGATTTGATCTTAATGTATTTTGTTTGCTAGGACAATAATACTTAATCGGCTTATACTTATTAGCTGTTTGTGAACCCATACAAACTAATGTTTCGCAAGACATTGCAGCTTGCATCTTTAGAGTGAATAAAACACTGAATTCAAATCCGGGAAGCGGAGGTATTTAAACCTCTTTAAGCCGGTCGGGCAGAATGGCGGAGTTCTGGTTGGCTGTCACAGTTGGGCAAAGACGGATTCGGTGGAGCGTGACCGTGAGATCGATGATGCTTAATAGTCCTTAGAGGATAAATTACTGGAGTTCAAGCTTTTTATGTCATTTTATTCTTCGTTTCACTTTCATTCTTAGTGCTGCTCATAGTGCCCCCTGTGGGCTGGGAGCTGATGACGATGGTATGTTAATGTTTGCATTCGATGAAGATGAATCTAATGGATCAACTTTCTTTTCTGTTACACGAATTACAAATTTGTCCATTTTAACTAATTCAAAGATGTATGTGTTAGCAACAATCAAAGGATACTCGTCGCTCTTTCCCGTCCGCGTTCACTGTACGAATGCCGCTGCGGCGACGCGCACACATGCATTTCGCCCTGCGCAATCGAGTTCTGATTTCTCACAAATACTTAATTGCAATACTTCTTAAACGCTACCATATGTCACAATACTTCGCAATGTTTGTCGCCGTTGATTCGCACTCATCACTTTTAGGAGTATTTTCTCTATTTAATTTTTATTTAAAAATTATTATTTTATTTTTAGTTTAATTTATTTAATTTTTTTTTTAATCTGGCTCAGGGGTGCTCCGCAGCCCTGAGAAATTTCTCAGGGGTGCTTGAGCCCTGGAGCACCCACGTAGTCGGCGCCTATGTACAAAATCGGTCTTTTTAGCCAAATTAGCGTTTTTTAGCTTTCGGAACCCTCTTGCTTTTATCAGCAATAAATTTAAAACACATCAGGGCCTTTTCGCGATTCGCAAGAAAATCGAGTTATTTTTCATAATTATTCTTAGTTTTCTTCCCATTTCGTTTGCGAATACTAATTCGCTTAGTTTCCAATCCCGAGAACATGTGAAAGCAGGAAATTCAGAATCGAGACTATTTTATTTGCATCTTGTTGATATGACCTCTGTCAAATAAAACACTGAAATTGAAACCTCTTTACTTTGCATTTCTAGAGAGTTTTCCTTTTACCAAAGTTAATGGATAATATTTTATTACCCTGAAATATTCTGCTGCGACAAAAAGATATCTTTTATGAATTTTTTATGAACGCAGTTTCCTTTCTGAAAGGCTTCATGTGATGGTCGAATATAGACGTAGAATTCGAAATGATTTTTTTTCTAAATAATAAAAGATGTTGGGTATTTCGTGTGCGTCTCGATAAAAATGAGCACATTTTTGTATTTGTAATGTTAATTATGTCAAGCGTGCTAATAATTGGAAAAGTGTGAAAAGAGCGAAAAGCCTTTGAAATGATAGCAATCTTGTTACGATAGTAAAGAAATAAAATAATTAAGACGTAGAGCCGTTAAGCATTTCAAGGTCGTGAAATAAAAGAGCTATACGAGTTTGTTTTTAACAGAAACGCGATACCAATTAAACAAATTCATTAAAAAGCTGCCGAGTAAGCTCCCAAACGCAGAAAATGTATACAGTAGTTAATTCTTATTATACGATTACTTGGATGCTTCTCTTAATGCTCTTTTCTTTTTTTACAGTCTTTATAACGTTAAATTTAAGCTTTATTAAAGCCCAGTTTCAGCAGTTTGTAAATATTTGATAAGGCATAGCATATTAAGAGGACTCAATACATCGAACACACTTTGTCGAAGTAAGGAGTTTTAAGAACTGACAAGAGGCTTTCATTTATTATGTTTTAAGTGTTTATAAATAATAAGCTTTTGAGAGATTTTTACAATGAGGCATCGTTCTATTTATAAATTCCATATTTAATGAGTATCTGTATATAAAATACTTAATTACTTCAACAATATTTATTTGTTTTAACCTTATACGTATTTCGGCATGTTTACATGCCATTGTCAAAGGTTATATGTAAAAGTAAACAGTTAGTGTTGTTTTAGCAATAGAACTTTGTGACTTATCTTGGTAATCGTCTGCAGATGACTTGATTTCTTATTTCAAAATGCCCAGTAGAGGAGAATGTAAGAGATCAGTTTGCTCATTCATTAAAGGTTCAGTTTTTAAATGTTTGTGAATTTCAAAACCATCTTTTTGGAAATAAATGTTATTATTAAAAGTAAAATAATTTTGATTGGTGCAAAGTTCAAATAATTGAATCACAAAGCAAGCTAGTTAGTTTTGATGTTACTAATATGTTTTCCCAAATACCTCCTCAAGAGTGTATTCCTTTGTTAAATGATATTCTTATTAACAAAAATGTTGAGTTAATAAAACGGACTGAGTTGATTCAATTATTTGAACTTTGCACCAATCAAAATTATTTTACTTTTAATAATAAAATTTACCCATGGGAAGTCCAATTTCACCTCTTTTAGCTAACATATTTATGGAAAATCTAGAAGATCAAATATTCGAATCAAATCAATCTGAGAAAGTTATAGTTTGGTTTCGTTATGTTGATGACATTTTAGCATGTTTTAATAGTTCATTTGATTTAATTAATGAATTTTTAATTTTTATTAACAGCTTGCACCCAAACATAAAATTTACACTAGAAACTGAACAAAATAAGTCCATTAA
This sequence comes from Ctenicera cuprea, assembly GCA_958336395.1. Lineage (NCBI taxonomy): Eukaryota > Metazoa > Arthropoda > Insecta > Coleoptera > Elateridae > Ctenicera > Ctenicera cuprea. The sequence goes on along the minus strand of OY284495.1, from coordinate 26,383,893 downwards.
CTTTTTAGATTTAAACATAAAAATTAATTCAACTAATAAATTTGAGTACTCAGTGTTTAGAAAACTTACACAAACAGACATTACAATACCACACGATTCTTGTCACCATAAAACACATAAACAAATTGCATACAGTAATGGTTATAATACTAAACTTATTGATACATTAATTAAAGAAAAAGATTATAAATTAGCCATTCAAAAAATTTATCCGAATACCCTAACTTCGTTCGATACAATTAAATATGCTTCGATCCCATATTTTGGTGACAAATCAGAAAAAATTGCTAAAATTATAAACAAAACAAATAAATATAAAGTAAGCTTTAAAACAACTAGGAACATCTTAAACACTTTGTTTTAATGCAAAATCAAAAACAGACGATTTGCTAAAACCAGGCATTTACAAATTAAATTGTTCGCATTGTAATTAGGTTTATATAGGCCAGACAATTAGAAATTTTAATATTAGGTATAAAGAACACGTACATTGTTACAAATACAAACACCCACATAAATCCAATTACGCTAAACACTTACTAGAACAAAATCATTCAATGACATCTAATAACACCATAAAATGTTTACACTTTTGTGATGATCAACGTAAATTAGATATACTAGAAGCTTTTGAAATTCACAAACATTTAAAACCTGTACCGTTAACGAATGAGCAAATTGATCTCTTAAATTCTCCTCTAGTGGACATTTTGAAATAAGAAATCAAGTCATCTGCAGACGATTACCGAGATTAAGTCACCAAGTTCTATTGCTATAACAACACTAACTGTTTACTTTTTCATATAACCTTTGACAATGCATGTAAACATGCCGAAATACGTATAAGGTTAAAATAAATAAATATTGTTAAAGTAATTAAGTATTTTATATACAGATACTCATTAATGAGGCATCGTTCATTCTTCTTAAAGTTGTATTTCTATCGATTGCCCTCAAAAGCACGTTTTCAATCAATAAGTGCTTACAATAGGGGCTAAAATAGTTGGAAGACAAAACAAAATTTTGTCGTGTTGGTCCATTGTTCCAAATTTCGACTAATAGCATAATCAATTGTTAATTCTGTCCTTTTGTTATCTGATTTATTTTGAAGTATATTGTGTTATATAATCGTATTTGAAGGTAAAGAAGTCTAAAGCTTAATTAATAAATTTTGGGTTGGGAATTTCTCTCTCATTATCTTTTGATTCTATTTAACTTTAGGAAGTTTTTTTAAACTTTAATAACGCAGATTTATCTTATATTTAGAACCTTTTATAGCAGTTCTTAATATTACATATAAAAACATTAGCATTTTATTTTTTACTTTGGAGAATATACTACACAAAACATCACGCTCTTATCCTCGTTTAACCTAAATGCTTTACGTATCTTCATCTTTTTCTACGCATATTAAAATTCTATTACTAAAGCTTTTAAGGTACTTTACTTGATTTATTTTTTAATTTGTTCCCAAAAGAACACATTGCAACAAGTGACATGTTTAAAATAGTACAGGCTTTCCTGAAAACGACTATATCGATTATAGTTCGACTAAGACGTACCTAACCTAACAACTGTATCGATTATAGTCCTATACGATTTAAAACATATTGCACTCTTGTTAATTTGTACTTTTCTGCGCTTGGAAATTTTTTTGTAACTTATAAAACATTTTTTTATTAAACGAGTATCTGTATATAAAATACTTAATTACTTTAACAATATCTATTTATTTTAACCTTATACGTATTTTGGCATGTTTACATGCCATTGTCAAAGGGTATATGAAAAAATAAACAGTTAGTGTTGTTGTAGCAATAGAACTTTGTGACTTATCTTGGTAATCGTCTGCAGATGACTTGATTTCTTATTCCGTTAGTATGCTAGTTTCAATTTGTCAATATTACAATTTACTTTCGGATTAGACCGCGGCGTCATTTGGAGAATACACCCCGCATAATCAGGTAAGGACCGACCTGTAGCCTGTCTGTCTTTACAAGCATTTGCTCTAAAAGTTTGAGGCCTGCCTGCCTAAACAGGGCTGTGTGCTTAAATTATTTAAACCTTGGGGCAGACAAGGATTTGATCTTAATGTATTTTGTTTGCCAGGATAATAGTACTTAATCGGCTTATTAGCTGCGTGTGACCCTAGACAAACTAACGTTTTGTCTTGCGAAACATCTACAAATTTACAAATTTTGACTTTAAAATCAGAATGGAAAGTTTGTAATTGTTCGTTGACTTAAATAATTTAATTCGACATTGGCCAAAAAAAACGATTATTACTAAATTTTCTAAATTTTCAAAACATTCTCAAAATTTTCAAAAGTTTTTAATAACGTAAATTTTTTATTTTTTGATTTTAATTTTAATATTATAGTTTTTTTTTACAAAAATTCATTATTATCAAAATTTTTACAAGTTTCAAAATATTTTTGAAAATTTTATGTTCAAATGTTTCGAAATTGTAATTTTTTAAAATTCTTCTAGCCGTGAAACCTTTTTGAGATTTTCATATTTTTACTATTTTTGAAAATTTCGATATGAACTTTTTAAAAACCTGAACATTTCTTTTTAATATTTTCAAAAACTTTTTGAAATTTTCTAAATTTTATAAAATTAACAAAAACTTAAAATTTCAATTTTTCTTAAACATAATTTATCAATTAATCAAATTAGTGTAAAAAATACAAGGTGTTACACTAAAAAAAATTAAGATATAGTCGTTTCCGCTTAAACCAGAAGTCGGCTATTTTGTTTTGTAGGCTCAAAATACTCGTCATCATAAACTGTAGAACTTTACTTATAAATTTTGTTCTACCGCTATTAATAAATGAGCAAATCAACTGGCCCTGAATTTAAAATCAACCTGTATACTTCGTATAGACTGCTAATTGTTTTTTACGTGTCACTAACATCTGTGGCGACGCATATAGTTAAACGGTAAAGCAGCGAAACCATCGGCGATTACTAAGTGCGACGAAGAAAAAATAGGCAACTAATGAGTGCGACAAAAAAGGGGTATAATGAGCGGGTCAAGTGTATATCCACGTATCCATGGTTACGATGTAACACTCTTTAGTTGCTTATTTATTTTTTTTGGCACTCATTCATTGCCAATGAGTCTATTTTTTGCCGTTTAGCCATATTCGGCGAGTAGATTCAGCATTAGAAAATAAAAAAAAAATTTATAATAAATTATAGTTCACTAGCAGTCCATACAAAGTATAGCGTCCGTCCTATAAATTCGCTCCGCGCAGCAGCGCTGTTATTATAAATTATAAGTTCATAAAATCATATATCAGATTAAATGACATATAGAACTATTTTTTTGGTGTTTTTTAATTTTTTTTATATCCTTAACAGTTTTGATGTTACGGCGCAATTGTCATTATTATTAGAATAATTGGAAAAAAAAAGTAACAAACGGTATATACCGGGAGATCGAGAAAGGTTGTCCAAAAAAAACTACCTTCTAAGTAGTTATCAATGTTTCTTTCTAGTGTGATATTAGCCATACTGCGCAATACGTTTGTTCCGTCGTTTGTTTATGCTTGTTCCGTGTGTTTACGTTTCTTAATTTCACTTTATATTCTTGGACGCTGTTATTATTATACAAATAGTATTTTTCAATACTAATTAGGGATTGTTAAACGAAGTTTACAGTAAGTACAGTGTTTCCAATTAATTGAAAACAGTAATAATTGTTTGTAAATTTAAGGTTATGTATTCCGTTGAACACAACAAGCTCATTATTGAATCTTATTTCCGCAATGGCCAAAGCAATGAAAATGATGGTGAATGGAAATATTCAGTAAATTTGTGTGTAGATGAATTCGTTAATCGTTTCCCCGACGTCGACTTTGATTACGATAATCTAAGCAGGCATGTAAAGCGCATCGTACATCGTTTCCAAACAACGGGTAGTGTAGATACACAAAAATCTCCTGGAAGACCAACCCTTTTAACTCAGGACACATTAGAGGATATACAGACGCGTATCGAACGCACCCCTAAAAAACCATTACGACAGTTAGCGCAACAAACAGGTGTGTATTTTGTAAACTATAAATTTTTGCATATAAAATTTATTATAATTTGTAATTGCAGGGTTAAGCTATCGAACGTGTCAAAAGGCAGTAGGACGAAAACTGCATTTACACCCATATAAAATTTCAGTAATGCAAGAATTACTTCGTACCGATTATGAAAAACGTGTGCAGTTCTGCAATTGGTTTAACCAAAATTTAAATAACGATGAAATGCTGGATTCAAGTTTCTTTTCAGACGAAGCCTGGTTCCATCTCACCGGTTACGTAAATAAACAAAATTACAGGATGTGGTCTGCAGAGGCCCCTGGTGAATTTTTACAAACTCCACTGCATCCGATAAAGATTGGCGTGTGGATTGCCATCTCCAGAAGACGCATAAGTGGTCCCATTTTTTTTTGAAGATACCGTAACAGCTGACCGCTACATCGGAATTCTAAACACATTTATATATCAGCTTCACGATGATGAATTACGTCAGGGATATTTTCAGCAGGATAATGCACCTGCACATACAGCCCTTCGAACAAATTAATATATACAACAATTTTATGACGATCGTATCATTGTATTTCCCCCACGGTCACCCGATTTGACACCCCTGGATTATTTTCTTTTTGGGCATTTAAAGAACACGATATATCAGACCCCCATGCACACACTTGAGCAACTGAAGGATGCTATTACTGCCGCTACTGCAAATATAACTGTGCAACAGCTACAAAATGTTTTTAACAGCATGAAAAGAAGAGTAGGGTGCTGTATCAACAATAATGGGGCTCATTTCGAACATGAACTGTAATTACTAATTACTAATTTTGTTAATTTATTTTTGTAAAATTTAATATTCTAATTAGTTAATAAAACAAATAATGTTCTAATTAATTCCATTATTAACCGTAATTAAAACTGATTGCAAATAACTTCTTATTTTCATAATTATTTTCCTCTTTTGAATCTACCAGAAATTGCTAACTTCATTTCATACATGACAGCACCATGACAGGTGGAGGATGTAAAGATTGATATACTCTCTGTAGAAAGTAGTTTTTTTCGGACAACCTTTCTCGATCTCCCGGTATAGTCAAAGACTTTTCTTCTAAGCAAATTACCAATTCTGATCACCAGTTTACCAATTCTACTTTCACTAACATACTAACGCCTTCATTGATTATAGTCCTACAACAGTTGAAAAATACAGTGTGAGTTTTAAAACAATTAGAATGGTTACATTCAGCAGACTCAACTGTTGACTAAAATTCTGCTGAATGCATATGATAACTAAACATTGCTCAACTTTTTCTCTTTGATGGCTACCCATTTTTTGGAGCATAAATAAACTACGCTACCTTGTTGCTACCAGGTATCGCTCACACCTGCTGAATTCAACAAATGCTTTAATTTATTCGCTCCGTGTTTGTGACTAACATCAACGACATCTACCGGTGAGTTGTAAAACTTTTGGTGTGAACCCAAAAGTGACAACTAACAGTAAACATTATTTAGATTCGAAACCGGGTTTTCTTCATGGAAGACAGTTGCCTTAAGTATGTTGCTACAGAGACGTTACAAAGCATTATTGTTACTCTCGCATTAAAAGAACACGACTTGAATTTATTAATATTTATTTAGATACTTGCTAATAACAATAATACAGATTTAAATTCTTAGCCAAAGTAGCTTATGATACATAACATCTTGAAAATTGTAATTTTCCATGTATTTTGCATATTGTTCAACTTTCCTGGGAAACCCCGTATGTAATGTCTTTAGGCGGTATAACCTGATTCATTATAGTCCTAAAAAAATTGTAAATGAGTGTAAATAAAAAAAACATATATACAGACGAATTGAGAACCTCCTCCTTTTTTTGAAGTCGATTAAAAAATAAATACTGTAATTTATGCCCCCCGTACGTATGACCAACAGCAGCGACGCCTACCGGTGAGTCGTAAAACTTTTGGTGCAAAACCCAGTGTTGTCAATATGTGGGGAATTCCCCAAAACGCTGCGAATTTAAAATCTTTCGGGAAATTTTTTGGGAATCGCGTTCGCGATTGTAGTTGTAGTTTGTAGTTGGTATTATTGTCTTGTAACTATTCTCAAGCTGTTTGCTGAAATGACGAGTTTGCTTGATGACGTCATTGTTGTCTAAGCCAACGCGAGTGGTTGCTGCTGCGGGGAATTTCTATTAATTGTAGCAGGGCAAATGATTAATGCTATTGGCAACACTGGGCCGTAACCTAACCACAGCACAGATTTCTATACAGTTAATTGTTTCACCGTCTGTCTATAAAGTAACCCCCTCCCCAAACTAGCTTTTGAACAGCTTGATATGTTACTACAACATTTTATGTGCTTTAATGGGAAATGAAATACTATTTTTTAGCCAATAATTTAATTTTGTATCATTCAAAATGGCGGCTGGACGCCATTTTGAATTTGTTTTTTAAATATAAAAGGGTGCCGAGTGACACCTCATTTGAAAGGTCTCTTAGTTCTGCGTCTGATCCTAGAGTTTCAAAGAAAAATATTGGGCCATAACAAAATGGCGGATTTTAATAAATGGACTCACTTAACTCAAAATTGTTTTTATTTTTTTATCCAGTAGTTCACTTTTTCATTAGCAGGACAAAAGTTTCCCAGAAATATCTTAGGTGGCTGGAAATAATATTGAACAGGCCTGTTTCTGACTTTCTCAACGGCGGGGGCCTGCTCGTTCTCCAGATTTAACTCCCTTAGATCTTTTTCTATGGGGATATCTGAAATCGAAAGCGTACAGAACCCGTCCAGAAACAATTGAAGAACTGGAGCAACGCATTACAGATGTTTACAGATATATCACTCCAGAAACTTATAAAAATGTAAAGCAGGAATTTCATAACTGGTTTTTTGATGTGCCAAGAAGAGAATGGTGAACATTTCGAACACTAAATTTAATTTCTTTTTGCTTTAATTCTTAGTTTTTTAAAATATACTTCTTTATCTTCAACCATTTGTCATTTTGTTATGGCTGAATATTTTTTTTTGAAACATTAGGATCAGGCGCAGAACTAAAAGACCTTTTAAATATAATGTAACTTGATTTCTCTTTCTTAAAAAAAATTTAAAATGGTGTCCAGTCGCCATTTTGAATTATACAAAATCTAATTATTAACTAAAAAATAGTATTTAATTTACTATCACAGCGCACCAAAGTTGGTGGTAAAATATCAAGTAGTTCAAAAATCAGTTGGGGGGGGGGGGCGTTACTTTATAGACACAGTGTATATCAAAAGTTTGTCTGGTGGAGCTAATGATCATTTACACGTTAAAATGTTTTTTAATTAAAAAGAAATTTAAATCCTCGAAAATATGAATTATGTAAAAGTTCGCTAGACAAAAATGTTTGACCACAAAATTGAATTTATTGAACTGAATTTACAAGAAATTTTTAAATAACAACAAGAACCACATAAACATAAAATTTTATATGTTAGATTTCCCAAAAGTGTTATAAAGATAAGACAATAAAGCTCCGGACTTCCGTACGAAAAGTCACAGGAACGTTTTGAATTTCAAATTAGCTTCTTCTACATACCAGGTGTTTATTTTAGAGCGGCTTAAGAGAAACTCCGCCAAAAGAACTAATCATTTATAGTTCCGCCTAGCTTTCCACTATTAGACGTGACCGGAAGTTGCGGCAAGCTCAATAAGCACCGCATTTTGCGCGCAAAGCTTTAGGAAAAGCCGCCGGCGAAGCTTTATGGTATCGGAATTTATAGAGAGCAAGAGGATGAATTACCCTGGGAATTGAGAGCCATTTTAAGGAACGTATTATTTTTTCCATGTCTGTTTCTGCCCCTGAATCACCATTGATCAAGACCAAATTGGGTTTACCGTTTTTATTTTTCGATGTATTACCTTTGGGAAAACATTCTACCGGGGAAAAACAACCTGGAGAAACTTTGTTAAGTGAGATTAACGATTTAGCACGTCTTGATGAATTTTGTTATGCTTAAAATTGTTAAAAGCGCACTGAGAGGTTTTAATTTTAACAGCACGACATCAAGTTTGTTTAAGTTGCGAAAATTTGCATTTGGAGTCGTAATGACTGTCATTATTCCGGCCCAAACAACAATTTGCATTGAATTAAAAAGTTTTTGCAATTTTAACGAAAATTCAGTAATGGAAAGACAGGACGATATATATTATGTCGTAATTGATTCTGTTGGGGCTGCTACAAGCGCATAAATTATTTAAAATTCTGGAAAATTCAGTTTTGTAGGAAAATTTAAGCAAATTTTTGAAAATAAATCACCATTGTTTAACAAAAGTGGATGCAGTTTTTCCCCAAATTTAGGTTGGTAGTTATAATTATTGTAAACATTGCTCGCTGCAATGGCCCATGCTTAGTACAAACTGTGGGTTTTTATGCAGAAATAAGTGCAATGAAATTTCTTTACTGCAATAGCATTGAGCTAAAAATTATTTAAAATGTATTTATTTTTTAATTTTCATTTCAAACAAGTGTGCTACATCTAATGGCTAAACTTTTTGTCTTCCTTGTTATTGTAGTTCCAAATTCCACCGCCAGACGGGAGCCACTTTGTTGGCGATCGCGGATACCTTGGCAAAATTTAACAGGTCTACCAACAGTTAAGTTCATTTAGAAAAAAATTACAAACTTAATAATTATCAAATTGGTCATATGACGTAATTTAACGTCAACATATGACGTCATTAGGTTGTGCATATCACGTCTTTTATACGTCATTTAGACGTTAAGAACAACGTGAAGGATGACTAAAATAAAACACTATTAATACGTGACCTGTCTGTTTTAGATTTTTTAGCATTGGAAAAATTGAATAGGTCTACCAACTACTGTTAAATAATATATTTGGGCAAATAATAGAAAAAAATTTTATCGTCAAAAACGAACAAGTAACCTTAGCTAGTACCTATAATCCTGTAAACAGTATTACAGTATCAAAATAACTTTTTCGAGTTAAGACCCATTTTATATTTGTTAGGCCTATTTTGGCTTGGCAAAGCATCCGTTAACTATATCTAGGAAAAAACAAAAATCATCAAATTTAAGTTGATAGCTGTAATTTGATAAACAGGATTACAGGGCTTAAAATTAATGACTAGGTTTAAAATAGTTTCATATTGTTTCGAATTTTTAGTCTGTTAACTATAAACAAAGTAAACGACCAACGCGCTTTGTCTGGACTCTTCTATATACTTTTATTTTGCTATGTTCAAAAGTATTTATGCATTACGCGTTGTAGCCCCACAACAGTGGCAGTATAGTCGGCGTCGAGATAATTAGTTAAAAGGTAACTATCGAAATCCGTGGGCTATGCCTAAAGCTTTTTTTGTTTTTTTTCTGATTAATAAATGAGCTAATTAAGTAGTGTAGCAAACCACGAATCGATGTGTCAATTTTATGAATTCTATAGGGATATCTGTAATTCTGCATATTAAATGCGGATTCCTTCGACCTGTCTCAACTTTAGAGGAATTCTGAAGATTATAGAACCCAAGCGGCGCGCGAAGGTTCTTATGTTTTTCACCTAAAAACCGTAGCCGTAGCCCACGGGTGCAGTTAATTCTTCCCCAAATGCGAGTTGGCAGTGTAAACGCAGCAGTTAGTCACTAGCGCGTTTGTTACTGTAACTAGAGTTCTTAATATTACAGTAAAGTTTACTTTCTGTTTGTTAATTCTTAGCCTATGCATTATTAAACATGAGCATAATCTCCTGAGGTGGCACAATTTAATACAACGTAAATTTGTAATGCAGTTGCATTGGGCACCGAGAGTAAGGAGTTCCCGCTGATGACGGCCCCGATGTAATTTTTGCCAGATTAACTTTTAAACGGCATGTTACATACAAAGCCACCAGGGTATCCTGGACCTGAAAGCGAATGTTTGGAAAAACATGGGCCTAAAACCAAACATGGTACATTGGCTGCACACGATAGTGATTGTCTCAACAATCACATACTCTTCCTTGGTGTGGTGGCACAAGGCAATAAATATTTTAATACAAAACAGGCTAAGTAAATTACAGGGCATAGAAATAACGAGGGCAATATCTACTTCATCAACAACCGCGCCGCGTTAGAAGTCATACTAAATCTACCTCCCTTCTACCTACAGGTAGAAACGGAGGAGAGACTAAAAGCGTACCGACTGCAAATAAATGGAAACAAGAGATGATCTGTTATCTAAGAGATCATACCGAAGTCTTTAAAATAATAAGTAAAAAACTAGATCTTACAGATGCAGTCAGATAAAATCATCCGACTTTCGGAAACCTTTCGAAATACTTATACCAGAACAGGACGAGTGAAAGGAAGATAAAGTGTTTACCAAACTAAATGAGAACGTCGTATGATATACTGACGGTCATTTACGAAGAAAGACTCGGCAAAACCTGTAGCACAAACCTGGGCCGCTTTGCAATAGTGTTCCAGATCGAAATCACAGCTATTCTTACCTGTGCCTAAGTTATGATGCAGAGATCCAACAGAAATAGGAGAATTTACATTATGACTCAAAGGCAGGCGGCGATGAAAGCGCAGATGACATGCCAATTTAATTCTAAATTGGTTTTAGAACGCTACACGAAACTGGTAGTACTGGAGAAACACAACAGGCTACGCCTAATGTGGGTACCAGGGCACCAAGGAGTACCTGGTAATAAGGAACCAGACAAGCTATCAAGAGCTGGCAGTGCAGAACAGCTAATAAAACCAGAGCCAACCTGCGGGTTAGCCTACAGCCCCGTTAGAGAGCAGACTAGAAGCTGGCTAAGAAACACTTACCGCAAGTACTGGGCACCAGGGCATAAAACATTCCTAGTCCCTTGTCAGGGGGCCCTCCAAGAAAGTGGCTGAAAACTTCTTACATTTAGTAGGGAAAAACTAATGCATACAGCAAAAGTCTTAACTGGACGTTGATGTATGAAAAGACGCCTACACTCAATAAGACTCCCAGAAAACCCACGTCGCAGGTTCTGCAAAAAGAATGATGAGATACCTCTTCTCTGTTTATGCTATTGTGGGGTAATAACGGTCCGCAGACTAAGACACTTTAGAGTACCAGAACTAGAACCCAAAATGATAAGAATAATAGCCTGAGCTAAGTTGAGTTATGACTGAGGACATAATAAGCTTTTTAGACCGCGGTGCTTGGAACAAGCAATGAATATCAACCCTGCGGAGAAAAAAAAAGTTCTTGGAGTATTTTTTCGTAATGGTGCTGTCGATATCAGCCGACTATGTTAAAATAATACAAAGAAATAGTAGAATTGCAAATTTGCTTATCTGTGGCGAAAACTGTAGCGGTTTGCTGCACAAAAGAATATACGCCTTATATAATAGACGCGTAAATATGTGGGTTTCGTATCAGATGCGCCTCACCATTAAAAGTTGCGACAGGTGAAAAAGATTCGGACTTAGTATACCGGGTGTAAACGAAACATGGTTCATCTATCTTTTTTCATTTATTTATTAAGATAAACGAATGAAATTTGGTATATGTAATATATCCATAATATTTAATTATTTGATAATATTGGCAATCAGACGAAGCTGCGAAATACAAAAAATCGAGGAGTGGATCGAGAAAAGAAGATCAGAATGGAATAGCCATATATCAAGGATAGACGATACCAGAATAGTGACGAAACCTCGAGACCTAGGGGTGAGAAGTTCACCGGGTAGACCAAGAAAGAGATGGAAAGATGTGCTGGCGTAAAACAAGCTATTAGCTTATAGAGAAGAAGAAGAAGAAGAAGAAGAAGAAGAAGAAAGAGAAGGCAATTTTTTAACACTTCCGGTTTTGCCGAAAGTAGTTATAACTTTCTTATTTTCAATATGTTTAGAATAGTCTCAATGCACATAAACTATTTTTCGTATTTTGTTCGTTCAAATGTTTTAAACTGATTCGCGCTATATTTAAAATTCAAATCTACATTTTTATAAAGAAAACGTTGTCAATTGCTATTTATTTACTGTCTACTTGATTTGTATTTGTTTTTGTTAATAAACTGCTTTTGTCTTTTATTTTTAATGTTGTGATGTTATTTTGTTTAAAAGTATAGCGACTGTAGTTGAGCGTAGTTACGTCTTTGTTTAACAACTAATTAAAACTTAGTTTTACTGGATCAAAATGTAATAAAGTATTGAGTAATGGGTATCGTTGCAACCGTTAGGAAGTGCTCGTTCCGAAAAACAATATGAACAAATATTGTTCCATTTGACATTTTTAACTTTTTCTCAAAAAACTGTTTTTAAAGCGCCCAGGATCGACAGATACGAACAGCAAACGTTAATAAACAATTTTGTGGTAACGCCTTGCTGCCTAGGAACAGTTTTATGCCCGTCTTGACACTCTAGACGCAAAACAAAAAAAGTAAGTAAAAGGTGTCAAAAAATCAATTGAAGTACCACTCGTATGCAAAATTTCCTTCAGATTTCAAATATCTAAAAATATATAAGATGTTGTATTTAAAATAAGAAAGCTATGGTCACTTCCGGCAACACCAAAAGTGTAAAAAAATTACTAATACCATCAAATAATTGAATTTAATATATATATTATCCACACTCAATTTCATTTGTTTATCGTAATAAATAAAGAAAAAAAAGGGCAAACCGTGTTTCGTTTACACTTGGTATAGATATAGTGCAAGTCAATAAATTCAAACATGGTAAATGCTTTTTTTTGCATCCGTTTAGACTTTTAATCCTAACTTAAATGTAATTTAATTTAGGTCCAATTTTAAACTTAGCTTTAAATTAATATTCAAATTAATAAATCCAAACATGGCAAAAGTTATTACTGTTTTCTTAGTCTACATTTTACACCTGTATTTACATGTAACAAATTTCAGTAATAAAAACTTAAAAAATTAAACCAAGCCGGTTTTATTACTTTAGCTGCGTTAAGCACCTTGCTTGGAATTACCCAGGAAATATCACAAACTCCTCTGAGAAGCAAAAACAAATTATCTGGATGCCAACTATACACCAAAACACGCACAGTGATATTACTCTATAAAAGCCAAATGCAACATGTCGTACAGATACCGGAAGATATCGAAATAGATTTCGTTGGATTAAAGAAAACTAAAGACGGGAGGACAAATTCGTCCTCAAAATTTGTATGAGATGGATAAAATTAAGTCTTTTTTTGCTGCATCTAAAATTTAGCTGTGAATTAATATTCTACTATCACTCATAAGCAATGATGTTCTAAAATCTTCTATCAGATTGTGTTTTCAAATTTAAGAAAATTAATTTCGGAAAAAAATGCTACCAAAAAGCATATCTAAGTTTTGCTTCAAATTTCGAATTTTTTTTAAAGCTTTTTTTCCAGAGAAACTTTTGACATATCCGTGCATTTCAAAGCACATCAAAATCAGCTCATCCGCATGCACGAGATACGAGAATTAGCCACATACCCACCCACCCATCCACCCACAGACCGACAGACAATTTTAAAAGCCATGTTTTGGGTTCCTGGGGCTCCGGAACATGTATTTCCGTTAAAATTTCAAAATTGAATAAAATCAGTAGTTTCCCGTACCGAAAGCTAAAAATATAGTAACGTAGAAAATAAATAAATATTACTGTCTTTGTTAATTAAATTTGAAAAATCATGCTATTGTTAGTAAATCATTTTAGATCATAAAATATGAGATTGCATTTTTTTAATATCCAGAATTATTTCCCTTTTATTGTTTATAATCTATTAAGAAATTTCGATAATAGGTTAGTAACGATCTTTATTATTAGGTAGCTACTTTATGCAATCTAACTATTGATATTAAATCACAGATATTAATTCGAATTCGATCTTTATCAATCCGGATTGTTCTAAATACCCTTTTATCTAAGAGTATCTTTCATTGACAAGAAAATTGATATTTTCATGTTCAAAGTCACATTATCATTCTTAGAAAGATAGTTCTCAAAGATACCGCCACCTTTAAATAAATGAAAAGCCTAAGAGTGACAAATGAATAGAAATAGGACGATAAAAGGCCCCCTGGGGTCGCTGATAAAGCTTAGAAGCAGAAATATGTTTATAATAAATCAATAAAATATTTTTTTTTAAATATGTACATTAATTGTCGGCTTATTTTCGCTGCTAATGCTAATCACCGACACCAGTGGATATAGAGCTAATACAGTGTAGGTATTTTAATTCTTTTTTGTTCATTAGGCAACTTTCAAACCAATTACTTGAAGCAATTACCAAAAAGGAGCAATCAATAATCTAAAGTTATAACAATATTATCCATAATCCATTAGTTAATTGTTTACGTTCTTTCCACTTTCTGTAGTCAATATTTGTTGTCTTTTAATTAATTAACATTAGAGGTCATATTTGGCCAAGTAATAAAATTACATCACTGCTGTCGTCGGTCTAATTTTATTACATCTTAATTGCTTGATGAGCCCAAAGTGCCGGCAATTTGTTATTGTAACGACGCTCTGCCACTTTTTCCCTAAAGTAATTTATTAAAAATCTCGTGTGACCTGACAGCATTGTGAAGGCACAAGTTTTTTTGCAAAAAAAGGAAGGCGATTTGATATATTCAGCCACGACGGTTTTATTTTTGCTCCCCGGGAACGGAACAAAGGGTGGAAGGAAAAAAATAATACTTAATAATTCATGACCTACTGAGAAGTAAATTGAAATTTTAATTTAAATGTGCTGATGTTAGAAAACAATTCTCCTTGGAGGGATCTTAGCAGAATTAACATCTTTAATGGTCAGGGGTGGAATAAAATATTTTTGTAAAGCGATTGAAGTAACAACAGTAATCAATGCTAGGCCAATAATAATTAAATAAATATTGTGCCGTTTTACCAATTACAAGAATTACGGTTTAAATTGGAGCACTTCGCCTAGCTTTCTTATACTGTATCAAGTGTTAGTTATCACATTTTCAAAAGTTTTTTTTGTATCAACGTTTTATGCGCAAATAGTGACTACAGTTCGCACTACCCCTACCACCCTAGAGGGGGCGCAGCTGTTATCGTATAGTTGGCGTCAAGATTAAACATAAAATAATTAAAAACAACTAAAAACGATAGGACCAATTTGTCCACCAAATATTGGGCGGTAGCTGTAAAATTAACACGCTTTACTTTTGCGACACCTAACAATTAAATTTTAAACTTTATGCTTCTACTATTCATGAGTAATTTAGCTGAAACAAACATTTTTTTGTCCCCTGTTTATCAAATAAAGGGATATAAATTTTCGATTTTAAAAATTCATAGAAGGCGTCACAGAGAAATTTGGGAACTACGTAGCATATCTTTATTTCCATGAGCCTACAAAATGTAAAAGAAATCGTTTGGCCAGTTTTTGGGCAATATTTTTTAGAAATTTTTTAAGTCATTAGGTTTTATTTCTAAAAAGATTTGTTTCGATAGTGATATCGTGCTTCCGTAAGGCTATTATAGTGCCAAATTGCATTCCTATCTGTCAACTCGTTTTTGAGTAATAAGGCGTTAAATTCAACATTTTCAAAACTTTGTCCGCTATGTTAATGTTAGTACATTTGAAAAGAAAACATTCGCTTTGCCCTAAGGTCTTCTTTCAGATTCTGTTATGTTTTGGGTTTCTGGAGATCCAAAACATGTATTTCCGTCAAAATATCGAATTTAAAATTTTTCATGAAATCAATACTAAAAGTATGAGAAGGTAAAAAAGCGTACGGTGTACGTCGGGCATACATCTAGTTACGCTAAACCCTCATTAGAACACAATCATTCAATGGCATCTAATAACACTATAAAATGTTTACACTTTTGTGTGATGACAAACGTAAGTTGGATATACTAAAAGCATTTGTAATTCACAAACATTTGAAATCTGTACCTTTAATGAATGTACAAATTGTCTTTTAAATTCACCGTTATTGGACGTTTTGGAATGAGAAATCAAGTCATCTGGACGCAGATATAGAAAACCAAGATCAAGTTATGAAAATTTATTGTTCCTATAGCAACAACAAGAACAGCAAGAACTTTATGAAGACATAGAGAAAGGATTACAAGAAAATAAGACGCACTTCACTATTATAGTAGGTGATTTGAATGCGAAAATCGGACAAAAAGAAGAACCAGAGGAGAGGTGTATAGGTGAATTTGGACTTGAAAAAAGAAATAAAAGAGGCAACGAACTCATAGCCTTCCTGCTACAACATAACTTACATGCTATGAATACTTTCTTTGAGAAGAAGCCCCAACGAAAATGGACGTGGAGAAGCCCAGATGGCAAATACAAAAATGAAATTGACTTTATCATCACAAATCAAAAACATATAATAACGGACGTGTCAGTTTTAAATGCTGCGACTATAGGAAGTGACCACAGACTAGTTCGAGCAAAAGTAATTATGAACACAAAAATAGAAAGATTAAAACTGATCAACAGCACAAAACAAAGAATCTTAGATATGAACATACTAAAATCTAAGAGCTTACAATACCAAGCGGAATTAGAAAAAGAGCTTCAAAACTTACAAGGAAGACCACACAATACGATAGAATTGATGAATACGAATATTAAAAACGCAATACACAATTCTATCAGAAAGATAACACCAAAAAAGCTAACTAAGCAAAGAAAATTAAGCGAACCTACTAAAAAACTTATGACTAACAGAAGAAACATGAGGACGAACGGAAAAGGGGACACTCCAGAGTATTCAACTAGACAAGAAAATAAAAATTGAAATAAAGAAAGACGTACAAAAATATAAAAAAGAAGAAATCGAAAAAGTAATAGAGGGCAACGCAAACATGAAAGTGTTGGAGAGAAAACTTACAATAGGAAAGAAGAAAATATCAAAACTAAAAATGCCAGATGGGACCTAAACCACAAAAAGAAAAGAAATAATGTCAACAATTGAAGACTTCTATAAAAAACTATATACTATACGACTAACACCAAACCAACAAAAAAGCAACATACAAAGAAGAATTATAAATGTAGGATCTGAAGAAATACCAGATATAAACGAACCAGAACTGAGAAAAGCATTAAACCAAATGAAAAACCAAAAAGCAACTGGCGAGGATAAAATACTAACAGAATATATAAAAAATGGCAACAAACTACTAGTAAAAACAATTAAAGAGCTGTTTAATAAGTGCCTTACAGAGGGAAACATACCAGATGAATGGACAAATGCGGAAGTTATTATACTACATAAAAAGAGCGATAAGGGTGATCTAAAGAATTATCGACCTATCAGTCTTTTGTTCCATATGTATAAATTATTAAATAGGATCGTCACAAATAGACTAACCACTAAGCTCGACGAATACCAGCCGATAGAACAAGCGGGATTCCGAAAAGGATAAGGCACCAACGAACACCTACAAAGTTTAAAACTTACAATCGAAAGATGCCAAGAATGCAAGATGCCACTGATTTTAGCCTTCATAGATTATGAAAAGGCATTTGACACTGTAGAACTAAAACCTATTTTCGAAGCATTGGACGACTGTCGAGTGGATTCCCGATATTCCCAATTAATTAAAAATATTTATCAAGAAGCAACATTGCATATAAAAGCGGAAGGAGTGACTAATAAAATTAAATTGCAAAGAGGAGTCCGACAAGGAGACACACTTTCTCCAAAATTATTCACCCTTGCACTGGAAAACGTCTGTAAGAAGGTCGATTGGGCAAATAAAGGAATCAGAAAGCGGAGGTCGGCAGAAGAATTAAACTGGGGTGGTCAGCATATGGAAAACTGGCCTACATACTTGAATCCAAAAAATATCAAATAAAATCGAAAGTATACAACACGTGCGTTCTGCCGGTATTAACGTATGGTATTGAAGCTATAGTTTTTACTAGGAAGATTATACATAAATTAAAAGTTACACAGAGGAAGATAAAAAGAAGAATGCTACACGTCAGTTTAACGGATAAAATAAGAAACGTAGACATAAGAAACAGAACGGGACTAGAAAATGTAGCAACAAGAGCAGCAAAGTTAAAATGGAGTTGGGCCGGCCATGTCGTAAGATCGGAAAACGAAAGATGGTCTGGCAAGATGGAGAGATGACATTGCAGCAACCGCTGGGCGACACTGGAGAAGGATAGCAACGGACCGAGAAGCATGGAAAAACCTAGGGGAGGACTATATCCAGAAATTTATATTTTTTTTTCACTGCAAGATATTTATTTGCAATCTGCTACAATACAGCAATAAACAAATCGGATCATTAGAAGTTTTGGAACATCACTTTGACAATAACATGAGAGGGTAGACGCCCTTTGGCGTCTCCCACCTGAATTTCACTTAAACTAATTATTTATAGTTTATTCGTGATAACAATTTTAGCTCCGTTTAAAAACGGAAACGAAGGTCTAACGGCTTAACACGTTTGAGTCTACTCACTTGTTCACTGTTATCGAGAATATTTAACGCTAATGGGTTAGGGTGAGTTTCTAATCTCTGAAGATATTTTGCACTGCACTTAACTACCTCTTCTTGCACTGGTATTACTTTCAGATCTTGGCGGATTTCTCTGTTAGGAACGAAGTAGGGAGCATTTGTTATTATCCGAAGGGTCTTGGATTGAAATCGTTCAAGGATTTCAATATTTGATAGAGATGCGGTTCCCCTAAGTTGAATGCCGTAGCTCCATATTGTTTTATAGACAAGCAACTTATTGGTAAGTGAGAGTTTCGAGTTACGGCCTAACAACCAGTAGTATTTCTTTAACTTGAGGTTGAGTTGTTTTCTTTTTGTCCAAATGTGGGTTCTCCAGGTTAAGCCTTTATCAAGGTGCAGGCCCAGGTATTTCACGCTGTCCACTTGGGGTAGTGCTTGGCCGTTCATAGTAACTGCAGGCACGGTGCCTCTGCATTTAGTGAACGTGATTTGGACTGATTTCAGATCATTTATTTTGAAACGCCACTTTTCAAACCAGTCATTGACTTCATTTAGATGCTGTTGTAAAACTCGGGCTGTTGTGATAGGGTTATGGTGAGTTGTGAGAATTGCCGTATCATCGGCGTATGTGGCAGTAGTTGTATTAGGGTTTGTTGGCATATCAGCCGTACATAACAAATACAGTACCGGCCCCAGGACACTACCCTGCGGTACTCCTGATTTGATGGGGCATAGTTCTGAGATCGCTTCCCCGTATTTCACTTGAAAGAACCTTTCTTCGAGGTAAGATTTAATGATCATGAAGTACGTATGCGGGATGGTCCTCTTTAGCTTAAACAACAGGCCCTCGTGCCACACTCGGTCGAAGGCCTGGCTAACGTCGAGAAAGACTGCAGAGCAGTAGCCTTTATCTTCGAAGGTTGAATTGATCTTGTCTACTATTCTATGAACCTGTTCAACAGTCGAGTGCTGAGTCCTGAAACCGAACTGGTGATCGGGTATAAGTTGTTCGTTTGCTAGGATGGGAAAGAGCCTTTTCAGTAGTAGTTTTTCGAATAGTTTTGAAAGTATCGGTAGCAAGCTGATGGGTCTGTATGACGCAGGTTCATTTTGTGGTTTCCGGGCTTGTGAAGGAGAACTATTTGGGCGACTTTCCACTGGGGCGGTAGGAAACCAGTTCTTAAAACACTATTAAAGATGAGTGTGGTTTGCTTAGTGCCTTTACTGGGCAATTCCTTGAGTACTTGTCCAGTGATTAAATCGTAGCCTGGAGATTTCTTGCAATTGATGTTTCTGGTAATCATATCCAGAAATGGATTAATGTCTGAATAAAGAAAGAAAAGATAGCAACAACTGTTTACTTTTAATCTTGCCTTTGATAATGACGTGTAAACACGTTGAAATACGTATAAGGCTAAAACACAAAACCTGTTAACGTTAAGAATTGTTTCATTTACAATAAATTTCTTCTGCTAACTTAAAAAAAAGTAAAGTATTCGACGAAAGTAATCAAAAGTAAACAAAAATCATGCCGGCAGCTAGAGCCCTATTCTAGACTCGGGCGTCAAATTTTGCGTATACGTATATGACGTCATTGCATGTAATTTTATATGAGATGACGTCATTTTCGTATACGAAAAATTTAACGCTCAAGTCGAAAATAGGTCCCCAGGATCGAATCGAAGATGCCTCCCATCCGATGCGGGGTTGTTCGCCTCTACACCACGAAGTTTCGTTGCAGAAACACTTTTGAAATTGCTAAAAATGCTAGTATACTGTAATAGAAGGTCCTTGAAAAATTAATGCTGTCAAATCAAGTGCATGCGCAGTACAAAAGGCGTTTTGTTGCTTGATTAGACTCTCTTCGCGTTTAGCACTGTAAGTAGCGCCTTTGCTGCACGCGGATTTTGTTGGCAATCGCTTTATGCGACAGGCCGTATGCTATTAAAAAAATTAAGTCATGTTGAAAAATACCATTTTCAAAACTAATATTTTATCTGGTATGTTTTCTAGGTTGTAACTTGACTAGAATTGATTTGGGTGGGTCACGGCATTCTTAATAGTAAACAAAAATTGCCAATAAATATCTTTGGAATGTTAAAACTTTACTTAAATGGTATAGACAGACTCGGAATTTTATCTTAATTTTGAATACGTGAAAATATGCCAGGCGTTTCATTGAAAGTAAGAACGTCCATGTCATTTCCGTTAAAACCGGAAGAGAAAGTAGTTGAATTTTTAGCTCATACAATGCGCTGTTATGGTCTATAAAGCATATTAAATTTCGTTTGTTTATTTTAATAAATAACGAAAACAAAGAGAGTTTGTTTCATTATCACTCGGTATATATCCACCCACTCACCCATTAAGTAAAGAACAGACATTTCTTTAAAAACATTTATTGTGTTCCTGAATGCCCAATACAAATCTCGAATTAGAAAGTTTTCATGAAATTCAACAGTATAGGAAAGTAAAAATAAAAAACATTGGTTCAGAATGCGTTTCTGGCAAAAGTGTGCGTCGCTTTTCACGCAATCATTTTTTAATTAATATCTCTTCCATAAATACAGATATTTGAATAAAATTTTGCACAGTTATTTTAATATAAATGATTTATGTTTCTGCATGTTTTTGTTTAAATATATCATTCCGAGGCGTACATGAGAGAGGTATTTCGCTTATCTTCTAACGAATTTTTTTGACACACACGTTGTTGCAGCTTTTAACTCCAAATTATTATTTATCATAAAAAAAATACACACAGAAGCTACTTTTGTTAAAAGTCGATAAATCTAACGGTTTTTGAGAGAATTCAATTAATGTGAAAAATGCAACACTTTAATGGCGTCCGAATTAATACAGTGTGACTATAAAGTAACCCCCCCCCCCCTGCTAACTTTTGAACGACTTGATATTTTAACACAATATTTTCTGTGCTTCAATAGAAGGTTAAGTACTACTTTTTAGCATATATTTAAATTTTGTATCTTGCAAAATGTCGCTTGAGCGCTATTTAAACAAAAAATTTAAAAGCAAGGGGGGTCGAGTGACACCTCATTTAAAAGGTTTTTTAAACAAAATGACAAGTAATTGATAATAAACAAGTTTGTTTAAAAACAAAGAAATAAAACAAAAAAAAAGTTCGAGTGTTTGCAATGTTCACCATTGACTTTTTGGCACATGGAAAGTTTGTTATAAGATGTGTGCCTTATTTTTCTGGAGTGATATTTCTGCAAACTTGTGTTATGCGCTGCACCCGTTCTTTGATTGTTTCTGGGGAGGTTCTGTACACTAGAAATTTCAGATATCCCCAAAGGAAAAAATCTAAGAAGATAAAATCTGGAGAGCGTGCCGGCCATTTCACGGGACCCCTGCTACCATTGAGGAAGTCAGTAACAGGTCTAAAAACGAGGCGGTGCCCCGCCCTGTTGGAACATAACGTTTTCATAAGTGTTTCCAGCTACCTGAATTAATACTAGCTTCTCAATGACAGTAAACAACAAGCAAACAACTAAAAAAATAGCCTACTAGATTAAAAAGCAAAATGATTTTGAATTAAGATATTCCGTCAGTTTAAGATTCGCCATTTTGTTCTAGATGAATATTTAATTTTGAAACTCTAGCATTAGACGCAGAATTAAAAGACCTTTTAAATAAAGTGCCACTTGACCCCCCTTGCTGTTTAATTTTTTTCTTCAAGACGGTGCCCAGCCGCCATTTTAAAAAATGAAAATTTAAAATATTACCAGAAAATTAGTATTTAACCTCCCGTTAAAGCACGTCAAATTTTGTGCCGAAATATTAGGTGGTTCAAACTTTATAAACAAACGATATATTCCCCAATAACTGCGATATTTTATTTATATAAATATTTTAGTATTAATAGTTTACGTTTCACTTGTTTTAGTTCAAATGCGCCAGTCAGGGGCGTAGATGCAGGGGGAGTGCTCAACGTATCTCTTAACGTATTTTTATTACCTACACATTAATTTCTAATTTTCGATTACAATAGCGCTTTGTATGTGACATAATATACAAACAAACATTACTTGTCTTATATCGATAAAACGCGCCCAATTCCAGAGAATCTAATTGTTGTGTTATCTACGCCCCTGGTTAATATACAGTAAACAAGTAAAAATGTCAATCATTAATATTAAAATATCTACCCAATATTTCAAATATCTCAATTTATGGCGGAAGTATTAGGTGAAACTTTTATTGATTAGAAAAATCTTCAAAAATGTTTTAAATTTTATAATTCCAGTTTCAGTTGCATTATTTTTTTTATTTGTTGTGAAGAACATGTTACAAAAAATATATTTTAAAGGAAAAGGTGTTTTGATTTAACAAAAAATTAATAAATAGTTACAAACTTACCTATTACGTCCTACTTAAAGCTATAATTTCCTTGCTGGTCTTGTCACAACTAAAATGTTAAAAACCTTACACATTTACACAAAAAAGTCAGAAATTACTACATAAACATGTGTTTATATGACGCGTTATTGCGGTATTTCCTCAGTAAACATCAGATAACTGATAATTAAACAAAATCAATTTAATATAATCCACTTCAACGTATAAACAATTTTAAAAATCAATCTTTACTTGACGAGAGCTTACATACATTCCAAAATATTTTTTTAAACATTTCATATCAAAATTCCAACCCGAAATATAAATTATAACAGAATTCGTTCGTCGTCGGTTTGCTACTAGATAAATTTGGATCAAAGAGTGACCTTATCACTTAAGACGCTTTTGTGGTTATCTCCACACACCTATTAATTGTGTTTATCACGTGTATTGTTATCTTCTATCCAATTTATTCCAAAGAATACGAACACTCAAGATTAAATGACCTTTTGATATGGATCAGTTCACAATAATTGGAAAACATGCCACAGTTGATTTGATAATATATGCAACTTCTAAGCAAATCACATTTGTTATCATGATTTCTACAACTATTTATGGAATGTATCATCATTTTATCTTCATTTATTAATTAATTAAAAATAATTAAGGGGGTATTTTTGGGTTATCACACGTTTTTATTGTTGCAACATATTTAATACTTTGACAATTCTAAATAATAACCGGAAAATCTTATCAGCTAAACGGAACAGGATTTGGTTTCAAAAAAGAATCTCAGAAGACGAAAGATTGTGATTGAAGATATGTTGGACAAACGTTTAAAATACGTTATTGGTTAGATAAAGTACAAAGTGCATGTTACGTGTCTAGATAGATCTGATTAAAATTTCATTGTTTTTGAAAAATTGACATAAAAGCAAATGGCGCAATTGAATTAGATTAGAAAATTAATTAAATAAAATATTAAGAGTTATTTTTACAGCAAGTGAAGAAAGTGATTATTTTCTTCACAAGTGTAAAGAGTATTATGGCGAGCCGAATGTAAGGCAGAATATCTACGTTAGTGAGGGAAAGACATTTTCATCGCCCGTTGTAAACAAAATATTTTCCAACACCGTCAAAAAGAATTGTTCAAAGATATACAAAAATTTAATTTTTAAATTTCGCATTTATTTGACATTCATCACAATAGAAAACAAATAGCCTTGGCGCCCTATAGTATCGGGCGCCAAGTGTAAAGTGAAATTTTGCTGTGCATTTCGCATTGTTTACGGCAAATTATTCCAATATTTATTATATATACACACATTTAGGTAAATGCTTTTTATTTTAATAAATTTTTGTGAATTAAATAAATCTTTAAACATTTAATTTAAACATTCCAACATTTCGAGATTCAAACAAATCTTATAACATTTATTTTAAATTTTTAAATTATTAGTAAATCTTTATGTATTTAGATAAATTTGCACATATTTGTTTTAAATTTTTTAATATTTAATACATCTTCACAGATTTAAATAAATTTTTACAGATTTAAATAAATCTTTATAGATTTTAAATAAATGTTTCAACATTTAATTTTAAGATGTCACATTTAATGTTAACCTGTCATAATTATTTGACCTTATAGACCCAGCCGACATAGAAGACCAAGACCGTTTGAACTGGTGGTAACGTTTAACAATTATGAATACGTTTTCCATATTTCAGCAATTTGTACAATAAATATTAAGTTATTTATAAATACCATCATAAACACTGCATAATTTATTGTTTATATAATGAAAGTTTTCTCAACATTCCATTGTACATGTAATTTTCAGTCTGTTTGGTTAAAGCGTCGAACGCTCCCACCGTGTCCAGCGTTGCGCCTAACTACCGTTGTAAACGGTCTTAGTCTTCTAAGTCGGCTGCGTTGAAACATTCATTTTAATCAGTAAAAATTTAATTAAATTTGTAAAGATTTATTTAAATTTGCAAGGATTTTCAACGGTGTTGGAAAAAAATGAGAATTTTAATTTTCAAAATTTTAATTTTTTTAACGCTTGATCAATTGTGCTGTGCATTTGCCATTAATTGGCATTGATTATTTACACAATACAATTTACTTTCGGCTTAAACCGCGTCGTCGTTTGGGGATTACACTCAGCATAATCAGATAAGGACCGACCAGTAGCTTGTCTGCTTTTACAAGCATTTGCTTTAACAGTTTGAGCCATAGCTGATCGGGGGCCCTGCCTGCCTAAACAGGACCGCGTGTTTAGAATATTTGAACCTTAGGGCGGACAAGAATTTGATCTTAATGTATTTTGTGTGCCAGGACAAGAATACTTAATCGGCTTATGCCTGTTACAGTTCGAGAAATCGTAAAAGCTTCAACAAATATATAATGGCAACTATATCAGTAAAATTTATAATATTTCTAATATTTTGTTGCAATAAGAAAATCTAGTTTTGAATAAGCAATGAGTACTTACCCAAACTATCTGCAAGGTTGAAGCTTTAAGTTTTGATATTTTATTCGTCTTTGTAACTCCGATATTTATTTATTAATAGTTTGTTAATTTATATAATACTAAACGCAGCGCTCTTCCTTTTACTCAACTCTCTGACTGCATCGCGCGACGCTGACTTTTAATTTACTATTCAAACGGCAACGGCTAGCGCAAACTACTGCACAAAACATTGAGTGTTCATCACGTACAAATACCTTATATAAATATTGCGACGTATAAATATCTGAATTTCATTTGGCTTCTTGATAGATTTAATTTATGAGTATCAACTTTTACAGTCAAACAATTTTGGAAGGAAAAAGGTGCAGTGTTTGTAATGTTCTCAATTTAATCTAATGCACTTTTAAAATTAAGCATGTTTAAATTGAGACAATTTCTTCTGTTTATTTAAAATAAGAAATAGTAGTATCTCGCGCCCTAATGCAACTGAATTACGAATTTACGTTGACTTTCATCAACTTAAGCAGTGTAGAACGCTAATATTTAATATTAGAATATTTTAGTGTCTATAAAACAAAAGAGTTTCTTTGTTTAATTTAATTTTGCGGATTAGGGCGATGTCATAAATCAATGTGTACTATAAACAGTACCACAAATCAATATCTTCGAATTAAGTACATTACATTCTTATTTCTTTACAACTATGTATATTATGCTCTTGTCATTTTAAAAACAGTCTACTAGAAACAGGTAAAAGAAGAAAAAAGGCGCTATTCATGCGCGCTTATTATTTCAAGAAGCAAACCAATTTACGGAAAGCATGATCATAATCACAACGCATTGCATATTTGAGAATATAAAATACTGCAGAACGCACTGCATGTCTAACATCTCGACACAGCGTATTTATTATTTATTTTTAAAAAGGTATACAAAAAACGTGAGAGGTATTCTACGGGTTCCGCTAGTCATAATTAAAATCACTAATTTTATGATAATTGGGGTTTGACGTTGTCTATTTGACTACTTTCTGACGGGTTTTAAAACTCAATAACGTTAATTCCTTATTTCTTTACGTTAGTACTAATTATTATAATAAACGTACTAATTGGCACTAATTTTGTGTTTAGCAGTACTGGAAGTATTTTATTTTACTTTCCTGTACTGTTCAGTATAGGGATTTATTTATGGAATTTTTTGAATCAAATATCTTAATTTATGGCGGAGATATTAATTAATACGTAATTAAACTGTTTCATATTTAGCAGGCTGTAACGTCGAAAGCAGCTTAGGACATTTTTCAGTGTAATTTTGCAGCAGTCTGTATATTAGCGCTAATCTTATATATTAGATCCTTAAGTGTTACTTCATAACACGACGACGGGCTTTTGCATCTCGACAAAATTTATCACCACAACACCACGACGCACCTTTACATCTGCGCTCAGTTTATTGATTGTTTTCGGTGAATGTTTATATTACTGTCACTACTGTTGCTATAATTTGCTTATTTATGACTTACTTCTATTCTAGCGGGTCGAGAATTTCACACAGCACATATGATATAATTTTTGTATTAGCAGACAATTGATATAATAGAAACTATAAAAAATTGTTACAATTTTATTCAAAACAGCATTTTTTAATAGCGAGTTGTGTGTATACAAATAAGAGTATGATTTAAATAATATGACAAGTAAAGACAATAATTCGACAAATAATTACTCGTGCGGACAAAATAAATAGGCGAACAAATAACCAACAAAAGAACAATTAAACTAACGAATTTTAACTCTTATGGCAAGAACAGAATATTAATGTTTCCTATGAAATATTGTTCTGCCTGACTGTTTGTTTCCAATACTAAAACTAAACGGGTACTTACAGTATATAAAACAATGTAAGCATGTTTTGCTTAGAACGTTGTAAATGCTGTGGAGCTGCAAGAGTGAACGAAAATTCACGATTACAAGAATTAAAGCAATTGCAAATTAATTTATATAAGTAGCTGAACCCTTATACTACGCCCCACACTTTTTCTTACTCACAATAGTAGCAAGTTTATTGAAAGAGATATAATGATATATAAATGAGCTGTTACCAAAAGTTTGCGACAGGGGGAGTAATTTGAATTTAGTATATAGAATAATAAATAAGCTGTGTGGGATGTGAGTCATATCACTGAATGTACGGTCATTAAAGATTGAGATAAGAAGAAGGGATCCGTATTAACTGTAAAGTATAGAATAGGACTTAGATTAGCGGCCCGCAATGCAACCAACAAAATAAAGAAAAAAGGGTGGGCAGCTCACAGGTACCACTAGTTATAATGAAAGGTGCAATTTTTGTGTTGTCATGTAAAGTTGTGTTTTTGAAGTGAAACTTCTTTGCCGGCAGAACTAGCTACGCGAATGCTCGAAAGGAAGTGATGGAACGGAAGTGCGAGACGGAAACACCACATCTCGCTGATCTGCTGAGCAGATCTGCCTAGATACAAACTAAAGCGATCAAATGTTCAGTTGTGTCATTACAAACACACACCTCTAAACGAATGTCTTTTGAAGCTTTGCTTATACCGGGTGTAAACGAAACCTGGTTCACCCCTTTTTTTTTAATAATATAAACGAATGAAATTTGGCATGAGTGATAAAACTATAAAATTCAATTATTTGATGGTATTTACAATTTTCTACCACTTAGGTTTCGCCGGAATTGCCATGAAATTCTTATTTTAAATGCAACACCTTGTATATTTATAGATATTTGGAATCAGGACATAATTCTGCATATGATTGTGTACTTTAACTTTTTTGTTCATTCAATTTTTGTTTTGTTTTGCGTTTAGAGGGCTATGATGGGCATAAAACCTTTGTTGTCTGTTTCCGTCGATCCGGGGCTTTTTAAAAATTTAGCCAACAGTTTTTTGAGAAAAAGTCGAACATTTCAAATAGAACAATATTAGCTGATATCGTCGGAAAACGCATTTCCTAACGGTTGCAACGATACCCATAAGTCGATACTTTATTAATTTTTAACTAGTAAAATTAAGTTTTAATTAGTTGCTAAATACGGACGTAACTACGGTCAACTACAGTCGTTATATTTTCAAACAAAATAACATCACAACATGCAAAACAAAAAATGGAAAGCAATTGAATAACAAATACAAATACATTTTAAGTAAACAGTATAAAAACAGTAGTTACGTCCTTATTGAAAAATTAATTAAAATGCTAATGTTTCTGTTTTTTTTTTTTTTTTTTTTTTTTAAGAATCATGAAGCCGTGCGTGAGCACGACCCCATGATTCCCATTCCATCCCCTTACCCGGGCTCAGCACACTAAGTGCTCTTCACCGGTCTAACATGCCCCACCCCTGAAAGACATGCAACCCAACATACACACCTACATACACCATCTATGGACCCGCCGGATTTAACTTGTTCAGAAAAATTACCGACGGGCAGTGGACTCGAACCTACTGCCATTGGGAGTCTAGTTTCAAAGCCTGGGACTTTAACCACTAGACCACCCGCCGGCCCCTATTTTTCTGTTTTAAAATATAATAAGGTATCGACTTATAGGTATCGTTGCAACCGTTAGAAAGTGCTCTTTGCGAAAAACAACATGAGCCAATATATCTAACTTTTTCTGAAAAACTTTTTTCCAGTTTTATGGCAATTTTCGGCTGCAGGGTAACACTTTTATGTCCGTTATGGCGCTCTGAAGGTAAAACATAAACAAATTAAACAAAAGTTTTTTAAGTTGTTAAAAAAAACAATAGAAGTACACAATCGTATGCAGAATTGTATCTTAATTACAAATATCTAAAAATATACAGGGTGTTGCATTAAAAATAAGAATGTTATAGTCAGTTCCGGCAAAATCGTAAGTGGTAAAAAATTGCTAATACTATCAAATAATTGAATTTTATGGATATATTACCCATATCAAATTTCATTCGTTTATACTAATAAATAAAAACAGGGGAGTGAATCATGTTTCGTTTACACCCGGTATACCCAGCAAGTGAACAAGTATATCATGCAAGAGATATGATTTATAATTATATTTGTGTAAGATCGAATTACTTTCCGATTGTATTTTCTTTCTACAAAAACAAAGGCAATTTAATTTTCAGTTTGAATATTAAAATTTCAAACACTAGTAACATTTTTATATGAAAATAAATTAGAAATTGATTAAATTTCCATGGGTACGCTTTGTCTCACCGCTTTGGAAATTCGCTACATAAGCTACGACCTATATTTCTTGCAAAGTGGGTGTGATCTTTGCCGGCAGGAGTAACCATGCGAATGCTATTCTGTTAAATTATACAATTCAACATACACTTTCAGTGAGAACACGCTAAGAAGTTTCACTTAGAACTTGCGTGCTCGCACACATTTCTTTTTTTTGTACAATTATCAGATGATTTTTATGGTTAATAACACTAATTTGTCATTATAAAATAATGACATTTTTGGTGCACGCAGCGATTGAAACACACAGTAAGCGTGCCAAGCTGCTTTTATTTGTAGAAGTGCCTATCTATCTTCAAACATTCTCTTTGGAATAATTTATGAACAAAACGTAGAACTTTTAGGTATTTTACTTTTATTCCTATTTTTATCTCAACAAGTTGACTGATACTTTCAAATTAAAATGAATATATGCTCCAGTTTGAGTTTACTTTCAAGAGTTTCACGTAAAGACCGTTATTGCTCTCAAAGACCATTACGTGGCAGCTCGAGCTGAATCAATCTCAAGAACAAGAAAACCTTTGCAATTCTCCGACTTCTCTCGATACTGTCTGTTTATTTGTCCATAAAGGAAATGTCAAAGCGTGGACCTGTTTGATGACAGCAATGCCGCATTATTCTTGCACAGGAAGGAGATACGATAGCGACCCTATTGTAAAACTGAGTTTAATTCCATTAGAAATTGAAACTTATGCTTTCAAAGACCCCCCGTTGTTTAAATTAACAGAAATGTAATCACGCTGTACAAACAAAACATCAAATTATGAACTTGTAATTTAGGTTTGATTAACTTTCGATAGGAGCTTTTGACTAACAATTTTCCATAGTTATTACGTCCATAACAAAAATTAAATTTATGGAATTTAAACCATGAAAACTTAAATATAATTGCTAGAGTGATTGAAATTCTTCCCAGAAAGGGTTACATTAATGATGGTTCATAGTTGCCCTGCAACATTCCCTAGTTCCTTCGGTTTTAAAGAGGGTGGGCGCCCTGTTTTGTGTGTACGTATAGGAATAATTAATTTACACTCCAACATAATTGTACCAAGCAGTGTTATTAAACAAGCACGCATAAGGGGTAAGTGGTCCTCGTAGGGTAGTTTGTGTGTGGAATAAGCAGAAACTTTTGGAGTTATTGTTGCTTTTATTAATTTTTCACCGGCCACGGCTTGTGCTGATTGTTACTTGAAAGGTGCTCGGTTCTAATTCAAGTACCGGCCCTAATTTCATCGCTTCTAGTTTCAAAAATGAAGTTTTCATGCTGGAAGAGTTTATTTTTGTAAAATGAGAATTTCCAAAGTAGTACGTCAATTCACTGAAAGTCGTTTAAAAATAGTTGAGTAACGTCGCATGCTAATTAGCACGTAATTGGTGCTCATTAGTAAATAAATATTATTAAAAGCATTAAACAAGAGAAGGTAGCGCAATTTTAATAAATAAGAATTAAATTTGTTGATTATGGACTCATTTAATTTTAGTGACTAAATGTTGCGAACTTATAATTAATTATCATCTTAAATGTAATTAATACCAAAATAAGTCAATGTTTTTGAGCTTAAACCGTATTTGTAACTACGCAACTTCTATGCTAATTAAACCCGAATTCGAATTAATCAGCACTTTTATTATAACTGACTTTGATCACATTATAGCAAAAGCAAGTTTTCAATACGAACTTTTAGCTCATGTTTCATAAAGGTCTGTACAAATTTCCTAGTCAGATCTGCATGCCAAAATAAGGTAAAACAGTGATGTAAGGAAGAGTATGGTGTTGCAACTCCCACCATTTATCTATATTGTCTAAGAGTTTGACAATCTCGGGACTCTTTATAAGATTTGCGCATAGATGGCGCTGCTCTTTAAACTTCAAATTTAAGCAATACTTCAAATTTGGCGCCGTTTGATAAGTTTTTGATCACTACTTGACACTTTTTAAACCTTACTCTGTGTACAACACTTGTTTACTAAGGTTAGGTTAAGTAGTTAATTTCGTTTTTACTTTTATTAATGTTTATAGATTATTGTAGTTATTTTTGTGGAGCTTTTTAGTTGGAAAAGGAGTATAATGATACTAAAATCCAAAAAATACCAATAACCAACAATATTGGACAACCAAGTTGCCACAATAAACTGGTGGCCTCATTTACAGGCTCTACTGTAACTAAAAAAGCAACGAAAGTTTGCGTTGCCATTACACGAAAGTTGTAATTCCTTACCGTTAGTTTACAGTAAGTTACTTAAAAATGTAACGCGTTACTTCCGATAACTGCATAAACTTAACTTGGTACAAAGCATAACTTTACGCATTAGTTTTATCTGCAGTGAACATTCTGAAATTTATTTGTAAATTAGTTTTATCATATAAAAATGCTGATAGAACTTTTACAAATTTCTATTAAATAGTACCCGCCTTTAATGTTTAATTAGAATGGTGTCATTAAAACGCTTCCTACAAATAAAACCATTTTCGGGTATTTTCTTTTCAAATTTCTACTCCAAATTTCGCGTTCTGTTTTAGTCTGTAATTCCATCAAAGTTCGCAATTATAGCTAAACTAAATAGCTGCATTAACCTTGAGAACAGCAAATAATGATATATTTATGCTATCGCTTTTTGATAGGCCGCACAAACAACAGTATTTTGGCATTTTTAGCATAGAATATTATCGTGGTAATAAATAAATAAAAAAACTTCATACTTGTAAAATTATTTTTAAATAAAATTGACATTTACAGTTGCGCCATCTGTTGATAAAATTTACAGAAGCCCTGAGATTGCCAAAATTTGATAATGAAAACAATTGAATAAAGTGCAAACCCAGTCTTCATTACATCACTAGGAATGCTACAATATCCTACCACAGTATACTTATTCATACAGTAGCGAAAGCAAAGGTCATTTATGGTAATTATAGCACCAAGCGGCGAATAAGTTACACTAAAGTCTGACAGCTAACGGTAGTAGTGTTTCTCTGCTTTTTGAACGTTATAAGAACAATTTTCAAGTTGTTTGCCAGTGTTTTTATAAAAATTTGATTAGTGATATACCAATCTATTATGAGAGTCTCGAAAGGAAGCGCATGTTCCGCCGTGAACTGCGAAAACAACAAAGGAAAGAATCCTAACCTTAGTTTTTTTTTACATTTCCCAAAGATCCAAAAAGGTAATAAATTCTAATAAATATTAATACATTAAAGTTTGTCGTTCTAGATCAAAACTGTAGACGTGAAGATTTACGTGAAAAGGAGGTGGGATATTTGAATAAAAACTGCACTTTGTGTACGCTGCATTTTGAAGATTCGCAGTTTATAAATTTAGAGAAGAAGAAGTTGGTTCACAACGCAGTACCAACAATATTTCAAATTAAAAACCCTCCTAAACCACTTTTGTGTAAAAGAAAACTACCAGCGCTTCGAATAATAAAGCCTTGTTAATATAGGTATTATTTACTGTTTAATGTATAAATCAAAACTTATTTTATTAATAAATCATATTACTGGCATTATCTTTGTATTATTTAAAAACCATTATATAATGTAGTTCGTAATTTTTTTGTTTTGCTTATTAAAAATATGGTAACAACAACGAACTAGATTGGAATTTAAAACCAGCCATAATTTAAACGATAGTTTAACTTGTCGACCGCTTGGAGCGCCACTAGTTACAGCTTACCAGGCGTTATATGGGCGCTTTCGCTACTGTGTAAATACATATACTGTGATCCTACCCCAAAACCGTGATTACATTAACCATCAGTGGCGTACTTTTGGGGTGACAGAACTATATTTTACAAATAAATGATAATTTTTCAAGGCACATATTAAAATGTTTAATTACATACAAGAATTACGTAGAAGAAGCCTTAAAAACAATGAGAAATGGAAAATCAGCAAAAATATTCAAAAATTCCCGAAGGGCGTCAGAGTGAAATTTGGAAGATCAGTAAAAAACAAATTTGTAGTTCATTGCAAGCTATATCAGCTCAGAAAGTTTAAAAAAATGTTGTGGGTAGTATTTGAGTACTTTTTTTTTTGAAGATATCCAAAATTTTAAGCCGCAAGTATATCCACTATTTTCATTTTTCTAAAAATATTTTTACATCACTTGATTATATTTATTAAGGGTTATCAAATAATATGATAATTTCTATTGATTAGATGTTTGGTTTTTGGAGTAATCAGGCATTAAAGTTAAAATTTTCATAAATTCGTAGCGGCTCTCATGTTGAAGACACATTATTTGAAAAAAAAATCATTTTATTTGTGTTTAAATGCACTACAACGCTACGTATTCAAAATTTAAAACAATATTTCGAAAAAATCTATACCAAAAAAACTAGTCTAATTTCCGTTTTCGGTTCCGGTTCCGATTAACCACCTTACAAGAACTACCTGCAACTAAATAAATTCCACACGCCAAATCGTATAAAAATCGGTCAAGGGGTTCCGGAGATATAGAGAAACAAACCCAAAGACTAGAAGCACTGGATATAAACCAAAAATTACAAAGAATTATTAAAATTGTGTATATAATAATGTAAAAGACTCGGTCGGTCAGACTTAATCGGGAAAATTCGGAAGTTTTTGTTATGAAAATAGGTATGAAACAAGGAAACAGAGTAAATCCACTCCTATTTGTAATATTATGAATCAATTATTAAAAAAGTGTAAAACTACAACAATACCCTTCACCATAGGTTTTTACAACCTAACGCCAAATAAAACCTTTGACCTGGTTTACCCGGATGATATATTACTGGTATTAAGCACTAAGCCTGAACTACAAAAAAAGTAAACGTATGAAAAACCCGCCTAGAAGAAAGGAAAATGCAGATAAATGTAGAAAAAGCTAAGATTATGCACATAACTAGAAAAAGTAGTTAGGCTCCATAATTAGAAAAAATTGAACAATAGATAACAAAATACAAAACAGGATACAAAAGGCAAGTAATATATATTAGCGTAGCGAAAGTTAGACATGTTTTATGATAGCATTTTATTTTCAGAAACGGAATGTTTAAAATTGAATAGAGAATCTCATAGAAGACCTTAGAGCAAAGCTAGTGCTTTTGTTTCGAACGTATACTAGCATTAACATGGCACCCGCTACGAATTTAAGAAAATTTTACTTTACCGCCATGATATTACTCAAAAACAAGTTGACAGTAGAGATGCAATTTGGTACTATTATAACCCTAGTGCCAGTGCACTAGTGTCACTACGTCAAAGAATTCTTTTATAAATTAAAAACTGTGGCGTTCAAACTAATATTGCCTTCTATGAATTTTTTTTAATCAAAAACTCATGCCTTTTTATTTAATAAACGGGAGACGATGTAAAAATTTGGTTTAAGATAAATTACTCATAAGTAATAGTAGCATAAGGTTTACAAGTTAATTGTTAGGTGTTAGGAGTTAATTGTTTTGCCCCCACCAAATTTATGGCAGACGAATTTGTTCTCTAATTTTTAGTTTTTTACAGTAGTAAGAATATTAGATGTTATTGCAGTCAGTATTAAGGCGTAAAGCGTTAATATTAAAATACTTTTGAATATATGATAAGTAACAACATCTAAAGTATTGTAAAGTTCAGGAAAAGTACTTTGCTCAGTTTCTGGTAAATTAAAAGAAAATAACCATCGCGTGCCGCTTATGTTGCTGCAACCGTATCCCTTTCAAGTGGAGACAGGTCGAATGGATCCGGATTTAATACAGGGTGTAAACGAAAGAGGGTTCACTCATTTTTTCCTTTTCTTTTTTTCTTTATTTATTAAGATAGACGAATAAAATTTGTTATGAATAATATCTATTGCAATGATATGCTTGGTCTTGTGACTACCAGAAAACAATCCCTAAACTGTCTGCAATTCACGCAATTAAATTCAAACTTGCTATGAGACTCTTCTACTTTTCTCAGGGTCGTTATTAGCTTGTAAATAAGTTATTTTAAATTAATTTTAAATAGAAATAAACACACACAACGATATCAACTTTACAAAATAAGGTTTTATTTATTAAATGAATTTCAAAATGTGGTTTCCGAAAAATTAAATGAGTTTTTATTAATTACTATCGTCTTTTTTTATTAAAATTAGAACACTTATCTTAGCGTCTTCTTATTAGGACATTCCTCGCTCTAACAAAACGCTGAGTGTCCAACCTCTATTTCGCTCGGCTGGCCTCTCGAACAACAAATACTCGCCCTTAATCCAAATCTTCTTCTGATCTGTTTTATATTATTATTAACTTGCTTTTACCACTATCACAAACGAAGGAACTTTCTCGATCGCCTTTTACTTGTAATACTTCTGTACTTTTTACAATTCGTAGATAATCACTTATATTTTCTTCTTTTATATTGAAAATCAGTTTACATTACGTTTTAAACTCGTTCTTTCTGTTTTCATCCAGAGGATATCAAATTCTCTGTCTTTTTTCTCAAAGACGAGCCGTAACTAATTAAAACAAATTCTCTCTTTTTCTTATCTTTTGTCTTCCTTCCTTGATCCCCATTTTTTAAAACAAACACATAAATCTCATGTCCAAGAGTATCCTTTTATATGTTTGTCACAAATGACACTGACATCCTAACTGACATTAGTCGACGCACAAATCAAGTAACTCTAAAACTTCTTATAAACTAAACCTTTTTTAACAATTCTGAATTAAATTATAATTACAATTAACATAAATAAACTTCGTATCAATCTGTTGTGTTTTTCTTTTCTTTCAGTGAAAACAAACCATATGAAAAATAACAATTATTAGAATTTATAACAGGAATTCTAGCAAAAATACGCAACCCTGAGTTTATAAGTTAGAATATTAAAATCTTACAAGTCTTCATAAATCTCCAAATGTAAATTGAACTGCAGCAAGCATTCCAAAAATTGGCTTCCAGCAACCACAATACCCCAGTCAAATCAAACACCTCTAAATATCATAGCACTATATTCATAAAATTCAATTATTTGATGGTATTAGCAATTTTTTATCACTTCCTGTTTTGCTGAAATTGACCATAACTTTTTCCTAACGTCGTAACGTCCGAGTAACCAATAATGTTTTCGAAACTTCATGTTTAGCTGCTTTCGCTTTATCCAGATGTGATTTCGCCATGTTAGGCCCTTATCAAGGTGCATGCCGAGGTATTTTACCGTATCTGTGGTAGGGATTATTTGATTGTTTATTGTGATCGGCGGATATTCTCCTCGGCATTTGGTAAAAACAATGTGGTTTGACTTAGACTCGTTTATTCCGATACGCCATTTTTTGGTCCATTTCCCAATTTCATTGATGTTATTTTCCAGTAAAGTTGTTGCTTCAATAGGATTTTGGTGTACTGCAAGTATTGCTGTGTCATCAGCAAATGCTGTCGGTAGATCACCCGTCAAAATCAAGTATAGTATCGGTCCCAACACGCTTCCCTGTGGGACACCTGATGATATAGTGTATAATGGTGTTAGTTCAGTTTCATAACGGACTCTGAAAAACCTTTCTTTTAGGTAGGATTTAAGTATGGTATATATTTCCTCCGGCAAGTTGTTCTTTGAATTGTAAAGTAGCCCTTGATGCCAAGCCTTGTCAAAGGCTTGGCTGACATCAAGGAATACAGCTGCGCAGTAACTTTTTTCCTCAAAGGTTTTGTTTATGGTGTTAACTACCTTGTGGACTTGTTCGATGGTAGAGTGATGACTTCTGAAGCCGAATTGATGGTCTGGAATCAGGTTGCGTTCGGCGATAATGTCTTTTAATCTTTTTGATAATAGTTTTTCTATGAGTTTTGCCAATATCGGAAGGAGACGGATCGGTCGATACGAAGAGGCCTCGTTTGGCGGTTTTCCCGGTTTTTGTATTAAGATTACTTTGCCACTTTACACTGTACTGGAAAGTATTTTAGCCTAAATAAAGCATTGAAAAGTTGTGTTAGCATGACTACTCCTTTTCGAGTTAACTCCTTCACGAGCTGTCCTGTTATCAGGTCATACCCTGGCGCTTTCTTGGGATTTAGGTGTTCTTTTATAACATCTCTAACCTCTTTTGGTGTGACAAGCTTTATGAGTTCACTTGATCGTTCTAGCTCTTCTATGAATGCATTTATTTCAACATCTTCATTTTCATCGGCTGGGGGAAGCGGCTAAAAGACCTTCCGCAGATGTTTGGCAAAAGCTTTAGCTTTATCTTTCCCTGTCTTTGCATAGGTTCCATCTGTTTTTCTGATAGGTGGAATTTGTTCTTAGAGTTGTTTTAATCTTTTGATCGCCTTCCACAGTGCATAGTCGGAGTCCGCTGTCGGTGATAGGTTTTCAAGATACTCCTTGAATGAGTTATCTTTTAGCTCTGTTAAGAACTTTTTTAGCTGTCTAGCTGCACGATTGTATCTTGTCTTATCACGTGGATGCCTTGATATTTGTCAAATTTTTCAAAGTTTTCTCTTTGATTTTTTCCCGCTTAACTGGTGGACAGTTTAGCTTCCTTTTCTTTTTCGTCCGTGTTGGTGTTGCTTCCCAAGCTGCTTTTTGGATCAGCGTAGTGAAGTTCTGCACTTATTCTTTCAGTTCCTTTGCTGTTTTAAGTGACACCTTCAGATTAATTTTTTTGTCTATTATCTCTTTGCAGAATTCCCAGTCAGTTTTTTGATTGCAGAGTTTAACGCGTTGCTCCTTTTCTATTAATCCTGAGTAGATGGTGGCTACTACCGGCGTGTGATTTGACGCAATATCGTAATTTGGTTCGACTTTCAGATACCCACGTGTGAATCCCTTGGTGACAAAGAAGTCTAAGCAGTGAGGTAGTTTTTGAGGATCCGATGGCCAGTGGGTGGGGTTTGTATGTAGAAAGATGGTCGAGATGCAAATATATGACTGTATGACCTCGTAGAATACTCTTCCTCTTCCCGGTGCTGTGAGCCTAGACCCCCAGCTGGTGTGTTTTGCGTTACAGTCACCACCGGCGAGAAATCTGTTGCCAAGTTGATTGAAGTAATTTGTGAATGTTTCCTTGTTTGCACGACCATAACTGTCTTATTTTAAATATAACACCTTGTATGTTTTTAAATATTTAGAAACAAAATAAAACTCTGCGTACGATAGTGTGCTTCAATTGTGTTTTGACATTTTTAAAAATTTTAAATAATTTTTTTTGTTTTGCGTCTTTCAGGTGCCTTGACGAGCATTAAACTGTTTTTCTGCAGCTAGGCGTTACCACAAAACAACAATGTTTATTATTAAGGAAGAAGAGATTTGGTTTCAATTATGGTTAGAATAGACCACTACATGTTTCGTTCTTATTTGAACTCATCCGGTGGACATAATTCTAACCATAATTGAAACCAAAAGCAAACAAGCAGATATATGCTAGAAAGTATAACATTAAAGGAAATTACAATAGTAGAGGGCGTTACTATTGTAATTTCCTTTAATGTTAATGTTTATTATTGTTTGCTGTCCGAATCCGTCTATCTCGGGCGCTTTATAAATTTGGCAAACAGTTTTTTGAGAAAAGGTCAGAAATTACAAATGGAACAGTATTGGCTCATATTGTTTTTCAGAAAGACCACTTCCTAACAGTTGCAACGATACTTATAACGATACTTTATTACGTTTTTAACCAGTAAAATTAGGTTTTAATTAGTTGTTAAAGAAGGACGTAACTACGGTTAACTACAGTTGTAATTATACTTTCAAAGAAGAGAACAACACGACATTTAAAACAAAAGAAAAAAGCAGTTTAATAACAAAAACAAATACAAATCAAGTAGACCCTAATAAACAGCAATTGAGAACGTTTTATTCATAATAATGTAAAATTGACTTTAACTTTAACGCGCGAATCAATTTAAAATATTTCCGTTGTTTTAATAGAATTCAATTCTTTATAATAGTCTCAATGCACATAAATTGTCTTTGTCTTTTGTTTGTTCAAATGTTTTAAACTGATTCGAGCTCTGAATTTAAAATTGAATTCTACATTATTAAAAATAAAACGTTCTCAATTGCTGTTTATTTACTGTCTACTTAATTTGTTATTAAACTGCTTCTTTCTTTTGTTTTGAATGTCGCGTTGTTCTCTTGTTTGAAAGTATAACAACTGTAGTTACGTCCTTATTTAACAAGTAATTAATGCTAATTTTACTGGTTCAGAACGTAATAAAGTATCGAGTTATGAGTATCGTTGCAACCGTTAGGAAGTGGTCTTTCTGAAAAACGAAATGAGCCAATATTGTTTCTTTTGAAATTTCTGACTTTTTCTCAAAAAACTGTTTGCCAAATTTATAAAGCGCCCGGGACCGACGGATTCGGACAGTAAACGATAGTAAACAGTTTTATGCCCATTGTGACACTCTAAACGCAAACAACAATTAAAGTACACGATCGTATGCAGAATTTTCTCCCGAGTCCAAATATTTATCAATATACAAAGTGTTGCATTTAAAATAAGAAAGTTGTGGCTACTTTCGGCGAAACCGGAAGTGTTAAAAGAATGCTAATACCATGGACTAATTAAATTTTATAGATATATTACTCACACTAAATTTTACTTCTTTGCCTTTCTAAATAAAAAGAAAGGGAGGTGAACCATGTTTCGTTTACACTCGGTATATATAAGAAAGTTACAGCTATAGCTATATTGCTATATTCATAAAACTAGGACTCGATCAGCGGTCCGCTACACTACCTACCTAATTAACTTATTTATTATTAAAACAAATAGAAACAAAAACATCGGGGGCATAACCCACAGGTTCCGGTAGTAATACATATAAAGCTTAACTTCACAATTAAAGCCGGATTAGTAAAGTCACCCTATGTTTTAGAGCGAAATTAGTGCAATTAGCTTTGTGTTAATTATAATTGGTGTAGTGAACCTTAAATATATTTAAGAGGTATAATTATTTGCATTGCACACTAAAAGTAGCGCATAATTAATAAAAACTAGCGTTCTATATCTAAAAAAAGTAATAAGACAGTATGACGCAATGGCTTTACAGTTTTTAAGTTTAGACCAAACAAAAAGTTAGATGAATAACTTCACATAC
Source organism: Ctenicera cuprea (assembly GCA_958336395.1). Lineage (NCBI taxonomy): Eukaryota > Metazoa > Arthropoda > Insecta > Coleoptera > Elateridae > Ctenicera > Ctenicera cuprea. The sequence goes on along the minus strand of OY284495.1, from coordinate 26,343,277 downwards.
TAGCTAATGCATAATTAAGAAAAATTAGTAGAACTCGTAGACCACGCCTCACGATTTTTTTTCTGTATACTTTTTAAAAATAAATACTTTTGTTTGAATTTGGTTCTAATGTGCGAGAGAATGGCCGCGATTGATTGGAATTATTATGATATGGTGATACTACTGAGGGCTTCTAATAAACAAGCAGGACAAGCGGTACGTTTAGACGCGACCATTCTTTCGTAATCAAAGCACTGAATTCAAATCCGAGATGCGAATGTATTTCAACCTCTTTGAGTTAGTCGACCAGAACGGCAAAGCTCGGAGAGACGGATCAGGTAGAGCGTGATAGTGAGATCGATGATGCTTATAAGTCCTTAGAGGATGAACTACTGGAATCCAAGATTTACTGAGTCTAAAAGCATCCTCTCTGTTTATGTTGTTAGGTTGTTTTTGAATTTCAATTGCTACACGTTTGATCTGAGGGAAGTAATGAGGTACTCTGGGGAGAACTTGGGCGTTTTCTTATGCCCAATTGAACAAATATGTTCATCAACCGCAAGATCTAGTGATTCTTCTGTGTTTGCGATTATTTTTGTGCTCTTGTAATCTCAACTCGAGAATAAAAAAGAGGGGGGAGGGGCAAAACCTCAATCAAAAAACTGAGTTGGTTAAAGGAAGTGAAAGGAAAATAAAACGAGTGTAGCACAAAAACGGATACAGTTACAAAAGGTATGAAACCGTAGAGTTTAGTCTAAAATCGAAAAATTGACAAAAATAGCTCTCCTGAGAATAGGAGCATGGAATGTTAGGAGCGTGGACAAAGACAAGGAATTAGCATAAAAAATTACGAAGTTGAAATTAAAAATGGTAGCACTAACAAAAACAAAGAAAATAGAACAAGGTATAACAGAAATTGAGGAGGAAAATTTGCTATTTTGTAGTGGGGTAAACAATAGGGAGAGGGCATCGAAAGGTATAAGGTGTATAATAAATAAAAACAACGCTAACATCATACAAAAGTAGGAATTTTTCTACGAGAGACTGACTAATGCTGCTAGAAATAAAATTAGATAAGAAGGAAAGGGACGGAAAGAAAAAGGAATGCGAATGAGAAGGCGGTGGACAAAAACTAATCGTGAAAGTTTAAGTTAGTTACCGGAGTATAGTACCCGTACTGACATCTGAATTCATGTTTACAGACGACTTGGCAGTAATAGCAAAGCCAGAAAAAGAGTTGCAGAAAAACGCGCAAATCTGAAATCAGCCGTTTCTCTCTAGATATTTAAAAATAAACATGGAAAGACAGTGGTAATGGCCATTGCCAAAAGGCCAATACATTTCTATATTATGGTATCGCAGGTTGAAACCTTCCAGTACTTAAAGACAATAAGCAGTAATGAAGAAATAGAAAACGAACCTAACAATAGAATGTAATCAGAAGCTACTCTATTTTACAATAGGCAACTCAATATTCAATAAAAAAACTTTCGTAGTAAGGTTTATTCTTCATTACTTGTGGCAAGTAGAATGAAGTCATATTTTTCTTTTGAGTCAACATGTAAAAATGCACATTATGGGGATATACTCTGTATAAAGACGTATTAGTGAACGCATGTGCAAATTTTTATAGTTATTTTATATTGCACTTATTTTATTCATCCATCGTTATTATTGTTAACACATTTATGTATTAATAGTAGACAGCAATTTTAAACAACTAATCTACGCAAGCTGTTGAAACTAAATTCCTTCTCGGAGTTTGTTTTTTAATGGCAGCTATCAGCAGGTTACGCTTCAATAATACAAGTAAACAACTTAAACTCAATTTACTTATTGCTATCGAAAACTGTACTGGATGGCTGTACAGCAGTACATACCAATTATGCGCCTTATATAATTGACGCGGCTTGTACAGAGCGAGCATAAAAGCTTAATAACCACGTGACCATCAACTAATTTAAATGTAGTTAATTTTATTTTCCAGTGTTGCCTGCCGTGCTGATTTCCTTTTTGCAATGTCATTTTGTTTCATTGGCGTTCGTACTTAGGTTATATATTTATCCACGTTTTTTCTGTTAATTAACACAATTATCAAACCGCGACATTTATTTAAAAAAGCAGTTCTTTTCAGAACTAATTGATCTACCTTTAAATCGTTTTAGGTAAGTGTACGAATGCAGTTATTTTCAAAATTGAAATCATAACACAACCTCATATTTTAGATCCCTTTACAACTGAACAAGACACATTTATTCTTATGGCCCATTTCCGGAGTGGAACCCGGAATGCAGATGGTTCATGGTCATAGTCGTTGTAATCTTGTATTGAACAGTTTAGTGAAGCTTTCCTGAATGAGAACATAGGCTATGAAAACTTTGTAAACCATAAGCTAGTTCTTTTCCATCGCTTTGAGAACAAGAACTGCATTTGTAAGGGCAAGTCTACAGGTAGACCCACTATACTTACAGAAGAAGTTGTAGAGGATGTTCAAGCTCGAATTGAAAGAAGTCTTCATAAATCAATTAGGACGTTATCTGCACAAACTGGTAATGTATACAATAAATTAGGCTAACTACAGCTAAAACTTATTTTTTTGTACAGGTATTTCTTATGGAACTTGGCAAAAGGCACTCGAAACAAATCTGCGTATGCACCCGTACAGAGTATCGGTAGTGCAACAACTGTATCCGCATGATTTTCCACAACGGGTACAGTATTGCCAATGGTTTATGGAGAACTTGAATAATGACGATGTGTTGGATCTCTCCTTTATGTCCGACGAAGCGTGGTTTCATTTGTCTGGTTATGTTAACAGTCGAAACTATAGAACATGGGCCACCGAAAATCCACATACTTACGTTGAAACAAGTTTTCACCCAATCAAAATTGGTGTTTGGGTGGCTATGTCAAGACTTATAAGAATTATTGGTCCCATATTGTTTCACGATACTATAAATGCAGAGAGATATCGTGATAATATATTGCAACCGTTTATTGAACAGTTGCTCAACGATGAGTTAAACCAGGTTTTTTTTCCAACAGGACGGAGCGACAGCTCACACAGCAAAAGCTACTTTAAATTATCTCTGAGAATTTTATTATTTATAATGATCGACTTATTAGCCATGGACGATGGCCTCCAAGAAGCCCGGACCTAACATTTCTGGATTTTTATTTATTTGGCCATTTGAAAAATAATGTGTTCAAAAATCGTCTACACACTCTCGAAGAACTACAAGCGGCTGTTGAAAACGAGATACGTAACATTACTGTAGATGACTTACAGAGATTTTTTAATAACATGAGGAGGAGAGTACATTTGTGTTTACAAAGCAATGGCATTTTGAGCAGCTATTGTAATTTATAAATCAAATATGTTTTTCTGGTAATGTATACAATGAATTAAGCTAACTACAGCTAAAATTTCTTTTTTTGTAAGTAGACTTGTAAGTTATATTTTTCAATAATATTGTCTTATTGATAGAAATTATTTGTTTGATTAAATGCATTAATACTGAAAATGGTTCGGTGTTATTTATTTGGGGTTGGTCCAGACGTTGATCATGATTTGATTTATTGGGAATAAATAGGATCGTGGAGAACTTGAACAATGACGATTCAGTTCGTGTTTACAAAGCAATGGCACTCATTTTAAGCAGTTATTGTAATTTATAAATGAAGCATGTTTTTCTACAATAATATTCTTAAATAAATCCTATCATTTACTTTTGCTTTATTAAATGTTTTTACAGAGTTGTTTTAAGACGTGCCAAATTCATTTTTTTATGAAAATATGTTTTTTGTGCCCTAATTTGTACGTGCTACGCCAATGGTAATTGCTACAACTGTCAGATTTAGTTTCCTAAAGCAGGGTGGCCACTTCTGTACAATGGGTTGCCTATGTTACGTGGTCACCTGGTTTTCGACCTTTTATGCTCACTCTGTAGTAGCAGGAGCTCGGTGCCGGTAAAGGGTGAGATATGTGGAAGGGTTTCGGATTTGATGTATAGATTGTTAATAATTATCTGATAATTATTATGTGAACCGCATCCAATCGCCTATATATGCTTTACAATTTTATAGGTAATAATTTTTATTATACATTAGTATTAATTTCACTAATTTCTTTGTTATAACTGGCTAAATTTGATAAATGTATTGTAAAATATTTACGTATGAAACTAAGCCTGCGTGAAAAACGAACTCACTAGATGCGTCCAAGTTAAACTCAAGATGTTCAACTTTTCATTAAAGTTACCGACGTAAATTATGTACTGTTCCAAAGCAGTAAAAAAATTAATTTAATCTGACAGATTTAATTTTAACTCCCTCACAGTATGGATCGCAATTTTCAAGTCTTGCTAAGAGATGAAACAATTCAGTAAAAAAAACTGTTCCAAAGTTCCCAGAGCTCGAATAGTTCGAAAATTTAACCTAACTAAATTTGTTTTCCCAATAAATTCATTATCGATCTTTAATTAGCCTCCGAATATTGAAGTTTGAACTTTTAAATTAACTAGAATTTGTTGAACTTATTTTAATAACTACCGGCTGTTAGTCGGGGCTAATTAAAAAAAGATAACAAAGACAGGAAGAGACGGAAGATGCCTAAAATCGAAGTTGAACAACTTTTTGCCACGCAAAAACTGTAATTACCGATTGATAAGAACCATGGGCGGTGATTGTTAAGGGTATGATTAATTAGCGACAGTTATTAAGATACATGTTTGCTTGCTAGCACCATCTGGGGTAATTACGAACTCAATCGCACGAAGCGTTCTTAAATGAGTGCTTGTTAAAGTCATTTACATGCCTGATTCATTCGCCAATTAGTCTGTTATTTATGATTTTGATAAAAACACCAAGAGCAGGAAAATTTGATAATTTTCTGTTGTAATTTTTGACCTAAATCATTAGCGTACATTTTCTTCTTCATTTAAATCAAAATAAGGTTTTAGCTAACAGAAATAATTTTTTACAATTTACTCCATTAACTGTTTTTGCGCAAAACGTGTTTGTTTTTATTTCTGTCTAATTTAGTGAAAGTGCAGAAACGACTAGACATACGTCTCGTTTATTGCCTTTTAATAAAGAAATAGGAGAAAACAACACCCACGAAGTGCGATCTAAGGAGAACCCAGAAAAACTCCATCTATTAATTTATCTCATGTGACCACTTACAGCAAACACGTCGCATCAAGTATTTTTAGAGTTCTTAAACTTTTGCTGAAATTAATGGAAAAGCGTGTTAGTAGACAAATTACTTCCCAGGGTGTAATAAAAATTAAGCAATAAAAAAACAGATGTTCAAGCCACAACTGTCTTGTTGAGACATAAAACGTGATGAAAATCATGAGTTTTTCCCCTCTACATTTTAACATTTTCTCCCGACCACACTTTCCCACCCTTCACAAATAAATCCGACGGTGTCTTTTACGATTTCACATTTTCTCACCAGTCGACGTGATTGTTTCCAAAATAAAGCACGTTAAAATTCCCCGTGGGCCAGAAAAACGCGGATTTGCCCTTTTTTTAGCGTTTAGTTCGCCAAGGCATGTAGATGGGGTGGAGATTTTTATTCCCGATAAGGCTTTCACTGCTCGCGATAAAACCTAACCCTTGCGTCAAAGGTCTGCCAAAGATGAATTGCACATTCCTTGAGGAATTTGGATAGATGAAGCTGGAACTACGGCGTTTTGCCCGAAAATGCTAAAATAATGGATGGAACTTACAAATTTGTTGTTTGATAGACACACGACGAGGGAGGGTTTCTTTTGTTCGAATTAAGATTTGAGATTAACCCCGGAGCAGGAAATAAACAAATGACGGTTTAATTTCCGCTTTTAGTTTGATGCTTTTGACTAAAATTGTTCCGAAATTGAAGTTCACAAGTTGATATGGTTATTTAAAAAAAACAAATAAATTCTGTTTTATATTTTTTTTACACTGGGCACGTTTAGTAATGGAATTTTTCAAATTTATTATTATATTATTACACTATTAATTATAACTAGTTGAACCTGAGTACACGCTTTTTTAAAAATTTAAAAATAATAATAAATAACCTCTGTCGAGATGTAAGACATGTTCTTAATGCCTATACATTGGCGTAATAACCAATGCAGCTATTGAAGTTGCAATAGAGCCTTGTTAGGCAAATACTTATTTTTGTAAGTTACAGGCCTCTAGGAGAGAACGTTATTTTTATTATTAGCTGTTTCGGAAAAAGTTCTTCAACCTGAACCATATACACTGTGTCTATATAATTATATATAATTTGGTGTGCTGCAATGGGAAATTAAATACTATATTTCAGACTATATTAAAATTTATAACATCTAAAATGGGGACTGGGCGCCATTTTGATTTTTTTTTAAATAGGGATGGGACTCGAGTGACACCTCATTGGAAAGGCCTTTTAGTTCTGCGTCTGATTCTAGAGTTTCAAAGAAAAATATTCAGCTATAACAAAATGACAATGTTTGAAGGTAAAGAAGTATATTTAAAAAAAAACTAAGAATTAAAGCAAAAAGAAATTAAATTAAGTATTCGAAATGTTTACCATACACTTCTTGGCACATAAAAAGTCGGTTATGAAATTCCTGCCTTACATTTTCATACGTTTCTGGAGTGATATTTCTGCAAACTTCTGTAATGCGTTGCACCAGTTCTTCAATTGTTTCTGGACGGGTTCTGTAGACTTTCAATTTTAGATATCCCCATAGAAAAAAATCTAAGAAAGTTAAATCTGGGGAGTGAGCCGGCTATTCTACAGGCCCCCGCCTACCAATCCATCTTCCCTTGAGAAAGTCAGAAACAGGCCTATAATAATGAGGCGGCGCACCGTCTTGTTGGAACATAACGTTTTCAATATTATTTCCAGCCAGCTGAGTTATTTCTGAGAACATTTTGTACTGCAAATGAAAAAGTGAACTACTGGATAAAAAATCAAAACAATTTTGAATTGAGCGAGTCCATTTGTTTAAGATAAGATAAGATAAGATAACTTTATTCACGTTGCTGCGAAAGTAAGTAGATGTGAAGTGTCAAATACAGCATAGTTATATTACATAATTGCACATAAATATACAATAACTTGCAATTTAATAACACAAATAACATGTACCAAATAAATTTACACATTTAAACTTTAAGGCAAAATACAGACTATTACATATACATTACATTTAACTACTATATTTCCTTTAAGCTATTAGCGCCTTTTCAGTGAGGTAGTTCTTTAATTTTAACTTAAAAATGCTATATGACCTAGCTTCCTTGATGTCATCTGGCAGTTTGTTGTAGATTATTTTCCCAGCATGTAGGGGAGATTTTTCATGCAGAGCTGTGTGATAACGCCCAATACGCAAACGGCCACCTTCTCTAGTTTCATATTTGTGAATATCAGCGTTAGTTACAAGATTATTTAAATTTTGCCTTATCATTTTCATGAGATTATAAACATAGATGCCGTGTAGAGTCAATATTCTATGATTTATAAAGTGTGTTTTACAGGTGTCTCTAGGGTTAATATTAAATATTAATCTAATCAGTCTTTTTTGTAAAATGAAGACACGGCTTACATTACTTGCCTGCCCCCAAGCTACAATATTTAGGGACATGTAGGAATAAGCAAGGCCGTAATAAATATTTAGGAGAGCTTCAGTATCTAGCACACTTTTTAGTTGACGCATAGCATAATAGGCTTTACTGACTTTAGCACACACGCTGTCTATTTGGTGATCCCATTTTAAATTTTCATCCAGTGTAGATCCTAGGAACTTAACCTTATTTGCGAAACAGATACCTACGTTGTTGATAGTGATATTTAGCTGAAGTGGTTCCGGTTTTAACTTTTTAAAAAAGTATACGCACTCTGTCTTGATAGTGTTCAGTATCAGCATGTTATTATCACACCAGTTTTTAAAATCGTTGCACACAGCCGTTGCCGATGTCTGAAGTTCATTAATCGTTGTGGCTGAAATAGCAATGGACGTATCGTCAGCGAACATAACAAGTTTTCCTTTTGTTATTGCTAGAGGAAGGTCGTTAACGAACAGCATGAATATAAGGGGACCTATCACTGAACCCTGCGGTACTCCCAGATCTGTCAGATGCTCATCTGAATAAGTATGGTCGATTTTTACTCGCAGTGATCTGTTGGTTAGATAAGACATAATCCAGTCAAGAGTAATTCCTTTAATGCCTATGTTAGTTAATTTACTCGCTATAAATGGTAACTGCAAAAGTATCAAACGCAGCAGTAAGATCGAAGAAAAAAGCCATCACATGGTGATCACTATCTAGTTCATCGTGAATATACTGCAAGAGATCAACATTAGCAGTCTCAATTGAACGACCAGAACGGAAACCGTGCTGATTGTTCGCCAGTATAGTATTTTTGTTTAAATATGCTAATAATCGCTCATTTAATACTTTTTCAACGATTTTTGAAAACACACTCAACAGCGAAATCGGTCTATAATTAGCGTGGTCATGTGTGTTACCTTTTTTAAAAACCGGTACAACGCAGGCTTTTTTTAGTAGTTCCGGAAATTCACCGTTGCTAATGGACCTGTTGATCACGTCGGTTAATGGTTCAATTATATATTCCAAAGAACTTTTTACAACATTTGTTGGTATGCCGTCCAGTCCAGTAGAGTTTTTATTTTTTAAAGATCTAATAATCGTTTCTATTTCATTGGGTTCGATGAAAGCGGTTGTTTGGGCCGATTTACAGGTAGTACAACTAGCCGATAACTTGTTACTGAAATGATCTTGCAGTTTTTTACGTGCAGTTGAAGCGAAAAATTCAGCTAAATGCTCAGAGACTTCAACGGATTATCGGTTAGAGAGTTCATGATGTTTAGACTAATTTTCCCGTTAGTGGTTTTTCCACGGCCTAATCTTAGATTAACAATATTCCAAATTTCTTTGGCTGTGTTTGTAGCATTAGTTATTCTATTACTAAAATAGTTGCTTTTAGCTGTTTTCACGCCACGGTTTAATTGACGTTTTTTAGATTTATAAATATTAAGTAAGTCAGAATTTTCAGAATTACGAACTAGAGTAAATAGTTCTTTCAGTTCCATACTTTGCTTTTTTATGTTTTGTGTTACCCAATTTTTGGCATTATATAATTCCAATTTACTAGCACTCCGGCGCACTAGAGGACATGTAACATCTAGGCAATATTTAATAGTATCGAAAAAATTATTAAATGCTGCGTTTGTACAATCAGCATCATACACATTACTCCAGTCACTGTTTTGTAGCAGATTATTAAAATCGATCATGTTTGCTATAGTGGAGTTTCGTCTATAAACTGTTTTGCCTATATTTTCCGTGGTAACCTCAGCTGCAGAGGTTTCTATACAGATAATTTGCGCGTAATGGTCTGCAATACAGGGATCAATCACATATGCACTTACGTTTGCTTTGATTATATTCGTTGCCATGTAGTCAATTGCCGATTTCGAAATATTGCCATTGCCATTCACATGCACACGTGTAGGTTCACTTATACTGAGCGTTATTTTAAAAGAGTTAAATAAATCACACAACATTTTTTTGTGTTCGTAATTTTTAAGGTAATCAATGTTGAGATCACCGCATATTACGATATACTTGTACGAGCTGCTTACCTTGTTCAAGCACGATGTTAGGTTTATGAAAAATAGATTTATATCACCTAGTGGAGGTCGACAAATTGCTAAAACACAAATTTTTATATCCCTATGGCATAGCACAGCCCCACACAATTCAATATTCATTTCAGATGCATACCTGTTTACCCAATCTACACTTCTTATTTGATAATCCGTTCTTTCTGATGTATTAGCAAGGATAGCGACACCACCATGTTCACGCTCCATCCTACACCATTTAGCTATTAAGTTATGGTTTGTTAGTGATAGGTAATCGATTTGATTGGCTTTTACCCAATGCTCCGAAATACAGACTATATCTAGCTTTTCGTTATCTACGAAGTAGTCGAGAATGTCCACTTTGTTGCATACACTTTGTACATTAACATGTCCAATTTTAATTTCGTTGGGTAGTTGCTTTTTACCTTTTACGCTGCAGGTTTTATTACCTGCGCATCGATCGAAAAAAATTATATCTACGGACAACAATGCCGGTAGCCCATGTATTCTCACTGTATATGATATCCTTTAAGGATTCATGCGCACCAACCTTGAATGAACTACTTGTATAATTTCGATCACTTTGGTTTATCTTTTCACAAATAAAGTCAGACCGATTAAATTTTATATTTATATGGTCTTGCAGTTCCTTCTCAGGTAGATCGGGATGGAACCTGGACACATGCACCCAGATACGTCGTTCGCTTTGGATGGCCTTAAACTTTTGATCATCCTCCTGTCTTGTACCTATTATTTTTTGTGGGATGTTATTGTTTTTGTTTTTGTTTCTATCTGCCACTTTTCCTCTAACATCAATCCAGTCTTTGTTATCTTTTGTATCATCAAGTGAGCCTAATTGAATTATTTCTTGCAGTTTGGTTTTTGTCATAGCTTCCCAGACATCGGTAGCAACTTGCTTTTTGGTGACTTTGTTTGCTGCAGATTGTTTGGAGAGTTCATTTACCTGATTGATATGCATTGACCCTGTTTTATGTTGTTGCGAGTTTTTATTCTTAGCAGTTAGGCCAAGGTGTGCATGTGTAGATATCGCGGCCGCATGTTGATGATTTTGTATGTATTTATTATGGAGTTGTTTCCTATCACTGTCTTGTTTTGCTTTTACAGAGATGGCGTTTGCATTTGCATTTAGTGTATTATGTGAAAACGCATTGCGTTCCAGAAATAGTATTTTTTCTTTTAGTAAAACCACCTTTTCTTTACGTTCATCAATTAATTCATTTTTGATTTCTATAATTTTTTTAGTAGTTTGTTCTCAGATTTAGAATCTAGCTGCGGAGACCCACCACATGTTACATCAGCAATGGGCGCTATATTTTCTTCGGTTTCATTACATGGTTTTTCACAGCACAGGATTGTATCCTTTTCGGTAGTCACTTTCGCGGATTTTAGTTTACTCACGCAACTATTATGATAGTATACGTTGCATAAAGCACATTTGACACGTAGTTTCACAGTGTTTGACCCACATACACCGCACAAACTAGCACTAACGTCCTGCCCGTTCGCCATTTTTGTTATGGCTGAATATTTTTCTTTGAAACTCTAGGATCAGACGTACAATTGAAAGACCTTTCAAATGAGGGGTCACTCGACCCCCTTCTATTTAAAAAAAAATTAAAAATGGCGCCTAGTCGCCATTTTGAATGATACAAAATTTAATTGTTGGCTGAAAAATAGTATTTAATTTCCCATTAAAGCACACCAAATATTGTGGTAAAATATGAAGTCGTTCAAGAGTTAGTTGGAGGGGGGTTACTTTATAGACAGACGGTATGTTTTTATTGAGTATGAATAAAATACTTATTACTTCAATAATTTTGTTGAAGTAAAAAGTATTTTATTCATACTCAATAAATATGGACTTCAACGAAGTAAAGCTACGTCTTATAAATAAAATATCTGTTTTTGCCTAAAATGTCTACTGTAAGAATTTTTCAATTTTTTTTGCCTATTTTAAAGTTTTTATGGTAACAATTTAGGTTGTCACGCCTAATTTTATGCTTATATTGGTACAATTTCTACCTTCCTCGCTATACGAAGTATACCTAGAGGAATGTATTGCTAGGACTTTAGGCTTTTGATGGATATGTACGTTTCAAGGTTCAAGAATACCGAAAAACTAGGTTTCGTCATAGTGTATGTGTACCTGATTGTCTGTGTGTTCAAAACAAAGGGAGTGGGGAGGGGTGCTCTACTTCAATATAGACGCGCTCGAAAACATCAGATTCGTATTCTACGCAAGTCTAATAGCTGATCTAGCACAATCTTCTTACCACTCCTCGGTCACTCCCACCACCAATTTCTTTTTACGTTCCAATGCTTCTACTGAAGTAAGGAAAGTTATGATTTCATGCATATTTTCGAATTTCGGATTTTAACGGAAATACGCGTTTCGGGTTTAAGGACCCCAAAAAAGTGGTTTTAAAAAAATGTTTATTTATGAGAGGGTGGTGGATGGGTAGGTGGGTGCGTGGGTGCGTGCGTTTCTCTTAACTCCGGAACCCCTTGACCGATTTGTATAAGATTTGGCGTGTAGATGTGTTTTAGTTGCGGGTAGTTCTTTGTAAAGTCGTTAATTGGAACCGGAACCGGAAACGGAAATTAGACCTGTTCTTTAGTAAAGATTTTTTCTAAACACCTTTTTAAAGTTTTAAATACATGGCGTTGTAGTGCATCTAAATGCTTAATGCTTAATTACTCAAAAACAAAATATTCAATTAATACAAATTATTATATTATTTGATAGTCTTTAATAGGTATAATCAAGTGATATAAAAATACTTTTGGATATATGAAAATTGTAAATACACCAGCGGCTCAAAATTTTGGACATTTTCAAAAGAAATGTCTACAAAAACTGCCTACACTATTTTTTAAATACTTTTAGAGCCGATAAAGCTTGCAATTAACTACAAATTTATTTTTTACTTATTTCTCAAATTTTCCTCTGACGCCCTCCAGGAATTTTTGTCAATCAAATACGCAAACGCCGATCGCTATTAATTTTTATCAGTTCGATAGGCCATTTGAAGTACTTTATGAAGATCTGCCAAAATTTTCACGTATTTTAATAATTAAAGAAAAAAACGATACTTTTTAATATCAAAAACGTGTTCTCCGGCAGTAACTGATTTTAACTACGCCTATCAATTAGCTCTAATAAAAAAAATATTTTTCTATTTTTGCATATTTTTCATAACTCTATAAATAAAGTTGTAATAACTATTTTCGTGAGCGCATTAACTATCTTAGCGCCTTTCACGTAGTAGGAGCGCGTGCCGCTCGTAGGTAACCAACGCCTTGAGTCTGCAGCGGGATTGTATTTCCATCACTTCTTGACGCAAGAATATGTAAAACGTTAAAAGTATGGGAAAGTTCTAACGAACTGTTTCGCCCATTTTTTCATAAATTTATGAACTTGGTGATCAAAATCGCTATGTACATATTAAATGACAATAAAAACAACTTTTCTTTGGAAGACCTGGAAAATTTCCTTTGTTTCACACATTCATAAAATTCAACAAATATTTAACAATTTTAAAAAGTGTAAAAGAATTTCATAATTATTTGTTTGAAAATTTATAAAAATTTCAAAAACGTTCAAAGATCTTTATAGTTTTAAAATTTATAATATTTTCAAAAATTATCAGTTTTGGTAATTTCCAAACATTTTCAAATTTTTCAAAAAATAAAAAATGCGAATTTTTAATATTTTTTAAAATCATTAGGCATAAAGTATTAAATTTTAACAAATTTTCATAAAATTCAGCTGCTTTTTATTACTGTTTCCATCAATGTAAAAAATCAAATTCGCATATAAACCCCTGTTCTCGAAGTCGGTAAAGTAGATCTTTATTTTATTTTAACAGCATTTTTGTTAGAAGCGTAGAGTATAGATTATATTTTATTTAACGTTACTGCTAGTGGATCGCCAAATTTTATATACATTCTGGCCACTAATATACAATATACTATTAACTCACCTTAATCTCAGATAATGTGGAGAATAAGAAACTCATTGTTTGCTATAGTAACAACAAATATTATTAAATTATTAAAGAACTGTTAGCACATCAGCCATTTTTATTATTATATTTTTGGGTAGTTTTTAGATTGCCTTACAAGTTCTTCTTTTGTTGGTAACACTTTTGTGACGTATTTCTGACTTTATTTTGCCGAATTATAACTTTTGGTTCCTAAATGTAATAGTTTTCTACCGTTTTGCCTTTTTATTTTCAATACTAAAAGTTTCTAAAAATCCTAGTTCTATTTATAAATACCGTTTCTAATAAAATTGTAATAATAGTCTCTGTGCTTTATAATAAATTAATTCTCTCTTATTAGAAGAAATTATATATTTTATGGCAGATAAATGATGGTATCTAACAAAACAGAACCAATTGGGAATCACTAACAACGAATAAATGACCTGAGACACTCGAAACTAGCAATGAATTCCAAACCTAGAGGTGCTTCGTTCGTTTCTTTATTTTAAGGTTTTTTCTTTCTTAAAATTTGTTTACGGGTGTGTTTTTCACGGGCTTTTTAGAGTTTTTTCGGAGGCCGTTTTCTGGTCTTTTTTTCGTTTTTTTCACCCTCAATTTTTTTGGACCTCTACATTTCCCCCTCCCCCTCCCGCCGAGTCGATTTCGGGACTGAGAGGTGCTCCCAGAAAGAAAATCCCATGAAATAAACGAAAGAAGGTGGAAAACAGTTCCGAAAAAAATTCTAAAAAGCCTATCAAAAACAGCCTCGTATATAAATTTTATGAAAAAAAAAACTCCGTAAAATAGGGAAACGAACAAAGCATTTTGTTTCAACATTTTTATACTTTGGAAATTGTAACTTTTCATGCGCATCAGTGACCACAGATCGCTACAACTAAAAACTAAGTTATGGATCTTATTCTACTGCCACTTGTGAGAAATTTAGCTTCAATAAAAGCGCGTTATGTGACTAGCGTCTAGCCCCTTGGACATATAGCCGATCCTACCTCACATGACTTGCGCACCTCCTCTGCTTGCAGCTTGAATGTGTGTAGAACACAAGTTCGTAGTGGCACAGATGGATGCGTGGCTGTGTTCGGGTGTACTACTTTTTTTACTGCATAAGTAGTTGTGGGGTCGAACTCGGTTGGGAACAAATTTTTTTTTTATTTTATAGTTTTTTTTAAACACTGTTGTTGCGTTTTGCTGTTTACGCGAGGTTATTTGTTAAGAGCAGTTATATTTTTAAAGAAAAAATACGAAGACAAATTTGCATTCACTCACTGATTGACGGCACACTAACATGCAAGTCTGGTAATAAATTAAAAAAAAAAGGATTTGTTGTTTTCCATTGAATTCCCAAGGGGCTAGACGCTAGTCTTTATGTGCGCGTCTCTATTAAATAAAAAATACGAATTATCAAATTTTAGAATTTCATAGAAGGTGTCATAGATAAATTAGCAAATTGGAACACCAACCAAATCTACAAAATAAAAGGCACCGTGTTATTAGTTTTTCAAAATATTAAAAACAGTAAGAAGGTCTTTTTGCCTTAGAGTATTTACAAAATAATATTTTTTATTATACAACGAAAAATAAAGGTTTAATTTAAAAAATAATTGTCACTCCACTGTTTTAATTTTTATGCAGATATGGCAACTCATGTGTGCCATTTTGAAGCTAAATAGTTCGGGAGAAAAGCGTTGAACTTGAGTTTTCCATCATATGCCGCTTAAAATTTCACAACATTCAGTTTCTGAAAAAAATGTAAGAAAAAAGCATTCACATTCTGAAGTTCGTCGCAATCGGGTCATCACTTACTCACACGCAACACATACTTATCCACAAACTTAAAAAAAAACCACTTTTTTTTGAGTTCTTGAAACTTAAAATTATGTTTTTTCTTTAAAATCTTGAAATCAATTATAGATATTTACTGAAAGCATAGAAAATAAGTAAAAAGCTTTGCTGGCCTCTAGCGGCCGAATAGGAAGCTATGAAAACGTGACGATTTTTTACACGCAGAATTTGTGCAGCTTTTTCATTTGGCATGAAGGGAATTTATTTATCTTCTCTATTCACGGAAGGATAATAACAAAAATATTTTTCTGACAAATGTTGTCTATTATAGAGAATCTATATTATTCGACGCTTGTGACCCCGAAGATGGTTTTTACTTATTATAGTTTTTATTACACAAAATATTAATCAAAGAAAGTTTATTCGATGGAACTTTTATATGAGACCTTTAAGAACATTTTTCCTTGAAAATTGTTAACTTAAAAACTCTTCGTACAAGGCGAATTGTGGCGCTAGAAAAAATTTGTGGATGAAATGTTAAGAATTCGTCAGCGAATTAAGTGAGCTACATATAAAAAAAAATAGTTTGAATAGTTTAAAGTGTGGCGTTGCTGTTATAGTACTTAATATTAACATTTTTCAGGTTTTACTTCCACCAGTGGCGTTCGTGATGGTTTCACGGATTTGGTTCCGCTTGGGATGTGATATAGTTAAATATTGTTGTTAAATGATTATTAAGTTTAAACTGTTTCTGTTAATTAAAACTGGTTTTGCTTTTTAAACAAATGTTTTTGGTCCAAATTTTTTTTTGATTATTTTACCCTTGTTTCTGCCGACCATAGTTTTTATTACAAAAATTGTTAAATAAGAGACGCTTTATCAGATGTTATTTTTAGCTGAGACCTTTAAGAATATGCAATTCCACCACGGTACCCTGAACGTTGTTATTTTGCTGGAAGTAGAATGGAACCTCCCAGTAATAAATAAAAAACCGAAATTGTTGTATTGTATTGTATTGCAATGTAATATTTGTAAAAAGTAATTATTATTAGTATACTCAAATTTCTAAGAATTTTGAAATTGTTAGAAAATTTTGAAAGATTATAAAAAAATTTTAAAATTATCAAAATTCACAAAAGTTTTAAAGCTACCAAAAATTTTCATGTTAAAAAATATTCAAAAATTCAGAAAATATTTGAAAATTTTGAAATGTTTTAATTTTTACTTTCCTATACTTTTAGTATAGGGAAGTATTGATTTCATGCAAATTTTCAAAATCGAGATTTTGACGGAAATACATGTTTTGGGCTTCCAGGATCCTAAAAAAGTGTTTTTTAAAAAATGTCTGTCTGTGGGTGTGTGGGTGGGTAACGCTCATATCTCCGGAACGGCTGGAACGATTTCGATGTGCTTTGGAATGAGGAGGTATATCAAAAATTCATTGACAAAATAAGCTTTTAAAAAGAATCCGAAACCGAAAGCGGAAGTTAGACATGTTTTTTTGGTAGCATTTTTTTCAGACACTGAATTTTGGAAATTGGAATAGTGGAAATTATAGAAGGCCTTAGAACAAATCAAACGTTTTTTTACCGAACTCTCTAGCTTCAACATGGCGGCCGCTACCAATTTTTGAAAATTTCGACTTTAACGCCCATTTACTCAAAAACCAGTTGTTTGATTGGCATCAACTACATCTTGTTTGGTAGCCCCTTAAGGGTACTATACCATGAAATATCATTAATTTTAAAAACCGAAAAACGATGTCAATGGCACCAATCCAAAATTTTTGAAATTTTCGAAAAAAAAAATCTCAAAAACTGCCCACACGTTTTTGTTTAAACTTTTTAAGCTGATAGAGATAGGCATCTGCTACAATTTTGCTTATTGATCATTGCTATAATTTCACTGTGACGCCCTCTGTGAATTTTTGAAAATTGAAAATTGGTACCCTTTTATTTATTTAACGGGGGGCAATAAAATATTTCTGTTAAAGCAATATAGCTCATCATTAATAGCAAAATCCGAATATCATAATATTTTTTTGATAATTTCATATTTAGGGGGGCTACTGTTTCCCCTCCCCCCAAATTTTTTCGATAAAAAATTGAAAATTTGGTTTTTTGTTTTGTTTGCTCTAGGAGAATCTTTTTACAAAAAATCAAAAAATTTTTTGCCCCTTAATAATCTTTTTGTCCGAAGAATTTCACATACTTTCTACAGCAGTTATATTCTTGTATTAGTCGTTTAATGTTCAGTGTGGGCTAACTTTTTTATTTTAATAGATAGACTCGCAAACCCAAGAGCAAAGTTGTAGGGCAAATTCTTCTCGATTGTATTTAAGAAAAAAACTTGAGTTTCCAATTTTAATATGGCGGCCACGGTAAAAAATAACTTTTTTTTAAATGGAAACGTGGCATTTTGGCTTTAAAATCAGAAAGGTTTTGACATTCTAAATACAAATTAATAAGAGTAATTTCTTGCTAAAAATAATACTTCTCGAGTTATTAGTTATTAATATATTTTCAAATATCAATTTCCGCCCTTCCGTTGATTCAGTCCGAATATTTTACCCAACCTTATGCTTGCAGCGCAGCGCTCGGCCTTTCTTCAACCGCTTCAAGGTGTTACAACTTATAAGAACTATTTACTTTAACTAGTCGTGTCTAGACAGGTGCATATCGAAAGTGTTGGAAAATATAAAACAATGTTATTTTATAAGTATAGGAAAGTCCAGGCGAAGTGTTTCGCTCATTTTTATTAGAATCTAATTTGAAACAATTCGATGAAATCTAAAATCGATTTCATAATTTGGTTGTTGTTATAGATGATTATCTGATTAAACTGTGTTCAGGTAAACGACTAAAAGGAAACCTCTCAGAGATGCTTTCTCAATGGACGTTGTTTCTGTCGTCACACGTTTATACTAATTTTTATCCCGAAATTAGTATATTTTTGAAAGACCAAATAATTGAAGGTGCGGTTGACCTGGAGGTGGTAGGAAGATCGCGTTTGCGCAGATCGGCTATGCGACATGCGTGGAATACGAATCTAAGCTTTTTTGAGTTCGTCTTTGTTGAAGTACGAGGGCTGGATGATAATTGGTTAGCCTACAAATATGTGGCGCTGGCATGTAAAATATTTATACATAATTTTAAAGTTCCATCTTTTAGTTGGCAACACTGAAAACATAGAGGCCATCTGTCAAATATTTTGTTGTTAGCAGCTGTTCAGAGAAAACGTGTTTTTGTAACAATGGAATATATTAAGCATCGTACTGTTATTAAATTTTTGCATTTAAAAGGCTTAAAAGGTGCAGAAATTTTTGAAGACATGCAAAGTGTATTGGGCGAAAGTGCTCAATCATATACGACCGTAAAAAATTGGCTGGCTGAGTTCAAACGGGGTCGTACGTGCATCCAAGATGAACACCGTTCTAGACGCCCAAGAAGTGTCACTACAACAGAAATGGTCAGCAAAATCCATAATATGGTTTTGAAAGACAGACGACTGAAATTGGCTGAAATAGCTAATGTTGTGAGCATCTCAAAAGAGCAAAGTTTCAATATTTTAACCCAAGAATTGGGCATGAAAAAGCTGTCCGCGCGATGGGTGCCGCGTTTGCCTACACTCGATGAAAAACGTGTGCGAATGCAGATTTCCCAAGAGTGTCTGGACCGTTTTATAAAGAATACCACTGATTTTGTGCGTCGATTTGTCACCACCGATGAAACCTGGGTCTACTACTATACGCCAGAAACGAAACTGCAATCAAAGCAATGGACAGAACCTGGTGGCTGGGCTCCAAAGAAAGCAAAGCTGGCAAGGTCATGGCATCAGTGTTCTGGAATGCAAAAAAGAATTTGATGATCGATTATCTTCCAAAAGAAAAAACGATAAATGGCGAATACTACGCTAACCTTTTGGATCAGCCACGTCAAAATATTCATCAAAAAAGGCCAGGTTTAGCGCGTAAAAAAGTTATTTTTCACCAAGATAATGCTCTTCCTCAGACCTGTGTTACTGCCATGGCTAAAATCAACGAATCGAAGTACGAATTGCTTTCACACGCACCGTATCCGCCGGATTTGGCTCCTTCTGACTTCCACTTATTCCCTAAACTGAAAATTTTCGTAGGTGGAGAGAGATTTTCATCCGATGAAGAGGTCAAGACCGCTGTTGACGCCTATTTTGCAGGCTTTGAAGAAAACACGTTCCGTGATGGGATCAAAGCCTTAGAGCATCGTTGGACAAAATGTTTTCAACTTTCAGGAGATTATGTTGAAAAATTAAAATGATTTTAAAAACATAAAATCGGTCTTTCATTGCTAGGCTAAGCAATTATCATCCCGCCCTCGTATAACACACTTTAACATACTCCCTTCCCCTTTTCTAGCAGATCAATTTAGTTTTGCTGCGGTTTCAACCTATTGCGACTACCAATCTATTGAACCTACATTGGGGTTGCTGCGTTAAGTCGTCTGGGCTGCAAAGTGTATATAGATAGACCCGGTGACAGACAGCCGAAGCTCCGCCTTTGCCCGACTGGCTCGAAAGGATTTAAATACCTCCGCATCTCAGATTTCAATTCAGTGATCTGATAACTCTGAAGATGCAAGTTGCAATGTTTTGCAAAACGTTAGATTGCATTCGTATTTTTGTCTTGACAAACAGAATACATTGGGAATATATCCACGTCCGCTCCCGGCCTCGAGGTCCACATCTAAGCGCACGACCCTTGTTTAGGCAGGAAAGGCCCACGATCAACTATGGCTCAAACTTTTAGAGCAAATGCTTGTAAAGGCCGACATGCTACAGGTCGGTACTTATCTGATTACGCTGGGTGTAATTCCCCAATGACGACGCTGTTTAAGCCGAAAGTAGACTGTAATACTGACAAAAATAAAATTAATTCTTCTTTCTGCTCTCATTTATTTCTTAATCTTTTTTCGTCTAATATAAAAGTGACTTTAATCTTTTAAAAGATATTAGCATGCAGCACCGATGCTCGGATATGCTTAGAGTTTCAAACAAAAACAGTCTGATGATGGTTGCGTTCGAACCTGCGATATCAATTCATCAATTCAACGCTGCCTATAAAGTTGCGTTTTGAATATTTTAATCAAACAGACAACATTTACCTTTCCTGCTTTGAAAGTGCTTGTACTAACCTTTCATTAGTTGTTGAAGAACTTCTGAAGGAAATAAACAAATTTCGATGTAATTTTCGTTCTTTATCTGCTTTTGCTGCTATTCTTTGAAATTCTTCATAAATTAAAGCCTTAAGATATATTTACTTTTTCGAAAAGCAAATTTTATTTCCACTTAAAATTCAAACCATTTTTATTAATAATAAATCCTGCTTAAATTTCTTTCCACACAGAAGTTTTCAAGCGTAAGAATTTTAAGATTTGTTCTTCCTTTTGTAAACTTTAAGGTACGTTCTTAGAATTTGAAATACAATTTAAACTTCACGATCCGTTTACGCCTTTTGTGTGCAAGGTTTAGTTATGCGGACAGCAAGTTAAAAAGTTCACCTGTTATCAGCTCCCTTCAAGAAAGGCTAAATTACGAACGGCCGAGAACCCTAATCCGTAAGGCGCTGACTCTTTTCACAAATTGTGACATAGATTTCCTGATTAACCGCAGAACGTGACCGACGCTAATTTTATAGATCGCCTCCATGATTTATTTACC
Organism: Ctenicera cuprea; assembly: GCA_958336395.1. Classification (NCBI taxonomy): domain Eukaryota; kingdom Metazoa; phylum Arthropoda; class Insecta; order Coleoptera; family Elateridae; genus Ctenicera; species Ctenicera cuprea. The sequence goes on along the minus strand of OY284495.1, from coordinate 26,322,147 downwards.
CCTTTGTCTTGCGTGGGAGCCGCTTTTCTCAGATTTATACGAGCCTGGATTTCACATTAAAAAATTAATATAAAATGTAAAATCACTTCGAAGTTATCAAGTTTTAAGTTTCGGATAGATTTAAGTTATTTAGAAGCTTAAAATTAACACAGAATATTATTTTTTTAGTATATGTTTGCTGATAAAGTCGATAGTGTGACTAACTGTTTAGGAGCACGTTCTTAGGACAACAAAAAATATACACACAACACTTCTATTAAGATTAGTTAAAAATTAGCGTCAGGATTATACGGATGGGTATATCAAAAATTGATCCGGAAAATAAGCTTTAACAGCTTATCCAAATCCACCATTAACCATCCACATGAAAGTTGCTTGGAAGTAATGTTTTCTTTAAAGACATGATTATTTATTACAACACCAACACACAAACATAAATTTAATAAAAAATAAATATAGACAAAGCAATAAACAAAGTGAATTATTTGAGCAAATCTGGCTGGAGATTCAATAGGTTGTAGTCCACGTAGGGATCGGACCTGGGGCTTGTATTTTTCGGTGGTGGTTTCGTTGAAAACTGACCTTGTAGGGCTGAAGCGGTATCGTCAGGACTTTGTGCGTGTCTATAGGGCTTGTGGTGTTGGGGGAGGCTTCGTCAGAGCCTCTTCTCTGGAAGAGATTAGTGCGCACAACTCTATAAAAAGTCTAAGAAGATGATTACCGCGATCCGAAACTTGATCTGCCGATCGTAGGCTAGAGCTCGATCTAGGGTGTAGTGTTGGTAATCGGAGGCTGAAGTTTGATCGCGTAACCATACGCTTAATCTGTGGGTTGTATTGGTGACCTGAGGCTGAAGCTCGATCTCGTGACCGCGAGCTAGAACTCGATCGTTTGTTTATCTTATAATCAATGTTATTTATTCTAAAGATAAACTGATGTTTCTCTTTAAGTGCCAAGTTACTTGTCAACATTCTCCTGCACTTTTATAATTTTTAGGGTAATTGTTGCTATTTTTTGCTGTTACTAAGCAATTTTTAGAACGTCGTGCGACACACGGGGGTGGGTTGTGCTGCAAAGAGCGAAAAAGAGAGGGAGAGAGAAGAAGCGATTCGTATTTGATAAACAACGTTTAATTCGTATTCGTGTAAGGTCTGCTATTTTCTTCTTATTACGCAATTTTTTAGAATGTGGTGAGAGAGTGAAACAAATCGTGTTGGTCATGCAGAGAGAGGGAAATAAGAGAGAGGTAGGAAACGGTTTTCATTCGATTCGCAAAGTTTAACTCGTGTTGGTGTTGGACCACGCCCTCTACGGCGCCGACTAGCTGATGCGCTCACAAAACGTCTGGCGGCTTCGAGTTTCTACCAGAATTCGTTGGGTTTACTTCGAGTTGCTATGATGTTGACGTTTTCAACAAACTTTTCAAATTGTAGTGGAAACGTTCAAAGCTGCAAGTCGGTGGAGTTTTGTCCGCGTCGCTGACATTCGCTTTTGGATCATGCCAGCTTAAAAAATCCGAATCTTTTAAATTTGTGAAGGAATCTGATAGAAGATCTTAGAGCAGATTTAACGCCTTTTCTCTAAGTATTTAGCTTCGAAATGGCGGCCGTTACGATTTATTGAAAGTTTTAACGTTAATGTTTCATTATGCTGAGATTTGTCTTACAGAGTAGAAGAATTTATTCAGAAGGTGTAACCATTTTAAGATATACATTGGTATTATAGTGTAGAGCAAACATTTTTTAAACTTTCTTAGTTTTCAAAATATTAAAGAAATTTTTTCAAATTTTACTAAATTTTCAAGGTATAAGAAAGAAGAGGTTTGGTTTCAACTGTGGTTGGAATAGACCACTACATGTTTCGTTCTTATTTGAACTCATCAGGTGTATATAATTGTAACCATAATTGAAACCAAAACCGAACAAGCAGATATATGCCAGAAAGTATAACATTCAAGATATGTTAAAGAAAATATATTCAAGAACCAATGTTTAAAAATAATTGTTTTGTGGGCTCATATCATAGACTACAATTTGATTTGTGTCTCAGTTATTGGTGACAGTTCCTATAATTTTTTGGAAATTAAAAATGTCGATGAAGTATTTCTGTTTCGGATAAATTGCTTATAAGTGATAGTAGAATAAGGTTTACACTTTAATTTTTAGATGCAGCAATATTTTAGGAGTTAATTCTTCCCCTCCTATTCAATTATTAGCGGACGAATGTTTCTTCTTTTTTGGGTTTGCTTTAATCTCAAGACATATTTTTCCAAAAAAAAAATATACACAAACAATAATTATTGTTCTCATAAAAAGGATTTCTGGTTTTCAAATACAATCAAACATGCGGTCTTTATTTGCAAAGCAGTCTTGTGGCAGACGCGTCGCATAAGCAGCCTACTTGACGTAATACTACACTGGAAATCTCAAATCTTGCATAATATACAAGAGCACAGACTGCATCACAAAGCAATATATTGTAGTCTTAACAAAATCTCTACTTGCATCAAATACATTTTTATTTAGTTTTGTATTTATTGATTTACTTTTCATTGTACGTTATCTTTTAGTGACCCAGAACTGTCGCGAGTCGGAAATAATAAACACTAACATGCTTAGTTAGTTACACATGTTATGTTTCGCATTTATCGCTGACGCCTTGCGTATTTGAAAATATCGCACAGTGGCGTCGCTTCAGAGAGACACAATTTGAAAGCGGCTCTTTCTCTCTTTTTATTTATTCATCTTTATTTTTTTCAAGGCAATCGCGATCATGATTATGAGACAAAACAATTTCTTTCAATAACAGAGGATCAATATAATACAAAAAAACATTACACGAAATAAATTATTTCAATTTTATTAGAAACAGCGTTTATAACTACGGCTGGGATTTTTAGGCACTATGACAACAAAATGCTGCCAGAAATAGGTCATAAAAGTGTTATCAAAAACAAATCCATATCACAACAAAAACAAGAAGTTTTACATTTATGAGGAAAACCAAAAGCCACTCAAAAATATAATAAAAAGAAGTGAATGTAGTGACAACAGTTTTTTAATAAATTAATAATAATGAATTCCTCAATATTGTCTAAAGGTAAGCTGGGACTATTGTCAGTTAATATACCTTTATAAAGTGACTGGAATGTAGTTAAAATTTGGTAATACACTGGAACCAATTTTAAATAAGCTATATTTTATATTTTATAATTTTAAAAATGTTGTTCGAATAAAGACCGAAAGAAAAGAACAGGGGTTTATACGCAATTTAGCCAATTATTATGCAGATGACGTCAAATTTGATTTTTTTACTTTTATGAAAAATTGATAAAATACTAGCGGAACGCGTGCGCTATTATCCACGCTTTTTTGGCAATTTCTTTTAAAACAATAAGAAATAAACTGTTTTTAGTTGTTAAGCATGTACTTAATGCGCGCGCCACAGTGCGTAACTGCTCTAATACAGTTGCATCGAAGCCCGCGACTAAGAGGCGCCCAAGCTCATTGTATATTATATTTTGTTGTAATAATAAAAGCAAATGTATTAAATAGAAGAAAAATTTTAAATACTCTTAAATTTAATCAGCTAAACAAATTTAATATTTAACATTAGTTCTATAACTTAAGAATACATATATACTATGGACCCCCCATGGGTACGCCACTGAATCAACCAACACATTTCATTTAGTATAAGAGGCTTTTGCATAAATAAATATACGTGTATTACATAACATACATTTAATCTTAGATTATAATATTACTGTTGAATGTAAAATTTGTTCAATCCACCCACTAATTTAAAAAAATTAATATTTTTCTTCTATTGAATACTTAGGCCTACTATAATTAAATTTGCTTATAATATTATAACAAAAAAATTTGGAACTTGAGCTCTAATACAACTACATTGGCTGCATTGGCTCAGCTACGCCACTGTGAATCCATTAAGTACATGTGTTACAGGCTACAGCTCGAAACAGCTTATTTATTAATATTTTAAATAATATACTAAAAAAGGTGAAGCGTAGTCTACGGGTTTTGCTAGTTTAAGTTAAATGAAAGAATAATTTTAAATCTCCCAATATGTAATATATCTTAATGTGTTTACAAAAACAACACCCTTTGGTTTCGTTACTCTCATTAGCTCATAGTTCGTTAAAAAGTTAATATTATGTCTTAAGGTTTTGTTATGGTGAGACAGTTAGAGAGTAGGTCTATAAACAGTACCAAAATAAACATATAACAAAAAATTAAAGAATGCCACCCTAAATTGTAGGCATACAAACCTAGAAATAGACAAAATAATTCAAAAATTCAATACGCATTTTAGGCAAAAACAGATGTGATTCAGATTAAAGAACTTGTTTCAAAACGGATAGTAATAATAATAATAACTCTTAGGGGCCTGTAACCTACACAAATAGGTAGGTATTTGCCTAACAAAGCCCCCATGCTACAGCTAATGCTGTATACGTAGTTACACCACTGTGCGCCCATTTAGTACATGTCTTACATGTCGACACAACTTATTTCTTTTTTTTTTAAGTTACCAAAATGACATGGGGCGTATCACACGGGTTAGGCTAGTTTGTATAAAGCGTCGAAACATTAAGTTTCATTTGTGAGATATATTTCTGTTAGGAAAGTCGATGGTGTACTATCTGTCCGCATGTCCTTAGAATAAATAAAGCTGAAGTGTGCACTTTGAGTGGACTTTCCCATACTAAAAAGTATTTGCAGAAGTGTAAATTTTATAATTATAACCTCCCAGTCCATCCATCCAAATTCACACAAAGCGCCATAGTGAAATTATAGCTTATAAAAACAAAACAAATTGTAGCCAATACCGTATGCCGTATTTGCAAAGGTCTAACTTTTAATAATTATAACGTTGTACAGTTCAGCGAGTATTAGATTTCTAAGAAAAGAAGCAGCGGGAATTTAAATTTGCGATAGCCTGTTCAATTGGTTTCTGTACCGTAACCAAAGCAAGGTAAGCGCCTGCCGAAGCGCTTGGGCAAATTACAAATTCCGCTTCGGATGTCGCTATAATAACTTTATTTGAGAAGTTATTAAAGAATAAAAAATATATTTTTTAACTAGAGCTAACTGATAGGCGTAGTTAAAATCACGTAACTACCGGAAAACGCGTTGTTAATATCGTATTTTTTTTCTTAATTTTTAAAATTAGTTGAAAATTCTAGCAAATCTTAATAAAGTACTTTAAATAATCTATCGAACTGATAAAAGTTTATAACGATCGGCGTTTGCGTTTGTGAATAAAAAATTTCTAATTATTCAAAAATTCGTGGAAAGCGTCACAGTAAAATTTGGGATATATGTAGAAAATTAATTTGTAGTTCATTGCTCTATCGGCTCAGAAAGTGAAAAAGAGATCGTGTAAACAAACAGTTTTTGAAAAATGTTTTTTAGAACATTTTTTAAATTTTGAAGCAGCGCCATTGTGATCGCTTTCGGATTTTCAAAATTAATTTTATTTTATCGTATACTACCTAGGAAGAACTCTCAAACAAGTGGCAGCTGATCCCAATCAGACAACTACTTTTAGAGTAAATGGGCGTTAAGGTCGTGATTTTCAAAAAGCTGTAGCGGCCGCCATTTTAAAGCTAGAGAGTTCGGTAAAAAGTTTTCGAATTGCCTTAAGTTCGACCTTAGATCCCGCGCTCAAATTTTTAAAATTTTGTTTTTGGAAAAAACGCTACAAAAACACGTATCTAACTTCTTTTTCCGGTTTTGGATTTTTTTGAAAACCTTAACTAGAACTACAATTTTTTGATATGCCTCTTGATTTAAAAGTTTATTAAAATCGGTCCAGTACTGTTGCCTGTAGAGGCGTCACACACCCACACACATCAAAAAAAATTTTAAAACCATTTTTTTGGGTTCCTTGAGCCCCAAATCGTGTATTTTCGTTAAAATCGAGATTTTAAAAATTTTCATGAAATCAATACTTACTTCCCCTATACTGAAGGTATGTGAAAGTAAAAATTGTAAATTGTTGTTGTGCTAAAACAAGAAAATATGCGTTGTTTTGTATGGTCGAATTTTTGTCAGTAAAACCAGTGGTGTGACTACTATCTTACGAACTCGTCTCGGAAACTGAAGCGTCACATATGTCATATTGCCCTAGTAAAAACAAATTTTAAAATTTGTCCTTACCTGTATTTTATCAGTAAGGTAATTTTTTATGACTACTCAAGCTAATGCGCATTTAACGAATTTATAATTTGAACATAAAATGAGAAAATCGATAGCAACTTGAATGTTAAGGGACATAATAATAATACTTTTAGAATTTCGAAATTTACAACCCAATAAATATTTACAGGCGTGGTTAGTATCTGCATATCAAATGATTTATAGTTATAGGGTTGAAAAACCTTTTTATTACCCTTTTCTATGAGAAACACCAACACCGCTCAATATCCAAGATGGGAAATAAGAAAAACTTAACATTAAGCCCTTAAAGACTTTAAGGGCTTACTTTGCCACATTTAACGATTTACGAGCCCCTAAGCTGTCCACCAAGTTAAGCAATTTTTTTAGCGTTTATTCACAATGATCCCGCGTTACACCCCTTGAAAAGTCATTGCTTCCGATGACCCTACATGGAAATGTTGGTTTTCCTTGCCTTGACCTTAACGATTCGCCTGGCATTTTACTATTTTACTATTGGTGTACGACTTTTCTCGGATTTTCCTTCGGCAATTGTTTCACACTGGAAAGGAGATTCGATAGAGCCGCTCTAATGCGCCTTGGTCATGTTTCTAGCAATTCTTTGTGGTAATATCAACCGGCCCTTTCGGGATTCTCCCGTGATAGCTCCTATCGCTCTGTTAACGCCCATGGCCTCGGATTTTACAGCTACATTTTCGGACGCGTTTGCGGTTAAGTACTCACATAAATACACGAGCCTCTGTTTCTTATTTTTTGAAAGGGTTTTCAAGGACACGCTCTTGATCTCAACGCTATTCAGGTTTTCTTAAATAAAGTTGTTAATTTTTACTTTTCTGTGCTTTCAGTATTTGATTTCACGAAATTTCGAATCGAGATATTGACGGAAATACATGAATTGGCCCTCCAGGAATCTAAATAAATGGTTTTTAACCAATATATGTCTGTGGGTGGGTGGGTATGTATGTATGTATGTATGTATGTATGAGTGTGGGTGACGTCTCATAATTCCAGAACGGAAGGTCCGATTTCTATGAGCTTTGTTTGGAATGTGGGAGTATATCAAAAATATACCATATATGCCAATTAGTTTTTAAAAATCCGTAACCGAAACCGAAAACTAAAGTTAGACATGTTTCTTTGGTATCACTTCTTTCAAAAATTAACTTTTTTAAATCTTGAAACGAAACTTGATAGAAGTTACCTGGGCAAATCGAATGTTATTTTTAATTTCTAGTTTTAAAATGGTTACGGGTTTTAAAAATTTTGACTTTAACGCTTTATTACTAAAACCAAGTTGACAAATCTCCATGAAATTTGTTATTATGATATATCTAAGAGAACTCAATGTCACTATTTAAAAAAAATTTTGTGCAAATAAAAACTACAAACTAAAACTGTTTTCACAATTTTGGAAATTTTCAAAACACACTGCTCAAAAAATGGCACCAAATTTTTTTTTAGGTTTTAGAATAGTGGAGGTAGGTGTAAGCTATAATTTTGCTCCAGTTCCAGTTCTTTAATTTCTCAGGAACGCTTCAATGAATTTACAAAAATCAAAATGTTACAATTTAATAAACGGTCCGATATAACATTTTCGTTTAAATTACACTCATGAGTAATAGTAGCATAAGGTTTACAACTTAGTTTTCTCAGCTTTCACCCAAATTTTTGCGAACGAATTTGTTCTTTTATTTTTGAGTTTTTCAAAATAAATTTCTTAATACCAATTTCCAAAACAGTTGTCTGACAAACTACTATAAAACTTTCCTCGCATATCTCACCGTTTTTCTTTTTCCGTAATCGGATAAAAAAATGCATTGTACTAGAAGTTGCTCCTAAGCGGAAACTATACTCTACTAGAAGATTTAGATAATCGGATGAGGAATTGACTCGCAGAACAATTGCCTGAACTGCTCATCACAACTATGCGCAAACATTCCAGTTATATAGAAAGACAAAAACTTATAAAATTCAATTTATAGCTTTTTTTACGAATCATGGGGCTGTGCTTGATTCGCCTCCCGCCCTACCCCGAAAAGACATATATACACCACACACAACGTCCATGGTTTAACTTATTCAGAAAAAATCTAACTTGCAGAGGATTTGAACCCACTGCTGTTGCAAATCTAGCTCTAGAGCTTAACACTCTTAAAACTAAAGTACCCACTGGTCTTGATTTGTAGTTAAAACTCAAGTTTTCATATGCACAGTCGCAATTTATTTGTATCCATTATTTACGCAAAATATTTTGCTCAAACTACATAAGCATAAATAAAATTTATTTTTTGCTCGTTCTATTAACGCTATCTTAGAAAGGAGTGATTTTCAATTAAGAAAACAGCTAAAAAGTTACACAATTTAATTATTAACTAATACTGATTACTATTGCATGCAAAGTCTCGTCAGAGGTTAGTTAACGAATGCCGGCACCCCTTGTTAAACCTGAATTTTTCAACCGATTTCCAAAAACTAATTTTTCACGCTACAGACAAGGTAAATAGACGATAGATCCATAGCTACAAAAGATGTAAATGGCCAATAACATTCGTTTTCACGCTACCGGCAGTGTAAGTAGGCCTTACATCCATAGCTACAGGGATCGTAAGTGGCTGATAACATTCGTGTACTAGTTACCCTTGACGACGGAACTTAATAGTGTCACTTACGTTCCTAGGAAAATAATGTTGATTTTAACTGTTCGTTGATATGGTAACAAACACAGACAACTTAGAATAATGGAGCTTTTAAAAAATAATTCCGATGACAGCTGTCAAAACGAACTTTTAAAAATATGATTAAATTTCTACCTGTAGGCCTACTTACCTTGCCGGTAGCGTGAAAAATTTAATAAGTAACACGGAATGTATTGACTAATAACATCCTCGGCAGGCGACAAGCTTCGGCTCCGCCTCAGCTCGTATTCGCCTACCTCGGATGTTATTACGTCCTTACATTCCTTGATACTTAAATAACTATTACTTTTTGCCCTTGACTACGGAACTTAATAGTGTCATTTACATTCCTAGGATAATAATGTTGATTTTAACTTGTTCGTTGATATGGTAACAAGCACAGACAACTTAGAATAATGGGGCTTTTAAAAAATAATTCCGATGACAGCAGTCAAAACGAACTTTTAAAAATATGATTAAATTTCTACCTGTAGCCTGAAAAATTTAATAAGTAACACGGAATGTATCGACTATTAACATTCTCGGCAGGCCACAAGCCTCGGCTTCGCCTCGGCTCGTATTTACCTACCTCGAATGTTATTACGTCTTTACACTCCTTGTTATCTAAATAACTATATTCTCTGCGACGCTCGTTTGTTACAGTGTCGGTGTTACGGGTGGGATTGTACGTTGTCTTGTGCGTAAAACCTCGGTGAAATGCTCGGGCGCCAAATTTTATAATAAAGTTGACTCTTTAAACGCGCTTCACTAGGCGAGGACTTTTCTCCAGTGTGATTGCACTTTTGAGGAAGACTTTTCCCCTATCGATCGCGACGGTTCTCTCGTACTCAGCTGAAGACCTGGGCAACTGCAGTGAAGATGGCGGTTTTCAGGGGTCTAAATAACTTTACTGACCAAAACTATTCGTGCTCATAAAATATTAACAAATTAAGCAAAACACCTATAGCATTAAACCATATACTTATTGCTTCAAATCAAGTAACAGGTTATTTACACGCAAATATTTACAAAACCAATTAATTACACTAAAAGCGCAAGGTATAACAATCTAAACAAAGCAAAATATATACAAAAACAAAATCCGAAGCAATAGGGTAGCAAGCAACTACGGAAACGATACGGTAGCAATAAGATGGCAAATGGTAGCAGATAAAATACGGTAGCAAGCAAGTTACGATAGCAAACGATAGTAAATGGTTGCGGATAAGATATAGTAGCCTACGCTAGCAACTTAGATACATTAGTCTACGGCAGCAAACGGTAGCCCACGGTATCAATTAAGATACAGCCGTCCACGGTAGCAACGGATAGCAGACAACTAACCAAGTAACAATGAGAAGTTCTGGTGAAAACGTTAATGAACTTAGAAACAAGGGGGTGAGACAGGTATAGCAGACAAACGGGATTGTGACGGATATAAGAGAGATAAAAGTACTGTCTCATGGCTCAAGAATGCGACATTCAGAAACCAAGAGAGAAAAAACGGAATAACAGGTAATCAATACAATAACGTAAATACAAACAGTTGAAGACCTGGGCAACTGCAGTAAAAATGACGGTTTGCAGGGATGTAAATAGCTTACTTTCCAAAACTATTTGTGCTCATAAAATATTAATACGCAACACAGCTATAGCGTTATATATGGTTATATTGTTTAAAATCAAGCAACAGTTTATTTGCAGGCAACTATTTACAAAACCAATTAATTACACTAAAAGCGCAAGGTATTACAATCCAAACAAAGTAAAATATATACAAAAACAAAATGCGGAAGCAATTGGGTAGCAAGCAACATACGAAAACACCACGGTAGCAGACAAAATACGGTGGTAAGCAAGTTATAATACCAAACGGTAGTAAATGGTAGTGGATAAGATACGGTAGCAGCTTGGATACAGTAGTCTATGGCAGCAAACGGTAGCCCACGGTACCAAATAAGATACAGTAGTCCACAGTAGCAAATGGTAGCAGATAACTAACCAAGTAACAATGAGAAGTTCTGGTGAAAACGCTAATGAATTTAAAAATAAAGAGGTAAGACAGGTATAGCAGACAAACAGAATTGTGACGGATATAAGAGAAATAAAGATACTGCCTCGTGGTTCAAGTCTGCGACAGTCAGAAGCTAAGAAAGAAAAACTAAAATCTACTCTAAAGAAATGCGCGTTTTAAACTCAGTTTAGAGTGGGGGACTTGCTCGATTTTCTACGTACAACTTAAGGTTATGCGTAAAACTGAACTGTTGGCGCCCGTAAAACTAATTTCTATCTTAGAATAAGTAATACATTATTAACTTAAATGCTGCGGTAAAATTCATTTTAAATCATAACATATTTCAGCGAAATAAATACTGGAACAACTAAATCACATTGCATGTAAATTTACTAGTGGGCCGTTTGGCGGCGGATGATCCGAGGTCACGCGTAAAATTGATGTGATTCTTGGGTCAAAATTAATTTCAATTAATTTCAATACAATGAATACTAGAACAAATACTGTATCATTACACCTCAAGTGCGGTTGTGAGCTTCGTTCGACCAGGGTAAAGTTGTTAAGCGTTACCAAAAGTTAGTTCCTGTCGGAGAATTTGTATGTTGTGAAACAGTATGTTTTTAATACTACCGTCTAGTCGGTTTGTTCTAACAACCGTTCCTACTTCTTATTGGTGCTTTCATGAGCTTCGTGCACGGTCGGACTTGCGCAGTTAGTATGCCGTCAATCTCAGTGAGCGAATGCAACTTTGTTTTCGTATTTTTTCTTTAAAAATATAACTACTCTTAACCATAACCTCGGGGCAGACCTCAAAATCCAACAACATTGCTTAAAAAAAAACAGTATACCGCGACCGGTTAGACGCTTCTGGTTTTAGTTCACAAAGGTTATTTGGTCGATTTTCTCCTAATGCATCAATGTACTTTCTAAATTCGATATGTTTCCATGTATCCAAATCACTTGCATATTAGGATGTAACATAACGTTTTCAAATTAGGAACTTATTTATAAATGAAACAAACTATTCTTATCCACCTAAACACTTCTTGGAATAATATTAAACAAATATACATAATTTAAACACCTTCAACGAATACAGTTATAGTTTCTTGAACAATTTAACATGAATTTATAATAAATAAATAGAATTTTCCGCGCAACATACAATCGGGTTTTCAATTAGTTTTTTTTTTAATTTTGTCGGAGCTGACAACAATAAAATTAAATAAGTTTGAAAACTTCCAAGATTCCATACTTTACCAAAACATATATTGACTAAAGGTAAATTCACAAAAGCTCTCTTAGAACAGTACTGTATCACTGAGTTTCTGCCGGTAATTTGAAAAACCGGCGCCTATGTACAACAATATTAGCGAAATAAGTGTAACCCATAACGCATCTTAAAAATTGTTATTCTCTCGGTGTTGTTGAAACATGTCCGCTATTGATACTTGTTTACATGACATCATCCTAAATCGGCAAAATAGAAATAAAAAAACTTGCTCGATTCATAGTAAATATGAAGTCTTTGAATGTTATTTCACTATTATGTGCTACACAGCACAACTTATAAAAGTTAACGTAAATTCTAATTAGAGTATTTACGCATTCGTTTATTTTGCCCAATCTAGTAGGCAGATATATTATTCCTTTCGTAATGATTTTAATATAATATAGAGCCGTTTAGTAGTTATATGTTTGTCCAGTTATTGCCTTCACTTTTCATATCTTAAGGAATGATGATTTAAGTAATATGACATATTGCAGCACATTTTTGTGCTAAAGTGTTTAATAGTCGAGGTCTGCATATGTTCGCTCGGCGGGGATCCTGCATTGCAAATAGATGTGCTCGCTACACACTCACCTAAACATACCCTGTAAATTCATTGGCGAATTAATGTCTTAAACTGTGTTGGTTCAGCAGCCATCAGCACATGCACGTACGCGCCTTATACAGTGTGTGGATAAAGTAAGAAACAAATTCAATATCTCCCGAAATATTATTTTTCTGTAAAAACGCTTGGACACTTAAACTGCAGTTCTATTTCAGCCCCATTTTAAGCATATTGCTGTTGCTAAAGGGTCACGTGACACGGCGCAGTGACTTGATCCTTATTTTTTTTAAATGGAACAGTATGTCGTGTGACGGCTCATTTGAAAGCTCTTTGCAAGAGTAATTCGGAGCTTGATTTTAATTTTGACGTTTACTCCATTGATTAATATTGTCACGTTAGGGGGTCGTAGCTTGTGACATAATGTCTAGGTATATTATAAAAACAGCCAAAATTCAACAGAGATATATTTAGTTAATGATTTACAATATTATTTAATACTAAGCTAAAATTACTTACATGAGTTACAATACAGTTTGTTAATCTGGGGCTCAAGGCCCCCAATATGCGAAAGGTATTTGAGTCGTAGCTATGGTAGATGGCAGAGACTAATGTCGACTCTAGGCTAGGTCAGACTAACTAGCTTGAGCTAAGCTCAATCGTAGACTGTTGTTGTACCACCAAGCTTTAGCCCTTTTTATACTCTGTGAAGCAGGTTTTTATTAATAATCAGTACGGTGCACTGCACATGTTTATGTATGCATCTGAGACCTGGATTGGGTTATTAATAGACCAATCAATATTATATGTAATTGTCTCACAAGAGTGCAACAAGGAAAGGTTGCATACAACCCTTAAATTCTAAAAATAGATCATTAGGTGACCAGATCAATACTATGTATTGCACCGCATTGCAATACATTTAGTATCTTAATTACTTTAATAATTAGTTGTAATATTTATTAAATATTCTAAATAAGACTAGGTCATTATTGTGACAATATAATATATAAGAATAACATATCATAATATTCTTGTTACGTTAAATTGGCTTTTCCAGCAGGTATTGCTGCTACGAAATATGTTCTTTAAAATAACTGATGTATTAGAATTAATAAAGTGCATCTTTGATATTTTTAATTTATTTTTAAACTGCTGTATGATGTAAAAACGCTAAAACTAGATTGATATTAGTATCAGATAAAACATAACCAAATCAAGTTAACTTGGTTCAAGTACAAGCTTGTTTAGGGTTTAAACTACAGTGGCCTTAGGCCGCAGATTGCTTGTTTTAATAATAACGCTTCCAATTTATTTAAAAAAAATTTTTCGCCGAGTTGACTTTTGTAGCAGGTGCGGTCGACACGAAATCTGGTTTTGACCGTCTGAGATATTAGAATTGAGAATATTAGATGAACAAAGAAACGAGGAAAACGAAACAGCAAACATATGTTTCTGTGGAACTACTCGACCTATTTGCTTTTGACAAGTGGCCGAACGGATTGCCGGCGAAGTCTATTAAGTTGAACGCCGCTATTTGTCTTGCCGGGTAATCTTGAGCAAGTTTCGGCCAACAATTTTCCCCTTAACTGCATTTTGGTTAGATTCAGGTATCAAAAAAAGGGAAAAGAAAAAACGTTAAGTAATCCGGTGGTTTCGGTTGAAATACGGCTTATTGGATCTTCGTTTTGTCGCCATAAATTGGTTTCTATAATTGCGGCTTTTTATAACGAGCTCATTTCGATCTTCAATATGTACACGTCAAGTGGGTGAAATGGAGTTGATTTAGACGAGGGTTAAAACAGAAATAGAACACATTGACATTCATGTAATCTATTTTTGTGTTTTTCATTAAATTTTCATATAATTATAGAAAATAAACAATGAAGTAAGACAACTGACTTCATTTAAATAAGGGTGGAAAATTCAAATATGTTAAATATTTCCACTCGTACCGTGTATAAAACGTTAAAGTTAATCACCGAGATTTGCATTTAAACATCAAATTCTCCCACGCATTAATTTATTTTCACAAAACGAAGCACAAATACTCAAATAAACTCGTTCCAATACCACAAGATCCTTATTTGAGAAATATTTATTTAAAGTCGAGCGATTCTCGCTCGAAAACCAACACCCTAGGGAGTAATCAACGTCTGGTTTTGATTTCTTGCTTCTGTAATAACCCTGCACAAACCCTATGGGAGCAGTCAGTCATTATGAGTTTTATGCCCACCTGAATGCAAGACATAAATACCGAAAATGTCAGACGTTAGTGCGTGGTGCTTAACACCGCCCCCAATGCAATAATTTTGACGAATTGGCTATTTGATATCGAGTGTTGAAATACGTGGGCCATTCAACACTTGACACAAACACCCTTCCAAAATTTATTTAACAATGGCAATGGATTATTGGAAATGTGTCATCTACAAAAGTTGAATTAAATGTGAAATTTATTAAAGGGAAGTATTAAAGTTTCGGAGAGCAAATGGGGTGTTGTTTTTATCGGTCAATAATAGATACATGTCGTTGCCTTTTATTAATTGTGGTTCCGGTTAAAAAAGTTTAAAATTTGCAATTTACTTCACGATATAGTTAGAAATTATGACAATTGTATGAAATGAGTAGATGTGTCAAAAGTACGTAATTAATATCCTGCTATCAAATTCTGGCTGTTGTTTTTGCTGCACTACAACAATACCAAGCAGTCTCAACCACTCCACAACGATACATCCAGTTATTTAGCTTATCAAACCTCTTCTAAACAGCAATGAGTCACCCATAAAAGCGATAGGATACATTTAAGGGTTCGATCTTATCACTAGACATCTTTACAACTTGCTATCGCCCTTCCCAAGCAGGTCTTTGCCTTTCTAATAACGAACTAAAGCGCTAATGAGATTCAATAAGAATTAACCCACTTAAGAGCTCTTTTAAAAGATCTCGTCAAAGTGAAGTTTGGGAGAAGCATCGATTTTTTTAAAGTAATAAAGTCAATTTGATTTAGAAGCGCTTGTTTCAGTTACTTGTTCAGTGGATTTGAAGGAGTTTGCAATTTATAGACAAAGGTTTACTTTTTCTTTTGTAGATATTTAGATTGGGGAAATGTTTCTTTGATTGTTTTCATACATTACTATATTTTTTAATTGTTTTAACAAGTGAGTGGGAGTAGTAAGTTACCGTTAAATGCTTTTTGATTAGATAAATTATATTTTTCTAATGAGAATATTCACAATTTTGAACGATTGATTAGAATAACTAAAGTTAGGATAGTTAGGCAAATGCCTTTTCTTTATAAGAGAATATATTTAAGAAGAATACGAATTAAATTCCGTATAGGTTAACCACAATCCAAAAATCGAAATTTTTTTGCTTTTTTGGAAGATTTGGGCGTTTTTGTCTTTTTAGCGGATTTTCTAGTTTTTGCTTTTTTAGGCTATTTTGGGCTTGTTTTCTTAATCGCAAAAAATTTTCCCGTTGCTATAAATTTTTATCACAATTTCTATCAAAATAAATCCTTTAAGTTTAAAATGTGATAGAAATATTTAGGACAAACCCAATTTCATTTTAGGGTATCCACAATTTAACAACCAAAATTTTATTATGTCTTTTATTGGAATTTCGCGCGTTTTTGCCTTTTTTATCGGATTATCTAGTTTTTGACTTTTTAGGCTATTTTGGGCTTGTTTTCTTAATCGAAAAAAATTCCACATTGCTTTAAATGTTTACTACAATTTCTAGCAAAATAAATTAAGTTTAAAATGTGATAGAGATATTTAAGGAAAATCCGAATTAAACTCCGTTTTAGGGTGTCCACAATTTAAAAATATAAATTTCAATTTTGCCTTTTTTGGGAATTTTACGAGTTTTTGCCTTTTCAGTAGATTTTTTAATTATTAGTCTATTTAGAGTATTTTGACGTTCTTTTAAATTCGAAAAAAAAAATTCCCCGTCGCTTAAATTTTGTTGCAAATTTTTAGCACAATTTCTATCAACATAAATTTTAAAATCCTTTAAGTTTAAAATGTGATGGAGCTATTTAAGAGAAACCCGAATTAATTTTCATTTTAAAGTATTCACAACTCAATAACCTACATTTTATTTTGCCTTCTTTTTGTGAATTTTATGCGTTTTTGCCTTTCTTTATCGAATTTTCTAATTCTTGCCTTTTTAGGCTATGTTGTGCTCAATCGAAGAAAATTCCCCGCTGCCTTAAATTTGTACCACAAAATTCTAGCAAATGAATTGTAAAATTCTTTGTTTAAAATGTGATGGACGTATTTAAGGCAAACCCGACTAATTAGGGTATCCACAATTCAAAAACCCAAATTTCAATTTTGCCTTTTTTTTGGGAAAATTTGGGAGTTTCTGCCTTTTCAGTAGATTTTCTAATTTTTGTCTTTTTAGAGTATTTTGAACTTGTTTTTTTTAGATTCGAAAAAAAAAAATTGCCCGTCTCTTTAAATTCTGTTGCAAATTTTTATCACAACTTCTATCAAAATCAATTTTAAAATCCGTTAAGTTTAAAATGTGATGGTGCTATTTAAGAGAAACCCGAATTAAATTTCATTTTACAGTATCCACATCTCAATAACCTACATTTTATTTTGCCTTTTTTTGGGAATATTAGGCGTTTTTGCCTTTTTTATCAGGTTTTCTAATTTTTGCATTTTTAGGCTATTTTGTGCTTAATTTTTCAGTCAAAAAAATTCCCCGTTGCCTTAAATTTTTACCACAATTTCTATGAAAACAAATTTTAAAATTCTTTAAGTTTAAAATGTGATGGAGATATTTAAGGCAAACCCGAATTAAACTCCGTTTTAGAGTAGGTAATCACAATTCAAAAACTCAAATTAAATTTTGCTTTTTTTTTGGAAATTTCGGGGAGTTTTTGCGTTTTCAGGAGATTTTCTGATTTTCGTATTTTTCGAGTATTTTAAACTTTTTTTAGATCCGAAAAAAAATTCCCCGTCGCCTTAAATTCTGTTACAAATCTTTAGCACAATTTCCATCAAAATAAATTTTAAAATCTTTTAAGTTTAAAATGTGATGGAGATGTTTAAGAGAAACCCGAATTAAATTTCATTTTAGGGTACCTACAATTCAAAATCCTAAATTTTATATTTCCTTTTTTGGGAACTTTTGCCTTTCTTGTGTGTAGGTGTAGTCTTTTCAGGTGATATAGCAGAGTTCCGCACCGAAGGTGAACGGTGCCAAAGAGAAGTTTGGCGTTGGGTTCCGGGTGTCGAATGTCGATTACCCTGGCCTTCTTGGGGAATGATGATTGAATCCGGTCCTTTAGGTAGTGGTAACGGGAAACGGCGGCGGAAGATGTGGTACTGGCATCGTGAATTCACGGGGTGCGAACATCTGGTAGGTAGTAGAGGTAGGGTCTACTCGTGGGGTAGGATACCTCAGTTACTCTTTGGAGAAGGTAGCGTAGTACTAGCTGCTGATAGTGAGCTCAGTACGTTTTTCTCACCTGGCAAAGGCGTAAGCAGCAAGGGGGTAAGCGGTAGTGTTGGACTCCTGGTAAACCACGGACTTGGTGGCAGCGGAGTACGAGGCAGCGGCACTGTACTCTTGGCCGGTAGTAGGCTGATTAGCGTAGTACTAGCTGCTGATAGTGAGCTCAGTACGTTTTTCTCACCTGGCAAAGGCGTAAGCAGCAAGGGGGTAAGCGGTAGTGTTGGACTCCTGGTAAACCACGGACTTGGTGGCAGCGGAGTACGAGGCAGCGGCACTGTACTCTTGGCCGGTAGTAGGCTGATTAGCGTAGTACTAGCTGCTGATAGTGAGCTCAGTACGTTTTTCTCACCTGGCAAAGGCGTAAGCAGCAAGGGGGTAAGCGGTAGTGTTGGACTCCTGGTAAACCACGGACTTGGTGGCAGCGGAGTACGAGGCAGCGGCACTGTACTCTTGGCCGGTAGTAGGCTGATTAGCTGGGTACAAGCAGCGTCGTCTGGCGGCTGAAAAACCGGAGCGTAGAATAACTCGGCTAATCGCTACTGGGGGCGGTCAGAGTATTCGGAGTTGGGATGCGGGAAACGGTGAGGTGTTGGACTCGGGACAGGGTCAACCCTGAATTTTCTCTTGGTCGAAATTGTTTTCGTCTGTAGACCTATACTAAGAGAAGGTAGAGGTAGGCGAGGATACGAGGAGCGACGGTGTGAGCTGAAGGCGTCGACGTACGAGGATCAGCGACCGTGAACTAGGAGGCGGGATGGCGCGGTGAGGGTTGGGAATCGGAACTTGTGGCGCAGCGGTAAGGGGCTAGGATGCGGCTGGTGGAGTAGCTGCTAAAGTGATGGCTTTCTATTGTATTGGTCTTGATTGGTAGAGGCAGCCTGGCGGCTGGTGGTTGAGTACTGGAGATGCTGTTGGCAGATGTCGGAAAGAAGAAGTGCTATTTGCCGTTTTGACTCGGTTTATAAAAGGTTGAAGCTTTTTGTGAAAGGGTTGATTTTGTGGTTCTGGTTTTATATTGGGTGGCCCTCATTTTGCAAGAATGGCTTGTTTTTATTAATTATTATCTTATTATTCAGGGTATCTTGTTAAAATTAAAAGTAATAGTGCTTTAAGTTATAGAATATAGTTGTTTATTAAATTACATGTATTTTGATATCAACATCGGCTGCTTTGTGTTGCTCGTGGATAAAGTGCTCCAGTAATGCGTGGCATTAAAATTTCCGCGAGTGCGTTCGAAGATAGAGTTGGGGATCTCACGTAAAAGTTGGTCCACGTGTTTCGTGGTATGATGGTGACTCGTTTTTGTAGGTATATAATAGCGAGCACGTGGTAATTTAATGTGCTGTTATTGATCACTAATACTGGTTTATAGTCGTGTGCTGGTTTCGAATGGTTAGTCGAAATCGCTACGTAAGTTGCGCTGACGACGATTTGTTGATTTCTTAAAGTTTGATTTCGTTCTTTCTACTTTTCAAAATGTTTTCAAAGTGAATTAATAAATGCCTGTTAATTCGGTAATTAAATATTCAATAATGCATTTATTTTCGAATAAAGATTTAAAACTTTAAAAATTTAATAACTTCAAATATTTTAATACAGTGTATCATTAATTATTTGATAAGATTGTAAATTTTCCATTTAGAAGATTTATCTAACTACTTCATCAGATACAAATAAATACGTTTCAGTTTTATATTTTGGCAATAAATCGGAAAAATTCGTCAAGTATAAACAAAACAAATAAATGTAAAATAATTTTTGAAACAACTAAAAACGTTTTAAATTTATTGTCTCATGCTGAAAGAGACTAACAGCTGCCGCTCGTGTCTTAATCTCACTCGTGTATTACTAGCTGTCATTATAGATTCGTTGCATAATTTACTATTACGCTCTACGTTGACGTGGGGCTAAACATGGTCTATGTTTTAGTACAGAAAAGTGCAAGGTCAAAATTCGTTTCGATACGAATGCGTCTATGCAGTCACAGGATAAAGCGTAGTGCAGTTAATATCAATAAAATAACCTAACTTTCCTGTTTACATCTTCATCATCAGGAGAAACTTAAAAAAAACCGTTGTTGGTTGAGGAACTAGAATTTATAAATAAACTTCATAAGTTCAATTCAGTTCAATAGTTTTTCTTTTTTATTAAAAATACACAACTTTAAGTAAATTACTTAATACTGCTTAAAGCACAATAACCTAGTTTCAAAAGCTTTTTTTTTCAATTGTCAAATATTAGTAACACCACGCAAACAGCAGCATACATTTTCTGTGATGGTGTAGTGTAGAATAATATATTTTAAACAGAATAATCATTGACTCTGCTGATTTGAAGTTGCGAAAAGCTCGATTTTGATTAGTTAAGTAGATGCGCTGTTATTTGTGCTTTCTGCTTTTGCTCAACAATTGGCCCAAACATTTCAGCACATTTTTACACTTTTAACACATGCGCTAGCGACGCAAACAGCTGAATATGACGTCGCAACCGTCGACGCGAACGCGATCGTGTATAAAGTGTATAAAGTTCACGCGACGTGAACGAACCTAATAAAGCATTTTAACTTTTGTGTCAAATACATTTCTGTTCTTATTTAGAAGATTTGAAAATGAACATTGAGCGAAACACTTGCTTTCGCCATACTTCAAAAATTCATATTTAGTTAAAGTATGAAAGCGAGATGGTCAAAGGAGGAGAAAGGGGGTAGGAAGTAGAGCGCGGTGTAATTTAAAAGAAAAGACAGGAAAAGAGAGGAAGACAATGGATCGTGAGAAAGAGAGAGAAAGTGAGAAAGAAAAAAAGTAGAGCGACTAGGAGAGAGTGAAGATGAAAAGAGAGAAACGGGATGAGAAGTGTGAGGGAGGAGAGCAGTTAAAAATGTAGAAGATAAAAAAAATTAAAACTACTTTTTTTGGGTTCTTAGCAGTCCAAACCGTGTATCACCTGCAAAATACTGTAGGTGTTTGAAAGGAAAAATTATTTGTTTGGCGACAATTTAATATTTTTGTTAAATAAGAGATTTAGACTGCAGGGTATTTGCACAAAATAATTTATAAAGTTTGAAATCATATTTCAAAGCAACGTTATTTCCAAAGCAAATACTGCTGAACTACATGAATCTCAAGAGCGAACATTTCAGAGCTTAATATGGCAAATAGAGCCTCGAATATGGGCATTTCATGTTTGCACATTTAAAAGCATGACACTTGTGGGGGACTCAAAGTGTGCCTCACTGCATAAAGTAGTGCGGAGCACTTGTGTTTAATTTCTTTGTAGAACATGAAAAACGGAACAATTAAGCCGTACACAAGTTTTGCAAAAAGTCGAGAATGGTCACGAGGTCGGCAGCAAACTAGATTAAGATTAATCATTGAAGAACCACGCCTTGGAACGTGTGCAGCTCGAACTCTTCTTGTTGTAGTTTATTTTTGACACGATGTTCTCCGTTAATCAACCCTTGTAAAGAGTTCCCACTGAAATAATAAGAATGCGAAGAAAGCACGCGATATTAGGGCGAAATTGCCGCTCGGGAAGTGGAACTTGAATAAACCACTAATTTTTTGAATAAATGGACCAATTTTTTTTATTATTTTTTAAGTTTGAAAAGTTGCCAAGCTTCAGCTTCAGTAGTAGGTCACGTTGAAATCCGACAAACCTTTAATTTAATTAAAGGAATTTATCGTATTACTAGTCCTTAATCGCTTTAATTCGTTTTGAACCCAGTCATGGTTTGTGAGAAGACAAGGTTAGGGTAATAAACTCTCTTGGTAATGGCGCAATGTCGGATAAACGTTTATTTTTTTTGTTTTGTTTTGTGCTTATAAAAAAGGTTTTTGGCTTTCTCAGATTAGCAGAAAATTTAGGGTTTTATCACAGGTTAAATGGGGAAGATTAAGGCGAAAATTTATGAAGCGCACGTGCTCGCTACGAACATAAAAATAAATCAGCTCAAATTAAGCCTTTTAAGTTGTTACCGATGTTACTACGTAGTAAAGTTTTAGTTTAAAGACGGAAAAAGCGTATATTCAATATATTCTCTCCTGCACTGAATGATTTAGAAAACAAAATGCTTTTATTATTCGCCCATTAATGTGATTATAGCACTCATATGGCATCAGACCGATCACAATTGGAAGCTTTCTACTAACCATGTCAAAATCTGCAAATCAAGAACTTATTGCCCGGTAATTATGGTGGTCTTTTAAATGTAGCTATAAAGCCGCATGGTTTTAAGATAAATTATAATATTTTAAATACATATTTCTTTTTTATTTAAGTTATTTTTGTGGGAATATGAAAAAAAAAACGCAGACAAAATAAAATAACATTTTTACGCAATTTTTACATAGATAATAGTATATTATAATACAAGTGTATAAGCAAGCCTTTAAAGCACGCGCGACGGGTTTAAAAGCACGAGGCGAAGCCGAGTGCCTTTTAACGGAGCAGTGCTTTAAAGGCACTTATACACGTGTATTATACACTATTTTTTTTATTATACCTGCATCATAATCTAGAAAATAAGAAGAATATAGCTAGGAAGCAGCATTTTGATTTTGATTCATTTTACATAGTCTATGATGTGACGTCATATCATTTACCTGGAGATTGGTTAGCATTCTTTGTTGTTTATGTCGCTATGTAAATTCAAATTATTTTTTTTTGTGTGCTTGTAATTTGTTGCTTCAAAATTGATGACGTCATTGTTGCTTAGCAACTTTAAAACACCGGGGTGTTTTAATGTTGGGTTTACGCACGCTTTTTGGTTTGTTTTACAAGGATTATGATGCAGGTATAATAAAAAATGTTTCAATGATATACATGACGCTGTAGCGTAATTAAGCAACCTGTTCGCCCTGCGTGCTGAAGGTTTAGGGTTCACATACAAGCGGGCGTGCTATTAATGTGTTTATTATTAAACATTTCGATGTTTAATTTTTTTAATGCTTATATTTAGATGCTTAGAAAACGTTTAGCTACAGAAATATCAAAAACATTGCACGCAATTGACTGTATCTCATTAACGGGAATATCCCACGTCCATGAAAATTCACCAATAATTTTTGAAAATCAAGAACATGTATGTGAGAGGGGGATTCTAAATACTTACAGCACGTACTGGTTTGCGATTCAAGAAAAATATTAAATTTATGCGGTAGAATTAAGCAAAGTTATTTCGCCAACCGCTGCAATAACGCTCCAACGATTGGTTGGCAGTAATTTCATTTTTACACCGGACATAATTATATCAATTTTATACCGGGTGGGGCAATAGTGCGTCGGAGTTCGATAGCTCGTACACCACAACAGATAAAAAAATCTTTTTAATGCAGATGTAACCTGTGGGTAAATGTACATACATAGAAATTATTTTTAAATAAACAGGATGTTACAAAAAAGTGTGGCACGCTTAAGGTAATTTTTTTTAACGGAATGCCCTGAATATTTTTGCATATTTCATACTTCTCTTGTGATGTTTATTCATATCTAAAATATTAGCGCCATCTAATGTCCGGTTTAGAAGTAATAATATTTTCTTCAAAAACATTGATTTTTACATTACTTCACTTAACAATTCACCACTTCCGCGGCTGCAGCTTAGAAGAAGAAATTAAGTAAGGACCTTATTTTAGGAGGTTCTAAAGTGCTCTTGTTTGAATATTGTAAAGCCACCATGTACAGGGTGTTCAAAATTAATTTTCAAATTTTGAAAACTTCAAAGTTATTTTTCACAACTTTTTCAAATGGAACACCCTGTATATTACT
This sequence comes from Ctenicera cuprea, assembly GCA_958336395.1. NCBI lineage: Eukaryota > Metazoa > Arthropoda > Insecta > Coleoptera > Elateridae > Ctenicera > Ctenicera cuprea. The sequence goes on along the minus strand of OY284495.1, from coordinate 26,298,185 downwards.
TATCGATGTTATGTAGAATTAAATAGCGAATATTTTTTGTATGTAAATCCTTATGGCTATTTGTAACCGCTTTTGATTTATTGAGCAAAAAGTACAAAATTCAACAATATTTATTGATAAAAAATTAAAGTTTTTTCAAATAAAACAAAACACCATGTTGCCCATAAAAACAGCATGAATTTATTTCATTGAGTGCATTTTATGTTTGTGTCGCGATCTCACACAGCACATGTGAATTAATTTGGTTGTTTGTGTTCGACAAAACAATAAAGCATCTGTTCGCTACAAATTGTTTTGCACAAACGTCAAACGTACATTTCTCGCAGTTATTGACTATCAGTTTTTATTTGTAGTATTTGAGTTTTCCAAAATGAATTTTAATAAAGAAGAACTTGTAAACATGATTTTAATTTTGAGCGAATCGGAAAGAAATTGTTTGCTTGCCAATGGAATTTACCACCAAAGGTATCCTGAACAAAGGCTCCATAAACTGATAACTTCCAAAACCTGCTTGATAGATTTGTGGAAACCGGCAATGTACAATTTGAAAAACGTGAGCGAATTAAAAATGTTGTGAACGAAGAAAATGTGTTATCTGTTGTGCTGGAAACCTCTGAGAATCCCCATATTAGTCAGAGAGAAGTGAGCTCATTAGTAGGAATCAGTAGACGTTCTGTTGGTCGAATCTTAAAAAAAATAAGTTTTATGCATATTACATTCAAATGCACCAGGAATTAAGTGATGACGATTTTCTAAAGCGTTTACAGTTTTGTAATTGGGCCAGAGGTAAAATGCAAGAAGATGCTACTTTCTTCAACAATGTTTTGTTCACTGATGACGCAACTTTTAATAAAAATGGATTTGTTAACAGGCACAATTTCCATTATTGTGCTACGGAAAATCCTCACTTTTTCAGGCAACTTGATAACCAGCACAGATGGTCCATAAACGTTTGGGGGAAAATTATTGTAGAACATGTAATAGGGCCACATTTTTTTGGTGGCACATTAACTGCAGTTATTTATCGTCATTTTTTGGAGAACTATCTGCCACAATAATTGGCGAATCTTCCTCAAAGGATCCGAAATAAGATGTGGCTTCAGCAAGATGGTGCTCCACCACATTATTTAAATGCAGTAAGAGGCCACCTAAATAATATCTACCCACATCATTGGATTGGAAAGAATGGACCCACTAAATGGTCTGCTAGATCTCCAGATCTTACAAAAACGGATTTCTTTTTATGGGGATACGTGAAAGAAATTGTTTATACAGGTACACTAACAACAATCCAAAATATGAAGGATAGGATAATACATGCTTTTAGAAGTATCACACCGGCAACTTTAAGAAAAGTAGAAACCTCATTTCAAAGGCGCATAGAAATGTGTGTCAATCAACATGGGAAACATGTGGAGCACTTAATATATTTTTTTTCTTTTGTTTTATTTGAAAAAAACCTTAATTTTTTTTTAAATATTGTTGAATTTTGTACTTTTTGCTGAATAAATCAAAAGTGGTTACAAATAGCCATAAAAATGTACGTACAAAAAATGTTCGCTATTTAATTCTACATAACATCGTTAAGAAATATACAGGGTGTTCCATTTGAAAAAGTTGAGAAGAATAACTTTGAAGTTTTCAAAATTTGAAAATTAATTTTGAACACCCTGTACATGGTGGCTCTACAATATTTACACAGGACTTAATTTCTTACTTACTTAATTTCATTTTCAAAGTTGCGGCCGCGGAAGTGGTGAATTGTTAAGTGGAGTAATGTAAAAATCAATTTTTTTGAAAAGAATATTATTACTTCTAAACCGGACATTAGATGGCGCTAATATTTTAGATGAATAAACATCACAAGAGAAGTGTTAAATATGCATAAATATTCAGGGCATTCCACTTAAAAAAAATTACTTTAAGCGTGCCACACTTTTTTGTAACACCCTGTATATTTGAAATTAGAATTTCTGTGTATGCGCATTTATCTACAGTTTACATCTGCATTAGAAAGATTTTTTTATCTGTTACGGTGTACGAGCTATCGAACTCCCACGCACTATTGCCCCACCCGGTATAAAATTGATATAATTATGTCCGGTGTAAAAATGAAATTACTGCCAACCAATCGTTGGAGCGTTATTGCAGCGGTTGGCGAAATAACTTTGCTTAATTCTACCGCATAATTTAATATTTCACTTGAATCGCAAACCAGTACGTGCTGTAAGTATTTAGAATCCCCCTCTCACATACACTTTCTTCTGATGATTTCGATTTTCCAAAATTATTGGTGAATTTGCATGGACGTGTGATATTCCCGTTAATGAGATGCAGTCAATTGCGTGTAATGATTTTGATATTTCTGTAGCTAAAGTCGTGCTGGCTTTGAATTACAGTTAATATTGTAGCAGGGTAGCCTTCACATTTATGGCATTGCATGACGGTAACTTATAATTAACATTAACGTAACATTCAGTTTACGATACGATTATTTATTGTAAGCTGTGGAAAATAAACTTAAGGTTTGCTATACTTTTTTACAATATCAGTTTTTATGTAAAGCTTTAGGGATATGTATTTACAAATATAAAATAAAAACGGGTAAAGCACTTCGCCTGTACTTTCCCATACTAATACAAAATAATTAGTTTTGTATATCTAATCACAACAATTAACAGCACGTCTAACTGTTTTAAATTGTATAGAATATTTAAATATAAACTCCTGCTGCTCTCTCTTTGCAAAGACAAGTAACCGTAAATAAGAGAGGAAAAACAGTATAAAACTCATAAACTAGGTAGGTACCTGAGTACCATGGATGCTCACAATGCAAGTTATGACAGATATTTTGACAAGTTATTTTTTTAAAAAAACAGAAAAAAAAAAAATTTTTGAATTTTTGGAAAAAAATTCTTTAAAACTAAACAAAAAGCAACACATTCCTTTGCCAAACTTATGAAAGGAGGGGGAAAATTAACTCCACTAAATATTGCTGCACCTCGTTTACTAAAAAGATAAACATAAATATTTATCTGGCAAAAATTTATAAAAAGCGTTACAGTAAAATTAGCGGACCGAGACACGAACCAAATTGTAGCTCATTCTAGCACTATAAGATTACAAAATTAAAAAAAATTGTGTAACCAACTTTTGAAAAATATTTTATCAAAAATTTCCGAAATTTTGGAAGTTGTTTCTCTTCATAGCTTTTAACTTCTCGAAACTTTTTGTGCATAGTAACATTGTGCATCTACCGTTTTCCGGTAAAGTCCTACATAATGAACCTGTTTAATTTCCGTTTCCGGTTCCGGACCGCAAAAAAACTGTTTGGCTAGACAAATTTCCAAATTTCATTAAAATCGGACTAGCAGTTTTTGAGATTTCTCGTCATTCTCACAGCCAAAGACACACACACACACACTAACAAACATTTTTTTAAAAACATTTTTTGGGTTGCTGGAGGTACAAAACATTTCCGCCAAATTCTTAAAACTAAAATTTTTCTCGATCACAATACATTTCCGTACTGGAAGCATGGAAAAGTAAAAAAAAAACAAAAAAAAACGAGAGATAAGAAGGAGCAGGAGGGGAAGGACAAGAAGACGATGATAGAGGAACTGGTGGAGAAGCAAAGCGGCGTTGGCAGGCTGAAAGAGAATGAAATAAGAAAAAAATTTTGTACTATTAATACAAATTTCAAAAGATTCCGTATTTTTAAAAATTAAATTGAATAATTGTGACATTATTCAAACGTCTACGACGCAACGCGGTCTAAACCCTACTAGCCTGAAAATTTAAATGTCCCATGCTAGGAATTGTAAAGTTTTGATGAAAATATCAACAGCGCAACGGCAGCGTCCCGGGAGGGCGTGGTCTTGCAGAACTACAAATTAAACTTTGTCTACAGAGTGGCTAAAAAAACCCGGCCACTTTTCTTGCGGCGGTCAAGAGATGGCGCTTTAGTAAAGAAAAATTAAATTAAAATACTGGCAACAACGCGGAATCCAAGACGTTTTAGTTGTTTTGATTAAATATGGGGCGTATTTAATAACTAAAACGTCTTGGATTCTGCGTTGTTGCCAGTATTTTAATTTAATTTTTTTTTACCAAAGCGCCATCTCCTGACCGCCGCGCCGCAAGAAAACTGCCCGGGGTTTCCCTAGCCACTCTGTATACGGTTTATATCTCTTCGCCGCTTTTTTAATCACAATAACTATAGCCTGTCTCACTCTCTCCACATTCTAAAAAATTGCACAATAACAAAAAATAGCAACATTCTTTCCGACCGCGACGGTTACAAAAGCGCAGGGTTAATGTTGACAAGAAACTCGTCACCCATAGCAACAAAAAATTATAAAACTAGACGCAAGAACGCAGAAAAATCACTTTAATTTTAAGATTGATTAAGTCCTAGCGTCTTAACAAGAGCTGCATTCGTAGCTAACAGAAAGCTGCTTGGACGAACTTCTGCAAAAACATTCAAGACTTTTCGAAAGCTGCAAGACTGCGTAAAGTTTTCCAAAAAAGCATTATCACCAGATTGTAGACTTCCATTTGTTAGACTCAAAGCCACAACTGAAGAATGTCTAAAGCAACTCTGAGAAGTTCGCTTTTCTGAATCTATTGTAGTGACAAAGAAAGCATAAACTTACAGCTCCTTTGCTCCCCGGTACGCAGTTATGACTGTGAACTGGAAGAAGTCCTCAAGAATTGCGACTATTAAACGTCTGAAATGAGACATCTATACGTTTTCTTCTTTTAAAAGCCCAGATGGGAATGTGTCGTTTCCAGCACTCCGACAAGAAAGGCTGGAGATCCTTATTTGTCTCCTGTATCATCTTTTGCGTACCACTCTGGCCCTTAAGTATATCCCCGTATCCTAGAGAGCCGTGAAGGTAGCCTTTACTTCACCTTTGCACCCACGCTAGCATGCCTACCAGCCAGGCAAATCCGCACAAGGAACTTGCAGCAAGGACGTTTCTTGACATCGCAGAAGCTTTTGAAAACATTTCATTTGATTGATATATATCCGCTAGCAGACATGGTATTGACAATACCATTATTAGGTAGGTCAGGGCTATGCTGGTAGGGCGGAAAGTATAAACCGCTTCCAATGAGACCGCGCTTCAAGCGTCAGTCAGAAGAAGATGTCCCCAGGGACGAGTTCTCTCACTTTTACTGTGGTGTCTCATCCTTAACGGTCTACTAACGGAACTCGAAGATGCCGCTCTATATACGCAAGACTATGCAGATGCCTTAGCAAATTTAATTTCAGGTAAATTTACAGGTGTTGTCAACGGGTTCTTACAAAGAGCTTTGCGGATTGTACAACAATGGTGCACTGACCAACGCCTTAGGGTTACTTTTGCTAAAACCGAGTTAGTCATCTTCCCCAAAAAGATTAGAAGAATAGAAGAATAGAATAGAAGATTTCATTGAATCTGCTTTTCGGAACTAGGCGTGTTCCTCCAGAGTAGCTAGGGGTCGCCTTGGGCGTTTGTACATATGAAAGTCAAATACAAAAAGCCACTGCAAACCTGTGGGCCTGTAGATGGACCTTTGGAAAGATCTGGAGATTAAACCCCACAGTTACTAGGTTGATGTACTCCGCCATAGTCAGACCAATGGTCACACATGCGTCGTTGATGTGGTGGCCCGTAGTCCAACCTTAATTTTTTAAATTACGTTTAACTTAGCTTTACTGACTGGCTTGTTTAAGAGCGACATCAGCACTGCGCACAACAACTACAACTTTTAAACCTCGTGCCCTTTCACATTCTGATTGAGGCGGAAACGCAGCTTACAGGCTGAAGTATAATGGCTAGTGGAAAGGTAATGGAAGGTTCTTGGGGCAAGTATGTGTCTTATTTCTTACGATACGGACGCACCCACTCCTCGAGGCAACGAGCGGCTGCATGCCACCTGCACTTTCCTTTAGTTGAAACGAGGAAACTGATGCTTTGGCCAGGAAGGGCTTTTAGAAGCTTCTCTGTGGTACAGAGCTAGCCCTCAGACTCTTCAGGACTATTTTAAGACAGGAAATTGAAAACTGAGCTTGCTACCGGCTTAAAATAAACTGCACCTTGCGTCCACGGCTGCGCCAGTAGAAGCTTTTTTAAGTCATGGTCTTTTTATCAAGCACCTTAACACCATAGGAGTAGTCAACAATTCAATGTGCAGATTCTGTGAAGAAGAGGAGAAATCTTTCCTTTATCTTCTCATAAGTTCATAAGGTAAACGTTTGAGAGCGATCGAGCTTTAGTTTACTGTTTTCAGTTCGAGTTTTGGCCTACGGTCACCAGATAAAGCTATAGGTTTCGGTTACCAGCACTACTCCCCAGTTCAAGCACTAGCTTTCGATCGGACGCAGCTTCTGTTCACAGGTCAATCAGCATCTAGCTCTGAGGCAAAACAACATCTACTTACCCCAGGACGCGACAAAGCCGCCGTTAGCACGACAAGCTCTATAGTCACCCACCAGGTTCTATAGACGCCGTTTCATTTCCTCGAGGTCTCTAACGAAACAGAAACCTCCAAGGAACACTACCAGGAGATGCAAGCTCTAGACAGTTTACTACGTGGACCACAACCTACTAAGGCTCCAGCCACACAAAACTTAGTAATGAGAAAAATTTACAGTAGCAATAAACTCGCTTATTCAGTATTCTGCTTGATTAACACTTTAATTAAAATTGTCGTAATTTTTTATTGCTCATAAAGTTGTCTGATCAAGTAAAGTGTTGCAAAAACATCAATTTACATTAACGCTGAAGTGAAATTTCCAAGATAAACCTCATAAATCAAGTTTACAGTAAACGACTCGATAATATAACCTGATAAAAATGAAGGATTAAGTTATAGCGAGTTAAGTTTAATTAACAAAATTAAAATTATCCGTTTCCACTATGCGAATTTCTAAGGAATTTACTGGTAATTTCAGAGGAAGCCTTCAAAGATTGAACTAGGATTTAATCCTGAACCTGACCGGACATGTTGCATTATTAATCAAAGGTCACTTGACAGTCCTGATATCTAATGCAGATTGCAAATGCGCAGTCGGACGTGATAAATGTAGTCATAAAAGACTGCATATATTACATATTATAAAGGAAGTGTTGGTATGCTCTCCGTTGCAATATTACGCTCCATTGTCCTCGGATTTACATAGCGTTTATACCTTTTTCAGCTCGACTGGAAAATTTCCCCTTGAAAAGAAAACTTCTTTAAAGTTTAAGTTATTAAAGCGCTTTCATAAATTTCAGTTTAATATTAAATATTTTCATCTGCTTTGCACTGTCGCTTTCAAAATATTGCACCGTGTACGTTGGAACCACATACTGATTTCGATTTGGATCAAGATCAAGATCCGATTTTGATTTGACTTAAATTGTTTTGAATGCATCAGTTTTTCTGAAAAGATCTTTCTAAAATTAAATATTATCTTGTTCAAGCTTTTTACAGTATTACTATTACTCTATTAGACCTTAATTTAAATCTACTTAGACCCGATTTGGATTCAATCTGGATTCAAATACCATTTGGATTCGACTCACTTTATTTAAGATCCAGCTTCTATTTGTCTTCCTTTAATTTGGATCAAAATTAGATTTAGCTTATCTACATATCCTAAATTGCACCAGAATTTGATCTATATTCAATCTAAATCCTAACTTGCATGTGCTTTTGATGTAAATCCTACCCGGACCTTAATTGGAATAAGATTAGATCTAGATTTGATCCAGAGTTTAGTTTGTACCCGAATACTATTTGAATGCGATTCATATCTTAATTGAGATCGAAATTCGAGATGTATTTTATCTAGAGCTTAATTTGGTTTTAGATACGAAATGATTTCGTTTTGAATTCTCAATTAGATCAAAATTCGATCTGTATTCCATCTAAACCTTGACTCGCACTTAATTTCACTGTAGATCTGCTTGGGATATTAATTTGAATTTAAATTTAATTTCCATTTTATTCATATCCTAACTAACATCCAGATTTAATCTGTCTGTCATCTGGCTTTAATTTTGATCTGGATATTTCAAATTAGATCCGAATTTGATCTACATCTCACCCGGAGCTTCACTTGCATTTGCTTTTAATCTGGATCCGATCCAAATCTTAATTTATATATTATATTCATTCATAATTTAATTAGAGTTCAGACTCGATCTGTTTCTCATCTAAACCTAAATTATTATCTAGATCCGATCTGCATTCTATCGGAAGCTGCAACTGCTTTCGATCTAGATAAAATCCGTACTATTATTTGAATCTGAATTTTAAATCTGAATTTTGAATCTGAATTTTTTCATATTCTATCTAGATTTGTTATCTATTAAAAACTATTACTGTCTGGACGGCAGGTTTAAATCAATGAGTGTTAAAGTGTTTTTGTTTTTAGCAGATTTTAATCTACTAAGTAAGTTTTAATCCATTTAAATCTAACTGTACGCTCTGACAGAAATTGTAAACCCAAATTCACTTAAAAGAAATCCCAAGCCCAAATCCTAACCCACCAAAGGAATTATTTTAATTTCTCACGGGAGCTTAATTAAAAATATTATTTATGTAAGAAACTTCTTATTACCGCTGGAAACTCTGAATTCTGCGCTTTAAATTAATTCTTATTAGCATATCACAAACGACTCTTCCACGTGCGCAACTATTAATCATTTTCTTTTAGAAAACTTGATTTTCGTTTTGTAGTAAGGATGCAGAAATACATTCAAGCTGTCTTTCACGAAGGCAGTAAACACGTTTTGTGTTTGACTTGTGGAGCAAACTTTGGCTTCAACTTCCTTGAAGTTATATATGTATATCTGCACCAGATTTTATTCAAACAGTGATGAAAGTGCAGATTGCACTGTTTGCATATTAAAGCTGCGAATTTGGTAAACTTGTCCCTAACTTCTGTTGACAATTCGAAATTTAATAGAGTTCTAGATATTTTACTTAAATAAGGATAGATTTAATTTACCATCAGAACCGACATGCTTATTATGTAGGTTTAATTGTAAATCCAAACCCTAATCCAATCCAGATTTAAATTTGTATCGAAAATTATATGGATTTAATCCATGTCGTAAAATACGATTACGATTAAAGTACCACCTAATTTAAATTTGAATGCGGATCTAATGTAAACCCAATCGAGACTTTAATTTGTATCTAAATCTCAATCCGATCAAAATTTCAATTGGTATTCAAATCTTAAATGGATTCGATCTATAGAATTAGGCTTCAATTTGTATCTCCTAATTTGAATTTAGTTTGAAATCTCATGTACACCCTATCTAGGTTATACTTGTATCTAAATCCTGATCCAGCCAGGACTTAAACTAGTATCCAAATCTTATATGAATTTGGTCCATGGCTTAAAACAGGATTCGGATTTAATTTGCAGATTTAAATTTGAATTGGGATTCGGATATAATGCGAACCCGATCCAGAGTTTAATTTGTATCTGAAATCCAATCCAATCCAAGTATAAATTTGTATCTAAATCTTATATGAATTTAATCCATGTTAAATAAGACTAAGAATTAATTTAGATTCCCGAATGAAAATTTGAATACGAATCTAATATGGGGAGATGGGGACCCAATCCAAATTTTAATCTGTATCTAATTTCGATCTGATTAAGATTTATATTAATATCTAAATCTTATATAGAATTGCATATCCTAATTTATATAGGGATACGGATATAATGTAAACCCGATCCAAAGTTGCATTTGTATCTGAATCCTAATCAGATCCAGATTTAAATTTGTATCTGAATCTTACGTGCATTTTATACACCTTTTAAATGTAGGCTAGAGATTCAATTTTTATTCCCTAATTTTAATTAGGATTGGGGTATAATGTGGAGCCAATCCAGATTTTAATTTATATCTGAACTCGATCCAATTTAAATTTAGATTAGTATCTAAACCTTATATGAATTTAATCATGACTTAAAATAGGATTAAATTTACATTCTCTAATTTGAATTAAGATTCGAATATAATGCAAATCCGGTCCAGACTTTATATTGTATCTGAATCCTTATCCGCTTTAGATTAAAAGATTTGTATACGATTCATATATAAATTTGATCCATGTGACAGATTTAATTAAATTAAAATATTTAATTTGTATCTCCTAATTTGAATTTGGTTTGGAATCTTATGTAAATCCTATTTAGATTTTTACTTGTATATAAATTTTGATCCGGACAGGATTTAAACTAGTATCCAAATCTTATATGAATTTTATTCCATGACTTAAAACAGGATTGGGATTTAATTTGGAGATTCTCATTTCAATTGGGATTCGGATATAATGAACCCAATCCAGACTTAAATTTGTATCTGAATCCTAATCGGATCCAGATTTAAATTTGTATCTGAATCTTACGTGCATTTTATCCACCTTTTAAATTTAGGCTAGAGATTCAATTTTTATTCCCTAATTTTAATTAGGATGCGGTTATAATGTGGAGCCAATCCAGATTTTAATTTATATCTGAACTCGATCCAATTGAAATTTAGATTAGTATCTAAACCTTTTATGGATTTGATCATGACTTAAAATAGGATTAAAATTTGCATTTCCTAATTTGAATTAAGATTCGAATATAATGTGAACTCAATCCAGATTTTATCTGATTTTGAGTTAAATTTATATCCGAATATTATAAGAATTTGATCTATGTCTTAAATAGGACTAAGATTCAAGTTGTATCCCGTAATTAAAATCTTGATCCAGATTTAAAGTTGTATCTGAGTTCCGATCCGAACCCGATTTAAATTAATATGCAAATATAATATACCTAAAATGCATAGCATAAAATAAGATTAGGATTTAATTGGCGTACGCTAATTTGAATTAGGATCCGGAAAGAAAGTGATCTGAATCCCACTCCAATTCAGATTTAAATTTGAATCCGAATCTTATATAAATTTGATCCATGTCTTAAATTAGATTTAAGATTCAATTTAAATTCCCTAATTAGAATTGCAATCCAAGTATAATGAAGACTTAATCTAGACTTTAATTTCTATTTGAATCCTGATTCGATTCAGATTTAAATTCGTATCCGAATCGTACATGAATTACATGTCTTACATGTCTTAAATAGGACTGGAATTCAATTTGTATCCTCTAATTCGAATTTAAATGCAGATTTAATATGTCAACTCGATCCAATCGTGTTCCGATCTAGATAATCTTAAATTGGTATACAAATTTTATATGGATTTGATTCATGGCTTAAAATTAGACTGAGATTTAATGTGCATATCCCAAATTTGAATTGGGATTCGGATATAATGTGAACTCGATCTAGACTTTAATTTATACCTGATTTCCAATCCAATTCAAGATTTAAATTTGTATCCGAATCTTATATGTATTTGGTCCATGTCTTAAATTAGGTTTAAGTTTCACTTTCTACAGTTTCGTTTAAATTGAGATCCAGGTATAATGTGGAGTTAATCCAGACTTTAATTTCTATCCGAATCTCGATCCGATTCAGATTTAAATTAACACTCGAATCTTATATAGCTTTGATTCATATTTCTTAAATAGTGCTAAGATTCGAGTTGTATATCCTAACTTGAATAAGGGTGCGGATTTAATGTGTAGACCCGCTCCAGATTTTAAATGTATTTGAATCCAGATTCGATCAAGATTTACATTAGTATCCAAATCTTATATGAATTTGACTTATGACTTAAAATAGGAATGAGTTTTAATTTCCATCTCTTAATTTGAATTGGGAAGCGGATATAATGTGAATCCGATCCAGAGTTTAATTTGTATCCAAATCTTATATGAATTAGATCCACCTCTTGGATTAATTTTAGGATTTAATTTTTGTCTATTAATTTAAAATGGGATTCGGGTAGAATGTCGAGTCAATCTAGATTTTAATTCCTATCTAAATCCCGATCCGAGCAAGGTTTAATATTATGTCCAAATTGTATATAGATTTAATCCATTTCTTAAATAGGATTGGTATTCTATTTGTATTCCTTAAATTTGAATATGAATTTTGATCTAACGTATTTTGACCTTGACTTTATATTTGAATTTCGATCCGATGTAGATCCAATCCAGATTTAAATTTGTATCTAAATTCCATATAGGGTTCGATCTATGTCTAAAATGCTTAACAAAAACTTGATTTGATTCATGACTTAAAATAGAAATGAGTTTTAATTTGCATCCCCAATTTGAATTGGGAAGCGAATATTAGTGAACACGATCTAGACTTTGATTTGTATCCAAATCTTATATGAATTTGATCCACGTCTTAGATTAAGTTTAGGATTTAATTTTTATCGATTAATTTGAAATGGGATTTGGGTGGAATTTCGAGTCAATCTAGATTTTAATTCCTATCTAAATCCCGATCCGAGCAAGGTTTAAACTTATATCCAAATTTTATAGAGATTTAATCCATGTCTTAAATAGCATTAGTTTTCTATTTGTATTCCTTAAATTTAAATATGAATTTCGATCTAATGTGATTTGACCTTGACTTTATATCTAAATTTCGATGATAAATTTGTGTCTAAATTCCATATAGGGGTGGATCTATGTCTAAAATTTTTAACTAAAACTTTAATTTGAATCTCGATTTGACCTCGAGTTGTCGAGTTAAAAACAGGAAAAACAAGCAAAATTGTAAATTTCCAAACCAATTAAAACACGAGGAATTTAAATATTCAAAAAATCTATTTACAGCGGCATTTTGCCGTTCAGACATAAACACTTTGTACTCACAACAACCCCTGGGAAACCCCTGTTTTCACCCCAACCTGTGTTCTGCGTTGTTTGCTCTAAAGCAAAACAAATACTAAAAAGTGTACCTGGAAGCCCTATTATAAATGACCAGAATTTGTGTCTTTCATAAACGAAATAACTCAATTTTTCACCTGTCGAATATAACGAAATTGTTTCTCATCTTCGCGCCGACATTTTATTTATCTTTGTGCTTTACCGTTTCAATCTCGAAAATCGTGATAATAATTTAATTGAGTGATTTAGTTACACCGCAAGGTTTAATTAAAATCCCTGTGCCGTATATAATGTTTAATGCGCTTCAATGCACCTCTATTATATACCCTTCAGATTTATACATATTTAAATTTAGCGACGCTGTAACTCACCTCAAAGGAAAAAAATTGAAAAGCAAAGAATAGAAGGAAATGTACAAGCGAGACACAATACCATGCTTTAAATTCTTTATAATACCCCCGCATAAATTACAATAATATATCGTGCACGTAAGCTGGCCGCAAATAAAAATAAAAGCACCAGAGGATATAGGAAAAATATGAGGCAAGTCTTTCGTTTGAACGTTCTCGTATTTTAACTGTTCACATTTTTGCAGGATCAAAATTGCATTTCAGAAAGGTTATTACCTGTGAAAATTAATTATTATACTTAAGAGTGGCGAATACCATTTGACTTAAGGTAGAACAGCAAAAATTCTGTAAAAAATGTTATTAAACTCCATTTTGGGACGTAGACCAAAATATTATTAACATTTTAGCACCTTAAATACACTTGAACAGTGATGTAAGGAACAGTATGGTGTTGCAATTCCTACATTTGTATATATAAAAAATTCATCTTAAAAGTTTGACAATCTCGGGACTCTTTTCAGATTTGCGCATAGATGGCGCTCCTAAAACTTCAAATTTAAGGTATATTTCGAATTTGGCGCGGTTAGATAATTATTTATATCACTACTTGATCATTTTTGACACCTATCCTGTATACAACATTTTTTTGCTAAGGTTGGGTTAATGAATTATATTCGTTTTTGCTTTTATTAATGAAATACAGAAGTAAGTGAAACATTTATTCTGCATTTTACGTAATGTTTATAGTTAATTGTAGTTATTTTTGTGGTGGTTTTTAGTTGGAAGAAAGGTATAATGATACCAAAATCCAAATAATATCAACAACCAACAACATTGGACAAATAAGTCGCCACAATAAGCTGGTTTTATAGTGCAAAAACAAACTGTATTCATAATAGAAGTGGTCAGTAGCATAATATTAATAACAACAGTATTTTGGCATTTTTGCCTAGAATATTACCGTGCTAATAAATAAATAAAAACACTTCCTTTACTTATTAAATTTATTTTAAAATAAAATTGACATTTACAGTTGCGCAATCTGGTAATAAAATTTACAAGGAGCACTGAGATTGTCAAGTTTTGGAGATGAAAACAATTAAATACAGTGCAAACAGCAGTCTTCATTACATCACTACTTGAAGTAGGTATACAAACTGGGAGTGAGGCTTAACTACTTAAATACTACTAGTTGAACCTGTGGCCTTTACCCGACACATTTTTCTGATAACTCGTAACTGCCGCGTCCTTTTCGTGACAGCGAATAGCACAAAAATATAAATAAACTGTGTCGAGATGTAAGGGATAGTTCCTTCTACCTTGTTCCTTGATAGTACTCTTGCTAAAAAGCGATACGTTCAACCGTTTTCGAAAAAATCGAACAAAATTGATACGCATTTTAAAATGTACATTTTATTAAGCATATTTAAATGTTTTTTTGCGACATTTATTTGAAATAAACAACAAAAAAACATTTTCACTAGAGCCTAAATTTATAAAAGCTCTCTTAGAACAGTAATGTGCCCAAGTCTATGTGCAGTAATATTATTAACTTAATAAGTGTAACCCTAAAGCATATTAAAAATGTTTATTTTCTCCGTGTTGTTGAAACATGTCCGCAATTTATACTTGTTTATATGATATAACAACCCAGCAAAATAGATATAAACAGACTTGTTCGATTCGTACTAATTATGAAGTCTTTAAATCTTATGTTACTATTATGAAATATTGGCGTTCTACACAGCACAACTTCGAATAGTCAACGTCAATTCTAATTAGAGTACTTACGCAATTGTTTGTTCTAATGAATATAGTTGGTAGGTATAATATTATTGTTATTATAAGTTATTCATGGAATATTCATTGCAATTTAATAAAATACTGGCTTGATCTGTCCGCGATTACGCCAATGGATGTAAGTTGAAAAAGCGGCATCAACTACGTGTTTTATTTGTTTACTGAAAATGCACTTGGACCATTCGTATTGGAATAATAAGAAGCAATAAATGCTCTCCATATAAAAGTGTATTTGTTATAAATGTAATATAGTTTGTCCAATTATTGCTTTTACTTTTCATAATAAATGATTTTGGTATTGTGCGATTGGGATGTTTAGTAAGCGAGTTGTGCACGCGTCCGCTCGCCGTAAACCAGCATCGCAAATAAATGTTACCTGCGCTTACTGGACAGTCGACCTTGCCTACCCTGTTAGTTCATTGGCTAATTAATAACTGTAGTTGTAGTGGTCTACAGGATTTGCACATGCAAATATGCGCCCTATGTAACCGATACGTGGAGATCTGGCTTGTTACTGCGGGGGCCTGGCGGCAGTGAAAGTTGAAGCAGGTGGAAGCAATCCGGATTTAATATATAGAATCTTAATTAGTAAAAATGTGCTAAATTCATTCGTTCCATTCGAATAACTTCCAATCCGATAATTCGAACAGTTGGCAAAAATCGAAATAAAAAGTACCAAATTAACTTTTTATTCGATAGTTTATCAGCAGAGCGCGGATTTGTAAGCATTTATATTTTGAAATCAAGCGCTTATATTAAGCTTGATAAATTAGCATGAAAAATCACAAAATAAGCAAAATAAAACAACGCCAAAATTTTTATTTGTTTTCAATTGTTACAAATATTTTAAAGCCAAATAAAAAACAGAAAATAGAAGTAACAATAAATAAAAATATAACTTGATATAAATTTCTTTAACGTTTAAACCATTTTTTATTATAAATTTAACTTAAGCATATTGTGGGAAAATGTCCGAGTGGTCCAGTGGTAAGAGGATCAGGCTCACAATGATTGAGTCCTCTGTTCGAATCTCGGAAGAAGCAGAAAATTTTTTTGTAATTCTGTGGATCGGTATGGAGCTCGGCAACCAATCGACGTTGGGTTACAATTAACGACGCTTGCCTTGATTACTGGCTGACCAGGACAAGTAACAAAGCCACACACAACAGTGACATACAAATAAAACACATGTGCGTATAGCTTGAATGAATGTGCATGAAGGGTGGCATAAGCACCAGAAGCGTGGTGGTTTAAAGGCCAAAAAGCCCCACTACCTCCTACTACACAAGCGAAGAGCCTACCCGGAGTGAAAGACCTCAACACATTCAGGTATATGAGGATAGATTATGATGATGATAATATTGTGGGAAAACTACAGAATGTTGCGGTTTCTGCAAAATATTTTGTTTCTTTCAATAACCAATTCAGGCAAATCTTGTACCCCAAGTTAGTGGTACGGATTTAACTTTCACTTTAGGCATTGTATAATTTCAAATTAAAATTATTCACAAAACACCACTACACAATGGAATGCTTCTGACTACTAACGTTAACACAAGACAAACCAATTTTTTTACAAAAAACACGATATATATCGCGTGTGGCTTTCGATAGAACACAGAACTTGGATATTCCCCCAGCGCACTATTTGTTTCTTTGAGGGATGTGTGTTTGCTCTGGCAGGGCATTTGTAGAATGTGGGGTAAACATTCGGTAAATTATTAGCCGAGTCGTTTAGACAGAAAAATAGTAAATTAATCAATGTTTTAACATTAGATTTTTTAAACTAATATTGCAAACGTTAATTTTAGTATTAAAAAAACTGCACCAACTAGCTGTATAAAAGCTAAAATAAGCGCATATAAGCGGCTTAAAGAGCAAAATAAGCTTAAGTTGTGTTTTTAGATCAAATAAATATGCACTACAAAATCTCGTGCGACGTTTGCATATAATTCCAAAATCGAATTCGCGCTCGTAGCGTCGATGCGATCAATTTTATAGTGTTATTCTTTGTAAATGCTACTATCTATTACTGACTTCTTCTTCTTAGTGTAGGTCTAAGACCTGTTAATTTTGGTAACGTCAGTCTTGCGATACAAACTCAACTGTTCTGCCATCTTTTGTACGGTCGCCCTGGTGGTTGGAAGCTTTCTGGTCTTTCATTTCTTGCTATCTTCACTATTTTGTTATCGTCCATCCTAATAATATGCTGGTTCCACATTTTTCTTCTTTGCCTCGTTCATTTTACAATGCTCTCCGATTTGCACATCTTGAAGGGATTTGCTTGCTATGGTTCTTAAAATTTTTATTTCAGCTACTCTTAAGAGTTTCTTGGTTTAAGTCTGCACGCGTTTCGGCTGCGTATGTCATTAACAGGCCTCACACAAGTTTTGTATATTCGTGTTTTACTTTAAATTTGCATGTGTTTATTATTCCATATTATATCGCGCATACAGCCTGATATCAAAGCGCCTTTGTTTGCTTGTTGACGAACCAGCTTATTTAAATCCACATAGCTTGCTATTTCAACCCTCAAGTACTTGCACAATATAACTTGTTCTATAGGTTTATTGTCGGTTACTAGTTTGCAACGTAAGGGTTTTCTTGATATCACCATGCACTTTGTCGTGCCTATAGATGCCTGCGTGTTGTATTTTTCTGCTGTTACGTTAAATGTGTGTTAAAGGATTTGTAGTTCGTTTTAATTTTTTGGTATAATAACAGTGGCGTCCGCATAGTACATAATGTTTATATCACTGTTTATCATTTTATACCCTCTTCCATGACTTTTCACTTTTTTAATTATTTTATTTATAACCAAGTTGAACAGAGTTGGGCTTAAGCTGTCTCCTTGACGTTTGCCGAATGAAACTGCTGTTCCTTCCGTTATTGTATTATTCACTCTTATTCTACTATTCTACTTCTACTATTTGTATTTAGATCTTTTATGATGTCATATCTGATGCGGTAAGTCTTCAGTTTTATTCGATCGAACGTCTTACTGAAATCAATAAAACACATAAAAGCTGGTTTAGAAAATTTAAGAGATTTTCCAACAATCTGCTAGATTTTATGAAGATGGCGTTTGTGGTTGATATTTTGCTTGAAACCTTGTTCTTTTTTGCTTACTTAAATCGATTTTGTTATTGCTGTGCCTATTTAGCTTGTAAATACCTTCAACATCGAGTTTAAGAGAGTTGTGCTTGTGTAATTTGCGGGGTTTCTTTTATCTTTATTTATAAGTTCGAGCTTTACTTCGTTGAAGTTCATTTTAATTTATTCTAAATAAAACAATTTTTAACTTCGAGAGGTTTTTTTTTAAATTATTGCCTATTTTGGGCATTTCGACATGTTGACATGCCATTTCAGAGTCAAGATTAAAAATAAACAGTTGTTGTTGCTATAAGAACAATAAATGTTCATAACTTGAGAAGTGGCGGTAGCTGAAGGAGTGGCGGTAGCTCAGAGGTTGAGCGCTCAGCTTCTAACGCTTAAGGTCTAGGGTCTATGCCGCAACCCGCCACTCATATTCCCGCAATCCGGTGTAGGCAGTCGTGGGGTCTTCATGCCTAACCAAAACCTTGTCTGGTATTTAGTCGTTTGGATTTGACGTTAAACTGTAGGTCCTCCGTGCTCCACCTTAGCGCTAAAGAGAGTACGTGGCAGAGAAGAGTGCCGAAGCCCAGCAGTGAGACGCAAAGGCTGAATACGATAACTTGATCTTGCTTTTCTATATCTGCGTTCAGATGACTTAATTTCTCATTGCAAAACGTCTAATAATGGTGAATTTAAGAGGTCAATTTGCTCATTCATTAAAGGTAAAGATTTTAAATGTTTGTGAATTTTAAATGCTTCTAGTATATTCAACTTACGTTTACATTTTTACGTTTTTTTCTGATTTATTCCCAAAATATGAAATTGACGCGTATTTCATTTTATCTAATGAAGTAGTAAAATAAATTTTCCGAATAGCTAATTTATAACCTTTCTTTTTAATTAGTGTATCAATCAGTTCAGTAGTATAACCGTTATTGTATGCATTATTGTATGCAATTTGTTTCATAATCAAATTTCTCTATTAAAACTAATTTTACCCAAACGGACCGTTCGAGCCCTTTGTATCATAGACATGTTTTACAATGACAAGAACCGTGTAGTATTGTAATGTATGTTTGTGTAGGTTTTCTATAAACAAAATAGGTATTTGAGTTTATTATTTGAATTATTTTTATGTTTAAATCTAAAAAGTTAATAGACCTATTTTGTTCAGTTTCTAGTGTAAATGTTATTTTTAGGTGCAAGCTGTTAATAAAAATCAAAAAATTTCTTGGTTCAGACATGCTAAAATATCATGAATATAACGAAACCAGAATATAACATTTTAAAATATGCAAGAAAAAACTGTAATTATCAATGTTAATCAGAAAATTTTGTGTCTTTTTAAGTAAGCGAGCGTTAAAATCTTCTAAGTGCTCTCAGTTAGATAGTCAAGTGGCTTATGACTTATTGCTAACACTTTGAATGTTTAGAAGAATACAAAAGCGGATACAAGTACCTGCTCTTCAAGTAAAGTCGTGACTCTTGATAGTACTTGTTTAGGGTCGGCACCCTAACATACGAGAGAAATTGGGAGTCCTTCTCGAAATATACACAAAAAACACCAGACAGCTAAATTTGTCATTTAAGCAATGCTGATATGAGAAAAATGAGTATTTCTAAATTGAAATTAATCTAAAAACTCAGTTTGTAAATGTTGTTCTGCTGTTATAAATACTGACGAGCAATTCAGTTTGAATACATAAAGACATTGACATCTGAATTTTAAAAATTTATAGAGGACGTCACATGTAAATAGGGACATTGGAGATAAACCAAATTATAGCTCGTTTCTAGCTCTATTAGCTAATAAAATTTATTATTAAAATTAAATAACGTATCGCCAGTTCTTGTATAAATAATTTTTCAAACATTTATAATATTTTATCCCTTTAGTATTTGTACAATATCAAATTTTATACGACCCATTTCTAGGTAAACAGGTATTAAAATCAAAATTTTCATAAAATCATAGCGCCCTCCGTATTGAAGCATCGAGTTCCTACGAAATAGTTTAGATTTGACTATAGGTTTTGTATCTATATAATAATATAAAATAATGAAGTATTAAAAATTAATAGTGTTTAAGTTTCTTAAACGTATTACCAAAGCCAGACTATATATTTGTGCATTTCTATTGCGAACGCATTCAATAGGCACTTATTTAACGATAACCGGCAAGTCCGCAGTGGTACAGTTGGATATGCGGGTGTGTTCGGGTGTATTGCCGTTTTACTGCATAAGTAGTTGTGGGGCGAGTCTCGGTTGGGGCCAAATTTTTTTTATTTTATAGTTTTCTTTAAACACTGTTGTTGCGTTTTACTGTTTATGCGAAGTTATTTGTTAATAGCAGTTACATTTTTAAAGAAAACATACGAAGACAAATTTGCATTCACTCACTGATTGACGGCATACTAACACGCAGAATAGATTGATGTCGAAGGCGCTAGACGCTAGTTATTTCATAACATCAAGCTTGCAGTTTTGAATACACTTTGCATGCTTTTATTAACGTAGTCAAGGATGTGTAAGTACAAATCTAGGGCAATAGACATTTAAACTTTTACGTTTGCATAAATTGCTATATTTCAAATGAACTCTGCCATAGACTTTAAAATTTACCGCTAGACGAGTAATTTAGAACTGTATAAATAGATTGTAATGTTTTTAATAAAGCACTTGTTCAAGAGTGACATTAAGATTACCATTGTCGTAATTCTTCGCTGAGTCTGGCGAAAGAGCTTATAAATTAGTCAAAATCAACCTTTGTTATTGTAACTTGGAACAATAAATAAAAAAAACTACAAAAAACAGCGTCAACTCTTTCGCACTTACTGGATCATCTTCAAACCAAACACCCAAGCTCATTTGGATCGTCGAGTCAGTCACATTGGTCCTTCGAGCCGGATAACCGAGCCAGCCCAAGGAGAAACTGTCCGCAGGGAAGTTGCCGGAATTAAAAAAAAAATCAACGAAACACGCCAAAATTCAGTACAAATCAAGTATTGAAAACAAACAAAGAATAATTCAAGACTCACAAATAGTATAATAGTAAAATAAAACGCTTGGTATTTGTTTCACAATCTGTTGAGTTTTACTTTCCCACACTTCTACCGAAGTAAGAAAAGTTATAATTTCATGTTAATTTTCGAATTTTAGATTTTAAGGGAAATACGCGTTTTGAGGTCCAAGGAAACTAAAAAACTGTTTTTTTAATGTTGGTCTGTGGGTAGGTGCGTGGATGGGTGCGTGAGTGCGTTCGTTCCCTTATATTTCCGAAACCCCTTGACCGATTTTTATAAAATTTGGTGTGTGGAATTAAACCTGTTTTTTAGTATAGATTATTTTCTATTTTTTTTTAAATTTTGAAAACATAGCGTTATAGTGCATCTAAACACAAATCAAATGTTTTTCTTCCAAAGGCTGTATCTTTAAAATGAAGGCCGCTACAAATTTTTGAAAACTTTAACTGTAATGCCAGATTACTCGAAAACGAAATATCCAATTTATACAAACTGTTATATTATTTGATAGCTCATAATAAGTATAATCAAAGTAGCAACGTAGCACGTACCAGCACAGCTAAAAACTTACCATCAACGTCGGGGATAGTTGCCGAGAAAGGGTCTAAAGAAGTGCTCTGGCGGAAGCACACCAAAACAAACGAATAAAAACAAGGTTGAACCTGCTTCCTTCTACAAAAAAGCGATTACCGGAGCCCAGAAGGCCGTATTACCTGAAGGGTATCCGGACAACACTCTGAGTGAAGAACAGGTAAAGCTTATTAAGGCCTACGTGCTCACCAAAATAGACGAAATTGAAGAAGAAAAGACCGTGTCTGAACCTCCCTTGATAGTTTCTAATAAGTATAATCAAGGGATGTAAAAAAAATTTAAGGAAATATAAAAATTTCTTCAAAAAATTATTCCTCAAAAACTGCCTACACTATTTTTATATAACTTTTTAGGCCGAGAGAACTTGCAATAAACTACAAAGTTATTATTTACTTATCTCCCAAACGCCGATCGCTATATATACTTATATCAGTTTTATAGACTATTTTAAGTACTTTATTAGAATCAACAAGAATTTTCAACTATTTTAAAAATTAAGAAAAACAAAACGATATGGGGTAAGAGGTACAGTTATTGGCACCTTAAGCATTTTATTCAGCAGCGTAGCAAGGGTAGTGCCAACAGTGCACAAGCACCAGGCGCCGTCGTGAGAGGGGGCGCCGCGGCTGCGTTGTGCCACGCTAGACGACAAGTTTCGCGTTTCGACATGCAAATGCAGCTAGTTTACATAAAAAATAGTGCGTCACTGTGTACTGAGTAACTGAGTGTGTCAGCGGTCTGATTACAACTCTATATATCTTTAGTTATTCTTGTCATATGTGATGCTTTAAAGATCGGTAACAGAGAGAAATATATTCTGTTCCCGGCTGTGACCCTTATTTGGATTTCCTACTTAATTTAATTTGGCTCCCAGATATTTAAATTGTTGAACTATTTAATAATTTTTGTCTTTCATTGTGAAATTGTGTCCTATTCTTCTTGATGGCTTTACTGATCTCAGAAGGGGTATTTAGATATTTTACTTTTTAAAATTGGGGTTGCTAGCGCTTAGGGGTTGAGAGGTGGGTGGGTTACATCTCTAAATGATAATTTAAAAATAAAAATCGTCATTCCTCGGTCATTTTTCTGAAATATTTTTCTCAACGATTTTATAGAATATATCCGTTACTTTCGGGAAGCACTATAATAAAAATCATATTACAAAAACCAGGTGTTTAACGTAACATTTCATTAAAAATGTACTTACAACAAAAATTGAACATTAAATAATTAACATAGCTCTGTTTAATTTGGGACAGGGGGCGCCAGAATTATGTATCGCCCCAGGCGCAATTTTAGCTTGCTACGGCACTGATTTTATTTTCTGGTTTTACTTCGCATTTTATTGGCTTTTATACAAAAATTTTAAAAATCGTACTGTAACATCAAAAAAACCTTATATTTTTTTCTATGTAGTTGTTTTAGCCATTAAGACATTTGAATTGTTTTTAAAATTACTTTAAAAATAAAATGTACAAAAAGACAGTTATTGGCATACCTGAGACATTTATTGGCACGTCTACGATGTAGTAATTGGCACACACATTTTACCTTAATTTAAAGATGTGAAACAAGTAACCTACCTACCTACCTAGGTACTGCTTTATAAATTTTTACATAGGTACGTAGGTACCTACCTAGGTACCTACCGTATAGGTACGAGATACATTCAAATAGGAGCATAGGGTGAGCTAATTATGACATTGATCGGTGGGCTCTTCAACTAGTGGTTGCAGATAAGATTGGTCAGTCGAATCTTTAAATAGTTGTCGAATATGAAACTGGGCAGCATTTTTGGGGATTACTACAGATGAAATAATTTTGCCCTTGTTTTTTTTTCACAAAATTTTTCTTTTTTGCAAGGGCTGTATTAAGTTTGTTTTCCTTTAATTTATTTCTCGTTTCTTCTTTTTTTCTTTTTCTTCTTCTTTCGTCTGCTTCTTTTCCAACTTTATACGTTGTCTTTCTTTCTTTTCGTCTGCTTCAATTATCTTCTTCTCTTCCCTTTGTAATTGTATATCTTTCCATTCCATTGCAGTTAATACAAATATTACCCTTTCTGTGTTTTTCTTTCCTTTTCTTTCGGGTGTTTCAGGCCAAACTAGATAATCCTTTATTGTACTTTTACTACTCGTTTGATTTTGTGTGTCGTCCAATACGTTGTCCATCAGCACGATCATATTTTCAATGTCAAATAACTCTCCCTCATAATTATTAGCTGTGGTAGACGCAGTTTCACGTTCATTACAAGGGTTAGATAACTGGTCCATATTGGTGTTGTATACTGTTTCAGTTGACATATCCTTTATTTCAAAGGCATTGTTTGGCATACCCCTAGAATCCTCAATAATGTCTACGTCAATGTTATTCTGTACGTCATTTTCAGTAGTCGTTTCAGACCAATCATTTTCTTCATTGCGCAGGAGAGTTTCATTTCCTGGTGCCTCACTAGCGCCACATTTACGGAATTCTTTCCATAGTAAATATAAAGCAAGAAAGTCATCGAATTTATCTTCAATTAGGTTGTCTAATTTTTTAAACTCTTTTATTTTATTATTGCCAACTATGTCAATAAACTTTGAATAAGGTAGATTTGCACTTTTATTAATTTCAGTATCATCGTCTGATTTCCGGTGGGATTTATTTTTGCCTAAACATTTTGAATAATTGATAGCATCCGCATTCCACGGATAAAGTCCACAAGCCCGAAACCCGTTTCTTATAATTTCTGGATTGTTAAATTCGCGAAGAACATTTTTTTAAAATTTGAGCAAATTTTTCCTTTGTTAAGGCTGTTGCGGGATTGTTTCTTCTCCATTCTAAAACTCCCTTTTTCCAGTAACTTTTTAATGGCTTAAATGCAGATACGTCTGCAGGTTGCAGCATTCTTGTGGAGTTGGGATACAGGCAAAGTAAGATAATTTGCAACTGCGTACAAAGTTCACTTATGTTATAAGATAGGTGAGTACTATGCCCATCCAAAAACAAGACTACTGGAAAGGTAACGTTTTTTTTAACTAGATACGGATGTAGTACATTCCGTATATAATCGTAAAACATTTCTGTCTTCATCCATCCATTTGGGGGTAACTCCTACACCCCAATCGTCATCAGGTACAGATTGGGAAATTTCTGCAGGCAATCTCTTGTAGGGGTAGATTATCATTGGTGGGGTTATATCTCCTGCTGCCGCAAATGTAAATAAGACAGTTAAAGTAGATTTGGCTGCTCCGTGATCCACTTCATAAACATTACGTGTTCCGCGAGGTGCTATTACGTTTTTATTTTTTGGGCATAGCTGAAAGTTAGTTTCGTCTGCGTTTAAACCCCTTTCTGGATGCAGAAAAATATCGAAATATTTTTCTTGTTTCAAATATATTTCTATATCTAAAAACCATTTCCTAATGTCGGGTTCGCTCACAGTTGCACTAGCCGACGTAACCCCTTCAGCTTGCCTTTCAGTCAATTGAGGACGGCGATGTAAAAAAAAACCTTGTACCAGCCATTGCCCGGATAATTGTCCTTAAATGGATTTTTTCGCGGTTGGTCTTCCAAAAAACTTTTCACGCTTGATTGAAGGTCTTCTTTTCTCTGTGGGAAACCTTTCCGGTGACTTTCCAGTATCCACTGCACCAAAAGCCCTTCTTCCTTTTCAGAGAGGACCGGAGGTGGACCGTGACTGGTTTGATTTGAAAATCTTGTGCTTAGCCGAAACTGTAACGTCTGTCTTGGTATTCCAAACTTTTTGGCAGCAGTCTTTTTTGGCATACCATTTTCAATAGCTTCTAAAGCTTTTTGCACGTCGTTCTCGTCACATTCTTTTTTGTATGATACTATTCCCCGGGCTACTTTAGGCATGATCTAAGAGAAAAATTAGATAGCGCAAGAAAAACAATAGGTACCTACCTACCTACCTAGGTACCTAGGTAGGTAGTTACTTAGGTCTGAAAAAAGGGAAAATGCTTTTCCTACATACCACCCTGCTATTAAATTCAGTTATTGGCATACCATAAACAACAGTAATTGGCAGTGTGCCCACAACTGTATACCAATAATTTTGACATGTTTTGTCACTTTTTAGTAGTTTATTATGGCATGCTAAGAAAAGAGACGCACGTTTGGCGTATTTTATAATTTTTAGTTAAAATTTAGTGATTGGCACCCTATGCCAATAAGTAAATTCCCTATTCTTCGAAACTCAGTTATGGGCACCCACGAAATTAGTCAAATTATAAGAATATTTAAGGTTAGAAACACACAAGAAGTACAATAAGTTGTTATATTACCTATATAATTTGTAACTTTAACGGGAACACGTTTTACAACATAAAAACCAATGATGAATGTCGACCGTTTCCTTGTGAATTTACGTTTCAATTAAATAAAACTAGACACTTATTCGCACACCGTCAAAGCTCTGCCCGCCACTTCTCCAGAATGACAACAGAGTAAAAACAAATTTTACACCAAGTTGAACAAAAGGTGTAACTACCAGAATCCACTAGCGCAAAGAGCTAATTTACCTTATTATTTAAACTTTCTTGAAGCTGTGCCAATAACTGTCGCAGTGCCGACTACTGTATGTCTTACCCTGTTTTAAATATCAATAACGCGTTTTCCGGCAGTTACGTGATTTTAACTACCCCTATCAATAAGTACCAATAATAATTTGAATTTTTTTGCACATTTTTGATAACTCTATAAATAAAGTTGTTATAACTATTTTTGACTCGAGTTCGTAAGCGCATTACCTATCCAGCGCTTGTACGTAGTCGGCACGCGCTCCATACGTAGCCAAGTGTCTGCAGAGGTGCCTTGTAGCGGCTGGAGATGACTAGATGTAAATTTCAATCAGAATATTTAAAACAAGAAAGTATCAGGTACCTATTTCGCCCATTTTTATGTACTCGACTCGAGTTTC
The DNA here is from genome assembly GCA_958336395.1 of Ctenicera cuprea. NCBI lineage: Eukaryota > Metazoa > Arthropoda > Insecta > Coleoptera > Elateridae > Ctenicera > Ctenicera cuprea. The sequence continues at coordinate 26,271,609 of OY284495.1, read as the reverse complement.
AACTATCTTGGTTATCTTCAGGAGTTTACAAATTCAACTAAAAGCTAACGATCCAAAAAAACTGATTTACTTTATCTAAGTTCTTAAAACATTTTTTTAATATTCAAGTTTTCAAGTTTTTGAAAATTTTCATCTTTCTTAATCATTTCAAAATTTTCAAAAAACTTTATTGTTTTAAATTTTTCTGAATGTCCAAAATTCGAAAACAAAAATTTTTATTTGTGCGAAATTAAAATTTAAAAATTAGAAATTTTTTAATTTTTCTTAAAACCCGGTATAAAAAATGAAATTTTTATATATTCAAATATTTTAATTATTAAAATATTAAAATTTTCTACAGTTTAGATTTTAAAATTTTTATAAATTTTCATAATTTTTAAAAATTTTCAAGTTTCAATAAATATATTAATAGTTTGATTTTTTCTAAAATTTCTAAAAATGTTCTATATTATAGTACATGGTTTAAATTTTAATTTTTTTATAATTAAAATCTTTTAAAACTTAAAATTTTTTATTTTCAAACATTTAAAAATTTACAAGTTTAAATAATTGTAATGATTTTGAATTTTTCTAAACATAAAAATGTTCCAAAATTGTCATGAATTTTTTAAAGTTTGATTTGTTTCATAATTACAGAAATTTTAAAATTTTCAAAAATTAAATAAAAAGAAAGCTTTCAAAATTTTCAAAAAACCCAATATTTATGAAATGTGATTGCCCTGAAAATTAACGTAAGTTAACGGAAGTGGATAAATCAAAATCGACAGGTATGTTGATACGAAAAGGTACACCTACTTTTTTTATTCATAATTTTAGAATTGAACTTATAAAAACGATGTTACTTAAAAATCATTAATTTTTGTTTTGGTCAGTCGCCCTTCTCCTGCACTACTCATAAGTAGAGCTTTTTTTCGACCAACTTCAAGCTCAAACGATTATTACGCGATATGCTCATTGTTGAAGATTGGAAATGTCATTTGATTTATTTAAACTTGTGAACGTAATGCACGCTTTGCCGCAATTTCATACACGCATCCAGACATGATCTTTTTCTAAAAAAACTTTGAGGTCCAAAACCGATATTTCCATCAAAATCTCAATTTGTTTTTACGATTACAGTACTTTTTTCCTATACCGGATCATGAGAAAGTAACAAAAGCACAAGAGAACATATAAAAAAGCACAGATAAAATATGAAATGGATTATCTGATCTCGTATATAAAATTGCCGACAGAGGGTCGCAAAACACGAGGCAGTTGCCTTGGGAAACATTTTTATTAAAAGGCAATTGCAGTTTGGAAATTTCATTTCGGACCTCATACCCCTCCCGGTTTTTATCGCGAATATGTTCAGTCACAAAGAGTGGACACTGTTTTGGTAGGTAGCGAAAAAATAATTAGATAAAGTAAAAGCAAATGTGTTTGCAGAAAACAGGCAAAACGTAAGCAAAATTATATTAATAATTTATAATATTATACGGTGAAAAGGTTCTAATTTTACGCACTGGTAGAGCGTTTCGCTGTGCTGTTTGAAGATGGAAAATGGGTGGAAACGAAGGAAAATGTCACATATAATGCTGTGTCGAATGACATTATGCTGCAAAATTTATTGTCTTTTGCTGACAACGTTTAACTTAATTTGTAACAGTAGACGTTGGATTAAACGAGACTTGTTATTGGAATCTGGATCAGTTCCGGTTACGTCATTTTTAATTCCGATGTCATTTGTTTGGAATGATTACAAGCTCGCGAGCTTTTTACTACCAGACGCGACTCATTTCTGCAGAATTGTGACTTATTGTATTTTTTATAAATAAAATTCTTTTTCTATTTTTTAAATCCTGTCACATACTGGAACTTTATTTAATTTCCTGCGTTGCATTCCATCACTGGTTTATTGTAGGCCAATATTTATCAAAAGGGGTTGCCTTAGTGCCCTCGAGGGCAATAAAGTAGTCGAGGTCAACTACGAATTACATTAATGTTTCACAATGGACTGCAAACACAAACACCATTTGATAGTGTTTACTTTTGGTCAATTGGCAATCACTCTTGATTTGACCCGAAATTACAATACCAGAAATTCAACAGCACAATGGAAACCGAACATTAGTATTATAGTACCCTTAAACGAAATTCGAGCCTTCTGCTGCACTTAAGATCAGGCTACAATAAATGTGATTGGAGTAAATCGATTTGAATTTGCATTTGGGATGCAAATGAAACTTTCCAAGCGTAAGCTCCAGATTCAAAACCTGGTTTCAGTTTTTAAAATCGATTATCCGGATATTAGGATTATATAACAAAGAATTAGGATTCGATTAAAAGAACTTACTACACCTAAGCTTCGGATCTGGTAAGTTTTATTTCAATGGATCGATTAAAGTTGAAGATTGGATTTGGATTGAAAAAACTAACTGCACTTAAGGTCCTAATAGATAAAAATTAGAACCATATCCAAATGCTAAGATTCGATAACATACAACTAGGATTCGGAATTGAAAGAAATTGCTGGACCTAAGAATTGGATGCTTTAAATAGGGTTGGAACGGTTATATTAAATTTTTGAATTGAATTGGTCTCGGTTAATATTATTGGGAGTTTTGTGTATTTCTATGGACTCACGGGTCACACGGTTGAGGTAGGTGGAAGAACGGGCTAGGATTTTGGTCTTGTCAAATTGAATGTTATGGCCTGTATCGAGTTTATGTTCTGCGATAGCCGACTCTGCGGGACGTTTCAGTCGAGTGCAGCGCTCGTGTTCAGAAACTCGAACGCTGATCGGCCTCTTCGTCTCACCGATGTAGGCTTTCCCACAGGAGCAAGGTACACTATACATACCGCAGGATTGACAGAAAGTCGGAAAGGGAATCCCGTCCATGAGGCCAGATAACGAAGGTATTATCGACGTATCTGAACCAACATTTAAGTTTTAAAGGTGCGGAGTCTAGGGCTTCCTGTTCGAATGCTTCCATAAAAATGTTAGCAACGACAGGAGAGAGTGGGAACCCATGGCAGCACCCGACACTTGTTCGTAATACTGTCCACGGAATAGAAAATAGGTGGAAGCTAGGCAGTTTTCTACTAGGAGGGACAAGTTAGTGGGTTTGTTGTGTAAGGAAAATATGTCCTGGATTAAAGAAATAGAATCAGGGATAGGAACCTTAGTAAACAGGGATTCGACATCAAAACTGACTAAGATATCCTCAGGATTCATAGACAAATTTTGAAGTCGTTGAACAAAGTGGTTGGAATTTAGGATGAAAGAATCAGTTTTGCCAACGTAAGGTTTTAGAATTTTGGAAAGGTATTTCGAAAGTTTATAAGTGGGGCAGTCGATAGCACTAACAATGGGACGTAAAGGAATATTAGGTTTGTGGATTTCCTAAAATCCCTGTTCACTAAGGTACCTATCCCTGATTCTATTTCTTTAATCCAGGACATATTTTCCTTACACAACCAACCCACTGACTTGTCCCTCCTAGTAGAAAACTGCCTAGCTTCCACCTATTTTCTATTCCGTGGACAGTATTACGAACAAGTGTCGGGTGCTGCCATGGGTTCCCACTCTCTCCTGTCGTTGCTAACATTTTTATGGAAGCCCTAGACTCCGCGCCTTTAAAACCTAAATGTTGGTTCAGATACGTCGATGATACCTTCGTTATCTGGCCTCATGGACGGGATTCCTTATCCGACTTTCTGTCACACCCAAATTCCCAACATGCTAGCATCCACTTTACTATGGAGATTGAATCCAATGACAACCTTTCTTTCCTCGACGTCCTAGTGAGTCGTCGCCCTGACGGCAAACTAGGACATTCCGTGTACCGCAAACCTACACACACAGACCGCTACCTAAACGCACATTCCCATCATCATCCCGCCCAGAAACGTTCTGTCATCAATTTCTTAGTTAACCGAGCTTTTGCCTTTTCTGAACCATCCTACCTGAAAGACGAACTCAATCACATTACGACTGTCCTTTCCCAAAACAGCTACAGCAAACGAGACATCCAACACGCTATTACTCAAAAGGCCCAACCAGCAAACACAGAACGTACCAATACTCTTACACCACCTACCTCTATAGCATTTCTACCTTACATACACAAAACCACCGACCGCATCAGCAGACTACTTAAACAACAAAACATAAAAACCGTTTTTACACCCTTTCGAAAACTTTCCAATTTCCTTCCTCCGACCAAAGACAAGTTACCTACCCTTCAATCCTGCGGCGTGTATAGTGTACCTTGCTCCTGTGGGAAAGCCTACATCGGTGAGACGAAGAGGCCGATCAGCGTTCGAGTCTCTGAACACGGGCGCTGCACTCGACTGAAACGTCCCGCAGAGTCGGCTATCGCAGAACATAAACTCAATACAGGCCATATCATTTAATTTGACAAGACCAAAATCCTAGCCCGTTCTTCCACCTACCTCAACCGTGTGATCCGTGAGTCCATAGAAATACACAAAACTCCTAACAATATTAACCGAGACCACAACTATCCCCTCCACAATGCCAACAAACTACTATTTCCGACTAAACCCAAGCCCGCCCTGCGACCACTCAACCGCTACAGCCCAACAGCCAATCACAGACCCAGCAGTCACACCTTGTTACCCACCCGTCCCTTATAAACCCGGTGCCTGCACCGGTCTCGCCAGTTGTGTTCCAGATCCCCAAGTGACCACAGCTCTGAAGATATTTCGTGTAACCGTAGACGAAACGTCGGCAGTTCAAGCACCGATGACGCGGCTCCAACCCGGAAGCCTGCAACTTAGTTCATTTTCAAACATTTCAAAATTTTAAGTTTTTGTAAATTAAAAATTTTAAAAAAAATCTATAAACAGAAAATAATAAATAATTAAAAATTAAAAATTAATAGTTTATAAATAAAATAAAACGCTTGGTAATTGTTTCACAATTTGTTGGTTTCTATATACTCGACTCGAGTTTCAACCGTCACGGTTATCGTCAGGAGTTTACAATTAAAACTAAAACTGAAAACTTGCAGATGTACAATACTACCCATTCCGTCGTTGCCGATTTTAAGTGTTAACACGTGTTTTTATGCTTTGTATACTGTAGGTCTAGGAGGGGTGAATTACCTAAATCGGTGTGGTCGTTTACTATATTATTATTATCATTTATTGCCTTTTTATGTCTAAATTTTCCAATTTATTTAAACGGTTGCCCTTGTTTTCTACGTGTCAAAATTTTTGTATCTGTGTGTTTGAAAAAGTGATTGTTTGTAATACAATGTTGGGAGATGCCGGTTGATTTATGATTATCTTTAATTGATCTAATGTGTTCTTTAATTCTTGTATTAAAACTGCGGCCAGTTTGTCCTATATATATTGCATCACAATTAGAACAGTCTATTTGATAGATACCATTTTTTGAATATTTTTCTATTGTGTCTTTATTGTTTACTAGATGTTTATGGAGTTTGTTCGGATTGTGCATAGCTACGTTAATATTTAATTTTTTGAGCCTGTTAGAAACTTTATAGCTAACTCTACCTATATAATTGATTTTTGACCATATTGTTTTTTAAATTGTTGTCTTTTGTCCGTTGTACAAAAGATGTTTAAAATTTTTTTTTGTTTTTTCTTTAAAATATTATCGACAAATTGCTCCGTGTATCCGTTTTTTAGGGCTATAAATTTAATTGTGCTAAGTTCTTTATTAAAATTTTCGCTAGAGAGTGGGATATGAATGGCTCTGTGTATCATACTATTGAAAGGTGCTTTTTTTTATTATAATAATAATAATAATTTTCTAAACTGTACAAAATTTTAAAAAATTGTTAATTTCTAAAAATGTAAAAATTTTAAAATTTTTTCTAGTTTCTTATATTTTTTAAAAAACACGTACAATAAAATCTAAAGTTTTCAATTATTGTAATTTAAAAACAATTTCGTAACCTAAAATTTCCAAACACATACATTTTCAAATTTTCCATACATTTTCGCAATACGTTTAAAAATTCTCAAAATTTTTAAACTTGATAATTTTCAAAATTATAAAAATTGTAGTTTTTAAAAATTTTCAAATATTTTCATGAAAATTTCAAAAATATTCAAATATTTTCATAACTTATTAAAAATCAATTCTTATAAAATATTTAAAAATTTCAGTAAGTGCGAAAAGGTCCCGTGGAGTTTCCCCAGAAATCAATGTCAATTAATGAGAGTGAATAAATGAATATTTTATTCATAATTTTAGAATTGCACTTATCAAAACGATGTTCCTTTAAAATTATTAATTCCAAGACCTGCCTTAACCAGTCGCCCCTCTCCTGCACTACTCATAAGTAGGTCATTTTTTCGATTATTTTCAATATAAAATGTTTAAAAAAGTTACAAATTCTCTAAAATTTTCATCACAAAATTCTTATAACTGCGAAAAATTTAATTTTTAATTAATAAAGTACGTCTGCCTTGCTTCTGGTAAAATTCGGATGTGATCGATATGATTCTATTTGATGGATTTAATTTCCAAGTTACACGTAAAATTTAAATTCTGGATTGGAATTCTATTAGATAAATTAAAAATCGAACGCATAATCAGATTCCAGAATGCGACGGCAAACACTTTGGATTTAAATTTAAAAAAAATTGCTTCACGTAAGCGTTGGAATCAATGTCTAGATTTAACTTACCAAAATTTCTTACACGTAGAAGCCAGTTTCAACTGAAATGGATTCAAAATCGGATTCATGTTCTTATCCCGTTCTCAAATTCCGCTTCAAGCGGTTAAGATTTACATAGAAAAAAACTCAATACACATGTGTGGATACTAAAAAATTGACTACACTGGGTTCTTTTAAAATTAGATTATAGTTCGGATGTTTCAATGTGAGAGCAGTTTGAATTCGAATTAATAAACTTAGAAATCTGAATCCATTTCACGGACAACAAGCAATTTAAATTTGAATTACAAAACGTTACAGTACATAGAAGTAGTATGTGATTGGATCAAAAGTAATGCACCACGTAACATCAAAATTCGATAGATTCAATTTCAATAGATTAGTTTATTTATGTTGAGTCGGTTTATGCGCAACTCCATATATAAATTCGGATTAAGACAATTACACATACATACAAATCTGACGAATTTATTTAATAATAAATCTATTGTAAATAAAACAATTCTTAACTTCAACAATTTTTTTTAAATTTATGTTTATACGTATTTCAACGTGTTTACACGTCATTATTAAATGCAAGATTAAAGATAAACAGTTGGTGTTGTTATTGGAGCAATACATGTTTATAACATGATCTTGGTTTTCTATATCTGCGTCTAGATGACTTGATTTCTCATTCCAAAACGTCCAACAACGGCGGATTTAAAAGATCAACTTGTTCATTCATCAAAGGTACAGATTTTAAATGATTGTGAATTTCAAATGCCAACTTACGTTTATCATCACAAAAGTGTAAACATTTTATCATGTTATTAGATGTCATTGAGTGATTGTGTTCTAATAAGTGTTTAGCGTAATTGGATTTATGAAGGTGATTATACTTATAATAACGTTCGTGTTCCTTAAACCTAATATCAAAATTTCTAATTGTTTGTCCTATATACACCGAATTACAGTGCAATTTAATTTGTAGATGCCTGATTTTAGTAAATTATCTGTTTTTTCTTTAGCATTAAACAAAGTGTTTAGGATGTTTTTTGTTGTTTTAAAAGTAAGTTTACATTTATTTGTTTTGTTTATAATTTTTGAAATTGTTTCTGATTTATTGCCAAAATATGTAATTGAGGCGTATTTCATTTTATCTAATGTAGTAGGATAAATAACATAATTACCAGTTTTGATTATAAACCTAAATTTTGCATTAGAAATGCATCTGAATTAATCAATAAATTATCTAACATACATTTACCACTTCAAAGCACGCTAATTCGATGTTAGTAACATGTTTTTAGAAATACCTCCTCAAGAGTGTATGTCTTTGTTAAATAATATTCTTGTTAACAAAAATGTTGAATTAATAAAACGGATTGAGTTGATTCAATTATTTGAACTTTGCATTAATCGAATTTATTTTACTTTTAGCAATGAAATTTATTTCAAAAAAGATGATTTATCCATGGAAAGTCTAATTGTACCTCTTTTAGCTAATATATTGATGAAAAATAAGATCAAATATTTGAATGAAAGCATTCCGAGAAAGTTACATTTTGGTTTTATTATGTTGATGACAGTTTAGCATGTTTTGATAGTTTGAGATAATCAACGAATGTTTGATTTTTATTAACAGCTTGCACTCAAAAATAACATTTACACTAGAAACTAAACAAAATAGGTTTATTAACTTTATAGATTTAGACATAAAAATTAATTCAAATAATAAACTTGAATATTCTGTATACTTATAGAAAACCTACACAAACAGACATTACAATACCACACAATTCTTGTTATCACAAAACACATAACATAACATTAGCAGCATGTAGGTTTATGATACATAGCGCTGTAACGGTTCATTTAGGTGAAATTAGTTATAGTATAGAAATTTCGATTATTAATCAAATTTCATACAATAATGGTTATAATACTCCACTTTGATACACTAACCAAAGAGAAAATTATAAATTAGCTATTCAGAAAATGCATCCAACTACTTCATTAGTTATAATGAAATACGCGTCAATTACATATTTTGGCAATAAATCAGAAAAAATTGCTGAAAATATAAACAAAACAAGTAAATGTAAGCTTACTTTTAAAACAACAAAAAAACATTTTAAACACTTCGTTTAATGCTACAGAAAAAACAGACCATTTACTAAAATCAGGCGTATACAAATTTAATTGCACTGTAATTCGGTTTATATAAGCCAGACAATTAGAAATTTTGATATTAGGTACAAGGAACACGTGCGTTATTACAATTATAAACACCCCTATAAATCCAATCACGCTAAACACTTATTATATCACAATCATTCAATGACATCTAATAACACTATAAAATGTTTAAACTTTTGTGATGATAAACGTAAGTTGGATATACCAGAAGCATTTGAAATTCACAAACATTTAAAATCTGTACCCTTATTGAATAAACAAATAGATCTCTTAAATTGACCATTATTAGACGTTTTGGAATGAGAAATCAAGTCCTCTGGACGCAGATATAGACAACCAAGATCAAGTTACGAAGATTTATTGTTCACATAGCAACGCAAACTGTTTACTTTTAACCCTGTCTTTGATAATGACGCGTAAACACGAAATACGTATAAGACTAAAATAAAAAAAAAAACCTGTTGAAGTTAAGAATTGTTTTATTTACAATAAATTAAAATGAACTTCAACGAAGTAGAGCTCGAACTTATAAATAAAATAATAAACTTATTTAAAATTGAATTTGTATACATTTCCGGAGTATGATGGCAAACAATTTCGATCGCACTAAAGGTATTTAATGGTACATGTGAGGTCTGGATTCTATGAAATTTATTTGAAATGCAATGTTTTAATTAATTGCAGTTTGAATCCAGCTGAAAATACAAACTACACGTAATATTCGGATTCTAGATTAAGATCCAATTTCTAAGAGAAACATTTGGAATCGAATATAAACTCGTATTAGTTAACAAGCATTTTCGATTGGGATTAGCTAAAATCACGCCAAGTAAGATCCGGATTAGATATTTATAGTTTCACTGGACAATTGGCAATTTGAATTTGGACTACATGAACAACATAATAGAACCTTGGTCAAACTAATTTAGTTTAATGAGTCTCTGCCGATGTGCTCATTATCTGTGCAGTCAGTACGCCAGTAAAGTAAGGAAATAAAATTTTCACAAACACTGCTGATGTGTCCACTGAAACTGTAGCAGAAGTAAGCATTTGGCGATGTGTCCACGGTTTATAGTAGCGGCGGCGGTTGTTTGCAAAATGTTATTTTGGAAAATTGGAAAATTTTGTATATGGAAAACTGTCGACATCACATACATTTTTAATATAAATTTATTTTAAGAATAAACACAGCTTTTTTAACAAGAATAGAAACAGCCCCGACGATGTGTCCACAAATGGTGTGTGGATATATTCTCAATTATCTCTGTAAATTGTGTTATTATGGAGTCTGCTGATCTATCTACTGCCTAGCTGACCTAACTGCGGGAACTTGGGTAGTTGTTCCATAAAATATTATTTATTAGGCTTCAATATATTCCAATTTGTCCCAAAATATCATTTGTAGGCGCACATCTAAACTGTCGATGTAGCCACCTGGGTACATCGGTTCTCGTTATGCCCTACTTCTAGAAAATGGCCGGTAAATATGAGAGATATATTATATTATAGTTACATTATAGTTATATTATACAGGGTGGGTGTAACAATCCACACACGTACTGCTAAACTATTGCACCTACACGGATGAGATAAAAAATTGTTATATAAATTGTACCCGAGGTATTCGCTAAAAATATTATACATTTTTTGGGGTTCTGGAAAGAGTCGTTTTGGGAGGGTCTAGAGGGGTTTTTTGAAATTTTCAAATACAAAGGTGGGCCAACTTGTAGGTACCTCATTTAAAAAATCTTTTTAAACCCAACAACTTAAAAAAAAGAAAATATCTCTAGCTCAAACTGTTTTAAAATGGCGGCCAATTATAGCAAAAAAAACGGCTATTGCATAACACTAAAGGGGAATTACACTAGCAACGCCCTCTATTATGTGCGGCGAGAAAAAGTTGCAAAGCAACAAACCGGCAAAGTTGCGATCGGAACCTGCTAAGCAGGTATCTGCGATCGCACCGGCTTCTAAGCACAAAACACAGAAATGCCCGTGTGGCAAGAAATAAGAAAGAAGAGATTTGGTTTCAATTATGGCTAGAATAGACCACTACATGTTTCGTTCTTGTTTGAACTCATCAGGTGGACATAATTCTAACCATAATTGAAACCAAAAGCAAACAATTATGGTTAGAATTATGTCCACCTGATGAGTTCAAACAAGAACGAAACATGCAGTGGTCTATTCTAGCCATAATTGAAACCAAATCTCTTCTTTCTTATTTCTTGCCACACGGGCATTTCTGTGTTTTGTGCTTAGAGGCCGGTGCGATCGCAGATACCTGCTTAGCAGGTTCCGATCGCAACTTTGCCGGTTTGTTGCTTTGCAACTTTTTCTCGCCGCACATAATAGAGGGCGTTACTAGTGTAATTCCCCTTTAGTGTTATACTTTCTGGCATATATCTGCTTGTTTGCTTTTGGTTTCAATTATGGTTAGAATTATGTCCACCTGATGAGTTCAAACAAGAACGAAACATGTAGTGGTCTATTCTAGCCATAATTGAAACCAAATCTCTTCTTTCTTATGGCTATTACATAAACCTTTTTTCAACCGCACATGAACTATTAAAACTCCGCCTGGGGCATTCGGTGGGTGGATTGAGTAGCCCAACGATGTCGTTGCCGGTCCCAAGCCCGGATAAAGGAGGAGGGTTGGTGGAACGGGTTAGCAGCCTACCTACCGTAAAACATAATATAGCTCACAGAACCAATGACGCCTCGGCCGCCGCGCCGGACGGAAAACTAAGTTGACGGACACTGCGAGCAAACGGAAAAAACGAATATGGAGATCCAAAGCATTACGTCTCGGATGCTGGAATATAACATCTTGGACTAACAAAGATCAAGAAATAGTAATAGAGATGAACAAACACAACATTGACATATGCTCTCTCTCTGAAACAAAGAAGAAAGGAAAAGGAAGTGCCAGATTTCAAAACTACATTCTCATATACAGCGGAGTGGAAAAAGCAAATAGAGCCCAATCCGGAGTAGGCCTCTTACTTCATGAAAAGTTTGAACAAAATATTGACAGTATACAGTATATTAATGACCGATTACTACAGGTAACCTTGAACCTGGGTTCTGTAAAAACACACATCATAAGCGTCTACGCACCTGATATCTCAAAACCAAGAGAAGAGAAGGAAGTTTTCTATGATACACTTCAAGAGGTCCTAGACAATATACAAATTAACGAAAAGATATTCATTATGGGAGACATGAACGCAAGGGTTGGCAATGGTGTTATCAACGGCATAAAACAAAAATACAATGAAGAGGTACAAAACGAGAATGGAGATAGATTGATACAATTATGCACACAAAATGAGCTCCGCATAAATAACACATTTTACCCCCACAAACCTCAGTACAAATATACGTGGATGAACACCAGAGGACAACAGTCAACAATTGACTATATAATCACGAACAGAAGCATACACCCTAAGTATATACTGAACGTTAGAACACTAGGGTCTGCAAACGTGGGTACAGACCATAGCGTAGTGCTTTGCAAGTACAGAACTATAATAACACTGGAAAAAAGAAAGGAACCGGAATATATTAAAAAACTTAATATTGAATCAATAGAAAATGATAGTACCCAGTTTCTATGCCAACAAAGATTAAAAGAGAGAATTGCCAAGAATCCAATTATAGTCAGTGATGATGTTGAGCAATCATGGGATAAGTTATGTACAAATATAATGAAAAGTTCAGAGGAAGCTCTAGGTAGCAGACAAGTAAATATAAACAACAGACGTAATACCAAGCCCTGGTTTACCAAAGAAATCAAAACGCTAGCTACAGGAAAGCGACAGGCATATTTAAAATTTAGAAGTAATAAAACACCAGAAGAACGTAATGCATATATACAAAAGAGAAATCAAGCAAATGAAAGAATTCGAGAAATAAAAAAGGAGTTCTGGGAAAAATTCTCTAAGGATATGGAATATGATTTGTAGGGTGGACAAAAAAAGTATGGAACATGCTACGAAACAGAAAAACACCAGTTAACGAATACGTAGAAACAAAAAGTATAACACCTGAGCAATGGACCAACCACTTCAAAAATCTATACAAGACTTACCCTATAAATGCAGAAGAAGAAGAAGTTATATTGAACAATGACGACGAGATGGATGACCCATTTGAAATTACTGGAGATAAAATAGCATCAGCGATTAGAAAACTAAAAAATCGAGAATCCCCCGGTCTCGATCAAATCACAAACGAAATGATGAAGCACGGAGGACACGCACTTACCCTCCAATTCACCATCTTTTATAGCAAAATATTTGACACAGGGACTATGCCAAACCAATAGCGATCGAGCATTACCATCCCAATTTTCAAGAAAGGATCGAAAATCAATCCACAAAATTACAGAGGTATATGTCTACTAAGCAACATTCTGAAATTATTAACATAAATATTATCAGAAAAGGTAGTTCCTATATTAAAAGGGAGCGAGGAACAGCAAGGCTTTCGCCAAAACAGATCAACTATAGATGCTATATACATTTTACGCCAGCTTATAGAAAAATCCATCGAATACGATAAACCAATATATCTTTGTATTATTGACTTAACGCAAGCATTTGATCGGGTCAAACTAGAGGATTCTCTTAACATACTGGAACAAAACCATATCCATCCAAAAATAATTAGTGTTATTAAAGAACTAAACTATAACTGTATCACCAGAATAAAAGCAATGGGAAAATTAACTGACGAGGTACCAGTCTCCTCTGGAATAAGGCAAGGGGATAGTCTAAGCCCTACGCTGTTTAATATTGTCATGGACAAAATCATTGAAGGTGTGAAAACGGTCAATGCCGGATATAGAATAGGAAGCAAGATCTTAAAGATAATGTGTTACGCTGATGATGCCGTAATCATGGCAGAAAATGAAGACGATTTGCAACGTCTTCTACTCAAATTCAAGACAACATCGGAAAAGTATAACATAGAAATATCTACCAGCAAAACGCAATCAATGACAATATCTGAAGAACCGTTACGCTGTAAACTAGCAATAGACGACCAAATAATCACTCAGGTGATGAATTTCAATTATCTCGGCGTGCATATATCCAGCAGTAGAGATATTAAACAGGAAGTACGTACTCAAGTTACGAAAGCATCATCCGTGTCGGGTTGCTGAAACACGGGCTGAAACCTCTAAAACAAAACAAATAATAAGAAGCACGGAAATTAAAACCCTGCGTAGCATAGCTGGAGTAACATTAAGAGATAGAATAAGGAGTAGCAACATAAGAGAGACATGTAGGATCGAGGATATAGTACGATGGGTGAGAGGAAGACGTAGGCAGTGGAGAGATCACGTGGATAGGATGGACGAGAACAGAATGGCGAAGATACTGAATATACATAAACCCTTAAACAGAAGGCCGCCAGGACGTCCACCAAAGCGATGGCGCGAAAGTTGGACATCTGCATCCCAGGAAAATGACAACACTTAGAGAATCATTGGATAAAACAGGACTAAGTCCTAAACTAAGTAAGTAGAAGAAGAAGAAGACATGAACTATTGTACCCAGAAAATTAAAACTGATCTTTAAAGTCCATTAAATTATTGTTCCATAAAATATTATTTTAAATAAATGCAACCGATTTGTCCATGGTATGATATAGACGTATGATATAGTATGTCTATGCGGTATAAACAATACAATGCCGTAAAAACTTTGTTCGAGAACCGATTTTATACACAGTGCAAGAGCCCTTAAGTGGAAATAACACTAAATTTACTAAAAAGTAGTATTGTAATGTAATACAATTTAATAGTATGTAGTTAAGACAATGAGCTACTACAAAATAAAAAAGACATCACTAATGCCCTTGAAAAGATTTATAAGAAATTATATTCATCTAACTTACCACGACCACAAACAAAGAGAAGAAGCATTTTAAATGCAGGATCTGAAGAAATACCGGAAATTACAGAAAATAAAATACACACAGCGTTGAGACAAATGAAAAATAACAGATGCTTAAGAGAAGACCAAATTCCAACAGAAATGCTGAAGATAGGGGGAAAATCTACAAAAGAAGCAATAAAAACCTTGCTAAGTAAATGTCTTCACGATAAAATAATCTTAATAGAATGGTGTAACTCTTAAGTTCTACTCATCTTTAAGAAAGGTGACAACACAAGTATAGAAAATTATCGGCCAATATCCCTTTTGTCATACCGAATATACGAGAAAAGGACGCGGAAAAAAGGACGCGCGACATAAGGACACGGACAAAAGGACGTGCGACAATTGGGCGCACGCAACAAAAGGACGCGGCGACAAAAATACGCGCGACGAATGGATGCGTCCTTATAAATGTCCTGAAATTTGAATTTATGATAAGATTAAGTTAACCCCGCGCAAATACTCTAAAATAGGCCTATTCGCATATTCTGCAACAATATTTTTAATTCGTTGGGCAGTGTCTTTATACACCCTCTTTTGTGGTGGCGCCACTCCTGCAATGTACTGTTCTATCCGTATTCTATTTAAACTATTTTCTTTCTTCAACGCTTTTATAAATTTCCATATGTTCGGATGGGCGCCGCTGAAAATTGATGAAAAGCTGTTATGCCACCCTTCAAGCGCATTATTGGTTCTTGGTATATCTTACTCAACCAACTGGCAACAATTCAATAAATTCAATAGGAACAACGGTGGTCTCCTTTGTCCTCTTCTGTACAGACGACCAACCCAAGTATCCTCAAAGTAATTGCGTTCCGCGAAAACAAAAGAATTCTTTGTTCACCTGGACCACTATCAAACAGAAGAAAAGGTTTTCCATCACTGGTCTCTTTATATTTGTCAGGAAAGTCGAGTTCTTCTAAGTTTCTAGGATTGGCAGGATCAGCTTCTTGGACGTTGCGGACTCTCTGTATGGTTCGCTTCATAGAAGATACTGTTGGCAATTGTGTAGCCGAAGCAACGGAGATTTCCTCGAATACAGTAGCCACAATGGTCTGAGTAGATTGTTCTATGTTCCTAGCCATATTTTTTATGGACGTTACAGCTTTCTTTGCTTCTACACTTGCAGCATCAGGAACGTGGTTGTGATGAGTGCTCTTCACTACCTCATTCCCCAAAGTATGAGCTCTTTCAGGACACTTACAGTTGTTATAACGGGCACACTTACAAATAATTTTCTCGTCGATTATACGCTCCTTCTTATGTATAAATCCGTTTTACAACAGCATATCCTTGCCCTTTTGGCTTTTTACAAACTCGAGCACCATTGTTGCACTTTAGGACAGTTGAGAGATAACTGAAGCCGTTTAAGGGTCATCTAAACTATATATAGGTAAAGTTTGCTATTATTCCCATTTGTAGTTAATGCGTATCATTAGGATTAGTTTAATTATGTATATTTAAATAATTATTTACTAATTCCCAAGGAGGTTCTTTTCAAAAATGTAACTTTTAGATGTTGCTCAATTTTCGTAAATGACTAATTTTTTAAGTTTCCAGGAAGATAATGAACTCATTAGCTAATAATGCATTACACACACAAGTAAGTTACATCCCTCAACTAGTGCATTCTAGTAGTGCTACGTAAATATTTGGACATGTGAAAATTAAATTATTAATAATTAACTTAGTCTTATTCTAAATTCAAATTTCAGGAAATTTATAAGAACGCGTCCATTTGTCACGCGTCCGAAAGACGCGCGTCCTTTTGTTGCCGCGTCCTTTTGTCGCGTGCGCCCAATTGTCGCACGTCTTTTTGTCCGCGTCCTTACGTCGCGCGTCCTTTTTTCCGTGCCTTTTGACGTGACCTGTCACACCTATACAATTTATTCACAAAAATATTAACAAATGGCTTAACAACAAAATTGGACTTCTTGAACTATCAACCCGTAGAACAGACTGGTTTTAGAAAGGGATTTAGCACGATCGACCACATATATACTATGCATACCCTGATAAAGTGCCAACAGTTGGGTCGGCTAGGCAGTGATACATCGGCAGACTCCATCTTATTCTTCTTCTCTTCAGATGTTATAATCGTAGTTTTCCGTTGCTTTCACAGTTCTTAGTGTCACACACCGTAGTTTAACGATTACCCTAGGTGTTAGCATAGACAACCCGGACCGACGGCTTTACGTGCCTCTCGAAGCACGGTCAAACTGAATGTTTACCAAGTATATGGTTCACCCGGTCTAAGATGTGATAGGCGGATCGTTGCTTAACTTTGAGTACCGTTTGACCGATACTCGCAGCTTCCCGCTATGCAGCTGACTGACACAATAACATAATTTATAGGGAAATCTGGCGATATGTAAATACACCATTTGTGAGCACATCTACAGTTTTTTCATATCAAAATAATCTTTACAAACAACTGGCGTGGCTACCACGCATCGTGGGCACATCGCCGAAACCTAATTTTTACTAAAACTTTCGAGTGGATACAACTGCAACGCCAGCATTCGAAGTAAACGCATTTTTCATAAACCCATCAAAGTTAGCAGTGGGCAGGCCGACATGACTTCAGAGAAATATATTTTCAATAAAAACACTTTAGGTTCTTCGCCAATTACTAATTTTTGCTACAGTTGCAGTGGGCACATCCAGCGTTTTTTAAAATAGAATTTCTTTATTTTACTGGCGGGGCTACCACTGGTGATGGCACAAAGCAGCGGACCCGTTTCAATGGGATTATTTGAAATCGGATTCATATCCGGATTTTGTTTTAAAATGCGACAACAAGCAGTTTGGATTCAAATTTAAAAGAAGATACTACACAATAAATTATAAACCGAAATGTTTGACTTTAATGTATCGGCGTGTCTATGTTCAACCGATTTATATTAGAATCCATGGTCGGATTAGAGCACGAGAAGTTGGGCCCCGATTAGAAAAATTACGCGTGACTTATTTTAATTAATAAAATCCATTAAAATCAGATTACAATAATATGTACTTCACGTATGACTTAGATTATACCAATGTGATTCTAATGGATTTATGTTAAATATGATTTTTTACGTCAAACATATAATGTTAGATCTATATCTACCGGTAAGTAATTCAGGTTCAAATTCAATACAGCCTCAGCACATTCAGATTTATTCAATCCTGATTTGAATTTCAAAAGGAACTAAACAAATCAAAGCGCATATCGATATTTCAGTGGGAGTATAATAATAGAGAAACTGAAAAACAAAATCAATGAAAAACTAAGACAAAATCAAGCTGGCTTCAGAGCTCAAAGGTCACCGGAAGTCACCCAAAAATATCACTTGACAAGCATTAGACTAAAAACAACACCACTGAACGAAAGAACGTAGGAAGGCCAAATTAAACCTGGAAAAGGAACATAGACAAAGAACTACGCAGGCAAAATATTACCTAGAATGGTACAAGTAGGTACCCTAAGTACCCCTAAATCTAATACCTTTGGGGGCCAACTTCAGAAATGTAGTTAAGTGCAAGATTTGCATTATCGGCTGGGAGCGAATGTGATGGTGCGCCATCTTGCGGTTCGAGGTGTGGTAATTTAGCAGAGACTCAAACCAACCGTCAAAGTCAGCGTGTTTACCAGTTGACTATTGTGTGATTTCCCTTTTAGCCTATACCTGGTAGAAAAGTATGAGGTGCGGTGTTGGACGAGGTGAAGGCTTAGAAAGGTGATGAGGCACGTTATGAGGAGCAGTCGGTTAGGGCTTTGCCACAGCGCGGCGCCCACTCGTATGCAGTTAGTGAGTTACCTATTCACAAGCTGCCCCTGAACCAACGCGAGAGCAAAGCGCTAAAAATTTGAACCATTTAAAATAACCGCTGTCAGCTGACCACCCGTAAACACGCGGGAAATTTTAAAATGTACCTGTCATCAAGGTGTAATTGTGTGAATTGTTGCACGATGGAGCGCGTGAAGGTGAGGACGTTGGTTAGACAGGTAAATATGTAAAACCGCGACTAGGTGAGATAAGGTATTGGAAGATGTTTATGTGCAGGGTTTGTAGTTCGACTAGAGAGGAGTAACCGCGCAAAAAGAGCAATAACGTCTCGGTTTTATATTATTATGTTTTAAAAGGTGACCTTATAACGTATCATCTCTGTAAAAGTAATAAAACAGTTTAATTTTGAAACAGTAGTTGCAAAAAGGGGAGCAATTACGTTTCGGTCTGTGGAATTTTCATATTTATTATATTAGTACTTGCTCATATAAAACTAGATACAGTTTATCGGGGTCTCTTCATAAAGTCGATAACAAGCATTTTAAATCTAGATTAAAAAATTTTACTACATAGAATTCGAATATGAGGGATTCAATTCTAGTAAATTTGGATCCTGATTAAATAATTAAGCACATGCAAGATTCAAAATTAACAATTTGATTCTAATAACCTTACTTAAAATACGATTTTTCCACAATGTAACACGAATAATTGTGGATCCGAATTTAGTTTGAAACGATTGACTTTGTAGACCCTTAGTTTATACAGATTCATTTAAATCTAGATTTAAAACGTTACTAATTAAATTCGAATCTTTTTAATGTAAGTACTTCCAGTTGATCTGCAGGGTTATTCAAAATAATTCATCTTATTTTATATGACTTTATTGCACTACCTATCAAACGTGTATTAACGAGCCATATACCAAAAAAAAAGCTGGAATCTCTGAGTTTTTGATAGTCCCCACTAGATGGCACTGTGGCTGTGGCTCCGCGCCAGACAGTCCGTGAGAAAATGGCGACCGTACAGCAGAAGGCGTTTTGTTTGCTGCAGTTTTCGAAGTGCGAATCAGTAGCCACAGTGCAGTGTGCGTTTCGGCGACGTTACGGAATTAATCCACCTGGTGCTCAGAGAATCCGTCGGTGGTATCAGGAGTTCCAGGAAACAGGTTGTTTGTGTAAAGGCAAGAGCACAGCACGACCGCGCGTATCTGAGGAGAATGTGCAAAGAATCAAGGAGAGTTTCCTACGTATCCCGCGCTAGTCAACCATCCGCGCTACTTCACAACTGGACATTTTACAGACGACCCTTTGGTTTGTTTTGAAACGACGCTTGAAGATGAAGCCATACAGGTTGCAACTGTTGCAGGCCCTAAAGCCAGAAGACAAGTTAAAACGACTGGATTTTTGCCATCTCATGCAGCAGGCTAATGACGATTTTGCTGCTCGCTTAGTGTTCAGTGGCAAAGCAACTTTTTATTTAAGTGGCAAGGTGAAACGGCACAACCTTCGCATGTGGGGCATGGAAAAACCACATGCAATAATCGAGCACGAGCGCAAACCTAGAATTAGCGCCTTCTGTTCCATTTTAAAGGCAAAAGTTTATGGTTTCTTATTTTTCATAGAAAACGCAGTGACTGGTCGCCCCTACCTGGATATGCTGCAAATAAACTACGTTTCCGACGACTACCTCTTCTAGCAAGATGGGGCGCCGCTTCATTGGCATTCAGATGTTTGCTGTTTTTTAACGTAGTGCTTCCTTGGCTTTGAATTGGTCGCAGTGGATCCAATGACTTGATGCTCTACAGCTGCCCCCTAGCTCACCAGTTCTTACGCCGTGCGATTTCTTTCTTTAGGGATACGTAAGGGATTCTGTCGTTACCCACGACTCTGTCTGAGCTCCAAAATTGTATTGTTACTGCTGTGGAGTCTGTGACCAATGACATGCTGGTGCGAGTCTCGATGTTGCTTGTGTAACTCAAGGAAATCACATACCGCGCTTTAACGTGAATAATAAAACTTGGACAGTTGTTCTTTTGTTTTATGTAGAATTAATTGTTCTGTATTTGTTAGCTTCTAAAACTTAGTCGTTTGAAATCGTATGAATAATTTTGAATAACCCTGTATATCAAAAGCGAATACATATGCGAATTTTTTTCAACGACTTGTTAACAAGTAATTTCAATCTTGACTATCCAAATTTGCTACTACTGTATGATTCGAAAATGAATTTGATTTTAACGAATCTATTTAAAATTTGACTATTTTTTAGAATTCTATAACGAATAAATTTGGATCCTGATTAGGCTGCAACCGACCACATCTTGAAATATTTTAACTAAACTCCTTAAAGTGCAAATTGTGCAAGAAAATTAAACGGCTCCATTTTAAAGCGTATTGGCTTCGTAAATCACCTGTACTTAAAATTTGTCATGTTGCCATTAATCCTGTAACTGGTAATTTAGAACTTTAATTAGACTCGAGCCAATGGCACGAAAGTTAACTTTTTTTCTTATCCAAGTTAGTTGAAGATTGATATTCGTCGAATAAAGACCGTTATCCTTATTTTGTATAGAGGAGCTATAAAATTCGCCTTGAGGAATCATTAATCAACCTATTTTGCTTGCCACCCCCATTTAATTCGATTTATATTATGCAACGGGAACAGATACTCGTTTTTTGACGACCTTTTTCTAGTTCCAAATTTAATTGTTTTTCTTTAGCAACTTAAGGGTTTTGCCGTGTTAATTTTAATTGTCTGAGGTTGTACCAAACACTTAAGCGGTATAATCGGTTTGGTGTTTGCTTTAATTTTCATCCTACCTGGTATTTACCGTTGCAAATTGTTTCGCCCGTGTTGATTAATGTGAAGCTTGGTTTGCTGAAACAAGTAAGGGTAATTGTTTCGGTGTTTAGGCCTGGCAGGTGCGTAGGAAAATTTTAAAGGTACTTGAACTTCATACCAATTTAGGTTTAATTTTCTGCGCTGTTAGAGATATTTATTGTTTGGTAGGCAAAGCAGCGAAAATGAAAAATGAAAATTACAAATTTGTTGTGCTGGGAAATAATATTGCCCTGTCAAATACTATTTTCTTTAAAAAATGGAAAATTTTGTAAAGATTAATGATGGTTACATTTGTTGGTTTAGTTTTGTTTCAACATTTTTTAGCTTGATTTAGCTACGTAATTTAATTTAAAATAAAAAAATCAATTTAATGTTCTTATATATTGCAGTATTCAACAACACAGAGTAAACCAACAAAATCCAGATAACGACCTAAACCGAAAGTTAGAGTAATGGTACAGACAACTTATTTTATATCGGTTTCAATTTTTAAATTTTAATTTTTTACATTTTCTCTAAAGAGAACACACAACATTTGGTTGCCTGAATTTGACATGATACACTTATTCTATGTCCTGGACCATCCACATTCACATTCGAGCAGTAACTAGGTTTAATTATTATTTTATACGTTGCTAGGCAACGGCGTCTTTCCGTTTGAAAATAATGAACGGCCCCGATCACAAACCTTGGAAAATCATAGGCTAAATATAATTATGGCAAACTGTCAAACATGCGTATGTAATTAGCATCAATGCCTATTTTGCAGCCATATATTGCCCACTTAACCATTATCATGCAATGTTTTGCTTGCATTCGACAAGTTAGGTTAAGGAATTCGGTTTTGACATATAGTAAAGATGCAAACCATTTTGTTCATTTTAAGAGCAAACGATGTGCTGCGGAAGGAGTACGAGACTAGTAAAATTGTTTGTTGGCCTGATACACAAATATGTTGCTAAAATATAAGACACTAAACATAATAACGGCATATGGACCAAACAAAAATGCACCTGAGCAAATAAAAAAAAAACTCTTCATACAAATGCAAGAAACAGTGGACAGGGCGAAGGGAATGTTAATAATTATGAGAGATCCAAACGGCAGAGTGTGCAACAACACGACGGGCCATGGCAACGTAATCGGAAAGTATGGGGAGGACAAATAAAATACAAACGGCTAAAAGCTGCTCGAGTTCTTCGTGAGTAATAATCTCAAAGTCAAGCTGTTTAGAAACACAGTAATTATGGCAGCCGAAAGTATAAGGAAAACCCGCATAAAAGGCAAACATTCTGGTAGACTCTAGAATTAAAGTCCGCTGGGAAGGACAAGAAAAATAAATGGAAAAAATATTTACAGATGAAAAAGGCAGAAAACTATGAAATTTACACGCAAGCAAGAATCGTAGTTAAAAATGCAGTAATCCAAAAGAAAAGAGATGCGTGGGAAAATTTTGGTATGAAAATGGAAGACAACTACAATAATAATCAAAAATTGATTTACAACACACTGAAATGTATGCGGAAAGACAAAAAGTGCCCGCCTGCACAAATAAAAAACAACACGGGAAATATGCTGAGAAACGAAAAAGATCAACTAGAAAGACGGCGTGAATATTTTAAAGAATTACTGGACGTAAACCCAGAACACATAGAAACAGAGGAGGATAAGCTTGAAGTCCAAGAAGATTTAATGCCCAATATAATCAACGAAAGAACACGGAAAATTACTAAGGAAGAACTGCTAGTAACCACCAAAAAACTAAAACTAGGTAAAGCCGCCGGTAAGGATGGTTCAGCGCCAGAATATATAAAGTATCTAGGGGAAGCTGGAGTAACTGTACTACTGCAAATATTGAATTAAGTGTGAAGAAATAAAGAAAATCCTAAAGATTAAGAAACTGCTGTGATTCTGCCGATACAAAGTGATACAAGAGTCGAAAGGGCATATAAAATAACAAGAAAGAAAATTCATTAGAACTCGCAATAGTGAGTCGCAGGTATTTATATCAACAATGGGGGTCAGACAAAAAGGCGTCCTAAGTCCGTATTTGTTTGTTTTGCTAACGGACGAGATAATACAAGAATGCAAAAAAGAAGCCACTAAATGTTACTGGGGATATCATCGCATGGCTCCTGTAAATATAACGGAAATATTTATAAATTCTAGCTTTACTTCGCTAAAGTCCATATTTAATGAGTATCGGTATATAAAAAAACAACTAGAAACATCTTAAACACTTTGTTTAATGTAAAATCAAAAACAGACGATTTGCTAAAATCAGGTATTTACAAATTAAATTGTTCGCATTGTAATTCCGTTTATATAGGCCAGACAATTAGAAACTTTGATATTAGGTATAAAGAACACGTACGTTGTTACAAATACAAACACTCACATAAATCCAATCACGTTAAACACTTACTAGAACACAATCATACAATGACATCTAATAACACCATAAAATGTTTACACTTTTGTGATGATAAACGTAAATTAGATATACTAGAAGCTTTTGAAATTCACAAACATTTAAAAACTGTACCGTTAATGAATGAGCAAATTGATCTCTTAAATTCTCCTCTATTTGACATTTTGGAATAAGAAATCAAGTCATCTGCAAACGATTACCGAGATCAAGTCACAAAGTTCTATTGCTATAACAACACTAACTGTCGATTTTTTCATATAACCTTTGACAATGGCATGTAAACATGCCGAAATACGTATAAGGTTAAAATAAATAAATATTGTTGAAGTAATAAAGTATTTTATACAGGGTTTTAATGAATTGTAGGGACAAACTTCTAGGGCTTGCAAAACACAACAAAGCAAAAAACTTTTGTTAATAAATGTGTGGTCAAAAGTGTTTCCTTTAGAAAATAGAGGCTCTTAAAGATTCTTTAAGAAGTAACTTAAAATAGGCAACCCAAATTGCATTTTCAATTATTTTGCACAGGTCACACGGAATTCTGAAAAAAAACGATCTAGACATACTTGCATTCAAATAACGTCAATTTTGACACAATTCGATATTTTTGTGATATTTTTTGACTTTTCTTGCATTCGTTTCTTTCTGTGCCTTTTATAATTCGTTTTTTTTTGTTCTGTGATTTGTTTGATAATTATTTTCTTCGTTATTTTCGTTTTGTGTTTCGTATTTTTGTGTCATGGCGAATTATACTTTTGCCGAACAACATGACATGATGTTCATGTATGGAGCTGCTTGGTTTAACGCACGCGAAGCTGCTCGCTTGTACCAAGAACATTTTCCGAATAGGAATCATCCATCGCACAAGGCCTTTAGTGTAGTTTCATGTCGGCTGCCGGAGGAAGGTACATTCGTTGCCAACAGAATTTTGAAAAAGTTATTGTAAATTTTTCAAATAGTTGATTTTTGCTTTGTAATTTTGTTTTTTTCTATTGCTTAGTTTTGACACATTTTGTTAATTAATTTATTTTAAATTTATTTTGAATTTGAAAAGTGGGGAAGAGGGCTTTATTTATCCTGTAGTAATTTCCGTCGTTATGGAAACAAATAGTAGGTAGTAAATTGAATTGCCTACATTTAGGCGCTTCTTAAAGAATGTTTGAGAAGCTCTATCCTGAAAGGAAACACTTTTGACCACACATTTATTAACAAAAGTGTTTTGCTTTGTTGTGTATTGCAAGCCCTAGAAGTTTGTCCCTATAATTCATTAACACCCTGTATACAGACACTCATTATAACGGAAATAGCCTGCGCAGACGATGTTCTACTTATAGCTAATAGCCCACAAGTTCTACAAACAATATTGGAATATGGGAACAAGCCTTTAGTAAGAGGAAATTATACATGAATACAAAAAAAATCAAAAATAATGACAATAGCAACGACACGAACAAATATCAATATAATAATAAAAAATGCAAACATTGAGCAAGTATCAAAGTTCAAGTACCTTGGACACACAGTACATAGAAGTGCTAACATAGAGGAACAGTTAAACAACCGAATAGCTGCAACAAACAAATTATATTACGAGTATATGCTAATAGATATTTATTATACAAGGGAAAAAAGTAAGAGATTATAGCTCGAGGTGTCTGTTTGTCTCCCGACGCGAAGCGGAGGGAGACACTCACACCGAGAGCTAAAATCTTACTTTTTTCCTGTGTATAATACACTATTTTTTTCTGTGACGGGAAAAAATGTAATATATTGAAAAACATATATAATAAAGTCGGAAAATTGGTCAACGTGGAATTTGAATTTTTAAACTAGTAAGCTGTTGTAGCGGGAAAAAAGTAATTACTTTTTTCTCCGGGTAAAAGGAAAAAAGTAATTCCATAAAAAGTGATACTTTAGTACCTGTCAAGAGAGACAAAATGTTAAACTTTTTCCCGTCACAGAAAAAATAACTATATTACTACTAAACGCAAAATATCACGGAATACAAACATTAGGGTCTTCAACTCTGTGTTTGTTCCAACGTTAATTTACAGTTGCGAAACCTGGGCTTTGACCGACAAGCAGAAGAACAGATTGCAGGTAATCGAAATGAGATACCTGCGGAAAGTGCTGGTGGTAAGAATTACAGACAGAATAAGGAATGAGACAATACGGGAACGACTAAGTGTAAAATCAGTGAACGATGTAAGAGAGTAGCAACAGCTACGACGAGTCGGCCATCTATTCAGAACGAAGGTGCACAGACTACCAAAAATAATGTGGGGTCTAAAAATGCAAGGCCGAAGACCAAAAGGCCGCCCCAAAACAACGTGGAGCCAGCAAATGGGAAAAATCAAGGCAGAAACTAGGAAAGAATAAAGAAAGTAAGCCAAATAGCAAATAAGTAAGTAAGTAATATTAGAAAGATTGTAACTTCAGAACCCATATCTTAATCTCTGCACAAGGTTTGAACTTCAGATTGTAAATTGCCTCCAGTGGCTTGTGATCAGTCACGAGCTTAAACTCTTTTCCGTAGAGATATTTGCGGAAGTATTTGATAACCCAGACTAAGGCCAAAGCCCCTTTTTCTGCTTAGCAATATTTGTTTAACAATTCGTCAAACTCTTATTTGCATATGCTATCATTTGAAGACAATCTTTGCCGAATTGTATTAAAACTTGTATCCGTGATTACCTGGGTCTTATCTCTTTTGTCATAGTAGTAGTATGATTCTCCACCCTTCAGTTTTGAGATAACTTCAGATTGTTGTTTTTTCCAATATTGCTGTATGTTTGGATCCTAATGATAAAGCATTAGTCTGTGGTCCAAAGCCAATCATCTTCACTGGTAGCTTTAAAAGCTCCGAACTTTGAGCATTGAACTAACGAACGGTACGAAGTCAAACACCCGCATGAATTCTTACCATAGTGAAGCAGAAATGGCAGCAGGTTCCCTAAAAGTCACCACAGCCGCAGTAGCCCATTTAGAAGCAAAGTAGTGGCTAATAAGGTTTTGGCGAGCCCCCTAGCACCACGAGCTTCTGCTCAACGCAGCAAGGACCACCACTAGGACGCATATTTGTAAAACGCCGAAGTATTAGAACGTCCGAATTACTTCGGGCGACGTTAAATCAATTTTATAAGTAATCGACGTTGCATGTTAACAAAAGTTGTGTAAATTGAGTTGGAAAAAAATTGTGTACATAGTGAAATCCTACTGTCTATGCTCGCTAGGACGTAGGCGCTGCAAAATAGAACACGAACGCTTTTCGAACATGCCACTAGGACGTGCAGGCCCCCAGCCCGGTCTCTACGCATACCCGAATCTGCAGAACCTCCACTTTGAGTATTTTTTATTAATATTTGTTCTTTGTAAATAATTTAACGCAACTGTTTTTTTTAATGTTTGTTGTTAAATCCCAAAATATAATTTTGTCTGTTAAATAAAATACCTGAAGCAAGCATAGGTGTTAAATTGTTTAGTGTAACAAGTCATTTAATTTAATATTAAATTTTAATTACATTCATTTATAATAATTAAAACAAACCAACTAAATGTTAAATTTAAATTACTTTTAGCTTTATTTTAATTGTTTTTGTAACAGTCGTTGGTTAAAAACTGTCTAAATTAAAGCTTTTAACGGTGTTTACAATAAATGTTTTTTCCACCACCTGTTTTATGAGTTTCTTTGTTTTGTAAGGTAGTAGGGATAAATTATATATATTTAAATGCTTCAATTTAACGGAAGTGAACAAACAAGAATGGACAGGTACGGCGATTTGAAGAAATCTACGTACGGTGGCAATAAAAATTACGAGCTATTGTTATTAGAACCTGCCTTGTCTCTTTAATCATTTTTAAAATTAAATTTAAATTCCGTTGAGTTTTATGGAATTTTCAGCTTATACAATGAGCTCATCGATGAAGGTTGGAAATATGAATTAATTATTGCATGACATGCTTTTTCGCCAGTTCGTTAGAGCAATATTGTTATTATTCAGGAAATATGAATGCATTAGAGACTTATTTATTTGAAAATAATATTTTTCAAAGGGTACGATTTTCATCATTCTTAGCAATTATATTATATATATTATATATTATATTTTATCCACAACTTACATATTATAGAGGCATAATTCTACTATTGAGAGACGTCTTATGGTATTAATAAAACACATGGGTCTTATAACTAAGCCATAAGACACGTAACAAAATCAAACTGTATTTAAACTTCCTTGTTAACATTTAAATTTATATTCACATTAAAAGAGAAAATATTGCCGGTTTTTACTCACATTCACATGGATATGATTTGTATTTATGTGGTTTAAGCCGTTTAATTTATCATTATGACAATTTTGACAGTTTTGATTAGTGACAACTTGCTACTCTGATCTTTCATATAATTTAATTCGATGTTTCAAAATGATCGATGTCGGGATTAGTGATTCACATAATTATGCCCCTACAATATTGTAAGTTGTGGATAAAATTTTGTATTGCATTTGGGGATTACCTGCAAATAAAACTATTGAAAATTTAAACAGTCGGCCTTGCGGCCTCGTGCCTAAACTTTTTCGCGAGTTTTATTTGCCTCATAATCCACTCATACAATAAATAACTATTACGTGGTGAGGGTGCACTAAGAGATATTTTCAGCTTACATTTCTCAACTATGTTACTAACTATAAAATGGGGGAGCTTACGGTGATTCGGTTGGTAATTTTTGCATTTTAGGGTGCATTGTTGTAAGGTTAGAATTTACTTTTCCTGCTTATAAATAACGAGTCTGTTAATGTGGACTTACTGATTTATTAAATTAGACCTAAAATTATAAAGGTTAAAATTGCTTGCTTTGTCTAATAAGGATTATGACCCGCAAACTCGCCTGTTCACTGGCGGTCTACAATAAGCAGTTTAAGGCAAAACTTATTTCTTTGTGCCGAAACTTGGCACATGTATTCTTAGGTGTGTCATAGGTTAAGTTTATAAATAGAAAAGATAACTTAAAAAAAAGTCTCATACAGACAATGCTTTTGCAACTTTTATAATAATTTTGTGTACTGATGGTTTTGTTTTTATGGTCTTTGACATTTTCTAATTCTAAGCTATTTTTTTTGCAAAAAACTAAAAATTGACGATGAGTTACAACTTGTGTTGCTACCTGACTGAAGTAGTTAGCGGTTTTCTCATTTTATAGGAACTGTTGTAACCAGAACCATATTTGAAATATATTTTTAAAGAATAGAAATGTTTGAAGTAGGGAAAGGTTCAGGCGAAGAGCTTCATATTTTGCTGACTTTGTGCTTGAACTTTGACACCACAATTTTCAGAAAATTTATTACTTCAAATGTTTCATTTTGAGTTATGTATCATTTTTTAAGTTTGTCTGAAAATCGTTTTTTAAATTATTTTTAGATGTTATTGTGTTTTTAGTTTTTGTGATAAAGTTTCACGTTCAAGACGACGCAGTTGACTTAAAAACACTCAAAATTTTTTTAGCTTATGGTTCTATTCTACGCATTAAAATTTAAATTAAACATAAAAACTCAATTTATCTCCTTGTCACTCTAAATTTGCTAAAATTACAAACTTTAAACTTAGAAGCACAGTTTTGCATATCAAACCGGCCGAAAGTAATTACGAAATATGCAAAAACCATCACGATGGATATCAAGACATCCTGGCAAGACTTTAGCAAAACTTTCATCATATTTTCTCTTCTTTCTAAAACGTCAGTCTCAGAGTTGGAGCTTTTTGATGTTTATTATATTGTGGCTCCAATTTAATCCCGGATAAAGCGTCTCTGTGTCCGTGCCTGATGGTATTTCGTATAAGAACACAAAAACCGACTTTTCTGAACAAAGTCGAAAAAGGACAATAAATAAATATCATAGGAAACATTGAACTTACGTTTTCTTATCTGGGGGTAATGTTCCGAAATCCTGAAACAGCAGGACGTGCGTGACTTCGTCGAGGCGCCCGGATTTATTTTCTTATAAAACAATTAAGTCTGCCTTGGCTATGTATTTTTTCGACCATTGAAAACACCTTCAGCTTTCAAATATTTGGATATTTGAACCCAAAACTTCGGATTGATATTTCTTTTGTAATAATTTCAAGTTCATAAAATTTTGGCAATTTTTTAAATATAATTGTTAATTAAATTTAATTTATTTTAAAAACTAAAATAAAACTGTTGTACCTAATTGTTTTGACAAATTCCTCAATTTTTCTAATTTGAAATATTAAATAGCGAGCACGATGTCCAAAGTATGCAAGAACGGCGGTTCTTGCTTCTTGCGCGGTGTTCGATGAGAAACTACCAGCAGGCGTCGAGACGCCTGTTAGCGTTCGTTCGAAAATGGTGACGCAAACTCGTTGTAGTTGTCTTAGGACCACTTTTTATGCGCTTTTTGTGTTACCATTGGGTTTGCGGTAAGCGTTTTATAGGCGCAAAGGTGCTAACTTGTTATTGCTTTTCACGTTTTAACCATAAAAAATATCAACTTCGAGGTTTATGTTTTCATGCTTTAGAAAAAAAAAACCGTTATGACTGAAATGCCTTAATAGGCTTGTTTTAAATCTAAAATTATATTTATTTATATAAAGCCCAATTTAAAAAATATGTTTTAGATCGAATCGCCCAAATTTAAGAATTTACTTTTTGGAAGGGGAAGAGAGAGAGAGAGAGATATAGAGAGGGGTTGTGAAATAACGATAGCAATAGTGTGAGTGGGAGAAAAAGTGAGAAAAGTAATAACAAAGTACCTTATCTTGCTTTATGCTTATAATTATAATTTATCTTGTTTTTTTTAATTAAAAAATTAATAACGTCATCATTGTTTTCATTCTATTTAAATTCAAAACTTTGCAGACGCCTGTGAATTAACCAAAGATAAAAATCCAAATAAATAATATACATAAGCACAATAAAAGTATGCAAGATCTGCAAATGAAATTAGAAGAAATAAAAATTCCAGGGCATAATTGAAACCCTCGAATGCAGATTTTAAGCGGGTCGTAATTATCTGCTTTGTATATTATGGTGTTTTGCTAAGTAAAAAATTGTTATTGCTATGTATAATTTCAACTTGCTAGGTAGTTTTTGCAAGTATATATTTCAGATATGCAATGTATAATAGTGTAATATTGCTAAGTATTTTAATGCTTTTTGGTAGGTAAAAATAATGAATGCTCAGTAGATATATCAATGTATAATAATGTGGTATTGTAAAGTAATTTAATAATTTTGCTAGGTAGAAATAATGGTAGCTCTGTCGATTACACTGTACTAACGGGAATAGCTGTTCTTATGAAAAAAAAAGCGTAATTTAAGAACATGAAAATATTTTATTGCTTTTACAAAAATATTTATTTAATAATTAAATACAAAAAATAAAATAAAATACATTCTAAAGCTTTATTGCGTTTAAAAAAATATTTTAAAGGGTTAAACATAAACATAATTAAATAAAAGAATCTTCCAACAGTTTAAATTAATACAAATAAATAAATCCATTCTAAAGGTAATGCAACAAAATTCTTACTGAACAATAAGCGCTTTTTTTGATTTAGCAGGGCGACCCCGTTTGCTTTTCTCTCCAATAGGGATGGTTTTGGCTTCTGCAGGAGGCACAGCATATTTAAGCCTAATAGCTATACCAACAATATGTTTACAAAACAATTGTTTAAAGAAAGCAGGGCAGTGACATGTTCCAAGTTTCCATTTTCCCTTAAAATAAGAAGTGTTGTTGACCAATTAGTAAAGTAAGTTTCCTTAAATTCATTAAATGTTTCGAAATTAGAGTGTCTCTCAGCGTGCGTGATGCTGTACACAGTCGAATTACCAGCAGTCGAAGAGTAGATGTTATGATTTGCTTTTGCCCATTGATACCCTGCTGTCCATAACTGAAGTGTTATTTCCGGTTCTGTATGCAATATTTTTATATTCGTTACGTAGTGGTTTGACCATGAAGATGTGTAGTTAAAAAGATGTTGTAAGAAATGGGAAATAGGGAGTCGTTCACGAAGAGTATTCTCATCTTTTATTATTCTGTTCCAGGATTCCAAAGCATTATTAGTAGACGGAATTAGCAAACCACTACCTTCGTACCAATTTCTATTTTTGTCTAGCCATTGTGTTTGAAAATAGGAAACGAATTCTATCTGAACTGCCCACGTTGTAAGAAATAACTCTGACGCCTTCTTAAATATATCGTCCGAGTGGCATAATTGTAACTTAACTAAATCAGAAAGAATTTCTCCAACATGTTCCTTTGGTTTGACAAGTTGCTCAGCCTTTTTCTGAACATTCCTTTTCATATGCGCCCAACACATAATAATAGTAGAATTTTCACCAAAAACTTTCTTGAATCCTCTGTGAATGCTCTCGGACGCGTCGCTGATTAATATCTGGGGAGATATCTCTTCGTTAAGAGTTTTGTTCACTCCTTGTTTCAAGGAACTGAAAAGGAATTCAAAATCTTCTGTTCTCTCATTTGCACATACTGCTATCCCAAAACAGTGAAATTGTCTGTTTCTATCTGTGGTACCCACGACTAAAACGGGGAACCCTTGCCATACTAGTTGCATCAGCGTGAATATGTTCAACATTCCCAGCTAATGTCAACATAGTTTTTGATGAAACAAAGAAACGGAAAAATGTAGGTTCATCGTATTCAATGGCATATGAATCTACAAAAGCAGCTGCATTATTTGTAGGAATCTCGGACTTTTCGATGATCATTCGTTCTAATTCGCCAAGGCTTATTGTGCTTCAACCAAACTTTTTCTTTTTTAAAAAGGCTAAGTAATTATTAACCACAGTTTTTTTGGGGACTTCCATTCCTTTCTTCGACAGAAACTCCAGCACTGCCTTAGGCTTTATTCGAGAATCAAAATCAACGAGTTTCTGAATTTCATGTTTGACATTTGAACTAATTTTAGGTCGAGCCACTGAAAGAATTTCATGGCAGTTATGAGAAACTCCAGATCGATAAAGATCTACATTTTGACTGTCTGCTGGGTAATGTAAATAAACTGAAGCTCGACATTGTTGTCCTCTGAATTTAACTTTATTGCATCGATAATAAATATTAACATCACCGTCAACTAGCTTGTTTTTAAAGAAATAGCTCCAAGTCTCCTCATTGAGAATGACTTGTTCTGCAGATGCGCGATCATTGTACACTTTCTCTAACTTCCACTGTTTGTCTACTTTTTTAAGGCGTTTTTTAGGTAATTGACCACTTTCACTATCCTGTTCTTCCGAAGAGCTGTTATATTCAGGTAGAACAGATATTTCTTAGCCTACCCAACTAATATCCTAAAACAATACAAAAGATCAACAATGATATGTAATATTAAATTTTAGCAAAACAATCACAACATAACCTCAATTCAATTAATTAAAAATAACCAAATACTTACGTGGCCACTTGCTGAGTCCATACTATAAAGGTATTATATTAATTTAAAACGGGTAAACACTGGAAATAAGATTTATTAACGCAATATCAGGCCTAATACTTCGTTAGACCTGCGGCGCATCCACACCTAACGTTTATTTATACTACTGTGCATCCATTATGTCTACTTAGCATTTATTTATCCTACTGTGCATTCATTATGTCTACTTAGCGTTTGTTTATCCTACTGTGCATCCATTATGACTACTTAGCGTATATTTATTCTACTGTGCATCCATTATGTCTACCGAACACTTTTAAGTTTTAATACTTGGAGATATTATTATCTACTTAGCAAAACATTAATATACATAGACTGAAGCGAATTTACCATGACAAATATTTAAACACATAGCAACAGAATTGTTTACCTAGGTTCATAATTTCTACTTAGCGTATCAATTTATTACAGAGCAAAAATCATTTATACATGGCAATGTAACTTTGCAAAAACTATAATACTGTGCACATAAATTGTACCGACTTTAAGCCGATCATTTAAATGTTGGGTTTTACTCTGCCGGTTGAATAGGCCTTGTTGTGTGCCGCACTTTTTAATTTTTAAAATAAATAAAATATTGGTATTGCAGTGCAATTAAAGCTGTGCGTTTATGATAATACAGGGTGATGCATAATATGTGGTACGTACTCTGGGGATGGATTCAGAAACTGAAAACAATTAAACTATTTCCATGACATGGATCCGGAAACGCTTCCTTACGGAGTTACCGCCTACTAAAAATGGAACAGTTTGATACCGTTTTTTTCTATAAGTTTCGTAGCAGTTGCACTCAATTTTTGAAATTTTATACCTAAGCATTATCTCATTTTTCTGCTTTTACAGGCGCGGCGGTGTATAAAGCCGCAGCATGCAGGTTTAATTGGTCCTCATACTGATCAGTACTTATGTGAAAGGCTAGTACTCTGGAGACTTTCTTGTAATTTCTCTAAATTCGGAAGCGGGATGCCGAATTATTGAAGCCTCAGTACCTATTAGTCTGGAGCAATGCGTGAGAAAATGAAGAAAAGATTCCTCCTCTTCTTCACAGAATCTTTAAATATGGCCGTTGTCTACGCCCATGGTGTTAAGGTGTTTATTAAAATAGCCATGACCATTCAGAAAACTTACCACGATCATGATTTGTTCCGTACTTAAGCATAGGAGTTGTTTGGAACGCCAAGGTAAAAGTTCTAAAATGAGCTTCGAGTGGCTCAGCCCTCGATGCAATATTAAGGTCCAGTTGATTTTAAACTGAGAACAAGTCCAGCCCTAATCTCTTGCCTTGCGATAGTCCTAAAGATTCTAAATGTTGGTTCTAGGCCAAAGAGAAATTTATGAGTGCTTATCCTGGCCAAAGCACAAGCTTTCGAGTTTCCACTAAAGTTACTGCGACCGGACACCTAAAAGTACTAAAACACTGTCGAAAACTTGTCGAGGGCAAACTTTTCTCTAGGCTTAGCCGGAACCCTCTGCTGTCTTCAATTTTTCTGCGAACCAGACTTGGTTCGCTGATTTAAGAAAGACTTTAGTTTGGGTCTAGTCTTTCCTATTGGGGGTGACAATATTAAATGGTGTAGTAAAGGAGAGTACAGGCGGCATGCAGTCTATCTTCGCACGTGCGTCCTTATTGTGAGAGATAGAACACATCCATTGTCCCAAGAACTCTCCCTCATCTTTCTACTAGCGATTATACTTTAGCCTGTAAGTTGCCTGTCGGGTCTACGCCTCAATCAGAATAGAAAAGAGCACAAGGTTTAGAAGTGCCCCCAGAGCCGTTATATGTGCCGTGTACATTGCTCCTGTGGTTTCTTAACAAGCGTGACCATTGGTTTAACTATGGCGGAGTAAATCCACCTAGTAACTTTGGGGTTGAATCCCCAGGCTTTTCTAAAATATTCGTCCACAGGCCCAAAGCTTTCAGTGTTTGTTTTTATTTGTCTGTCGACATAATCCCTCTAGAATAGCCGATCGTCCAAGGTGACTTCTAGATACTAGACACTACTCCGGAGAAACGCAGCTTAGTTCCGAAGAGCTCCGGTCCAATGAAACTTTCTACTCTTTTTTTTTTGGTGGTGAAGATGACTGCCTCGGTTTTAGAGAGGTTAACTTTAAGACCTTGCTTAGTGTACCATCGTCATACAATCTGCAGAGCTCTTGACCTCTTTTCTGCAAAAAGCGCAGGAGAGCTTTTTGCAGAAAAGAGGTCAAGCTGATACGTCTGAAGGATTTGGCAGTATCATTTGCAGAACTTCCTGCGTTTGGAATAAAAACTATTTTAGAAAGGTGCGTAGAAGATGATACAGCGGACAAATGAGGATCTTCAGCTCTTTACGTAAGAGTGTCGGAAATTTCCCATTCGCACCTGAACTTTTGAAAGGGATAAACGTATGGATAAACTATTTCAGCCGTTTAATTGTTACGACTTTTGAAACCGTCTTCTAGTCCGCATTCGTAACTGCATACCATGTAAGGGGCTGTGAGTTTGTGCTTTATCTGTCACTACAATAGATCCAAAAAAGTAAATTTCTACGAAATGCCTTAGGCATTCCTCAGTGGTGGTTGTAGTCTACCAGATGAAAACCTAGAGTCTCCAATCTGGTGTAATTTGTAAAAATCTTTTCCAAGGTTTTTGCCGAATTCCTTCCAGGCAGCTCGTTTTTGGCTACATATGCAGCTTTTGTAATTATGCTGGGGCCGTTTATAACTGTTCCAGTTTATTTGAAGTTGAGTGCATTGCTCTGTTAAAGAGTCTGCGCGCTTTTTTTTGTAATGTTTGGAATTTTTGCTTCCACTACGAAAATTTTCTTCTTTCAGTCTTCTTAATTAGACAACTGTTGTTAAAGAAGACCGTAATCACCTCTTGCAAAATTTGCGTCTGAGAGTTTACCTCGTCATTGTTACGAGGTCTAAGTTCAATTAGTAATATACTTTTAAAGGTCTATCTATAGGCCACCCAGTTAGTAGTTTAAGGGTTTTTGTAGTAAATCTCTTCTATGAAAAGAGCTAGGTTCAGGGTGAAGCTGACTTGACAGTGATCAGAAAGAAATGATTCCGCTGCAAGATACCAGTTTTACCAGCGAAGCCACGAATATCGAGCTCTGCGTGATATTAATGTCTTTGTGCTTTCTTTGTGTAACAAAAATCGGCGTCAGAACATCTAATAATCAGAGGCAGGCTTTCAGAACTGCAGTATCGAACCAACACTTCCAGCTCGGCTGAAAGTGTGTCTTGGGTAATCTAACCCTAATGGCCACTAGATTTTTGAAACAGATATGCCGTATAAGATTGGCATTAACGTCTTTAGAGACGTTAATGCAAGTGCTAAGAACAGCTTCAGTGAGGCAGCAGTATAGTACGTCGCTATTCCTGTTTAAGCCGTCAGTAGAGCCACGGAAAACCCACACCTCTGAATTAGGGCAATCTTGTTTTGCCCCAAGACTACCTGCTGGCCGACTAGAGCAGACGACGGAGCACTGGGTTGCAGATTAATTTATAAAATGTTTATTTTTTTGTTTTTGACTTTTCTCATACTGTAGGCATTGCCTCCTCCAAAGCCTTGGGTATTAGAGTTGATACTTTTTCCGCTATCTATAAAGGAAAATCCGCATCGTCGGCTCCGCAGGCATTTCTAGGGTCCCACAAACACACCTTCATTAAGCTTGTTTGTGTTCTGTACCTCTGTGTCTCTGACTTTGCCGCAGAGGTCTCATCGACTACTCATGATCAAATATTAATAAATTATCAAAATTGTAGTGTAACTACTGTAAAAGGTATTGACAAGAAAGTGGTTAGACTGTTTCATCTTTAAGAGACTGTCATGAGTCATGTTTATAGAAACTTTTTTCATCGTTTTCAGAAAGTGGGTGCCGCGTGTTATGAACCATCCTGTATAGCTATATACCTTGTACGAGCTAATCATACACACGCAAAGAAAGGAAATCCAGAAGACGAAAAGAAAAAGAAGTTTGGGAAAAGATGAATTTAAAGAATGAAAAGAGAGGAGCGTTAGATGTGGCGGATAAAGGTAGTAGCAATGAAGAGGAAGGAAAGAAAAATAGAGATTGGAAAAGGAAGAGAGGCAGTGAAACAAGGAAATTATAAGGAAAAATTTAAAAGAAAGTGGAAAACTGTTAGATGTTCGAGACGAAGATAGTAGCTAGGGGTTAACAGTCGCACCTGGAACAGGGGGGTCAGGCAATGACCCCAGTTTATTTTTTTTAGCGTTACTTCCGTATTTTTACTTTGTCTTCAAAAATCTTTTAGGACATTTATTTTACGTATTTTTTCAACCCGTAGACATACAATTTGTTGGAATTGGTAAAATGTTTGACCTTCGCCGGACGTTTTTATAACGCATAGTACGATCGACATGCCTATGCCTCCGTAATAATACCGATGTGCCCGACTTTGGCGACTTTTTACCAGTATCATTACAGTTGTTGTGGAGTCCAGTGTTAGTCCAGTGCTGATAAAGGTGTCTTTTATAGTTTCTAACTATTTCACAATAATAACCTACCCGAGTTCAAGAAAACCTGGGGTCAGTCGCTAACCCCCCTGTTCCGAATTCAAGAAAACCTGGGGTCAGTCGCTAACCCCCCTGTTTCGAATTCAAGAAAACCTGGGGGGTTAGTCGCTAACCCCCCTGTTGCGAATTCAAGAAAACCTGGGGTTAGTCGCTAACCCCCCTGTTCCATATTCTCCGGGTACCCAGTTAGGGTCCCAGTGCGACTGTTAAAGAGGTAAAAAGGAGTTATAAATGTAAAAAGAAATAGAGGAGCAGAAAGAATCGTAACAGGAACAGCGAGAGAGAATAAGATAAAATAAACATAGAGATATACCGACGGCGGCAATGAGCGGCGTAGAATTTGAGCATGTAGACGGACCTTTGGTAAAACCTGAGGATTAAACCCCAAAGTCCCCAGGTGGATTTGCTCCGCCATTGTCAGACCAATAGTGACATATGCGTCATTGGTGTGGTGGCTCGCAGCCCAACGGTCATGCGTCAAACTGCACTTAACTCAGCTTCAAAAAACTGACTTGTTTGGGAGCCACAAGAGCAAAGCGCACGGCATCTACTGCGACTCTGGAGGCACTTC
This sequence comes from Ctenicera cuprea, assembly GCA_958336395.1. Taxonomy (NCBI): domain Eukaryota; kingdom Metazoa; phylum Arthropoda; class Insecta; order Coleoptera; family Elateridae; genus Ctenicera; species Ctenicera cuprea. The sequence goes on along the minus strand of OY284495.1, from coordinate 26,233,200 downwards.
TAGACTTTGTTCTCCTTCATATTTTGATTGAGACGGAGGCCCGAAAGGCAGCTTACAGGCTAAAGTATAGTGGCCGGTAGAAAGACGAGGGAGCGTTCTTGGGGCAAGCACATGTCCTACCTCTCACGTTACGGACGCACACGCTCCTTGGAGCGAGGGGCGACTGCATGTTACCTGTATTCTCTTTCACAAAACTATTTAATATTGTCATCTCTAAAAAAGAAGATTGGATTCGAACTGAGAATCTTCTAAGGTCAGCGGACCTAGTTTGGTTCACAGACGGATCGAAGACGGCAGAAGGTTCCGGTTCCAGTTCCGGATCTATGGCAATAAGCCTAGAGCAAAGTTTTCTTTTGTCCTCGGCAAGTTTGCGACAGTGTTCCAGGCAGAGATTTATGCGATCTCAACCTGTGTCTAAGAGAACCTAAGCAGAGGTTACTTTAATAAGCATATCTATATCTGCAGCGATAGCCAAGCGACCCTCAAGGCTCTTGATTTTGTTACAACCAAATCATTGCTGGCCAAAGACCGTCGTGAGGCCCTAAGCAGACTTGGCTGACACAATTGGATCAAGCTACTCTGGGTGCCCAACCACAGTAACATTAGTAGAAACGAGGAAGTCGATGCTCTGGCCAGGAAGGGCTCAAAGAAACCCTTCCTTGGCCCGAAGCCGGCCCTTGGACTTCCCACGACTATCAAGTCAAGAGATTGAGAACTGGGCTTGTTACCAGTTCAAAATCTACTGGACCTTGCATCCAGGGCTGCGCCAGTCAAAGCTTCTTATCCGAGAACCTTCGCCATGGCGTTCCAAACAACTAATACGCTTAAGTAGGAAACACATCAGGATTGCGGCAGGTTTTCTGACCAACCATGGCTTTTTTAACAAACACCTTAACACCATGGGAATAGTAAACGACCCCATGTTCAAGTTCTGTGGAAAAGAGAAGGAATCTTCTCTTCATCTTCTCACCCATTGCCCCAGACTAATGATACTGAGGCACCGACACCTCCGCATTCTAATTCCGGAGCCAGAGGAACTACAGGATACCTCCCTCAGCGGGCACTAGCCCTTGGCTTAAGTACCGGTCTGTATGAGGAGAATCCATGAACTAGCGGTGGATGTACGATGGGCCAATTAGGCCTACGTGCTACGGAGTTCCGCACCGCCGTAAGAAGATGAAGAGAGGCGTAAGCAATATGTGTAGGACTAAGAGAGACGCGACGGGGGCCTATACAGAAGAGGCAAGAAAAGAGGGAAACAGAGAAAAGGATGAGTGATAAGAGAAATAAAAATAGCGTGAAATTAGAAGTGAGAGTTGGTCACAGTAAGAGAGGGCGTGTGAAGCGGCATAGATATAAAAAAGAGATTGAAGTAAAGAAAAAACGAAAAGAAATACGGATTGAATTTAAATCAGGTGCAATATTATATCTTTTAAATAACTTAAATAAATATTATGAAACAAGAAAATCTTGTAGTTTTTAGATTAAGTATAAAACTTTTATAAAGTTCAAGCTTGCCACTTTGAAGTGTCTGCTTACTATGGATCCATAAACTTTGTCTGGATCAATCGGACACGTATTTTACATTTTTGTTTCGAATCCAATCTAGATTAGGTGCAGAGTAAATCAAAATCAGACTATCATCTATTTCGGATCGGATTCAAATTTTCCACGTCAGATTCGGATACCATTTAACTTATATTTGAATTGGATTCGATTTCAATCGGATAGGAATAAGATTTGCAAACGTTGTTAATTATTTTTGTTTCCAAGAAAAATCTTTAAATCTGTTGTATTAAAGTACTAGTATCAAAACAAAGATCTACTTTGTTAAGGTAAACGTTACCACTGACCACAAACACGAATTCAAAAACGTAAGTATATAAATAGTTCGGGAGATACATATAATCCTGAAAATCTTGAAAAGCAATTTGCTTGCCATCACAGAGAATAAATCTGGATGATTGCCATGAATAACAAAATAGAACCGCAAAATACATCAGCGAACAAAAGTACCCTTCAATACCATGTGCATTAATGGTCGTAAAATCCATATATCTCCTGTTGTCACTGTAATGATAACACGCTTTCACGCAAATTTGCATTGTTTGGTTTGAAAGGAAAAACCTGCTTTTATTGTCTGAGAAAAATGTCAAAAGGATTTCCATCAAAGAAAATAGAAAAAGCCATTGATAATAATCAAGTAGAAAGCAGCTGAAATCCGCCCTTTCATAAATTTAGAAATTTACGACTCATTAGACGCGCGAAAAAAATCTCTACTAAAACGAAAGTACGCAGCTAATTTTGGACGGTCCTTTAAAGAGATCGAAATAAACCCGGAACGTCCCGGAATAGGAGTTTACTGCCCTTCCGCATTGTTACGAGTGTAATACCCCTTTGCGCTTTCGCAGGATTCTTTTTGAAATTATTCCAAGTCAATTAGGTTATAATAAAAATTCATTTCCAATTATCCTTTTTTAATAATTGCTTTAAAAGGTTTTTCACTTGTTAATTGCGCGGCGGAATTGAATTTTATAGGACTTCTTTGTGGCGTTATATTTTCCGTTTTTAATGACTTTGTTTTACTGCTTTTAATTATTTTAATTCTAAGACATTCTTGAATATAACGTTAATTATGTTTCAACGCCTTGCCCTCCAGATAACTATTATGTAGTCCCGTCTACTGTTGCCAGATTACGCCACATGTTTAAAGTTTAACGCGTTTTACGTCCCTCTCCACTCCCGTGGTTACCGGCTCCATGCCATATGTCAATTCTGTTTCTTGTGTCAGACAAACCACATCGTCCACGATTCGGAAGTTTTTTTTCTGTAAGTATTTTATTCTTCACCTCATTCTAGGGTATTTTTTAGCTATGAAGCATAAGAAAAACCGCAGAAACTCCTCTTCTGCTTCCAGTTCGGAAGAGAGAGAAAGCCAAGTTAGCAATGCTGATCTTTTGAATAGATTAACCAAGCTTGAGCGTAAATTATCTCGGCATAAGAAGCGGGATCGAACACATTCAACATCTTGTAGCTTGTACGCTCCTTCTCGTTCCCGTAGCCGAAGTTCCAGCCGGCGTGAGGGCCATAGCAGACAGGATGATCGAAACGCGAGACGTTCGACACCTGATCGGTGCTGCGACACGCGACGTCAGCGTCTGCTAGGCACCCAGCGCGGAAGAGCGAATTCCGAGAAATTCGCCGCCCGCTGCTACAACCTGTTTCTGCTGCTGAGTCAACCTCTGATAATGAACAAACTTTGCGCATTCACAATGACGTTTCCTTGGACGATGAGCTCATGTACATTCTAGGAAACGATCCCAGTGTCTCGCAAACTAAAACGGAAGATTTTCAGGAGGCGCTACAATCCAGGTGGGCTTTTCTTCTCGTAAAGGGTCTTGACGCAGAGGCCAAAAGGAAGTTACTAAAGCATTATACTCCTCAAAATTGCCCTGCCTTAAAAGCCCCCCTTATTAATCTTAAAACCTCAGCAGCGCTTACACCGCTCTCTCTTAAAAGATTTTCATGAGGCGCTACAATCCAGGTGGGCTTTTCTTCTCATAAAGGGTCTTGACGCAGAGGCCAAGAGGGAGTTATTAAAGCATTATACTCCTACACAAAATTGCCCTGCCCTAAAAGCCCCTATTATTAATATTGAAATCTCAGCAGCGCTTACACCGCTCTCTCTTAAAAAGGATACGTATCAGGGGGACTATCAAAATCAACTAGGCATTGGACTTTGCGCTTTAGGAACAGCCATAAGCCGTTTGCTCAAAGATAGGTCTTCGGAAAATATCGCCACAAAGGAAGACTTGTTGCTCCCCTTATGTGATGCGGGCAAGATTTTAGCTGACCTTTTCTTTAAACCTATCTCAGGCTCGAAGATCCTTTATTACACCTACCTTGACCAAATCGGTCAAAGACCTTGTTGAACAGGTTCCCCCTGGCCAATGGTTTTTTGGGATAAAACTGGGAGACCGGATTAAGGCCTCCAAAGCTCTCGAAAAAAGTTTTTCTGATAGAGCATCACGACCAGCATCCTCCACCGTACGGGTTGCGCGTGTGCAAAGATTTTCTCAGGCCAGGTCCCATCCTTTAAACCGACAGGGCCCATCTTGACAGCCGAGACAGCTAGGGCGATTTCCTTAGGCGAATTTCCGACCAAGGCGCCCAACATACAAAGCCAAATAGTTTCCGAGGTAAGTCGTAGCAAATTTGCTGGCAGGCTTCGTTTCTTTTTATCACAATGGCAAATAATTACTTCTCAACCACTGCTGCTACAGTGGGTCGCAGGATTCCAAATCCTTTTAAACATAGACCGTACCAACGGGATCTTCTACCAACACAACGTTTTAGCTAGTCGGAAACTCAAACTTTGGCTGCTCTTATAAAGGAAATGCTACTCTAAGGGGTCATAGTTACCTTCAGCGCATGCCGGGGACAGTTCCTATCGCCTTATTTTTTAGTAACGAAGCCAAATAGTAAACAACGCGTCGTTTTAAATCTTAACAAATCAAATGCTTTTATTGATTCCCCTCATTTTACAATGGAGAATTCCAAAACAGTAAAGAAACTGATCTATAAAAACTGGTATATGGCATCACTTGATCTAGAAAATGGGTAGTACCTAGTTCAAGTTTGCCCATCTTACCGAAAACACTTAAGATTTGTTTTTGACGACACCATGTACTAGTTTACTTTACCGTTTGGCATTTCCGTGACTCCGTACACTTTCACTAAACTTACAAAGCCCGTTGTACAATTGTTACGAAATCAAGGGGTGTACTGCGTTGTTTACTTGGATGACTTTAATTTTGGGCCAGACCGAGTCGGAAGGTCCTGAAGGTGTCAAATTAACACTAGTTGTGTTAAAAGCTTTAGGCTTCCTAATTAATCCGGCCAAATGCTGTATTACTCCTTCCCAACGTTGTAAATACTTGGGTTTCGTTTTCGACAGTATCCATATGAGTATTGAACTGACCCCCGAAAGGCGGCATAACATTAAAAAAAAAAAAAAAAAAAAAAAACTTAAATTTCATTTTAAAATGTACAAAATTTAAGATACGAGAGTTTGCTCGTCTTGTCGGCTGACTGGTCTCGGCCTGCCCGGCATGCAATTCGGTATGCCTGGCTTTACATCAAACATTTTGAAAGGGAAAGTTTGTTGCTCTAAGAAAAAAATCGGTTACAACAGTTACAGGTCGTTATCCCCCTGTTCTAAAGAGGATCTGTTTTGGTGGACCAAAATCATTCCGTCAGCTGTAAATAAATTAAAATTCCCCACTTTGATTTAGAACTCTTTACGGATGTCTCTCTGACGGGGGGGGGGGCATCTTGTAAGGGTGTTACTACCTCCGGCTGGTGGAACAACGCATTGAGATCGGAATATATTGATTTTTTAGAGCTACAGGCTGTGTTTTTTGGTCTCAAATGTTTCGCCAGGGACGCTACCTCAGCAAACATATTAATCCGAGTAGACAACACTACCGCTCTCTCGTATGTCAACAAGATGGGAAGCGTTCAACATCCAAAGTCCGGACATCTTGCTAAACAAATTTGGCAGTGGTGCGAGGAACGAAATATATGGATTTTTGCCTCGTATGTTAACACCTAAGACAACGTGGCTGATAAGGGTTCCCGTGTTTTGCCACCTGAAACCGAGCGGGAACTGCCATCGGAGGCATTCTCGATTATATCTAGAGTTTTTAGAAAACCGGATATAAATTTATTTGCTTCCATCGTTAATCACATATGTAGAAAATACGTATCAGGGCAAAGAGACCCTGGGTCTATTCTAGTAGACGCCTTCACTTTTAACTGAGCGTCTATGTTTTTTCTATGCTTTTCCTCCATTTTCTTTAATATTCAATACATTGAACAAAATTGTAGGGGATAAGGCGGAAGGGATTCTCGTTGTGCTTTTCTCGCCATCCCAAGCTTGGCATCCCCTGTTTTCTAAATTACTTATCAGGGGATCAATATTTTTTGAATCTAATGATAGCTTGCTTTTATCTCCCTTCGGGGAAACCTACCCACTCGCCGGCAACCTTACGTTGGTTGCCGCAGTGTTATCCGACAAGCACTTAGACGAAAAGGTATACCTGAAGAGGCCTTGACAACCACATTGGCATCAATCTCCCCTTCTACAGAAAAGCAGTATAATAGTACCTACAAGGCATGGTGGACTTTTGTTCCCAAACCAATATCGACCCTTTCTCACCCGAAGTCATCTCGTTCCTTCAAAACATATTTAATACTAAATCGGTTTCTTACGAATCATTCAATAGCCATCGGTCTGCCTTGGCTTTAATCCTGCCTGGGGATATAGGCAGCAATGCCAATCTTAAGCGGTTTTGAAGGGTATTGCCCGCATTCGACCGTTGAAACAAAGATATTCCACCGCAGAAAGTACTAGACTATTTTGGTTAAACGGTGTCAACTTCGGACCCATCTATAGCAGTCTTGAGCGCAAAGCTTGCCACGCTTTTGGCTCTTGTAACAGGTCACAGAATACAGACAATATCTCTCATCAGATTGTCAAACATAATACAAACTGGCAATGAAATACGCATCAGAATTAGTGACCCTATAAAAACATCAGGCAGAACCATTGCTCAGCCATGTCTTCTTTTACCTTTTTCTACTCAAAACCCCGACATCTGTGCAGCCACCACGCTTTTGAATTACTTAGAGCAGATAAAACCTATTAGAAGACCAGAAACCGATTTGTCATTTTTATCCAACATAAAGCCTCATGGTCCAGCTAGCAAACAAACAATCGGCAGATGGATTAAGACTACACTGTAATCATCGGGTATAGACACGGATATCTTCAAAAGCCACTCAACTATTTTATATTGTTTTTTGTCTAGTTCCTGCATTTAGTATTTTTTACTGGAAGGTTTTTGGAATTCTTTTTGATTTCATAAACTTCGCAACATTCAACTTTAAACATCTACATAATAGTTATCTGGAGGGCAAGGCGTTGAAACATAATTATACGATCAAAGGAACTTACCTGTGAAGTTCGATCGTAATTATGTGAAACGCCTTGCCCGAACAGATAACTCCCTCCCTTCCCTTTCAGTAACCCCTTAGATGTTGCGACTCTACAACCTTTAAACAAATTGACATATGGCATGGAGCCGGTAACCACGGGAGTGGAGAGGGACGTAAAACGCGTTAAACTTTAAACATGTGGCGTAATCTGGCAACAGTAGACGGGACTACATAATAGTTATCTGTTCGGGCAAGGCGTTTCACATAATTACGATCGAACTTCACAGGTAAGTTCCTTTGATCGTATAATTATTTGTAAAAACGTTTTAAGATGAGAATTGTTGCAAAACAAAGCACTAAGAACGTAGCTATCTTCTGGACAATACGGTATTTATTACGTCAGTGAGTTTTTTTTCTATTTATTTTTTTAACTTCGTTTACGGAAGTACAAGGATCGTTCGAAATGTACGTGGCCTAACAATGAAAACGCAAGTTTTTTGGAAAAAAATCATTTTATTTTTTAGTATAGTATCCTGCTCGCTCAACGCACTTTTTTCAACGATGCTCCAAAGCAGCAATGCCGTCTTTGTAGGTCGATGAACCCAAGTCCTCGCATTGGATGAAAATCTTTTACCGCCGAGCTTTTTTTTAAGTTTGAAAATAGATAAAAATCGCTGGGAGCCAAATCTGGCAAATAGGGCAAATGAGGCACTAATTCGAATCCCAATTCATGAATTTTGGCCATGGCGATTGCAGACGTGTGTACAGGTGCGTTATCTTGATGGAAAAGCACTTTCTTTTTTGCCAAATGAGGCCGTTTCTGTTTAATTTTGTCGCTTAATTGCTGCAACAAATTGGCATAATACTCGCCATCTATTGCTTTTCCCTTTTCCAAGTAGTCGACGAAGATAATTCCATGAGAATCCCAAAATACAGTTGCCATAACCTTTCCTGTTGACAAAACCGCTTTTGCCTTTTTCGGTGGTGGAGAACCTTTGTGTGTCCATCGTTTGGACTGTTCCTTGGTCTCGGCAGTGTAATGGTGGACCCAGGTTTCATCGACGGTTATGAAACGGGGCAAAAAGTCCTTTGGATTGCGGTGAAAACGTGTCAAAAGGTCGCGAGAAACAATCAAACGACTCAGTTTTTGCTCCGGTGTAAGCAAACGCGGCACCCAACGCGCGGAGTTTTTTTTTCATTTCCAATTCTTCAGTTAAAATTTTGTGCACACTGTCATTTGAGATGCTCACTATGTCTGCTATCTCGCGCACTTTCACTCGACGGTCATCCAATACGATACGGAAGACTTTTTCAATCATATCCGGGGTAGTACACGCTTTTGGGCGTCCACTGCGAAGTTCCTCCTTTGTGCTCACACGGCTACGCTTAAACTCGGCAACCCAGTTTTTAATTATTAAAAAGGAATGAGCGGACTTCAAGAATGTCGAATCCAACTCTGCTTTGATTTCGGTTGGTGTTAAGCCTTTCAAATGAAACTATTTTATCACTGCTCGCAACTCAGTTTTTTCCAATATTTACGAAATCGCTCGAGACGGCCACTTTTGCGCACTGTCAACCACAAACTAATTGACAGATCGCTCTATACTGTCATATTTAATCTAAGAAAAGATGGTTCTGAAAAATGGTAATGCAAATTCTGCCGAATTAGCGCCATCTCTGTGTTAGACCACGTACATTTCGAACGATCCTCGTATTTAAATTTTCAAAAAATCATCATGGAACTAAGGGAGTTTGTAATGTGTGGCAGAGATAGAGGACGAATACAAGGGCGGTTAAACAATTTGTTTTAAATATTTTGGAGCGTAACCGTACAAGCTTACACTTACACTTTTACGTAACTTAAGGTAATTGCTTTTGCTATAAACATTTTTTAATGAGAAATTTGTTTTATAATGATTATATACAATATGTACAGAACTTAAAAATAATTTACTTAACATTAAAATTGTGCCCAATTAATTCTAAAATTGTTGAGAAAAATGAGCAAAAATATCTTAGAAAGTTTTTGGCCTGGAGTATCTAAAACCTACCCTAAAAAATACTTATCAGCTTGTATAAACAACTCCAGCCTCGAAATTCTCGCCAGCAAATTTGCTCATGTAAAAAACGAATACATTTTCGCCTTTCAAGTGTCTGACAGAAAATACATCAAGCCGATATAATTGGGCTAGTGTTCAAACAAATCCTAGAACTTCTCCTTTTCCTTCTCGTTTACTGTGATGACGGGCGATTTTTCCCTTTCGCCCTCTTGCTTCTTGCTGTCGATTTCTTCGTCTTCTTCGTCCTTCTTTTTGAGGGTTACCAGTTCAGACTCTAACACCGCGTCTTTAGATTTGTGAGATTCTGGCGAATTCCAGGGTTGGAGTTCGGATTTTGCGAATGCAACGTAAAGACCTCCGGATACAATAAGCATTACTGCTGCTATCCAGAAGACTTTTTGCCATTGGCCCACTGTTTGCTGTTGGAAAAAAATTTAAGGTTAATTTTGTGGCTTTTAGAAATAATTTGAGCAGATTTTGTTTATATGTGACGTCAGAAGTAGTTTTTGCGTTCGTGTTGGAAATGTTAGAAAAATTCTGCCTAATTGAAAAACAGAATAAATTTTGCTTGTTTTATGAAGACTGAAATCTTTCTTAATAAGAGAAAGTAAATCAGAAAAACTCGCTTCATTACGTAGGTTTATATTACATTTTAAATTTTTGTAATAAAAATATTCAAAGGTTAATTTTAAGATTTTTAAAAATAATGTTTGTTGTTTTAGTCCACTATGTGATGGCACAAATAATTTCGGCACTGATGTTTGAAAAGTCAGTAAATTCTGTTTATTTTTTGTTCTATATTCAATGTATAGGCAAAAGTCTATGGAATGTGGGAAAAACAGCAAAAAGAAAGGTTTTTATTCAGTCGTAATTTCAGCATTTCTGAAATAATGTAGATTTACATTTTTTCGGCACTTTGAAATGTTTTTCCACTGACCAACTGTTGTGAAAAATTCTGCTAATAATTTTAGAATTTCTGCAAGCAATTTGTGTTGCTTCTTGGCTATGGCTTGATGTTACGAGTAATTTCAGGGTTTGTGTTAAAAACGTCAGAAAAACCAATTTAAGAAATAGATTGCTTGTTTTATAATGGATCTATAGGCAGATATCTGTCAAATATCTTAGTCATAAATCAAACTTTTATGAAACAATGGTAACAGTTTACTGGCATTGCAGTAATTTAGTAATTTTGGCCATTACCGTTTACTGTTGGAAAAAGTCTGAGATTCATTTCGACATTTATAGAAATAATTTATCTTTCAGAGTTGGTGTCGGAGACGTCAGAACGATTTTGTCCGGTTAAAAACACAAAGTTTGTTTGTTTTATGGTCAGGAACAACGTTATGATTTGAGCATTGAACGTACTAGCAATGTCGATCCGTCCAGGTAATGCAAGTTTATGAGGCCAAAATTACGACAGACTCTCGAAGCCGTATCACCGCCTCTGTTATCGGTTCTGACGTATTATGTTGTTTCTTACGCTCATCGCGGTGATGTATCGAATTAGTCACATGTTAAGGCCAGCTGAAAGGCCCGAGCAAATTTGGCCTAGAGGTCTATACAACGTGTTCCAAGACTAGCCGAACATAGGCAGATAACATGGAGAAAATATCTCCCTGAAATGCGCAAGGCAATTTTAGACGTCATAATAATAAAAAAAGGGTAGTTTTGTATTATTCCGCAGAAATTTTGGTAAACAGTTTAATTTCGGTTTTTATTAATTAATTTATGATTGCAAAACACAATAAATGCTTATAACTCCCCAAATACGTACGTTAGTAGCCCAGTTGGAAAGCCTGTGTTGTACGCTCACGACACAACATCGATACTGAAAATGCAGCTGTTCAAATCCCGCTCACCGCTAACTTTATTTTCTTTTAATTTTTAATTGACAGTTTTATTTTATCAGATCTTATTATTATTTTGGTAGTACTTATGTGACAAATAAATTTAAATTAAGCTAAATATTATGTTTAACTAAATCTTCATTGAGTCATCTTTTCATAATAAAGCTTTTGACTAAAACACTTAAAATAATAATTTGTGTAATTTAACAATTGTTTTAAACAAAAGCTGTACAAAAACAATAGGTATTTAGTTTTTATAAAATGAAACGATAGAAATTTAAAAAATATTTTAACAACTGACGGTGAGCGGGTTTCGAACCGCTGTACCTTGCTGTGTAGCAAACATACAACACCCGATTGCTAACTGGGCTACCACAGACGTTTGCGGGGATGCGTAAATTCGGAGATATAAGCCGGTATTGTGTATTGTAATCGTAAATTTTAAATAAAGCTGAAATTAACCGACAGCTTGCCAAAATTACTACCAAAAAAAAGGAACATGTCCGTTCTTTATCGTTATGACGTCTAAAATTGACGTGCGCGTTTCAGGGAGATATTATACGACATTTTTTGTTTCATCATGTTATTTACCTATGGTTGGCAGTCTTGGAACAGATTGTATATGGATCGATTTAATTGTTTCGTTGCTGAAAAACTCCGTTTTGTGCACGTTTACAAATGGGAAAAATAAGATTGTTGCCGGCGGAAGACCTGCACCAAAATTTCAATTTCAAAGAAATATTAAATAATGAATTTAATATTTTCTATGACGATGAACAATTTCAAGATATGCTATCTCAGCAACAAATTTTAGGAAACACGTCTAAGGGTGGAGTACATGATATTTTTACAATAGTTTATACAATGCTGTGTTTAGAAGCAACACTTTCTGGTACTTCAGTTTCAGTTGAAAGAAATTTTTCAGCTTTGAATAAAAACTTATTTAAAACATTTGGTTGGGCAGGGGAGATTAAACTGATTAGCTTTAATGTCAATAACAAAATTGTGAAAAAATATTTCAGCGTTATGCAACTCTGTAATAGAAGCATGCTCGTTGCAGTGTAACAGACGAACGGATTTGATTTATGTTAGATTATAATTTATATAGCTTATAATTTTCTGATTCCTTTTTGTTCTTTATACGTATTTCTACAATTAGTTACTACAAGACATGTAATAGAGTTTTAAATTTTTCTATCAATTATTGATACTATCGATAAAACCATTTTGGCCTCACCAAGTTTGGATACCACGGAAGGGCACTACACTGTAGCATAGGATTTGATAAAATTTAACTTTGGAGTACTATTGGCAAAAAATCATACAGACAATTTCAGTATTTCTGGAAATCATTTGTGTTTTTTTATTGCTTTCCTATTCTTTCAGTATGGGGAAATATTAATAATTAACATGGAAATTTTTGAAATTGATAAACTGAGGAAAATGTATGATTTGGGCCTCCAAGACTCAATAAAGTTTTTTTTAAATATCTGTCTGTGGATGTGCGAGTTTGCGGTGCGTGTGTGTGAGTGGATGAACTCTGTGAGATCCGTATACAACGCTTACAGACCACAACGCCCACTCTGCATATTGGCTGCAAACTAAAGTGGCCATAGCGTTCACCATGGACATAACGCCCAATCATGCACACTGGCCACAATGCCCACCAAGTCACACCCACCAGTTCGGGTTCTGGTCAAATCAAACGATTATTTATTTATTATTTACTGTGATGAGCGTTGTGAACACGGTGGACGTGCGCTCAATATGCAGTGAGCGTTGTGTCTCCGGTGGGCGTTATAGACCAAATAGCGGGCGTTGTGTCCTCTATCCCGCTTAGTAACTTCCGACGGATAGGACGGCTTTAATACGACGACTAATAAACATTACAATGTAGGATTATATCAAAATATCTACCAGAAAAGAAATTTTAAATAAAATACAAAACCGCAAGCGGTGGTTTGACGAAATCTGATTAGAGACTTGAAGAAAATTAAATGAAATTTTAGAACTTTCTGGCTTCAAAATGGCGGCTGCTATAATGTTTTACACATTTTGACTTTAACGTTTTATTACTCAAAAATGAGTCAGTAGATCAGGATAAAATTTGGTATTATAGTAGCTCTAGAAGAACACAATATACTATGTTCGAGAAATTTTAAACGCTTGAAAACTGGGAAGAGTAAATTATTTCATAACTTTGAAAATTTTCAAAAACATATTGCGCTAAAACCGGCTTCACATGTCTTTTTTATTTTGTGGTCTCGTAGAGCTAGAGAGAGCTAAAATTTGGTTTGTATACCAATTTGCGCATTTCTCTGTGATGTCTTTTATAAATTTTTAAAAATTTTGGTTTACCGGCCATGTACTCAAAAATGCGTTATCAGATCTGGCTGAAATTTGATATTAGAAATGTTTCACAGGTACAAAATGTTACGAACTACGAGAATTTTTTGGATTACTATCTGTGAAAAAAATTGAATAATTTGTCATTTTCAAAAAAACATTACTCAATAACTAGCAACACTTTTTTTTAAATTCTGTATGCCGATGATCTACAATTGCAGTTCAAAACTTAATGTTTAGGTGCAGCAATATTTAGGGGAGTTTATTTTTTTTCCTTACCCAATGGTTTTCGAACGAATTTATTTACAAGACATCTTTCAACAAAATTACAAAAAAAAACACCTTTTGCTGGTCTTTAAGTAATGCGAACACGAACCAAAAGCATTATGCGGACGCGGCCGAGGTTATCAGCGGTTATCGCGTTGCTAGGTTTGACTGCACGTCATATTATATATTTTTCGTTCTGCAAATAAATTTTGCGGAGTAATACAAATGTGCGTTTGGTTTGTACTGCCACCGCCGCGCCGCCGTGGGGCTACAACGGTGTGCTTAAATGCCTTTGAACATAAGAAAAGTATACGTTTCACAAGTATAAAAAAATTCAAGCAAAATGTTTCGCTTATTTATCTGATTTGATGGAAATTTTCGAAAAAATATAACGTAGCAGAAGTATTCAGTGTGCTGAAGTGTGACAAGCTGATATCTCAAAAACTCTAAAAGATTGAGCAACAAAATTTTATGGGACCGAAGGGGCCGTATATTAGAGTAATGGTGAGTTTTGAAAAGCTTTAAGAGGTAACTTGAAAATTTAAGTTGTGTAAGGTATAGTTTTTAATATTTTTCTAACATGCGCATCAAAATATGTATTGTTTTCGGATTTTGTGAAAAACTTTTAGTACTCCTAATATATGAGGAATAAAATTTTATAAATACATAAAAAACCAAACGAAATTTTTTTAAAAATTTAAGCGTGCCTACTAAAAACAAGCAACCAAAATTAGATCAAACAAAATTTATTTAGAGTAAAAAATGTTCATAGTTTCATCTTCCTATTTATTAGGGGTACTAAACGTTTTATAAAAAAATTGAAAACAGTAGGCTGTACTTACTTTGATGCGGATATTAAAATAATATTATAAAATATACATGATTCCTATTAAAATTTTCAAGTTACCCCTATTTCTTAAAATTGGCGTTGTTTTTCAAACCCCACTATTAGCTTAATACACGGCCCCTTCCGTCCCAAAAAATTAAAACGAAATGTTGCTCATCTTCTATAGTTTTAGAGAGCTTGTAACACTTTAGTTGTCGCACCCTGTAAAACAAAACGAAGTTGACGTTACACTCGGCATAATTTCTGCAATTTTCGTCAACTGTCAAATTGGATCAACCGGTGTAAATTTTTTCAAAATTAATTTTATCCTCTTTTCTACATTTTGAAGGAAAAACGAAATTGCGAAGTTTTGATACTTTGATACTTTCGATACTTTGATGGTTTCGATACATTGATACATTAATACCTTTGATACTTTTGATACTTCCATAGCTTCGATACCTTGATACTCTCAATATTTACAATACTTTTAATAGTTTACTACCTTTGATATTTCGATAATTTTGTATAGTATCGATACCAAATTGATATCGATACCAAACTGGTATTATTGTGTTTAGTTAATGCAAGCCCGAATCAAAGAAATTATGCTGAAGCAGCCGTGGTTATCGGTGGTTATTGCTTAGCTCGTTTTGACTGCACGTGTCATATTATGTGGTGCAGCAAATAATTGTGTCCATTGCGAAGTAATACCAATGTGCGTTTTGTTTTGTACTGCCACTGCTGTAGGGCTACAACGTTGTGCATAAAACTTTTAAACTAAAAAAAGGTTTAAGTTTCTAAAGTACCAAAAGTATCAAAGTATCAAAAGTATCGGAAGTGTTTCAGTTTCGAATTATTGAAGGTATCAAAGTATCGAAAGTATCGAAATATCCAAAGTATCAGAAGTATCAAAAATGACAAAGTATAAAATATATCGCAGTATCGAAGTATCGAAAGTATCGAAATATCAAAAGTATCAAAATTATTAAAAGTATCAAAAATATGTAAGTACCGAAAGTATAAAAATACTTAAAGTATCGAAGTACCGAAAGTACTTAACACTTATTGTGTTCTATTTTTGCAATCGGGAAAACTAGCCAATTTCAAATATTGAGTCAAAAATCTACAGTTTTATTTAACAAAATAAAGTTGACGTTACACTCGTTATAATTTTTGTAAAACACTCTTTTTATGTTTTGTAATAATTGAGATTTTAAATTAAATCGTCAAATTGAATCTACCGATACATTTTTTTAAAATTAATTTTATCTTCTTTTGCGTCTTTTGAGGAATAGAACGGAATCGCAACGCTGTAACTTTTAATACTTTGGATACTTTCCGTACGTCCATACTTACGATACAGTTGAGATCGTCGATACTTCGATACTATTAATACTTGCGATACTTTCGGTACATCGAAAATTTCGTTATTTTAATATATTTGTACAGTATCGATATCAAATTGGGATCGATACTCGATACTCATTTTGCCGTGTTGCCCTAGTTGCGTTAGCGTTAGCTAGAAAAAAATGTTAGCCTCCAGAAACTCAATTTTTAGTAAAACAGTGCTTTCTAACCATAAATTTTTATTTTAACATAAATTGCTACTTCTTCTAGACATTTTTTTCCGGTATCTAAAACTTGTTAATCTACGGTAAACATTTTATTTATAAGTTCGAGCTTTACTTCGTTGAAGTTCATATTAATTTATTGTAAATAAAAGAATTGTTATCTACAACAGGTTTTTATTTTAGCCTTATACGTATTTCAACGTGTTGACATGTCATTTTGAGAGGCAAGATTAAAAGTAAACAGTTGGCGTTGCTATAGGAACAATAAATCTATATAACTTGATCTTGGTTTTCTATATCTGCGTTCAGATGAATTGATTTTGTATTCAAAACGTCCAATAATAGTGAATTTAAGAAATAAATTTGCTCATTCATTATACGTACAGATTTTAAATGTTTATAAATTTCAAATGCTTCTAACATATCCAACTTACATTTATGATCACAAAAGTGTAAACATTTTATAGTGTTATTAGATGTCATTGAATGATTGTGTTCTAATACGTGTTTAGCGTAATTGGATTTATGGGGGTGTTTATATTTGTAACAACTTACGAGTTCGTTGTACCTAATATCAAAATTTCTAATTGTTTGTCCTATATAAACCGAGTTACAGTGCAATTAAATTTGTAGATGACTGATTTTAGTAAATTGTCTGTTTTGTCTTTAGTATTAAACAAAGTGTTTAAAATAATTTTAGCTGTTTTAAAAGTTATTTCACATTTATTTGTTTTATTTATGATTTTGGCATTTTTTCTGATTTATTGCCAAAATATGTAACTGACCCATATTTCATTTGCCCTGATGAATTAGTAGGATAAATTTTCTGAATAGCTAATTTATAAGCTTCCCTTTCAATTAGTATATTAATAAGTTGAGTATTGTAAACAATATTTTATGCAATTTGTTTAATAACAAAATCTCTCTATTATAACTAATTATACCTAAAGGAATCGTTAAAGTTTTATGTATCATGGACCTGTATGCTGCTAATCCATGTGTTTTATGACGCTAACAATCGTGTGGTATTGTATTGTCTGTTTGTGTAGGTTTCCTTATAAACAAAATATCCAAATTTACACAAACAGACATTACAATACCACACGACTCTTGTCATCTTAAAACACATAAATTAGCAACATACAGGTCCATAATACATAGGGCTTTAACAGTTCCTTTAGGTAAAATTAGTTATAATAGAGAAATTTCAATTATTAAAGAAATTGCATACAATAGTGGTTATATTACTCAACCCATTGATATACTAATTAAAAAGAAAGATTACAAATTAGCTAATCAAAAAATTTGTCCAACTACTTTATCAGATAAAATGAAATACGCGTTTATTCTATATTTTCGCAATAAATCAGTAAAAAGTGACAGAATTATAAACAAAACAATAAATGTAAAATAACTTTAAAACAACAAAAAAGATTTTGGTTAATGCTTAATATAAACAGACAATTTACTAAAATCAGGCATTTACAAATTCAATTACTGGCACTGTAACTCGGTTTATATAGGACAAACTTAAAATTTTTTATATTTATATTAGATGCAAGGAGGCAGACACACCCGCATCCTGGATGAGGCAATCGTCAAGATTCCTCTTCTGGGTGCTATGGTAGACTACCACCTCCCTTTACACCCAACCCAGCATATGGACATATCCATCTTCACCGATGGATCTAAAACAAAGCATGGAACGGGTGCCGGAATTTTCTCCGATGACCTAAACCTACGCCAGAGTATACCACTGTCTTTCAAGCGGAGGTAGCGGGAATAACGCATGGTGCAAATGCAATTCTTGAACGACAAATCAAGAACCAACATTTTGGTATCTACAGCGATAGCAGAGCCGCTTTACTAGGCTTAGGCAGTTGCAAAATCACCTCAGCAGTGGTGCTGCGGTGTCGTGTAGCTCTCGACGATATCTCAAAAGATAATGCCGTCTCCCTTGTATGGGTGAAAGGACATGACGGAACCTAGGGCAACAAAAAGGCTGATGAGATTGCGAGACTGGCCTCCGGACAACTTCTCTGGGGGCCAGAACCCGTAATTCCTATATCCCTGAAGACATTAAGCTTTATGCTATGCCAAGAAACCTTGAAAAGCTTCACACGAAGATGGGTTAACAATCAAAGCTGTCGTCAAGCAAGGGCTGTTATTACGGCACCCTCGCTGAAAACAGTCAAATACTGTGTGCAACTGTCCCGAAAGAACTTACAACTAATTGTAGGTATCCTATCTGGACACTGCACTCTAAAGCAACACATGCACAGGATGGGACTGGCGGCAGCACAAACTGTCGTGCAACGAAGACGACGAGTCGGCAGAACATATCCTATGTCACTGCCCAGCTCTCGCAACAACCAGAGGATCCATGCTGGGGGACTTCTGGCCTAACATGGCCGAAATCAGCAACACTCCAATTGCGGATGTCCTCAAGTACATCCAAAAGGTTGGATGGTTTGGGTGACGTCCAATGTGGAGAGCTGCTGGGGAGGTAGTACAATGGGCCCACCTATTGTGGCCTAAGTGCGCGTGAGGTAACTCACACTCCCAATTCCGAATCCAGAATCCAGAAGGACGTTGTTACAAAAATTAACACTCAAATAAATCCAATTATGCTAAACACTTATTAGAACACAATCATTCAATGCCATCTTATACTAATATCAAAATTTCACATTTTTGTAATGATAAACGTAAGTTGGATCTACTAGACGCATTTGAAATTTACAAACATTTAAAATCTGTACTATTAATAAATAAGCGAATTGATTTCTTCAATTCATCATTATTGGTCGTTTTGGAATGAGAAATCAAGTCATCTGGACGCAGAAATAGAAAACCAAGATCAAGTTATAAAGATTTATTTTTCCTATAACACCAACTGTTTACTTTTAATTTTGCCTCTGAAAATGACATGTCAATATGTTGAAATACGTATAAGGCTAAAATAAAAAGAATTGATTTATTTACAATAAACTACGTTAAACATTTAAAAAATTATACAAAGGGACTACAGAAAAATTCTGAATTAGAAAAATCAATTGTAAGTGCAATAAGGTGGCTGTTAACAACATTGCAGTTTCATGTCTATTGATTTCTGTGTTGTACACTGACCGTTTTAGTAATTTCCGGGCTGACTGAACTGATTTGAATAGTGAAACAAATTATGCCCCTTTCAAAAGAAAAGATTGTTTGATAATTAATGTATATGCAGATAAAGGAAATGAAACAAAAAAAGGTAAAACATTTCTGATAACCATAATTTAAATAATTCTAAAAGAACAAAACTATTAAATTTTTTGACATTATAGTATAACATTTGAGAACCAAAATTCTGTTGTATCTAGTAGTAAATAATCTAATTTAAAGTGAATAAAACATTTAGATTTAAATTTTACAGCAGGCTTTTTTTTACATTTTTTACTCAATTTTTTGCCTGTTAGCAACAAAACTATTTTGACAAAATTGCTGCCCCTATATCTCACTAAGTAGTCATTTGTTATGTTATCCCCCTTTAATTACCTGAAAGACATTATCATTCAGGCTAATGAGTCTGATGTTAACCATTAATTACCCTGATGCTTAGACTGTAACACAACACTATCATGCTACCCATCTAATACTGATAATCTCCATTATACTAATTGAGGATATATAGATCCTTGAGACGTTTTACCGGAAAATACAATGCCAGTTTGCGCTCGTGTCATATACTTACATTTTTGTAGGTCAAAAGACCCACTATTAATGGTGAAATAAATCCACTGAAAACTGCTGTTCCATTTCCTATCCCTAAGAGGATACCTGTATTTACCAAAAAAAATATAGTTAGATTATGTTTTTTTTAAAGTTTTTATCTACACGTCGAAAATATTGCAAAGTTTAAGTTTTTGTAATTTTTGACGGAAATATAAGTTTTTGGCTTTCATATACGTTTCAGTATAGGAAAGTATTGTTTTCATGCAATATTTTAAATTCGAGTATTTTACGGATTTACATATTTCGGGCCTCTAAAACCTAAAAAAAAATCGTTTTTAAAAAATGTCTGTCTGTGGGCGGGGTACGCCTTGTAACTCCCGAACGGATGGTTCGATTTCTATACGCTTTGGAATAGTGTTATATCAAAACTTCACCGACAAAATGAGTTTTGAGAAATAATCCGAAATCGAAAGCTGAAGTTAGACCGGCTTCTTTGGCAACATTTTGTTCAGAAACCTAATTTTTTAAGTCTCAAACCGACATCTGATAGCAGACCTGAGGGCAAGTTCAACAATTGTTTCCCGAAGCTTCTCAATGGCGGCCGCTACGAGTTTATAAAATTCTGATTGTAAGGTCCTATTCGTTAAAAAGCAAGATTGGGTTGAAATTTGGTGCTATAATAGTTCTCAAAATGTGGCTAAAAGATTTTTTTAAATTTTATAAATTCGTAGGAATTTTTTAGTGCCCCATTGTGCTAATTGCCCTGTGACGTCTTCTGTAAAATTTCGAAAATCAAAAATTTATACCAATCTATTTACTAAACGGAAAGTGACAAAATCCTTTAGGTTTGTTCATGAGTGATAGTACAATAAGATACACAACTTAATTTCTAACTGCAGCAATATTTAGGAGAAGGGGGTTGATTTTTTTCTTCTCACTTTAGTTTTAGCTGATGAGTTTGTTGAATCAGCTGCAGGTTTTTTAATTTCTAAGAAATATTTTGTAAGAATTCAAGAAAATTGGTTTTGTTTAAACAAAAAATTAGAAAAAATTTAGGTTTCTAAATACAGTAGGACACGCTCACGGGTTATTGCTGTACGCCTCAGCTAGTCGCTACTCAGTGGCTCCCTCGCTTGCTAAATAGAGTACAGCATGCAGTGCAGGTGCAGGCGCACTTCCAGTGCGGTTTCTCGCTGCGATTTCCAACGCGGACAAGAATTACAGTATTATTGTCACTGTTTGCGTGTAAAATTTTGATACAAAAATACTTTTGAAAATATGATAAGCAACAATGTCTAAAGTATAAGAGAGCTTAGGCGTAGTGCTTAGCTTATTATGAGCAGCATCTATTATTTTCTACATAACAAAGGTAGGAATTGATCAAGAACAAAAAAAAAACAAATGCGTTTTCTTATTGAACTCCCTAGATTTGAAATTGCGGTTACTACGATTTTAGGAAATTTTGGTTTTA
Organism: Ctenicera cuprea; assembly: GCA_958336395.1. Lineage (NCBI taxonomy): Eukaryota > Metazoa > Arthropoda > Insecta > Coleoptera > Elateridae > Ctenicera > Ctenicera cuprea. The sequence goes on along the minus strand of OY284495.1, from coordinate 26,212,096 downwards.
ATGCTTGGTTAGTCTGTTGGGTAACCGCCACGAGAGTGTCTTCGCATTTATCAAATTTTTGAAGATTTTAAAAACATTTCCTAACTTTTGAGAATTTGCCAAATCTTAAAATATTGAATTCTTTTAGGTTTTTACTAATTTTATGAAACTTTAGACAAAAGTACAAAATTTTAACCATGTACAAATATTTCAACTTCAAAATTTAAACTGTTCAGGTGAACGGCCAAAAGAAAACCCTCTATGAGTCTTTTCTTAATGGGAGGTTGTTCCTATGGTCATTTAACATTTTATACCGATTTTGAAGTTGAAATCTAAATATAAAAAAAAAAAACAAAAAATATAATATGGGTGTCGTAGGAAAATCGTGCTTGCGCAAATCGAATATAAGAGAGTGTTGAATACGAATTTTAGCTTCTCTTTCCAGCACTGATACTTCTCTGGCGTATTTTATGTAGTAATGAGCATAATTGAATGATTCTCATAATCGAATATTTATCATTCGAACGAATGTAATAATTGATGTTTCATTAGGATATAATCATTCGAATGTACCTTTGCGATAAAAAGTAGTAAAACGCCTTTTGTTTGTTTCTCGATTGTTTTGATAAATGCATGTTCATTTCGATGATCTTTATTCGGGGTGCTCGGCAAAAACAGAGTAAACCTTCGGCTTTGAATAGTTTCAATGATCGGATGCACATGTAGTCGTAATTCGTAGTAGTCGCTATCGCTACCGTCCTCTCGGGCTTTAGCTTCAGGTAGCGTAATCATTTTTATTTACGTAAGCAAGTTAAATTTCCGGGATCTGCTTTCAGACCTTCATTTCTTACAGTGTTCTAATTTTATCACATTTCATCGCCCTGTTTTCTGAGTTATAGTTCTATAAACTACGAAAATGAATACGTTTTGCTGTTCAGTGCACGAATTATTATAAAAAAATTGGAACAGGAGCAAAAACATCTGTTGTTTAGACCTATTTCAAAAAACTTTCAAACAATAAATTTGCTACATGCAAAATATGAAGTTTTTAAAAATACAACCAATTTCAGAAAACACGATTATCAATTATTATATAAAAAATTTTAACACGCCGCTCTCTCTACCGGTAACCCTGCATGGCGCGACGCACATAGCCGAAACGCATGCCGCACCGAGCCGAGAAACACGCAACCCACGCGCCGAGCTACCTCTCACTAACAAGGATAATGTGGTCGTAGGTTATAAGCGCTTAGTTGCCATCGGAAAGGCAAGCTAAACTTCAAGCTCACAGCGCAACACGTTTTCTTGCAAGAATGGATGATTGCCTACGCTTAGTCCTACGCCTTTGTTTACTGTTACTTTAATGTGTCAATTGTTAATATCTGTATTTACATAGTTGATCTAATAAATCGCTATACATTTTGTTGGAGTCTTTCTCTGGATTTTACGATCTAGCTCTGAACCGAGAGTCATTTTCTTTTCAAGTGGCGCTAGCCAGCTCTTCTCTGTTTAAATATTACAGACAGAATTCTGGCTCCCACTGAATCTATTTTTAGTTATTAAGTGTGAAGCGTCCTACTTGTTTTTTTTATGAACAGTATTTCTTTACATAATAATAAATTTATGTATAGTCAAATATTTTTTTTAAATTATTTAGAGCAATATAAAATTTTCAATAACGACGGCTGAAATAAGCGCAAAAAGCAAATTAGTGCGGTGCTAACTGCCATGTCTACTATAATCCAAATGATCAAATCATCTAGTGATCCGCCGTGTTTGCTCGGCGCAGAACACCGTTTTTATTCATTCGAACTCCGCAAATTCGGTCTGCATTTGCATGCGACATTTGCAGCCGGCTAATGTAATGGCTGTTGCTTCAACGCTCGCTTCCAAAATCGTAAAATCTTTCAAAAATAGATTTCTGTAACCTCTCGAGATATCTCGCGATATTTTGATAATCAAATAGTTTGATTATTTTCATTCGAAATATCCCATCACTACTTTTATAAATTTATGAAATTTGTTAATTAATACTTAGACGTTCCGAGCTCAGCAAGAGTGACTTCCATTTTTCATTTTGATTGTATTTTTAAAGAGCTAGTAAGCAGCATGGCAGGCTAACTTCATATTAATTCTAATTCACAAGCGCGCAGCAGAAGCTAATGTGTTTAATGGAATTTTCCAGATAGCATAGGATATCCCATGAACATCAATTTTAGGTCCAGCAGACATCCGCACCCCCATGGACGTAGAACGGAGGTCCGTAGAATATCCAGAAATGTATATCCATAAGACATTCCAAAAGGACGTTTTAATTACGGTGTAGAAAATCTAAACTTTAAGCAAAACGCGACAAGAGTGAACAATAGTAATTTCCATATTTCATTTTGAATGTATTTTTAAAAGATTAGTAAATAGCATGGCAGTCTAACTTTATATTAATTCAGATTCATAGGCGTGCAGCAGAAACTAATGTGTTTAATGGAATTTTCCAGGTAGCACAGAATACCCGATGAACATCAATTTTGGGTCAAATAGACATCCGTACCTCCATTGACATAGAAGGGAGGTCCATAGGACATCCAGATTTGTATATTCTTAAGACATTCCACAAAAAAGTTCTAATTATGGTGTAGAAAATCTTAACTTTACCTAAAATTGACAAAAGGCGACGGGAGTGAACAAAAGTGATTTCCATTTTTCATTTTGATTGAATTTCTGAAGGGATAGTAAGTTGCATGACAGGCTAACTACATATTAATTTTGTTTTATAGGCATGCAGCAAAAACTAATGTGTTTAATGGAATTTTCCAGATAGCACAGAATACCTCATGAACATCAGTTTTAGGTCCAACAGACATCCGCATCTCCATGGACATAAAACGGAGGTCCATAAGGTATCCAAAATTGTATATCTATAAGACATTTTACAAGTATGTCTTAATTATAGGGTAGAAAATCTTAACTTTACCTAAAATTAAAAAAACGCGACGAAAGTGAACAAAAGTGATTTCAATTATTCATTTTGATTGTATTTATAAAGGGCTAGTAAGTAGCATTTCAAACTAACTTCATATTAATTCAGATTCACAGGCGATTAATAAAACTTTCCGAATAGCACAGGATATCCTATAAACATCAATTTTATGTCCAGTAGACATCCGCACATCTATGGACATAGTTCGGAAGTCCACAAGATATCCATCATTGTATATCCATAGGACATTCCACAAGGACGTCCTAATTATGGTGTAGAAAATCATAACTTTACCTAAAATTGACAAAACGCGACGAGAGTAAACAAAAGTGATTTTCATTTTTCATTTTGATTGTATTTCTGAAGAGCTAGTAAGTAGCATGACAGGCTAACTTCATAATAATTCTGATTCACAGACGTGCAGCGAAACTAGTGCGATTAATAGAACTTTCCGAATAGCACAGAATCTAAAATTGATGTTTATGGGATCATAAACATCAATTTAAATCCAATAGACATCCGCACATCCATGGACATAGAACGGTAGTCCATAAGATATCCACAATTGGATATCCATAGGACATTCCACAAGGACGTCTTGATTATGGTATAAAAATACTTTATTTTACCTAAATTGACAAAACGCGGTGATTTATTACTTACAAGCATCAAGGTTGTGTATGTAATACTCGTATATCAAACAAAATTCAATTTTTGTCATACCAACTAAACGGAAAAAACTAGAATTATTAATGCTCACTCTGTAAGAAGAGTCACGGTCTGCCTACATAGCATGTTACGATTACTTTGATTTGCGGTAAGTATTTTTGAAGTACGGAAAAGATAAACAAATTCTAAATTTTCTCCCTACCTTATTACATATCTGAGTTAATGCTATAAATCCGCAAATTCGTTCCACATTCCCACACCAACCCCCGCAATTCCATTCTAATCCTTCGGACTAAGTTAATTCATGTTTTATGTCTGCACCCCTTGCGTTAATCTACCTTTGCGATTTGTGTAGCCCTAAGGCATTTCGGGAGCAAAATAATACCTTTGTGTTAGCCAAAGCCAGTTTGTAACGCCAACGTTTCATTGTGCTTCAAAACCATAAACCCTTTGCATATGTAGAACATAACTTTCAAAGTTCAAACATAAACTGAATTATTGTGGTTTAAAATTTAAAATAAATTCCAGGGAAGACACAGATTTGTAAAGTGGGGCATGATTTGAATAATATGAGAGGGTTGTTCAATATAGGAAACTATGTGCAGCGATAAAAATAGAGAATAAGAGAGGAATTCATTTTCTCGTGTAAAAGCTTTGTAAGGCGAGAAAACGTTGAGTAATATTGATATTTTTATTTTTATCTTAGAGAGGTTGTACTAAATCGATTAGAGCCATATAGAATTTCTCGCACAACTGCAGGAAATTAAATATGTTTTCTTAAACATTTCTTTTACTTTCCATATTTTAATATTTGAAGCCAAAATATTTCCTTGTATTTTAAGGATCATATTTCAAGAGAAATGTGTGTTTTATTATTCTGAGCGATTTTTGCGACTTACATTTTTGAAAATCAATATTCCTGTTATTAACGGTGCAAGAAATCCTGTAAAAACAACCACGGTGTTGCAAACTCCTAGAGCAATGCCTGAAAATAAAAAAGCCGCCAAATTCTTACCTCGAGTATTAAAAAAATATTAGAAAAGCGATAGATTTAAGGAAAATCATTTTGTACAAACTAAGCCAAGAACAAAATGGGTTGACGATTAGAAGTTAAACAGTAGACGTGTTTTAGTTTTCCAAAGAACTTGCAAAAATGTTTTGGTTAACATGGAATAACAGTTATTAGTTAATTTTTCCACAAAATTAAAAGCTTACACACAAAAAGGCAGTTTTTCTGTTTGTTTTCAAATTTAGTTGTTTTTAAATATAACCATCGGAGCCCGTGGGCTATGCTTTACAATTTCTTTGTTTTTTTCGCTGATTAATAAATAAGCTAATAAAGTGGTTAGTGTAGCGGACTGCGAATCGATCTAGTTTCATAAATTCTATGAAGATTGCTGCAATTTTACATAATAAATCTGGATCTTTTCAACCTGTATCAACTTGAGAGAAATGTTGCTGCTAAAATTATATAACCCAAGCGTCGCGACGCGTCGCGCGACGGTTCTTATGCTTTTCAAAATTACCAAAAAAAAAAGCACGTAGGGCGTAGCTCATGGGTACATTTAGTTTTTTTTCCTCTAAATACGAGCTGGTTTTGTAGCAGCAGTTTGTTTCTGTAACTCGAGCCTGCAATATTCTGGTCAAGTTTACTTTATGTTTGTTAATTGTTAGCCTACGTATTTTTAAACAAGAGCATAACCTCGTTCGCACACGATAAATCAATCAAATCGGTTTATTATCTCTCATAGCTAAACCTGAGGTAGCCGTATTAATTTTACAAATGTAAGAGCAAAAATCGCTTGTAATAGAATTGTTCTATATCTATTTTTCCAATTACTGTTTTCATTTGTACATGTTTTTGCATTTAGTATATGTATAGCTTAGCGTTTTCCGCAGCACAACTTAAAGAAATGCAACGAAAATTCGTAATACAGTTGCATTAAAACCCGAAATTAAAGAGCTTGCGTTAACGGCCTATATGAAATGTTTTCGGAGTACGTTTCGTAATAGCGCTTTTGACATTTTCCGGATTATGTCACAATAATACAAATAAATAGTAGAATTTAAAATCAGCTTATCTCTAGCAATAACTGTAGCGGTCTGCTGTACAAAAGAATATGCGCCTGATATAATAGACTCGTAAATATGTGTGTTCTCGTAGTAGAGGTCCTTCACCACTAAAAGTTTAGACAGGTGGAAAGGATCCAGACATAGACATTTAAACAAGGTACATGTGTTTTTTGCATCAATTTAGACTTTCAAATCCTAACTTAAATGTAATGTAATTTCAGTTTGATTTTAAACTTAGAGTTTGAGCTTTAAATTAAATTTCAAGTTAATAAATCCAAACATGGCAAACGCTTTTTTTCACGCCCGCATTTAAATGTAATATATTTCAATTCGATTAATTACTTGTGTATTTTGAACTCTAAAACTAAACTCGGAGACAATAAATTAAAAAAGAAACAAATAAATTGTTTTGCGTTGTATCAATTTAAATATAAATCCTTATTCAAATGTAATTAATATCAGTGCTATTGGGAACTTAAAGTTTTAGCATTACGGCAAAATAATGTTTCTGCTGCATCGATTTAGATTTTCAAATTCGCATTGCATTTTAGTCCGATATGAAACTTAACGTTTAATCTTTTAATTTAATTTTAAGCTAATAAATTCACACGCAAAACATTTATGTTGTTGCATAGATTTAGTTTTGTTCAAATCCTAGTTCAAATATAATTAATTTTAGTCCGATTTAAACCTTGCAGTATGGGCTTGAAAGTAAATTATAATCAATAGATACATGGCAAAAAAATTGTTTCTGCTGTAATTGGTTTAGATTTTCAAACCCGTATCTAAAAGTATTTTATTTCAATCCGATTTAAAATTTAAAGTGTGAGCTTTAAATTAAATTTTAGGTCAATAACTTTCAACATGAGGAAAGATTTTTTCTGCTGCATCAATTTAATTTTCACAAACCCTAATGCAAGTATAATTTATTTAAGTCTTCTTTAAAACCTGGAGTTTGAGCTTGTAAGAAAATTGCAAGTCAATAATTCCAAAGAAAGGAACAAAAATTTCTGCTGCAATCGGTTTAGATTTTCACACAATTCAAGCAATACAAAAGATATTCTTTGTTCCATCAATTTATAAATTTTGATTTTGAAAGTTAAAACCTTAAACTGAGAGTGTTAAAATCAGATTTTCAATAAATAAAATCTAATATAGCAGAAGACTTATACTGCTGCATCTCTCCACGACAGCGTGAGAGTGACTGAGTGTAAGCGCAGGCAGAAACCCCGGAAGTAAATTACTGAAGCAAAGATCGGCAGCGCACGCAGCCACCCGAAAGCTGAGGCAGCCGAAGATCAGTGCCTTTAATAAATAGATGTAGTTAAATTAGCCAACTCCTCAACTATTTCGTCAAAATGAAGTGGTAAGCTACAAGTTGTTAGCCTTAGGCTAATGGCGCTTTGGAACGAATGTATGTAATTGTTCTACGAATTTCATTGTGGTATATGCGCTGTTCCTAATCCGCCTTAAGGTAAACTAGAAAAGCTCTTTAACTAATCTGAAAGATAAAAAATATTACGTTGTTAAGATTGGCAAAATTAGTTAAATTAACAGTGATGTGGCAGAGACGTAACCTATATCTGAATTTGTTCTAGTTACTCACACTTTCCGACATACATACATGCTTCCTGACACTCACAGATTCGCTTTTTGGACGAGCTAATGAGTTGTGAGCTAGGTCAAAAAGTAAACATGTAGGGACATTAGCAGACGTAGTAAAGTAATAAGTAGGCAGGCGTTAAAAATGTATAAATTCATCTATAAAGATCTTTAAAAAGGTATCGTGTATTTAATTTCAGATACGCTTTTTTGGCTTTATAGACAAACCCATTAAGTTCCTCATTTTTAGGCTAATCAAACGTGGGCCAAACTTATCACTTGCACGATGGGTAGTATCACAATCTGCTTCATATAAAATAACAGATCAGGATATGATAACATTCCCCGTTCCTTTACGGAAATGTTGAAAGATTTGTAAACTGATTGGTATGGGCAATTATATCCTAATTTGATATGGATGGCAAGATTTCCATTTCTCGGGGGCTGCAAGACAGAATGTGAATGCGAAAATGAAGGGGTTGAGACTAACCGCCGCGCCGGCCCTATGATTGATTCGAACGTAGCAGAAGAAGATGTGCTTGTCTTGGTTTTTTAAGATAGTAATTTAAAGATCTAGATTATTGCTAGTATTGGGATCATATCTCAATATAGACCTCCGGAAATAAAAATGAGTTAAAGATTAAAAGTTAAACAATAGAGGTTTTGGTTTTCCAAAGAAGATGCAAAAGTCTTTTGGCGTAACAGAATAAAAACTATTTGTTTTGTTTTCCCACACAAACCTGTTTCAATAGGATCTACCACAAGGATACTGCCTGAGTCTTATATTATGAGGGGGTATTGATATCTAGTTAGCCTAGAAAGTTTCTAGTAAAGAAAACTGAATATGGTTGCTATGGTTACAACTATGATGTTTTATAAATAAGTTGTCAAAGTCAAAGACATTCATAAGTTGAACGGTGATCAAACTGTGATAGAGAAGAAGATAGAATTTGAAAAAATCGAGTTTTGGTTAGTTATTAAGTATTAATTTTTAGTCCAGTCAAATTAAACCAATTTTCGACAAATAAAAACATTAATCGGTAGAGATCTGAATTTTGGTATACATGCTTATTACGGCTTCCCATTGAACATACTAAAAGTTCCCGTTAAAATCTGTTGCGCTCGAGCCGCCATCTTGGAAGAAAGGTACACTTTTTCAATTTTTTGCCTATATCTCGGCAACTATAACTGATACGAAGAAATAGTTCAGATAAAAACTGTAGTTTATTAAATTGCCTATAAAAAAGCATATTAATATTTTTTATGTATCTCCAATACTTTAGCTGTAATCCGACGTTGAATAGCAAAATTATTTATATTTTTGTCCTCGATTTGCCTTTTTTGTTTCTCTACACTGTAAAATCGGTAAAATATATTTTTTTAATTTAATCCCTAAAACTACAAAAAAAATGTTTAAAATTAAAATTGTTGGAACAACGAAATTCTTTGCAAGATATCGTAAGAATTTTCAATGACGCTAATGCCACTCACGATGAAATTGCTCACGCTGGAGAACGTTTTTTCTTATCTGTATATAATGCGCCAGCTAGTGAGAGATCTTGAAACCGACATCGTTATCACACCTTCAGAAAATTCGGGTACAAGAGTAAGCCAAATCTAGCATTGTTACCCCCTACGGCTGCAGCCGCCCAGCAACACTCGTTTCGTGTTTATCAGCAAGTCCAGAAATGGCGTGGATATGAACGTGGATCCCGAACTGTGGGGTTGGAGGAAAACCCACGATTTCCTTGACCCCGTTCAGACACTGAAGGCTCCTGCTCCAGATTCCGTGCTCTCATTACTCTCATGCAATTGTAAAATGGGATGTATGTACCTCATCTTGTGGATGCCGGAAAGCCGGACTAAAATGCACAGCGATTTGTGGATATTGCCAAGGTATTGCGTGTTTGAACTCGAACAGAAATCTCGGCATTGAAGACGAGAGTTCTATTGAGAGGGAGTTTTATGAGGAACCTTTCAACGCGCCTCACAGCCAGTTTGAGTACGACGACTTCTACACTTCTACACCTAGTACGAGTGGCATGCAAAGATTTTAATTGGTAAGAATAAACTAACTTTCACATATCTAAGAAATACTAGCACAATTTTCAATGAATTTAATGATTTGTCATTTATTCATAATCTTTAAAGGCCATGAAGCTGCAAAAAACCATTTGCACAACAGTTTCAAGTGCTCAGGAGACTTTCTTTTCTATTCGATGTCGGATTACAGCTAAAGTATTGGAGATACAAAAAAAATATTAATATTCTTTCTTATAGGAAATTTAATAAACAATATTTATTATCTAAACTATTTTTTCGTATCAGTTATAGTTGCCGAGATATAGGCAAAAAACTGAAAAAGTGTACCTTTCTTCCAAGATGGCGGCTCGAGCGCAACAGATTTTGACGGGGACTTTTAGTATGTTCAATGTGACTGGACTATTTTGAAAGGGTTATCAGGCAAAGAAAGTTTTGCTGATATGATAGCAAGCTTAGGTGACCAGTGTCCTTCATACGCCACTATTAAAAACTGGGTTGCGGAATATAAAAGAGGAAGATCAGATGTGAAAGATGAGCACCGCCCTGGAAGACCAATTGCTTCAGTGTTCTGGGACAAAATGGGATAATTCTGATAGATTATTTGGAACGGAGTAGAACTATCACGGGAGCATATTATACTGAGTTGCTAACTAAGTTACGTAAGAAAATTGTGGAAAAAAGCCGCGGAAAACTTTCCAGAGGTGTACTCTTTTTGCAAGACAACGCTCCTGCTCACAAGTCGTTGATTGCACTGCAATAAATTAATGAAATTGGTTTTGAATTGGTTGACCACCCGCCCTATTTTCCGGATTTAGCACCTTCAGACTATTATTTGTTCCCAAAACTCTAAAAACATTTGAAAGGTAAAAGATTTTCGACAAATGACAAAGCAATATGTGCCGTTGAGGAATGGTTTGCAGACCAATACAAAGATTTTTTTAAATGGCGTAGAATTACTTTATGAACGTTCTGCTAACTGTATAAGTCTTAAAGGAGATTATGTTGAATAAATAAACTTTTGTTTTGAAATATTGTGGCGTTTTATATGGTAGGCTAAGTACTTATCAATACCCCCTCGTATTTAGTGCTAGAAAGTGCTAAAGATCGTCTGTTATGCCAACGGTTATTATAACCAAAAATGAAGATGACCTACAACGGTTACTGTTCAAGTTTAAAACAGCAGCGAAGCGAGCCAATATAAAAATATCAACAGAAAAAACGCAAGCAATGGTTTAAAAATCCCGTGCACTGTTAACTAGCTATCGATAATAAAACAGAAGCGCAAATCATGATTTTTAATTACCTTGACGTCGACACACTCAGCAATAAAAACCTTAATCAAGAAGTAAGCATCCAAGCCACAAAAGCTGCCGCAACATCTGGCTACATGGCGAAATAAACATATGGCAATAGAAAGAAAGTAAAGTCTGAGTACACAAAACCTGCGTAAAGCCCATCTTAAACTATGCCGCAGAAACTAGAGTAAAAACAGCAAAAACCAAACGTATCAAGAGCACCGCAAAGGTGAAAACACCAAGATCCCTACTCCCTACTCCCTACTCTTCGAGTCTAAATAAGAAATCAAACTGTAAGAGGAACCTGCGGTGTCTAAAATGTTGTAAGATGCGTTAGAATAAGACGTCGGCAGTGAATAGGATGAATAACAACAAATTGCTACAAATAGCAATGACAGCAAAACTTAACATTGAATGAGCCCAAAAACGACCGCAAAAAGATGGCACGAAAATTAGACGCCAGTATCCCAAGCCAATTAGGAAATTAGGGAATCCAATTAGCAACGATGACAGTTAAATCAGCACTAACAGAACTCAGTCCCAAATAAAAAATAAAAAAAAAGAAATTCAAAAGGCACGAGATATGTAGCTGAACGTTGTCGCAGCTCAAATCATCTTAGACTTCTCGTGAAACACCAATACAGGCCAGGCTCTTTATTAGGGGTTTTACGCCTAGAATGACAAACATTTTTCCAAGCCTAAACAGAAGACAAATTAGAGTTGTAACAGGCCTACTGACAGGCCACGCGGTCACATGTTGAAACATCTCCACACTATCAAGGTTGTCAATAGTCCGCAGTGCAGAAGATGCCAAGCCCGGAAGGAAACCTCTAAACACATAGTCTGTGACTGCGCCGTTTTTGTACACCCCTTGGCTCCTTCTCTTTAGAGCCAAGTGAAGTACAGGATGTATTGTTAAACAGAATCTTAGCCTCTATTCTCGACTCGTGCGTCAAAAAATTTTGTATACGCATATGACGTCATTGCATGTAATATTATACGGGATGACGTCATATACGTATATGAGCAATTTGACGCACTAGTCGAGAATAGGTCCCCTGGTCCTTTGCTGAAGCCACCAACCGGTTCAATAAAACCTAGATCATTTCAGGGGCACTAATAGCCTAAGTGCGGAAGAACGCTTGTCCTTCAATCCTTTGCTAGGCGAGCGATGAAGCGACAGTAATTACATTTGTCAATTGCAAATTTCCAATTTTGAAGACATTCGTGAAATCCGAATGAACAGCGACGGCGTTCTTGGCCGAGCAAACACGGGGAGGGGGGGAGAACAACGCGACAAAAATGATTTGATTTGAACATAAGGATGTCATTCAAAACCGAAGGTTAAGCCTGTTTTTGCCGAGCGAAAACGATGAGAACGAGAACTAATTCGTCAGAATATTCGAGAAGCAAGCGCAGAACGTTTGTACTGCTATTTACTGCATAGTAATAGACTGAATTATTTATCGTTTAATTCATTCGAATGACACTCATGTGGTTATGAAAATCATTCGATTATGTCCATCACTAGGTTTTAGGTATTAAGACCTCATGGCTGCCTACACCGGATTGGATAACTGTGTGATGGGTTGCAGTATCAATTTTTATTTTTGCATTTCGAGTATGTGGGTAGATCCTAACCTCCCCTCCCCTAGATCTCCAGACTTTTCGCGTCAGAGGCAAGCGCGCATCCTCTAAGGCACTGTCGCTCTCTTGTATATCACATTAAAAACAGTAAAACTGTAAGGCGGGTTGGAATTTTCCCATTTAGAAAGAATAAGTTGAAGAGATGCTTTCAATTTGTGCTCAATCAATGAAAATGAAGAGGAATCACTTAAGGTATGAGCTGTGGTTAATTTGGGATGAAACAACACCAGTGAAATGAAAACAAGATTTTGTCAGTCACAAAATAAGGGGAAAGGGAATGATTAAAGTCCCTAAATATTATTATCAAGTTAGATAAGAATGCGTTCTTTGCGGTCTTATACAAGAAGGATGAAAAGTTAGGCTAGCTTTGAGCCTATACACCAAAAGCCAAAGGATGCCAAAAGATGAATTGTACAAAAATTACATGATAGAGGGTTAAAACAACATTATTGTAGAATGTATTACTTTGGTCTCAAATTAGTTCACTAAAACTAATAAAAAAAATTCTCCTGGTTAAAATCATACTGAAAGAAGCCTTTTCTGGAATTGACTTCTTTAAAATTTAAATTTATGAGATTTCATTGGTGAATTTCTTTAGACTTTTGTTTTTCAGATTTTATGGTTAAAGGCTATTTATGTATTTTTTGTGTTTTCAGTGAAACATGTTTTCAGTTTTATTCATTGGAGTTTCCTTTGAATAAAAATTTTTATTGTTTTTTTTGCGTGTTTTGTTCCTCAAAGCTCTTTTGGCAGCATCGTTATTTTTTAATTGGTTTAATTAACGTGGTTCTAATTGTCAAAATCTGATGGCTTTGAGCAATTAAAACTGACTTCATAATCTGACAAAAAATATATTCATTAGCTTTTGTAAATTTTAAATAAAACCAGTAATTACCTACCTAAAGTGTTACTAAATTATTTATTAATGTAGATACATCAGATATTTTTCAATCGCACCAGGGAACATATTTACTATGAGGCTAAAACCTCCATAATATCCCAATAAAAAATAAAGTGGGATCAGATACGTATTTGCGCCGTTGCTATCAACAAAGTGCCAAATCCTTTAACACAGGAACGTCTGCATTTTATCTGCTGTAATTTAATTGAAATGGAAATTGTAGGTTTCCGAGAACAAAAGCGACCTTTTATTTCGGATTTACGATTTTGCCTTTTCTTAGATTCGCGGTGAAAATACAAAGGATCGTAGGGATTTACAACAAGCTATAAATATGAGTTGTGCTACGATACAGGAATTTTGCAATAAAAAAAATTAAATCGAAAATAATTTTTTTCAAGTGTAATTCTGTGGAAATCTGAATTTTATGGGTTAAAAAAGACTTCGAGAAAACGTAGTGAAAATAAGGGGAAAGCAAAAAGGATTACGCACAGCTAATAATATAATAATAAAAGTGTTGTTTGCCGAACGTGCCCTGACGATATAATAATCCTCATTTAAAATCCCCACAAAACGCAAATTTGCAACTTTTAAATATTTAATTATAATAACGCATTTTCCGCGCAAGTTAGTTACAAGACAAATAATAGGGCGACGTTAAATATTGTTATTTTGAAAATTAGTAACTTTGCAACAAATTCTAAGTGCTCGTTAACACAATTAAAACAGTAATTGTTATTTAAATTCTAAAAAATTAATAAAACATATTTACTTGCGTAATTTGGGCTTAGGTCCACTAAACTGGCTAAAGGACCTGTAGAAACAGCTCCATGAATTGCTGTTGCTGCTGTTAGGAAAATTATAGCCATGCTATAATTACATCCCGAGTATGCTAAGGCCAGCATGCAAAAGCCTTGACCAATGCAACCTAAAATTTAAAAACAAAAACAAAAATAAGCGTAGCGAAGCACAAAAACTGATTTTATATTAAAGATAAACATTTATAGGGCGGATGCAAGAGAGTGGGAGAGGTAGAGTAGAGGAAATTATAGAGAGAGGTACAGAGCGAGCACAAAAAGTGAAGAACCACGTGACCACGTAACATAGGCAACCCATTCTACAGAAGTGGAATCCTGTTTCAGGAAACTAAATCTGACAGTTGTGGCTATTACCACTGGCGTTGCATGTACAAATTAGAGCACAGAATACACATTTTCATAAAAAAATGAATTTGGCACGTCACGCAATTTAAAAACTCTGTAAAAATATTTAATAAAGCAAAAGTAAATGATAGGATTTATTTAATAATATTATTGTAGAAAAACATATTTGATTTACAAATTACAATAGCTGCTCAAAATGAGGGCACGAACGCCAATGAAACACAATGACATTGCAAAAGAAAATCAGCACGGTAGGTAACATTGGAAAATAAAATTTACTACATTTAAATTAGTCAGTGGTCATGTGGTTCATCACCTTTTTTGCTCGCTCTGTAGATAGGAGCGTATAGGGAAGGAAAGAAGAGGCAAGAAAGGTTAGAAAAAAGATTTAAAAAAAAGAGTGGGGAGCGAAAAGGAGAAAGAGGGTAGAAAAAACAGAAAAAGGTAGAGAAGTGGAGAAAAACAAGAGGGGTGAAGAAGAGAGGCTGAAAGAAGGGTAACATGTAGAGAGGAGAGTGGGGTACAAAGCAAGAATAGGAATATAAAAAAAAGGAGAGATGGAGAAATGGTGGGGCAAGAGGGGAGAAAGAAGGAACCATGAAAATGGAGAAACAAGCAGAGAAGAGAGTGGTGTACAAGAAAAAAAAGAGGAAGAGAGAGGAAAAGTGTGTAAAAAATAAGAAAATAATAAGAAACGCAATATCACTGTATTTTAAAAACATTATACTTACATATAGCAGTTGCAAGTTTTCTGACATTAGTCCTGCTCATTTTGTTGGTCGTTAAAAGATGATCTCCAAACATAGAAAATATGTAAGCAAATACCATCCTTAAAATATGGGGCATTCCCGATAGTAAACCTGTCTAAAATTAATTGCAAACATTATTATTATATATATTTAAATTTTTAAAAGTACAAAAGTTAAAAATTAGAGTAATTGTCTTGATCTACTTTAAATCCCATCCATTGATCCCCAACTCCCACTGCTTTCATCCAGACCATTTACATTGATCGAAATCGAACAGCTTTCATTACCCAAACCTTTCTTTTATTCCGAATGCAAATAATCCCCACTGTTAGGTTTCATTGCCATTATTACTTTTACCCTAACAAACAAAAATATTGCGTGGGATTTTCTCAAGTGGATCGTCTTCTTATATTAAGATTCATCTTCTGCGATTAAACCATAATCAGTATTCCATACGTACCGCTTTGATGTTCCAACCGTGGATCTTTTTAAAGTAAGTGGGGGCGTGGGTCATTAGCGTAAAAAGTCCCCATATTCCACCCCACTGGGCGAGGACGTTCATCCAAACAGGAACGGATGTTAGTAGAGCCTTCCATGGCACAGGAGCCTGAGACGAAAAATTTTTGTTGAAAATTTTCAAGGGACTAATTGAGGAGTTATTAAAAAAGTAATGCCCTGTTCAAGTAAGCTGCTACATAATTCATGAGATTGGCGAGGATATTGGAAATAGTTTTTCCTTTGGGTAGAATTTTTATTTGGGAAGTTGTTGGATCGATTATGGAAATGTTGCAGCAAAAATGAAAGTGAAATAAAACGATTATCGGCCGACAAAACAATGTAATTTAGATTGTAGGTGCGATAAAAATTTTAACACCCTAGAATTACCTTCTTGGGAATTCTTGGATTTAGATTGGCTCAGTTTATGTTTTAAAAATAGCTTAGCAGTGGTGTAGAGGTCCATTTAAATCAGATTCGGACAAAAAGAAAATTGTTATTGGATCTTTAGTAGGGTTTAGAACTCCAAAGGTAAATGACAACTAAATTGCTTAATTTGGGTTTATTACTCGTACGGATTTAAGTGGATTGGAAATTTCCAAAACTGAATCCGATTACTATTATTCCTTGATATGAAGGATTCGAATTTATTAGAACCAAATTTGTTGTGATAGCAATATTTTTATATTTGAACATTTGAATCATATTTAATTTGGTTACTTAATACAATCCACATTTTTAATTAGAGCCAGAACTCAAAATATTATTTCCATACAAATTACTTGATTTTATCAAAAGTGGATTGAGGATCAAATCTTTAAATTAGTAATATTTTGAAAATTAAACCTGGCCTAAAATCGGGACCATATTCAATTCGTATTATTAATTCAATCCACATTCTTAGTTAGACCTAGAACTCCAAAGGTAAATTACAGTGAACAAAGTAGATTGAACATTCCTGAAATTGAATCCGATTAATGTTCTTCGCTGATATAAGGATTCGAATTCATTAAAACCAAATTTGTTGGAACAGTAATATTCTTAAATTTAAACCTAGATTCAAATTTGAATCAGACTTAATTTGGCTACTTAATTTAATCTACAATTTTATTTGGAGCCAGAACTCAAAAGACCAACAAAATTACTTGATTTTATGACAAATGACAAGTAGATTAAAGATTCGAATATTAAGGGTAGTAATATTTTTAAATCCGAACCTGGACTCAAATTATGATCGGATTCAATTTGTAATTCAATCCCCATTCTTAGTTGGACTTAGAACTCCAAAGGTAAATTACAGTAACTAAAGTAGATTAAACATTCCCAAAATTGAATCCGATTATTGTGCTTCGCTGATATAAGGATTCGAATTCATAAAACCAAATTTGTTGAGATAGTAATATTTTTAAATTTGAACATAAACTCAAATTTGAATCAGACTTTATTTGGCTGCTTAATTTAATCCACATTTTCAATTAGAGCTAGAACTCGAATAATTATTTCCAACAAAATTACCTGATTTTACGACAAATGACAAGTGGATTGAGGATTCGGATCTTAAGGGTGTATATTTTTAAATCTAAACCTGGACTCAGATTAGGATCAGATTCAATTTGTATATTTAATTCAATCCACATTCTTAGTTAGACCTAGAACTCCAAAGGTAAATTACAGTAAATGAAGTAGATTGAACAACCGAAATTGAATCCGATTATTGTTCTTTGCTGGTATAAGGATTCGAATTCATTAAAACCAAATTTGTTGGAATAGTAATAGTTTTAATTTTAAACCTAGACTCAAATTTGATTCAGATTTAATTTGGCTACTTAATTTAATCCACATTTTTACTTGGAGCTAGAACTCGAAAGATTATTTCCAACAAAAGTACTAAATTTTATGACAAATGACAAGTGGATTGAAGATTCAAATCTTAAGGGTAGTAATATTTTCAAATCTGAACCTGGACTAAAATTAACAGATCAGATTCAATTCGTATATTTAAATCAATCCACATTTTTAGTTGGACCAAGAACTCCAAAGGTAAATGACAGTGAATAAAGTAGATTGAACATTCCCGAAATTGAATCTGATTAATGTTCTTCACTGACACAAGGATTCGAATTTATTAAAACCAAATTTGTTGGGATAGTAATTTTTTTAAATTTAAACCTAGACTTAAATTTGAATCAGACTTAATTTGGCTGCTTAATTAAATCCACATTCAATTGGAGCCAGAACTCGAAATATTATTTCCTAACAAAAATACTTGCTTCTATGACAAATGACAAGTGGATTGAGGATTTGAATCTTAAGGTTAGTAATATTTTTAAATCTGAACCGGGACTGAAATTATGATCGGATTCAATTTGTATAGTTAGTTCAATCCACATTTTTATTTGTAGCCAGAACTCGAAAAACTATGTGCGACAATATTACTTGATTTTATGACAAATGACAGTTGGATTGAGGATTTGGATCGTAGCAATATTTTTAATCTGAACCTGGACTCATTTTAGGATCAGATTCAATTTGTATATTTAATTTAATCCACATTTTTATTTGTGGCCAGAACTCGATACATTTTTTCGGAAAAAATTACTTGATTTTATGACAAATGACAAGTGGATTGAGGATTTGGAACGTATTAATATTTTTAATCTAACCTGGATTCATATTAGGATCAGATTCAATTTGTATATTTAATTTAATCCACATTTTTACTTGTAGTCAAAACTCGAAAAATTATTTCCGACCAAATTACTAGATTTAATGACAAATAACAAGTGGACTGAGGATTCGGATTGTAGTAATATTTTTAATCTGAACCTGGACTCATTTTAGGATCAGATTCAATTTGTATATTTAATTTAATCCACATTTTTATTTGTAGCCAGAACTCGAAAAATTATTTCCCACAAAATTACTACATTTTATGACAAATGACAAGTGGATTGAGGATTCGAATCGTAGTAATTATTTGAATCTGAACCTGGGCCCAAATTAAGATCGGATTCAATTTTCTATATTCAATTTAATCCACATTTGTATTTGTAGCCAGAACTCGAAAAATTATTTCCGACAAAATTACTTGATTTTATTACAAATGACAAGTCGATTGAGGATTCGGATCGTAGTAATATTTTTAATCTGAACCTGGACTCAAATTAGGATCAGATTCAATTTGTATATTAAATTTAATCTACATTTTTAGTTGGACTTAAAACTCCAAAAGTATTGTTATTAATTATCATGATTTATTAGAATTAAATTTGTTGGGATAGTAATACTTTTAAATTTGAACCTAGAGACTCAAATTTTTATCAGATTTAGTTTGGTTACTTAATTCAATCCACATTTTTAATTGCAGCCAGAACTCAAAAACGATCATTCAAAACCAAATTACTTGATTTTATGACAAATTTAAGTAAGTGAAGTAATGTCTTTAAATCTGAACCTAGAATTAAATTTGGATTGGATTCATTTTGAATACTTCATTCAATCTACATTTTTAGTTGGACCCATAATTGGAATGTGAATTACGACAAAATTACTTGATTTGGATTTATAACTCGCACAGATTTCAGTGCACAAAATAGATTTGAAATTCCTGAAACCGAATTAGGCTAATTTAAATCCGCTAATTCGTTAGAAGCAAATCTGTTGAATTCGGAAACATAGTAATATTGTTAAATCTGGAGCTGGTTTAAATACTATTCGGATTTATGTTAAAACCTTACTCTGACCTACAATACTAAGTTTGGGAAGTTCATATTGTAATACGAGCAGAAGCAATTCTGCGTTAGAAAGAAGCGCTTATGAAAATAGAAAAATGATTTAAGGTGTGAAGTTTGGGGAAGCGCTGTATAATTTCATTTTCGTCAGATTTTACGTCCAAATAATACGCGTAACAGTGTAACGGCAAGAAAATTGCTTCTTTCCTTTCAACAGTGAGCTGTCGTTTTCCGAAACAGATTTAACGATATTATTGGATATTTCTGATGGAGATTGGCGTGATTGAACCTGGCGGGGTGGTTTTTGTGTTCTGCTATTTTCTTGTCTACTTTTATTGTCATGTATTGGAAATTCTTTAGATCTAATGTTTTCCGCATGGGAAAATGTAGGATTTTTATTTTATTAAAAAAAACTTGATTTTAACTGTTTTTTTCTTTATTAGAGAATTTAGCAATTTTCTGCTAATTTTATGGCTATTTAACTGTAACCTTTTAAGTTTGAAAGTTTCCAATATCCGTTTGTAGCAACCCTTTCTACCCGGAAAGGGTTAAAAGGGTTCGCAAATCGTCGATTAGTAATTTAGATTCAGAGTTAGGTTAAAAGTTAAATAATGTCAGAAAAGCTTTAATTTGGGCTGTTTGTCTTACTCACCTTCTCTTTAGAAAAGCTTTCTCCCAGACTATTCAAAATATATTCCTTTTCACTTTGTGTTATTCGCGGATGCTCAGCTGGGGAGTCGAAGACTAGAAAATACCAAGCCACATACCACAACGACCCCAACACCCCTGATACGTAAAAAACGAGCTGCCAACCCCAAACGTCTATGATGTAGCCGCACATGGGAAAAGTCAATGCAGCACCCACGGAGCTTCCTGCAACAGATAAACAATTAAGATAACGAACTTTGAAAATGCAGTGGATGATTCTAATTCACTTTTTCAATTTTGTTACTGTCAGTTCATCACAGAAGTTATAATTGCAAACTTTCTACTTGACAGGAATATTAGCTTACTGTGAACTTTTAAAACTAGAGTTGTACAACGAATCCGTATTATAATGTCGATCTAGATCGCATTATAATCCGGATGTGATTTAAATTTAATTCCGATTCGATTTAAATCCGTTCCGCAACGGATTCAAAACTTTTTTATAATAACAAAATTATAGAAATATTGAGTGGATATTCTAATACAGACAAATTAAATGATTTTTTATTAACTTTTTAGCTTCATGATAGGCTTTGCTATATTTTTTAATTTTCTTTCTTCAACGCCTGTTACGGGAAAACTTGTTAGCGACACCGTAAAAAAAGGGGGTGCACTCGGCTAGCTTAAAGTCGAAAGAGGGTGTGGTTTGTTTTGTAAAACGGGCGGGTTCTTCGCAGATAACTTGGGGGTAGTAAAATTGGGGGTGATTACAGAGAGCGCCATCTGTTTTTAATTGTCTTAATAAGGGTTGTTGAAGCAGGAAGGGCGGGCCGACGCTCAAGGAGAGAAGAAACAGGAACCTTTCTTGGTGCACAGCTTTCCTGGAGTTTGACTTACCTCCGGGCTTCCACCTAGATGGAGTTTACAACGTTTACTTATAACTTTGCTAAGGCTAAAGACCGACGGCAAATAAGTCACAATGGTAAATTTGAACACAGAGTATATTGAATAAAATGTAGTTGACCGCAGATTGCGGTTATTAACGGGTAGTACAACTAAAGAACATTATATGAATACAAAGCGGTTTTAGGCAACGTTGGGATATGCGAAATTTCCACCGCGGAGGGAGTTCCCTTTGTTACAAGGTGAACGCATGCAAATATATCAAAAACATAATTATAAACGACGAAATGTTCTGAACCGGAACACATACAAAATATTTGGAGGCTTTTCTGTAGCACTATACACTAATAAATATGACGGTGTAAACGTACTTACAAGGTCGTAGGTACTTCACCTGGTTTCTGCCCTTAGCAACTAAGGGGGATGGTTGATTGCACCTCACCAGCAGTTTAAAGGTGTGGGTGGGATAGCTTGATAGAACAGGGATGCTTCGAGAAAGTTCGTGAGCCTTTAACGAGATATTTGATACAAGGGGGCAGTTTACAGTTGACGGTAAGAGGTATTTCGAGAGATCCAGGGGTGACCTCGTAGTGATAAAATCCGCACTTGGCGACTTATTTCGTGCACAGAACGGCAAACGAACTTCAGATAAGAGCCCCTTTATACCACAAATGATCACACACCAATATTGCTTTTAATCCGACTATGTCGAGCGAAATATTAACGGTAGATGACGGTAATTTGGGGTGTCACAAGGTGGGCACGTCACTAACAAGGCCTTCAACTAGGCTTTCCCAGAAGAGGGTCGTTATTTTACATTTGGGGAGCTCGTAAACTCGAGCGGCGGAATAGAACTACACGCTCTCAGAGTTCGGGACCAATTGACTTAAGCCCGCTATTTGAGCGCGAAGTCGATGCGCCCAGAGACGCCGTCGTGCGTTAAAGCGCCAGGGGCGGCTTAAAGGGGAATTCACATAACATGCCTATTAAAATTAAAATTGGGTGTCTTTTTCACTATATAAAAGTGCATTGTAAACTATAGCTACCGTAAATAATAAAAAAGGGTTTCAAAATTATCGTTTTAAACAAAACCTTTAAAACTAAAAAAAAAATTTAAACATTCGTACACGATTTAGTTTAAATTTTGTGATCTAGTAAAGACCGAAAGCACCTTCTATTATTTGGGATTTTTACAATTGCGTAGTCCTATTTTGACGCGTGCAAAGTTTTTTTGAAATTTGGATGTTAACGAGCGTTCCCTATTTAATAAGCCAGAAAGAGTAAATAATAAATTCACCTGTAAGCTAAATTGCTCGTCTATTGCACAGTTTCTAGAAGAAAATTCTAAAATAGATTTTTACATAAAGTGTTTTTTAGGGGACTAATACGTCCATCTATAATTTGGATATCATATTTATCTGTCTGGTCTCTGATGCACAATAATCCTAAGCAATCATGGTCTTTAGAAAATGAAATAAGTTTTCCAGATGATTTTAGGCGAGAGAACTTATTAGTTTATACCCTGCTCACAATCGAATTAGGATCCATTTCGAATCCAATTTTGATTTAAGTCGGATCGTATACGGATTGAATTTGAATTAGGTTTAAAATTAATTCTAATCAGTTAAAACCAAGTCTCCTAAATGAATTAAACGAAATGAACGTAAGGAGGTTTGTAGTAAGCAGATCCAGTTTTAATAAATACGAATTCACTAACTGGATTTAAATCTGTTCAGAGAATTAAAGCTTTTGTCAATCCGATCCGTGTTCTCCTCTATACAGTAAAAGTCCGTATGCTGTATTGCACAGTTAAATTGATTCGTTGCAGATTTAGTTTTGATTCCTAATAGATAATATTCCTAATATTTAAATGCAAAATTGTAATCGGATTTATCTGATTCAAAATTCAAGCAGATGTACAATTTAATTGTAAAATAGAATTTATAGTCTAAAGCTTTTTCAAAAATTCGCCAACGAATCATTTTGTATTTGTATCTAGGTAAAAAGAATTCTATCTG
This sequence comes from Ctenicera cuprea, assembly GCA_958336395.1. Taxonomy (NCBI): domain Eukaryota; kingdom Metazoa; phylum Arthropoda; class Insecta; order Coleoptera; family Elateridae; genus Ctenicera; species Ctenicera cuprea. The sequence goes on along the minus strand of OY284495.1, from coordinate 26,189,206 downwards.
GGTTTTGATATTTTAATATGTTCCTCTTAATGGTACGATTTCTAAGCGTTTTTGATTCCAATTCCTAAAATAATCTAAATCCAAATCCAAATAACAAACCAAATATGTAAATCTATTTTAAAGTTTAATTTATAGCCCAAGCCTGTTTTAGATTTTAACAATGTTTTTGTATTTGTATCTACTTAAAACTTATTCCAACTCATTAAAAAGTTTCCCTTAAGCGACGATTTTGAAGTGTTTTTGATCAGAATTTTTAATTAAATCTAAATTCATATAAGAAACTACATGTTTGGATATAAGTTCGAATTAAATTAACATCTTAAGACTGTTTTAAAATCCGATAACAACAATATTCGAGTCAAATTTAAACCGGAATATTATGATTTCTTACTTTCCTCTCAACGCCAAGATTACGATTTAAATTTTTAATTGAATATAAATTTAAATAGGACACTAGATATTTGAATCCATTTTTAAATGGAAATTGTATCCCAGACCTGCTTCAGGCTCTAACAATAATTTTGTATTGGGGTTCAGTTAAAATGGATTCCAACCCAACTATCACTTTCTTCTGAAAGCTACAATTTCAAAGCATTCTTTAATCGAATTTTTAATTAAATTTTAATCTGTATAAAAAACTAGATATTTAGATGCAATTCAAAGTTAACTTGATATCTTTGGCATGGTTTAGAATGCAATCCATCCATACGTATATAAAAGCTCAAAGGGTTTTTTTCTCCGGTTCGTCCAGCGGCTGCCGCTTCACCAATTTGGATCATTTTTTTTCAATGAAAGGTCTCTATCCTCAGATCGAACATGAAACATTTTTATATTTTTATTCTACGTCGATTTTTCAATAATAATTATTTTAATTTATAATATACATGAAGGTCGGCTAGACGCGCGTCACTTGGGGCGCCATCTACACCAACGTCGCGTCTCCCTTATGGAACTAATGCATCACGTGACTTATCATTTAGCCGGTTCTGTCAACGCTCAGTCTGTCAGTGCATTGTGCGCTGGGGTAACACTAGTAGTAATTATATGCGAGACGGATTTAATCGGGATGATTAATCGGATGATTTCTTACGTTCCTCTCGCAGCTAAGATTACGATTTCAATTCTGAATTGAATGTAATTCTAAATAACACACCGTTTGTTTGAATCTATTTTAAAACGCAATTAATATTCTAAATTTGCTTTAGACTCTGACAATAATTTGGTATTAAGCTTTAGTCGAAGCAGATTCAATCCTAACTATCATGATTTAAAACGTTTCTCTTAAAGCTACAATTTTGAAGCATGTTCGATCCGAATTTTTAAATGCATTCCAATCCGCATAAGAAACTAATTGTTAAGATGCAATTTCGAATAAAATTTATATCTTTGGCTTGCTTCATCTTATAAGATTCGAGTTGGATCAATCCGGATTTTCATGATTTTTTACGTTCCTTTCAACGCTAAGACTACGATTTAAATTTTGAATAGGATCTAATTCTAAATAAGACATCTATTTTAAAATGCAATTAACATTCTAAGTTTGCTTTCGGATTTCGCTAAAGCGAATCCGATCCCAACTATCATGATTTGAAAACTTCCTCTTAAAGTTACGATTTCCGAGCATTTTTGATTCGATTTTTTATCGAATTGAGAATCGTATAAGAAACTAACAGTTAGAATGCAATTTAGAATTGAATTTATACCTTTGGCTTGCTTCAACTTATAATATTCGAGTTGGATTCAATCCGGATTTTCATAATTTCTTACGTTCCTCCTAAAGCTAAGAATACGATTACAAATTTTGAATTGAATGTAATTCTTAATAAGACACTGGATGTTTAAATTAATTTTAAAATGAAATAATATGCTTAACCTGCTTTAGACTGCGACAAAATTTGGTATAGGAGTTTAGTTAAAACCGATCCGATCACAACTATCATGATTTAAAACGTTCCTCTTAAAGCTACAATTGCAAAAGCATTTTCGATCTGAATTTTTAATTGAATTCTAATCTGTATAAGAATCTAACCGTTCTTACGTTCCTCTCAACGCTAAGATTACGGGCTTAAATTCGATTTGAATCTAAATCTAAATAAAACTCCAGATTTTTGAATCCATTTAGAAGTTAAATTTATATACTGAGCTTGCTTTAGACTCAGACAATAATTTGGTATTCTGGTTTACTTAAAACGAATCTAATCACAACTATTATGGTTTAAAACGTTCTTTTTAAAGCTACAATTTCGAAGCATTTTCGATCCTAATTTTTAATTGAATTTTAATCCGTATAAGAAACTAACCGTTGGGATGCAATTTTGAATTGAATTTATATCTTTGGCCTGCTTCAGTTTATAATAGACGAGTTGGATTCAATCCGGTTTTTCATTATTTCTTAGGTTCTTCTCAACGTTAAGATTACAATTTAAATTATGAATTGAATCTAAATCTATATACGTCACCCGATGTTTGAATCTATTTTAAATGGAAATTATATTCTAAAACGACAATAATTTAGTAATCACAAACCAGAAGTTCCAATTCGTTTTAAAACCGAATTTACATCCTAATCCTGCGTGTCTAACAATGTGGGGATCTAGTAGTTAAAACGTACTCGATACCAACTCTCATGATATCAAAACTTTTTCTTATGCTCTTCTTTTAAAGTGTTCTTGATTAGAATACTTAATTATTTTTAATTCTTAATCCGGTCGTTTTATTGTGCAGTTGAATCGATATTGTGCAGAAGCGTATTATGGGAAAAGTGATCGACAAAGAAGTTATCATCAGAAATAAGAGTGTTGCTATTGAAGAAAGAAAGAGCGTTTAAATGATTTTGCACTGAATGTCTTAAGAAGATAAAAAGAGAGAGGAACGAAAAAGAATTGTTAAAGTGTTATAGAAGATAGATGTGGATACGAGAAAAAAATAAGAATATTTTGGACATTACAGTAAGCAAGATGACAATAAAGTTGGATAAAGTAGAAAGTTTGAATAAAGCAATTGGTAAAGTAACTGAAAAAGTGAAATTAATACAAAGTACGGATGAAGCCGAATAATAATAAGAATAAAATAAGTAGAATAAAGGAAAAAGTAAGTGAACTTACTTATGAGCAGAGATTGGCGCAGGAAAATTATAAAACGCTTGCGATTCAACCAAAAGAAAGTAAAGAGCAGGAAACAAAACTGAAGAAAGAGTAAAAGAAGGAAAAACTGCTCTGGCCCACTTCAGTATAGAAATAGCAAATGTGAAAACTTTTAAAAATGGTAAAATTCCAAAAAGTGCCGATACAAAGAAGTTAAGAAAAATGATTTGAAATTGGGAAACAATTATAAAGCTCATGTAGTTGAAAGAATCCGTGCGGAAAGATCATAGAAATAGCTGAAGAGTAAAACAAAGAAGAGTTATTAGAAAGCTTTAATAGGCAAAATAAGATGATCATAGGGGGTAGTGAAATAATAGTAAAAGTTATTTAAAAAAACAAAAACAAGATACGTGGCTATAACAGAGGTTAACGCAGATACGTAAGATAATGGAAGAAGAAATAGTAAATATGTGAAGTAATTGAACATATTGCAATACTACGATGTTATAGATGTTTGACATTTAGTCACAGAGCAATGAATTGTAAGAATAAAGTACGGTGTAGTATGTATGCTCAGTGTCCAACAATGAAGAAACAGATGAATAGAGAAAGGAAGAGAATTAATTATAAGGCATAGCAATTAATGCAGAATGTTCTAAGCAATACTATGTTATTTGCAATTCAATGCTCAAAGTGTAATATCTCATTTATGGATGAAATTAAATGGTTTGTAATAGAACGGGCACCACTAGCGGTTATATTAAGTGAAACGTGCGTTACCAATGAAATTGAGGACTTTGAGGTTAGAATTGACAGATACAATATTCTGAGAACTAATTCGAATAGCAGAAGCACAGGTGAGTGATTTTTTTATTTAAGAGCCGACATGAAATATGAAATAATATGAACTGATGTGCTACAAAAAAGCTTTTGAATCATGGCTTGTAAAGTTGGTGGAACGGGAATCTCATGTGTGCTAGTTGCTGTATATCGTTTACCAAGTGGTTCAAAGGTACAGTTGTTAGAACTTTTTGAAGAGTTGTGTGATGACTTAGTGGGAAAAGGTTATATACATGCCTTAATGGTTAGTGCAATTAGGTAATGAACATATGCATGTGTTAGAATACACTGCGTCTATAAAGTGACCCCCCCCCAACTAACTTTTAAACGACTTCATATTTTACCACAAAATTTGGTGTGCTTTATGTGCTGTATGATCAAAATGGCGGCTGGACGCCATATAATTTTTTTTTAATAAATAGGAAGGTCGAGTGACATCTTATTTAAAAGGTCTTTTAATTCTGCGCCTGATCCTAAAGTTTCAAAGAAAAATATCCAGCGATAACAAAATGACAATGTTTGAAGATAAAAGAAGTCTATTTTAAAAAACTAAGAGGGCCGGCGGGTGGTCTAGTGGTTAAAGTCGTAGGCTTTGAAACTAGACTCCCAATCGCAGTTGGTTCGAGTCCACTGCTCGTCGGTAATTTTTCTGAACAAGTTAAATCCGACGGGTCCATGGATGGTGTATGTAGGTGTGTATGTTGGGTCTTCAGGGGTGGGGTGCATGTTAGACCGGTGTATAGCACTGAGTGTGCTGAGCCCGGGTAAGGGGGTGGGATGGGAATCATGGGGTCGTGCTCACGCACGGCTTCATGATTCTTTAAAAAAAAACTAAGAATTAAAGCAAAAAAAAAATTTAATTAAGTGTTCGAAATGTTTACCATTCACTTCTTGGCATATAAAAAGTCGGTTATGAAATTCCTGCATTACATTTTCATAAGTTTCTGAAGTGATATTTTTGCAAACTTCTGTAATGCGTTGCTCCAGTTCTTCAATTGTTTCTGGACGGCTTCTGTACACTTCTGATTTGAGATATCCACATAGAAAACAATGTAAGGGGGATTAAATCTGGGGAGCGAGCCGGCCATTCTACAGGCCCCCGCCTACCAACCCTTCTTCTAAGAAAATTTCCGTTGAGGAAGCCAGAAACAAGCCTATAATAATGAGGCAGCGCAGCGTCTTGTTGAAACATAACGTTTTAAATATTATTTCCAGCCACCTGAGATATTTCTGGGAAATTTCTGTCCTGAAAATTAAAAAGTGGACTACTGAATAAAAAAATCAAAACAATTTTGAATTGAGTTAGTCCATTTGTTTAAAATCCGCTATATTTTTTTTGGTGAATATTTTTCTTTGAAATTTTAAATGGCGCCCAGCCGTCATTTTAAATGATACAAAATTTAATTATTAGCTAAAAAGAGTGCTTACTTTCCTAAATGTTGTGGTAAAATATCAAGTCGTTCAAATGTTAGTTGGGGGGGGGGGGGGGGGAAGGTTACTTTATAGACAGATGGTATAGTAGAAGTTTAGTTATAATAAATGGAATGAATTCAAAGAGTGGAAATATAACAAAGGGTATACGTGTCCTAGGGAACGCTTATGCTTCAAGTTAAAACTAAAACCGAAGCAGAAAATGCATTAGTATGAAAGACAGTGATGAATAGAGAGGAAACGTGTGAACGTCTTAGAAGTGTTGACTGGAGATATTAAAGAGATGACATGCAACATAAACTTAGTAACTTGGTTATTAACATTTTTAACATAATTTAATTAATAATGTCAAAGAGAGGTGAAATAAGATGGTACAAATCATAAGAAGAGAAAAGAAGATACTACGAAAACAAAGTGGATGTAAACAAGCACAATCAAGAAAATGTGGAGAACATTAAAACAATTGATAACTGGAGAGAGATACAAGCTGCAAAATATCAGTTTTAATAGGAGAGACTGCATGACTTGGAGCAAATTGTTAAATGTTTTAATCAGTATTTCATAGATAGTATTAACGATATATTTTTGTTAATAATTAAGAAGCGTGACACAACTTTTGAAGTAAGAAATTCCACCAACATTCTTAATAACTTTAGAACAATTGACGTCACGGATGTGGAAAAGGTACTTTATGGTTTAGCAAACAAAAGTAGCCTGGATAAAATTACTGTTAGTCTTATTAAGAATTATTTTAAAGAAATAAAGTAGTTTGTACTTAATTTAATTAATTTATCTTTGAAAAGTTGGGGCATACCTAGTAAGTTTGAAGATCTCAACTAAGAAAGTATCAACATCAAATGAATGGCAAAATTGTCGAACAGTTAATATTCTTCTGGCATTGGAGAAAACAATGGAAAAAGTGGTATACAATCAGTTGCTGTTACAGAGAATAGCATTCTGGTCGACGTGCAATCAGGTTTTAGAGAAGTATAGCTGTGAAACGGCGGTCCTGAGTGTTATATGTAACTGGAAAGAATGGAAAGATATAGGTTTAAAAGTGGTTGTGTTATTTTTAGACTTGAAACAAACTTTTGAAACTATCGACAGAGACAGATTGGTTGTTAAGTTACGTACATATGGTGCAACTGTTGAAACCTGAGAATGGTTGAACAATTATTTGTTAGAACGGAAGCAGAAGGTCTTCTATGGTTTCTATGGTCTCCATAGAAACAACAAAAATATGAGAATACTAATATCAAAGCTCACCCAAGCAAAACAAAAAATTACGGAAATAAAAAACCAACAAGGAACTATAGTGGCAAATAAAACAGAAATTGCCACGGAAATAAAAAAAATTGTATAAAAAACTATACACATTAACTATACCGTGCGCAGGCGTGCCCAGAGATTTTTCCTAAAACATTTTAAATGTAGCCTCAGCAGATCTGCCCGCAATAACTACATCAAAAATTAGACATACACCTGGCATTTATTTACCATAAAGCCTTTGACAGCATTGAAACTTGCGCTTTTGTAACAGCAATAGAGATGCTAGAATTGATTCACGGTACTCTACCATCATCAAAAACAGCTATAAAAATGATACTTTTTACATAAAAATCGACGAAGCAAAAATAGCCCTTAACAAAGGTGTTCGACAAGGCTCAAATTATTAACGTTAGCGTTGAAAAATGTTTTTAAGCAACTGGAATGGGACGAGAAAAGTCTAAATGTTGATGGTGTACAACTAAATCACCTGAGATACGCTGATGACATAATCTTGATAATTACAGACATCGAAGAACTAAACATTATGTTTAAAAAATTAACCAAGAATTCCAAAAAAATGGAATTAAAAAGACGAATCTCAACAAAACTAAAACAATCAGCAATAGCTGGAATGACATTGATGATACTATCTTAGAAAAACTGATTATTATGTCTATCTTGGTTATAAAAGCAAAACCTGGAAAGAAAATTAAACCGCTGAAGTGAAACGCAGAGTCCAATTTTCATGGAAAGCTTTTGGAAAGCTCAGCTTTGTACTGAAAGACAAAGACGTACCGATGAACCTGAAACGCAGGGGCCTTGGTAGGCGAGTGGAGTAGGCGCTTCCAGCCAACGTCACAAAGGCTTTCGGGAGTCTGCAGTTTGTCAGCTCCTGGAAAATGCCTTAACTTAGAATAGATCTAAGTAGTTTTTAAGAATTTAGTTAAGGTAGTACGTACGGTAGTACGCAAAATAAATCCTACAAAGTAGCCTTAGTGCTGTAAGACGTGAAATACCGGGTGATCGTAAAAAGCATGATTCAGAGCAGGCCATGAACGAAGTGTTAAAGTTGGCAATACTTAATATAAGCCAATTGTCAAATGTTGACAGCTGTAAAACTTTTTGGTTAGATACATTTAACTTAATGTCGTGGCCTGCTCTGAATCATGTTTTTTACGATCACCCGGTACCTTAAACGCAAAACGTATGACAGCTAGTTACTACCGGCAACTACATACGGCCTAGAAACCGTGGCAATAACGAGAAAACCAGCCAAACAACTAAGAGTCTCCCAACGAGCCATGGAGTTGGCTATGTCAGGGGTCACCTTAAGAGACAGGATAATAGTAACTAGGTAAAAGGTCATAGTAAAATTCGAAACAGAACCAAAATAACCAATGTCATGGAACGCATTGCAAGTGTCAAGTGGCAATGGGTTGGACACGTAGAGATACAAAACGCGAGAGGTGAACATAGAAAATAACCTATTGGAGAGTACGGGAAACTGAAAAAAAGCGTAGAGAGACTTCAAAAGAGGTGCATTGATGATATAAGGACTATAGCGGGAAGTCAGCGGATGAGAACAGCTAAAAACAGAAGTGCATGGACAAAATTAGAAGAGACTGGAAGTAAATAGGTTAATAAGAAGAAGAAGAAGCACATGGTCAGATGCGGTGAAATGCAGTCTGGTGAAAAGACAGTGGAAGTGGGAGTACCACAAGGGAGTATTTTGCGGCCGCTATTATTTGTTCTCTATATTAATAGTTTGGGGTATATTACGAAGGTGTGTGTCATTTATTTGCGGATGACACGGTAATTTTTGTAGGAGGAAAGGATGTAATACAGACTGTGGGTGAAATAAATAGGGAATTAGGACTTTAAATCAACATTAGTAAAATTAAAGCAATGTACATTACAAACAATCGTGCCAATGTAAGGTTAAGATTGAGGAGATGGATGTTGAATTTGTCGATAAAATAAAATATTTAAGAATAAAGATTGACTGTGAGTTAAGTTTTTATGAGCATGTGAACTATATTTCCAAGATAGCAAGGAAAATAAAAAATTGTCAAAAGGTTCGAATTATTGTCAAGGGTGATGTTACTTTATCTACTTGCACAAGGAAAACAATTTATTAGAGTTTCACGAGAGCGAGAACGAGAGCGAGAAGTGGTCGCTCTCGTTCTCGCTCTCATAAATCCTAAAAATTCTATTCTCGATCTCGCTCTCGATTACGAGAGCGAGGACGAGAGTTAGCCACTTCTCGGTCTCGCTCTCGGTTTGCTCTCGCTCTCGGTGATTTTGGGGTTCAAGAATAACCGAGAATAAATTAGCTGACAAAAATGTTAAACACGTTAAAAAAATTTGTATAACCAAGCCATCTGCAGTCAGCAAATTCTTCGTTACTTGGCTCATTATAGATATTGGTTGCAGACTGTAGTTGTTTTGACTAGTATTATATTAGGAAATATAACATTCATTAATTATTATCTTTATCGCCCGGCTTCTTAGAATGTGGTTCCCTTTTTGACTCATTCCGTTCAGCAGATAGTCAAGATCAGTTTTATTTTGTGATTTCAGTCGGTTTAGATATTTAGATCGTTCTATGTATCGTAGGTGTACGCGAAAATTTTAAAATTAGTACTGCAGCAATATGAAACGCTTTATTAGAAGTGCAGACAGCGGGGAAAAACAGAAACAATCAAAAGTTATAATAGAAAGTGAAAGTGATAGTAATCAGAGGTTTTCTAGTTCGTCACAATCCCAAGAAGTAATAGAAATAGAACATGAAGATACCAAAAAATTGTTGCCCTCTACATCAACATCATCAACATCCAGGACCAATACGCCCACCCCCACATCCGCTTCAACAGAAGATAATAAAAGAAACAAGTTTTCAGGATATTTCGACATTGTCATTGTCAAGGAGGAATCAAATCCGCCCGGGAAATCGGCAAAGTGTCTGCTTTGCAAAAAAATAAGAATATCAGCAAAACTATAAAAATGTCTCAGCATAATACAAGTGGTTTGAAAGGCATTTACAATTTGTGCACCGTAAAGAATACACAGACATATTTGGCGATAACTGTGCCGGCAAAAGTGGAAAAGATGAATTAAATTTAAAACAGCAAACACTGATGAAATATAACGCAACAACTACAGAGGTATAGTCATCATTTTGTATTTAATTCTCTAGATGAAAGTAAGATTTAGTAAAATGGCCATATTATTTTAAACATATACAGGGTGAGGTGTTTAAACGATACAGCTGAACTTGCTTAGTTTTAACTTAAATTAATTTTATTTAAATAGAAAAAATTGTATACAGATACAGAACCGTACATGTATTTTTGGAAAAAACCTTTGGTTTGTTCTGACGTTATTTGAATTGGTATCGAAAAACTAAAACCACATTTTCGTCTGCATCTTTGTGAGATATGCCGGTGCCAGAAAAATTTTACAAAATTTCGTTTTTCCGCAACCATCTTTAAGTTAATTTTTTAAATACGGACCTGTTTTTTTTAAAAGGTTCGATGATCTATGTCACATGAAATGACACTAAAGAAACAAAAACATCACGATGATGATGACCTAGACTTCACGTCCCTTTTTGAAGAAGAAACTTTGCAAAAAAAAAACTACTGGAAATTGAAAATTGATGAATATTTAGCGCTGAAAAGATCGTCAAAAGATCAAAGGGGTATAAAATATGTTTATAATATTATCTTAAAGTATTTCGTTCTTAATTATTAATACTGTTATTTTAATTATTTTTGTTTCAATAATAAAATATTCAAAATATTTTTTTGTGCGTTTTTGTCTTTTTTTTTTAACCGAGACCGAGAGCAAGAGCGAGAGTTACGTCAAAATTCTCGTTCTCGATCACCCGTCCTCTCGCTCTTGCTCTCGGTTTAGTACCAACGCTCTCGTTCTCGCTCTCGTTCTCGCTCTCGTATCGAGAACGAGAGCGAGAACGAGAAAACTCTCGCTTCTCGTGAAACTCTACAATTTATAAAAGAATGTTACCATATTGTTATAACTGGCACAATATTGTACTTAGCGAATAAAGGTGGATAGATAGCAGATTCTACAAAATAAGAGCAATGTTGCACACTAGATCCACATTAAATTAGACTATACCTGTATGTATACTTTATATAAACTCGAAGGACTTTTATTAACACATTCAATTAATAATAAGCCTTCTTGAATATATTTCTTTATCTACAGCTATACAAACAAACACCAATATTTATAAGTTCGAGCTTTATTTCGTTAAAGTTCATTTTAATTTTTGGTAAATAAAACAATTCTTAACTTCAACAAGTTTTTTATTTTAGCTTCATATGTATTTCAATAAAATATAAAAAGAGGATCCCAAAAACCATAAGAACATACAATCCTCAAGGCCGACGAAGCATCGGCAGACCAAGAAAGCGTTGGTGAGACGGAACAGGTCAAGGACCTAAACCGTAAATTGATACGACGACGACGACGACGTATTTCAACTTGTTTACACGTCATTATCAAAGGCAAGATTAAAAGGAAAATAGGAACAATAAATTTTCATAACTTGATTATGGTTTTCACATAAATCAGCAGCATACAGGTCCATGATACATAGCGCTTTAACGGTTCCTTTAGGTGAAATTAGTTATAATAGAGAAATTTTGATTTTTAAACAAATTACATACAATAATGGTTATAATACTCAATTTATTGATACACTAATTAAAGAGAAAAATTATAAATTAGCTATTCAGAAGATTTATTATCAGATAATTTAAATACGACTTAATTCCATATTTTGGCAATCAATCAGAAAAAAATTCCAAAATTATAAACAAAAATAAATGTAAAATAACTTTTAAAACAACAAAAAACATTTTAAACACTTTGTTTAATGCTAAAGAAAAAACAGACAATTTACTAAACTTAGGCATCTACAAATTAAATTGCTCGAACTGCAATTCGGTTTATATAGGACAAACAATTAGAAATTTTGATATTAGGTACAAGGAACACGTACGTTGTTACAAGTATAAACACCCCCATAAATCCAATTACGCTAAACCCTTATTAGAACACAATCATTCAATGACATCTAATAACACTCTAAAATTTTTACACTTTTGTGATGAAAAACGTAAGTTGGATATACTAGAAGCATTTGAAACTCATAAACATTTAAAATATATACCTTTAATGAATGAACAAATTGATCTCTTAAATTAACCGTTATTATATGTTTTGGAATGAGAAATCAAGTCATCTAGACGTAGATATAAAAAACCAAGATCAGGTTATGAAGATGTATTGTTCCTATATCAACACCAACTGTTTACTTTTAATCTTGCCTTTAATAATGACGTGTAAACACGTTGAAATACATATAAAGCTAAAATAAAAAACCGGTTGAAGTTAGGAATTGTTTTATTTACAATAAATTAAACACTAATAATTTGCACAGTAAAGAATCACTATTAATAATTTCACAAATGGTAGTTGAATGCTTTCTTGGTATTTTACATCCCCCCAAGAAGAGTTCTGCGCCAAAGGTCACAATGTTGCCAAGAATATTCTTACTAATTATGTTGCCACTTATGTAACTTGTAGCGAACAGCTATGTGAATAATTCTAAAATCTAATTTGTATACAAGATCAAACGAAATGCTAAAAAGGTTAAGATGGATGAGTGTGAGAGTGTTACCGAAATATCAGGTCTTTGTTTTTGTTTATAAAATACTTAATGGATTATTGCCGGTGTATTTTAATAAATATGTAGTTTATTGTAGAGAAGTCCACAGTCACTTTACAAGAAGTAGAAATGATTTATATGTACACAGCGCAATTACCAGTAAAGGTTATAATTCGTTATTTGTTAAAGATTTTGCTATGTTTAATGGGCTGGGAGATGACATTAAACAGCTTAAAAGTGCAAATATAAGTTATTCATCCAAGTGGTAAGGCAATTAAACTCGCACACCAGATATAAGATATTTATTCAATACTCAAAGATGTTCGTTGTACAAAAGCTTAACTGCGAAAGGCAAATTGCTAAAACAGGGCAAAACCCTCGGTACTCTAAGTGCACTCAGGGCCGAATTTAGAGCAAAGCAAAAGGTGCAAATGTCCAGGGCTTACCACTGGTGAATCAATGAAAAAAAAAACATAAATTTAAATGGAAAATCTGCTGTCAATATTACAATTTACTTTCGGCTTAGACCGCGTCGTCATTTGGGAAGATGCAAGCTGCAATGTCTTGCGAAACGTTAGTTTGTATGGGTTCACAAACAGCTAACGGGCATAATCCGATTAAGTTTTATTGTCCTGTCAAACAAAATACATTAAGATGAAATCCTTGTCCGCCCCAAGGTTTAAATAATATAATCACACGGCCCTATTTAGGCAGGCAGGGCCTGTGAACAAATATTGTTTAGACTTCTAGAGCAAATGCTTGTAAAGGCAGACAAGCTACAGGTCAATCCTTATCTGATTATGCTGGGTGTAGTTCCCAAATGACGACGCGGTCTAAGCCAAAACTAAATTTTAATATTGACAGTTCGGGAAACCGCGAAAGCCTCAAAGAATGTGGAAAATATGCTATTTTAAATAAACGATACAAATTTTTTGATCGGCTTTTAAATATTGTTGCTAAAGATTTAAAGATAAGTGCTAAGAGGTTACAAGAAATTTACGGAAATGATTTCCAAATATCATTTGTAGATGAAGTTCAAAGATTTCAAAATTTATTATTAGCATCGGAGTCGGAGCCGAATAATAATCTTCTGGATTCAGCTTCAACATTTTTGGAGAAGATGAAGAATTGCAGACAATCGAAAAAAAATCTTAAGGACGGGCCGATAATAAATTGTCCTTATTGCTTCAAGTTTTTGCGCTAGCAAAATATCGTTTAGATTTTTTCCCAACGTAGATATAGCCCTCAAAATTTACCTAATTTTACACGTGCCGGTTGCCCAAGGAAAACGTACCTTTTCAAAACTAAAGCTCATTAAAAGCGACCTACGCTCTACAATAATTGAAGACCGCTTAAACTCTTTGGCTATAATGTCGATGGAAAGTGGCATTGTACATGTGATTTCGACGAAATTATTAAGCAATTTGCGGATAAAAAATGTCGAAAAGTTTCATTTTAATAATTAATTTTTATACATATTAGTCATTTTGTTTAATTTTTCTGGTATGTAGTAATTATTAAACAATATAAACAATAACAGTGGAACTTCCCTAACTCGAATTATTCTCCAAGTCGAATTTTTGTCACGAACACTGATGTTTCGTTGTCCTTTTAATGTATTTTTAACCGACTTCAAAAAAGGAGGAGGTTCTTAATTCGTCTGTATATAAGTTGTTTTTTTTATGTATGTTCGGGCATAACTTTTTTGTTTATGAACCGATTTTAATGATTTTGTGTTGGCTTCAGTATAGTTCCAAGGTGGTCCCATTATAATTTCATTGGTATTGGAGCTTGAACTTCGAAGATACTCCTCAAAATCTATTTTTTAACCGACTTTTTAGTGTTTCCGTATTTCATCTTCCGTTTCAACTAGCCGTCGTTTCCTCATTCGAGAAGCATCTTTACTAGGTCTAACCATCACTTAAAATTGTAAAATAATTAAAGTTAATTATTAACTCCATAAGTCAAATTTCTATAACTCGAATATTTCTATAAGTCGAACTAATATTTCACTCGTAACTCGAATTTTTTACGGTAAGTCCCTACTTACAAGTATTCGGTAAACATATAATTCGAATATTTAGGGGAAGTCCCTAGTTACGCACAATGACGAGTATTTCTGTGGTATTTCTTAGACATGTTCAGTGACAACCAGAGTTTTCTCGCGTGCGATCAATTTTTTTTCGAAGATTACGGGTTAGATAAGTATCAGTGGTAAAATTTGCTAGTGCACAGTGAAAGTGTATTCATATCTAAAATGACAAAGCGAAATTTAAAGTGTTTATCACTTGAGCAAAAATGTTTGTTAATTGCCGAGGTAGAAAAGGGCGGAAAAAAGAAAAAAAGATATTGCTGCACAATTTGGTATTCCCCCTAACATTTTAACTACCATTTTAAAAAACAAGGATGAACTTTTAGATAAAATCAGAGACTATGGTGTTAGCAGTAAACGCAAGAGACTTGCAACCTGTGTCTATGATAATATTGACGAAGCTATGATCCCATGAACCATAATTAGAGAAAAAACTAAAGAATTTGCAGCTGGGATAATAAGATAAATTTAAAAAACGGCATAATATTGTCCAAAAGGCGATATGTGGTGAAAGTGCTGCAGCGGATTTGCAAACTCGTAACCATTAGCTTCAAAATGTTTTGCCCAATTTAATTGGTCAGTACGATAAACATGACATTTTTAATGCCGATGAGACGGGGTTCCATTTCAAATGTTTACCAAATAAAACGCTTGCATTTAAAAATGAAAAATGTTATGGCGGAAAAAGTAGCAAAGAGAGAATAACTGTTATGCTTGAAAGCAATATGACTGGGTCCGAAAAGCTAAAATTGCTCGTTATTGGTAAATCAAAAAATCCACGCTGTTTCAAGGGTATCAAATCACTTGATGTGGATTACAAAAATAATAAAAAAGCATGGATGACAAGTGAAATTTATGAGAAGTGGCTTTTAAAGCTAGATAAAAAGTTTCGTTCTCAGAATAGGAACATTTTACTGTTTTATGTTGATAACTGTCCTGCACACCCAACAGATGTAGGGGATAAACTGAAAAACATCAAACTTGCATATTTTCCTCCCAGTATGATCTCCTTATTATAGCCAATGGACCAGGGCATAATCAAAAATCTGAAACAACATTGTAGAAAACGGATTGTAAAGAAAGTTTTCATCAATATGGAGGAGGATGCCCCGACAACTGTGACGTTACTTGACGCAATTAGGGACCTCAGTAAAACATGGAATGTGAATGTAAAAGAACGAACAATTGCCAATTGTTTCCGGAAAGCAGGGATCGTTAAAGATGAATTGCTGCAAGATATTGATTATTGGGATGAAGAAGATTTTCTTCCACTGTCCGAATTAACTGTTCTATGGGCTTCATATACAACCGCAGCAAGTGTGGATGATGTAACATTTGAAGATCACGGAAGTGTTGATGATGGTACATGTACAATGGATTATCCTACTGATGAAGATATTTTAGCAAGCATCTTAGACAGTCGTATTCCCAATGCAAAAGGTATGTAATTCAGACACATTAACTGTAGTTTAAAAAGTCAAAGTTTACGATAAATTAAAAAATTAAAGAAAATATTTTTTGTAGAATCAGACGAAGATGAGGACGAGGACGAAGGCGAATCTAATGTCATGCCCACATTTGAACAAATTTATTCTTCGATTGAAAAGCTAAAAATTTTTATGGAGTCTCGAGTTAATGTGCCTCATAATATTTATAAGTCTTTAAATTTGGTGGAAGATTTTGTAGAGAAGGAGACGTGGTTATGTAAATCACAAAAAAATTAGCGAATACTACTTTGAAATAAAAAAATAATTTTTTTCGTATGTTTTTTAGTGTATTTTCTGTAACTCGAAGTTTCCTTTACTCGAATTTTTTTTCTTGTCCCTTGAGATTCGAGTTAGGGAAGTTCCACTGTATGCAATTTTTATTGAGTTACCTGTGTTGTGTTAATACTGCGGCGACCTGACCTTGAAATGTGTGCTAATAGAATTAATCTGTGATATAAGTAAATAATAGTATACTGTGAGTATTTAAATTGAAAAGAAAATTGAAACACCCTTATAGTTCTTGTTCCGGACCCCTCGGAGTCTAAAGCCGGCGCAGAGTGCACTAAATTGTAAACTCGTGTCTTTGATCTGTCGGTCCGACTGGCGACTACTTTATTTTATTGCATGCGGAAACACCACAATATGTTTAAAGTAAAAGTAAGAGAATGGATTGTTAAAAAGGGTTACGTGTGTTTATGTGTAAGTTATTGTGAATTTTGCGAGTTATTGTGTTCAGATTTTGTTGCAAATTTTTAAATTAGTTATTGGTTAGGTTTATAGCCAAATAAAGATTTATTTATTTATTATTATTATTTATTGCCTATAGTGCTGAGAACTGGGTAATAAATAAGAAAAACAGAAAAAAAATGACCGCGACAAAAAAATAGTACGGACGAAGATGCTGCCTGGTCACAAGAAGAAATAGAAACAGGAATAAAGAACTATAGGGAAATAAAAAGAAGAAAACCCCGAAGATCATTTAGAGACGAAGTGAATTAAGTGATGGAGAGAAGAGGATTGGAAGAAGAAGAATGGGAAGACAAAGATACATGAAGAAAATGATTGAAAGAAGGAAGACGGCGGCAGCTGTACATTATTATTATTTAATTTAAAATATGATGCCGAATACTTGCAACACAGGAATCGCATACATCTGTAAATTCAAAACTAATGATCAGAAATCTGACCTAACTCCACATCCAAATAAGCCAACAGGTTTACTAATAGTTATTTTGTATTCGGATCTAGTTAAAACGGATCCGATCCGAGTTCTCCTTCATACAATTACAGTTCGGATGCTTTAATGTACAGTTGAGTCGATGCTTTGTAGATTAAGATGTAAATATGATTCTTAAAACTCAATTACATAATTGAGTTTCGATTTATCAGATTAAAAATGCGTATACAGCTAAAAATCCAAATTCTGAATTTAATTCAAATCCAAATAATTTAATTGTAATATTATTGTAAGTTCCTCTTAAATACGACTTCAAAGCGTTTTAGATCTAAAGTATGAATTAAATACAAATTTGAATCAGAAACCAGAAGTTCGAATTCATTGTAATTTTAAAATTGAATGTTTATTCTAATTTATTGTAAATAAATCAATTCTTAACTTCAACAGGTTTTTAATTTTAGCTTTATACGCATTTCAACGTGTTTACACGTCATTATCAAAAGTAAGATTAAAAGTAAGCAGTTGGTGTTGCTATAGGAACAATAAATCTTCATAACTTGATCTTGGTTTTCTATATCTGCGTCCAGATGACTTGATTGCTCATTCCAAAACGTCCAATAATAGTGAATATAAGAGATCAATTTGCTCATTCATTAAAGGTTAAGATTTTAAATGTTTGTGAATTTCAAATGCTTCTAGTATATCACACTTACGTTTATCATCTTATCATCACAAAATTGTAAAAATTGTATAGTGTTATTAGATATCATTGAATGATTGTGTTCTAATAAGTGTTTACCGCAATTGGATTTATGTGGGTGTTCATATTTGTAACAACGTACGTGTTGCTTGTATCTCATATCAAAATTTCTAATTGTTTGTTCTATATAAACCGAATTACAGTGCGAGCAATTTAAATTGTAGCTGCCTGATTTGAGTAAATTGTCTGTTTTTTCTTTAGCATTAAACAAAGTGTTTAAAATGTTTTTTCTATTTCGGTTTTTTAAGGTTATTCTTAAAGCACTGTTTTAGCTAAAAAACAGTGTTTTAAGAGAGTCTTTTAAAGCATTGTTTTTAGTAAAATTTCACCAACAAAGATTGGTATTCATGATATATTCATGATCAAATTTGGTAAATTTAGTATGTGTGCCAACATATACATACTAAATTTACCAAATTTGATCGCAGCAATTTGAAACTTGCTGCCAACATATATATACTAAATTTACCAAATTTGATCGCAGCAATTTTTTATAACGTTTTTTCATTAATTCTCCTCAATAGAAAAAATAGTATAAAAAACTCGTTTCATAAGGCGTCTTGACGCACTCGTCCATTGAAACACTCGGTCGCTACGCTCCCTCATTTTTCAATCTTGGACTCGTACGTTAAGACAATGCCTTATGCAACTTGTGTTTTAATATACTACTAGTGTTACCCCAGCACACAATGCACTGACAGACAGCGTTGACAGAACCTGCGAAATGTCAAGTCACGTGATGCATTAGTTCCAATAATGACACGCGACGTTATTGTAGGTGGCGCCCCAAGTGACGCGCGTCTAGCCGACCTTCATATATATTATAAATTAAAATAATTATTATTAAAAAATCTACGTAGAATAAAAATATAAAAATGTTTCATGTTCCATCTGTGGATAGAGACCTTTCATTTAAAAAAAATGGTCCAAATTGGTGAAGCGGTAGCCGCTGGAGGAAGGGGAGAAGAAAACCCTTTGTGCTTTTATATATGTATGGATTTTGTTGTTTTAAAAGTTATTTTACATTTATTTGTTTTGTTTATAATTTTGGCAATTTCTGCTGTTTATTCTAGGCCTACTTTAGACTTCGACAACAATTTTGCATCTGGATCTAGTAAAAACAATTCTAACTATCATAATTTCAAAAGTTCCTCTTAAAGCTAAGATTTCGAAACGTTTTCAATCCCGAATTCTGAACTAAATCTTAAACATCTCATCATTTTTGAATGCGATATCATACTGAATTTATACCTTAGGCCTGCTTTAGTCTCCTACATTAATTATATTTGCAATAGATCCTATTTTCATGATCCATCACGTTTCTCTTAAAATTACGATCCGAATTATCAATTAAATTTAAATTTAAATAAGATAGCAGGATGTTTGAATCCTTTTTAAAATATCATTTATATCCGGTGTCACGTCAAAAGGACGCGGACAAAAGGACGTGCTACAATTGGGTGCACGCGACAAAAGGACGCGTTACAAATGGATGCGTCCTTATAAATTTCCTGAAATTTGAATTTAGAATAAGACTAAGTTAATTATTAATAATTTAATTTTCACATGTACAAATAATAACGTAGCACTACTAGAATGCACTAGTTGAGGGATGTAACTTACTTGTGTGTGTAATGCATTATTAGCTAATGAGGTCATTATTTTCCTGGAAACTTTAACAAATTAGTCATATACGAAAACTGAACAACATCTAAAAGTTACATTTTTGAAAAAAACCTTCTTGGGAATTACTAAATATTTATTTAATTATACATAGTTGCACTAATCCTAATGATGCACCTATATATATATATATATAGTTTAGATGACCCTTAAACGGCTTCAGTTATCTCTCAACTGTCCTGCAGTGCAACAATGGTGCTCGAGGTCGTAAAGAGCCAAAAGGGCAAGGATATGCTGTTGTATAACAGATTTATACATAAGAAGGAGCTTATAATCGACGAGAAAATTATTTGGAAGTGTGCCCGTTATAACAAGTGTAAGTGTCCTGGAAGAGCTCATACTTTGGGGAATGAATTAGTGAAGAGCACTCATCACAACCACGTTCCTGATGCTGCAAGTGTAGAAGCAAAGAAAGATGTGACGTCCATGAAGAATATGGCTAGGAACATAGAACAATCTACTCAGGCCATTGTGGCTACTGTATCCGAGGAAATCTCCGTTACTTCGGCTATACAACTACCAACAGTATCTTCTATGAAGCGAATCATACAGAGAGTCAGCAACGTCCAAGAAGCTATTCCTTCCAACCCTAGAAACTTAGAAAAACTCGACTTTCCTGACGAATGTAAAGAGACCAGTAATGGAGAACCTTTTCTTCTGTTTGATAGTGGTCCAGGTAAACAAAGAATTCTTTTGTTTTTGACGGAACGCAATTTGGACTTTGTGCAACGATGCGACCATTGGTATGCCAACGGAACGTTTAAGACGACACCACTATTGTTTAATCAAATGTACACAATCCATGGAGTCCAGTACAGCAATGTAATCCTCACTGTGTACTCATTGCTACCAAACAAAACGGAGGATACGTACACCCGTCTTTTTCAAGAATTGAAAAGACTTCAACCAGGACTGCGACCACAAACTATCATGGTAAACTTTGAGAGAGCTGCTATTAACGTTTTCCACAGTGAACTCCCTGTAGCTAGGATACGTGGGTGCTTTTTTCATTTCCCCCAATGTATATGGAGGCATATCCAAGGGGCAGGTTTACAAGCTCAGTACAGGGAAAATGCTGATTTCGCTCTACACCTAAGACAACTGGCAGCACTTTCGTTCATCCCCGAAGAAGATGTCATTGGTGCATATGAAGACCTGACGGAGAGCAATTTCTATGTAACAAATGAAAATTTACTGTTGCCTATAACCAATTACTTTGAGGATACTTGGATAGGTCGTCTGGACAGAAGAGGACGAAGGAGAACACCGTTATTCCCATTGAATTTATGGAATTGTTACATGTTGGTTGAGGAAGATATACCAAGAACAAATAATGCGGTTGAAGGGTGCCATAACAGCTTTTCATCAATTCTCAGCGGTGCCCATCCGAACATATGGAAATTTAAAAGCGTTGAAGAAAGAAACTAGTTTAAATAGAATACGGATACAACACTACATTGCAGGAGTGACGCCACACAGAAGAGGCTGTATAAAGACTGCCCAGCGAATTAAAAATATTGTTGCGGAATATGCGAATAGGCATATTTTAGAGTATTTGCGCGGGGTTGCCTACAATTTTCAATTACAAGTGTTCATTTATATATTTTTAAATATTTGATGTATTTGTACGTGTTATCATTTTATACAATTAAATTTTTTAACAAGTTGAAATATAATAATTAACTGAGTCTTAGTCTAAATTCAAATTTCAGGTATTCATCGTCACATTCATCGCGCGTCCTAAAGACGCGCGTTTTTTTGTCGCCGCGTCCTTTTGTCGCGTGCGCCCAATTGTCGAATGTGCTTTTGTCCGCGTCCTTATGTCGCGATTCATTTTTTCCGCGTCCTTTTGTCGTATATTCTTTATATCCTAGACTCCAGCAATAATTTTGTATCCGTTAAAAGAAACTCGATCATGATTTAAAACGGTAAAATTTTACAAAGCGCTTTTGATCCGAATTCTGAATTGAATCCAAAACCATATAAAAAACTAGATGTTTGGATGCAATTTTTAATTAAATTTATATCTTGGGGGTGCTTTAGAATCCGACCAGGATTATATTTAAGTCTAGTTAAACCGAATTTGAATCGGATTTTCGTGATTTATTGCGTTCTTCTAAAAGCTAAAATTGCAATCCAAGTTTTGAATTAAATCTAAATAAGAACCAGATGTTTGAAACCATTTTAAAATGGAATTTATATCCTCAGCCAGCTTTAGACTCCGACAATAATTTTTTAACTGGGTCTAGTTAAAACGGATTCGAACCGGAATCTCAGGACCATACCTTCCTCTTAAAGCTAAGATTATGAAGCTATTTTTGTCGAAATTTTTAATTAAACCCAAATCCATACAAGAGACTACAGATGTTCGGATGCAATTTCGATTTAAATTTATGTCTTAAGCCTGCGTTATAATCTCTCAATAATTTCGTATCCAGATCTAGTTCAAACGGACCCAATCCATATTTTCATGATTTAATACATTTCTCTTATAGCGAAGGGTTTTCGCTGAATATGCGATGGGACGCAGCATATTTGTTAATTGGAGTGGAAACCAAAAGCTTGTTATTGCTGTTATGGTTTACATTTCAGGAAAATTGAGGGAATTTCCTAATACCGTACAAAACGGATTGAAAATTAAATTTTCCTGTTTTTTTGTAATTTTTAATGTTAGAGTTGTTAGGGCGAAGGCGTAGTTAAACTCTGAAAGTGCACCATGTGCAACGTTCTCGCATTTTTCAGTTATTCGTTTAATTTAAGTCTTTTAAGCAGAAAGCTTTGTTGTTACGTTTTGCTTTTCAATCATTCTTCCTTAAATTTACTTCAGATCTCTTAGCAAACGTAGACATTCCTTAACAAACTAGGTTAGCCTAAATTCGAAAATTAGAACATCTTCCAAACCACTTTTCACATTCCCATTAGATCCATATCAAACTAACTCCTTAACTAAACCGTCATATCAGAATTGCAAACAAAGCGGTAATTATAATTAAAGACAGATCAACCTTTCAAATACTCACACGAGAACTTATTTAATCGAACGCATCTGCAAATTCCAATTTTGTGCTAATTGGACTGCACTCCCAAGTCGAAGCTGCAGACGGGGCTTCGAAGGTTTCTCCTAAACTAATTACAGACATGCCTAACTTAATCAGCCTTGTCTAAGCCTGAGGTGTAGGGTATTTTAATTTTAAATCGCTCTAAAGCAGCCCGTATGGCGTCCTTTTCCGCGGGGGAGGCCCCGAAGGAGCGCGAGAAAGACGTCTGAGGGTGCAGAAGCTAAGCTCGGCGGGTTAGCTGTTTATTTAATAAGTAAATATTCTAGATGAGGCGGGTTTGCAAGATCAAGGATGCGGATATAGTGGAGAGATTAGCATTTTCCGGGTTAACGGTGAAGAAAGATTAGGAAAAAGACAATGGGGCTGTTAATATTTCGAGGGGTTTGTAATTTTGCTAAGCTTGTTGAGGATTTTGTATTTAGAACGTTTTCAGGAGCTTTCGGGCAAAATAGGGCAGTGCTGCTCTAAGTCTCAGACTTGTAGTACCGTCGTCTTAACAACCAGAAATTGGGGTTGCCGACGTTTCGTCTCCGGTTCCACGAGACATCTTCACAGCGTCAATTGTATTTCGTATTTGAATCTGTTACACAACATCAATAATTGGGTTCCAGGTCTAAAAGAGAAAGCAGTCCTGAAGCTATTCCGTGGAGTCGGATACGAAACGTCGGTAATTCTATTTTCGATTAGTGCACGTCGTTAACCTGGGAGCTAACAAGCTTGTGTCCTTTAATTAAAAAATCTGCCCGAAAATGGGATTGCCTACGTTGCGTCTTCGGTTTCTTGACACATCTTCAGGAATACTTTCCTCAACTTCCTTCAGTTATGTTTTTTACCTCGGTCTGGAACACAATATTAATTGTGTTCTGGAGTCAGACACAAGTGCAGGCTTGAAAATGTTATGTGCAATTGAAACCGATACGTCAGAAAACCTATTTTCAATAAAATACGTCGCCAAATTGAAAACCATGCAGCTATATGGGGACTAATTTAAGCAACGCAACTCCCAAACGGATAATCCGATTTGAATGAAGTTTGCAATTTGGGGGTGTACCAATAATTCAGCGACAAATTAAGCTTCTAGAAAATAGAGTTTACGTGCTTTATTGTAATATGTCTATAGAGACACAATGTTACTGTGCACTATTATTTTGAAAAAGTTAAATACTATGAAGTGAAAAATATTTTTCGCTTTTGGTAATTCTCAAAATATTGTTTAAAAAATGACCACGCGATGTTTTTTTTTAAATATTGTAAGTTTATAGAACTGAAAATGTGCTACAATTGTTAATTTCTCTGTTCACAAAAACAATGCTCAAAAACTAGTCACACCATTTTTATTTTCTCATACCTTCGGTATAGAGAAGCGCTGATTTCATGAAAATTTTCGAAATTAGATTTTAACGGAAATACACGTTTTGGGGCTTAAGGAACCCAAAATAGTAGTTTTAAAAAAAGTCTGTCTGTGTGTAGGTGTGTGACGCTTTTACATGCGAAAGTGTGTGAGTGGATGTGTAGGTGGCGCCTCTACAGGCTATAGCACTGGACCGATTTTGATGAAATTTTAAATTAAGAGGTATATTAAAAATTGTAATTCTAGTTAAGCTTTTCAAAAAAAATCCAATACCGCAAACGGAAGTTAGACATTTTTTTTATAGCGTTTTATCTAAACCAAAATTTTAAATATTAGAACACGGAATCTGAGAGAAGAACTAAAGGCTAATCGAAAACTTTTTTACCAAACTCTCTAGCTTTAAAATGGCGGTCGCTACAGCTTTTTGAAAATTCCTACTTTAACATCCATTTACTCAAAACGTAGTTGTCTGATCGGGATCAGCAATTACTTATTTGAGAGCCCTTCCTAGGTAGTATACGATGAAATAAAATTCGCAATGGCGCTGCTTCAAACTTTTAAAAATTTTCAAAAAAGTATTTCTCGAAAACTGTCCACACGATTTTTTTAAACTTTCTGGGCCGATAGAGCTTGCCTTGAACTACAAACTTATTTTTTACTTATCTCCCAAATTTTACTCTGACGCCTTCCAGGAATGTTTGAAAAATTTGAAATTTACGCCAATCGTTTTAAACTTTTATCAGTTCGATAGACTATTTAAAGTACTTTATTAGGATTTGCTAAAAATTTTAAAATTATTTTACAAATTAAGAAAGAAGACGATACCTTTTAATATCAACAACGCGTTTTCTCGTATCTACGTGATTTTAACTACGCCAATCAGTTAGCTCTGGTTAAAAAATATATTTTTTATTCTTTGCATATTTTTGATAACTTCCCAAATAAAGCTAATATAGCCATTTCTGTCCGACATCCGAAGCGGAATTTGCAATCCGCCGATAGGCGGGTACAGAAACCAATTGAACAGGCTATAAAAAATTCAAATTCCCGCTGCTTATTTTCTTAGAAATCTAATACTCGCTGAATTGTATTACGTTATAATTATTAAAAGTTATACTTTTGCAAATACAGCAACGGCAACTATTAGTATCTAGTATTGGCTGCAATTTGATTTTTTTAAGCTTTAATTTTACTGTGGCGCTTTCTATGAATTTAGATGGATGGAATGGAAGGTTATAATTATAAAATTTACACTTTTACAAAGTTTTAGTATGGGAAAGTCTATTCGAAGTCCACACTTCAGCTTTTTTAATGTTGTGCAGGATCATGGAGCCACCTAAGGATGGGCTATAATGTAGTTCGTGCTCCAGTCCGCTAACTTCTCTTTGACGCCCTTTATGAATTTTTGAAAATCACACTATTATGCATAAATTGAAAAGGGGTGGGTGATAAAAATTTCTGTTTAGGCTCAACTGTTCATGAGTAATAGTAAAATAAGAGTTTCAACTATGTTGGTTTTTAAATACAATAAGAGGGGCAAAGCAGTAGGGTGTATAGAGGGATCCGAGCACCACTAGGGCTGCCAACCTAAATCGGTTGCTAAAAATCTTTTAAATTATTACCAACCTAAATCTGGTGACAGAAATTCTCTAGAACCGGTCATTTTTAGAAACAGACCAGTTTAAAATTATTATTTAATATTATATTACTGTATATAATCCGAGCGCCACCAAAGCTGCCAATCTAAATCTGGTGACAAAAATTCCCCTTGAACCGGTTAATTTTAGAAACAGGCCAGTTTAAAATTATTATATAGTATTGTATTATTATATATAATCCGAGCCTTACCAGGGCTGCCAACTTAAATTTGATGACAAATAAATTCTCCTAGACTATTACCAACCTAAATCTGGTGACAAAAATTCCCCTTGAACCGGTTCATTTTAGAAACAGGCCAGTTTAAAATTATTATATAGTATTGTATTATTATATATAATCCGAGCCTTACCAGGGCTGCCAACTTAAATTTGATGACAAATAAATTCTCCTAGACTATTACCAACCTAAATTTGGTGACTAAAATTGTTCGGGAACCGGTTAATTTTAGAAACAAACCAATTTAAAATTATTAAATAATATTATATTATTACACATAATCCAAGTGCCACCAAAGCTGCCAATGTAAATCTGGTGACTAATAAATTCCTCTATTATTACCAACCTAAATCTGGTGACAAAAATTCCCCTTGAACCGGTTAATTTTAGAAACAGACCAGTTTAAAATTATTATATAGTATTGTATTATTATATATAATCCGCGCCTTACCAGGGCTGCCAACTTAAATTTGATGACAAATAAATTCTCCTAGACTATTACCAACCTAAATTTGGTGACTAAAATTCTTCGGGAACCGGTTAATTTTATAAACAAACCAATTTAAAATTATTAAATAATATATTATTATACATAATCCGAGTGCCACCAAAGCTGCCAATGTAAATCTGGTGACTAATAGATTCCTCTATTATTACCAACCTAAATCTGGTGACAAAAATTCCCCTTCAACCGCTTAATTTTAGAAACAGACCAGTTTAAACTTATTATATATTATTGTATTATTATATATAATCCGAGCCTTATCAGGGCTGCCAACTTAAATTTGATTACAAATAAATTCTCCTTGACTATTACCAACCTAAATTTGGCGACTAAAATTCTTCGGGAACCGGTTAATTTTAGAAACAAACCAATTTAAAATTATTACATAATATTATATTATTATACATAATCCGAGTGCTACCAAAGCTGCCAATGTAAATCTGGTGACTAATAAATTCCTCTATTATTACCAACCTAAATCTGGTGACAAAAATTTCCCATGAACCGGTTAATTTTAAAACAAACCAATTTAAAATTATTACATAATATTATATTATTATACATAATCCGAGTGCTACCAAAGCTGCCAATGTAAATCTGGTGACTAATAAATTCCTCTATTATTACCAACCTAAATCAGGTGACAAAAATTCCCCTTGAACCGGTTAATTTTAGAACAAACCAATTTAAAATTATTACATAATATTATATTATTATACATAATCCGAGTGCTACCAAAGCTGCCAATGTAAATCTGGTGACTAATAAATTCCTCTATTATTACCAACCTAAATCAGGTGACAAAAATTCCCCTCGAACCGGTTAATTTTAGAACAAACCAATTTAAAATTATTACATAATATTATATTATTATACATAATCCGAGTGCTACCAAAGCTGCCATTGTAAATCTGGTGATTAATAAATTCCTCTATTATTACCAACCTAAATCTGGTGACAAAAATTTCCCATGAACCGGTTAATTTTAAAACAAACCAATTTAAAATTATTACATAATATTATATTATTATACATAATCCGAGTGCTACCAAAGCTGCCAATGTAAATCTGGTGACTAATAAATTCCTCTATTATTACCAACCTAAATCAGGTGACAAAAATTCCCCTTGAACCGGTTAATTTTAGAACAAACCAATTTAAAATTATTACATAATATTATATTATTATACATAATCCGAGTGCTACCAAAGCTGCCAATGTAAATCTGGTGACTAATAAATTCCTCTATTATTACCAACCTAAATCTGGTGACAAAAATTCCCCTTGAACCGGTTAATTTTAGAACAAACCAATTTAAAATTATTACATAATATTATATTATTATACATAATCCGAGTGCTACCAAAGCTGCCATTGTAAATCTGGTGATTAATAAATTCCTCTATTATTACCAACCTAAATCTGGTGACAAAAATTCCCCTTGAACCGGTTAATTTTAGAACAAACCAATTTAAAATTATTACATAATATTATATTATTATACATAATCCGAGTGCTACCAAAGCTGCCATTGTAAATCTGGTGACTAATAAATTACTCTATTATTACCAACCTAAATCAGGTGACAAAAATTCCCCTTGAACCGGTTAATTTTAGAACAAACCAATTTAAAATTATTACATAATATTATATTATTATACATAATCCGAGTGCTACCAAAGCTGCCAATGTAAATCTGGTGACTAATAAATTCCTCTATTATTACCAACCTAAATCTGGTGACAAAAATTCCCCTCGAACCGGTTAATTTTAGAACAAACCAATTTAAAATTATTACATAATATTATATTATTATACATAATCCGAGTGCTACCAAAGCTGCCATTGTAAATCTGGTGATTAATAAATTCCTCTATTATTACCAACCTAAATCTGGTGACAAAAATTTCCCATGAACCGGTTAATTTTAAAACAAACCAATTTAAAATTATTACATAATATTATATTATTATACATAATCCGAGTGCTACCAAAGCTGCCAATGTAAATCTGGTGACTAATAAATTCCTCTATTATTACCAACCTAAATCTGGTGACAAAAATTCCCCTTGAACCGGTTAATTTTAGAACAAACCAATTTAAAATTATTACATAATATTATATTATTATACATAATCCGAGTGCTACCAAAGCTGCCAATATAAATCTGGTGACTAATAAATTCCTCTATTATTACCAACCTAAATCTGGTGACAAAAATTCCCCTTGAACCGGTTAATTTTAGAACAAGCCAATTTAAAATTATTACATAATATTATATTATTATGCATAATCCGAGTGCTACCAAAGCTGCCATTGTAAATCTGGTGATTAATAAATTCCTCTATTATTACCAACCTAAATCTGGTGACAAAAATTCCCCTTGAACCGGTTAATTTTAGAACAAACCAATTTAAAATTATTACATAATATTATATTATTATACATAATCCGACTGCTACCACAGCTGCCAATGTAAATCTGGTGACTAATAAATTCCCCTTGGACCGGTTAATTTAGAAACAGACCAGTTTTAAATTATTATATAATATTGCATTATTATATATAATCCGAGCGTTACCAGAGCTGCCAACTTAAATTTGATGACAAATAAATTCTCCTTGACTATTACCAACCTAAATTTTGTGACTAAAATTCTTCGGGAAGCGGTTAATTTTAGAAACAAACCAATTTAAAATTATTACATAATATTATATTATTACACATAATCCAAGTGCCACCAAAGCTGCCAATGTAAATCTGGTGACTAATAAATTCCTCTATTATTACCAACCTAAATCTGGTGACAAGAATTCCCCTTGATCCGGTTAATTTTAGAAACAGACCAGTTTAAAATTATTACATAATATTGTATTATTATATATAATCTGAGCCTTACCAGGGCTGCCAACTTAAATTTGATGACAAATAAATTCTCCTTGACTATTACCAACCTAAATTTGGTGACTAAAATTCTTCGGGAAGCGGTTAATTTTAGAAACAAACCAATTTAAAATTATTACATAATATTATATTATTATACATAATCCGAGTGCCACCAAAGCTGCCAATGTAAATCTGGTGACTAATAAATTCCTCTATTATTACCAACCTAAATCTGGTGACAAGAATTCCCCTTGAACCGGTTAATATTAGAAACAGACCAGTTTAAAATTATTATATAATATTGTATTATTATATATAATCCGAGCGTTACCAGAGCTGCCAACTTAAATTTGATGGCAAATAAATTCTCCTTGACTATTACCAACCTAAATTTTGTGACTAAAATTCTTCGGGAAGCGGTTAATTTTAGAAACAAACCAATTTAAAATTATTACATAATATTATATTATTACACATAATCCAAGTGCCACCAAAGCTGCCAATGTAAATCTGGTGACTAATAAATTCCTCTATTATTACCAACCTAAATCTGGTGACAAGAATTCCCCTTGATCCGGTTAATTTTAGAAACAGACCAGTTTAAAATTATTATATAATATTGTATTATTATATATAATCTGAGCCTTACCAGGGCTGCCAACTTAAATTTGATGACAAATAAATTCTCCTTGACTATTACCAACCTAAATTTGGTGACTAAAATTCTTCGGGAAGCGGTTAATTTTAGAAACAAACCAATTTAAAATTATTACATAATATTATATTATTACACATAATCCAAGTGCCACCAAAGCTGCCAATGTAAATCTGGTGACTAATAAATTCCTCTATTATTACCAACCTAAATCTGGTGACAAGAATTCCCCTTGATCCGGTTAATTTTAGAAACAGACCAGTTTAACATTATTATATAATATTGTATTATTATATATAATCTGAGCCTTACCAGGGCTGCCAACTTAAATTTGATGACAAATAAATTCTCCTTGACTATTACCAACCTAAATTTGGTGACTAAAATTCTTCGGGAAGCGGTTAATTTTAGAAACAAACCAATTTAAAATTATTACATAATATTATATTATTATACATAATCCGAGTGCCACCAAAGCTGCCAATGTAAATCTGGTGACTAATAAATTCCTCTATTATTACCAACCTAAATCTGGTGACAAGAATTCCCCTTGAACCGGTTAATATTAGAAACAGACCAGTTTAAAATTATTATATAATATTGTATTATTATATATAATCCGAGCGTTACCAGAGCTGCCAACTTAAATTTGATGACAAATAAATTCTCCTTGACTATTACCAACCTAAATTTGGTGACTAAAATTCTTCGGGAAGCGGTTAATTTTAGAAACAAACCAATTTAAAATTATTACATAATATTATATTATTATACATAATCCGAGTGCCACCAAAGCTGCCAATGTAAATCTGGTGACTAATAAATTCCTCTATTATTACCAACCTAAATCTGGTGACAAGAATTCCCCTTGATCCGGTTAATTTTAGAAACAGACCAGTTTAAAATTATTATATAATATTGTATTATTATATATAATCTGAGCCTTACCAGGGCTGCCAACTTAAATTTGATGACAAATAAATTCTCCTTGACTATTACCAACCTAAATTTGGTGACTAAAATTCTTCGGGAAGCGGTTAATTATAGAAACAAACCAATTTAAAATTATTACATAATATTATATTATTACACATAATCCAAGTGCCACCAAAGCTGCCAATGTAAATCTGGTGACTAATAAATTCCTCTATTATTACCAACCTAAATCTGGTGACAAGAATTCCCCTTGATCCGGTTAATTTTAGAAACAGACCAGTTTAAAATTATTATATAATATTGTATTATTATATATAATCTGAGCCTTACCAGGGCTGCCAACTTAAATTTGATGACAAATAAATTCTCCTTGACTATTACCAACCTAAATTTGGTGACTAAAATTCTTCGGGAACCGGTTAATTTTAGAAACAAACCAATTTAAAATTATTACATAATATTATATTATTATACATAATCCGAGTGCCACCAAAGCTGCCAATGTAAATCTGGTGACTAATAAATTCCTCTATTATTACCAACCTAAACCTGGTGACAAAAATTCCCCTTGAACCGGTTAATTTTAGAACAAACCAATTTAAAATTATTACATAATATTATATTATTATACATAATCAGAGTGCTACCAAAGCTGCCAATGTAAATCTGGTGACTAATAAATTCCTCTATTATTACCAACCTAAATCTGGTGACAAAAATTCCCCTTGAACCGGTTAATTTTAGAACAAACCAATTTAAAATTATTACATAATATTATATTATTATACATAATCCGAGTGCTACCAAAGCTGCCAATGTAAATCTGGTGACTAATAAATTCCTCTATTATTACCAACCTAAATCTGGTGACAAAAATTTCCCTTGAACCGGTTAATTTTCGAACAAACCAATTTAAAAGTATTACATAATATTATATTATTATACATAATCCGAGTGCTACCAAAGCTGCCAATGTAAATCTGGTGACTAATAAATTCCTCTATTATTAGCAACCTAAATCTGGTGACAAAAATTCCCCTTGAACCGATTAATTTTAGAAACAGGCCAGCTTAAAATTATTATATAATATTGTATTATTATATATAACCTGAGCCTTACCAGGGCTGCCAACTTAAATTTGATGACAAATAAATTCCCCCAGACTATTACCAACCTAAATTCGGTGACAAAAGTTCCCCTGGAACCGGTTAACTTCAGAAACAGACCAATATTAAATTATTATATAATATTATATTATTATATATAATCCGAGCGCCACCAAAGCTGCCAATCTAAATCTAGTGACAGTTAAATTCTCCTAGATTATTACCAACCTACATCTAGCGACATAGAATTTCCCTGGAACAGGTTATTTTTAGTAACAGATCGTATTAAAATTATTTTAGAGCGGTTATTTTTTTTAAATAGACCGCTTGATTTCTTATCCTCTATTCGCCTATACACTTTACTCAAAGTATAACTGTAAGTTAGTTGGGCTGTACTTGGCGCATTAGCATTTTGGTACATTCTCATTACCGAAGCAATCCCAGAGGAGGAAAATGTAAATAATTAGATGTAATCGCTACTTTTGATTTTACGTACTTACGTTATTTTTCATTAGCTTTAACTGTAGATACGGCTAATATTTAATTGTAACAATAATATTAGCTAATAGTACAAGGTTTACAAATTTCATTAAAGATGATATTTTAAAAGGGCAGAAAAGAACCGGAAATAATGAGCAAGAATGGACATTAAAACACTAGAACTCTACTTACTAGAGCCCGTATTATCACAGGACTATTGAAGTGAAACTACTTTACCGGCGGGTGCAACATGCGATCGTAACGTAACGTAACGTAACAAAATGTAACGTTTCGTTACAGTGCGGTGTCAACATTATACAGTTATCCGATTTGCATAAAAAATGACATTCGAGGGATTTTGGGGCTCCGAGTGACAACTCGCTATGAAGTTTTGCTTTCCGTGCTCGGCATATACTTTTATTTATATGTAGCACTTTCTAGCGTTAGAAAAGTTTCATATGTCAAAATTAAAATTAAAAAGAGTAATAAACACGAGAAGTGTAGGTACACTATTTACATAAAATATTGCATGGTTTATTGAAATAACAAAATTATAATTTCAATACATTTATTTAAATAACTATCTGATGATTTTCGCTGGGTAGAGATTTTACTCCAAAAGAATAAACATTAACGTCGTTAGTTAGTAGTTACACATATTAAGTTTAGTATTTATTTCATGAACGCTGACTATTTGCCAATTTGAGTCTATATAATATTGCTAGAAGCATAAATTACATGTCTTGCAAATCTTAGCTTATTTATTATTTAAAAAGTTACCAAATGAAGCGTGAGACGTATCCCACGGGTTCTGCTAGTTTACTGCTTCGTCCCGAATCGAATCAGAAATTCAAAGATTAAAGGCAAATTAATAAGACTTAGTCAAGACTCTTGGTCTTGAAAGACTTGGTCTGGTTCTTGATCTGTTACAGCAAGTATATTCTTGGTCTTGTCTTTATTTTCAAGGCAAAACCAGGAAATATAGATATCTTATTTAAGAATAAGGAAAATCATCCCTTTTATTGAAACAACATTGCCAAAGCCATGCAAAATAAAATGATAATAGTAGCTCTGGGAAAATATCACGAAATAAACGTTTCGTTTAGTAATAACATTATGACCGACAAATAATAACGGAAAAGCTGATTACACAATTATTGTAGTAAAATGTTGCTTTTGTTCCTTGCAGGTAGTTGTTAGCATGTTTATATAAAACAATTTTAGGTCGCGGTTGGCATGACTGAAATCACCGCACGGAACAGTCATCAATTTTCGATATAGAGTTACACTGATAAAATTTACAAAAAACATTTGCTAGTTAAGTAATGGCGTTCAGTGTAAAAAGTGTGTTTCACCCGTGGTCTTGTAGATTAACATCGACTTGGTGTCTGTTTATTTGCTTTAATAAATTGTTAAATACCTTACTCAATCCACTTAAACAAAACACAGAAAATAAATGTTTGTAACAGTTTAAGCAGCGGGCTTATGCGAGGAAGGTCTCGTGGCGGTTGCCCGACAGCTATTTGTCTAAATTAATTATTTTTTATTACTATATTTTGCTTACCTAAATATGCAGTAACAAATTTACTTCTTTCATTGGGAGGAATCCATCGAGCTGTCAGGGTATGCATAGCTGGCCACGCGAAACCCTGAAAATAGTTTGAAAAACTAACTTTCAATACGATTTATTTACCCTAATTAACATTTTTTAATTTTTTTAGTTATTTTATTTTATACTTACAGCAACAATTCCTTGCAAACATCTCACAAGTATCAGATACTCATAGCCCATATAAGACGCCGTAGGTATAATAAAACAGAACAAAACCCCAGCAAAATTAGACAACCCGAAAACCAACTTGGTTCCATATTTATTAGCCAAAAGTCCTCCGGGAATTTGCGTGGTCCAATGTAACCAAAAGAAAGCCCCCAAAATTAATCCTTGTTCGTATTCATTCCACTCGAACTCTTCTGTATTTTTCTTAACTTTTTTGACTGCTGTGGAAGCGTTTTGACCATCCGTGGAAAAATTCCCAGTATCCAAAAATTTCGCTAATAATATCTAAAATTAAAATTAAACTTTATTTAAATTGATCGCTCAGAGAAGATCCCGATTGAATCGGAATCAAATTGAACCCGGATTGGAACAAAATCGAATTCAAGTTGGATCCGAATCATGTCAGAATAAGACCAAGATCGGATCAGATTGTGGTTAAATGAAGATCGGTACAAAATCAATTTAAGATTGAATTGGAATCGGATTAAAATCCGATTTGAATCGAATCAAATTCAACTTACAGTAGTACTTACTACAGATGTTTGATTTTCATTGGGTTGCGTTGCAATGCACTCACTGGTAAGACTCTCGTTATTTTTGGGGCTGGTTTTCACCATAGATACGATTCCAATATTTAAATTAATGCGGATCATGTAATTGACAGCAAATCCGGTAAAGACAAGATACCAAAGCACAGTCCTGGTTGTCATACATTCTTTCTGATCTGAAAACGAACGGGGTACCATTAATATTGTCAGATTTGCCACTACGGGATATTTTTCATGGTTCAGGGTCTTTACAGATATGACTTGGTGCGATCCAATTAATTTATTTAGAGCAGTGCTTGCGGTTGACAGAGTGATTTATTTAGTAGTGGTATTAAATTTTTAACTAGATAAGGAACAACGAGCGATAAATAATGTTTTTAATTTCAAAAGCTTTACCTCAGAGCGGCTACTAGTTGTTTTTGCAAGTTATGTTATCATCGGTCTATTTATCATTTCCAGCTACAATTTAATTATATGTTTTAACTGCAATCGAGAGAACTTTGTTGTTATTAATTTTATTCTCTAATAATAGATTGATCTTGAAAGGCTTATCGGTATTATGAAGAGGTTTTCATTTAATATTCATGACTACGAGTTAGATTTAAACTATTTTGATAGTTTGAAATATTGAATGTGTCACTACGTTGTGAGAAAAATAAATTGGTAATCATAGCTCAATATTGACTTTACAATTAACATTAATCTTTGTGTAAATAAACACAAGTTTAGGATAAGATCCTTCGAGAAAAATTGATAATTTTTTATATAAACAGACGAATGTCAAGTACATTCTGGATTCTTGTATTGATTAGTAACAAAACTAACACATTTTTGTTGCCAATTTTTAAAACGTTTTTATTACTTTCTCATGCTTTCAGTATTGTAATGCTGAGAAAATTGGTTTTGGACGGAAATATATGTTTCAGAATTTTAAGAACGCAAAAATGTGGGTTTTAAAACATATCTGTCTGTATTTGTGTGTTTGACGATTAAAATTTAATAAAAATTCGAGGCATAAGAAACAAAATTGGTGGTAATTTTTTTTAATAATCTGGAACCAAAAACGAAAGTTAGATATTTTATGCTGGTATCATTTTTTCAAATAGACGGATAAAATGTAAACAGAAATGAAGAAAAAGAAAAATAAAAAGAAAAAGAAAAAGAAAAAGAAAAAGAAAAAGAAAAAGAAAAAGAAAAACAAAAACAAAAAAAAAACAAGAAGAAAAACAAAAATAAAAAGAAAAAGAAAAAGAAAAAGAAAAAGAAAAAGAAAAAGAAACAGAAACAGAAACAGAAAGAGAAAAAGAAAAAGAAAAAGAAAAAGAAAAAGAAAAAGAAAAAGAATGATTTTAAAACCAATAAAACAGAAACGTAAGAATTATTTAAGTTACGAAACTTTTAAAAGAAGTTTTGGAAAAATGGCCACCTTTTTTTTAATTTGGTTTACTTACACAACTATATTGGTTTTTAATTTGAATGCCTTAATTTACCTGTTACGTCTCTTATAAATTTTTGGTAGTTTAGAAACTAATGTTTATTAATTTGTAAACGAAAACCCTTAAAACATCAGTGATAGTAGAAAAGATTCTACTTTAGTTTTTATGCTGTTATAGTTAGCAGGGTTAATCTTCCCCTGTAGTAGTAGTAGTAGTAGTGTTTATTGACGATAAACCAACAGGTGTAGTCAAATATTACATAAAAACACATAAAGTCATCATAACAACAAAAATTAAGGATACAAAAATTTACATATAAAAAATATAGTAGTACCTACAGATTGTATATCTTACAGTAGTGTGTGTGTTAAAATTAAATATTGTAAAGTAATCAATATTCAAAATAAAGTAATTTACAATTGACTTGGAACATTTGGAATTTTATTTTTGTCAGTAAAAAAGTCATGTAAGCTATAATATGCTTTAGATAAGAGGTGTGAGTGTAAGGCTTTACGAAATTTTGAGTTATTTGAAATATTTTTTATATGAAGCGGAAGGGCGTTGAAGATTTTTTTACTGATATAAAGTAGAGAGTTTTTTATTAGCTGTGTGTTAGGTTGAGGCAGATAGATATTGGTTACACTAGTTCTTGTATTAAAAATGGGGGAGGGGCTTGATAACATAGTAGATTTATACTTGTGGATTAAGCAAGCCGTTTCCAATATGTACAGAGATGTTACAGTTAAAATTTTATTACTGATAAAGAGAGGTTTGCAAGAATCTCTTATTCCTGCTTTGCACATATATCTTATTGACCTCTTTTGTGCAACAAAAATAGAATGAAGGTTTTCTTGTGACGCAGCACCCCAAAAAGCGATGCCGTAGCGTAAATGTGATTCAATCAGTGCAAAATAAGCTTGTCGTGCTGTTTGGTAGCCCAATTCATAAGAAATGGTACGAATTGCAAAACAATTTTCGGATAACTTACTTAAGAGTGTAGTAATGTGGTTAGTCCATTTTAATGTATTGTTGATATATAAGCCTAAGAATTTGACTGTATTGTTTTCCAGTATCACTGAGTTGTTAAGAGTAATAGGATTTATAGATCCGTTGAAAGTTATAATATTTGTTTTTTGCGTATTTAAACACAGATAGTTGGAATTGAACCATTCATTTATTTTTATAATATCGCGTTGTATTTTATTGTTTAATAAGTTTGGATCCGAATCCGACCATAATATACATGTATCGTCAGCGAATACCGTAAAAGTGCCACTGATGTTTAGTTGGAAGATGTCGTTGATGTATATAAGAAATAATATGGGTCCAAGGACAGACCCTTGGGGTACGCCACATGTGATAGAGGAGGAAGGGGATATTTTATCTGAAACTTTAACTAATTGTTTTCTATTATTAAGATACGTTTTGAACCAGTTTAACGTTATGCCTCGGAAACCATAAAGTTCTAGTTTTTGTAGTAAAATGGCGTGGTTTACACAATCAAAAGCCTTCGAAATATCACAAAATATCACAGAAGCTATTTTTTTATTATTAATGTTATAATAAATTTCATGCAAAAGGTTAAATATGGCATCGGTAGTATTTTGTTTACTTTGAAAACCAAATTGAAATTTAGAGAGAATTTCGAATCTATCCAAGTACCCAACCAGTCTAACTTTTACTATTTTTTCGATGATTTTTGATAAGGTAGGTAAAAGGGCTATCGGTCTATAATTAGAGGGGTCCTGTCTATCGCCACCTTTGTAGATGGGAACAATTACTGAAGTTTTTAGCACTGTTAGCCTGTTTAGCCTGTTTTTTGACAATTTGTTTTCTAGTTTTTGGTAATTTTTACTCTTAAGAAATATTTTCAGAAGAAATACCAAAACTGATATTTTGTGTGAAGGAATTTTAAAAATGTTTAGCTCTTAACTGAACTATAGCCGGCATAACCGATTTAGCGATTATTAATCTGAATTAAATTGTAACGAGCGATTAGCTATCGCACACGATCATGTCAGGGATAAAATACCAATCTTAAGTAGAAACTGTTGGGACTAGAATTTTAAACCAATTGTTTTTAAAAATATAAAACGTGCAAATTTTTGAAGTATAATTAGGCCCAGGCAAAATGTGCTTTACCCGCTTTTAAGTTAACCAAGGGCTTAAAAGTTATAAGGGCTGAATACATCCCTGCAAAAATCTGATAAAAACCCTGCCAGATTTACCTTAATTTTTAATTAACAACTAATTTTCGTTTCATTTACAAACTGCAGAAACATTTTAATAGTTTTTACTGAAATCGTTCAAAATTTAAATATCTTAAGTACGTTCCTGTATTGTTTAAATTACTATTTAATTATAGATATCTGTTATTATCATTTTTTGAATATGAAAATTTGAATTTAGTAAATCCAAAACTAAAATCATGTTTCTAAATCTGTATGTTAGGGGAATCCTCCAAAAATTTTGCCACTACAGGTTCCTTATAGAATGAAAATTTTGTTGATCATTTCTTGATTTGCTGCAAAAATTGATTCAAATAATCTACTTAAATCGTTACGACTGTTTAGTTTATTTCAAATTCAAATTATTAAAAGAGGTGGCCTAAATTTTACATTTTTGAAATGTTTTCAGCTGATAAAACCGCCAGATTTAATTGCAATTACTTCTACTTTTTGTATGTTTATTATGTATGTGTATTAATATCTCGAACAAACACCAATATCAGATAAACAAACAGAACTTTACTCGCATGTGTTGTTAACCACGTGAATTCACAGCCAGAGCTGGGCAGTAATTAATTACTTAGTAATTATATTACTTTCTTTGGAATTCTCTTGAATGAATTATTTTCTAAAAAACGGTAATTCTAATTGGTAATTGCAATTTTTGTTCAAAAGTACTTGACAATTACCTTTCTGAAAGTAATTAATTGCTACATTCAATTACTCAATTATTTTTGAGTAATTATATTACTCTAAATTAATTAAGTTACTTTACAAGTAGTTGAATTACTTGTGGAAAATAGGTATCAACGATATTATTAAAGCACCAAGAACCTGTCGGAACCACGAGAATATGAAACGGAAGTGAGGTCGATTATATGCAAACTGAAGCGATCAATGTTCAGTTGTGCTACCTCAGCCACATAACTACAAACGAGTGTATTTTGTTGCTTTGCTTATATACCAAGCCTAAGAACAGCACATATAGTAGGAGATATGATTTGTAATATATTTTATTAAAGTTTAAATTACTTTTGAATAATATTTTTTTTCTACAAAACCAAAAAAAAAATCATTTTCATATTAAATATTGACATTTGAAACATTAATAACAATCGATAACGTTCAATGTAAATTGTAAAAAAAGGTAAAAGTCGCTTCCTTCATAATCAAATTTTTTGCTGCGTAAAACTAGATCATCCCGACATATTCTTGTTAGGTACGTTATTTGATATACAAAATGGCTATTTATAACCATTTAGATCGATACCAAACTCTTTTATTAATAAAACAATGCTCAGATCGCCAATTTTTAAATTAAACTTTTTTTTAGCACAGATAACGTAATATCTCGAGAGGTACTTGCAATATCTACTTGGTTTTATTTGTTTAAAGGCAGATGCGTGAGCTACGTCTATGATCTCATATTAATTTCTGATGTGCCGAAAACAATTACGAATATGATTTTTTACTTTTTTTTCGACTTTTTACTAAGCGAAAAACGTTTTTATTTGTAAATTTTAACATGTACATGCACGAAAAAAATAAAAAATAAAACTTAAGGAATATTTTAAAGCAAAGAATGTATATTATATGGCCTTGATTTTGATGGTCTGAATTTTTAATTAAAACGCTGCGACGCACACATTTACTATGCATCTACATATCTGGTGGCACGCTTTTATAGAAATTTTTGCAGTCAACTAACTATAACATGCCATAACCGTTTTCGTTTTCTGTTAAATCATGGAATTCAGAAAACACTTTCAGTGGGAACACTTTAAGAAGTTACACTTAATCTTGAGTACTCGGCACACATTTCTTTTTTTACTTTAAATTTCATTACTCTCCAACTGTCTTCTATTACCTGTACAATTTCTTTATTCTAATTACTTTCAAATTCTTAATAAAATCACCACTGAATATAAATAATTATTTTAAATTTCCTTCTACAAGGTTAATTTTAAATTTTACCAATAGTTCTTCCAGACGGTCAGGGTGCGCAATGGATAATGGCTTAAGTTCATTGTCATTGAGATTGCGTTCTATATGTATCTCTTCTATATACTAAAAGCCGATCTTCGACTTGACTTAGATTTCTATTCGGCTGCCTCAGCCTCACCTCAGCTGTCGTCGGGAGATTCAGAGCGGCGCGGAACATGCTGCCGTGCTCATTTTATTAAATACATTTACTAATAATTTTATTAGGAGAAAAGCGTATGGCGTAGTCCACTGGTTCAGCTTTTACATGTTGTCTAGAATAATCAGTCACGTGTGATAAGATTGCAAAGAGGCAAATATTTGATGATGTAGGCACTACGCGCGGGCATAGAAGGCGGCAGCTCCCAGTGCAACATTTAGGAAAGGCGCACCCTAATTATGAATCATGCACATTTTATTTATACAAATTGATAATTAAACTAAAGCAAGTGTTTGTTTCTTATACACGGCGATCAGTGGCAACTCCCCTTATTTTGGAATTCCCTTACCCTACGCTAGCAATACTAACTCGGGGGTTCACAGATGCATGTTTGTTAACTACAGCAACGGGAGGCGGTCGGCGCATGACGTGTTCTAATATTACGTGGGAGTTCAGCACTGAGCTGACTGTTGAGTAGTGCGTACTAATTGTTGTACTGGTGGATAAAGGCAAGGGCGAATTGTTGTTTTAAATGCTTTTGACAGCGACAACTACGTTTGCGCCCGCTCAAATCTACGGTTGGGAGCGGCGAAAACTCGACTGCCCCGAGCGCCAGAACGAGATAAGACGGCACTGGGCATAGGCGTGTAGTGAAACTGTTACAGCGTGCAGATTGATGTTTTGCTTTGCGTGTATAAAGTATGTAATT
Organism: Ctenicera cuprea; assembly: GCA_958336395.1. NCBI lineage: Eukaryota > Metazoa > Arthropoda > Insecta > Coleoptera > Elateridae > Ctenicera > Ctenicera cuprea. The sequence goes on along the minus strand of OY284495.1, from coordinate 26,147,995 downwards.
TATTATAGTTAATAAAATATAAAATTTATATACGTATGGAGTATAGATTATCAAGCTATTAGTAATAGTTGCAAATGCTACAGTTCTGCAGCTACTAATAATAAGAACAATTTCTATTGAAAGTAATTGATGTTGTGCAATTACATCTACTAAGTAATTGGTAATTGATTACTATTTCCTTTAGGTAATTTAAATACCTGGTAATTTAATTACTTCAATAGGCAGTAATTAGTAATTGGCAATTAATTATCTTTTTTAAGTAATTTTCCCCGCTCTGATCAAAACGAGGCAGCGTATTTTTAGAAACAAAAATTTCACTCACAAAAAGCAAATCTATTTCCACATTTTTTAATTTATTAAAATCGTACCTTCAGTCTTGACTTTGGATGCCATTTTTAGCTATAAAAATTCCTAAAGGCCACACTACGTCTGCACAAACCACTTTATCACAAATAACTGACGATAATGTATGATTAACCGCACATCAATAAACATAGGAAGCGTCGGAATTTAATTTTCTTTAAAATTCCAAAAAAGCGTTGAAGACGTACGCTCTGAAAAATAGAAACACCTGACGCTCGAGTGACAGCACACCCGTCACTGATATAATACTTATCTTACTATCACTTTATTTGTGTGTGTTTCTATTGTACTTAAATGATACTGTTAACTTTTGCTAGTTTTCTTATAAGATCGTGCATCTACCGACTTGATGATCAGCGTGTGTGAGGAATGATATTTAAAAAGCGACTTGGCTTATTGAGTCTGTTGCATCCAATTTAATTTATGACATAATTAAGTAATTAAAGAACGATTAGTAGAGGTAATTTTGTGAAAATTGGTGTTTAATGCCAAAAATGTTTAGAAATCTTTACTTTTGCTCTTAATCTGTGGAAGAAATACGAGAAAAACGTCGCTTGAACTTTCTCATACTTTTACATGTTTAAAACTACTTATATTCTAATATTTATATTTTTTATCAATAACATACTATGTAAAAACGGCGTGTGTTTCGTTTTAGAGAAAAAATATTTACTGCAAATGTTCAAATTCATTGAGGGCGTCACAAGCGAACTAGAGCGCTCATAATAACAGTCAGTTTGTAGAATTATTTTGCTTGCTTTGTTTGATCAAACTTAGACAACATTGTTTGTGAAAAACTATTATGTAACAATTACTAATATTTATAGAGGGCGTTGCAAAGGAACTAGAGCATTTAAAATAAACTTTTTTTTAAGTTATGCTTTAGATCTCTCGAGTTACACAAATTTGGGAAGAATTGCAGTTAGTTTAAGGGAAATTTTGCTTGAAAATTAAGAAAATGTATCAAAGGCGTCACACGCAAACTAAAGCGGTGAATTTATACCCTCACTAACTGACCAAATTTAGAATATACAGGTATCGTAGCTCTACCTTGCTTTTCTTAACATAACAACTTTGGACTTTCCCGTACTTTAGATATTGTTAGTTATCGTATATTCAAAAGTATCTTATTATTAATGTGTTACGGTCCAACATTGACTACAAAGTGAAAATAGTAAAGCAAAGGTCGACAGGTAGTTGTCTATGCACATTAGGTCTCGCGCCGAAAGACGTGTGGCAAGCTTTTGACCAGTTTGTTTTTGAAAAAGTCAAAATTTTGGTTTTTTTTTCACCTCATAGTCTTAGTAGCTTGTAATATTATGTACCCTCAAAGCATTTCAAATATCAAATTTCATCCTGAACTGATAACTCATTTTTGAGTATATAAGCGTTGAAACTTAAATTTTCAAAAATTTATAGCAGTCATCACTGAGAAGTTAGCAGGTTGAGACACAAACTAAATTGCAGCTCATCTTTAGTTTTATGAGCTTACAAAATTTATAAAAAATCGCATGGCCAGTTTTTGAGTAATATTTTTTTGAATATTGCGGAAATTTTGTAAATTTATTCATTTTATAAAATTTAACTTTTCGAAAATTTTTGTGCACAGTAACATTGTGTCTTTGTAGGGCTGTCACGACAAACTATTTGAACTTGCTCTGTCGACCTGTTTTTGAGTAACAAGGCGCTAAAATAAAACACAAATCGTAGCGGCCGCCATTTTTAAGGTAAAAAGGTCGGACAAAAAGCTTTGAATTTGCCCTGAAATCTTATACTGAATTCCGTTTTCTAAATTCATAAATTTTGGTTTAAGAAAAAACGCTACCAAAAAAACATAACTTTCGCTTCCGGTTTCGGATTTTTTTAAAAAGCTTATTTCTTCGATTAATTTTCTATATACCCCCACATTCCAAAGCTCAATAAAATTGGACCATCCATTTGGGAGTTATGATGCACCACAGACATATACACACACCCAGGTACCCATCCACTCACCCACAGACAGACCACAACCATCTTTTTGGGCTCGTGGAAGTCTAAAACATGTATTTCCGTCAGAATCGCAATATACCAAATTTACAAACAGTCGCGCTGAGTTATAAAAAAAAGGGGGGGGGGTGTCTGTAAGGTTTCGGCGTTGGATAACAATTATTATTATGTACAACTTTTCTAATGAAAAAGTTTAGAAAAAAATGAGATTTCACTTTATTAAATAGTTTATGAAAATTTCAAAGGGGGCGTTACAGAAGAATGTGGGCATTGAGCACAAACTACGTTATTTGGTTTGTCCTTACTTAATTTAACATTTCAAATTAACAACAATTAGTTTTTGAGTAACGAGTTAATAAATAGCTTAATAGTTAATCAAAAGCGTCACAAAGAACTAGCGCGTTGGAGAAAACACGATTTTGTAACCTTATCAGCTAAGCAAATTAAAACAGAGGAACTAAAGCGTTATAATAACATTATTTTGTAATTGTTATTTATCTCTATCTGTCCATCAAATTGGGAAAAATGGAAGGCTTCGCAGATCAACTGGAGCGTTGAGAATTTATTTCAATCTCTGTACGGTAAGTCCGGATCTATTCCACCTTTCTTAACGTTTAGTGGTAAGGGACTCACGCTACTAGAAGCCACATTTTAGAGCGTCCATTATATAAGGTACACATACCTGTGTACATTGGTCCTCTACAATACTCAATTGAGCAAAATGGAATGTATACACTTTGTTCGTTATTATAATACAATCTGCTTATGCTATTTCGAACACAAGCTCCGAAAATAAAGCCTACAGGCGAATCTCTCGGCTGTTTATAAATGGCAGGCGCGGAATTTTATTTCAACAGCTTGCAAAAATACAAAACAGTCCGCGGCTGATTAAGAATACTGATTCTATTTAATAAATAAAACCGCTAATTAGGACGTAATACAAGAAAATCAACCTTATTAACACAGTACTACAATATTGCGTAACAGCAGAGAACGCTAAATTTTTCTCAGTATCTCTACGTTAGTTATGTCAGTCAAGTGTCTTATCATGCGTCGAAAGTTTTGGTCTCTCGCAGATGCCAGTTCAGCGCCATAAGATAACCCAAAAATTACCTATTCCGAAATGCGATTACACTAATAACATGCGATGAAAAAAATAGCTAAAGTGGATTTTGGCTACGATTATGTCGGTCCTAGTATAGAATATGCTGGGTGGGATGGGCAAATCAATGGCAAGCAAAGCCCACTTGGCTATAATTTTTTAAAAACGTGTTAGAAGGATTACAAATTTTATTGCAGACGAGATATGAGATAGCGAGAAATGTTGTTCTGTTACCGACAATTATTTTATCAGCCTTAGGTACTGGACTTTTTACCAGATTTGGGATTCTCACATAGACTGATACGTATATTCTACAGTTAAAAGACATTCACATATGAAAATTAAAATTGAAAACTGTAATGAACGGGACTAATTAAATGGAAAAGTGAGTACATTTATTTTAAATTATTTGATGTCACTCTCACTGGGTTGGAATGTTACTCCATATACATTAACGTGTTAAGATAGTAGTTACGCATATTAAGTTAAGTATTTGTTTTATAATTGCAGACTCGGTATTTACAATACTGTTGACACATTAGGTACATTTCGCACATCTCAAAGCGTGGGGCGTAGCCCAAAGGTTCCGCTAGTAAAAAAAATTTTCAAAATATCGAAACGATTTTGTTTACGATTACAATACGTTTCTAGAGCGAGAAAGTAGATATGATCTTGTCCTGGATATTGAGATTTTACGATAACTAATCAAGCACAGGTGATTGATAATCTACATCTTTAGCTTATTATGTTTTGTTGTTGACCTATTAAGTGAAGCGTTTACGTAGAAATTTTGAAATTTGAACTGTTCCGTTGTTTGGTTAGTAGCATTGCTGTGTTTGCTTTTAATTATTAAGCGAATAACTCCGTTATTGATTGAAGGAAATAATGCGGTTTGTGATAAAAAATTATGTCGGTTGGTTTGATAGGGAAGTGAGTGAAGGACAAAACTGTTTGCAATGTTAAGTCTTTTTATGAATATTAAGTGAATAATTTAAATTTTAATAAAGAAAATACCACAGTGACAGAGGAGGAAAAAATTGGGCAATCAATATTTTGTAAGGTGGTAAAGAAATGAACATATTTGTGTCAATATCCTTATATTAATATAAAAAAAACTAAAAATATTTACTTTTTGAGGCGGTTATAAACGACTATTACATTTTACTGAATACGTCACTGTGTTTGTATTTTTTTAAATTATTTAACGTAAAACTTTTTAAATCAACGATCCCATTATTTTTAACAAAGCTATCAATAATAAAAAAAAAAGTAAGATTTTTAATTGCAAATTTTAGGTTTTTTCTTATTCCAAAAAATACATTTCTGAAATATCATTGTTGTGCTTGATATGTGTGCAAATATTTAAAAATCATGTGATTGTTTTATCACTAGAGTTGAGCTATTTAAATAAAAATCGTGTAAAGGTTTGTTTACTTATATTTTACCTATTACGTCATTTACTCAATTGCGGCCTAATTTATTGATAATAGTAGGATGTACTTTGGTCGCGTTTTATTTATGTTTTATTTACATTTGCGTTTGCAAATAATTATTTAATAAAATAGTATAATTACTTACTGGCATTTATTTGGTTTTATATTAAAAATTCAAATTTAAATGAAACATGATTTACGATAACCTTTTTTTCAAATGGTTTACAGGACCAGTGGCGTAGTCACTTTTCAATGTTTTTAATAAAATATTAAGAAAGATTGTTATTGCCTAAAGCTGTTTTATGAATAGTTATTGCAATAATTTTGCATTATCTGTAATTGTTAAATTGTCAAGCCTTTCATTAGAAATAAAGGCACGATTTTTTATAGTAGACCCATATGGAAATATATAAAAATCTGAAAATTAGCCTGTTTAACAGAAACAAATACTTCGAGTTCTTACAAAAGATCAAAAATTTTTTAAAATTACTTCAGGTTTCTTTTTGGAATTATTATTTTTATAAAAACCTCTACGAGGCCTGGAAGTTGTTGAAAATAATTTTAAAACCTGAAAATTATTCTGTGAAATGTAGAAACTATTTCTACTCAATCTACAGCATCAGAAATCTTTGATATTTACATTTTGAATTTCCCCTGTAAAGCAAACATTTTAAAGATTAACTTTGTAAGTTCTGGAAATGACTCAAGAGCTACCGAAAAACCTAAAAATCTGCATATTAGTCCGTGGAAAAAAATATGTGATATTAAAATTCTTAATTAAATAATTTTGAATTCTCACTTTTAAGCACATATTTTAAAAACAATTTTTAAGGCCTAAAACACGATAAAAGTAATTTAAGAATCTTTACAAAAATCCTGTAAATCGCCAAATTGGTCGGTGAAATATGAAAAATATGTAGCCGATCCACAGAATTGAGAATCTTTACGATCTCTTTCTCTCTCACTTCACAGTATGTAATGCGCCGAAATAAATAAATAAGTAAATATAAACAAGCGTGATATGTAAAGTCAATTAATATTTATTTATTTGTTTCCAAGTTGATGCGCTGGTGTCGCCACTAGTAAAACACGCGAGACCAAACCACGCGCAGGCATCGCTACTTCGAAAATCGTTTCCACTATAACGTCTTTAGTCGATCCAGAAGATGGAAGTTAATGGTGAAATATTGATATCCTTAGATAAAAAGTTTAGTTTGTTTCCACTACAAAACCGACTTCAAGCACCGGCAAATAGACCCGTCAATCGAGCAGGAGAATCAGCTTCGGTCACCAGCAACTTATTCAGTCAACCCAGAGGGAGATATCACCTAGCATCAGTGCTAGTCGGAATTCAATAGTAGAGTCTAATACAATTCAGAATCTGGTATCGATACATACTAACCATATGCCCTGACCTATATACCTGAAGTATGCTGTGAAGGGTTTCACGCGCTTCTACTTTTAAACAACTTTCAAAAATTTCTCATTTTTAACTTCTTTTCTTTTAATTATACTATTTACCTTAATAAAGTAAAAGAAGTAAACATTTAATACTTCGTTCTGAAAGTTTTCACAAAGTTCATAAAAAGTATTAATTTGCAGCTATACATTGTTATTAGGTACAAAACCATCAGCAATAAATTAGGAAATATTAAATAGCACCGTGATAACCATTCCAAGAAGGTCGTATAATTTACGAGATTTTCGGCAAAAAATTCAGTACGTGCAACAGAATTGTTAGTAAGTTGAAACTTGTTTCGTTTTGTAATTACTCTTTTTAATAACAGACCAGCTAGGAGGAACTCCATTTATACTGTGCTGAATGTATAATTCAGTGTTTGTTATTAATCAATACGAATTATCTTTACGACAAAACGTCAGCTGAATTGCGAGGTCAATTAGGTGGTCTAATAAAATTTGAAAAGTAAATGGACGGTGTAAACGTTAAAACGCACGTCCAAAATTTATTACATATATTAACGTGCTAATTCTTTTTATTTCAAAATTAACTATTTTTAGTTAAAGCACGGAAAAATCTTATTTCAAAGAAATACAGCATTAGTTAATTAATTTTGTAACCAATAGGGTGAAATAAATATATGTTAAAAAGTCTGAATTATATCTTGTTATTTTAACAGTATCTATAGCAATCGAACCTTGGCACTAAGTTACCCAGGCTCAGTGGGTTTTTCGAAACATTGCAAGTAAACATTCTGAAAATATCTATATCAAACTTAAAACTTTTAAAAATTTTGGAACAAACTTAAATGTAAAATCCAGTTGATCTTAAACTGAAAGCTAGTTCAGTTTTAAAGTTTCTACCTTGCAGTAGTCATCGACTAAGAAAGGCCTGCTGTAAGCCGTTCTTGGCCATGGTGTCAGCTTTGGCGTTTTTATTACTATTACTGTGTCCAGATACCCAAGAGGGTTGCAAATTTGGATAGGTGATTCTGCAGGCAATTTTAGGGAAAAAAGTTTGGATAAACTTGTATTCTAACATGCTTCTGAAAGAAGCTACGGCTCTTTGAAGGGGGCGAATGAATAATATAGAATAATTAAATTTGGCATACGGTTTACAGCTAGCAAGTGCTAATATCTAATATTATCTAAATAAAATTATTTAAAGCAATGGCATTCCAAACTGAGGGGAAGGGGGCGCTAAGCCATTTTTATTCATTAATGTTGTAATTTTCAATTTTTTTATAAATTTGTGTCAGTGATAAGATCTACGTTAAAAAATGCATAAAAATGGTACTTTTAACTATATTCTATATTTGTTATCCTATTAGTACAATCTCTAAAATATGTGCGTGTATTTGATAAAATACAGTTATGGTTTTATTAAAAATATGGATTTTCAACGGTGAAGCAAAAATGATATTCTTCCAAAACGGCACGGCACTGGAATTCCCTGTTACAGATCCCTACAACCTCGATAAGGGTTTTAGAAAAATGCAACAATTCAAAATGATTGTCAATGCTTATTTTCTGTAACGTAACATGGTTAATGCACTAAATAAGGAACAGGTGCAATGTCTGTCAATAAAATACATTACACAGTGGTTAAATGCTACTTCTACGGAATACGGCGGTTTCTAAGCTTTTATTTTCAGTTTGGTTTTTAAAGTTATCTAGAAGTTCTGTTGTATTGTATTGTAAATTATATTGCTGTGAAGAGTTTCACGCGCTTCTACTATTAGAAAAAAGGTTAATTTCGGCGTTGAAGAGTTTCAACTCATTATGATCTTTCTTTCCTAATTACCCTAATTACCTTAATGTATTAAAAAACAAAAAAAATTATTTGCTTCTGAAAGGTATTTATAAACATCAAAAAAATAATAATTTGTGGGCACATGACGTTAATAGGTACAAAACTGTCAGAAATGAATTAAGAAACGTCGAAGAAACGTTATGATAATCATTCCAAGAAAGTCGTATAATTTCCAGCAAGAAATTCAGTTCATGCAACAGAATTGTTTGTCAGTAAAACCTTGTTTAGTTTTGAAATTAGTTTCATTAATAGCAGATCAGCTAGAAGAAGCCCCTATTATACAGTGAATAGTTAAGTGTTTGTTATTAATCATAACATCGTTTATAAATCATCCCTCCGATTACACTCACACGTAGGAAAGATAAGGCGGTCCAGGTGGTCTAACGTAATTTAAAATTTAAATAGACGGTGTAAACTTTAAAAGTCTCGTCCAGAATTCATTACATATAATAACGTATTAATTTCTTTATTTCAAGATTGATTATTTTTAGTTAAAGAAGTAAAATAATTTAATTTAAATAAAAACAGAATTAGTTATTTTATTGTCTAGAAAATAGGACGAATTAAATATACACCGTGTCTATAAAATAACCCCCCCCCCAACTAACTTTTGAACGACTTTATATTTTTCTACAAAATTTGTTGTGCTGTAATGGGAAATTAAATACTATCTTTCAGACCATATTAAAGTTTTGTATCATCCAAAATGGCGACTGGGCGCCATTTTCAAATTTTCTTTTAAATGGAAAGGGGGGTCGAATGACACCTCATTGAAAAGGTCTTTTAGTTCTGCGTCTGATCCTAGAGTTTCAAAGAAAAATATTCAGCCATAACAAAATGACAATGTTTGAAGATAAAGAAGTCTATTTAAAAAAAAAACTAAGAATTAAAGCTTAAATTAATTAAATTAAGTGTTCGAAATGTTTACCATTCACTTCTTGCCACATAAAAAGTCGATTATGAAGTTCCTGCCTTACATTTTCATAAGTTTCTGGAGTGATATTTCTGCAAACTTCTGTAATGCGTTGCTCCAGTTCTTCAACTGTTTCTGGACGGGTTCTGTACACTTTCGATTTTAGATATTTCCATAGAAAAAAAATCTAAGAAAGTTAAATCTGGGGAGTGCGCCGGCTATTCTACAGGCCCCCGCATACCAATCCATCTTCCAAAAAAATGTCCGCTGAGAAAGTCCAAAACAGGTCTATAATAATGAGGCTTGTTGTAACATAACGTTTTCAATATTATTTCCAGCCACCTGAGATATTTCTGGGAAAATTTTGTCCTGTGAATGAAAAAGTGGACTACTGGATAAAAAAATCAAAACAATTTTGAATAGAGTGAGTCCATTTGTTTAAAATCCGCCATTTTGTTATGGCTAAATATTTTTCTTTGAAACTCTAGGATCAGACGAAGAATTAAAAGACCTTCCAAATGAGGTGTTACTTGACCCCCCTTTCTATTTAAAAAAAAATTTAGAATGGCTCCCAGTCGCCATTTTGAATGATACAAAATAAACAATAGTATTGAATTTCCCATTAAAGCACACCAAATATTGTGGTAAAATATCAAGTCGTTCAAAAGTTAGTTAGGGGGGGGGGTTACTTTATAGACAGACGGTATGTTAAAAGGTTATAAATCATATTATTTTAACAGTATCTGTAGAAATCGAACCTTGGCACTAAGCTATCTAGGTTGAATGCGTATTTCGGAACGCTACTCCATGTATCACTGTAAGCACGTCCTGTCTATAATAAAATTTTGAATAACAGAATTGCCTAAAAATCCCAGCCCTGTTTATAAATGATGTTTCTTAAGAAACTGTAATGACGTTTTGCGTGCGCTCCTTTTATTATATTAATTAACTATTACTGAAATATACGCCAACAGTAGTGACTGCAACATAAACATTCGCTGAAAATAATCAATAAACTGAGTGGAGATGTCCTGTTATGTTGAGACAGTAAAGGATTTAATATAAGTGGAGTGAATCCACATAATTGTAAATCTTTAAAAATTACTTAATGATGCTCACTCTTAAGTAAAAATTATTAAAATAACTACACGTAATCTGACAGTCGTTTGCAATAATCTGAAAATTTGCAAATTGTTCTGTGAAATGTTATTTTGATTTAATTCCCAGGATCGAAAAGTTTTTAAAATTGCCTTTTGAACTCCACTTTAAAGTAAAAGTTTCGAAAATATTTTTACAAGACTTAAAAATTGCGGAAAAACTTTAAAAATCTAAAATTAGATGCGATAATCAATTCGAAGAATCAAAAATCTTTTAATATTACATGTCGATCTCCACTTTAAAATAAGCCTTTTGAAAAAATATCTTCAAAACTTGATAATCGCTGAATATAATCTAACAATTTGCCGAAAAAACCTAATAGTTAGCTTATGTAATAATAAATATGTGTGTAGCCAATTCACAGAATCCAAAATTGTTTCCAAATTACATTCACAAGCCTCCGTCAAAATAACGACTTTAAAAAAATTATTTCAGGCCTGAAAATCGTTATAAATTTAAAAAATTTATTATTTTGTTTGTGTAGGTGCAACGCAAAGAAATGTTTCAAGTCAATCAAAATAATCTTAAAATCTTAAAAATTCGTGACCTTAAACGGGCATGTTCTTGATCGCTGCTGTTAATAATTCTCTAATCGCCATGTGTTAAATTCTAGATAAACGTATCAAAAAAGTTGTCACCATAAATTATAGCAATTATTCCTAGCTTTATCTATAAATAAATAAATTTTAATTACAACTGTAAATCTGCAAAATACAAAACATAAAATTATTTGACTTCCTCATACTTTATCCGGCCGAATTCTAGGAAACCTGATTTGAGTTTATTTATTTAGTTCGAGATAATGGATACCATTTCCCAATAAAACGTGCTAGGAACCATACTGTATTTATTATTTTCGGCAGACCTACCAACCACCACAGACGGAAATAAGAACATTTCCAGATTATACGACCATTTTGGCAAGTAATAAAGATTATATAAGTACAAACCCATGTAGCTCCTCTTTAAGAATGTCTACCCAAATGGAGAATCCAAGTTAGTAAAAAATCAGTTCATGTGATATTTACGGCAGAGACACCTGTGGTGCACTTATTCAAACAAAAATATAAAATTAAATGCCGCGTCACCTGCCTGACAGCGCTAGTCGGCCGACTAATTGCTGAAGCCGCGGCCATGTTAAGATATATGCATGTATGTTCCGCAACAACATAAATTAATATTATACATGAAGGATCGTATTTCTCTATAATATCATAGCGGTTCACTGTACCAAGAAAAATTATTTTTATAAAAGCACTGCTTAAATATATGAATTGTAGGTGCCCCACACCAATAAACGTGGCGACAGGTAGAAGAGATCTGTATTTAATATATAAATAAACATTTGTTGCGTGATTTATTATTATTTTATTTAGGTTAACCTGAAACACCCATTACACGCTTCCCATACAATTATATACTACTAGCGCCACCTTTACGAGCCGCGCAGTACACCACGAGCGAAACAAGATGCGCGTCGCTCGTCGAAGCAGCAGCAGGTCCTACCAGATCACCGCAAGAGGGCAGCAGGCAGCGGCGTATATCGCTAACGAAGTTAAAGTCGAGTCCGATGATATAGACCAAGAATTAACTGTCAACGGGAAGCAAACTAGACCGTCTTGTATTAGGATATCTATTCTTGGAGAAATATTTGACCACGCTCGACTACTAAATTTGCAGCTTATTTTTTTATTGTGATTTGTTTTCTTTATACATATATTTTCTGTATTTTTGTGTGTTCGTTACACCCTCATAAAAATTTAATTTATTTTGTTCGTTTAAAGTTTTTACTTGGAAATTTGTTAGTAACTACGTTAATTTCACCTTCTAACAAAATCTGTTAATTAAATTAGATTTTATTCTTTTTAATACCTACACGTAATGCTAACCTGGGTAGTATTTCGCTTTATATGTCTCTGTCGTTTAATTTTTAATTTTAACTTCACTTTTGTATGTATTTTATACATTGATCGTATGCAATAAGTATGTTTTTGTGCGTTTGCACTGTGCTATCTAAAATGCGTTTAATAGCGGCCACTATTAGAGTTGAAATAGCCGAGGATGATATGTAGTGAATATAGTTTATTATATAAAAGCATAAATATATATTTACATAAAAATTGTATCTTGTTTGACAGGTTATATGAACCAAAATATTATACCAAATAAATGTACGTCGTCATCAGCTTTTACGTCCCACTGCTGGGCACTGGCACTCTTCTCTACTACGTACTCTCCTTAGCGCTAAGGTGAAGTTCGGGAAACCTACAGTTTAACGTCTAATCCGAACGACTAAATTCCAGAGGAAGTTTCAGGCATTAAGACGGCTGCCTACACCGGATTGGGGAATGTGCGTGGCGGGCTGCAGCATAGATATTTAGACTGTAGCGTTAGAGGCTGAGCACCCAACCTCTGAGCTACCGCCACTACAAAATAATGTACATAACCTCGAAAATTTTATGAAATATAACGTAACTATTTTTTTCCAAAACGCTTTATTTTTACAACAGTCTACAGCAGCAATAAATGAGAACGTCAAAATAAAAATTAAATTTGCAAAAGGACGCCACTAATAAACATTTAAAAACAAGCAAATATTACCATGTTAAGACCGCCGATTCCCGAAAACATTTAAGCATTTTCGATTAATTTGGAGTTACCAAAAATCGCAATCACTCGTTATATTACTTATGAGAATGTACGAGCATATCTGTGGTAGTAGCGTTATTGGAAACATTGAAACGACATAATACTCCCTCATGATCAGACATTCGTGTGTTTATACATTCGTAGGTTAAATTCAAATTGCAACATATATACATATAATCAATAGTTCAGTCAGAATGAGGTGTAATTTGTTTCACAAATTGAACATTTCGCGCTACGTCGATCGATTGATTTACAAATTATGTTGCAAGTCGTGTGTCTTTAATACTCTAGAGAGGAATATTCAGCATTTATGTAAGTTAGGAGCTGACAGAATATTACTAAATTCTAATAATTTAACAAAGTAATTTTCAGAATAATTAAGGCTTAAATCTGTTAGAATAATTTTCTTATTTACATTAAAATAGGAGAAGAGATGTAAAAATTTGTGTAAAACTAAGTCGCTGGAGACGTTTTGTAACATCTACATATATACAGGGTGGTCAATACTCATTACGCCCTTATTTAATTTTTAAATAAATTAAGAAAAGCAAAGAATAATGTGTATAAAAATTTTCGGCAACGTTTGACCTACCTATCTGCACAGTTAAAACAATATTTCTATTAATGCTGTACGCGCTGTGGCATAATAGTAATTTTTATTTTCCCATAGTTTCGGTATTATTATATTATTTCGGTATTAGGGAAGTATTGATTTTCTGAAAATGTTCGACGTTTAGAATTTAACGGAAATACACATTTAAAGGCTTGAGCAACCCAAAAAAGTGGTCTTTAGAAAATTTTTGTCTGTGGGTAGGTGGGTGTGTAGGTGGGTGTGTGCGGCTGACGCCTCTAAAGATGAACGTAAATCAAGAGGCATATCGAAAATGTAGTTCTAGTTAAGCTTTTCAAAAAAATCTGTAACCGGAAACGGAAGTTAGACGTTTTTTAGTAGCGTTTTTTTCCAAAATTATATTTTGAAAATTTGAGCGCAGGATCGGAGACAAGAACTTAAGGCAAATTAAAAATTTTTTTACCGAATTCTCTTAGCTTAAAAATAACGGCCGTTACAATTTTTTGAAAATCTCGACGTTAACGCCTATTTACGCAAAAAGTAGTTGTCTGATCGGAATTAGCTACAACTTGTTTGAGATCCCTTTATAGGTAATATACAATGAAGTAAAATTAATTTAGAAAATCTAAAAACGATCGCAATGGCGCTGCTTAAAAATTTTCAAATTTTTGAAAAAATATTTTTCAAAAACATTTAACACAATATTTTTGACGGCTTGAGCCGATAGAGCTTGCAGTGAACAACAAATTTTAATTTTACTAATCACTTAAATTTTACTCTGACGCCTTATAGCAATTTTTGAAAAATTTAAAATTGATTAAGTATTTATGTAAAAACGCAAACTGGCATCGTTATAAACTTTCATCAGTTCAATAGACTATTTGAAGTTCTTTCTTAGGATCAGTAAGAATTTTTAACTATTTTAATAATTAAGAAAGGAAACGACCTTTTTTAATATCAACAACGAGTTTTATAGCAGTTACGTGTTTTTAACTACGCATATCAATTAGCTCTAGTTAAAAAATATTTCATTTTTTGCATGTTTTTGGTAACTTCTCAAATAAAGCTATTATAGCAATTCTTGTCAGACATCCGAAGCGGACACCTTGCTTTCGTGCAGTTAGTCGCTGCTTCTATGGGTAGACTTACGATAGGGAAACCAATTGCAAACTGTTCATTGGGGCTATGAAGCTCTAATATTGGCTGAAGGTATTGAAGATATTTTTATATCTCTGATTTATATGAAGAAGACCGAATTTAGAGTTATACGCAAATGACTAACAATATGTTTTGGTACGTACCGATTATTTCCATTACATTTTGCAAATCTCCTATAAAGAATTTTCCTGGAAATGAAAACAAGTATAACTATCTTTTTTCTTGATTTTGTGTTAATAAATTTTTCTGGAGCTGCAATAGCATTTTTTTCGGGGGTGTGTTTTCTAAGATTCTGCGGTGGTTTTACTTTCTTCAAATTGTTTAACCGTGGTCTTTTTTCCGGTTTTTTCTTTCGGTTTTATTTTTAGGGCTGCTTTACTGTGCTTTGTTTTTGGTCTTTCCACAAAGTTCATTTCCGGGTAGCATCTTTTATTCAGACCGACTTAGCGGAGGAAACATTAGGAGCGGCGAGCGCCGGGTATAAAGTTACCAAAAAAACTCTGGGGGCGTAGTCGACGGGTACTGCTAGGTAACAATAATTATGAAACATATAAATCAAAGTACGACACCTGAAGAAGACTGACAATTTTTGAAAATTTGAGAAAAGTATGCGGGATGTGAAAAATATCTAAAGAATCAAAACTTTTTAAAGCAAGCTTCATATACTATATATTTCCATTTTTGGGTAAGCACTTTGAGAATAACTGTACGACTCCTGAAAATCGCTGAAAATAGGTGTAAAATCCATTGAAAATCCAAAAAATCTACAATTTAGCCTGTGGAATAAGAGTAACATGTGGAGTCGATCTGTAGTATCCAAAATTGTAGAAAATTATTTTCAAAATTTTAGTCAAAAATAAACATTTAAAAAATATTAAAATTAGTAAGTAGAAACAAGCTAAGGGAAATCTCTAACAAAGCTAATAAAACACTTCATTTCTTTCTGTCTGTCGCAATTGCTGTTCGGCTTCTTATACCCAGTTTCCTTAAATCCTCTCCTACGGCGTCGATTCATTTCCTTCTTGGTTTTCCACCTATTAGTCCTGCTCGTAGCATGATCTTTGCTTTTCTTTCTCTTGGAAGTCTTTGAATGTGCCCCACCTATTGTATTCCTTGTGACTTGATTATTTTCGCTACTCCTGGCTTTCCATACAAGTTTATTACTTCCTCGTTAGATCTTCTTCTCCATGTTTCTCCTATTTTTTTGTGTTACCGTCGGTCATATCACTGTCTTATATATTCCCGCTTTTGTTTTTTGTAACACATGTTTTGATCCTAGTATCGATATTACATTTCCCGGACTTTTATTTCTTTTCGCTATTCTTGCCTCAATTTCTTTGCCACCACCGCAGTTGTGGGTTATTCAAGTTTCAAGGTACACAAAGCTGTCTACTTTCTCGAACTTCTGTTCCTGGTTTTGTCCCATTTTAACTATTATGTAGCTGTCGCTTCCTGTTTCTTTTGTAGATCTTCTTATTAAAATTTTCAGACAGGTCTGTAATTTAGTTCAATTTGGACAGCCATTGAAAGCAGACAACTTTTCGAATTTTTGCAAACATAGAAAAAAGTATATTCCGTGTGTTAATTAAACGTAATTCTTTGCGTAGAAAAACCATTACGCAAACCAAAACAAAGGCTGATAAATATTATGGGGACTCTTCACCATCGATTAAAATGATTCACAAGTGGTTTACTGATTTTAGTTGTGGTCGTACAAGCACAACTGAAGCCGAACGTTCAGAACGCCCAAATGAAGTCACCACACCAGAATTGATTGACAAAATCTATGATATTGTATTGCAAGACCGCAGAGTGAAAGTGCGCGAGATAGTTGAGATAGTACGCATCTCAGATAAACGTATGCGCAGTATATTACACGAACATTTGGATATGAAAAAGCTATCCGCGGGATGGGTGTCGCCTTTGCTCAAATTGACTAAAAACGCACGCGTGTGAGAACTTCAGAGGCAAGTTTGGCGTTTTTCAAGCGCAATAAAAAGGAGTTTTTGCGTCGTTTCATAACTGTGGACGAAACATGGATCCATTAGTATACACCGGAGACCAAGGAACAGTCTAAACAGTGAATTTCTACTGGCGAACCTGCGTCGAAGAAGGCTAAGGCGGTTTTATCGGCCAGCAAGGACATGGCCAAAAAAAGTTCTCTTCCATCAAGACAATGCAAGGGTGAACACGTTTGTAGTTCCCATGGCCAAAATCCATGAATTGCGCTTCGAATTGCTTCCACATCCACTATATTCTCCAGACTTAGCCCCTTGCGACTATTTCCTGTTTCCGAACTTGAAGAAATGGCTCGACGGAAAGAGATTCGGCTCTAATGAAGAGATCATCGATGCAACAAACGCAACCAATTTTGAAAGGTTGGAGAAATTGTATTATTCGGAAGGGATCGAAAAATTGGAAAAACGTTGAAATAAGCGTATCGACTTGAAAGGCGTTGAAAAATAAATTATTTTTTGGCCGAAAAGATTATTCCTTGTTTCATTTTTACCAGACTTCTCACTCCGCCGTAGTATCTATACCAGACCTCAAAATTCCTGTAAGTTTTTGAAAATCCCGAAATTAGTCAGAACGGAAAACATATCTTAACTGGATTTAATTAAAATCGTAATAAAATACTTTTAGTTTCTTAATTTCAAACAAGCAGTTCAAACAGCTGCACAAGATCTGCTGAAAAGCTATGATTTAGTTCGTGGAAGATAAAAAATAAATAAAGTCAATCTATATGTTTCCATTCTTTAAAAATTATATTTAATCCAAAGGATCGTAAATTTATCTCCCTCATTTCAACTTTAGAATAAATACTTTGAAAATATCTTGACAAGACTTAAAAATTGTTGAAAAAATTTAAAAAACCAAACATTAGCTTGGAGAACGTAAAAAATATCTGCAGTCAATCTAAATCGTAAAAAATCTTTAAAAGTTAGTTCAGTTCCCTCTTTAAAAATAGCCCTGAGAGTCTTGAAGGTCGCTGAAAATAATCTAAAAAATCTGTTCAAAACCTGCAAATCTGTAAATTAAGGCGTATTAAAAATGTAGACTCTTATTCATAAAGAATAAAATTTTTTAAATGTGAATTTAATTGCCATTACTGTGCAGTAAACATTTTGAAGATGGCTTCATGAGTTTGAAAAGTAGCTAAAAATAATCTGATTTTACGTAATTATCTTTAACAAAACTTCCAAATCAGATAACCAATTAAAATTTTGCAATGTTTTTAATTAATAGCAATTTTAAACTTTTTGCTTCTAGATAGAACTTCTGTAAAACAGTTCTGCTGCTTGATTTTTGTCCGTATGTTTAAAAAATCTCATGATTGTTTTATTACTCGGTTTATAAGCTGTTTATATAAAAATAGTTTTTAAATGTGTATTTACTTATGTTTTACCAATTACGTCATATTTACACTTAGTTTCAATTAATGTTTGAGTTTTTTAATTATTTTTTTGCGTTTGTATGTAATAGTTATGTAAAAAAGTCAGTGGCGTAGCTAGGATTTTTTGGTCTGGTCGCAAAATAAATGAGAGGCTCCTCCCAGACAATGTTTTTTTTTTTGGGAAAGGACGGTTCAAGGCGTTGTCAAGTAATTTTTTTCATGTAGCACCTTAAATTTAAGCATTTTTGACCACAAACACGCCACTCACTTTAAGAATTAAGTGGACTTCTTAAAATAAAATTAAACACGTTAATAAAATAACAAACAAAGTAATGTAATTCAAAAAGAGAATCAAAAACAGTTTTTAAAAACAACACTAGAATGTAGACGCTATTAAATTTACTGTTGTGTAATGTACTATATATACCGAGTGGTAATGAATCATGGACTACTCCTTTTTTAATTCTTTTATTAAGATAAACAAATACAATTTTAGTACGTTATATAACAACGAATTATATGAGCTAAAATTTCAACTACTTCCACTTCTGATTTCGTCGGAATGTACATAAATTTTCTTATTTCTAATGGAACATCTTGTATATTTTTGTATGCTCAAATTGGGATAAAATTCTGAGTCTGTTTACGCCAATTACGTGAAATTTAGGCATTCAAAAAATATTTTTTTCTAATATTTGTTTTCTGTTAAGAGTGCTTTGACCTATCCAAATCATTCTAATCAAGTTACATACGCCCAAAAAAATAAATTTACAGCCTAGAAAACACATCAGTTTAAAATTTGCAAAAGGTATTTTTCAAAGAAACTTAAAATTTTCAAATTTAGGTCGTAACCCATAGGCCTTTTTAAATACAGAATTTTTCAAGGGCTTTAATGGTACCCAGAAAATGTGTTTTTTTTTTAGAATTTTCACATTTGTATATAAATTTATTACAAACCATCTTGAATTTAGTAGTCCTTTTGCAACAAATGAAAAACACTTTTTTTCTTTTTTCAGAGTCTTTTGCTCTCAATAGAGCGTGGTGACTTTCTCTCCTAGGCCTGTGCTGAGCGTGCTTAATGAATAATGAATCACATAGACATATGGGACCTACTGTTTAACGCGTTCTCCGAACCGCAGGAAGTGCAAACACTTCTTCTTCATAGAAAGTTTTCTAGGCAGAATACCTCGCTGGTTTGCCATTGCCTTGTGAGAGAAAAGGGCTGTTAAAAATTCGATGTTCCGGTACTGACATTTGAAGCCCAGACCCCAAGCATAGCAGTCCAACGCTCTAACCGCTAGTCCACGGCCGCCTTACAATAAGCATATAATAAGTAAAAACAAACAAAAATTTACAATCAATAGTAGTATGCAAATTGTTTAGAATCAATTTGAAAGGGTCAAAACACTTTTTTCGCTAAACAAAAATTACAAAAAAAAAAGTTTTTGGGATGTTAAATCCTCATTTAACTGTCATAAACAGACTCAAAACGAATATGCAAAAATATACGAGATGTTCCATTAAAACAAAAAAATGTTAATGGCATTTCTGGTGAAACTGGAGGTAAAACTCGTTAAATTTTTAGCCCATATAATGCGTTTTAATGGTCTTTAAAACATACTAAAATATTTTATTGTACCTATATAAAACCATTCTTAACTTTAACAGGTTTTGGGATTTAGCTTTATACGTATTTCAACGTGTTTACACGTCATTATCAAAGCAAGATTAAAAGTAAACAGTTGGTGTTGCTATAGGAACAATAAATCTTCATAACTTGATCTTGGTTTTCTATATCTGCGTTCAGATGACTTGATTTCTCATTCCAAAACGTCTGATAACGGTGAATTTAAGAGATCAATTTGTTCATTCATTAAAGGTACAGATTTTAAATGTTTATGAATTTCAAATGCTTCTAGTATATCCAACTTACGTTGGTCATAACAAAAATGTAAAAATTTTACAGTGTTATTAGATGTCATTGAATGGCTGTGTGCTAATAAGCGTCTAGCGTAATTGGTTTTATGGAGAATTTTATACTTGTAACAACGTACGTGTTCCTTGTACCTAATACCAAAATTTCTAATTGTTTTTCCTATATAAACCGAATTACAATGCGAGCAATTAAATTTGTAGATGCCGGATTTTAGTAAATTATCTGTTTTTTCTTTACATTAAACAAAGTGTTTAAAATGTTTTTTTGTTGTTTTAAAAAATATTTTACATTTATTTGTGTTGTTTATAATTTTGGCAACTTTTTTCTGATTGATTGCCAAGATATGGCATTGAGACGTATTTCAATTTATCTGTTGAAGTAGTTGGATACATTTTCTGAATAGCTAATTTATAATTTTTCTCTTTAATTAGTGTACATAAAATAACCGTTAAAACAACAAAAAACATTTTAAACACGTTGTTTAATGCTTGAGAAAAAATAGACAGTTTACTAAAATCAGGCATCTACAGATTAAATTGTTCGCACTGTAATTCGGTGTATATAAGACAAACAATTAAAAATTTTGATATTAAATACAAGGAACACATGCGTTGTTACAATTATAAACAACCCCATAAATCCAATTACGCTAAACACTTATTAGAACACAATAATTCATAACACTATATTTATCAATTCCAGCTTTACTTCGTTAAAGTCCATATTTAATGAGTATCTGTATATAAAATACTTAATCACTTTAACAATATCTGTTTATTTAAACCTTATACGTATTTCGGCATGTTTACATGCCATTGTCAAAGATTATATGAAGGTAAACAGTTAGTGTTGTTATAGCAATAGAACTTTTTTACTTATCTTGGGAATCGTCTGCAGATGACTTGATTTCTTATTCCAAAATGTCCAGTAGAGGAGAATTTAACAGATCAATTTGCTCATTCATTAACGGTACAGTTTTTAAATGTTTGTGAATTTCAAAAGGTTCTAGTATATCTAATTTACGTTTATCATCACAAAAGTGTAAACATTTTATGGTGTTATTAGATGTCATTGAATGATTTTGTTCTAGTAAGTGTTTAGCGTAATTGGATTTATGTGGGTGTTTGTATTTGTAACAACGTACGTGTTCTTTATACCTAATATCAAAATTTCTAATTGTCTGGCCTATATAAACCGAATTACAATGCGAACAATTTAATTTGTAAATGCCTGATTTTAGCAATCGTCTGTTTTTGATTTTGCATTAAACAAAGTATTTAAGATGTTCCTAGTTGTTTTAAAGCTTACTTTATATATATTTGTTTTGTTTATAATTTTAGCAATTTTTTCTGATTTCTCACCAAAATATGGGATCGAAGCATATTTAATTGTATCGAACGAAGTTAGGATATTCGGATAAATTTTTTGAATGGCTAATTTATAATCTTTTTCTTTAATTAATGTATCAATAAGTTTAGTATTATAACCATTACTGTATGCAATTTGTTTAATAATTGAAATTTCTCTATTATAATTAATTTCATCTAAAGGGACCGTCAAGGCGCTATGTATCAGGGACCTGTATGCTGCTAATTTATGTGTTTTATGGTGACAAGAATCGTGTGGTATTGTAATGTCTGTTTGTGTAGGTTTTCTATAAACTGAGTATTCAAATTTATTAGTTGAATTAATTTTTATGTTTAAACCTAAAAAGTTAATGGACTTATTTTGTTCAGTTTCTAGTGTAAATTTTATGTTTGGGTGCAAGCTGTTAATAAAAATTAAAAATTCATTAATTAAATCAAATGAACTATTAAAACATGCTAAAATGTCATCAATATAACGAAACCAAAATATAACTTTCTCAGATTGATTTGATTCGAATATTTGATCTTCTAGATTTTCCATAAATATGTTAGCTAAAAGAGGTGAAATTGGACTTCCCATGGGTAAACCATCTTTTTGGAAATAAATTTTATTATTAAAAGTAAAATAATTTTGATTGGTGCAAAGTTCAAATAAATGCACCCAACCATATGCTAGCAAAAATACTAAATAATATAGTTACCAGTTTTGATTATAAACCAAAATATTCAGTTAAAAATTCTTCTGAATTAATCAAAAAGTTGTCTAACTTACATTTACCACCACAAAGCAAGCTAGTTAGTTTTGATGTTACTAATATGTTTTCCCAAATACCTCCTCAAGAGTGTATTCCTTTGTTAAATGATATTCTTATTAACAAAAATGTTGAGTTAATAAAACGGACTGAGTTGATTCAATTATTTGAACTTTGCACCAATCAAAATTATTTTACTTTTAATAATAAAATTTATTTCCAAAAAGATGGTTTACCCATGGGAAGTCCAATTTCACCTCTTTTAGCTAACATATTTATGGAAAATCTAGAAGATCAAATATTCGAATCAAATCAATCTGAGAAAGTTATATTTTGGTTTCGTTATGTTGATGACATTTTAGCATGTTTTAATAGTTCATTTGATTTAATTAATGAATTTTTAATTTTTATTAACAGCTTGCACCCAAACATAAAATTTACACTAGAAACTGAACAAAATAAGTCCATTAACTTTTTAGATTTAAACATAAAAATTAATTCAACTAATAAATTTGAGTACTCAGTTTATAGAAAACCTACACAAACAGACATTACAATACCACACGATTCTTGTCACCATAAAACACATAAATTAGCAGCATACAGGTCCCTGATACATAGGGCCTTGGCGGTCCCTTTAGATGAAATTAATTATAATAGAGAAATTTCAATTATTAAACAAATTGCATACAGTAATGGTTATAATACTAAACTTATTGATACATTAATTAAAGAAAAAGATTATAAATTAGCCATTCAAAAAATTTATCCGAATATCCTAACTTCGTTCGATACAATTAAATATGCTTCGATCCCATATTTTGGTGAGAAATCAGAAAAAATTGCTAAAATTATAAACAAAACAAATAAATATAAAGTAAGCTTTAAAACAACTAGGAACATCTTAAATACTTTGTTTAATGCAAAATCAAAAACAGACGATTTGTTAAAATCAGGCATTTACAAATTAAATTGTTCGCATTGTAATTCGGTTTATATAGGCCAGACAATTAGAAATTTTGATATTAGGTATAAAGAACACGTACGTTGTTACAAATACAAACACCCACATAAATCCAATTACGCTAAATACTTACTAGAACAAAATCATTCAATGACATCTAATAACACCATAAAATGTTTACACTTTTGTGATGATAAACGTAAATTAGATATACTAGAAGCTTTTGAAATTCACAAACATTTAAAAACTGTACCGTTAATGAATGAGCAAATTGATCTCTTAAATTCTCCTCTACTGGACATTTTGGAATAAGAAATCAAGTCATCTGCAGACGATTACCAAGATAAGTAAAAAAGTTCTATTGCTATAACAACACTAACTGTTTACCTTCATATAACCTTTGACAATGGCAATGTAAACATGCCGAAATACGTATAAGGTTTAAATAAACAGATATTGTTAAAGTGATTAAGTATTTTATATATAGATACTCATAACACTATAACCTTTTTACACTTTTGTGATGACAAACGTAAGTTGGATATACTAGAAGCATTTGAAATTCAGAAACACTTAAAATTTGTACCTTTAATAAATAAACAAATTGATCTCTTAAATTCACCGTTATTAGACGTTCTGGAATGAGAAATCCAGTCATCTGGACGCAGATATAGAAAATCAAAATCAAGTTATGAAGATTTGTTGTTCCTACAGCAACACCAACTGTTTACTTTTAATCTTGCTTTTGATAATGACGTGTAAACATGTTGAAATACGTTTAATACCGTAGCTGTATTCATCGATTTAAGCTCCGCCTACGACACCGTCTGGAGAAAAGGAATGATTCTTAAATTCCTAAGAAACATATCATGTAAGCCCCTTGCTCTGTTGCTAAACAACATGCTTTCGAATAGATTCATTGAAGTCCACCTGGACGGCAAGAAAAGCAAGCAAGTTAAAATAAATGACGGGCTCCCGCAGGGATCAGTCCTTGCACCCCTGCTCTTTAACATCTATGTTGCTGACCTGCCACAAACTACTGCAAGAAAATTTATCTACGCCGACGATATAGCTTTAACGAATCAGTCCACGGACTTTGCCACGTCAGAAGCTGTCCTGACAGAGGACCTGCGTAAACTAGACAACTATTTTAATGAGTGGCGCCTACGACCTAACATAAACAAAACAGAGGCAACCTGCTTTCATCTTCATAACATATATGCTAGGTACACCCCACAAATCGAGTTTAGAAACCAACAACTACGCTTCAACCCACACCCAAAATACCTTGGCGTAACCTTAGACCGATCTTTGACATATAAACAACACCTGTCTAAAACAACCGCAAAAGTCCAAACCAGAAACAATATCTTACACAAACTCACGGGCACCGGATGGGGAGCGAATGCAAGTGTTCTGAAAACCACAGCTCTTGCCTTAGTATATCCGGTTGCAGAATATTGTTGTCCGATATGGTTGAATAGCTCACATACTAACATGATCGACGTGCAGTTGAATGACACTATGAGAACTATATCAGGTGCAGTAAAAACCACCCCACTCAAATGGCTACCAGTATTATCAAATATTCCGCCTACGCACATCCGCCGGAAAGCAGCGCTGAAAAGGGAATGGCAAAAATGTCTAAATAACACAGACCTACCTATACATCAAGACTGTGGTGAACACTACAGAACTAGATTAAAATCAAGGACCCCGGCCTGGAAACTAGGAGAAACACTAACACAAGACGATTTCCAAGTAAACACCGCATGGCAAGACGAATGGGAACTATCTAACCCAGACAGCCTCGGTCTCATCCAAGACCCCACTAGTATCCTTCCTGGATTTAACCTCCCTAGGAAAACGTGGACAGCACTAAATCGAGCCCGTACCAACCATGGCAGATGCCAATACTGGTTAAATAAATGGGGAATATCCGAAGACGCCAGCTGCGATTGTGGACACCCAAGACAGACCATCCACCACATCGTCTTAGAGTGCCCATTGAGAAAATTCGATGCACCCATCAGAAACCTACACGAGGCCACCAATGACGGAGTGAACTGGCTAACAACCTTAGACATTCAATTTTAAACTCTTAGACACGCTTATTCCACATATATATTGCCATGTTATCTGTACATAATATCTTACGTATTCCTAATATTCTATTTATTACATGTGTACGTGTTTAATTTGCTCATTTTGTTATGTTTGAATATGCATATGTTTATTTTGTCTATATTATGCCTTTAAAAATGATGTATTCTCACGCCATACGAAATATATATAATACGTTTAAAGCTAAATTACAAAACCCCTTGAAGTTAAGAATTATTTTATTTACAATAAATTAAAATGAACTTCAACGAAGTAAAAGCTCGAACTTATAAATATACTAAAATATTATTTGATTATCATAAATAAAGGGGAAAAAAGAAAATGTGCCATATTTATAATCTATCCGTAATCTGAGATTTCAAACTTTGATATATTTATTTCTTTTTTATCGGTAGCCTTGAAACCATTGGCAGTGAGATAGCTACGCCACTAAAAACAGTGTAAGTATAAAAAGCTTGTTCTATTATGAAAAAATTGTTATTTCGAAGAAACAAATATTCAATTTAAATTTTTCAGGTCTTTTCATTTTTGAGCTATTTTAGCAATATTTCAATATTTTTGCAACTATTTTTAATTTTTTCATGTTCGTATCAACAATATAGAGCACAAACATTTAACTAAAAGGATTACAGGAATTTCACGAATCACCGGAAACATAGGAAATATTCAGAAGGAGAACAATATTTGGAGCAGATTTCAGCACAAATTATAGCTTTCTGTTTTAGAAGATACAAGCTTTTCAGGAATAAAAATCGTAAAAGGATTCTAAAACCCTCAGGATAGTTCTAAAATTACAGAAAAAGCTATAATGCAAGTTTTAGTTTTAACCACTAGGTAGAGCTGATTTGTAAGCTAAACTAAACTTACAGAATTCCCGCAACCGTCGTTGAACGAAACTAAAAATCAATATTCTTAAATAGAAATATTCGGCAGTGTAACAGAATAACATTCTAAGATTATTCCATTTCACCGCTAGATGGAGAAAGCTGAACACTTTGAACTCCAAATAAAATGATCCTTCGTCCTTATCTTAATGAAATTCTGAGTTTGCTCAACGCATTATCCTAAATATTTGCATGAATTAAAAAGTGGGTATTAAAACCGCGTAATTATTCCAACTTTCAAGCTTGTCAACAGTTTTATCAAGGGTAATTGTGTTCTTAAACATGTTAAGTGTAATTTAAGGGAAAAAGAATGGAGTAAAATGTATATTTTGTGCAGACAAAAATACAAATGTAATCTTCTTAGGGTTAGCGCATAAAACTTATTCTAAAATCTTATAAAACTTTCCTGGAGCTAAACGTGAAAAAGCACGTCTCGAACACTTCGAACTCCAACAATCATAAAAGTTTTTAAATGGTTCTGCATTCCGAGGCTTACACAAGATATATTGCTCGATTATTTTTGCCGTATGACTTTTTCAAATAAAAATTATGACATGTCGAAAATTTTCTAAACTTTTGAAGTTGAACGACATATGTAGACATTCGTTAAGGCCACAATTCTTATTTATATATATTTTTTTGCAGTTCCATTCGATTATTCGGGTATTGGAACTTTTGCGTTCTTTATTTTTGTAGGTAATTGGGTTTTATTTTGACGAGAACTTTGACGTTTCTAACTTCCTCCACGATGGGATCTCTTTAACTTTTATTTATTTTTCGTTTATATTTGAAATATTCCTGGAAGTTTTTAGATATCTAACATAGAAAAAATATTGATTCCCTGAAACAAGCAAGTTCATTCTGATCACAAATGTGAAAAATATAAACATTATTTCTATAACTTAGAGAATTATTTAAAAATATATTTTAATTTCTTGCAGGACCTAAAATTAATCTACAAAACTGTAAAATCTGAATTGTATAAAATATTTCGGGTCAAATCCACAGGACTGGAAATCTTTAAAGATTACGTACGAAATCTCAATTAAAATTAAACATTTTGAAATCAATTTTTGGTACCCGCAAGTTAAAAATAATCTGCAATTTCTGAAAAACCTTAAAAAACTGAAAATTAGTGGGTTACTCATGGAAAATATCGACCATCTGTATCAAAATTACTATCAACTTAATACCTACATCAAATTAATCGTCTTGACGATGGTTTTGCGAGACCTGAGGCTCGCTGAAAATAATCTGAATATCAACAAACTATTTTCTGGTTTGTGAAAATATCTTGACTTATTCAAAAGGTTTGAAAATGTTAGTAAAATACGTTTTTCTACAATCGTTCGGGAAACAGTCGTTCCCAAAGGCAAAACGAGTGCGGAAAATTCTTACACGTAGTGCGGTAAGTAATCATGTTAAGTGAAAAAGATAAACTGTGTTATAAGTTAAATTTCTCATTATATCCATATGCCAACCAATGTTGACAACTGTTACAAAATTACAAATTACTTACGGCTTACACATATTAGGGCAGTATCAGAAAAACTACGCTACATACACGTAGAAGCAAATCAAAACAAGATTAGCTTACTAAATATACATGCACCAACAGAGAAGAAAGAGGAGAATTTAAAAGATGATTTCTACGAGCAGTTAGAGAAGGAGTACGACAAATTACCAAAAGACGATATAAAAATAGTGCTGGGGGACGGTAATGCAAAAATAGGCAGAGAAAGTGGATACCGACCAATAATTGGGAGATACAGCAAGCATATTAAAACTAACGATACTGGGCTAAGGCTAATAAATTTTGCGGCAGGCAGAACGATGAAAATTATGAGCACATTTTTTAACCACAAGAAAATCCAGACAGGCACATGGAGAATACGAGGATGAGAAGAATCAAACCAGATAGACCACTTCCTTATACAAGAAAAAGAGGCGAAAAGAGTAAAGGATATAAGAAGTCAACGAGGAGCAGAAATGAACACAGACCATTACTTAGTAAAAATACGAGTTGATTTAAAAGAAACAATTAAAAGACCAACAGTTTTGAAGAATGAGAAAAGAAAACAACTAAACCTGGATTAATTAATGAAGAAAGAAAAGAGGGCTTTATATCAAAATGAAATTGACCAAAGGCTGAAGTCTACGCATGAGGTAGCAACAATTGGAAGTAAGTAGGAGCTCATAGCAGAAACGGTTAAGAAGGCAGGGGAAAAGGTGCTAAAAAGGAAAAAAGTAAAAAAGAAGAGCCTGGTTACAGATGTTTCAACAACACACCGAAGAACCGGAAAGGAAATACAGAGAACAAAAGCAGGAGGCGAAAACTATATTACGAAACCAAAAAAGAAAATACCAAGAAGAGAAATTAAAGGAAATGGAAGAGAAAAGAAATAAGAAACTGTTACCAAGATGCCAAAAGAATTAAAAAAGGGTACCAAAAAAGGCAATATTTTAAATAGAAAAGTCGGAAAATTAGTGGAAGACAACAAAGGCATACTAGAGAGATGAAGGGAGCATTTAAAGTTAGTACTAAAGCAAAAAGTGGAGCAGGAACAAGAAGTAGGGGGAGAAAGTGGAGGAAAAGAAAGGGTAGCGGTGAGAGAAGAAGAAGAAACTCTCACAAAAGAAGAAGTAGCTAAAGTCATTCAAGTGCAAAAGAACAAGAAATCAGCAGAAGGAAATGGAATTTATGCAGAACTTATCAAATATGGGGGCAAGGTACTGGAAGACAAAATATAGAAGATGATAAAAGTGATCTGGGAAAGGGAAAAAATACCGCAGGAGTGGAAAAGGTCATTAATTGTCCCAAGCCACAAAAAAATGGGAAAAAGCGGAATGTATGAATTACCGGGGAATTGCCCTTCTGGACACAACATACATGGTGGTAGCTAAGATAATGAAGACAAGGCTGAAGAGATATGCGGAAAAGGTATGTGGAAAGTACCAATGTGGGTTTAGAAAATACAGGTCTGTTATAGACCAGACAGCCACGATAAAGGAAATTCAAACGATGGGCTACGAGTATAATATAGAGATGTACGCAATCTTCATAGATTTCAAACAGACGTATGACATTATTACCAGGAGGAAGATGTTTGAGATCTTAAAGTCATTCAAAGTAGACAAAAAGTTAAGGAAGCTAATCAAAGAAACATTGTCAAATACAGAAAATAAAGTGAGGCATAAGAGGAAGCTATCAACGAGCTTCAAGACAGAAACGGGACTGAGGCAGGGAGACCCCCTCTCAACAACTATATTCAACATAGTGTTAGAAGCAGTTGTCCGAAACAGCCAATTGAATAGAAGCGGATCAATTAAAACTAAAAACCGCCAAGTCCTCGCGTACGCTGATGACGTGACGATAGTAACAAGATCATTGAAGGAATTGCAAGAAAAAGTGAAAATCTTCGAAAATGAAGCAATAAAAGTGGGTTTGGCAATTAATACTGAAAAGACAAAAGTAATGCAGCTAAGTGGCAAAAAAAACAGCAATAGAATAGAGAATATAGTAATAAAAGCGATAAATGGAACAGAGCTTTGTATAGAAAAAGTGCGGGAATGTACTTTCCTTGGAACTGTCATTACGGAAAACTGAGACTACAGTAAGGAAGTAAAGGTGAGATTAGTGAAAGCAAATAGAAGTGCGGGCGTGGTAAGGGAATTGTTGAGTTCGAAAATAGTGTCGCGAAAAGCTAAGCTAAGGCTATATAAGTCAGTCATACGACCCACGGCAACGTACGCGTGTAAGACTTAGATAAATGCGTGTAGTAGATCAAAACATGGTAAGCAGGTGCAAGAGAAAAATGCATAGAAAAATTTTTTGGAGGCGTACAAACAGAAGGGAGCTGGAGAAGGCGAACAAACGCAGAAATACAGGAGATGTATGAAGGACCCGATATAGTAAACTTTATGAAAGTTCAAAGGTTGAGATGGATGGGGCACGTATGGAGGCTGCCGGAGGGAAGGAGTACCAAAATTCTGTTGGATGAAAGAAGGCAGCAAACGAGAAGAAAAGGGCGACCAAGTGTAAGATGGGGAGACGCAGTGATGGAGGACTTAGCAAGTAAAGGGATAGAAGACTGGAGAGAAAAAACACAGACACGAAGACATGGAGGAAGATTGTCGAGCAATGAGCCTAAACGGCCTGTCAAAGCTTTTGTATGTATATGTCGTAGTCTCATGGTGAAATACGTCATTTCGTGAAAAGCCTAGGTATTACATGAACTGCCGGCGTATCATGAAAATTCTTGTTTTTACACATACTGCCTAGGCTCTTCGTGAAACGCCGGTTTCGTCTCGGCGCATCGTATTTCGAGTTAGCTGTACACGATCTGTCGCAATTTACGGTTCATGAAGTAACTACCGGTGCACAGCAGGTTGTGTTCTCTGATTTTGTTGCTATTTAACGTGAAATTGAAGCCAAAGAAAATCGATTGGGATGAGAATGGACGATAAATCTTCATTGTACAGTTAAAATACATTTATTTTATAACTGAAAATGAATCTGCCGTGCACCGGTAGTTACTTCATGAACCGTCAATCTCTAAATTGCGACAGATCGTGTACAGCTAACTCGAAATACGATGCGCCGAGACGAAACCGGCGCTTCACGAAGTGCCTAGGCAGAA
Organism: Ctenicera cuprea; assembly: GCA_958336395.1. Lineage (NCBI taxonomy): Eukaryota > Metazoa > Arthropoda > Insecta > Coleoptera > Elateridae > Ctenicera > Ctenicera cuprea. The sequence continues at coordinate 26,117,327 of OY284495.1, read as the reverse complement.
TCGCTAATAACATGATTTTTCATGATACGCCGGCAGTTCATGTAATGCCTAGGCTTTTCACGAAATGACGTATTTCACCATGAGACTACGACATATATACGGCTTAGACCGCGTCGTCATCGGGATATTACGCCCAGCATAACCCGGTAAAGACCAACCTGTAGCTTGTTTGCCTTACAAACATTTGCTCTAAAAGTTTAAGCCATAGTTGTACTTGAGACCTGCCTGCCTCAACAGGGCCGTGTTCTTGAACCTTGGGGCGGACATAAATTTGATCTTAATGTATCTTGCTGTCAAGACAAGAATATTTAATCGGCTTATGCCTGTTAGCTGTTTGTGAACCCATACAAACTAACGCTTTGCAAAACATTGCAGCTTGCATCTTCAGAGTGATAAAAGCACTGAATTCAAATCCGCGATGCGGAGGTATTTAAATCTCTTTGAGTCAGCCTGCCATAACGGCGAAGTGTTTGTTGGCTATCAGTGTTGGGAGGAGACGGATCCGGTGGAGCCTGATCGTGAGGTCGATAATGCTTACGAGTCCTTAGAGGATGAACTACTAGAGTCCACGCTTTACTGAGTCTAAAACAATTTTCTCTGTTTACGTTGTTAGGTTGATTCTCAATTTCAACTGCTTCACGTATGATACAAGCGAAGTAATGAGGTACCATGGATGAAACGATCAGTTTGTCCAGTGTAGTTTGAACCACAAAAGCAGGGAATGTTGTAGATTCCTGCTGATTTTAAGCTTAATATTTGGTCTTTTGAAGATGTGAAACCGTTTTCCACAGTTTTGTTAGTCCTAAAGACTGTCTTTATGCTGTACTTTCTAATAACATTGCTCTATGAATTTCTGTAGCTGTATAACCGTTTTTTTACAACGACATCAAGAGATGAGCTTTTTCTTGTTGTAGGGGTTCTGCGTCTATAATTTGGGCTGCTCTAGTTATTATTATTATTATAAAAAGAGGAGTAGGTAGCAAGCCGATAAGACTCCTAAGTACAACAGTTTCTGAAATAAAAAAAAACATAATTTCTTACAACAAAACACAGCAAAACAAAGTGTTCGTTAAATTAACAATCTGTATTATTAGTGCATACATTTATACAAACATTTATTTACTTGATTTTTATTTAATAATGTTTTTTTTATTTAGATACCTACATGTGCAGGAAATAATTTTAAATCAGACGTAATCGTTGTACCCAGATCTTGCGATTATACAGATGATAGAACTATTCCATTAAAAATATACGGAATCTAAAATTGTTTGGTCTGACGTGAAGTATCTTACACGTGTTGGCATTCAATGTTAAGAACCAGGATTTACATCACTGTTCAAGTTTTTTTAAATCGTTTGAAATATAGTAAGAGGACAACAGGGAGTTGGCGAAGAATTTTGTATCATTCGCAAACGAAGATACCGTTGAGCTAAACCCATTAGTTAAATCACTTATGTAAACAATGAAGAGCAGCGGTCCCAACACCGAACCTTGAGGAACTTTGCTTAGTACGAGAAGGAAATCAGACTTATGACCGAAGACCTTTACACAAAAGGTCCTGCTTCTTATAAAGTCGGAGATCTACATAAGAAGTTGCCTTCTCACACCATAAAGCTCAAGTTTCTATAGCAGCCGTTTAATAAGAACCCGATCAAAAGCTTTTTTGAAGTAAAGATAAACAATGTTTGCTGGGTTGCCATTATCTAGCTCTTTAGTCCAATAATCTAAATTAACAAGTAAATTCGATACAGTAGAATGACTAGGCATACATCCATGTTGATTCTAGGGAATGATGTTGTTGATAATGAAGAATTGAGACAGCTTCTATACAAGAATCTTCTCCATACACTTAACTACCACCGAAGTTAAACTTCATGGCCTGTTATAACATGGCAACAATTTATTGCCTTTCTTAAAAACTGGTGTTACAATTGTAGTTTTTCATTCAGAAGGCGCTATCTAAAGAAAGCTGCATAAGCGCATATAATGGTCTGCTTAATGAGTCAGCATGAGTTGTTAGAATTTTTATAACACAGTGGCTTTCTGCATCGAATAGTGATGCGAGTTTGCATTGAAATACCTGTCTGTGTGTGTCTTCTTTTTGTAAACTGCGTGCCCCAAGCTACCACCTGGCTTACGTGTAACATGTACGTCTAAAAACGGAATACTGCCATTTTCCTCTACTTTCATGGTAAACTGGACATTATTGTGAATTGAGTTCAAGTGTTCTTGGAAATGTTTTAACTTTTGGCGTTCGCGAGACCAAACGACGAAAGTATCGTCTACATGTCTAAACCAGGATGTAGGTTTAAAATCAGCTGCTGCCAAAGCTTTGGCTTTATTGTCTTCTATGTATATGTTTGCAATAACAGGTGATCGCGGTGAACCCATGGCCGCTACTTCGACCTATTCATACAAGTTGCCAAAAAGGTGTTTTTTAAACTAATGTCAATTAATTGGATACGATATGAAAGAAGTTTGTCGCTTAGGATATTTTATTTTTATTGTAGTTGTAACCAGATCAGCAATTTATATTGCTGTTTGAGTATTCTGTTTGCTGCTTGCCACATAGAATGGTCTCTTGGCTGTAGATCTTTGATGTATTGCTTATATGATCTTATTCTTATTGTATCTAGTTCTGTTTTAATGCGATGTGTTAGGTTGTTGAGCTGCGCTTTCAGTTGGGGTGATCAAATTTTTTTGCCACAGTCGTCTTCTTCTGTTTTTCTCTTTTATTAAGTTCATATAGTACTGTGGTTTTCTTGCCTTGCGTATTGTTGTTGCTTGTTGAACGGTTACTTTTATGGCCTCGGTGTAGTTCGCTAGGGCAACGTCTATTGCTGCTGTAGTCTGTAGGTTTCCGGGATTATTAATGTTGTTATTGTGAACATCGCTGTATATTTCCCATTCCACTTTTCCCTTGATTAGTTTTGGTGCTGGTTGTGTAATTTGTGGGCTACTGTAGAAGCTTATCAGAACTGGTGTGTGATCCGAATCCAGCTCTGGGACTACATTTTGATATATTGGGTGACGAACGTTTTTGAGCAGCACTACATCGAGAATATCCGGTTGATGATCAACTCTGTAAGGGTAGTGCGTGTATTCGGTGGGTGCGGAGATTTGTATGTTGTACGTTGAAGAGTAGTTGTACAGTTTTACTCTATCTGAGTTGTTTACTCGACATCCCCATATTTTGTTCTTGCAGTTTAGATCGCCCACTACCATGGTAGGTTAATTGTTGTCAAATATAAGCGCTAGGTCTTGTTCGTGCAGTTTCTTGTTAGGTTGCTTATATGCTGTTATGATTTTGATATAGTTATCTTGTAGTTTAACCTCAATTGCTACGGTTTCTAGACTCCTTAGTTTCAGTTTTTGTTTTTCATGGTGGATAAGGTGCTTTTTAATTATGATTGCAACTCCTCCCGAGGCTATTGCTCCTTTTTTAACCGACTTCTAAAAAAGGAGGAGGTTCTCAATTCGTCTGTATATATGTTTTTTTTTTTTTTTTTTTTTTTTAAATGCATAACTTTTTTGTTTATGAACCGATTTTAATGATTTTGGTGTTGGGTTTAGTATAGTTCCAAGGTGGTCCCATTATAATTTCATTGGTATTGGAGCTTGAACTTGGAAGATACTCCTCAAAATCTGTTTTTTTAACGGACTTTTTTAGTGTTTCCGTATTTCATCTTCCGTTTCAACTAGCAATCGTTTCCTCATTCGAGAAGCACCCTTACTAAGTCTGCCCATCACTTAAAATTGTAAAATAAATAACTTTAAAAAAAAAAGAAAACCGACTTCAAATAAAAACACAAAAGTAACATAAGTTAACTAAAAAGCAAAAAATAAATGTTTTTTATACAACAGTTTAATACTTATTTGTTGTTCCGTTTAATGTAATTAAGAAATTGTTGTTTATTATATAATTATTAATTGTTTTATAATTATTAAGTCGGTGCCAAGTAAAACATAGATATAACATTAGATTCGAATGTTTATGTTTTACTTGGCACCGACTTAAAAATTATAAAACAATTAATAATTATATAATAAACAACAATTTGTTAATTACATTAAACGGAACAACAAATAAGTATTAAACTGTTGTATAAAAAACATTTATTTTTTGCTTTTTAGTTAACTTATGTTACTTTTGTGTTGTTATTTGAAGTCGGTTTTCTTTTTTTTTTAAAAGTTATTTATTGTCTTGGCTGTATATGGCGTAGCCTAGTATTCTTAAGGATTCGTTGGGGATGAGGTGGGTTTCGGTTATGCATGCCACATCTACATGATGTCTACCTAGGAACTCTATGAGTGTGGATCTTTTTGCTTTTATGCCATTGGCATTCCAATTGGCAATTGTTAAGTTATTGATTATGTGTTTATTATATGACATTTTAGAGCGGTTTTCTTTTTCGCCTTCTGTTTTTGGTGGTTCGTTTTGGTTATTATTTACAGTTTCCCTGTATGTCTTATTGGATGTGATTGGGTTGTTGCTGCGAGCGGAAGTTTGTTTTCGGTTTGTGGGGTTGTAGTTTTGTGATGTATGGTGTTGTTGTTGTTGTGTATGGGTCTGGGAATGGTTAGCTTTGTTGCCATAGAGTCTGCAGCCTCTATAGTTTGCTGGGTGATTTTCCCCACAGTTAACACATTGGGGAGGTTGGTCTGGTTTTTTAGGACAATTAGGGTGTAGGTCTGATCCCGTGCACTTAACGCATGTGGGCTCGAGGTGGCAGTAGTTTTTACTGTGGCCATAGCGTTGACAGTGTTTACACTATACTATGTCTGTGTTTTGCCGTCGTGGCTCTCCTTGTACAATACTGTAATTTAGCTTTTCTAATTGAAAAATTTCATTTGCGTTGTCGGTTTTCTGTAATTCGACTGCACAGATTGGAATAGGTATCCGTTGTTTATTGTTCAATCTAGTAACTTTCGTCACTGGGTACTTTAATATCTGCAGCTTGTTTATAATTTCAGGTTTTGTCAATGAGTTGGGTATATTTCTTATCATAACTGATAAATTATTGTTCTCTAGATTTTTAAATGCGTGGTATTTTACTTTCTGTTCGTCGTAATATTTAGTTAAGTTTCTAAAATCTTCAATAGTGCTCGTGTTGACACGTAAAAATTTTCCTTTTGTATTTGTTGTAAATTCGTTTATTGTTATAGCTTTTATGTCGTTTAATACTTCGTTGTAATTGCCCGCTTCATGTAAGCATATTGGGGAAATCTTTAATTTAGGGGTTGGCTGCCGTTCTTCTACTTTGGGCTGTTCTTCTGAATTAGTTTCCATATTGGTATTCTTATTTTGTTCTGTTTTTTGGCTTTTGTTTGTGTAATCTGGTATTTAATATGTATTTGCTGTGGTAAGTGTGGCAGGGTTAAATAAATACCTTTTAGCGGTGTCCGATAAGAGAGGAGGTGAGAGGTCACTACGATCACGTTTGTTAGCCATGATAGTAAATGAGAAACAAAAAGAAGACCAAAACAATAAGGACATAAAATGTAAAAACAAGAAACTGGAGAAAGTAACGACGTTTGAATTCCTTGGAAGTATAATAACAGAAGACGGAAAAATCGACGCCGAGTTGGCAAACCGAGCGAACAAATCGTCAAGAATTTACTACACTATGAATAAAACAATACTAGGCCACAAAGATATAGATTTAGAGGTAAAAAAGAAAATATATAATATGATAACACTTCCAACAATTACCTATGCTAGTGAATCATGGACGCTTAGAAAAAAGGACGAGATTAAAATAAATGCCATGGAGATGAAACACCTTAGGAGAATGGCAGGAAAGACGAAGTGGGACAGAGTGAGAAACGAGGACATTAGAGAAATTATCAAACAGGAACCAATACAGAGAAAAATAAAAAAGAGGCAGCTGAACTGGTTCGCACACATGACAAGAATGGAACCAAGCAGAATTGCAAGGAGACTAATGGAAGCAGGAAAGCCACCTAAGAAACGAAGAGGCAGACCTAGGAAGAAATGGCTGGACCAAATTAAAGAAGTAGCAGCAGAAAAGGTGTGACATTGGAGGAGATTAGAACAATAGCGAGAGACAGGAAGAGGTGGAGGAAATGGATAAAGGACTAGAGACCACCATCCGACGCTCGAAAGGGCACGAAGGATTAGAAGAAGAAGAAGAAGTATTTGTTGTAAATTCGTTTAATGTTATAGCTTTTATGTCGTTTAATACTTCGTTGTAATTGCCCGCTTGTAGTGTAAGTATATGGGGGGAATCTTTAATTTAGGGGTTGGCTGCTGTTCTTCTACTTTGGGCTGTTCTTCTGAATTAGTTTCCATATTGGTATTCTTATTTTGTTCTGTTTCTTGGCTTTTGTTTGTGTAATCTGGTATTTAATATGTATTTGCTGTGGTAAGTGTGGCAGGGTTAATAAATACCTTTTAGCGGTGTCCGATAAGGGAGGAGGTGAGAGGTCACTACGATCACGTTTGTTAGCCATTGTAAATTGGGCTTTCCGATAGGCCCAATATATGAGTAAATAATATTCTGAGAATTTTATTTCTCAAAGTGTATGTTTATTTGTTTGCATAATAAGTTCAATAGCACTAGCACAAAACGTTGCGATTAGCTATCACGTCCGCTCTTCACGGCTGTTCAACTCGAACTCCGCTTAGGATATGTAGCACACCATCTACTAGTACTTTTGTGCAAAGAGGGACAACGTCGAAACTGACTAAGATGTCTCCTTCACACAGCCGTAAGCTTTTGATCTTGTTGATAAAGTCACAGGAATCCCTTATATAAGATTTTGCGTTGCTTCTAAGAGGGCGAAGCTTAGTAGCTAAGTTACGTGCTAAAGCATGTGTGGGATAATTCATCGCGCTTACAATAGGTCTGAGTAGGACTCCACCTTGTGTATTTTAGTTAAACCATAGATACGAGGTGTGATGGAGTTTTTGGGTATTATGTGCTGTTTTTTCCTGGTGTCTATAGTATCAGAGCGTTTGATAAGACTTCTATAAGTGGAATGGACTATCTTTAAGTTGTAATCTGAGTGTTCGTTACAACGGTAGCAACGCTTTAAACTGCTTTAAGTATGAGAACATCTTTGTTCTCTCTTAATACCTTGGCTGCTTTGTTCTCATTTCTACTGATATTAGACCGGGACGGCTTCGCTCTTTTCACTATGATTGATACATCTTATTTTATACTTTCAGAAGTTTCTGTAGGTACCTTATAAATTGCTGCGTCTACGGCAGATACTATATCTTCCTAGTTGAAGCCTAGCCTTTCTTTAATAGCGATGTCGTTCGCTCATCTAGCAGCATGTTGCTACTGTTTACTATTACGTTGTCATTAGGTAATTTGTTCCGGGGTGTCTTGGGAACTAACCGTTTGTATTTGCCAGTTTCTTTAAACAAAGCTCTAATATCAGTAAGAATAAGATCATTGAAAAGTTTGTAAAACATGTCCAAGAAAAATGTTATTTAGAAGAGAGTGCCACATTTCCACCACCCCTGAAATCATTTTTAAAGAAAAACTTGCGTTAAACATAGATTTTTAATAAGTATATGATCGCATGCAGCATTTGTTTATTTTATACAGGGTGGCTTCTTTTATAATAACAAATAAAGCAATTTTAAGCACTACCTTCGTCTGTCCATATTTCGATACCATAATACTATTATAAAAATTTTCTGCTTTTTATTAGGTCAAGCAATGTATGTGTTAAGCCATTTTTTTAGAACGTCCTGTATAATAGCTAGGCACCTGCATCGAAACAATGTAACATTTCGGTTTTCGCTTATGGTTTACACTGTATTAAATTTTGGTTACTATTTCGGTTAGGGTTTGATTCTACTTCAAATTTTGGTTTTGTATACGGTAACCGGTTAATACCGGTTTCTTCGAGGTTTTATGGATGTATGAATACATTAAATTAAAAAACAAAATATTGAAATAGCTGTTACATGATGTAGAAAAGGAGTACAATTTGTGCAATAAAAATTAAACTAGTTATTATAATTAACATTTCTATGATTATACAGACCGATCAAATAAAAACTTAATGGCAGTCGCCTTTGAAACAAGCACGTCATGTAGATGATTAGTTTGCAAATTGTAGAGCAATTATTATCACAGTTATGCGGTTTATTATTTTACCGCAATTTCTCATACTTAATATTTTTAAACAATTAGCAAGTGAGCGTAACAAATTATATTTAACATTTATTATTTTTATATTACAAACGTGCATGATAAATGTCAGTTGTAAATCGTGACATATTTAACACACATAATTGGAAAAAATTCTACGTTTGTTTGGTTTAGCGGTAAAGCCAAGAGCTTGTGATCTGCCGACCACAGTTCAAATCTCATGACAGGCGTGTCTTTTTTATTTTATATTTAATTTAAAAAAATGGGTTTTATTTTAAATTTAAAACTGTTTTATGTTGTTTTGTTAAAACCATTTCTTCGAACGAACGAAATTAAATATCGTTTAAAAAGGTAAGTAAATAAACGTATGCAAAAATTGAAAACGTCGTTGCGCTATTGTTTTATACACGCAGCTATTATTCTACAAGTGTTTGTGTTACATATTGAAATTTAAATTAATAATTATTGTTTTAATAAATACAAGGTAAAAATTAAAATAAATTATAGTCATAGAACAAGATATTAAGATAGTAGTACGAAACGTCAACAAATAAATAAATAAAATTAAGAAGAAAAACAGGTTTGTCACGGGATTTGAACTGGGATCACCAGATTACAAGCACCCGCCTTTCCCGCTAAACCAAACAACCTTCTACTAATTTTTTCCATTATTAAATGAACCACGGTTTACAACTGGAATGTATCATGCGGATTTGTAAAATAAAAATAAGAAGTATTAAAAACAATTTACCATGCTCTCTTGCTAATTGTTAAAAATGTTAAATATGAGAAATTGCGGTAAAACATTTGACCGCGAAACTATGATAATAGCTTCACGATTTGCAAACTAATCATCGACATGCCGGCCTTGTTTCATAGACGACTGCGATTAAGTTTTTATTTGACCGCTCTGTATAATTATAAAATATTTTTAAAACGTGATCAAAAAGAGCTACTTCGAATCTAATTTGTTATTGCAGCAAGGTATATAATTTTTATGTTTTACTTGGCACCGACTTAAAAATTATAAAACAATTAATAATTATTATATAAACAACAATTTCTTAATTACATTAAACGGAACAACAAATAAGTATTAAACTGTTGTATAAAAAACATTTATTTTTTGCTTTTTAGTTAACTTATGTCACTTTTGTGTTTTTATTTGAAGTCGGTTTTCTTTTTTTTTTTAAAGTTAATTATTTTACAATTTTAAGTGATGGGTAGACCTAGTAAGGATGCTTCTCGAATGAGGAAATGACGGCTAGTTGAAACGGAAGATGAAATACGGAAACACTAAAAAGTCGGTTAAAAAAATAGATTTTGAGGAGTATCTTCCAAGTTCAAGCTCCAATACCAATGAAATTATAAAGAGACCACCTGGAACTATACTGAACCCAACACAAAGAAATCATTAAAATCGGTTCATAAACAAAAAAGTTATGCCCGAACATACATTAAAAAAAAACATATACAGACGAATTGAGAACTTCCTCCTTTTTTTGAAGTCGGTTAAAAACGATTTGGAAGATCGGAAATACATTTGTTATTAGCATAGCCCTACAGAAAAAATGAAAACTGTGAAGTCAAACAATTTTCAAAGTTTAGACATTGTCAAAAAAACTATTGTTCAAAAACTGGACACACGCTTTTCTTTAAAACTTTGTAAGCTTTTAGAGATAGGTTGTAATTTGATTCGTGTTCCAGTTCACAAATTTTTCTGTGCTGGCATCTATGTTTTTTTGAAATACATTAATTCATGCCCCTATCTTTAATAAACGGAAAATGATTATAAATTCTTTTTAAACTGAAGCGCTTATGAGTAATAGTACAATAAGATTTAGAACTTTTATGTGCATCAATATTTAGATGGGATTAACTTTTTTCCTTCTTCCCGAGTTTGGGCAAACAAACTTGTCAAATTTAATTTTACTGTTTTCTTCTTATGTGACATTATTACCCAAATTAACACAATTGCTATCGCTGATTCTGGTACACTTACTGCAGACTAGTGCACACATTTTAGCATATTTTCGAATGGCCATGCAGTTCGCATTTGCATTGGTGGGCAACATTAATATATATTGCCATAGTTTTGACTACAGATCTAATGGCCTACCAAAAAGGCTAACACGCCTTATTGCTATTGCTATTTACTGCAGTAAATGTCGGTTCAACATTCGTTGGAACAACAAATTACAGTTTTGGTTTTCGGTTACGATTAAGAACATTGTTAAGTTCGGTGTTCGTTTCGGTTACAATGCAGAAACATTAACCGTTTGTTTCCAGTTTTTGACTACCTTTCGGCGCACGTTCATTTCACAGTAAACGCTTTAAAAGTATTTATACCAGACCTACTAAAAAATTGCAAACATTTAAATAGTTTACGAACAATTATTCAAGTTAATGCACATTTATTAACTTCCTTCATAGTTTCGACATCGGAATAAACATTTCAAAAACTAAAAAGCTCTACGAAGCCTGAAAGTCGCTGAATCAGTAAGATTGACAAAATACCCAATTCACAAAATTATATTTTTTTTTGTAAATTCTACTATTGAAATTTAGGCTGAACAAGTCCTGAACGTCGCTAAAAATAATCTGAAAAAGAAAGAAGTATTACCGTGGAATCAGTCAATATACTTCAGAGTTGACATTTTGTAAATATTTATAACAGACCAAAAGTCGCTAACAATTAGAATCAATTTGTGTCCCCCTAAAGAAACGCCACAGTGCGATATTCTGAAATGCGCAAAACGTCAGCGATAAATGTATGTTCACTGTTTATTATTTAACACTTGCAAGATTTCAGGGGCACTAAAATATTAAGTAAGATGAAAGGTAAACCATTAAATAAACAAATTATACGAACATGTTTGAACAATCAATTTAAGCGAAGCTCTTTATACAGCATAAATGATTATTTAACGCCAGTATAGGTTTAGTTACTACAATCTATTGTTATTGTATGTAAGATTTAAAATTGCAATTCTAATATTAAATCAAGTTGGCTGCAATACATACGCTACGAAGATTGGATTGCAAATGACCTAAGGGCTGTCGCTTCGCGCCCAATCATCCGACCCTAGCGCGTAAGCTCATTTTTATTTTCCCATATTTCTACTGAAGTATGGCAAGTTACGATTTCGGCAAATTTTTACAATTTAGATTTTACTCGAAATACGCGTTTTGGGGTCCAAGCAAACCAAAGTGGAATTAAAATGTTCGCCTATGGTTGAGCAAGTGGCCGAATGAGCGTCTAGTGTCTTCGCAGACAATCGATCCTACCCCATTCTAACTTTCATGACTTGCGCACCTCCTCGGCATGCGGCTGGAATGTCTGTAGTGCTATTGGCGTCATCAGACATCGTAGCCTTCGTTAATCACACGTACGTGTTTTAAAATTGAAAACGACAGTTGTATATGTTGCTTTAAAAGTTAAATAATAAAAATGACGTACAATATAAAAAAGAGTTCTACAAAATAAATAAAAAAAAATAATTTTAACATTCTTTCTTGTATAAAATGAAAATCAGAAGTTACTTTCGCTTCGTATTTTCTACGCTGTACCGTGCATGTTATAAATTAAAAAAAAAAGATTTGTGGTTTTGTATTGAATGCAATTTATTAGCAATGAAAAAATCGTCTTTAACAATGCAATTTCACTTTACACTAACACTTTCATTAACTAGCTTTACGGTTGTTGTAAATATCACACTCCTACAAACAAGCGCATTGACAAGTTAACACTGCACAATGCGAGCCAATATTAGTCGAGTTTGCGCATGTTAGAATCGATTGTTGACGAAGACACTAGACGCTAGTGAATGAGTGGGTGCGTTCGTTTTATTTATCTCTGGAACTCTTTCACTGATTTTTATAAGATTTGGTATGTGGAAGTCTTTTAGTTGCAGGCAGGCAGTTTTTTGTAAGGTCGTTAACCGGATACAGAAATTAGACATGTTTTTGGTGTAGATTTTTTTGTAGGCACTTTTTTATAGACACTAGGCATTTTTTGGAGTTTGATAACATAGCGTTTCAGAACATCTAAAGAAAAATAAAATGCTTAACTAGCGATTTCTGCATCATCAAAACTAAGGTGGCTGCGAATTTTTGACTTTAATACCCAATTACTCTAAACAAATATCTAAATGATAAAAATTATCATATCATTTAATAGTCTATAATAATATTTTTGGATATATAAAAATTGTAAAATATATGCTAGCTTTTCAAAATTTTAGACATCTCCAAAAAAATATTCCTCAAAAACTGGCACACAATTTTTTTAAAATATTGTGCCAATAGAGCTTGCGGTTAGCTACAAATTTATTTTTTAGATCTCCCAAAGTTTGCTCCGACAGCCTCCAGGAATTTTTAAAAATTTAAATTATTCGGAAGATCTAGATTTTAACCACGTTTATAAATTATTTCTAGTTAAAAAATATTTTTTCATTTTTTGCATATTTTTGATAACTCTTCAAATGAAGACTTTATAGAAGTGTTTTGAAAATTAGGAAAAAAAGCGATACCTTTTAACTTCAACAACGCATTATTCAGAAGATCGTGATTTCAACTACGCCTATGAATTAGTTCTACTTAAAAAATATGTTTTTCATTCTTTGCTTATTTAGATAACTTTTCAAATAAAGTTTTCATAAAGGTTGTCTGGTCAGAAGTTTGAAGCCCATCTAATCCGTTGTAGAGCGACGGTTTACCCTGATTCTGTGCGGCTAGCCGAAGTTACGGTACGCGACATTGTATTGCAAAGGATGTTGCGAGTCCAAATCACCGCAGGGGCGTTACCTTTTTTTTGAATTAATTTTTAATTTAATTTTTCTTAAAATAATGTTATCAGTCAGTAGTCGGCGTTAGAGTATTTAAAATGTAAAAAGTAAGAACGTACCAGCTGTTTCGCTCATGTTTTCTTATTGGTCGCTAAAACTGTACTGGCCGACTGCACAACGTTACATGCGAGTATGCGCCTTATACAACTGATGCGAATAGACGCGGCTTCTAACAGCGAGGGCAGCACATGGTGAGGCAGGTGGAAGGGATTCGGATTTAATATAGTGTGGTACTATCTATTATAGAGATAAAAGTCGTTGAAATGTTTTTAAATCTGTTAATAAATCGGGATATGCAAAATATTTCGAGTCAATCCGCAGAATCGAAATCCCTTAAAAATAATGTACTGAATCCTAATGCAAATTGCACAGTTCGGAATAGGTTTTACGAGTCTTGTGAGTCGCTGAAACTAATTGTTTCTTAGAATATAAAGAATAAGTTGAATCAATCCACAGAATTTAAAAACATACAAATTATCTACGAATCTCACCATAATATAAGCATTTTAAAAATGGCATTATGATACCTGAAAATCGGTAAAAACAATCAAAAAATTTGCTCCAAAAATCGAAAAATCTGGAAATTCCTCACTGGATTTTGAAAAATATTTCGAGCCTATCCACAGAATTGAAATTTTTGGCAAATTTCTTTCTGCATTCCAATGCAAAATAAACATCTTGAAAGCAGCGCTACAAGGCCTGAAAACTGCAGAAAACATTCTAAAAATCTGTAAATGATTTCGTACAATATTAAGAATATTTTGAGTGAATCCAGAGATCAAGAAACTGAAAATGTTTGAAAATCACTGTGCGAAAATCACGGTAGTGTGAAAATAGTGAAAATAACAGTGAAAATCTGCAAGTCGCTGCAATGTGTAAACTATTATACAAAACCCGAAAAATATTTTGTTATTGAAAAGAAACCAAGAACCTCAAAACGTGCGGCCAGATACGCCACTTTAGTTAGTTTTCTTGAGTTTTTAATTATTTTCCGTATGGTTTTGAGTTGTAGTAAAGAAATAATGCACAAGGGGTTTCGCAGTAAGATGAATTATTGTTGAATTTTGCCATAAAAATGTCGTGTAGCATGTTTTTGTCTTAAGAGAGTATTAATAATGTAAGTATTTGGGGTCAAATGGAGCTGACGTTGACAAAATTGTTTATGAAGAGAAAAGAAATGAACAAGCAAACAAACGTGGGTCTCGGATAGAAAAAACCGTGTATTTTTTGTCGTGTTTTTAAGCACCAATAATATCATCGTGTTTACAGTTGTTCAGTGGTCTCGAAATACAAATTTATCTGAAAAGTTTCACGTTTGAAGAGGTGGAAAAAGGAGTAAAGTGTATTCTACGTCCAGCTGTGCTCAAGAGCGGAAAACAAAAGTTTTAAGAGCTGTTCATGATTTTCCTTCGTCTTACTTCTAAACTTCTGCACATAAATCTGTTTGTTACAAGTCCATGAAGTATAAGGGCTGTTCAACGACTGTAAATAGTAAAACAATAGTGCTAATTCCGTGGGAGGATTTTCCGACTTTGTTCGGCCCTAATTTCTTTCTCTCTACGGAAACGCAAATGACTTGCAAAACTTTGGGATAACATCAAACATTTTCACGTAATTAATCAAGAATTGAGGCATTATCGGCTCTAAACTTGCGCCGAAGAAGTCAGACCACTTGATTGCAAAGTTGGTCAAAATTATAGGAATGCCCCGCGGTTACGCCAAGTTTCCTTAATCTTTAATCGAAACTAAATTACAGCTCAGACTTTCCACTAACAACGCCAAGATAAAGCTGAATTACGGAAAGTTTCGTTGTCATCTATTGACTTTGATAAAACACACTTCAAACTTACATTCGGAAAAAATAATATAACATATTCAGTATCTTTTTCTAAATAGAAAAGAAATAACTTTTGTTTTTTGTGTTGAAGCGTCTTAGGGTTAAGTACCTCTTCGGAATTCGTTATAATTAATTGGTTTCGCATTTCGTAATTAGCGAAACCAATAATTAACAAATAGGAGAAGGGGCGTCAATATATTAAGAAAAAAAGTTACCATAATTGATAGATGAGTTGTGTGGCATTATAGAAACCGTCATTATACAGGACGATTTATAATATGTGGTAAGCACTTTCAGGAAAAATTTAGAATATAGAAATAACAAAAAAAGTTTCTATAAAGATGGGTACAAAAAAGCTTTGTTGCTGAGTTACGCCACTCTCATCACATTTTTGCTGTAACTGCACACAAATTTGGAAATTTTATATGTAAGCATTACTTATTTAGCTTAGTATATTTACTGATGTTTGTTTAAATAACAACATCGGAGGAGTCTCATATAGGGGGGTCACGTGGTATTTCCTTCGAAGTTTTTTAGATCTTTACTGTTTTTAAAGTTTCGGTTAAAAAATCGCATTCTTTATATAAATATACACCAAAAACGCACTTTTGTTGAAAGTCGCTAAATCCAACAGTTTTCGAAATAATTCGATGTTTTTTGTAAAGTTGAGCTGCTATAAAGTGTTAAGATGTTCACATAGTTTTTAAATACTTTGATAGTTCGTTCTATAGCTTAAAACAACGAAAAAAGTTTCTATAAATATGGCTATAGAAACACTTCGTTACGGAGTTATAGCTTATGGAAGTGAGACCAGTGTTGAATATTCCAGAAGCTGTGAGGAGCCGTTGTAATAATAAATGTTAAAAGGTTCTAGAAGAATGCACAACAACAGCATTAGGAAGTAAAAGTATTGTATTGCGAAGCTATCATAACAATAAAAATATTAAAATATAAATAACCACACAAAATTTTGTTGAAACACAATGAGCAAAATTATTGTTTTGATAATATTTTAAGCAAGCATTATTACACTTAATACTTTGATTACACTGGTCATCAAATGTTTAACTTTTTATTTTTTCTTTACTATCTACACAGGATGTATCAAATTGCGTGTTAACTATGGGGATCTCGCTTATTTGAAGAGATACGACGATGGTTAAATTAGAGAAAAGTTGTGAAATTTTATGCCCATTAATAATCTCAAACGAAACTGGGTCTCTCTTGCTTAGTTTCTGAAAGAACTAGAAAAAAACGGAAATTTTGAACTTTTTGTTTTCAGCGATAACTCATTTGTCATTTATATTACATATTTCTAGTTTACGCATTATTAAGGCACTTTGTGATACCGAATCTAAATTTTTGATTAGCTTTGGTATAACTGTTACCCATTGCTCATTTTCGACTGTCAACTTTCTTTTTTCTTATGGTCGGCATTTTAAGTTTTTTTATATTTGAATAGAGTTTTTAATTCTGATTTCAACGATGTGTCACACTTTGCATTTTGTTTGCGTTTTGAGCATTTTATTGCAGAAAATAAAAATTTCATAAGAGTGCCATGGAAAGACCACGTCATTTAATTTATTTTGATAAAATTCTAGTAGGGTATGAACTGATGGAAGCAAAACAAAACACTGCTTTTACTAACTTTGGTCTTTAGATACATTAGGTGCGCGAAAATTTCAGTAAACTTTGTTTTGAGCGTAGGCAGCAGGTTAGGTTATTTTTTATAAAAACAAATGAATGATAAACTAAAAAAACATTCACAATTTACTAAAAATTCCACTTGGAGTTTTTCGTTTATTGCAACTGACATAACAAATTTGAATAACAGGTTAAATAAATACAAGAGATAACATTAGAACTGCACTAATACCAACAATTATTAAATAAATGTTCAAAACATTTGACACCTTTGTAAAACATGCTCAGAAGCTCGTCTAAAATGAACTCTCTAATCTGTGTGTTAGTGACTGTGTCATTCGTTTGTTTTTGTAAAAATCAACTTAACCTGCTGCCTATGCTCAAAACAAAGTTTCCTGAAATTTTCGCATACTTAATGTATCTAAACGTAAAAGTAAATAAGAGAAGTAGTGTTTTGTTTTACTTCCATCAGTTCATAGCCTACTAGAATTTTATCAAAATAAATTAAATGACGTGGTCTTTCCATGGTACTATTATGACATTCTTATTTTCTGCAATAAAATGCTCAAAACGTAAACAAAATGCGAACTTTAACACATCGTTGAAATCAGAATTAAAAACTATTCAAATATAAAAAAAAATTAAAATGCCGACCATAAGAAAAAAAATGACAGTCGAAAATGAGCAATGGGTAACAGTTATACCAAAGCTGATCAAAAATTTTAGATTCAGCATGACAAAGTGTCTTAATAATGCGTAAACTAGAAATATGTAATATAAATGACAAATGAGTTATCGCTGAAAACAGAAAATACAAAATTTCAGTTTTTTCCAGTTCTTTCAGAAACTAAGCAAGAGAGCCCCAGTTTCTTTCCAGATTATTATTGAGCCTAAAATCCCACAACTTTTCTCTAATTTAACCATCGTCGTATCTCTTCAAATAAGCGAGATCCCCATAGTTAACACGCAATTTGATACATCCTGTATACAATTTATTTTTGTTTATTACAATCAAGAAATCACTTCTAGCAAGTCAGGTTTTGTAAAAATTAACTTAAAGAATGAATAAAAAATATTATGCATAATAACTAATAGGTGCATTATTGCATTACAATTAGAATGTTTTTCTCTTCACTTTGCTTTTGTACGCGGCTGTGGAACTTTCTGATATCAGTGTCCAGCAGTACTCAGCAAGCATTTCGCTGTTCCACTTCCCTTGGTAACGTTTTTTGATAGTGGCAATGTCTTGATGGAACCGTTTTTTGTGCTCATTAAATCAACGTCATCAAGACTCTGAGGAAATAAATCCAAGTGGGAATCTAAGAAGTGTATTTCAAGGCTTATGTTACAACCCAATACTTGATAACTGCTAAGAAGTTTACCGACAATTTCTTTGTAGTTTTCTGATTTTGTATTTTGCAAAAAGTTTTGGGAAATAGTGCCTCAGGTCATACAAAAATACCCTCTTGAATTTTTGCATTGGTGATATTAGGAAATTTCTGTATGATATATCGAAATCCATTTCCTTCTTTGTTCATGACGTTGGAAAAGTTTTTCATCAAACCCAATTTTATATGCAACGGTGGAAAGCGAATTGTGTCACGCTCAACTAGTGCCGGATGGATTATGTTCTTTTGCACAGGAATATGCTGCTCTCTTGGTGGCCATTGTTAACAACATAATGATAATTTCTTGCTCGGCTGTCTCTCTCACAAATGAAACAACAATGCTTCGTGTATCCAAGTTGTAAACCAAGCAGAATTGCCACAACATTTAAATCAGCACTGATGTACCATTTATACATTCTGCAATTAATTTTGTCAAGAGGGAATACTATATTTTCTTAGGATTTCTTTATGTGAACAGCATGTCCAACGGGAACTAAAAGGTAAATATTTCCATTGTGTAGAAGAACAGCTTTTAAGCTCAGTTTCGAAGTATCGATGAATAAACGCAATTCTTCTGCATTTTGTTTATAGCCTAATGCAAGCATTAAATTGTCAATATTATTGCAGAAGTAAACCCCTCTTTAGTTAAGGATTTCTGTGACAACTCTTTCTGACGATTGAGATATACTGAAATACGCGTATCTGAAGCTAACAACTTCCATCTTTGTAATCTTGATCCTAGTATCTCTGCTTAAGTTTTTAATAAATTTAAATCTCGAATTAGGTTATTTAGGTTTAGGTTATTATATTAGGTTAGGTTATTTAGTTTTAACTGAGCAATTAAATGAGGCTTGTCCTCTTGAGATGGTAAAAATTCCTCATCATTGTTTGACAGTTCTTCAGTTGCTCTTTCTGTTTCTGTATCAACTTGTTCTTCTTTCAAAGCGTTTGGACATGTTGTCACCTTAAAGGCTGTCGAATAAGGTACCGGACGAGTAGCAGAAGGCAAACTGGGATAAGCAATTTTTTTCTTATTTTTGCCAGAAAACCCGAAGATTTTGGTGCAGCAACAGTTCGTTGTATAACTGTAACTAACTTAATTCAATTTTAATAATCGTAATAATCCTTCTGTACCTTCTTATATACCCGCATAATCGCATATCTACGAATTTCCGAAATATGATTGGTTTAAAAGCAAAGAGAGGCGTGGCTTACGGTTGTGACGTAGAAAACATGCCAAAACTTGTTCAGACCTGTTCAATCAAATCAGGAAACACAAGATTTCTTTCAGTATTTTAACATTAATGCGGTCAAACAAAAACGGTCAAATCCAGTAAAAAATTAATATATTTTAGGAGAAAACTATGAAAATATCTCAAAATTCTGACGTGTTAGAAAAATATTGAAAATGTTTTAAAACTCAGTATGAAAAAGTACATACGCTACACGTAGTCGAGTGTAAAAAAACCCTTTGTTGACCAGTGTAATGAATGTAATTGGAATTAAATAATTTTAACCCATACTGAGTTGATTTTTTAATGACAAATTGGGAAGTCGCATTGGTCCACAACCGTAAGGCTATTGCAACGGCATGCTTTATGGTGGTATGCAACCTAGTAGAAAATCTAGAAAAACAGTAATATAAAAAATATGAAAGAGTATAAAAAATGTTAACATGATTTTGTTTCAGAACTTTATTTATACAAACTACTTTAATGCTACTTGAATTTTTATAGCAATTTACAATTCTGTACGAGCAACGAAAACACTTAGTAGATTCGTATTTCTCTTTAAATCGGAACCAAAAGAACAAAAAATAATATGTTGTTTAGACCAGAAAACCGCGGAGTTTAACACGTAATTGTTTTTCTAACCTCCTACCATTAACTTGTAAGTAAATTAAACAAGATTAAATCGAGATTGAAAGTGACGTGAAAAAAGATAAACGCAAAAGCTCAGGTTTAACTTTAAAACTCGGATTCTCGCCGGCGAACAAAAATCTTGTGTTACCTTCAACGAGCTCGGGTCTCGGAGAGGGTTGCATATTGTACGCTGCTAAGTGGTTTTATTTTTATTTCTTCTTCGTTTACCGTGACTACTTCAGCAATTATCTACCCCTAAACTGCATTCACTGAGAAAAAACTGCTCTATCGTGGCTTCTTTTTTCAAAGCTCTTCTTCGACAGGGAAGAGAAGAGGAAAGGGAGTTTTTCGGAGAATAAAACCAACCGAGAACTGTGCTCCCGCTTGAGCGATTCCCGCTTCTTGAATTTGTTCGGGTTTGTAGTTATTAAATGCAGGATATTATGGATAACAGGATTATGTTTAGCGTTGCTTCCCTGTTTTTTTTGTGTTAATTTTTGTTATTGTTTTCAGGATAAAGTAATTAAAGAAATATTAAATAATAATTTATTTTTCAGATTTCTAAAGCATGAAGCAGTTCCTGCACATTTTGTTTACTGTCATAGTTTTAAATAAGTTATAATACTAAATCACACTTAGGGTGATACCTGAAATGGTTCCTAAATTCCGTTTTTGTTTATACATTTTTTGTAGTATTTATTGTATTTAAGTGTAACTGTCAAGGTGTTTTGTTTTCGTGTAACGTTGCCAGATTGGAATATGAGAAAACTTTTAACTTTTAACTCATGACTTGTTTGGGAAACTTTTACATTTTACGGGCCGTGTATGATCTTTGAGCTTTTAGATCCTTTTATCGTGTGTGCTTAGAACTGCGAGCTTTTGAATTCGAAAGAGCTTATGAATGTTGCTCCAAAGTGTTCTTTGGGCATGAACGAGGCATCGTGTTTGGGACTGTTTTGGTAGTTCTTATCTCGAAGCATTTCGCTTCTGTCTGTTTCATTCTGCGTTTTGCGGAATTCGTTTATTTGAATAATAAAATGTGAGGAGATCTACGCCTCTGTTTCCACTCGCTCTACTGGAAATACTTCAAAAACTCGAATTTTTAATTTATTCTTGGTGTCCTCGTCGCTGTTTTGTTCGCCACGCGGTAATTTGTATCTTTGTGAAAACTCTGATCTTTGTGGAATATTGATAGCCGGTTTCTGTAGAAAGTGACGGCGACAGCTCAAAAGCTCTAGAAAAGGACGGCCAAGGAAGCTTTTTGCATCCCCCAGTGCAGCGCGCTTTGTTACATAATGAATTTTGATTTTTACTTTGTTATGGATATCGGGTACTCAGCGCCGCTTCTCATCTTTTGCCTCTATAAAAGTCTCTGTATTTTTGAGATAAAAGTGATTTTAGTTACACTTTTTGTACACCTATTTGCATATTTTTGCGCACCGGAATTCTTTAATGGCTGCCTTAAAAAAGATAATGTAAGCATCTCGAGTTCTATTTAACAAAGACGCTTCGGGCTTCTTAACAACTGCACATTTACTCGCTCCAATAACGCAGTTTAAAAACTAAAATACTTAAAAAACAAGCGTTCGGGCAACATCAATGTTAGAAATAATTAAAAATTAAAACATGAAATAACTGCTTCGTCTGACTTCTATATAATTTAAAAAATTAGATATTGAAAATTTGATGTGATCCTTAGGGAACACCTTTTATGTTTTCATACCGATAAAAAATTGTATAAGCGAAAAATATCATTGGATGTCCAAAACAAATACTTAACAAATGATGGAGTTGCCAGATTAGATAAGAAAATTAACTGAACTACAAGATCGTTAAAAGGAGATAATTAACAGCTGGTGGGGGCGCAGAATTGCACACAAAAAAATTGCGACCTACGTTTTCATGTTTTAATCAGGGACGTGAACCGACAAAAAATAACGTTTCGGTTTTTAGTTACGATTCAATTTTTTTTAAATTTAATTAACGTTTTCGGTTATGGTTTATTGCTACTAAAAATTTCCGTTTCGGTTACGGTTACCGGAATTCTTTTAAGTTTTCTGTATTGCAATTAAAAAACGTTGAAGATCACGAAAAACAAAAAAACAGCACTAAACAAATTTTCGTTTTTCTCAAACTGTAGAAAAACCTGCTGCCGGGGAGTAAATCTAAAATTAAAAATCTACGGTCTTCGGCTCTTTTCATAGGACAGACCACCGTACGTAGTTTTTTGGTTAAATCCGTCTTTTCACAAAATATCCAATGTACATGATGCTACTGTTAAGTTTCCTGAAATCTTCAGAAGCAATGGCAGGCGCAGCAATGTGCACACTGTCAGCTTACTGACTGCCAATAACACAAAAATTTATTACTTGGAAGTAAAAGGAAAATTGTATCTAGCTGGTAAAGTATTTATATCATGTTATACAATGTTATGTTACACAAAATGTTTGCATTGGTGTTTGAGTAACATTATTAACTTTAATTATTGTTTTGGCTACAGCCCCAAGGGCCAACCAAAATGGCTGAATATGCGGAATGCGAATATTAAATAGTACATACTAAAGGTAAATAGCGGAATTAATTTATAAAGAGTAAACCGTCCAAGGTTGGCTTTATCCATAAAATTCCAAGATACTCTTCTGAGCAGTGCCCCAGAACTCGTTTTCGCAATTCTCTCGTAAACGATGCATCGGTTAAAACATGTTATATTAAACAAAACGGTAGGTAATACAATTTTGAAACTAAAAAGTCCGTATGCATTTTTCCGTAACAGCTGTAGTTTGCGCCTTATCTAGACAAGAAGAAGGAGATGAAATCTAGCGTGCTGCGAGAAATTTTTAGTTAGGAGTTGTACAACTCAACATCGCACCAAACCTTTATTATAGCAAGTCGGAGAGCATAGAATTCGTAGGCGTGTTTATTTGATGAATAGAAACCGATTTACTTACATCTAGACTTTTCAAAAGTAATTGTTTTTCTAAAAGGAAATTTTGGTACGTGCTCAACTTAAAAAAAAATTTCACAAGCCTTTCTAATTAAGATATCGAATTGTGTTTTTTTTTAATTTAAAAAAGCATGGATCGAACTCCTAATTAGTTTAAGAAATTTGTTGGAATCTTCCAGATTTCGAATTGTAACCCATTGTTGTACCCTGATGTTGGCTGTTTGCAAACACGAAACGCCACCATTTCTATAGAGCCGAAACCTACTATTTTTAACTACGATCTTGCACTAAATTAGTTTTTGGTATACAGGATGTTTCAAAAGGCTTACGATCTAGACTTATCGCATGCAGCGTTGTAGATCTTGACGAGCTCTGTCTAGTTGTGGAAGTCCATCTCGGCAACGAACCTGATTTTGGAGTTACAGTGTGTCAAAGAAAGCCAAGGTGTTTGTGCCTTACTTCCAATAGTCTGAGGCAGTGGGTAAGAAGTAGAGTAAAAATTCCTTTTCTGGTACTTACCCAAAACCCTGCTAAAGGGGTTTCAATCTTTTACCTTGCAGTAGCCACGGAGAGTGCCAGGGTCGGTTTTAAACCAAAACGAGTCTGCTGAGATCCCCTCTTGCCCAATGCATCAGCTTTCTTGTTTGCTCTAATGTTACTATGTCCAAGAACTCAAAGCAGTTTAACCCAATTACGTAAGCCAAGTCTGCTTAAAGTCTATCGATAGTTTTTGGACCAGTGTTGATTTAATTATGACAGAACCAACAGCTTTGCAAGCCGTTTCGCTATTTCAACATATATAAATATGTTTGTTGAAGTAATCCCTTTGAAGGTTTTCCTGAGCATAGTCTAAGATGTCATAAAACTTTGCCTAAAACGCTGTGGCAACTCTGCGTAGAACAAGCGCAAATTTTGTCCTAAGCTTATTGCCGCAAACTCCTCCACTACAACCTTCTAGATTCTTAAATCCGTTTGTAAACCAGCTCAGATCCGCGGGCTGTAGAAGGTCCTCAATTTAAACCCAGTTTTCCTTATAAGGAATGACAATATTAAAAAGTTTGGCGAGTAGACCGTCAAGGATGAGGCGAAGTAGATGTGAAAAAAACCCTCCCTGAGGACATCTTCTCCTGACTGGCGCATTCTTAATAATAATGTTGTCAATGTTGTCAATGCTATGTCTAGCAGCAGAAGCGCAAATATAATCAAACTAGGTATTATCGCATCTTCTCTTGATGTCAAGAAACACCCTTGCAGCAAGTTTTTTGTTGTGCAGCGTTTTCTCGACTTAAAAGACAATTAGATAAAGTGTCGTTTTTATTGATTTTCCTAGCTAGTAAGAGTTTTGCTATGGATGCAAAGGTAAGGTAGTAAATGCACCATCTTTTACGAACTTATCAGCTAGCGTCTTTTACGTCTTGAGCAGGAAAGAAGTCAAAGTAATAGGTTTGAATGATTTGGCATTATGGTTTGCAATAGGTTTTTGTTTTTTGAATAAAGATTACATTTACGGTTCTCCAGGATACAGGCATGTACCCGAGAGCCAGAAAAGTACACAAGAAATGCAACAGTAGAAGAACGAAGGTGTCCAGCCTTTCTTTCTTTTTGTTTTGTTTTAAACATGTTGTAGAATATCTAAAAGCTAAACAAATACACTTCTATTAAATATTAATCTTGTAGAAGTGTCGGAAACACCCCATCTGCCCCTGGTTTTTTAAAACATAGAAATGGCCTATTTCAGATGTTCATCGTCACAGCCCTTGAAGCCATTCTCCAATCATTAGTCGTAACCGTAGCTGGAGGAGCCAATGAGTTGGCACTGTCTCTGTCACTACAATAGATTCAATAAAGTGGACTTCTATAAAGTGCGTAAGGCATTCCTCGTTGGTCATCTTCATTCTACCAGATGGAAGCCTTAGGCTCTACAGTCTGGTGTGACTATTTTTTTGAGGAATGTTACGCAGCCTTCCAGCTTCTAGAAAATCTTCAATGCTTTCGCAGAAGTCCTTTCAAGCAGCCTTTTTTTTTGGCTGCGAATTCAGCTTTTACAGAAACGCTGTGACCGTTTATAACGGTTTCAGTCTGCTAGAAGTTTATTGTGCATTGCCATATTAAGGAGCCTGTGCTTTTTTTTGCGTAATGTTGGGAGGTTGTGGTTCTACCATAAAACTTTCCTATTTTTAAACGTTTTCCTTAGGAAAAAACTGCTTTTATAGAAAGCCGTAATCACCCCTTGTAAGAGTTTTGTCAGAGACTCGACCTGTTAGATGTTGTAAAGCGTAAATGGATTAGTTAATTTACTTTTCAGGGCTTGTCTGTAGGCCACCTAGTTAGTAGTTTTAAGGTTCTTATAGTAGCTCTCTTTCTTAACAGGGGATAGGTCCAGGGTGAATCTGATGTGACGGTGATCCTAGAGTGATGGTTTAGTCGCAACATGTCAGTCTTTATCCAGCGGGGCCACAGATAGCGATTCCAGTGTGATGACAATAACTTCTTGCTTTCTTTGTGAGGCAAAAGTTGGGAAATTTTCCGAATCAAAATTTCCAAATTATCCAACAACCTACCAGTTTTGACATCAGTCTGCGAGTCTCCACTGGTCGGGGAACATTACCTAAATCTTTACTGATTCTGCAGATCAGTGCCCAAGTTCACCCGTCAAACCGCATCAAGAAGGCCCGAGCCCGCATAGGCTTACCACTGCCACCACGAGTCCTACACCGTTACCATAACTGGGGCTGCTATTACCCCTCGGGCTCGTACTTGGTGCCCGTGGTATCAGTCAAAGAAGTCAATAGTTGGACTTTTCGGAGCAAGCACATGCCGAAAACAGTACTAGTCAACTACGCACCGCCTATATTAGTTGGTGGTCAGTCTGATTTGACCTTAACAGCGTCAAGTGTACCTGAGCACGAACCCTCTGGGTCGACACTTTGATAGTGAACGTTAGCAGGCAAAATGCACCTCTCCCTTAGGGCCCAAGTTCCTATAGTCAGCAGCCGCGCCACTCCTTCCTGTAGCTCACCTTCACCTGCCTAAATCAGTCGGCCCCAGCCACCCAGTATATCGTCTAGGCAGATTTATAACCCCAGGGGTCACCTCCACCGACGTAGTGACTGGAACGCAAGCAAATTTATAGCCACGACCAGGAAGCGGGAATTCCATAACAGAAAACGCGCTGCCGCAAAGGTGTTAAGTACCTATACTAAAGGTAGCTTTACACGGTGCCATCGTGCATCTTGACGGATGCCTTTAAAGCGCAATGAAATGCATGCCTCTCTGCGTGCGTTAATTTGTGGCTCAGAGGCCGTTTTTTGAGAGGCAAGGTGACGCGAGTAAGTCCCGAGTCTGGTGGGACTCTCTTTGCACTATTAGTGCAGACAATTTCCATGTTTATGGCGTTCCATTGACGTAAATTATAAAAACAGAGTAGTTAGCGGCGATGCAATACGTGAATTAGAAGAAAAAGGAACATGCGGAATTAGTTAAGAAGAAAAGTGGTAGTGGAGTATATGAAGTTTACAAAAGCAATTGGTTTTGCATACTCTAGTTTATCGTTTATTTTGGACGGTGATACTCATCGAATCGGAACAGAAACTGAAGATTCCCAGGAGAACGAGGGCGACGATTCTTATATTGAAAATGAAAATAACACTGAAGCAGACGTAAGTAATTACTCGTTATTTCATAGGATGTATACATTGGAAAGTTATGTAAATTATTTGTTCGAAAATTTATGCTGCCATGAAACACTGCCTTCCCTTGAGACAAAATAATTCATGAATTCTTCTCGTATTAAGTGGGCATCATGCCCTGCTTTTCGTGGAATTCTCCTCAGGTTAACCATGCCGGCATCTCCTTCAATGTCCCTTCTCCATGTACCTGGTATTACTTCTCCTGTATCCACATTGTCGTAGTCAAATGTCCCCTGCGGTGAATACTTTCCCCTCGAGACATAATTCCTTCTAAAAAAATTGTGTAAATGAATGCATGTAATAATAAGTGTTTCCACCGTATCTGGTTTTAATGATATAGGTTTTCTAAAGATTCTGAACACCGCCGCTAAAAGTCCAAATCCATTCTCCACAATTCGTCTAGTTCTTGAGAGCCTGTAATTGAATATTCTTCTTGGGGATCCTTTCGGCACATTAATGGGAAACGGTTTCATAATATTTTGTATTAAAGCAAATGCATCATCTGCAACCAACGTGTAAGGCACTTCCAAGTTCCTGCCTTTAAGACTTGTTGGTTTCGGTAGATTTAATTTATCACTGATCAGCCTTGTATGGAACGAAGTACCTTGGAAAACACCACCATCAGAGAGTCGTCCCTGACATCCAGCATGAGCATACATAATTTTATAGTTTGCGTCGACAATCGCCATTAAAACAATGCTGAATGTTCCCTTGTAATTGTAAAAAGAAGTCCCACTGTTAGCTGGGCATTGCAATAGAACATGTTTACCGTCTAGGGCACCAATGCAATGCGGGAAGTTCCACTGATCTTCAAAATCTTTGGCAACTTGTACCCATTCCTCTTCTGCTGAAGGAACCTAAAACGATAATTTCTCGGATTCATTTGTAGTTTTCTTTTGTTTTTTTTTCAGGTAATTGAAGATGTACCAGAGTCAAATGTTGAAATTAATGGAAATCAACATTTGCCGTCAAACCTAACTAAACCTGCAGTATCAACACCGAAAAGAATGAAAGGAAAAAAATCACAAGTAGACGAAGCTTATGATTTCATGAAAGAAGTCAAGGATCATTTAAATACACGAGATGAGTTTTCACACTTCGGAGAAGTAATTGCTTGCAAATTAAGGAAACTAAATGATCCGCGTTTACAATCTATCGCCCAGTTTGAAATAAATAAGGTAGTGTTTGAAATGGAAACAAAAATGCTGGACCATAGCGGTCAACACGGAAATTATAATTTCAACATTCCTTCAATACATGGTAGCATGGAAACTTACAACAATCGTGCTACAACTCCTTTTTCTACTGAAGCAAGTACTTCCTCTAGGTCTACATGTTATGCCTCTACATACTCACACACTTCTACACCAGAATTGTTAAGTCCAGATTCCGAGTCTCTTGCTACCAATGTTAATACACCAAACATCCCATTGTTGCAGCTACCAGAATCTAATACAACAAGCTTTATTTCATCAGTAAGTGAGTTTTTGCGTTTTCAAAATTAAATCTGCAAGTAATTACGTTCACAGAGGTGCCTTTTATTTATAATAGAATTTAAGAAACATTGTGTTTAATTATTTTTTAAATATATAGACTTTAATCTTAATATTTTTTGTTGTTTATTTAATATTTTTACCTGCTTACCTTAACATATCCTTTTAAAACTGCATTTATTGCTCTCCACACTTCAGGAACTATAAGTGAAATTAATGAATCGGATGTTCTAAAGGTGTACATTAAGCTCCTGTACGAATCACCAGATGCCAAAAATCTTAAACAAATTGCAAGCCTTATTTTTGCAGAAACAGCTTCTCTCATATTGGTATATTGTTTGCTTATAATTGGTGCGATCATTTGGAGTAATTCTTCAAAACTAGTTGTAGACATTCTAGTAAAGTTTTGAAAAAACCAGCCACCATCTAAGACCATTTTCTCCAAAAAGGGGTTGTTATATTTTCTTTTCAAAAATTCTCGGGTCCATTTTCGTTCACATTTTTAAGACTTTGCTATTATAATAAATGCAGCACACACACCTCCAAAAAGTTCCGCGTCCATTTTGCAATGCACAATGAGACGCATTCTGTGTAAATACTTTGAGGCATGACGAAAGGGACATGCATTTTTTGCCTCTTATTGCATGCGCAGATGCATGCAATAGCGCATGCTTTGCTGTACAAAATGAGGCACCGTGTAAAGCTACCTTAAAGGCTAGCAACGCCTCACCTCGTGAAATCACTTACCCAGTTCTCTATGGTCCCAATTAAAGTAAACATTAAACCTGTCTGAAGAGAGGTAGACGTACCAAGTTGAAATCACTAAAGTGACCGTTACAACTCCGATCTCACAGAAGGTATCTTTGTTTACGCCTCTCACCTAAGTGAGGGTTCTTGGCCGTCCCACCCACCGTACAAGTACCGCAGCAGAGTTCCGCCCGTAAGATTGACGTCCGAACTGCACCAACAAGTATGGTGCGCGTTGGTATCACCTCCGCTAATTTAAAGCTGGCTTTAATTTCTGCAGTACCGAATTAGGTTTCTTCAGGTCGGCTGAAGGTGGGGGTGTTGGTGAGTCGTAGGGGAAGTAGATACAAGCAACAATAACAGCTATTCTGTTCATTTTCCGTATTTCCTTAAGAAAAACGACATTTTCATGTGATTATGCTGAAAATAATTAATAACCTGAATGATGGCGAATTCATTTTTAAGTAAGCAAAAGCCAAAATTTTCAAAAAAGTCGTAGCAGCCGTTATGTTGAAGTTAGATATCGAAACAAAGCAATCGATTTGTGTGGAAGTTTTTTAGCATCATCAAAATATGTATGCGTAAAACATGACACCAAAAGGGAACAGATAATACTTGTTTCCGGTTCTGAATTGTTTTGAAAAACAATTTTTTTTATAAAGTTTCGTCATATTTCGAAACATCAAATTTTTGGAGTTTTCGATACGTCATGTCACACAGGCAGACTAAACAGATAAATAGTTTTCAAGAACCACTTGTTTGCGTTTGTAGTATTCTAAAATATGTACTTTCGTACAAAAACCATCACAATACTGGAAGGATGTGAAAGTAGAAGCACAAAATTCTAGTTTATTTTTTATGACATGATCGAATAATGAAATGAATTAAAATTGTATTTTAGTTACAATCTAATAACAAGGCCCATCATAACTTTTTTATGGATGTCGTTTCCTAAAAAAGTAGCAATTTGAGCGGAAGCGTTTTGTGTAAATTCTCAAGTGGTTGTAAAATGAAATGAGCTGCTTACTGTTCCTTCATAAATTTTTTTAGTATAATGTCTATAATTCGGTTTTGCTGTTAGAAAAAAAAATAATATATGGAGTTGTACCTTTTTTATTGTGGCATAAAGGTTTTTGTAATTAAGCTTTGGAAGTGTAATAAAATTTATGGCAAAAAATTAGCTCGTGTAAAAAATGTTTATTTCAGAAAAATGTGAAGTAATTTTAGAATTTAATTACATTTTTGTTTGCAGTTAATGTAAT
This sequence comes from Ctenicera cuprea, assembly GCA_958336395.1. Classification (NCBI taxonomy): domain Eukaryota; kingdom Metazoa; phylum Arthropoda; class Insecta; order Coleoptera; family Elateridae; genus Ctenicera; species Ctenicera cuprea. The sequence goes on along the minus strand of OY284495.1, from coordinate 26,087,479 downwards.
TAAAAGTTAAAAAATGTGGTTTTAAACTTGGTGTTTTGTTTTATTGAGGTGTTTAAAAAACTATTTGCAATAATTGTCAGAGATATTAAGTAGGTCAAACATTTAGACTTTTTTAACGTATTTTTTGTTTGTTTTTGATGTGCAACTTTATAAGAATTTCCTTATAAGTTGTCATTTAGCACAACTCACGACGAGCATTGTTTAAAGTTTTGACATTAGAATTGCACCCTCTAAAATGTAAATAGATAGCCCGAGGGTTGCAGTCGTCTTTTCCCGGTCGACAAAGTTACGTTAACTTCTCGAGCTTATTAGGTGGCGTTTTGAGGCAAGTTTCGAGCATGATTTTGTGCGGAAGTACGTAATCAATACGCAAACTATCGTGTGTTTGTTAGTGTGTGCGAAAGCACCCTGTAATTGGGACAAATTGAATTTGGGCTTTTAGAAATATTGAAAATTAAGGAAACTGCTCTTCACACTCCTGAAAACAATTTCCTCAAAAATGATTGACAAACAAGCGAAATGAACACGAGCACGTAACAGGGCGAACAAAAACCGCAGCTTATTGCCTAGGTAGAAGGAAACACGTGAGAGCCGTCACCGTAGACAGCTAAAGCTAATTCCTCGAGAGCTAAGCTGCCGCCACTGCCGCCGCCGCCGCTCCAGGAACATACCAACTTTCTTATCCCCCGAGCGATGCCAACAGCTTCAATCTCCTTCGTCTTAACAACAAATCTAAAATCTTATGACAGTTCGCTTGATACTGTTCCAAACTCTAAATTGGCTGAAGTGTCCTAGTTTAATTTTTTGACGCTTGTGCCGCATTCAAGGGTTATCAACAAACACAGAAGTTTTAAATGAAGCACGAGTAGGAAATAAAATTACGCTATTGTGGTTTGCAACCACATAAACATTTGTAATTAACTTTGGAAATATGATATTAATTAAAACGTAGAGCGACCTGATTTCATTAACTTTTCTGAATTGTTAAACAGATCAAATAACTCTACCTTTATTTTCTAAATTAATGGTTACGTTATCACGCACTAGCTCGCAAATAAAAACAAAACACACTCTATATCAAATATCTGATACACTGGGCAAATACATTAGTAAAATCAAGCAAATTTTAAAGTCAAACATTTACTGACCTACATTTGTTACTACAAACAATTTAGAACATTATTAGCACAATACTCATTTTTGGAGTGTTGAGGATAATAGGCAGAAAAAAAAGGATACAATTGTAACAACGTTGGTTGGAAACCACACGTTGGTCATTTGGAAGATTCGTATGAAATTGAAAAACTCAAAAGTACTAAATCTGAAGATGTGCTTTAAAACAGTCGAAAGCGATGGGGTGCCAGCATTTAACTCTTTAGTTTTTCTCCTTCCTTGTACAGAGTGAGCAAAAAAGGCGATAAACCACGTGACCAATGACTAATTTACACGCAGAGAATTTTATTTTCCAATGTTGCCTGTAGTGCTGATTTCCTCTTGCAATGCCATTGTGTTTCATTGGCGTTCGTGCACTCATTTTGAGCAGCTATTGTAATTTATAAATCAAATATGTTTTTCTACAATAATATTATTAAATAAATTCTATTATTTACTTTTGCTTTATTAAATATTTTTACAGAGTTTTTAAATTGTGAGACGTGCCAAATTTATTTTTTTATAAAAATCTGTTTTCTGTGCCCTAATTTCTACATGCAACGCCAATGGTAATTGCCACAACTGTCATATTTAGTTTCCTGAAACAGGGTGGCCACTTCTGTAGAATGGGTTGCCTATGTTACGTGATCACGTGGTTCTTCACCTTTTTTGCTCGCTCTGTACTTCTATAATTCTGCTTTGCTTTTCTTTCCCCTCCCCCTCCACCTTTACGTATCTTTTCCTATTCGTTTTCTACAGAGCGAGCAAAAAAGGTGAAAAACCACGTGACCACGTAACATAAACAACCCATTCTACAGATGTGGCCACTTTGTTTCAGAAAACTAAATCTGACAGTTGTGGCAATTACCATTGGCGTTGCACGTACAAAATACGACAAAAAAATGAATTTAGTACGTCACACAATTTAAAAACTTAGCCAGTTATACCAAAGAAATTAGTCAAATTAATACTAACTTATAATAAAAATTATTACCTATAAAATTGTAAAGCATGTATAGGCGATTAGATGCTGTTCACATAATAATTATCAGATAATTATTAACAATCTATACATTAAATCCGAAACCCTTCCACCTATCTCACCCTTTATCGGCACCGAGCTCCTGCTACTGCAGAGTGACCATAAAGGTCGCGAACTAGGTGACCACGTAACATAGGCAACCCATTGTACAGGTGTGGCTACCCTGCTTTAGGAAACTAAATCTGACAGTTGTAGCAATTACCATTGACGTAGCACGTACAAATTAGGACACAGAAAATATATTTTCGTAAAAAAATTAATTTGGCACGTAACATTAAAAAAAACCTCTGTAAAAACATTTAATACAGCAAAAGTAAATGATGTGATTTATTTAAAAATATTATTGTAGAAAAACATATTTAATTTATAAATTAAAATAGTTGCTCAACATGAGTGCACGAACGCCAATGTAACACAATGACAAAATTAGTCAATGGTCACGTGGTTCTTCACCTTTTTTGCTCGCTCTGTACTATTACTATTAACCATTTACTTTCCCTTTTCTTTTATCCCTTTAACGTTTGTTCCTCTAATTATGTGGTTTCACCTGCCTCTAGCGATTTTTTTTAATACGATTTTTTTCGTTTGTTCATGCTTTCCCCTTCTTTTGCTGTTGCTTTCCCTCTTTCTGCCGTTCCCATTCCTTGTTCTCATCCACTTTTTTACCCTTTTATTCTTTCTTTTCTCCTTCCTCTACCTTTTTTCTTTTATTTTTTCTTACTCAAATCTGTTTCTTAAATTGGTATTGTTTTATAAATTTAATTTAATTTTTTCCGTCATCATTCACAATGAAAATTATTAAATCAACGTTTCTTTCCCACAAATATTTTTTTTTCGGCTAATTTCCTTTCGTCTATTGTTGGAAATACGCATCCCGGTCTGTCTTGTATATAACAAGCAGAATCAAAGGCAAGGAAACCCTGCTGTACTCCTCACACAGCTGTCATAACAAACGTCTGAATACAAACGCTATATTAAAAGTATGACACGAACACGGCATCGCCCCCACACCCCTTAAAATCCTTTAACAGTTACATCCAATGAAACGTAACTAGGAACAACGCTCTCCAAGATGTAGATGTTTGAGGTTGATTTATACAGGTTGGAAATGCCTACGAACTTGTGTTATTTAAATGTGCTTTAAATTTTGGAAAGTGAGATTGGTTGAACGTGACATTTTTTTGCATGAGTTGAATATCAAAATGACGTCAAAATATATTACAATTTGGGAGAATATCTGTTAACCTACTAGCAGTTTATTTGAGAAAACCCATTTTTTAAAATTTAAATCATAAAACTGAGTCTGAGGAATTTAAAAAATGTTGAGAGTTTAGAAAAAAACATTTCGTAGAGTTACATTTTCAAGTGAAAGAAAGTTATCCAAGTATGATAATTTTCAAAGATGCTGTTAAAGGAAAATAAATTAGAAAACCTGCAAAATTTTCGGTAAATTGAGTTTTACTAGTGGTACCGAAGCAGAATTTATTTTCCAATTGCGAATCATTAAATTTTGTAAATTTTTACTAAAACCGTTCATCACACTTAAAAATCAGTGACTTTGTTTAAAAGAAAACTCTTTTAAAATTATTCCTCCCTTCGCTTTTTGATCCCATGCCTGATTATAGTATTTTTTTAAATGGTACCAACATTTCATCTATTGCCAGTAATGTAAATTTATGTTCGTTTACTGCTCGTTTAATTTTATCCGTTTAACCCCCTTCTAGTTATTTATTAATTACATTAGGAATATTTAACTTTTACCTTGACCTGGATCCCTTGGAGTAGGATCGAACATCCGTGGATGTGATGTAAGCTAAAGTACTTCCCGGTATTGTTTTAAAAATTTGCAAAGCCCTTCTAAACTAGTAAAGTTTCGGGAGACTTGGTCCTTTAAAGTATTACGAAAGGAGAAGTTTAAGTCTCCTGTAGTTTAATTAAAAACAGTAAATATTTGTAAGCTTTTCCGTTAATGAGAGGTTGTTTGGGGAAAAAGTTCAAACCTTCCCTGTACCCTCTTGGTCTTTATGCTTTCCCTATTCTCGTTTGCTCTTATCTTCGTCTCAGAGAAGATCTTTGGCTAGTAATGCTTATGAAATAAATTTTGCATTATAGCGTCTCAGACCAAAATAAACATCCTAAACTTAAAAGCTTCTTTTCGTATCTTGCGTGCAGACATTATATTAATTTTTTAGTGCGGCATATTTAAAGAGGACTCTGGGGCGCCGTGCTGCAAATGCAGAGGTACAAACAAAACTTTTTCCAATTCCCGACGACTGCATTTACATGAGACAGATAACACAAGAACCAAAAACTTTAAACTTAGCGTTCGCGACACTCTGTGCTGTATCTTCGGCTTCTCAGCAACTCTCGGGCTTCTCTTGCCTTGAAAATCGATACATAAATTAACATATCTGCATCATATACGGACGGAATACGCATACTTGAAGAGAATAATCCCAAATTTTCACAGTGTTGCGTTTACACGTACAAGGTTTTACGTAAAGCGTTGCTCGGGAAATAAACGAGCGTATTATCTTCACTTTGGTGAAAGATGATTGAAGATCTTGCTTATATCTTATCCCATTTACACTCATTATGAGTATGTTATATCAAATTTGCACGCTCCTACGGTTACACGTAGAGGAATATACGTACAAATTTTACCCAGGAAATAGCAAGACGAACAAGTTATGTTTACTTTGGTGATAACTTGGTCATGTTGTTGATCTCTTTTTTAATTAATACTCATAACAAGGACGTTATATCAAATTTGCACCATTCTATTCAATTGAAGTACAAACGTTTCGAAAGAATTAGATGTGCAAGCTATCTTCATGGTGGTGCCAACTTGAATATCTTGCTGATCCAGTTCGTATTTCATTAATGAGGACTAGCTGCACCCGTGGGCTGCCCACCATGCTTTATAAACGTTTTTTTTAATTCTTAACAAATCTATTGAAAGAATTGTAATTATAAATTAATACATTTATGTATTAATAGTATAAGGCATCGATTCTTTAACTTTGGTAATCTTTTAAGATCCCCATTTATGTACAGGGGTGACATTTCAAAAATAATCTTTCTTCTATAACTGTATATACCTACACAATAGCAACAGACTTTTAGAACAAATGGATTTATTATTTTGTTAATAAAAATATTCATATTTTCATGTTTTAGTGGTTACAATATAAATAATTGTCTTCTTCGGACTCTCGCAATACCTCCGTGTGCCCCAGTTAATGGATTCTACTAAAACACAATCTTTAACAACTATTTTACGTACATAAAAACTTTCCACAGTAAACTTAGTGAGTGTCCAGGCGCAGTCCATTACATGTTAGGAGAAAAATCTATCCACCAACGAATTAAACGTAAATTACCGCAGGATCTACTATCACCAGAAGACGAACTTAGTGACTGAGGACCTTTAGTGGAGATGCCCTCACAACGGCAATATTGAGAGAAGTATCAGTGTAAAACAGTTAACGATTCTGTGTATAGCTTTTAAGCTGGTCAGGAATACTTTACAGAAAAAAAAAAAAATTTTACGCAAGCTTTTGAAATTAAGTGCTGCGTTCCTGACCCGCTCACTGGTATTGTCACTTAGTGTTAAGGCGAATATTTTGGTGACTATTTTCTCCAATTTCATGCTATTCCAAGTTTACACAATTTTGCGTTAATACGTAGAAAGTGTTACCTTACAACGTTGCTCAGGAAACAGACGAACAGTTATTTTCCCTTTGATGTTAACTTGAAATTCTTGCTGATTGATTTTCAAACTAACATCTTCTACAGGGATGTTAACTGAAATTTACACAATAATGGGTTTACACTTGGAAGATTTTACGTACGGTTTTGGCCAGAGAAAAGAATCCTATTTCTATCTTCATTTTGGTGTCAATTTGAAGATTAAAATTATATCTTCTTCAACTTACTAAGTATTACTAAAATATTTTTTCTAATTTGCTCTTTGGAGAATCTTCGAAACAGTTAAAAAATTTGATTGAATTATCTACTAAAAATTACATTAAATGTTTCCTTTTTCTAATTGCATGTATACACTTTACTGCGAATGATAACCTATAAGTTAAACTTTATTAAAATATAATTTTGCTTGCCTTAGCAATTTTTTCGTTTTAATTCTCCGAGGATCATTAATTTCGCAAACACAAATTAATTGTAGTTTTTTTCTTTTTTTAATTTAGCGTAAAAACCAGAGATTACACTCCTATCCAAATCCACAGCTGTTAAAAACGCAGAGAATTTAATCACATTTAAAATTAATGTTTATTTCTTGTACATAAAACAAGTAGTTTAAGTTGAATACCTTATTTTGATTTGTTTATAGTTACATCCTCAATATATTCTGTTTTTTTAACAGCCTTGTACTTTGTGGTTAATTTGAAGAACTGATTTATTTTCCTACTGTGACGTCATTTTAAAGATATTGTTTCAAATTTGCGCAGTTTTGGGCTTTAGATAAAGCTGTGCTCTGAAAACCAACGAATACGTGTTTTTGTTTTGGTGTTTACTTAAAGATTTTGATGACACCTTCTCTAACTTGGTATTATGGCTACAATCTTCAAGAATGTTTCAAGGTTGTTCTTCCTTGTTTTATTGTTAAAGTCTTAGTAATCTTGTAGGAATAGTATAACGAAATTAACACAAACTAAAAATTTTATTTTTGGCTGTCTTTAAATCACATTCACTCATAACCAAATAAAAATTAGTTGACAATCAAGTGATAACAAATTTGCAAAACCGTCTGCCCTGTACGTCATTTAGCAGCAGGCGATTACATTTGAAAATGTTTGTTCGTTAAGCAACGATGACTTTACTATCTTGAAAAAAATTACCTCGTATCAAAACGTTTGTTTCAATGAACATGAACAACTAAACAAGAGACGGCATCCGTTTCCTGCTGCAGTCACCACACATGTAAGTGTTTGTTACTCTGCTAACGAAAGAAGGCCAATGTTTCTTATTTTGCCATGCGAAGACGGTTAAAAAGGAGTATAAAAACAACTGCATTCTTCACAGAAAGGTTGGTTCGTTTTCAAGATCGAAATTATCTTAATTTCCAAATACAGTCAAAAAACTAAACTTGTTCAGCCATCTGTTGCTCTATCGCTGAATAAGTCGTACGTAGACTCGGTTGATTTCGTTTTCAGGATCGAAAAAAGCATAACCTCTAAATACGGTCCAAAACTGAAACTCCTACCCGAGCACCTTCAGTTTGTTTTCAGTATCAAAAAGAAATTAAACATCAAACACGGTCTTATCGCTATACTTCTACAGCCAACTGTTACTGGATCGCTTTCACAGTCTTACACAGACTGCATTCAGTTTCTTCCAGAGCTGAAAAATAGATAACCTCGATCTTTCTCCAAATTTGGCAGCATCCCCAGTTCTTACCACAGCACAGCAGTCTATAACCCAACTCTTTCTCTGAACACCGTAGCACAGCCACCTCTCACTAATATACCACAACGCATAACACCAATATTTCTTTAAACTCTGCAGTGCTCCAAGGAATTATCAGAGCACCGCAGCCCAAGATAGAAACCAGAGAATCTGCCCCGATTCCCCCTTACCTGCTCGAGGTCTTCCTACAAATACGACCAAGAAATTCGCTACGTTAAAAAGTACATACTATATTTGAAAAGTGTTAATTTGGCGTCCTGAACGTGGATCTCTCTGTCTAGACAAATGAATTGACACGAACCAGTGCCGCTAAAAAATGGAAAAAACCAACAAATCAAAAACGCAAGAACGACCTTTTTTTAAATTACGAATCTGATGACACCAAACAAACAGTAATGGAAAACCTTGCCCTGGAACAACAGCCAGGTTTATTCAGGCAAAATCCACTTTAAAGAATGGAAAACAGCACCCAATAGCGCCCTACAAGTTATTCGTTTATCACTTTGTCGATCGAACATTTTAAAGCTTTACTACGACGAGTAGCCAATCCAAAATTTACCCAGCCGCAATTCACCTACCGAGGAGAACCATGTGAAACTCCTCAAGACATTTTAAACGTTTACAAGGTATGATACCAACAAACACAAAGTTATTGAAAATCTCTAGCAACAAATTTGGGAAGCGTAAGAAATGATTTTTCCTGGAAGAAACCATATTCAAACCTGCGATAACTTGGAAAGAATTTTGTGACTGCATCTTGCATAAGTTTGAAGGAGTAGAAAAACATAAGGAAAGCGTAGATATTTTATTATTAAAAGAGCTCCACCTATTCCGTTTTCTTTAACCCAAAGAACTGTCTTCGAATTAGATTTCAATTCTCATAGAATTGGTGAAGCCAATATTCGAAATGTATCTAAGGATAAATATTTCTATCTACCAAAAAAACTAGTGAGCAGAGCAGCTAGCATCGATCGAGGCCCGAAGTAAAGTCCTCTGTGCCCTCCGAGTAAATCAAAATATTGCTACAAAAAATCAAGTAAAGCACGAATACCATGGTGTTACTATTATGCCAGCAGGCACATCAACCGCAATGGCCTTCAACGCTACCGATCGTAACCCCGCTCTTTTAACAAGTAGGAATCCAAACATCACTTCATCTGACCTTATTACATCGACTTCAATCGCTAACCAGTCTTATGGGCACGATCTAGCCAAATCGCGTCTTGTGGTTTCACTTCAATGAACAAAAGTGAGCTTACGCAATCGATCTTCTCCGCGAATGGTAGTAAAAATTGAAAACCAAAAAATTGTTGTAAATGCAGATAGACAATCTCAGGGTTTTCCTTTTAATTTAATTTTTTTTGCTCTTTTATCTTAAACTTGCATAATGCTGATTCTACGCGCAGGAGGTTTGGCACAGAAGTTTTGATAAGGAAATAGACCTGCAAAGTATTTTTACTTTGTTGTCAATTTGAAGATCTTTGGCGATTTTTTTCCTAATTTATTGTAATCCTTCATTATGTAGATTCTATGCAAATCTCAACAATTCGAGGTGAGCACATAGAAGGCTGTACTTAAAGTTTGTGTCAGGTTATAGACAAGCAAGATTTCGTGATTTAGTGTTAATTTGAAGATGCTTTCTTAAGCTCGCACCACTGTGAAAATCTTAAAAAAATATGTCGTAGTTTTATTTTCCCATATCATTACTCTGAAATTTTACTTAATTTTTAAGCAACAACGTGTTAGTATCTTTTTTAAGTTGTAGCTGAATGGTGAAGATTATTTTATATGGTTTTTCGCTAAAAACAGAACTATTCAGTACATCAAGAATACACGGATATATACTGCCATGATATGCGTGGTGTTGTATTTACTAAAAAACAATTCCCTAAATGCCTGCAATTCACGCAATTCCAAAATTATATTTTCTATGACTCTATTTATTAACATTCTCAGGGTCGTTATTAAGCTTGGAAGTGCAGTTGTTACTGAATATAAATCAAAAAGAAAAAACACAAAACAATATCAACGTTACAAAAAGGTTTTATTCGATAAATCAATTTTTGTGATCAAATTTTCGAAAAAATCAAGCAATTTCTACTAAATACTATTGTTCTTAAAACCGAACACTTATCTTTGTGTCTCCTTATTGCGATATCCTTCATACGACAAACGATTAATGTCCAACTCCCTCTTCTCTAGTTTGCAGGTTCCTCAAATAACCACAACACTCGCCTTTAGTTTGAATCCTCCTCTGGACTGCATTTATTTTAATTTATACTTGGCTTTTCTATCATCATAACTGGAAACTCGTTCTGGATCGCTTTATACTTATTATTCTTTTGGATTTTCCACAATTCGTTGACAAAAACTTGTATCCGTTTTATAATAGGTTCTCTTAAATTCAAAACCACTTTTATATTACTTTAAACTCGTTTTTCTTCTCTATTCATTCAGAGAATATAAAATCCTCTGTCTTTATTTACAAGGACGAGTCGTAACTAATTAAACAAATTTCCCTTTCTTTTGTCTTGTCTCTTGATCTTTCATATTGTTTAAAACAAATAAATCTCGTGACAATGAGTATTCTTTCATACATTCGTCAAATTGACATTCAAATCCATAACCCCCACAAATGACATTTCACAATGCACAAACAAGTAAGTCTAAAAACTTCTTATAAATTAAACCTTTTAAACAATTCTGAACTAAATTATAATTAAAATTAACATAAACAATAAGCGTATCAATTTGATTGTGTTCTTCTTTCTTTCAGTGTAAACAAAACTTCACAAGTATGAAATATATCTAATGATAATCACATTATTTGAATTTTAACAACAAGAAATTTTAGCAATAATAAGCAACCCTGAGTTTATAAGTTTGAATATCAAAACCTTACAGTCTTCACAAACCTCCAATCAAAAACTAAATTGTAATAAACATCCCAAGAACTGTCTTCCAGGAATTACAATACCCCAGTCAAAACATACAACTCCGAAGATCATAGCTATACATAAACAGATGAGATATGGAAACCATGGGCAAGGAGAAAAGAAGATATATAAAGAGAAGCAAGAAGAATTAACACCCGAATTGAAGAATCGGGGTAAGAATCGATTGAAGCAGAAGAAAAGGCTAAAAGAAGAGAGAAAAGGTAGCAGAAAAACCGTTCGAAAAGGTAAGAAAACAAGAAGGGATAAAAGGAAGAAACGCAAAACGTACGAACAGAAAGAAAAGAATGAATATGAGTAAATTACGTGACAACCGCAGAGAGGAAATTGAACAGAAGGAAGTAAAATCTAACAGCTGGAACCTAACAATTGTGTTTAAATAAGTTTGGTTGTAACTTTTAAACAGTTTATTAGCTTTTAGAAAATTAAGATGTTTCTCCAATATGCAATCTAAAACAATATTAGATGTGTGACATGAAAATTATGTGCAACTTTGACATCAAGGTTTATTGAGTTTAATTACATAGTTGAATAGTGGCCTCAGTTACGTACTCAAAACACCCATTGATGCGTGGCTTACTAACTACCCGGTGTTGCAGCAGCGGTGTTCTGCGGTATGCATTGCAGACATGCTAACGCTGTTCATCGCCCTACCTGATCCCAACCTATCACATAAATCTCTACCTACCCACAGGCATGGGGTGGGTCTGGCGTAATCCAGGATCGACCTTTGATTCAGCTTCATGTCAGATGATGATGATGATTGTTTCTTTTTTGTTACACACTTATAATCTATTTTGATTAGTCTGATGGTTTATTTCAGATTTTTTATCTCGTTTTTACGACGACCTTGTAACCCAGACAACTCTATTGAAGATAATTGAAATTTCCAATCCTTTATCGCAACCGGTTGGAGAAACAGTTCTTCGAGTAAACTTTCCCAAGTAGGATAGCAGACGTCGTGGAGGTCGTAGAGCAAATTTACGTTCGCAGCACTTCCGTAAACGCAGCATCTAGAATATACGTTCTGCGGAGAGTTAAGAGTTAGTTAACTAGTTCGTAATGGTATTTGCAGCAAATCTCTAGACAAGCGGAATCTTTAGGAAGAATATTAGCATTAAAATAGCAGACGTTGTGCATGTGCCGCATCATTTGCTTCATTATCCTCAAATTTAAGTACTCAACGCCCCGTTTTAAATTATAATAACCACATTTGGTAGGGGAAAATATTCTGATTCTCTTTCTTTGCATAAGGATCCGGTTTCACTACACAAATTTGGATCGATTTAGTGGATCCAAGTCAGTTTGAATCTAATCCACTTCCAGAGTTCAAATGTGTTCAAACTAAATCGATCAGATTTGCAGCGTAGGGGTTGTAATATTTTTCGTTTCGGATGGAATTCGAATCGGATTAAAATCGAATTAAAGTTGCGGCACGTAGATACAGCACTAATATTAATAATATAATCTTAACGACAATAATAATTATGGAATTAAGTTAACAACACGTCCGTAATACATAATAATAGAGAAGTTAGACCCTTGCGGGTGCCGGTAACCGTTGTATATAGTGCCCCGATGACCAACTATTAGGGCGGGCCAACTTTCTAAACTTACATCAACCCTAACCGCGCCTGATAGCGCCATCCAGATGGAATCTTCGCCGTTAGCACATTATCATTATTAAGTTTGATGAGATTGTTTGCTCCTAAGTCTATTGCAGTTAGCACGCCTGAGAGAAGGGCCGCGGTTATGAACATTCTGTGGAATAGCGTCTTATGCGAACATTAGACGTATTTCAGACCGTGTGTTGTGTGTCCCAAATGCTTCCCCATGTCTGGGAAGTGTCGGAATTCGCGATTACTTGATTACTACATGTACTACTAGGCGTGGATTTTGGGGGAGCGTCGCGGGAATACGCCGGGAATTTTTTCTGGTTTACACAGGAATCCATCACCGAGGCTTGAAATTGTTATGAGGATTGCCTTTTGCTATTTGCTCTGAATGCGATTTTCTGAATTTATGCAAGAGATGGTGGAAAGAAAATAAGTTGTTAAGGAAAACTAGAAAAAAGTCGTTTTCGATGTTTTTAGCAAATTTCACATTTCACCTTAACCGTTTAACGTAATCTATCCGTAAAGAACGGTAACGCGTGATTATTTTATTGTTACATGCTCTGTTTTAAATTAATTATGCAGAGATATTTGACCAAATTATAAGCTACAACTTTTAGTGGCTACAATAATTTAATTTGCCGCTTCAACTACCACGAGCTTAAATTCCAAAATGCGTAATAATGTTTCGAGGATTAGGTGATACAAAGCATTAAAAGCACCTCGTACTATTCACAGCCGAGTATTCAGCTGAAGGACAAAAACACAAATTTAATTTTGCAGTTAGGATTTAATTTTGGTCAGTCGTTTTGAGTTTTAGCAGAAAATGTCTAGAAAATTCGTAAAAAAATGTAAAGTTCGGATCCTAATTTTGATTTGGATTTTATTTCGATTTACATGATTTTACGTTCTGAACCAGTGTGTATCTAATTTGAATATAATTTGTTAAGCCTGTAAGATTTGGAATATCCATACATATATAAAACCTCAAAGGGCATTTTTCTCCGGTTCCTCAAGCGGCTACCGCTTCACCAATTTGGACCATTTTTTTTTTCAATGAAAGGTCTCTATCCACAGATGGAACATGAAACATTTTTATATTTTTATTCTACGTCGATTTTTCAATAATAAATATTTTAATTTATATATGAAAGTCTCCTAAACGCGCTTTACTTGAGGCGACATCTACACCAACGCCGCGTCTACTCATGGCACTAATGCATCACGTGACTTAGCATTTAGCCGGCTCAGTCAATGCTCAGTCTGTCAGTGCATTGTGCGCTGGGGTAACACTAGTTGTAGATAAAAACTAATTAATAAAACCAAATTAGAAAATAATATACAGTTTGATTATAAACTAAGGGCCAGTCGATTTGCTCATTTATTATTAATTGTAAAAAACAAATAAGTAAAAGTTATATGTATAGTTTATAGTGTATTGTAGTGTATAGTATTTTGGACACATAAAACAAAATGGTCGACTTCTGGTTTAAGCGGAAGCGACTATATCTTCATGTTTTTTAATAAAACACCTTGTATTTTTAGGCTAATTTAATTGTACGATAAATTCTGTTTAGGAAACTATAATACAACTGTAGTTAAGAACAAGCAAGATAGTTTGATTTAAAGCAACGGATGTAACCAATGCTAATAATTATAAATACATTGCAATTAATCGTAGGAATAAGCTGTTGTTAAAAATATAATTAAAGCGATAAGCAAACGTGTAACATCTGTCACAATAAAGTTTGTGGATTAACTAAGGCATTTTTCTTTGCCAATCAAGACGTTTTTAGCTGTCAAGCTAGGTCACCCGACTTAAGTCCTATGAATTTTTTGCTTAGACATTCCTAAATTATAATAAACAACCAATGTCTAATTAACAAGAATTTCACGTTTGTGTATTGCTTTTATCGTTTTCTTAAGATCACTTAATTTAGAATCATCATCATTGATTACATACATACGTTGATTTAAATCAAAATATCCGCTTATTGTCAATATAACAATTTACCTTCGGTTTAGACCGCGTCATTTGGGGATTACACGCAGCATAATCAGGTAAGGACCGACCTGTTGCTTGTCTGCCTTTACAAGCATTTGCTCTAAAAGTTTGAATCTTGGTTGTTCGCTAGCTCTGCCTGCCTAAACATACCATGCGGTTATTTAAACTTTGAGTTGTACAAAAATTTGATCTTGATCATGTATGTCAGGACAGGAATTCGTAAGCGGCTTATGCCTGTTAGCTGTTTGGGAACTCATTCAAACTAACGTTTCGCATGATATTGCAACTTGCATCTTCATAGTGATTAGAGTGGGGCGTGATCGTGTAAATCGATGATGCTTACGAGTCCTTAGAGGATGAACTAGAGTCCACGTCTTACTGAGTCTAAAACCATCCTCTCTGTTTACGTTGTTAGGTTGTTTCTCAATTTCAATTGTTTCACGTATGATACGAGGAAAGTAATGAGGTACTCTGGCAAGTACTCGAGCGTTCTCAGTGTCCATCTTAAATTTAATTCGAGCTCGAACAAAATTTTATGTATCTAGTAGGTATGGAGACAGATGTGTCAACACCTCCATTTATTCTTCACCATCGGATATCCTGCTAAGCCCCGCCCACGTTCAACTAAGCCCTACTCTGTTGTACTTTTCACACTTACCACTTGTCTAAGGATATGACAGGCACCAACTCTCATAATTGGCAGCTCTTTTCTCGGCAGCTATTCTTATTGGTTAATAAAGGCTTAACAGAAAGTTGGCGGGACATAACAGGTCGCGTGGTAGTGGGGAAGCAGTAGAAGTAATAGTAGTAATGATAGTAAACAGACTTGCGCCTTTTAGTTACCCAATAATTCAGATTAGGTTTAGATTTATTTCTAATTTAGTATATTTCTAAGTCGAATCTAATTTGGCTTGTAATGCGATGAGAAATTATTTTTCGACCGACTCGAATCAAATATGGATCAGGTTCGGACTAGAAACTTTATTTGCGAAATCTGGCCTTGAAAGACTTTAGAAAATTAAATTAAAATTTTATATATCTAGTAGGTATGGAGACAGATGTGGCAACTTTCCTGGCGTCTTTCGTTACCACCTGGTAGCCTGTTAAGCTCCGCCCAGCAATCAGCCTTTACGTCCCACTGCTGGCCACAGGCACTCTTCTCTGCCACGGACTTTCCTTAGCGCTAAGTCGGAGTACGGGGGACCTACAGTTTAACGTCGAATCCAAACGACTAAATACGAGAGGAGGTTTCAGGCATTAAGACCCCACGGCTGCCTACACCGGATTGGGGAATGTGAGTGGCGGTTTGCGGCATAGATTTTTAATGCTGCATGGCTTCGGCGGGGAATCAAATCCTAGACCTTTAGCTGAGCGCCCAACCTCTGAGCTACCGCCACTACCCTGAGCTACCGCCCATGTTTAACTAAACCCCAGTATTCTATACTCTTCCCAATTTTTTGTTCAAGCGAGCACCATCATAATCGGTAGCTCTCTTTCCGTCAACTATTTTCATTGGTTAAAGAAGTGACTGCCGTACAGAGGAGTGTGGCTCAGCAGCAAGTGGGTAGAACAAAAAAAGTCAAGCGGTAGTGGGCAATGAGTAACGGGAGGGGGGAGGGTAACTACACCTGCCACTCCTACTTACCCACTGATTGGGATCAGATTCAAATTCGACTTAAATTCTATTCAGAACTAGTTCTACTCACTCCTTCCTATGAGTTGCTCATACAAATCAGATCTAGATATCGTAAATAGATTCAAATTCGTCAATTTAATGCCAGTATTGTTGGTACTTCCATATCACATTATCAAGTTATAAATGTAGTTTTAATTATCCTATTTTTATGAGAAATAATATTTAATAATACTCGACAAAATGAAAGATTTTCCTACTACAGTATAGTTTAGCTTATTAACTAGTGCTATATGTCGGATTCGGATCTTAATATTTTGATTTGGATTTAATCCGGACCATAATTAAATTTAATACGCAGATCCGATTTTAATTTATTTCTGATCCGATTGGAATTTAATTTGCTTCAGATCTGAATGGAAATGGCATCGTATTAAGGGAAGCCGCTTTTAACAGATCCGTATTTACCAAATGTAATTAAATAAGTACAATTAATAAAAGTATTTTTAAAACACGTTTTTAAGATCTAACTTATATATTTTAAAATTGTCCTTGACAAATTTACCTTACTAATTCCACAAAATGAAGTGTTTTTCTGCAAGCAAATCCTCCAGCAGTCCTCATTTTCGGTTACGGCGTCGCGTTCGTTGAAAAATGTGGTCGGAAAGAAGAAGTTTAATGTGCAAACTAAATGTTGAAGCGGACAGATCGTTCTTAGAGGAAGTTTTTATTCTTCTCCACCATCCATCAGCGGGATTCAGGTGTCCGCAAGTTGTCTCCTACATGTCCGGGACGTCCCAGAGTGCAGACCTGACGCGACGACAGCCCAATCCATCGGGGCACCGCAACCACGTTCTATATTTCTTCTAAATTCCCCGGATTTCCCTCGGCTTACCATACCGATGCTGCGTTCCGAGACAAAACAACGTGTATTTTCAATTTTATCCCGTCCATAAGAAATATTTTTTTGCTTTTTGCGGTCTCGCGCGAGTACGACTTTTGCATCCCCCGGTTATGATTAGGAATTAAACGCGGAACTACTGTCTGCTGACTGTCAGGTACAAAAGACCGAACGATGTTTGTTTCTTTACGCTTTTCAGAAGTTTTCTAGTTTTCTTGAAGCAATAAAATGTTGTGGAATAAGTTATCCGTCACTAGCTTAAAGAAGTTTCGCGTTTTAGACGGTTACAACACATTGGTTTTTACAGAATGTTGGTAATGTACCGGTTTCCTTTGGGATTTAGACACACCACATAAGGATGTAAGGTGTTTTCAATGTTTTTTTCTAAGTAAATAAAAGAAGAACAACAAAAGTTTTATATTTCAGGAAAATAAAAAGTTAATAAGAGACCTACTTACATAATTATTTAAGATAATTCCAAACAATCGATTTCATTATGATTGGAATGCATTTTTGATTAGATTCGGAACAATCGTAACGGCTAAGTTAAAATTTTACGAATTTTGAGACAAATTAGGTTTGAAGAACTTAAAGTGTTTGCAAAGTGCGAGCAAGAATCGACAAAAAAACTTCAGAAGGAAACGTTATTAGTGTTGCAATAAAATAGGCGACAGTGGGGAAAATCACTCGCTCGCTTTAAATTTCCCTTTTTAAATTCAAAATTCAAGTAAGACGATCATAAATATCATTTCTGCTGGGTCTCGCAGTTATTTAGAACGTCTTCTTATGACATACATCTTGCGAATCTTTCCTCCACATAAGTTTGCATTTTTCCATTTCCTAACGTCACAGTGCAACAGTTGCGACATTTGCGATGCAGACATGAATTTAATAATTCATGTCACGTCCATGGGGCACGAAAATATAAAACTTTGCGGCTAAAATAATGTAGTTTCTTGTCTTATCTAAGAAATTTGGTCGCTACTTTTATTCCCCAGTTAGAATAAGAAGTTGAATAGAAATACAGTTTTGCTTCGTCATGCTTTAGTGTGGCGGCACGTTCTTATGGAATGATTGTTTTATGTAGGTATACAGTGTGCTGCAAAATTACCGCGACAATTTCGTAGCTCATTTTCAGAGAGCAAGTTCTTATGAGCGTACATCCTAAACTGGTTCCTTAGCGAACTTTGGCTTCCTCAAGAACGTGACTGAGTTAATTTTTAAAAAATGCATCAAAATCCCTTGAAAAAAAGTAATAACATTTGGTGTACGGTTTAGTAATGGTAAGTCTAACAGCATCCAAATAAAATTAGACACCAAAAGACACCAAAACGGTACTCCTGTTGAAACCCAACAGTTTGTCGAAGTAATTTAATTTTCTGAAAATTGAATTGCTATGAAGGTTTTGCGTGTTTTAGTCCAGTCGTCAAGTACAAGGTGCAGAAATAACTTAACCCAATTTTTTTGCATAACCCTGTTATTATGGCATCAAAATAGAAGCTCTGAGTTTTCAACTTCGACCGATCCCTGCAAAGTTTTAGAGTTTAGGAAATTATTTCAAATGTAGTTTTTAGATAAATAAAAATGTTTAAATTTTTTTACAAAACCAAATAAAAGATTTTGTCTTAGATTAAACAATTTCCGAGATATGGCTTCAAATGTAACCCAATTTTCACGATTTTGGCAAAAAAAAGTACTTTTCAGATTTTATAAAATTGTTCATTTCGTGATTATCCTACAAAATAGATGAGTAAAAGTCGAATCAATTCTCTGTAAATAATTAAAAAAATATTTCTCTAACCTTAATACGTCCGAAGTTATGACCTCTTAAACGTGACCTATTTTTTGCGAATTCTGGCAAAAAATTCCTGATTATTCTAAAAACGTTAAGTAAAAATTGACTCAATTTTCTGTAGATACAAAAAAAACATTTTTCTAACTTTAATACGTTTGAAGTTATGACCTCTCAAAAGTGACGCATTTTTCGCGTTTTTAGTCAAAAAAAATATTTTTTATATCTATGAAATGGTTTACTTCTGATTATCATACAAAAAATGAGCAAAAGTCGAATGAATTTGCTGTAAATTAAAAAGAAAAGAACATTTTTCCAACCTTAATACGTTTGAAGTTATGACCTCTCAAAAGTGACTCATGTTTCGAGAAAAAAACTATTCATATTTTATAAAATGGTTTAGTCTTGATTATCCTACAAAAAATGGTTAAAATTCGAATAAATTTGCTGCAAATAAAAAAAAAGAACATTTTTCTAACTTTAATACGTTTGAAGTTATGACCTCTCAAAAGTGACGCATTTTTAGCGTTTTTTGGCACAAAAAATATTTTTTATGTCTATGAAATGGTTTACTTCTGATTATCATACAAAAAATCAGTGAAAGTCGAATAAATTTGCTGTAAATTAAAAAAAAATAACATTTTTCCAATCTTAATACGTTTGAAGTTATGACCTCTCAAAACTGACCCATTTTTCGAGTTATTTGGCAAAAAAAAACTGTTCATATTTTATCAAATGGTTTAGTTTTGATTATCCTACGAAAAATGAGTAAAAGTCGAATAAATTTGCTACAAATAAAAAAAAGAACATTTTCTAACCTTAATACGTTTGAAGTTATGACCTCTCAAAAGTGACGCATTTTTCGCGTTTTTTTTTGGCAAAAGAATTATTTTTTATATCTATGAAATGGTTTACTTCTGATTATCATACAAAAAATCAGTGAAAGTCGAATAAATTTGCTGTAAATTAAAAAGAAAATAACATTTTTCCAATCTTAATACGTTTGAAGTTATGACCTCTCAAAACTGACCCATTTTTCGAGTTATTTGGCAAAAAAAAAACTGTTCATATTTTATCAAATGGTTTAGTTTTGATTATCCTACAAAAAATGAGTTAAAGTCGAATAAATTTGCTGCAAATAAAAAAAAAGAACATTTTTCTAACCTTAATACGTTTGAAGTTATGACCTCTCAAAAGTGACGCATTTTTCGCGTTTTTTTTGGCAAAAGAATTATTTTTTATATCTATGAAATGGTTTACTTCTGATTATCATACAAAAAATCAGTGAAAGTCGAATAAATTTGCTGTAAATTAAAAAAAAATAACATTTTTCCAATCTTAATACGTTTGAAGTTATGACCTCTCAAAACTGACCCATTTTTCGAGTTATTTGGCAAAAAAAAACTGTTCATATTTTATCAAATGGTTTAGTTTTGATTATCCTACGAAAAATGAGTAAAAGTCGAATAAATTTGCTACAAATAAAAAAAAAGAACATTTTTCTAACCTTAATACGTTTGAAGTTATGACCTCTCAAAACTGACCCATTTTTCGAGTTATTTGGCAAAAAAAAACTGTTCATATTTTATCAAATGGTTTAGTTTTGATTATCCTACGAAAAATGAGTAAAAGTCGAATAAATTTGCTGCAAATAAAAAAAAAGAACATTTTTCTAACCTTACTACGTTTGAAGTTATGACCTCTCAAAAGTGACGCATTTTTCGCGTTTTTTTTGGCAAAAGAATTATTTTTTATATCTATGAAATGGTTTACTTCTGATTATCATACAAAAAATCAGTGAAAGTCGAATAAATTTGCTGTAAATTAAAAAAAAATAACATTTTTCCAATCTTAATACGTTTGAAGTTATGACCTCTCAAAACTGACCCATTTTTCGAGTTATTTGGCAAAAAAAAACTGTTCATATTTTATCAAATGGTTTAGTTTTGATTATCCTACGAAAAATGAGTAAAAGTCGAATAAATTTGCTACAAATAAAAAAAAAGAACATTTTCTAACCTTAATACGTTTGAAGTTATGACCTCTCAAAAGTGACGCATTTTTCGCGTTTTTTTTTGGCAAAAGAATTATTTTTTATATCTATGAAATGGTTTACTTCTGATTATCATACAAAAAATCAGTGAAAGTCGAATAAATTTGCTGTAAATTAAAAAAAAATAACATTTTTCCAATCTTAATACGTTTGAAGTTATGACCTCTCAAAACTGACCCATTTTTCGAGTTATTTGGCAAAAAAAAACTGTTCATATTTTATCAAATGGTTTAGTTTTGATTATCCTACGAAAAATGAGTAAAAGTCGAATAAATTTGCTACAAATAAAAAAAAAGAACATTTTTCTAACCTTAATACGTTTGAAGTTATGACCTCTCAAAACTGACCCATTTTTCGAGTTAT
The DNA here is from genome assembly GCA_958336395.1 of Ctenicera cuprea. Taxonomy (NCBI): domain Eukaryota; kingdom Metazoa; phylum Arthropoda; class Insecta; order Coleoptera; family Elateridae; genus Ctenicera; species Ctenicera cuprea. The sequence continues at coordinate 26,066,544 of OY284495.1, read as the reverse complement.
TTGGCAAAAAAAAACTGTTCATATTTTATCAAATGGTTTAGTTTTGATTATCCTACGAAAAATGAGTAAAAGTCGAATAAATTTGCTGCAAATAAAAAAAAAGAACATTTTTCTAACCTTACTACGTTTGAAGTTATGACCTCTCAAAAGTGACGCATTTTTCGCGTTTTTTTTGGCAAAAGAATTATTTTTTATATCTATGAAATGGTTTACTTCTGATTATCATACAAAAAATCAGTGAAAGTCGAATAAATTTGCTGTAAATTAAAAAAAAATAACATTTTTCCAATCTTAATACGTTTGAAGTTATGACCTCTCAAAACTGACCCATTTTTCGAGTTATTTGGCAAAAAAAAACTGTTCATATTTTATCAAATGGTTTAGTTTTGATTATCCTACGAAAAATGAGTAAAAGTCGAATAAATTTGCTACAAATAAAAAAAAAGAACATTTTCTAACCTTAATACGTTTGAAGTTATGACCTCTCAAAAGTGACGCATTTTTCGCGTTTTTTTTGGCAAAAGAATTATTTTTTATATCTATGAAATGGTTTACTTCTGATTATCATACAAAAAATCAGTGAAAGTCGAATAAATTTGCTGTAAATTAAAAAAAAATAACATTTTTCCAATCTTAATACGTTTGAAGTTATGACCTCTCAAAACTGACCCATTTTTCGAGTTATTTGGCAAAAAAAAACTGTTCATATTTTATCAAATGGTTTAGTTTTGATTATCCTACGAAAAATGAGTAAAAGTCGAATAAATTTGCTACAAATAAAAAAAAAGAACATTTTTCTAACCTTAATACGTTTGAAGTTATGACCTCTCAAAAGTGACGCATTTTTCGCGTTTTTTTTGGCAAAAGAATTATTTTTTATATCTATGAAATGGTTTACTTCTGATTATCATACAAAAAATCAGTGAAAGTCGAATAAATTTGCTGTAAATTAAAAAAAAATAACATTTTTCCAATCTTAATACGTTTGAAGTTATGACCTCTCAAAACTGACCCATTTTTCGAGTTATTTGGCAAAAAAAAACTGTTCATATTTTATCAAATGGTTTAGTTTTGATTATCCTACGAAAAATGAGTAAAAGTCGAATAAATTTGCTACAAATAAAAAAAAAGAACATTTTTCTAACCTTAATACGTTTGAAGTTATGACCTCTCAAAACTGACCCATTTTTCGAGTTATTTGGCAAAAAAAAACTGTTCATATTTTATCAAATGGTTTAGTTTTGATTATCCTACGAAAAATGAGTAAAAGTCGAATAAATTTGCTACAAATAAAAAAAAAGAACATTTTCTAACCTTAATACGTTTGAAGTTATGACCTCTCAAAAGTGACGCATTTTTCGCGTTTTTTTTGGCAAAAGAATTATTTTTTATATCTATGAAATGGTTTACTTCTGATTATCATACAAAAAATCAGTGAAAGTCGAATAAATTTGCTGTAAATTAAAAAAAAATAACATTTTTCCAATCTTAATACGTTTGAAGTTATGACCTCTCAAAACTGACCCATTTTTCGAGTTATTTGGCAAAAAAAAACTGTTCATATTTTATCAAATGGTTTAGTTTTGATTATCCTACGAAAAATGAGTAAAAGTCGAATAAATTTGCTACAAATAAAAAAAAAGAACATTTTTCTAACCTTAATACGTTTGAAGTTATGACCTCTCAAAACTGACCCATTTTTCGAGTTATTTGGCAAAAAAAAACTGTTCATATTTTATCAAATGGTTTAGTTTTGATTATCCTACGAAAAATGAGTAAAAGTCGAATAAATTTGCTACAAATAAAAAAAAAGAACATTTTCAACCTTAATACGTTTGAAGTTATGACCTCTCAAAAGTGACGCATTTTTCGCGTTTTTTTTGGCAAAAGAATTATTTTTTATATCTATGAAATGGTTTACTTCTGATTATCATACAAAAAATCAGTGAAAGTCGAATAAATTTGCTGTAAATTAAAAAAAATAACATTTTTCCAATCTTAATACGTTTGAAGTTATGACCTCTCAAAACTGACCCATTTTTCGAGTTATTTGGCAAAAAAAAACTGTTCATATTTTATCAAATGGTTTAGTTTTGATTATCCTACAAAAAATGAGTTAAAGTCGAATAAATTTGCTGCAAATAAAAAAAAAAGAACATTTTTCTAACCTTAATACGTTTGAAGTTATGACCTCTCAAAAGTGACGCATTTTTCGCGTTTTTTTTGGCAAAAGAATTATTTTTTATATCTATGAAATGGTTTACTTCTGATTATCATACAAAAAATCAGTGAAAGTCGAATAAATTTGCTGTAAATTAAAAAAAAATAACATTTTTCCAATCTTAATACGTTTGAAGTTATGACCTCTCAAAACTGACCCATTTTTCGAGTTATTTGGCAAAAAAAAACTGTTCATATTTTATCAAATGGTTTAGTTTTGATTATCCTACAAAAAATGAGTTAAAGTCGAATAAATTTGCTGCAAATAAAAAAAAAGAACATTTTTCTAACCTTAATACGTTTGAAGTTATGACCTCTCAAAAGTGACGCATTTTTCGCGTTTTTTTTTGGCAAAAGAATTATTTTTTATATATATGAAATGGTTTACTTCTGATTATCATACAAAAAATCAGTGAAAGTCGAATAAATTTGCTGTAAATTAAAAAGAAAATAACATTTTTCCAATCTTAATACGTTTGAAGTTATGACCTCTCAAAACTGACCCATTTTTCGAGTTATTTGGCAAAAAAAAAACTGTTCATATTTTATCAAATGGTTTAGTTTTGATTATCCTACGAAAAATGAGTAAAAGTCGAATAAATTTGCTGCAAATAAAAAAAAAGAACATTTTTCTAACCTTAATACGTTTGAAGTTATGACCTCTCAAAAGTGACGCATTTTTCACGTTTTTTTTTGGCAAAAGAATTATTTTTTATATCTATGAAATGGTTTACTTCTGATTATCATACAAAAAATCAGTGAAAGTCGAATAAATTTGCTGTAAATTAAAAAAAAATAACATTTTTCCAATCTTAATACGTTTGAAGTTATGACCTCTCAAAACTGACCCATTTTTCGAGTTATTTGGCAAAAAAAAACTGTTCATATTTTATCAAATGGTTTAGTTTTGATTATCCTACGAAAAATGAGTAAAAGTCGAATAAATTTGCTACAAATAAAAAAAAAGAACATTTTCAACCTTAATACGTTTGAAGTTATGACCTCTCAAAAGTGACGCATTTTTCGCGTTTTTTTTGGCAAAAGAATTATTTTTTATATCTATGAAATGGTTTACTTCTGATTATCATACAAAAAATCAGTGAAAGTCGAATAAATTTGCTGTAAATTAAAAAAAATAACATTTTTCCAATCTTAATACGTTTGAAGTTATGACCTCTCAAAACTGACCCATTTTTCGAGTTATTTGGCAAAAAAAAACTGTTCATATTTTATCAAATGGTTTAGTTTTGATTATCCTACAAAAAATGAGTTAAAGTCGAATAAATTTGCTGCAAATAAAAAAAAAAGAACATTTTTCTAACCTTAATACGTTTGAAGTTATGACCTCTCAAAAGTGACGCATTTTTCGCGTTTTTTTTGGCAAAAGAATTATTTTTTATATCTATGAAATGGTTTACTTCTGATTATCATACAAAAAATCAGTGAAAGTCGAATAAATTTGCTGTAAATTAAAAAAAAATAACATTTTTCCAATCTTAATACGTTTGAAGTTATGACCTCTCAAAACTGACCCATTTTTCGAGTTATTTGGCAAAAAAAAAACTGTTCATATTTTATCAAATGGTTTAGTTTTGATTATCCTACGAAAAATGAGTAAAAGTCGAATAAATTTGCTGCAAATAAAAAAAAAGAACATTTTTCTAACCTTAATACGTTTGAAGTTATGACCTCTCAAAAGTGACGCATTTTTCGCGTTTTTTTTTGGCAAAAGAATTATTTTTTATATCTATGAAATGGTTTACTTCTGATTATCATACAAAAAATCAGTGAAAGTCGAATAAATTTGCTGTAAATTAAAAAGAAAATAACATTTTTTCAACCTTAATACGTTTGAAGTTATGACCTCTCAAAAGTGACGCATTTTTCGCGTTTTTTTTGGCAAAAGAATTATTTTTTATATCTATGAAATGGTTTACTTCTGATTATCATACAAAAAATCAGTGAAAGTCGAATAAATTTGCTGTAAATTAAAAAAAAATAACATTTTTCCAATCTTAATACGTTTGAAGTTATGACCTCTCAAAACTGACCCATTTTTCGAGTTATTTGGCAAAAAAAAACTGTTCATATTTTATCAAATGGTTTAGTTTTGATTATCCTACGAAAAATGAGTAAAAGTCGAATAAATTTGCTACAAATAAAAAAAAAGAACATTTTCAACCTTAATACGTTTGAAGTTATGACCTCTCAAAAGTGACGCATTTTTCGCGTTTTTTTTGGCAAAAGAATTATTTTTTATATCTATGAAATGGTTTACTTCTGATTATCATACAAAAAATCAGTGAAAGTCGAATAAATTTGCTGTAAATTAAAAAAAATAACATTTTTCCAATCTTAATACGTTTGAAGTTATGACCTCTCAAAACTGACCCATTTTTCGAGTTATTTGGCAAAAAAAAACTGTTCATATTTTATCAAATGGTTTAGTTTTGATTATCCTACAAAAAATGAGTTAAAGTCGAATAAATTTGCTGCAAATAAAAAAAAAAGAACATTTTTCTAACCTTAATACGTTTGAAGTTATGACCTCTCAAAAGTGACGCATTTTTCGCGTTTTTTTTGGCAAAAGAATTATTTTTTATATCTATGAAATGGTTTACTTCTGATTATCATACAAAAAATCAGTGAAAGTCGAATAAATTTGCTGTAAATTAAAAAAAATAACATTTTTCCAATCTTAATACGTTTGAAGTTATGACCTCTCAAAACTGACCCATTTTTCGAGTTATTTGGCAAAAAAAAAACTGTTCATATTTTATCAAATGGTTTAGTTTTGATTATCCTACGAAAAATGAGTAAAAGTCGAATAAATTTGCTGCAAATAAAAAAAAAGAACATTTTTCTAACCTTAATACGTTTGAAGTTATGACCTCTCAAAAGTGACGCATTTTTCGCGTTTTTTTTTGGCAAAAGAATTATTTTTTATATCTATGAAATGGTTTACTTCTGATTATCATACAAAAAATCAGTGAAAGTCGAATAAATTTGCTGTAAATTAAAAAGAAAATAACATTTTTTCAACCTTAATACGTTTGAAGTTATGACCTCTCAAAAGTGACGCATTTTTCGCGTTTTTTTTGGCAAAAGAATTATTTTTTATATCTATGAAATGGTTTACTTCTGATTATCATACAAAAAATCAGTGAAAGTCGAATAAATTTGCTGTAAATTAAAAAAAAATAACATTTTTCCAATCTTAATACGTTTGAAGTTATGACCTCTCAAAACTGACCCATTTTTCGAGTTATTTGGCAAAAAAAAACTGTTCATATTTTATCAAATGGTTTAGTTTTGATTATCCTACGAAAAATGAGTAAAAGTCGAATAAATTTGCTACAAATAAAAAAAAAGAACATTTTTCTAACCTTAATACGTTTGAAGTTATGACCTCTCAAAACTGACCCATTTTTCGAGTTATTTGGCAAAAAAAAACTGTTCATATTTTATCAAATGGTTTAGTTTTGATTATCCTACGAAAAATGAGTAAAAGTCGAATAAATTTGCTACAAATAAAAAAAAAGAACATTTTCTAACCTTAATACGTTTGAAGTTATGACCTCTCAAAAGTGACGCATTTTTCGCGTTTTTTTTGGCAAAAGAATTATTTTTTATATCTATGAAATGGTTTACTTCTGATTATCATACAAAAAATCAGTGAAAGTCGAATAAATTTGCTGTAAATTAAAAAAAAATAACATTTTTCCAATCTTAATACGTTTGAAGTTATGACCTCTCAAAACTGACCCATTTTTCGAGTTATTTGGCAAAAAAAAACTGTTCATATTTTATCAAATGGTTTAGTTTTGATTATCCTACGAAAAATGAGTAAAAGTCGAATAAATTTGCTACAAATAAAAAAAAAGAACATTTTTCTAACCTTAATACGTTTGAAGTTATGACCTCTCAAAACTGACCCATTTTTCGAGTTATTTGGCAAAAAAAAACTGTTCATATTTTATCAAATGGTTTAGTTTTGATTATCCTACGAAAAATGAGTAAAAGTCGAATAAATTTGCTACAAATAAAAAAAAAGAACATTTTCAACCTTAATACGTTTGAAGTTATGACCTCTCAAAAGTGACGCATTTTTCGCGTTTTTTTTGGCAAAAGAATTATTTTTTATATCTATGAAATGGTTTACTTCTGATTATCATACAAAAAATCAGTGAAAGTCGAATAAATTTGCTGTAAATTAAAAAAAAATAACATTTTTCCAATCTTAATACGTTTGAAGTTATGACCTCTCAAAACTGACCCATTTTTCGAGTTATTTGGCAAAAAAAAACTGTTCATATTTTATCAAATGGTTTAGTTTTGATTATCCTACGAAAAATGAGTAAAAGTCGAATAAATTTGCTACAAATAAAAAAAAAGAACATTTTTCTAACCTTAATACGTTTGAAGTTATGACCTCTCAAAACTGACCCATTTTTCGAGTTATTTGGCAAAAAAAAACTGTTCATATTTTATCAAATGGTTTAGTTTTGATTATCCTACGAAAAATGAGTAAAAGTCGAATAAATTTGCTACAAATAAAAAAAAAGAACATTTTCAACCTTAATACGTTTGAAGTTATGACCTCTCAAAAGTGACGCATTTTTCGCGTTTTTTTTGGCAAAAGAATTATTTTTTATATCTATGAAATGGTTTACTTCTGATTATCATACAAAAAATCAGTGAAAGTCGAATAAATTTGCTGTAAATTAAAAAAAAATAACATTTTTCCAATCTTAATACGTTTGAAGTTATGACCTCTCAAAACTGACCCATTTTTCGAGTTATTTGGCAAAAAAAAACTGTTCATATTTTATCAAATGGTTTAGTTTTGATTATCCTACGAAAAATGAGTAAAAGTCGAATAAATTTGCTACAAATAAAAAAAAAGAACATTTTTCTAACCTTAATACGTTTGAAGTTATGACCTCTCAAAACTGACCCATTTTTCGAGTTATTTGGCAAAAAAAAACTGTTCATATTTTATCAAATGGTTTAGTTTTGATTATCCTACGAAAAATGAGTAAAAGTCGAATAAATTTGCTACAAATAAAAAAAAAGAACATTTTCAACCTTAATACGTTTGAAGTTATGACCTCTCAAAAGTGACGCATTTTTCGCGTTTTTTTTGGCAAAAGAATTATTTTTTATATCTATGAAATGGTTTACTTCTGATTATCATACAAAAAATCAGTGAAAGTCGAATAAATTTGCTGTAAATTAAAAAAAATAACATTTTTCCAATCTTAATACGTTTGAAGTTATGACCTCTCAAAACTGACCCATTTTTCGAGTTATTTGGCAAAAAAAAACTGTTCATATTTTATCAAATGGTTTAGTTTTGATTATCCTACAAAAAATGAGTTAAAGTCGAATAAATTTGCTGCAAATAAAAAAAAAAGAACATTTTTCTAACCTTAATACGTTTGAAGTTATGACCTCTCAAAAGTGACGCATTTTTCGCGTTTTTTTTGGCAAAAGAATTATTTTTTATATCTATGAAATGGTTTACTTCTGATTATCATACAAAAAATCAGTGAAAGTCGAATAAATTTGCTGTAAATTAAAAAAAAATAACATTTTTCCAATCTTAATACGTTTGAAGTTATGACCTCTCAAAACTGACCCATTTTTCGAGTTATTTGGCAAAAAAAAACTGTTCATATTTTATCAAATGGTTTAGTTTTGATTATCCTACAAAAAATGAGTTAAAGTCGAATAAATTTGCTGCAAATAAAAAAAAAGAACATTTTTCTAACATTAATACGTTTGAAGTTATGACCTCTCAAAAGTGACGCATTTTTCGCGTTTTTTTTTGGCAAAAGAATTATTTTTTATATATATGAAATGGTTTACTTCTGATTATCATACAAAAAATCAGTGAAAGTCGAATAAATTTGCTGTAAATTAAAAAGAAAATAACATTTTTCCAATCTTAATACGTTTGAAGTTATGACCTCTCAAAACTGACCCATTTTTCGAGTTATTTGGCAAAAAAAAACTGTTCATATTTTATCAAATGGTTTAGTTTTGATTATCCTACAAAAAATGAGTTAAAGTCGAATAAATTTGCTGCAAATAAAAAAAAAAGAACATTTTTCTAACCTTAATACGTTTGAAGTTATGACCTCTCAAAAGTGACGCATTTTTCGCGTTTTTTTTGGCAAAAGAATTATTTTTTATATCTATGAAATGGTTTACTTCTGATTATCATACAAAAAATCAGTGAAAGTCGAATAAATTTGCTGTAAATTAAAAAAAAATAACATTTTTCCAATCTTAATACGTTTGAAGTTATGACCTCTCAAAACTGACCCATTTTTCGAGTTATTTGGCAAAAAAAAACTGTTCATATTTTATCAAATGGTTTAGTTTTGATTATCCTACGAAAAATGAGTAAAAGTCGAATAAATTTGCTGCAAATAAAAAAAAAAGAACATTTTTCTAACCTTAATACGTTTGAAGTTATGACCTCTCAAAAGTGACGCATTTTTCGCGTTTTTTTTGGCAAAAGAATTATTTTTTATATCTATGAAATGGTTTACTTCTGATTATCATACAAAAAATCAGTGAAAGTCGAATAAATTTGCTGTAAATTAAAAAAAATAACATTTTTCCAATCTTAATACGTTTGAAGTTATGACCTCTCAAAACTGACCCATTTTTCGAGTTATTTGGCAAAAAAAAACTGTTCATATTTTATCAAATGGTTTAGTTTTGATTATCCTACAAAAAATGAGTTAAAGTCGAATAAATTTGCTGCAAATAAAAAAAAAAGAACATTTTTCTAACCTTAATACGTTTGAAGTTATGACCTCTCAAAAGTGACGCATTTTTCGCGTTTTTTTTGGCAAAAGAATTATTTTTTATATCTATGAAATGGTTTACTTCTGATTATCATACAAAAAATCAGTGAAAGTCGAATAAATTTGCTGTAAATTAAAAAAAAATAACATTTTTCCAATCTTAATACGTTTGAAGTTATGACCTCTCAAAACTGACCCATTTTTCGAGTTATTTGGCAAAAAAAAACTGTTCATATTTTATCAAATGGTTTAGTTTTGATTATCCTACAAAAAATGAGTTAAAGTCGAATAAATTTGCTGCAAATAAAAAAAAAGAACATTTTTCTAACATTAATACGTTTGAAGTTATGACCTCTCAAAAGTGACGCATTTTTCGCGTTTTTTTTTGGCAAAAGAATTATTTTTTATATATATGAAATGGTTTACTTCTGATTATCATACAAAAAATCAGTGAAAGTCGAATAAATTTGCTGTAAATTAAAAAGAAAATAACATTTTTCCAATCTTAATACGTTTGAAGTTATGACCTCTCAAAACTGACCCATTTTTCGAGTTATTTGGCAAAAAAAAACTGTTCATATTTTATCAAATGGTTTAGTTTTGATTATCCTACAAAAAATGAGTTAAAGTCGAATAAATTTGCTGCAAATAAAAAAAAAAGAACATTTTTCTAACCTTAATACGTTTGAAGTTATGACCTCTCAAAAGTGACGCATTTTTCGCGTTTTTTTTGGCAAAAGAATTATTTTTTATATCTATGAAATGGTTTACTTCTGATTATCATACAAAAAATCAGTGAAAGTCGAATAAATTTGCTGTAAATTAAAAAAAAATAACATTTTTCCAATCTTAATACGTTTGAAGTTATGACCTCTCAAAACTGACCCATTTTTCGAGTTATTTGGCAAAAAAAAACTGTTCATATTTTATCAAATGGTTTAGTTTTGATTATCCTACAAAAAATGAGTTAAAGTCGAATAAATTTGCTGCAAATAAAAAAAAAGAACATTTTTCTAACATTAATACGTTTGAAGTTATGACCTCTCAAAAGTGACGCATTTTTCGCGTTTTTTTTTGGCAAAAGAATTATTTTTTATATATATGAAATGGTTTACTTCTGATTATCATACAAAAAATCAGTGAAAGTCGAATAAATTTGCTGTAAATTAAAAAGAAAATAACATTTTTCCAATCTTAATACGTTTGAAGTTATGACCTCTCAAAACTGACCCATTTTTCGAGTTATTTGGCAAAAAAAAAACTGTTCATATTTTATCAAATGGTTTAGTTTTGATTATCCTACGAAAAATGAGTAAAAGTCGAATAAATTTGCTGCAAATAAAAAAAAAGAACATTTTTCTAACCTTAATACGTTTGAAGTTATGACCTCTCAAAAGTGACGCATTTTTCGCGTTTTTTTTTGGCAAAAGAATTATTTTTTATATCTATGAAATGGTTTACTTCTGATTATCATACAAAAAATCAGTGAAAGTCGAATAAATTTGCTGTAAATTAAAAAGAAAATAACATTTTTCCAATCTTAATACGTTTGAAGTTATGACCTCTCAAAACTGACCCATTTTTCGAGTTATTTGGCAAAAAAAAACTGTTCATATTTTATCAAATGGTTTAGTTTTGATTATCCTACGAAAAATGAGTAAAAGTCGAATAAATTTGCTGCAAATAAAAAAAAAGAACATTTTTCTAACCTTAATACGTTTGAAGTTATGACCTCTCAAAAGTGACGCATTTTTCGCGTTTTTTTTGGCAAAAGAATTATTTTTTATATCTATGAAATGGTTTACTTCTGATTATCATACAAAAAATCAGTGAAAGTCGAATAAATTTGCTGTAAATTAAAAAAAAATAACATTTTTCCAATCTTAATACGTTTGAAGTTATGACCTCTCAAAACTGACCCATTTTTCGAGTTATTTGGCAAAAAAAAACTGTTCATATTTTATCAAATGGTTTAGTTTTGATTATCCTACAAAAAATGAGTTAAAGTCGAATAAATTTGCTGCAAATAAAAAAAAAGAACATTTTTCTAACTTTAATACGTTTGAAGCTACGACGTCTCAAAAGTGACGCATTTTCACGTTCTTTTGGCAGAAACAAGTATTTTTAATATTTATGAAATGGTTTATTCCTGATTATCGTACAAAAAATGAGTGAAAGTCGACTACATTTGCTGTAAATTAAAAAAAAAGAACATTTTTCCAACCTTAATACGTTTGAAGTTATGACCTCTCAAATGTGACGCATTTTTCGCGTTTTTTTTTGGCAAAAGAATTATTTTTTATATCTATGAAATGGTTTACTTCTGATTATCATACAAAAAATCAGTGAAAGTCGAATAAATTTGCTGTAAATTAAAAAGAAAATAACATTTTTCCAATCTTAATACGTTTGAAGTTATGACCTCTCAAAACTGACCCATTTTTCGAGTTATTTGGCAAAAAAAAACTGTTCATATTTTATCAAATGGTTTAGTTTTGATTATCCTACGAAAAATGAGTAAAAGTCGAATAAATTTGCTGCAAATAAAAAAAAGAACATTTTTCTAACTTTAATACGTTTGAAGCTACGACATCTCAAAAGTGACGCATTTTCACGTTCTTTTGGCAGAAACAAGTATTTTTAATATTTATGAAATGGTTTATTCCTGATTATCGTACAAAAAATGAGTGAAAGTCGACTACATTTGCTGTAAATTAAAAAAAAAGAACATTTTTCCAACCTTAATACGTTTGAAGTTATGACCTCTCAAAAGTGACGCATTTTTCGCGTTTTTTTTTGGCAAAAGAATTATTTTTTATATCTATGAAATGGTTTACTTCTGATTATCATACAAAAAATCAGTGAAAGTCGAATAAATTTGCTGTAAATTAAAAAAAAATAACATTTTTCCAATCTTAATACGTTTGAAGTTATGACCTCTCAAAACTGACCCATTTTTCGAGTTATTTGGCAAAAAAAAACTGTTCATATTTTATCAAATGGTTTAGTTTTGATTATCCTACGAAAAATGAGTAAAAGTCGAATAAATTTGCTACAAATAAAAAAAAAGAACATTTTTCTAACCTTAATACGTTTGAAGTTATGACCTCTCAAAACTGACCCATTTTTCGAGTTATTTGGCAAAAAAAAACTGTTCATATTTTATCAAATGGTTTAGTTTTGATTATCCTACGAAAAATGAGTAAAAGTCGAATAAATTTGCTACAAATAAAAAAAAAGAACATTTTCTAACCTTAATACGTTTGAAGTTATGACCTCTCAAAAGTGACGCATTTTTCGCGTTTTTTTTGGCAAAAGAATTATTTTTTATATCTATGAAATGGTTTACTTCTGATTATCATACAAAAAATCAGTGAAAGTCGAATAAATTTGCTGTAAATTAAAAAAAAATAACATTTTTCCAATCTTAATACGTTTGAAGTTATGACCTCTCAAAACTGACCCATTTTTCGAGTTATTTGGCAAAAAAAAACTGTTCATATTTTATCAAATGGTTTAGTTTTGATTATCCTACGAAAAATGAGTAAAAGTCGAATAAATTTGCTGCAAATAAAAAAAAAGAACATTTTTCTAACCTTAATACGTTTGAAGTTATGACCTCTCAAAAGTGACGCATTTTTCGCGTTTTTTTTGGCAAAAGAATTATTTTTTATATCTATGAAATGGTTTACTTCTGATTATCATACAAAAAATCAGTGAAAGTCGAATAAATTTGCTGTAAATTAAAAAAAATAACATTTTTCCAATCTTAATACGTTTGAAGTTATGACCTCTCAAAACTGACCCATTTTTCGAGTTATTTGGCAAAAAAAAACTGTTCATATTTTATCAAATGGTTTAGTTTTGATTATCCTACAAAAAATGAGTTAAAGTCGAATAAATTTGCTGCAAATAAAAAAAAAGAACATTTTTCTAACTTTAATACGTTTGAAGCTACGACGTCTCAAAAGTGACGCATTTTCACGTTCTTTTGGCAGAAACAAGTATTTTTAATATTTATGAAATGGTTTATTCCTGATTATCGTACAAAAAATGAGTGAAAGTCGACTACATTTGCTGTAAATTAAAAAAAAAGAACATTTTTCCAACCTTAATACGTTTGAAGTTATGACCTCTCAAATGTGACGCATTTTTCGCGTTTTTTTTTGGCAAAAGAATTATTTTTTATATCTATGAAATGGTTTACTTCTGATTATCATACAAAAAATCAGTGAAAGTCGAATAAATTTGCTGTAAATTAAAAAGAAAATAACATTTTTCCAATCTTAATACGTTTGAAGTTATGACCTCTCAAAACTGACCCATTTTTCGAGTTATTTGGCAAAAAAAAACTGTTCATATTTTATCAAATGGTTTAGTTTTGATTATCCTACGAAAAATGAGTAAAAGTCGAATAAATTTGCTGCAAATAAAAAAAAAGAACATTTTTCTAACTTTAATACGTTTGAAGCTACGACGTCTCAAAAGTGACGCATTTTCACGTTCTTTTGGCAGAAACAAGTATTTTTAATATTTATGAAATGGTTTATTCCTGATTATCGTACAAAAAATGAGTGAAAGTCGACTACATTTGCTGTAAATTAAAAAAAAAGAACATTTTTCCAACCTTAATACGTTTGAAGTTATGACCTCTCAAAAGTGACGCATTTTTCGCGTTTTTTTTTGGCAAAAGAATTATTTTTTATATCTATGAAATGGTTTACTTCTGATTATCATACAAAAAATCAGTGAAAGTCGAATAAATTTGCTGTAAATTAAAAAGAAAATAACATTTTTCCAATCTTAATACGTTTGAAGTTATGACCTCTCAAAACTGACCCATTTTTCGAGTTATTTGGCAAAAAAAACTGTTCATATTTTATCAAATGGTTTAGTTTTGATTATCCTACGAAAAATGAGTAAAAGTCGAATAAATTTGCTGCAAATAAAAAAAAAGAACATTTTTCTAACCTTAATACGTTTGAAGTTATGACCTCTCAAAACTGACCCATTTTTCGAGTTATTTGGCAAAAAAAAACTGTTCATATTTTATCAAATGGTTTAGTTTTGATTATCCTACGAAAAATGAGTAAAAGTCGAATAAATTTGCTGCAAATAAAAAAAAAGAACATTTTTCTAACCTTAATACGTTTGAAGTTATGACCTCTCAAAAGTGACGCATTTTTCGCGTTTTTTTTGGCAAAAGAATTATTTTTTATATCTATGAAATGGTTTACTTCTGATTATCATACAAAAAATCAGTGAAAGTCGAATAAATTTGCTGTAAATTAAAAAAAAATAACATTTTTCCAATCTTAATACGTTTGAAGTTATGACCTCTCAAAACTGACCCATTTTTCGAGTTATTTGGCAAAAAAAAACTGTTCATATTTTATCAAATGGTTTAGTTTTGATTATCCTACAAAAAATGAGTTAAAGTCGAATAAATTTGCTGCAAATAAAAAAAAAGAACATTTTTCTAACTTTAATACGTTTGAAGCTACGACGTCTCAAAAGTGACGCATTTTCACGTTCTTTTGGCAGAAACAAGTATTTTTAATATTTATGAAATGGTTTATTCCTGATTATCGTACAAAAAATGAGTGAAAGTCGACTACATTTGCTGTAAATTAAAAAAAAAGAACATTTTTCCAACCTTAATACGTTTGAAGTTATGACCTCTCAAATGTGACCCATTTTCGCGTATTTTGAAGAAAAAAATTACTTTTCATATTTTATGAAATGGTTTATTTTCGATTATCTTTCATAAAAATGAGTAAAAGTCGAATAAATTTGCTGTAAATTAAAAAAAGAGAACTTTTTTCTAACTTTAATACGTTTGAAGTTATGACCTCTTAAAAAATACTTGTTTTTTGTCAAAAATCTCAAAAGAAGGATTATCTTTGACTTGAGAAGCCATATATTATCAAAAACTGTTTGAGTTAAAACAATATTTTTTTATTTTTATTGAGAAATTGATTTGCTTTTATTGGTCTAATTACTACCATTGAGATTGAGTGCATCTGAAACTAGCTATCTTAAAAAAACTGATTTTTTGGCCCTTATTTCTTAAAAAACAAAAGGGTTTCAGAGCTCGGCCAAAGTCGCGAACTCATCGTGTTTATTTATAAATTCCAGCTTTACTTCGTTAAAGTCCATATTTAATGATTATCTGTGTATAAAATACTTAATTACTTCAACAATATTTATTTATTTTAACCTTATACGTATTTCAACATATTCACATGCCATTGTCAAAGGTTATATGAAAAAGTAAACAGTTAGTGTTGTTAAAGCAATAGAACTTGGTGACTTGATCTCTGTAATCGTACGCAGATGACTTGATTTCTTATTCTAAAATGTCCAATAGAGGTGAATTTAGGAGATCAATTTGCTCATTCATTAACGATACAGGTTTTAAATGTTTGTGAATTAATGAATGAGCAAATTGATCTCCTAAATTCTCCTCTATTGGACATTTTAGAATAAGAAATCAAGTCATCTGCAGACGATTACCGAGATCAAGTCACCAAGTTCTATTGCTATAACAACACTAACTGTTTACTTTTTCATATAACCTTTGTTTATGATTTTTTATTTTGTTCTTTTTAATTTTTTACTTTGGAACTCTCATTTATGAGATGCAGGCAGATAAACTGAGACAAAATAATATTTCTAGCTAGCCGGCTACTACTATTTTATACTGAATTATTTCTTCGTTAACATAGATAGTTTTTGAATACATAGTGAAAAATGTTTTTGTCGCCATGTTCCAATATGGCGCCCATAGCACAACTTTACGTTTTGCGACTTTTAGTTTGTCAATCAGGTGAGCAAAACCTATCGAGTTTATTAACTTATATAAAATGAATAGACTATTAAACTATTTTTAGTTTTATCCTAGCGTAAGTGGTTATAGAATTATTTTACCTTACAAAATGCGTCTATTTTCAATAGTTTTAGAACATTTTAAACAGTTGACGACATAAGTCAATTTTAATAATGGCATCATATTGTCTTTACAATTCTGCTCAACTTTGTTAATTTCACCGAGTCTGAAAATTTCATAATAGCAAAGACTTATTTAATCAAAAAGTTAACATATTCTGTATATGAAAATCCGTGACATTAAAATTTTAAAAACTTTAAAAGAGTTTAAAACGGAATTTAAGCTATTTTTTTAATTTATTTAACTAGCAAACATATTTAAGAGCTAGAAATGATGTCGTCTCTAGTGCTCTTGTTTATTTGCTTGTTTCTGTATAAAATTTCAAAGTAACGTGCCATTAAATGTTTGAAAATCTATAAAATTTTTTATAAATAAACTGCACGTATTTTTCGTCCTCAAAAACAAACGGTTGCAAACGACAGAATCGCGACTGGAATTTGGTTGTCCGCAAAAATACTTTGTATTTCGGCGTGATTCAAACTGCACTAATTTTTTATGGGCTACGCGCAGTTTAGATCTAAGTTGCGAATTTATATATTTAAGAGTAACCATAAGCGCCTCCTAACAAATAACACACAATGCAGTTAACTCAAAACAATATTGATTGTTTTAACTATCTACAAATCATAAAAATTATTTCATTCAAAAAAATTAAATATTTCTTAGTAACTGCATAGAAAATAATATTTAATTATGATTTCACACGATACAGACAAAAAATAATACTGGCAATTAAAAAATACGGTTAGTAGGTGCGGAAAACGCATTTTAGTGGAAATACGGCAATGTGGTCTGTTCACCTTCATTATATTATTTATGTTTTACTCAAACTGATCATTTTAAAAAGATTGTTTCTTGTTTCATATATATTATAGAACAATAAAGATGAGTTACATTAACCAAAATTTAATTCGCCTAGTTCTGCACAAGGTTGGAAGAAAGCTTTGTAAATAAAAACACGCTAACAGACTTTTCTTAATTTAACAAAAGCTTTTACTAAAATTCTAAATATGCGTCACTCAGAAACGTTCAATATGAATTGAAGTCGCTTTCTGCAAGATTGTGATTTATTTGCAGAATTCCGTACGTATTTTATGTGCCAGAGTTCAACACTGCGCTCTCTCAAAATAAGCTCTACGTGTTGTTTTAGTGGGAAGTGATCAACTTGAAAACTCAATTTAAAACAATCGCAAAATTTCAAACTTTCTGGATATTATTAGTAGCGGACTTCGTGTTCATAATATTCAAACTAGGAATAAAGTACAATACGGTTAAGAAACTCGGTTATCGGTTCCAAATAACTATTTGACAGATTCTCTAAAAATATTACAAACGAACTTCGTTTTCACAATATTTAAATGTGTAATAAGGTCAGATCAGGAGAGCTAGTGAATTTAGTAGAGTTTAAATGCGGAATTCTTTCGAAATATTTTAGAAGCTCTAAATTCAAAGTGCTTGACAGGTTTTCGAGGTAACATTACAAACGTACAAACGTGAAAGCTTGCAATTCCTGGCGAGCACTAAAATCTTTTATTTTCAAGTTAAACAGAAATTTAAAGGGGGTTGACTAGACCTCGAGGACATATTTCAAACGCATAAAAGTTTGTAATTCACGGGCGGGCGGTTAAAGCCTTACTTTCGTATTAAATACAAAATTCAATATATTTGACGAAATTATTACAAACGAACTTTCTTTTAACAATATTCAAATTTGTAATAAAACCGGAGTGGGAGAGCTGGTGAGCTCTTTGACGTTCAGAGGAAGAATTATTTTATTTCTGAGTGCGGGGAGCGTTTAATAGAGAAAAGTGGCTAGAGAGGGAACTACTCCTACTCTTAACTAAATCTCGGGGTACGCTCTTAGGCAACAATACGCGGAAGCAAGAAGAGGTTAATAGGCTAGTTTGCGTTAAAATCTAAAATGTACTGAATTAAAATAAAATGCTTTTGACAGCAGAAAATAAATTGTTACGAGATGTACGATATTTTAAATAAATTATTGGCTTATAGGCGTATTTAAAGGCTACAAGTAATTTTGTCGCCAATATCCTAGTCCCTCCGTGACGCTAAGTATAAATTTTTAAAAATTCGTGTAATCAAGATTGTTAAAACTTTTGAAAATTGTTTTATTTAAAACTGGAAATGCGTTTTTTTTTAAATTTTGTCGGCTAATAGATATAGTAAATGCACTTAAGTGCTAAAAAGGCATGTTCCAACCTTTGGTTCCCCTGTCACGTTTTCTATAAATTTATAAAGTTTTAAAATTTTATGCCATTTTATTTAAAAGTGTTAAAGTAACGTGTTTTTCTTTACATTTCCTAAAATATTGCTTTAATAAAATTATTTAAAAGAGAAAATCAAACAAAGATACTCCCTTGAGTTATTTTATATTCAGTAGAAACAAAAATGAGTTTCCGTTCTAATGAGAGATGTTCTTGTTTAGTTTTGTGGGGTGCGGCGCGAGCTCATTTTTATACATTTTTGATTACATCATATCCCTTAGAAAGAAAATAAACGTAATTGATTTCGCGTTTGTTTGCCGGAAAGTTTCGAAACGGAAAATTGAATTGGAGCCCTTTGAGGGCCGCTTTAAACACAATAAAGTATTAAAGTTTGGTTTACAACTCGAGATATGATTGTGTTACTGATTACGCACCGAAATTGATTTTTCCGAGACGGAGGAGAACTTCTTCGCCGCTATAAAGTGTTGCTAAAATAAAAAATAAACGCGGGTACCATCTATATGAAATACGATCTCCGGAATCGAGAAGGAAGTGGAAGTGAGATATTGCAGAAACTGGAAAACTGTCACATTAAAGATTCATGGATATAGCTAATTCCCAATGATCCACATCTAAGGTTGACTTTCCAATCCTTTATTTACGTTATAGTTTACTAGGTGGTTTGGAAAACGTGAAAATAGTAAATTTTCCAGTTACAAAATAATTGTTTATTTAGTTATGCCAGACTCGTCTGGGCTTGAGGAAATGGAAAGAGAAGGAAAAAGAGAGAAGAACGATTATCCAACAGAATTAGTCTTTTGCTGTATTTTATTTTCCGTCCCTGCCAAGTAAAATTAACCGCGTCATCTTAATTAAAAATGTCGTAAAGTTGAGACATGGCTCATCAAGTTAACGAGTTTAAAATATTAATTACAATTTTTTACCCATTACTTCACTTAAATACTACTATTATAGCGTGCACAACGACCGAGCTGAGGCTTGAAAAGAGGTTTTTGAATTCTACATTCACAGGAGATGAATGCAAACACTAATTCCCGTTTAAAACACAATTTTTTATTTTTAATCCTTAACTTGCTCCAATTCAGATGAAGTTGTGTAAGTTGATAATTATAATTATTGTGATATCGCTGATTTACAGTATTATAGTTATATCCTTGTCAAATTGGTTAATATTTTTTTGCCAAGGTGCAACTTTTTCGTCGTATCGTATAGTCAGTTCAACAGACATAATTTCTTGGAAATTTTCAAAATTTGTAACAACTTGTAAAAGGTTTACATAGGTGTAACAGACCACCCACGCACAATTCTTTACGGCTAAACTATTGAACCTAGATGGATGGGCTAAAAAGTTTGTTATTATAAAAATCGTATACGAGGTATTCAGTAACAAAATTTAATATTTTTTGGGGTCCGGAAAGGGTACTTGCGAGGGGAGTGCTAAAGGGTTTCTCCAAATTTTTAAATACGAAGGTGGGTTAATTTGTACCAACAGTTTAAAAAAAGGAAGTTGCGATAGCTCAAATCGTTTTAAAGTGGCGGTTAATTATACGAGGATTGTTTGCAATGTACGTGGCCTAACACAAAGATGGCGCTAATTGGGCGGAATTTGCATTACCATTTTTCAGAACCATCCTTTCTTAGGTTAAATATGACAGTATAGAGCGATCTGTCAATTAGTTTGTGTTTGACAGTGCGCCAAAGCAACCGTCTCGAGTGATAATGGAAAAAACTGAGTTGCGATTAGTGATAAAGTACTTTCATTTGAAAGGCTTAACACCAACCGAAATCAAAGCAGAGTTGGATTCGACATTTTTGAAGTCCGCTCCTTCGTTTTCAATAGTTAAAAACTGGATTGCCGAGTTTAAGCGTGGTTGAATGAGCACAAAGGACCCCGCAGTGGAGGCCCAAAAACTGCTACTACCCCGAATATGATTGAAAAAGTCCTTCGTATCGTATTGGATGACCGTCGAGTAAGTGCGCGACATAGCAGGCATAGTGGGCATCTCAAATGACAGTGTTCCTGTGAACACTGTCATTTGAGATGAAGAATTCTAAATGAAAAAATAGTCCGCGCGTTGGGTGCCGCGTTTGCTCACACCGGAGCAAAAACTGGATTGTTTGATTGTTTCTCGCGACGTTTTGGCACGTTTTCGTCGCAATGCGAAGGACTTTTTGCGCCGTTTCATAACCGCCGATGAAACCTGGGTCCACCATTGCACTTTCGAAACTAAGGAACAGTCCAAACTATGGACACACAAAGGTTCTCCGCCACCGAAGAAGGCAAAAACGGCTTTTTCAGCAGGAAAGGTTATGGCAACTGTATTTTGGGATTCTCATGGAATTATCTTCGTTGACTACTTGGAAAAGGAAAAAACAATAAATGGCGAGTATTATGCCAATTTGTTGCAGCAATTGAGCGACATAATCAAAGAGAAACGGCCTTATTTGGCGAAACAAATGTGCTTTTCCATCAAGATAACGCACCTGTACACACGTCTGCAATCGCCATAGCCAAAATTCATGAATTGGAATTCGAATTAGTGCCAGATTTGGCTCCCAGCATTTTTTATCTATTTCCAAACCTGGAAGAACGGCCCGGCGGTAAAAGATTTTCATTCAATTTCGAAGTAATCGCTGCTGTAAATAGCTATATTGAAGACTTGGGTTCATTGACCTACAAGGTCGGCATTGCTGCTTTGGAGCATCGTTGGAATAAGTGCGTTGAGCGAGCAGAAAGCTATATTGAAAAATAAAATTATTTTTTGCTCCAAAAAATTGCGTTTTACAGTCACTTCAACTATTTACATTTACATTAACATAATGAGGGATACTGATTGTTAAAGTCCTTTAAATTAGCTTTCCAACGATGTACTACACGAGAACAAACAATAAATATTTGTACCTCTTTTCCTTTTCAAAATAGGGGAAACATTCAAAATACATTATCTTACAAATATTAATTAGAGTGAGAAGCCAAGTAATATTTCATTTTAAAAAACCTATTAAATTAAACAACTTTTGTATTTAAGGTTTTTTGATATCTTTCACCATTACAAAATGCCGGCTAAATTTACAAACATTTATATCCTATTATCAACAGCAATACCACATGTGAAATAAAACTTATCGATAATTTTGTCGCTTCATTGACAACAAAATTGTGTTGTTGCTAGGCAATATCACGAGTCCGAAGGACGAGTGATATTACCGTGCCACAACACAATTGAGTTCGTCAATGTAAGACAGAATTATTGACAATTTTTAATTCACGAATATTGATTAGGTTTTACCAAATTTACAATGTTTATATTAAACGCCCACTTTGCTCAACTCTTTAACTAAACAGCGCGCGATCGTACCCGCACAGCCGCACGTTTACAGCTCCGTCACAAAACCGTTGTCACGGAGAAATATAGGTCAGACCGGTAGTTAAATATCGTCCCTCACTATTTTATTTGCCATCACAACTTATACGTATACACATCGCAGAGTATGTCTGAGACTAAACATTTCGACTATATCCTTTTAGCCTACATTTGAAATTTTTAAGGAAATCTGTACTCGCATCAAAGAAATAATTATGTTGTGTCAAATATATGTTGGTAAAAGTAAAGTCGGTGGCACTACACTCCAATGAGGAGTTTGGCCTGCAATGCGGTGGGTCAGGTGGCCTATCGCATCGCTTCCAATACCCAGCCGTCTCGCACTCTTACATGAAGTACGGGGTGGTGTGGTAAGCACCACGCTTTAGACGGCTGCCTTATTTCCCTCACCCCTCGAGGGCTTTGGTTCCCAATTTAAAAAAGCGACTGGGAAGGCCGCCCGTCAGGCATTCAGTCTCGGATTTGAACCCAAGATCTTCCGCGTAGCAGCCAAGTGCCCTGACCACTCGGCCACTCTGGCGCCGATTTATGTTGGTACAATTTCTTTTATGTAATGGTTTACTTTCCATTTTAAGTTATGTGTTTGCTTTTGTGGACAGAGGCTCGTAATTTAATTCTTTCCGGCACGGTGGCACAGCGTACGTACCACCTTCTCCATAGCTTTCGCGCTGGTTGTACATTTGCACCTTATCAAAGCCATCTACCAAGCTATAGTGCAATGCATAGACGCTATTCGTTTGGTTTCGACTGACGGCGCTAATATTTATTATTTTCCAGAAGCTTGACAGTTGTGTGTTGTGTTTTTAGGCACCAATTGGTTATTTCATGCGGCTTAAAACGCGTGCTGGAAAAAGTTAAACATATCGAGTTCAGTATTTATATATCTCTTGCGTATTTGACACAGTGGCGAATTTTGTTTTATTTATTTATTTTTTCGAAGATATGTTTTTCCTTCAAATCGTTCCCGTCCATTGGTGTTTTTAATTGAAAGTTTCACATTAGAAACTTTTTTATTGTAGAAATAAATGTTTGTTCTTGTTTTGTATTAATGGTAATTGGACAGTGATCGCGACGTAAGCAAAACTCGGCTCACATAATTGGATCAAACTACTTTGGGTTCCTGGACAAAGTAACACCAGTGGGAACAAAAAAGTTGACGCCTTGGCCAGAAAGGGCTCTCAGCAGACCGTTCTTGGTCCTGAGCTGGCCCTCGGAATTTCCAGGGCTACTGCAAGGCTGGAGATTGAGAACTAAACTTGTTCATGGTTCGAAATCAGCTGAACATCGCATCCAGAACTGCGCCAGTCAAAACGTCTTATTCGAGAAGTTCCACTTCAAACAACTTCTATGTTTAAGCAGGATACACATTAAGATCGTGTTATTTATGAGTATCTTTTGCGCACGACATCATTTGCATGATTTGATCTTAATTTTTTCCTAAATTTGTTTTTGGTACTGATCTGTACCGGATCCTGCCGTAAGTAAAAGTCTAGCTTGTTGGAAGAGATCTGTAAACACAGAATGTGTGTTCCCCAAGGAGTCTGATGTGGGAATGCCAGCTATCGACAGATTATGTCCCAATCATACACACAAACCGTAGACAATAAATTTTGCTTATCTTCATCCAAAAATTGCAGCGGACCGCTGTGCTAACAAATGCAGGCCTTATATAATGGACGCGTAAATATGTGGCTTTTAGTGGAGAAAGACTCTCACTACTAAACTTTAAGACAGGTGTAAAAAATCCTGTTATAGCTAGCTAGATAGATAGTGGAACCCGTGGGCGATGCTCTCCGTATATTTTGTTAACAAAAAATAAGTAAATGAAGTAGATAGCGTAGCGGGCTTATTGTGAAAAATTATAACCAAAAATAATGTTAAAACTCAGAATTACAAAAACAAGATAAAGTGACAACAGTTCTTTAATAAATTGATAATGTTTGCTGTTGCTATAGCAAACAATTAGATTTTCAATATTAATTTAACGTCGAATCCAAATGACTAAATACCAGAGAAGCTTTTAGGCATTAAGGCCCCACGGCTGCTTAGCCCGATTGGGGAATGTGAGTGTCGGGTTGCGGCATCGATTTTTATTGCTGCATAGCTGCGGCGGGGAATCGAACCCCAGACCTTTGGAGTTAGAGGCTAAGCGTTTAACCTCTAAGCTACCGCCACTGGTATCTGTGAACTATTATTTGTGGTTTACAAGGACGAGAAAGGCGCAAGGTAAATTTTAGTCTAAAGGTTTGAGATTAAGTTGGCATGTTAGAAAAAAACATCTTTTTAGGCTACTGCACCTTTACAGTTGTATATAACTTTATTCCATGGCCTTTGAAATGTAATTACATTCTCTGGATGAAGAGGTAGGATGCCTAACACCAACAACATTAAAAATTTAAATGCAAACGTCTCGCTCGTCTGCTGCTTGATCCAAACTAATACCCTATTGAAGTGCCGGCAAAGGGCGGGCGCGGCAAGGGGAAATCAGCTAGAACTCGTGAGCCATACATGCTGTAGACTGGATATAGTTGCAACTTTATTCATATTTGTATAATTACCACACTTTGCAAAATTATGCATTTATCAGCACGAATCAAGCTACAATTTATCACCCATACTATTTTTTACAGACGCAATACTTTAGCAGATATGACAGTGTTAGCCGCAAAAAATTTTAAAATTAGTTAGATTTTTGTGTACCATCAAAGCCAGAAAATCGCATTTTAAAATTTTAGCTCTTTAGCTCTGAATTGCTAGCCAGCTCACTTTTTAAGCGATTTTTCAGCTGCGAACGCTGTACTATATTATGCAATTAATCCGCGAACACCCTGTATTACTTTTAGTTTTTGCCATTATTGTTTTAAAATTTTGATGTCGGTAATTTTCAAAGAATTATGCAAAACTCGGAGGAAATAGGGCATTAGGGTATGTATAGGTAGGTAGTAAGGTAGGCATATAAAATATAAATCTATAATTTAATACAACCTCTTAAATATCTTCTAACACTCAGCATATTTTAATAAACAGATGTGATACTTGTAAAAATTAATGCCAATTCAATGGTATTGATATTATTGACAATCTATTAAATATTTAAGTTGGTTTCTGAAATCGAAAAATATTTGGCTCGACGAACATTCGTCTATCAGTTATGTAACCGATAAATCTAAGTAGATTTTTTAATTTTACCAAAACAATTAGGGGAAACCTGAAACAATCTTTAAGCATAATTTAAACTTGGATTAGCACCCCTGACTTAGCTCTCTCAGGGGGTGCTCAAGTACCCGAGCATCCCCGTAGTCGGCGCCTATGAGTGCAGGTAAAACAGAATACAGCAGTGATTTTGATATTAACCACAAAACTACTAATGAAATGTCACGTTTGGCGATAATTCTGAAATTGTCTGAAACAATCCCAGACGCGACATTAAATTTTCAGTGCAAACTAGATAAGTTATTTATTTCCATTTTGTAGTTGTAAAATTCATACATCTATTGCTACAATTCATTTTAACGTCAGATTTGTATGTCTATGGTAATCGAGCTGCTGTTTTTTGAAAGAAATCTATTTGTGTTGTTTTTAAACATTCAACATTGTGTAGGTATTTATTTTTCGTAGGCGGCTTTGAGATTTCCCCGAATCGAAGGTTTTCCGTGGCCTTGGAGACGACCCAGACAACCATTACTAGTTAGCTTTGAGGTAAACTTAATCTTCTTAAAATACAAAGGACACGTACGTTGCCATCAAACGGTTTGGAGGCAATTAGTGTTCGTGCAATAACATTTCATTAAATATATTACCGGTGGTGGTTACTCAAGGGACCGCCTCGGTGCGTGATACATGAAGAGAAAATCGGCTCGAATAGATTTTCTCAGGGGAAAATGCATTTACTTAAAAGACCTAATAATGTCGTTTAAAATACGCTGCGCCGCACTACTGTAAAAATATACAGGACGGAGGTATATCACAAACTTACGCTTGAGAAAGGACGTAATAGGGGAATATTACGTTAATTTACTGTACATGTTCAATACCACAAGCCTGTCCCAGGTGGACTAATGGGTTAGCTGTGTAAACATAGACTACCTGCAAAATCAGACTAAGCCTATTAACTTAATTCAAACCACTCTGACAAGGATGTCAAAGTTATCTAAAAGGGATTGTAATGATAGGCAGTAATAGCAGGAAAACACAGGACCGGAATCAGAGAAACTTACTATATTCTGATTCTAATTTGAGGCCCACCAGTACGATTGAAATGTCATGTTCATGAATTTTTTGGAATATATATATACATCAGCACTGCGGGCCAATGAGGCCCATGGCTTGATCCCGGAGGCTAGTAGGCCACTTTGAGCATTTAACCACTACGCCCCCTCAGCTTACTCCAAACCCTTGACATTACATTCACTCGTCCGTTTACTCATCCATCTATACTTCGTGGGGGATTACAACCCCACGAACGACTGCTGCGTTGTTAATGCGACATCCGGGGCCACCTATTAGGGTGCCATTCCGAGAGCACCAAGTGCCGCGTTGACTCGGATTTTGGACACCCATCCAAATACTGACTAGGCAGAGCTATGCTTAACTCTGCTGATCGTACTCGAACTGGCATTCTAACCGCGCCAACTCGGGACTCTCCTGGAATAAACTTTTGAACAAAAATAAAACAAGTAAATACGTTTTATACTTATTTTATACAAAAAAAATCATAAAATCAAATAAATCACTGTAGCTTTAAAATTAAAACAAGGATGAGGTGTCGTAGATCTGACCGGCTTGCCTACAAGTAAAATACAAACAAATTTTGGACTATTGTTGTTCGTTTTGGGATTGTCGAATAAGTTCGTCCAATTCTCGTTTCATGTCTTCAGTTTTAAGCCGCTCTAGAACAAAAATTAATTTCAAATCAGAAATGATCCTCTAATGTATGAATTACGTACCTAATTCTTCATAAGGAATATCGTGATAGTCAGCTTCTTCGCATAACTTTCTGCACAAATTCTTGAACGCTTCAATAACTTTTATTTCTTCGGATAAAGCATTGGGATCTGAAATTCCAACACACCTTGGTTGAAAAAAGATATCGTTATTTGCGAACAATGTTTGCTCCGCTCTAGAATTGAGTTTGCATACGAAAGAAACGGTTTCGCTAACGTCGCCCTTCAACTGACACAAAGGGTTAAACTGAGCTTCTTGATCGAAAAATTCGTAAATTTCCTTTTCTGATAGTTTCTGTAAGGCTTTTAAGACTTGATAGTAAAGATTGTTGGGTAAATCAATGTCTTGAGATTCCAACTTTTCTATACCTTCCTCGATGCTTGCTAATAGACGCTGATTAAGTACAATGTTGCTCTCTTCGTTGTTGTTGTTCGATTTTTTCTTCGTTTTGTCTAAAGACTGCGAAAAATATTTAGGTCCACGCCCACCCGTGCTGCTGCTATAGTATCTTCTCCACTGGGTGGGTATGTGGAATGCCATCGCTCTTGCAACAGCACACATGGTGCTGTAACTTCTTCTGCCTTTTCTGTTACCTTTGTCGTCATCATCTTGGTTTTTCTTCCTCTTTTCTAGACGTTTACGAAGAACTGAAAGTGTAGCTTTGGCCCGTCTTCTGGCAACAACACACTCGTCAACTTTTAGTTGTGGGAAGGGTGGGCGGCACTCGGAGAAGCTTGGATAAGGCGATTCTTGAGCCGTACACTTTTTGAAGATGTGAATGTATTCGCAAGATTCTCGTTCCTTTGGAGGGCAGTTGCTTTTGATCTGCTGGCATTTACTTTCGGTTTTTGATGTAGGGTTACAAACTGCGGCTTTGCTATCGTCTTTTTTTGGTTTGCATTCTTTTTTTTCAGAATTTTTAGGCTTGCACACTTTTTTTTCTGGTTTGCACACTTTTCTTTCCGATTTTTCTTCTTTTTGGCACACTGTTTCTTTGGGTTTTTTCAATTCGGGCACCTTGCACACTTCCATTTTAGTGAGTTGCGCTACTTTATGTACCTGTTCGTTTGGCATTGGATCATCTCTCCAGCTTTTTAAAAGCCTTCTGCATTCGTCCATTGGAATGCATTTAGGCAAAGGGGGGCAGTTTAAGGTTGGACGACGTATACGCCTTCTAGGTGTGCAGTCTGGCATATCAGGAGGAAACATTTTTTCAAACTTGTTCTTGTTGTTTTCATTCTCATCTGGTGGGCATTCAAATGTATCTTTTTCTTTTGCAGCTCGGCCTGTCGTCTTGTCTTTAGTTAACGAGCACATTGTTACCTCTTTAAACTTTTTTGCAAATTGTCCTTTTTCTTCCGCTTGCGTTTGCCATTTTGGTTTAGTTCCCTTGCTTCCACATTTTTCGTTCGATGGGGTTTGAGCAGGTTTCTCATTTTTCTTAGTGCTACATTTAAACTTCGACTTAGAACATGGCTTTGCGGTTTTTGTTTTGCATTTTTTTAACGCAGGCGTCTTTTTCACTTTAGATGCGTTTTTCTTTGTTGGCGCTTTGCATGCATTCGCTTTTTTATTAGATTTTCTCCCACACATTAATCCTTTGTTTTTTTCACTGGCGCAAAAGGTTTGCGGAGGTTTTGTGTCCTTTATTGATTTTGACTTCTTGGGTTTTAAAGATTCTGAAGATGTTTTTGCCTTCGGTCTTTTCTCTGCCGCGGTTGAAGTTTTTCCCGCTGTACTTGTGGATTTTTTTTCTGCTGCTGTACGTTTCCATGTTGTGACTGCTGCTTTTCCCGTATCCTGCGGTTTGGAAGTAAAGAAAGCAAGTATTCTAGCAATTAAACCTTTTGACTGTTCTTGCCGAATAACAGCCGGCGGACCTGAAGGCGAGGCAAACTTAATTGATGCCTTGGATTTAGACTTTGGCGCCGATTTAGGCTTTAACTTCCCTGCTGGCTTAGATGGCGACTTGGTTTTATTTTTGGTAGCTGACTTCAATGAAGTTTCATATTTCAACTTACATTTTGTATTTTTGTTGACAGGTTTGGAGGAAGCAGACACGGCACATTTCTGTTTTGATTGTGATTTCTTGCATTTTTCTACAGAGGCTGTTGGACATTCAGTTTTTGGGTTATGTTGAAAACACATTTTGTTTACTTTTGTTGGACTTGTTCCTTTTGCTTCTGCCTTTTTTTTGGTCTCTGCTTTTAGTAGCTCCATTCCTTTAATTTCCTTTGGGGGATCATTAAAATTTTCGCAAGTTTTAGTTTCGCCCTCATCTTTCATTCCCAGTTTGTGCATTGCGCATTGCATTTCTGGTTTTATATCAATCTGGGCGAAATCTGGAGAAGGAGGTGGTAACAAGGATATTTCGTTTAGAATAGGATATTTGGGTTGCAAAAACTTTAATTCTGTATCTGTGCATTCGCACTTTGGCCACTCGGGCATTTCACCACATTCAGAAAACGAAGGATACGGTGATTTCTGTCTCTTGCATTCTTTGGGTTTGTATTCATCTTGACACGTCTCTCTTACCTTCGGTTTGCATCTTGGCAAACTATTCCTTTTTGGGCAAGTGTTTTCTTTTTTTGTACCCAGCTTCTTGCAGTCCTTTTTAGGATTTTTCACATTAGAGTTATTTTTAGGGCGATTACTAATGTTTTTCGTTGACGTAGTGTTGAACATTTGACGTCGCACATTGACAACGTTGCCATAAATAGAATAACTTGGTGAAGAACAATGACGATACACCACTGTATGATAACCTTTTCTAGAAAAGCCATGTGGGGGTAATTTCTTCTTCTTACACTCATACCCTAGCAATTCCTCTGCTCTTTCTCTTGATGGAGCTTCGTCTTCATATGTGCGCACTTTAGGTAGATCTTCTTTGTCTTGCAGTTTCACCAGGCGTTTTAACATAAGCGTATCTTTCTCAGTTTTTTCAGGTAACTCTACGTTTAAACAAAGCCTTGGTGTTAGTTCTGGTAAGAACTTGTTTTTGGGCTTGAGACTACCATCCGCTCTTGAAACTCTAGCGCATGCTGTTATGCACTTTGAGGACTGTTTCCAATTTTTGTCTTCTTTTCCAAACTTTGAAAGCCGTTTTAATGGTGTTAAGTCTACTTTGTTTGATTGAAGGTTTTTAGAATAGCTTTTTAGCTTTGATAAACTTCTTTTGTCTGTTATCCAATTATCGCTTGGGTTGTGATGTGAACACGGTTTTAATTTGGACAAATCTACGTCATATATTTTAACTTTTGGTAAACGTTTCTGTAGACGCTGATTTTTCTTTGAGTATAATTTCCTGTTGTCTACGCGAGGGAATTTGCGGACTACTAATCGTGGTAAGCGTTTCTTATTGGTTTTCCAATTAGCATCTCCTCTGCTGCTACCACATCTGCAACCTCTTGAACAATGTTGCATTTTAGACCAGTCTATGTCTTCCTTTTTGAATTTTGGAAGACGTTTCAGTTTTGGTATTTCATCAACGGTGTAATGCTCTTTTTTCATGCAGTCTTTACGTGATATCCTGCTATAGCTATTACCTGTGTTTAAATTATAATTAATTGTACTAGGTAACCCTGAAATCGTCCACGAATTATTCATTTTTGAGTAACTACTAAATCTTCTTTTATGTGAAGTGTTAAGTTGAAAATTTTTAGATCCTTTATTTCTATTGTTGTAACTGCGGACACTGACATGATTATTTTTTGATTTTAATAGCATTGGAGGAAGCGTTTTCATTTTAATTTTGTATTTACAAATTTCGTCAGCTCTGTCTGTTTCCGATGGATCGCATGGATCTTTCTCTTCGGGACAGGCATTGTTGGGTTTGCAAACCTCAGCTTTTTTTAAGCGCGGTAAAGGTACATCTTTCAGAGGTTCATCATCCACGCACTCGCAGTTTGAAGCTATGAGTTTTGGAAGTTTTTTTGAATTTGTTACCATTTTATCGTCTGCTCGTTGTGAACAAATATCCGGGGGAAGAAAACATACCTTTCCAGGCTCTTCAATTTTAACTTTTTTCAGTGGTTTTAAAGAGGGTACATCTATCGGTATCTTGGGTTCAACGCAGGGGCAGTCGCCGATTTTAAGTTTTGGCAAACGTTTCTTTTCCACTTCTACACATTGATCAGCTCTTGGAGGACAATTACATTTTATATCAGTACAAGGAGGGCAAGCTTTTGGGGGCTCTTCTGCAGATGCTTTTTTTAAACGCGAAAGCGAACGTCCTTCTTTTAATTTAACTTCGATGCAAGGGCAGTTTGTACCGGATTTTATTTGCGGAAGCTTTTTTAAACCACTTTTGATTTTGTCATCTGCACGTGGTAATGCGCATGTGTTTTTTGCCTTGGGACACTTTTTAGGAGGTTCCACTGGATTGCTTCTCTTTTTAAGACGTGTTAGGGGTTTTACGTCTAGGGGTGGATCAGAATTAATGCAAGAGCATTCTTTTGCTTCTAGTGGTGGTAAAGATTTTTGTGGTACTTTTATCTTGCCATCGGCACGGTAAGCATTTTCGCAAGGTTTCACAGTAATGCAAATTTTAGGTGGTTCTTCTACTTCAACTTTTTTCAGCCTCCCTAAGAAAACTGTCTTAAGGGGTTTCTCTTTGACGCACGGACAATTTGAAGCTGTAACTTTCGGAAGGTGTTTCTTCTTGAGCTTCAATTTTTCGTCAGCTCGTGGTGCATCACAAAGTCGAGGAACGAGACATTTTTTTTGCGGTTCTAATATTTTTACTTTTTTTAATGGTTTCAATGGAGCAACATCTTTAAATATCGGATCTATACAAGGGCAGTCTTTTGATGGAGTCAATTTCTGCAAAGCCTTCTTTTTTACTTTCATTCCTACATCGGATCTTGAGGGACAATTGCATTTTATACTCGTGCAAGGAGGGCAAATTTTTGGCGGTTCTTCAACAGATGTTTTTTTTAAACGTGGAAGCGGAGAACCTGTCTTTAGTTTAACTTCAACACAAGGGCAATCTTTGGCGGAAATTATTTTCGGTAACTTTTTAGATTTAGTTTGAAATCCAGCATCCGCACGCGGTGTAGTACAAGGTTTGACGATAGGACATATTTTTGAAGGCTCTTGAGGGATACTTCTTTTTTTAAGGCGCGTTAGCGGAGGCACGTCCAACGGAAGTTTCGGTTCGACGCACCCACAGTCATCGGAAGTAAAAAAATCTGTCGGTGTTGGAGGAGATTCGAATTCTATGGTGTCGCAAACATCTTTTGATTTAGAGCGTTTTGGCGAAACCGTTTTTTCGTCGCAAAACGTACCTTTAGATGAGTTGGAGTATCTGCGCACAGTATATCTTGTATTTGAAAAAGATCTGTGGAGGTTGTTGGTGCTTGTTCCTTTTTTCAAAGATTCTTCTCTAGAATAATTTTTCTTGCATGGTTCTTCGTCTTTAATTACAACTTGTTGGTTGTCTGCAAATTTAATATCTTTGTGCAATGAACAAGTACTTAGTTCTAGTTTTGGTTGCACGTTTCTCGTTTGTAATTTGGCATTTTGTTTGTTTTTTAAAATTTTCGAGTTGTCCGGCATTGTTGGGTAGATAACTTCTCGGGGGGTTTTGGTTGGGCCTACTGACTTCTCAAGTTGGTCGGCGTATGAAGGCCATGGCGAACAAATTGTTTCGTTTTCTTCCAACTGTATGTTATCCCAAAGTGAAGCTACTTCCGGTAGTGCGCTACCTTGAAGAAGATTTGCCTTTGCACCCACCTTAACCCTTATCGGTTTTACAGGCACTTCGGGCAAGTTGAAAACATCTTCACTAAACGTTTCTCCTTGCACGTTGGGCAAGCTGAAGTTGCGATTTAGGAGATTAGGTGCAGCTTCATCAAATTCTTCGGACTGGACTAGATCTTCTGAGGTGTTGGAGCTCCACTTCTTATGGTCTTTGATTAAACATTCCGAAGCAGTTCTGTTTTTCAAAGGAAATTGTGAATTTTGGGTTTCTTGGTTACTGTTATTTTGGCCAAATGTTTTGTAGCTGGCAGCAAAATTTATAGCTTGGTTAACGGCTTTTTTTTCTTCGTGGCTTCCAGATTTAATCTCCTTTTTGACTGGTTTGTAATCTGGATTACATTTCTTATACTCAGAGATTACTTGGTTGCATTTTTCCACATCTTTGGACACAATCGATGTAGGTTTTCGTCTTACTTGCTGACATTGAAATTCTGAAATAAACTTCATCGTTTTCTGTAAGAAATCTGCTTCTTTTGAAGTTCCAGGTACCAACGAGATTTTTTTATTAGAAGTTACATATTCCGGATTGAGCTTTCTGTACTCAGATAGGAGTTGATTGCATGTTTGAATCTGTTCATTGCTAGCTGAAGTGGTACAGAAATCCCTGGAAGTAGAATAGTTCGTTTTTACTTTATCTGAAATTTCACCTTGTTTTTGCTTTGTTTTTTTTGCAACTTGATCTGCATATTCAGGTTCCATGACTGGGTATTTTATAGATCGACTTTTATTGTGTGTGGGAAAAACGAGATTCTCCCCCATACCATATGGTTTTAGATTATGCGGTTGCAAATGCGGAATTACTCTGCTGTCTTTTTGCTCATACTGTTTTGAATAATAATCAAAAACATTGAAGATGTTTTCTTTTTTCTTCGGCAGGCTATCCTGAAGAAAATATTGATTTAACCCAGCCGCTACTTTTTTATTCAGTTTGATCTTCGATCTCGATCTAGGCCTTTGAGCTGTTTGTGATGGTTTCGTCTGAAGCCTAACACCAGATTGCTGTTTTTTGATCTGTAATCTGGGCGAATTGTTGAGCGTTTGGTCTTGACTTGGTCGTTTGAATTCGGTTTCATCTTCGGTAGTTTCGTTTTTGAGTTTCCTCTCTGTCGATAAGGGTCGATTCTGCCTGAGGTAGTAAGGGCTGTCAGTTCTAATCAAACTCTGGGAAGGATTGGACTGGGAGCGAGATTGAATAACATGGCATGAAT
Source organism: Ctenicera cuprea (assembly GCA_958336395.1). Classification (NCBI taxonomy): domain Eukaryota; kingdom Metazoa; phylum Arthropoda; class Insecta; order Coleoptera; family Elateridae; genus Ctenicera; species Ctenicera cuprea. Next base: position 26,033,016 of record OY284495.1, on the reverse strand, counting down.
TGCTTTGACTTGATGTAAAGCTGTGTTCTTCTTGCGGCTTAAAAGTGGGAGATACTGAACGAAAACGTCGTAGGCACTCAGTTGAATTACCAAAAAATGTCTGAAATTTAATTTAATTTACGTAGATAACATTTTTCAACACAAATTATAAGTTTTTACTTAAAACATAAAACAAAAGCGCTCCTAAACGGAAAGATAATATGAATATCAGTAAGTTAGAAATGTTTCTAAAATATTTCCAATTGTGTATTCATTTAAAAAAGTGGTAAATAGATGAAATATATGGTAGGCTATGAAGTTAGGCACGGAGCAGGTACACACAAGGCCCCGCCTCCACAAATTTTATAGTGTTTTTTGCCAAAATGAGACGTAGGAACGTTGGTAGAAGAGGAAGGGCAAGGTGTGAAAGCGGTGCTCAAAGTCGGCATCGGATGTGAGGTATAATCCATTTCTTAAGGTAAATTTACACTTAATTGCATCTTTAGTTCACTATTTACTGATGTGAGGCGTCATAAATGTGGTAGGAGAAGTGCGGTCAAAGTGTGCAAATGGCGTTTTGGAAGCTGCGGATTGTTAGGTCATACTCCTTGTCTGGTATTCTTTTGGAGGTTACCTCCACTTTACCTTTTACAGAAGTTAGACGTAAAAACGATGATAGAAGGGGTGGGAACGAATCATAAATACGACCTTGGCTACGTAGTATTAGATGTGAAACTGGCATGGGTTGTGTGTGACACAAAAATGGCAAAGCATGGCGTAACGATTGTGTATAAATGGGAGTGGAGTGTAAAGTGATACTGTTTGGTAGATTTAAGTCGTGGTCTCGCCTTTTCCTTTCTTTTTGCAGAGGTTAATTCGATTATAATAATGGTAATAAAGGGGCGTGGATAAGGCGTAAAGGCGGCGCCTAAGTAAGCTTGGGCTATGACCCATCTTCGCCCTTCGTTTTATGTGGCTTATTAAATACAGTACTAGAAGCGCAGACAGGGTGCGTACGCGTTGCCTAAGTAGGTAGAGCTGTCATGATAGAAGGAAAAGAATATAAGTAAAACGGAGTATCTAACAAAACGCTAGTAAGAGGAGTGGTGCGTGGTAGGGTTAGATGAATAAATTTCAAAACATTCATTTTGAGTTTTAATTATCTTTTTGTTTCTTATTTTTTACATTGTTGATTAACTTAAATACCAAACTAATATTAAGTTTTGGTGTATATTTAAAAAACCTAAATTGTACCAGCGAAAGCTAAAAATGTATAAAAATTGACATTTAGCAAGCATGCGCCAAACTTTTCCTAAAATTTATTACGTTAGGCACAATAAAATTTACCCATTTCCAGCTGCTTTACTAACGGCAATCATTAATAATAATAGAAAATGCGAATTGTGTCGTTTCTGTTAAAACATTACAGCTTTCAGGAAGTACCAACATTTAATGGATCATAAACGGCGATCTATATGCATTTCAAAGTAGTACACAGCTTAGGTTTGAATATTTTAAATAGACTAATCCGGAGGATATTTTAGCACAACCGAAGCAAAAAAAGGGCTCCGCAAATTTGGAATTTATTCGTATATTGCACGAAAATTTGTATTTGTTAGAGAAAATTGTAACAAATGACAACATCTGTCAGTGGGGGCATGATATGGAAGAAAAACGTCATTTTTTACACATTTTCCACTAAAGTGCGTAATTCACAGCTGAAAATGGGGCTCGCAAAAATGGCAAATATACTGGTACAAAAATATCTACTTACAGGTTTGTTTACGTTACATGAAATTTGGTAGACTAATCGGAACGCCATTTTACTTGAAATTTTGATGCACGATTCAAAGCAACTGTTTTTTTAATAAACAGTAATGCCATGACCGCCTAAATTTTAATGCTTGTCTTTTACGGATTTAAATTTAATTTTAAACCAAATTACAAATTTCTAAGAAACTCGGCAGGTTTGGTTCGGCTTTGAACTTGAAACTTTCAATTAATTTTTGAAAATACAAAAATTGGGCTTCACATTATTGATTTCATTTTACTTTCTAGAAATGTTTGCTTTATTTTAGAGTAAACTTTTCTAACACAAGTAATCTAGGTATTGCTTAAAGTGGCACCAATGCCGTTGTTGAAACACAACCAATTACTGATGCACCTTTGAAGTTTATTTTTTCCAATACAGAACGATTCGTTAGTAATTGAAATTCCTTAGAGATTTGCCCACTTCCTAACTACCTTCCCGTTATACATCATCATGATTGGCCGCGCTCCTTTGGGACATGTCAATCTGTATTTGGCAGATCTAGAAATATGTTCATTCGCCTCGTATTTTTCCTGTAAACATTACGGCGGCACAAGTGCCCCCACAACTGCGTGGCCGGGATCAATTCATAATTCAGATTCCGACCAGATTAGCTTTTTTATGGGGCATTATCCTCTTGCTCTTCTTCTAATATCATCGCCGGGATAATAAAAAGTGCCATTACACCTGCTTTGTTTATACCCGAGCTGTTGTATTTATTAATTTGGCCAATAATTGGACTTGAACGCACAATTGGAAAAATGTGGCTATTTTTAATTTTGAAATAATTAAAATAATTGATTGCTGGGTCTATACAAAGATTTCTACAATTGTTATAATTCAGACCTAATTAGATCTGAATCCTTAACTATCCAATAACGAATCATGGAGCGCGCCATAATATGAATCCGATTTAAATTAAATTGTATTCATTTAACCTTAATTTTCTTTAAATCCAAATCAAGCTAAAAATGTATGGATCAATTTAGGTAATATCCGGCAGATTAATAATAAGGTTTTACGCCGGGATTGGATTAGGATCGAATTTGGATCCAAATAAGCTACCGGATTTGACATGACGTGTCAAATAAATCCAATCCTTAAAATTCGGATTCGTTTTCATTAGAACGCAAATAAAATATTGGCTCTGATTGAAGTCGAATCGGGATATGAATTCGATTTTAAAGTGGATCCAAATTGAAATGATTTGGTGAATTCGAGTAGTATAAAGTTTTTCAAATTAAATTTGATTAGTATCCAATTCAGATTTTAATACAGATTTGAATTTGACAGAAGATATATTAACATCCTAAGAGTAATTATAAGTTAGTTTGCAGCATAGCTGTTATTGTAGTAAAATCTGGATATGGATTTGATTTTTAAGTGGATCCAAACTTCAGATTTGTCCCGTTGATTCAGATCGAGATATATATGTGAAACCAACTTGGCAAATCTGAATCTAAATTTGATTTGATCGTTTAATTGGCACGTGATAGATTCCAATCCAAGAAAAACAAATCCGTGAGATCTATATTGTGTGGGTAAACAATTCCCCATGAATTATGATCGAATTTGGATTTAAATCAGTATCCAGATCGACCTAAAGCGCTTATTTATCTTTATCTTTTACATTCTGATATTCATTACAAGTTGATTTATAAATCTCTTTAAAAACTTAATCCAATTTAATTAAATTCGATTTGAAAACTGAAATCAGAATCGACGTGAGGCACCAAATTTTCTTTTATAAACAGTCTTATAATGACTAAAATTTTATTTGTAAACACTTTTCGAATCAAGATTCATTCTAGTTAGAATCCGATCCAAAATTATCTCCCATCGATTGCAGTAGACATCTACTACTTATGAATTCAAATTTAAAATCAATCTAAACAGCTAATGTCCCGTTCGAATTCTATTTAGACCAATTTGGTAAAAGTGTTAGATGCGAATTGAGTTAACATTGGATCCGGATTTTAATTTAAGCGGACTCAGTTTGAATTTACAATCCGGATTCTTTGTACTTCGATTTCGATACACAATTATCTGTTAGTGGAGTGAAATCTGGATATAACTTCCGTTTTAAGATTAATTCAAACCATTCATTTTTCTTGTTAACATTCCCTTTTAAATGCTGATTTGGATCTATTAAGTGAATTCAGATCTAAATCCGGTTAATATGAATCTGTTGATAAATGTTGTTAGAATTTTTGTCAAAGATGCTACTGAAATGAAAGTTGCCGAATCCAAATGTTATGGTTAGAAATTTGTTTTAAAATACAGTTGGAATAGGATTAAACCGGATCGAAATCAACATCCGTATCCAACTAGTTTGTCCTATATAAACATTTGAGAATCATCACAAGGTAATTTATAAACAATTTTGGGATGATCCATTCTAATTCGATTACGATCCAGAATTGTCTCCTACCACAGTAGAATCTGCATATGTATTTAAATTTAAAATGAAAATAATCAGCTGATGTCTCTTCTGAATTTGATTTAGACCAATTTAGTAAAATTGTTAGCTGCGAATTGAATTAACCTCGCTTACGGTAGCAAATTGAAGCGGACTGAGCAAAAACCACTAATTTTGATTTATGATTCAGATTTTCTATAATTATTCCAATACAAAATTTTTATTTATACTTTGATTACAATGCGGATTTGAATCTAATAAGTAAATTCAAATCTGAATCCGGTGAATATAAATTTGTTGATAACATCTGTTGAATTTAAATCTATTATTTAATCTGTTATTAAATTTGTCGAATCTAAACCTTATGGTAATAAAAATTTTAATTCAAAACTCGATGAGGTTCAGATCGGATCTAAATTAATATCCGTATTCGACTAGTTTGTCCTATATAAACATATCGAGAATCATCGCATGCTAATTTAGAAGCATTTTTGGGATCAAGATTTGTTTAAATCCAATTACGATATAAAATTATCTCCTATCACAGTAGAATCTATTTATGGATTTAAAATTAAAATTGGATTGCCATCGGATCCGGACCCAAATTAAAGCGGACTATAAAGCGGATGTATAAACCATTAATTTGAATTTATGATCCAGATTTTTACTAACTAGGTTCATATACAAAATTCTTGTTAGATTCTAATGGAAATGCTGAGTTGGATCTAATAAGCAAATTGGGATTTGAATCCGGTTAATACGAATTTGTTATTAACCTCTGTTAAATTTATATTAAGGTTTTAATTCCATTAAAATCAAACCTGTCGAATCAAAATTTTATCGTTAGAATAAATTTCATGAGATTTAGATCGGCTTTAAATTAATAGTCGTATTCAAGTAGTTTGTATTATATAAACATATTATAAATCATTGCAAGTTGATTTATAAACATGGTTGGGATCAGGATTAGTTCTAATCCGATTAGTATTTATTAAATCCAAAAAAATCAAACCTCTCGAATCTAAATCCTACGGTTAGGAAGAATTTCAGTACAGAAGTCGATGATATTTGGATCGGAACTAAATTTTTATTTGTAGTGGACTAGTTTGTCGTATAAAAATATATTGAATATCATCACAAGTTAATTCATAAACATTTTGGGGATCAAAATTTGTTCTAATCCGATTACGATTTAGAATTATCTCCCATCACAGTAGAATCTACTTACGGATTACAATTTAAAAATTGAAGCGGACTCAGCATTAAGCAGTAATTTGGATTTATGATTCAGATTTTCACTAGTTAGATTCCAATATAATTTCTTTGTTTAAATTTGATTTGCAATGCGGATTTGGATCTAATAAGTAAACTCGAATGTAAATCCGGTTAATATGAGTTTTTTGATAACATTTGTTAAATTTATATAAAGGATTTAAATCCATTAAAATCAAACCTGTCGAATCTAAATTTCATTGCTAGAAAAGTTTTTTGAGATTTAGATCGGATCCAAATTAATAGTCGTATTGAACGAGTTTGTTCTGTGTAAACATAGTGAGAATTATCACAAGTTAATTTATAAACATTTTCCGGATCAGAATTTGTTCTAATCTGATTACGGTTTATTAAATTCAATAAAATTAAACCTGCACCCAATTCAAAGGGTCTAGGACACTTCGCCCAAGGACCACAACGCCCAACGCAAGAAAAAGGCCACAATGCCCAAAAAATGTCCACAAAGCCCAATAGCTGGAAAGGGACACAACGCCCAACACGACCACAAAGCCCAAAAATAAGTAGAGACACAACGCCCAACGTGCCCATAACGCCCAATTATTTGGTAGTGCCATAATGCCCACTATGACCATAACGCCCAAACTGCTACGGGTCCATAAAGCCCAATATGTCCACAACGCCCAATTGTTTTATAGGACCACTACGCCCAACAAAAGGTCCATAATGCCCAACCGCGGTCGTGTAGAATCGGTTTTATCGGTCAGAACCCATAAGGGACACAACGCCCAACCCGGCCACAAAGCCCAAATGTAATGAGAGACACAATGCCCAATGTATCCACAACGTATAATTATTTTATAAGACCATAACGCCCAACAAAAAGCCCATAATGCCCACTCGCGCGCTCGTGTATAATCAGTTTTTTACTAAAATACAAAATAAATTTACATTCTAGAACACTTTTTTTAGAGAAAGAAAACAGTGGTTTAGTTGTACAAATTAATTTATAAACACTTTTGGTATTAAGAATTGTTCTCATCCGATTACAATTCAAAACTATCTCTAATCACAGTAGAATTTACTTATGGATTCAAATTTAAAAATTAAAGCGGACTTAGCATAAAGCACTAATTTGGATGTATGATTCAGATTTTCACTAGCTAGATTCCAATATATCTTTGTTTAAATTTGATTTGAAATGCGGATTTGGATCTAATAAGTAAACTCGAATATAAATCCGGTTAATATGAGTTGTTTGATAACATTTGTTGAACTTATATAAAAGATTTAAATCCATTTAAATCAAACATGTCAAATCCAAATTTAATTGTTATAAAAATTTGAGATTTAGATCGGATATAAATTAATAGTCGTATTTAACGAGTGTGTTCTGTGTAAACATAGTAAAAATTATGACAAGTTAATTTATAAACATTTTTCGAATAAGGATTTGTTCTAATCTGATTGGGATTCATTAAATTCAATAAAACTAAACCGGCCAAATTTAAATTATGGTTAGAAAAAACTTCAATACAGATATCGACGAGGTTTGGATCGGATCTAAATTATTATCCGTATGCGACTGGTTTGTCCTATATAATCATATTGACAATAATCATAAATTAATTTATAAATATTTATGGTATCAGGATTCGTTCTAATCGGATTACGATTCAAAACTATCTCCCATCACAGTAGAATCTCCTTATGGATTAAAATTTAAAAATTAAAGCGGACTTAGCATAAAGCACTAATTTGGATTTATGATCCACATTTTCACTAATTAGAGTTCGATACAATATTCTTGCTTAGATTCGAATATGCAGAGATTTGGATCTAATAAGTAAACTCGGATATAAATCCGGTTAATATGAATTTGTTGATGTGGTGAATTACGGACGGATTTAAATCCATTAAAATCAAACCTGCCAAATTTTATGGTTAGAAAAAGTTCCAAACCAGAATCAGATCGGATCTAAATTGATATATGTATTTGACTAGTAGCGGACTTAGCATAAAGCACTAATTTAGATTTATGATCCAGATTTTCACTAATTAGAGTTCGATACAATATTCTTGTTTAGATTCGAATATGCAGATTTGGATTTAATAAGTAAGTTTGGATATAAATCTGGTTAATATGAATTTGTTGATGTGGTGAATTACGGGCAGATTTAAACCCATTAATATCAAACCTGCCAAATTTTATGGTTAGAAAAAGTTTCAAATCAGAATCCAGTGAGGTTCGATCGGATCTAAATTACTTAATATATGTATTCGACTAGTTTGTCCTATATAAACATATTGAGAATCATCACAAGCTAATTTATTAACATCAAAGTTGTGAAGCCGGAAAAATGGAAATTTAATAAGGGAAAGTGTCGACTAAGATATGCTTTCATGGTGAGTTCATTATAATAAGTGAGACAAGTAGTTAATGTAACGTTAATGAAGATATGATTCGGTGGATGCCTTTCATCGTCAGAAGATGTAGAAATTCACCAACAGAATAATAAATGAGCGAAAACACGCAGCCGGAAATTAGTCTGTTAAGGAATTTATCTAAGAAACTACAGCTCCACTAGCAAATGATAGCTTATTAATTTATAATCGCTCTCTAGCTGATGAACATCTACCAATTTCGCTTCTGCTTTAGTCAAAATTTCATCAAATATTTAAGTATAGCGCCTATAAGGAGTAGAGTAATTCGGAATTTTTGATTTTTGTAGATAAATGTCTTAACATTTGAAGGTAAATTAATTTTTTTTAACGTTACATTAATTTTAATAAAATTACAAACAGATCCAAGTCCCTGGTTTGGAATTTATTAACAAATTAAAATATTCCAAGTTGATCTTGTTTTCAACAGAACAAAACCAGCAAACACTAAAACAGCGTCAATTTAGAAGCTGAAATCCGAAACTGATTAAATTGCAAAATAGGATACAAACTACAAGCCCTATTCTCTTAGGATGCAACGAAATTCAGAACCGTAACAGAAAAATTAATTTCATGCTGTTTTTGGCACAGTAATAGCGCAACATATTTTTTCTATTTATTAATAAATTAACGAAAGCGCATGTTTAGAAAAATGCTATTTATTAAGAAAAATTAAAAGAACATATTTTTTCAGTAACAGTTTAAAAAAAAATTTCTCACGAGTACAAGGCTTAAAATGTTACAGTTTGGTCCTGCTAAGCGTTATCGTTTCGTATGCTTTTCGTATCCTAGTCACATGCATACATCTGCATACATATTGGGACAAGAATACTGAGTGCATACGAACGAAGCCCATCTATTGGCATTTCATGTCGATTTAGCCAAAGGCTTATAATGTAAAAGTCTTATCTTTCAATTTGGCCTCGTTCATAACTTCTACGTACTAAACAAAACTTGTAACGTTTCGTTACCCATACCAGTATTGTACATTTTCTATACATTTTACAATATACCTTTCAATTAAAGTTAAAAGTATCAGCAAAAAGCATCATCAGGAGCCTAAAAGCAAAGTACGGTTCGGAACAATACAAACAACCGCCAAACAAATATCAATTATCAATTTATAAACCTATAAAGCAAAGGCAAAGCAAATTTAATGCTTCCATCACGTAGGCCATTGCCCAGGGCTATTCGCCCTGTTCATCTCTCAGCCAACTTTCTAAATAATGCAGCCCTTCACGGTTAACCCGCGAGAATCTATTCTCAGTCCATACGCTATCCCTCTTGCATTCTATAGCAATAATGCACGAAGACGACATCTCTACGTACTGGCCTTAGGGATTATGGCTGCCGGATGTGTATTTCGGCTAGGGGAAAATTTGCTCGAGATCGTTACTCGGTACGCATACACGTACACGAACACACATGTGAGCGTTAGTGAATTAATGTTAATTCGAAACTGATGGCTTCACCTAATACCAGTGACGTAGTGAGAGAAGGACAGAAAATCGCAGCATTTGCTTCTTATATACTCTTCAAAAACTTACGTATCAAATAATTTGTACTTCTATAATAAGGAAACATTTTTCTCTATTTTTAAGCAATGGGAAACACATTCACTTTAGAAAAATATTTATATTAAACCGCTAACAAGTGTTTGGTGGGTCCGTGAAGTTGGCAGGTCAATGAAAGCACTAACAACAGCAATGGCGCCAATCGTTAGTGCTTCGTTAGTGCTCTTTAGTGCCCTACCAAGAAAACCAGCAAACTATCACATTTTCGAGTAATTAAAAAAACAAAATCGCCTGCCAGCTTCACGCTTAGCAGGCACACTTTGAGCACTAACAAAAAAAATGTTGCCAATTGTTAGTGCTTCGTTAGTACTCTTTAGTGCTCTAATTAAAATATCAGCAAACAAACACATACGTGAGTAATTAAAGAAAATTAGTTGCCTGCCAACTTCACGCTCAGCAGGCACACATTAAGCACTAACGAAACAATTGTAGCCAATCATTAGTGCTTTGTTAGTGTTCTTTAGTGCTTTGAATAATAAACCAGCAAACCAACACATGTCCGAGAAATTAAAGAAAAACCGTCTTGACTGGCAACTTTACGCTACGCAGGCAGGTATGCTAAAACTTATGGTTTCTATAGACAGTATGTCATCGTCGTCTGTGCGTAGCATAATTAAATTCTAACGCGTTGTATATTATTTATTACTGTTTGGTTTTTATCAAGAACTAGAGGCAAATACCTTTAAAGTAATTAGTCTGTCTGAATCTGTGGTTCAATTATTACTGCATATTCGACGTCCACTTGATTTATTATTAATGCTGCTTGGAGTCTTTTACAATCATCTTTTTTTAAAGGAAACCTTCAAAAGTGGCACGTTCTCATATTCGATATTAGTTTTATAGAAACCGACGAGAAACGTTAACTGCATAATTTTTAATGCGTTCTTATACTGCATATTATGCTACACTATTACGGGGCTTAAAAACTCCGGCATCGTGTCTACAGGAACTATACCTGGATTCAATTATGTAATTGTAAAGATAAATATGTACAGCTCTCACAGGAAAACACTTTTTATTAGTATACTGTACGTTATAAAGTTTCAATAGTACAGTATTCCTTTCTTGTTGTCAGCTAAACAATAAAGCTTTTATAACTAATTGGTGGTTGATGTACTGCTGCTGTAAAAACAAAAAAAAAACATTTTAAAGTTTTGTTTAACATCAAACTACATTTTAGCAATATTTATTAAATTTTAGCTTTGTTATATTTGGCTAATGATGTCATCGATTTTTTTTAGTGGAAAAAATCATTAATATACTTTTTTTTGTAGTTCTTGAATTTTTCATGATTCCCAAAATACAAAGATCGCCGCAAATACTAAGTGCTACCCCATCATAAAAATTATTTTAGCATAGCTTTACTGTTTTGAGAGTATGTTGCAGTCATCAATATTTTTAAATAGCATGATATATTTTGTTACATTTTGTGATACAAAGCTTTCTACTTTTTCAATCATATAAAAAATGTTCTTGATGATCTTTGTATTTTGGGAATCATGAAAAATTCAAGAACTACAAAAAAAGTATATTAATGATTTTTTCCACTAAAAAAAAATCGATGACATCATTAGCCAAATATAACAAAGCTAAAATTTAACAAATATTGCTAAAATGTAGTTTGATGTTAAACAAAACTTTAAAATGTTTTTTTTTGTTTACAGCAGCAGTACATCAACCACCAATTAGTTATAAAAGCTTTATTGTTTAGCTGACAACAAGAAAGGAATACTGTACTATTGAAACTTTATAACGTACAGTATACTAATAAAAAGTGTTTTCCTGTGAGAGATTTACATATTTATCTTTACAATTACATAATTGAATCCAGGTATAGTTCCTGTAGACACGATGCCGGCATTTTTAAGCCGCGTAATAGTGTAGCATAATATGCAGTATAAGAACGCATTAAAAATTATGCAGTTAACGTTTCTCGTCGGTTTCTATAAAACTAATATCGAATATGAGAACGTGCCACTTTTGAAGGTTTCCTTTAAAAAAAGATGATTGTAAAAGACACCAAGCAGCATTAATAATAAATCAAGTGGACGTCGAATATGCAGTAATAATTGAACCACAGATTCAGACAGACTAATTACTTTAAAGGTATTTGCCTCTAGTTCTTGATAAAAACCAAACAGTAATAAATAATATACAACGCGTTAGAATTTAATTATGCTACGCACAGACGACGATGACATACTGTCTATAGAAACCATAAGTTTTAGCATACCTGCCTGCGTAGCGTAAAGTTGCCAGTCAAGACGGTTTTTCTTTAATTTCTCGGACATGTGTTGGTTTGCTGGTTTATTATTCAAAGCACTAAAGAACACTAACAAAGCACTAATGATTGGCTACAATTGTTTCGTTAGTGCTTAATGTGTGCCTGCTGAGCGTGAAGTTGGCAGGCAACTAATTTTCTTTAATTACTCACGTATGTGTTTGTTTGCTGATATTTTAATTAGAGCACTAAAGAGTACTAACGAAGCACTAACAATTGGCAACATTTTTTTTGTTAGTGCTCAAAGTGTGCCTGCTAAGCGTGAAGCTGGCAGGCGATTTTGTTTTTTTAATTACTCGAAAATGTGATGGTTTGCTGGTTTTTTTGGTAGGGCACTAAAGAGCACTAACGAAGCACTAACGATTGGCGCAATTGCTGTCGTTAGTGCTTTCATTGACCTGCCAACTTCACGGACCCGTGTTTGGTAGTTTGTAGATTTCTAAATTCCTAGTTTTCTTGAAGTTTCTATTTTTCTGCGGCCATAACCTCAGAGTTCTTTAATTGTTAACTTCCGGTCTCTAAGGTTTCTGATCTTTGAGCCAGGGGCGGCTCGTATGGTGAAGCAAGTGATGCGGCGCTTCACCTAATTGCGCCGCTTCATATAATTTTATTTTTGTTTATTTTTATACTAACAGTATAATAATATAGCTATCAACAAAAATACAAAAATTAATATAATAATTCAATAATAAATAAAAGTTCAATTTTCACAGCGCGATACACTAGCCACTACCGTTTAACCAATCTCATGTTGAAATGATATGACTACAACTTTAACTTGCACACCGCATCTGTCTACAATGAAACAGAAGGCGGTTGCCATGGCAACATCCCCCTCTTAGCCTGCTTGCATGCAGGGTACTATGACAAGCGTCAACGGCCTGACCATTCTGCAGGATTCGCGCATGCGCAGATTAGGAGTAATTTATCAGTGAGTGAATGCAAGTTTCTTTTCGTAGTTTTTCTTTAAAAATATAACTGCTCTTAACCATAACCTCGCGTAAACAGCAAAGATCAACAACATTGTTTTAAAAAAAGCAATATATCACAAAAAATGGCCCAAACTGGGATTCGACCCCTCAACCGTTTATGCAGCAAAACGCTGTACAGTTGTATTTCCATATGAGCCACAATGAACTTGCAGGCAGTCGAAACAGTCCGACCGTACTCGAAGCCGCGCGATAGTGTACTATCAAGTTTTATAAAAGGTTTCACCCACTTCTGAACCCGCGAGCCGCCACTGCTTCAAGCCTCTGATTTCAGGATTTTTTAAGTTTTAACTCTGTTTGCTGTATGTTCTGTGGTTTGTAATCTATTAATTTTGATTGTTTGCATGTCTGGCATTGATTTGGCTCCTGATTTTTGAACCATCTGATCTTTGACGGTTTGGCTCCTAATTTTCAATTTTTAATTACTGATTTCAAATCTTTAAGATTTTTGATTTCAAATTTTTTTTAATGATTTGGGTTTTTTGGATCTAATTACCAGTCTCTGATTACTGATTTGTACCCCTTCAATCTCTCGATCGTCTAGTTCTCGTTTCTCGTAGCCCTAGTCTCTAATTTCTTAGTCTTGATGGTAGAGCTTTAATATCTGATCTCTGATCTTAAACTCTAAATTATGATTACTGATCTCTAAGCTTAGAATTTATATCTGATATATTTGCTGTCATAGTTTGGTTGAGTTCTCTTTGAGTTTTCGGATCTCTGGGTTTAGTGAATTCTAATATCTAATTTCTTTGATTTCTGAGTTGTTTGATCTCTAAGCATTTGACGCCTGATTTCCAATCTCTGACTAGTGTCTTTTGTCTATAGATGTCTTTAATCTACGAGTTCTTGTCGCTCTGATTTCTAATTTCTAATTTTTGTCTTTGTTTTTTTACTTCTGAGTTGTTCGAACTCTGAACATTTGACGCCTGATTTCTGATCTTTAATTGCTGTCTTCTGACTATTGAAGCTTTTGATCTACAGGTTTTTTAGGTCTGATTTCTAATGTTTGATTTTTAACTCTGATTTCAGATTTATAATATCTGATCTAAGCTCTAAACTTTGATTTCTGAGCTTCAATGTTTGTTGTTTAAGTGCTAGTGTCTGATCTATAATGTAATAATTTCTCTAAGTTTAATGATTTCCGAATTCTCTTTGCTCTGCTCTCTGATTTCTGAGTTCCTTTAATGAGTATTTGATCTAAGTTCTCTGATTTTAAATGTGTTCAATTTTTTAGATATTTAAAATCTAACTTGCAATCTCATTTGACCATTAGAGTTTCTGATATTTGATTTCTCTGTTTATCGAGTTCTCTGAGCTAGGATCTCTGATTTCTTTGCTATAATTTTGTATATTTCATATCTGTACCATGATTTTTTATTGCTGATTTCTGAGTTTTGTGATGTTTAAGTTTAGTATGAGTTTATTATGACTTGTAGAACCCCTATGTCAGTCAAATATTTCAATTTTCTGATTTTTAAATCAAATAATGTGTTTAAGTTATAGTTTCTCTGATTCTCAAATTTTTCAACACTAATCTCTACTTTTTGATAAGTGAGCTTTGATTTGTAACTTCTGTGATGTCCGACTTTAGTCTGAGTTATCTGAATTTTTTTTGTGCTTCTTCACTGTTTCAGGCCTGATTTTCTATCTCTAATTTTGGTTTTTGATTATCAAGGTCTCTGATTTTGTAGTTTACTGTAGTTCGAGCTTTGTTAGCTCTTGATTCTTAATCTCTGATTTTTGGATTCTGCTATTTAATATTTTTCGTTAATTATAGATCCGATCTCTAATCTCTGATCTCTAATCTCTGATCTCTGATCGCTGATCTCTGATCACTGATCGCTGATCTCTGATCTCTGATCGCTGATCTCTGATCTCTGATCTCTGATCTCTGATCTCTGATCTCTGATCTCTGATCTCTGATCTCTGATCTCTGATCTCTGATCTCTGATCTCTGATCTCTGATCTCTGATCTCTGATCTCTGATCTCTGATCTCTGATCTCTGATCTCTGATCTCTGATCTCTGATCTCTGATCTCTGATCAATGATCTCTGATCTCTGATCTCTGATCTCTGATCTCTGATCTCTGATCTCTGATCTCTGATCTCTGATCTCTGATCTCTGATCTCTGATCTCTGATCTCTGATCTCTGATCTCTGATCTCTGATCTCTGATCTCTGATCTCTGATCTCTGATCTCTGATCTCTGATCTCTGATCTCTGATCTCTGATCTCTGATCTCTGATCTCTGATCTCTGATCTCTGATCTCTGATCTCTGATCTCTGATCTCTGATCTCTGATCTCTGATCTCTGACCTCTGATCTCTGATCTCTGATTTCTGATTTCTGATTTCTGATCTCTGATATCTGATCTCTGATCTCTGATCTCTGATCGCTGATCTCTGATCTCTGATCTCCGATCTACGATCTCTGATCTCTGATCTCCGATCTCCGAACCCCGATCTCTGATCTCTGATCTCCGATGGCAGATTTCGAATCTTGGATTTCGGATCTCGGATCTCGGATCTAGGATCTCGGATCTCGGATATTGGATATTGGAAATTGGATTTTGGGTCTCGGATCTCCAATTTCGGATCTCGAATCTCGGATTTAAGATTTCGGATGTATGACCTCCGAACCTCAATCTCCAATCTACGATCTCCAATTTCTGATCTCCGATCTCCGATTTTGATCTCTGATCTACGTTCTCCGATCTCCGATATCTGATCTTTGATCTCTAATCTCAGATTTCCAATCCCCGATCTTCAATCGCCGATCTCCGATTCCTGACTCCTGATCCCCCATTCTCGATCCCTAATTCCCGATGACCGACTCCCGATCTCCGATCTCCAATGTCTGACTCTTAATCTCCGATTTCCGATTCCTTATCGACGATCCCCAATCTCCGATCCTTGATGTCCGATTCCTGTTCCCCGATATTCGTTCCCTGATCCCTTATCCTCGGTCCCCAATCTCCAATCCCCGATTCTCCGTGCCTGATAAATATTATTTATTCGCAGCTTTAAAGTATGTCGATCTGAGAATTCGTTTTTTAACATTTACAGTTCCCACTTTAGCGTAGGAATATTAATATATTACAATTTTTTTTGTATAGAATTTTAGTTTTCCTCTTTTTACGTAAGAGGTTCACGTTTACACAAAGTATAAATTTCATTTGAAACGCAAATGAATCGGAAATTTTAGGTAGCATTACACGGCTTTAAGAAGAGAAAAATTTCAAAAAATGCTGCCTCATCAATACTGAATATCAAAGGGACTCGAATGCGTTCAACTTCTATGGATCCCCTTTGAAGTAAAGAAGATTATAATGAATTGGATTTGAATGAGAGACGATGATAATAACTGTTCCATATTAACTATCCCCGCGTATTTTTATTGCCGAACATCCCATTCGGTTCGTTATAGCATCAACCAAGGACGATTAAAATTTCGAGCAAATCGAACGAGACCGGACTATTGAGCCTGTTTTCGTTTTAATTATACCTCAGTTATTAAGTATAGCGTGTGACAGGTGCCTCTAGACGGTAACTGCATCATAGAGTTAATTGATGGAGCACTTTGGCCTTGTATTTTTACCTTCTGTCTACGCATGCAACCCCTTCTAAATTGTTTTGTAGCTAGGAGACAGGAATTCTAGCGTTGTTAGGTATATTGATCGCCCCTTTACCGAACTTTTTAATATTTATCTTGGAAATTGTTAGAGTGGACAAAACAAGTCCAGCATCAATTTAATCTAAAGTTATTGGAAGAAGGAAAGGTTCAAGATGGCACAGAAAAATATACAACTTTTCTTGATATTTTGTTAAAAACTAGGAAAAGCCGAAATTTTAGAGAAAATAAATAACATGTAATGAAAAACTACAATTTAAAAAAATTGCATATTTCTGATTTTTCGCAAACTAAATAAAGATTTTTTGGAATTATTGCAATATATTTAGTGAAATACTTGCAAGCTACAAACATACGTTTTTCGAAGATATATCTGTTTTTTGTTACTTTCTATATATTCTTTCTATGAAAATTTTCCGATACTTTCAGAATTAAAAAAAAATATTAAAAAAATATTTTAATAAATCTGGTCATTTGATTACTTTAAGTGTTTTTGAGTCGATAGGGACATATAAAAGCTACAAAACAATCATTTTTACAGTGTTATAGGTTTTATACGACGTCTTTTATGAATTGTTAAAGTTTTATGATATTTAAACAATTAACTTTTTTAAATAGTTCTCTAACTCTAGCTATAAAATAACTTTTAATTTTTGTTTGTTGCTAGAGGTACGCAAGAGCTACAAATATATCAATAATTATTGTTCTGTGATGAGTCAAAATTTTAATTTTGGAAGAATTATTTTTTTAAAACTGGCTAGGCAATTACTGTACATTATTGATAGTTGATAGATATCATGTAAGAGTTACTTACAAACTGATGTTTGCTCAAACGTTCCAGTGCCGTATTATCCATTAGGCTGAGTAAGCTATACCCTAGACCCCCAGCACCAAAAGTGCCCAAGAGCCAGCCTGTAACGAACATAGTTTGTGTTGTAAAAATAATTTTAGTTTACGTTATTAACTTTTCAATGTTAGCGTAAACAGGCCGTCAACCTCTTCTTCCTCCGAATCTATTTACTTCTAGGTTCGCACTTAGATATTTTGTTTAGAGTAGGAATAGCTTATATTTCAGGCTATATAAAACCCGATCTGAGCTCAGAAAAAGAAGAATTTTACATTTGAACTTTACTAGTCCTCCTAATCTGGTCATATTGAAAACTCTTTAGTTAGTAATATTTGTAACGAACTTGTCAAATAGTTTGAAAGTTATATGAAACCAACCTCTCCGACTGTGCTAGATTATACTGCTAGTTTGAATATTGTAGAAATCGAAGTTTGCTATAGGTACTATTCAGAAATAAGGATCCCGAGATTGTTTTAAATTGATCTTTCGAGTCTTCTTAAAACAATGCGTTGCTTTGAGGCACCTCAGGGAAACGAACTCAGGGAAACGTACCAAATCCATGCAAATAAGTCACAAGTCCAGTATAAGGTAATTTTATTTAATTTTTACCGTTTTCAAGCTATTTACTAAAAATTTAGAAGGTTAATTATTTTGTTTTGCTTTGATTTCTGTGTACATTACTGATTGAGATCTAATGATTTATGCTAGATGTATAAATTCACAACTTGACTCTGCATATACCGTTACATCTCCGCAACTCAGGAGAACCCAGGGTCGTCCGCAGTAATACGCAATACCAAGACATTTTGTTTTCTGGAATTTAGGTTTCATACTAGCAAACTCCAGTGGAAACCCTGCCTTTGCAACCGATTATTTTTAAAGGCTAAAATACGCATTTCGTGACGCTCCCTGTAAAGTTTTTTAATTCTGCTTTATATTTAAAATTTTGAAAATTTCAAAAGAATTCTCTAAAATTTTTTAAAGTTTCGTAAAATTTTCAAAATTTTAAAAAAGATTTGAAGAATTTATTCATCTATTTTTCCTTCTGCATTTTAGTTCCTCTATGATCTCAACTATGAATTTTTGAGTTTCTGTGATTGCTTCAAAATTTTTAATGTTTTTAAAATTATTTCACTGATTCCAGTTGCAAGATTACTTCAAATTGATGAGGATGTAAAAGCTGATTCAAAATTATGTTGCAACACTTATACGATGTATTTTAGGCACCAAAATACAAAAAACGCCCCCATACACAAAAGTCTACAAACGGTTCGTTACGGAAGTACAGCCTTCCGAAGATAGAACAGTGGAATCAGTTTTATGTCGATAACGTTCGCAGTATGTGCATTAACAGTTTGAAATTTTATTTTTGAGTGTTACTCACTGAGCTTAGTAGTTCTACAAATTATTGTTTGAATTATTGCACCAGAGGTGTCTCATATAGGTGGGTCACTTAATACTTTCTTCTAAATAGTTTGGATTTTTATAAGGTTTGAACTTTTGTTTATTGCACCTAAATCTAATTGATTTAGAGATAATTAAATGTTTTTTGTAAAATGGGGTTAGCTATGAAGATCGAGCGTTTTCATATAATGTACGAATAATTTCCACAAAATTTTAAATGGGGGTTTTACATAAAAAAGTCCTTGTAAACATGAGCTTGAAAACACTTTGCTGTGGAATTACCGTCCGTTTTGCGGTGCATAAAACGTTTTTGCAAATGTGTAAAAACTGTTTTCCCTCTCAAAAACAACAACACCATAACAAGCCGTTTCGGCAACTATGTTTACAGGAGTTATAATTTACTGCATGATTGGTCTAAAGTTTTGTTAATTTATAAAGGTTGGTAAGAGCAATAACCTGCAGTGTATACAATGTCCATATTTTTCTGTAATACCCCCTATACATTTTTGAAATTCAAAATGTATTGCATTTCCATTCAATAAATGGGACCGGGTTATTTCGCTTATGCCAAGAAACTGTCCAACTTAATTAAAAACTGCGCCCAATGTCTATGTTCAAATCGAATATGAAATAAAGGTCCGCTTCACAGAATCTGCCGTAATACAAAATCAAATAAATCCGGGTTGAAAACAAAACTTAAATATAACAATGTGTATTTTCACAATTATTAAAGCAAACACTGTAGGTGTATCGTAACGTTGACCACAGTCTCGTTGGGGGAAAGAAAGAGTAAATAAATGGAATAAAAACAGGGAGCCGAACGCGAAAGCAAATGAAACTTGACAAAGGCCAAACTAAATTAACAAATGCGTTAGGAAACGTGAGTAAATGAATGATTACAGGGGGTTTGCTTTAATGATTTTTTTGCCCTCAACTTCCAATTTGTTCTCGAATTTATAGAACGAGGACACTTCACGTTCACACACTAACCACCCCTTAATGTAGATGCCAGCGAAGTGATTTAGATGAGCTCGTCACTAAATCAACTAATTTCTCGTGCTCTTCCCCCACATTTCATAAAAAAGTGTGGAAAAATACGAGGTGGGTTTAAAAAAATAGTGCGCATATACCCAGGTTGTTCAGAAAACAATTAGATAAATTACCAAATTTTTAACCTACAATATTAAGTTTCGATTTCCATTTGTTTATCAATTTATTGCATTAGAATTGTTAACAATTTATTTCTTTTATAGTTGGAATCTACCCTTAAAAGCGTTTTTTTAATGAGTGGCATTTAAGTGCAGATTGCGGCGAAACTATGCATGGAATAATACCTCATTCCAAACTTGCTCATAAATCTTTACGAAGACTAATTAGAGCGTCATAAAATATAAATCACACGTACACATACATGCACCCACAGACGCACACAACAATACGCACGCAATAAACAATGAGTAATTACAATTACAAATATTAGCTCATTAGGAGGGAGATATCTCTTTGGGAAGAGAGAATGGGGGCCACGTGACAAGAAAATGCAGGTGCAAGATCGATAAACTGAAAGTGGAGACAGGAAGAACACATTGCGCCTCCTGACGGATGCATTTAGAATTAATGTCACTGCAGTGCTAAATTAGCTTGACGTACACCAGGCGAACGAATTTTAGCTATTCTGAAACAAATATTCTGCAGTTGCAGCTTTGTTAAATTATATCGTTTTCCTAAAGTCGTAACGTCATTCTTAATTTTCCTCTAAGCCCAGAATATAACATTACATTTTTGTTTCTGGTTTATTTCTATTTATTCTGTAAACTATCTCAACCTTTTTATTATTTAAAATAGGTCATATTTTAAATGTGAATAAAAGCTTGCGTTTAGTAAATAAATCAACCTATAATTTGATTGCAATTATTGTTTCATACATAGGTAAAACCAAAAAAATTAACATTGAGTTAAAATAAGCTTATTTGAAGTTATACAGATGTATAAAATATAAAATAATTTCAACAAAAAAAAGACAAACAAAGCAATATGATTTTTTAAAGAAATATTTTTATTTCTTTCTTGGAGAAAGTTTCTTTATCAAAATATTGTTCTTACAAAAAAAATTCTCGCATGAAAAAGTTCTCTCCTAAAAATATTTCTCTCTTGAAAAATTTCTCCCAGTATCGTAGTTTGCGTACGACACAAAGAGATGGCACCACTACGTTCCGGCCGTTGCTGGCCAGTGCTTGCAGCAGAAAATAATTAATTCAATATAAAGCTGGAATGCCCATCTAGCTAGAGTAAGGGGGGCACAACAAAAATAAACATGGTTTATACATAAAACAACAAAATTTATTATTTAGAAGTGATCAATCGCTGTTTCACTCTACCTTAGTACTCGAAATAAGAAAATAAATAGTATTTGTCTGAACTTATACCGATTTTAAAGTATTGGCTGTGTATTGTAAAGTGTTGAAAGTTGATATCTCCATATCAAAAGATTGAGCAACTTTTATTTCAATTTTACGGGACGGAAAGTGTCGTATGTTACGTTAGTAGTGAATTTTCAAAAATCGCCCTATTTTAAGAGATAGGTGTAATCTAGAAATTTTTAATAGAATGATCTGTATTTTTTTAAATTTTTTTAATATCCCCATCAAAATACGTACACTTATATTTTTTAGATTTTGCAAAACGTTTACTACTTCTAAAGTGAGGAAAATCTGTAAATACTAAAAAGTAGAAGAAGATGGTTTTTTTAAGTGAAACGTGTCTACTAAAAATAGGCAATCAGAATTAAGTCAAACAAAATTTACAGCACTTACTCACATATTTCAATTTGATTAATTGTTGTTTGACTTAATTCTGGTTGCTTATTTTTAGAAGCCACATGAAATTAAAAAAAAATCGTATTATTTACAGAATTTCAACGCCGCCTTAGCGGTAGAGAGTAGCAACATTTTTCAATAAATCGCTGGTACTTTCCCATAGTTTGTACGTTTTTAATGTTTGTGCGCCAATAGTTGAGTAATTAACATTGTTTTTACAAAAATTAAAGCAACAAAAGAAATGAAACATAGTAACTCCCCAGCGAGCGGTGATTTGAACTTGCGACAGCCTGTGTAATACGATATCTTGCACCGTATAAGAATAGTACTATGATAACTTCGGCTAGCCGCATTGGATAGGAGCAGGTAACCGACCGCGCCTTACAGCTGATTAGATGCGCTTTGGACTTTGGGCCAAGATTGCTGTAAAAGCTTTATTTTAAGAGTTATCAAAAATACGCAAAAAATGAAAAATAGTTTTTTTAACTAGAGCTAATTGACAACCGTAATTAAAATTACGTAATTTCCCGAAAATGCTTTGTTGAAATTAAAAAGTAGGTTTATTTTTTCCTAATTTATAATATGGTTAAAAATTTTGATAAAAGAACAATATTCAAGATAGACAGACCCTTTGTTTTGGGACAATATTTTTCAAGAGAAATATTTTTGTCAGAAAATTTTTTTCAAGAGAATTATTTTTGAGAGAAATATTACTACAAGAGCAATTTTTTCAACAGAAAAATTAAGATTGAATTAAAATTCTTATTGAAATATTTTTCTTTATTTCGTTGAGAAAATTTTCTACTAAAAGAAAGTTTTTATTTAATACACATTCTTGAGACACATGGCGGCGCTCTATAGTTCAGTACGAAAATGTTGTCTCAGTAATGGTAGAAAATACGCTTGAATTGAAGGAACTGTCTAACCCAAAATTAGAACGGCTTGCTCCCGAGATTTAACCCTCTTCGATTTTTTTGTATGGCAATATCTGAAATCTAAAGTGTACAGAACACAGAAACAATTGAAGAACTGGAGCAACGCATTACAGAAGTTTGAAGAAATATCACTCCAGAAACTTATGAAAATCTAAGGCAGGAATTTCATAACCGACTTTTTATGTGCCAAAAAGTGAATGGTTGACATTTCGAACACTTAATTTAATTTCTTTTTGCTTTAACTCTTAGTTTTTTTTTAAGTAGACTTCTTTACCTTCAAACATTGTCATTTTGTTATGGCTAAATAATTTTCTTTGAAACTCTAGGATCAGGCGCAGAACTAAAAGACCTTTCAAATGAGGTGTCACTCGATCCCCTTTCTATTAAAAAAAAATTTAAAAATGGCGCTCAGTCGCCATTTTGGATGATACAAAATTTTAATATGAGCTAAAAAATAGTATTTAATTTTCCATTACAGCACACCAAATGTTGTGGTAAAATATCAAGTCGTTCAAAAGTTAGTTGAGGCGGGGGGGGGGGGGGGCTTACTTTATAGACACAGTGTATTCAAAAATATTACTTACAACTAATAATAAAGCAATTTTTCTAAAATTGAGTTCGATATTCTAAAATAAGAAAATAATTACCTGAACTGAGGTTATAGTGAATTAGTATAATTATATTATAGCTGTGGCTAGAAAAAACAGTCGCTACTAGGTGAAAAAAACGTTTTAGAACAATTTAATGAGCGAGTTGTGCAAATTCAAAAAAACTCTAATTAAGTTTAAACTAGACAAAATTCTTGCAATTAAGTTAGATACTTTTCTAACTTCACGAGTAAAGAAAACTACCTCATCGTCTATAATGAATACTAAGTTAAAAACAGGTTTAATTTGCCACCATCTTCATTGTAGGTGTCTAACATTAATCGATTTCAACTGTTTCTAGTTAGTTTATGCACCCACCTTTATAAGAACAAATTCGAAGTAGGTACTTCTGTTCGTATCTAAAATCAAACTCGTGTTCAAAATACGTTAGAAACGACTCCTAGAAGTCATTTTGTCCCGGAAACGGATACAGCAAATAGAAACGGTGTTAAAAACGTGCATCGACGAGTGTACAGATTTTAAGCGTCAATAGACTCGGAAGCGGCAAGCATTTGTTTATTCACTGGATACATTTTTCACGTCAAGTGATTTACGACATTTTATGCGGTTATTTTAAATTCGCTGTTGCATCAATTATTTTTCAGTGCTTCCAAATAAAATATTGAAAAAAGATACGGATATGACAAATAAATACGTGAAATAATTGCCCCATGTCAATATTTATTTTGTATGATATTAAAAGCTTTTATGCGCTGCTTTACTGTCTTTATATGGCATTCATGCAATGATTATTTCGTTAAGTTTAATACGTTTATTGGTATTGTTAGAAAATGTGTTTATATAGTTTTGTGCGAAAAAGTATGCTGTTTTTCTATAACGTTCTAGCTCAAGTAATTAGTGCAGTAAGATGAGAATACCTATAACGTATTTATACAGGTAGCCACGCAGGTTGTGACTCATCGTCCTTTTTTGTACTTTTGATTAAGTTGAAAATTTCTTTCGTTCAGGAAATAAGAAACTTTTCTATGGAAACCTAAAAATCTTCACAATAGATAAAGAGTGTAAAAGAGAAGAGGAAAAGAAAGAAACACAAAAACAATCGCAAAAGATAGAGAAACAGAGTGGAAAAGAAAAAATTCAAATTATGTAATTCTTTAAAATATCAGAATCTAAAGTTTTACAACACAAAAAAAGAAGGGAAAGAAGAACAAGAAAAGATTGACTCGATCCATAAATTCTGTCCTCGACCGTCTTTGAAAAGACGTTCAACTATAACCAAATAATAATTGTTGACACTAAACATGACAGCAAATGTTAAACAGTCTGCCTTTTACATCACTAAGCAACAGACCATTTCCGTGTCCTGCTACAGCCGCTACAACTATAAATGTTTGTTTGCTAAGCAACGATGATTGTGCCGCTTTGTAAAACATTAACGTCACCCCGTCGCGTCGGAAACAGTTTGTTTCAATTAACAAGCATAATTAAACAAGCGGTGATTTCCGTTTCCTACAGCAGTCACACTTGCAAATGTTTGTTGTTCTGTCAAGCGACGACGCCTAATGTTTGTTATTTGGCTAAACGACGATGGTCAAAACGAGGTATAAAAGGGCTGCATTTTCACCGAAGAGTTCAGTTTGTTTTCAGGATCTAAATGAGCTATTCTAAAAACAAAAGCTCTAACAGCCATCTGGATCGCTCAAACAGACCTTCTGAGTCGTTTGCTCTCAAAAGAGCGTGGTGATTTTCTCCCCTATGGCTGTGGTGAGCATGTTTTTGCGAATAACACAGGCATAAGGGATCTACTATTTAACGCGGTGTCCAAACCGCAAGAACTGCGGTCCTGCGATTCTACACGGCCTAAAAACTAAATTTTCACAGCCATCTGTTGCTACATCAATCAAACGGTTTTAGACATACTTACTCGTACTGCACCCAGCTCCTTCAAGAGCTGCGAAACAAATCGCTACACTAATTTTACGAACTCTGCAGCACCCCCAGTTCTTACCAGAGCACCGCAGCCTTCATAGACGCCGAAGTACCCACCCCCTGTCTTGCCCGACGGGCCATAGACATACGGTCTAAAAATCCGCTAAGTAGTTTATCCTTTACAGGACGTGTTTGGTTAATGCGAATTAATTTTCTGATTCATTTACTGTATTTTAAAGTTTAACTATGTTTAATAATATTCATTTATTGTACTGTTTATTAATGTTATTTTTAATGTTCTGTTCGTTAATTGTTGCATTATTCGCCCTTGTTTGTTAAGTGTTGTGATATAAACACTGACTACAATAAAAACATACGCTCATTATCTTAAAGTGTTGAGACAAACAAAGATAAACAAAAAGAGAAGTTTTTGGGCTAAGAATTAAGATCCTTTCCATATTCGCCCACTAAACCCAAAATATCACAATCTCTACGACTTTTTCAAAATAAAAGAGATGAGAGAGAAAACCGAAATAAAAGCAGATAAATATAAATCAACATAAATAGATGGAGCAAAAGAGAAAGTCCAAAACGTGTATTCCGCCAAACTATCAGAATCACTGCGAATCTTTCCAGAAAATAAAAGAAATTGGATAAGAGAAAAAAAAAGAAAAATAAATAGAGAAACCTAAAACATGGAAAATCCAGAAAGCACAAAATATTCTATGAACATCCATTTTAGGTCCATTCTACATCCGCACGTCCATCGACATAGAACGAATATTCAATAGATATTCAGAATTGGATATCTATAAAACATCCTACAAGAACGTCTTATAGAATTTTATTTTACGTCCGGCGGTAGACGTTTAATACACAAAATATACAAGTGTTTTAGTAGAAACGTGTAGAACATAAACATAATTAAGTTTTTGAATTTGCCATCATCCACGGTAAAATGTGGTTGTTTATGCCCGATCACCTACGTAGTTTATGGGTAGTGAACAAATTTCTGATTGGCAGTTTCTGTGACGGAAGCTTGCATGTTGCGCGTTGC
The DNA here is from genome assembly GCA_958336395.1 of Ctenicera cuprea. Classification (NCBI taxonomy): domain Eukaryota; kingdom Metazoa; phylum Arthropoda; class Insecta; order Coleoptera; family Elateridae; genus Ctenicera; species Ctenicera cuprea. The sequence continues at coordinate 26,007,066 of OY284495.1, read as the reverse complement.
TTCAACTGACTCATATATTTACCTCAACAACCAGCGTCATTATGATTTCGGTTGGTGTTTGTAGTAGTTTGCAGTGTTTAGACAGTATGACTTTTAATTTATTCTTTTAATTTTTCCTGAAGTTATTGTGAGTAAGTCTTTACAGTTGATATTGTCATAGCAAGCACTGGCATAGGCAATTAAATACAAGTTGAAGGTTAGATAGATTTACATGTGGAAACAAAATTTCGGATGTAACTCTAGATTATAAAAATAAACAATCTAAGACATAGATAAAAAATATAATACCCTTTATCTAAGATGTCCTATTTGTCTACAATTTAGATTCTTCATAATATTCCCAAAAAAGAGACAGAACGCATACAGAAATGAATACTAAAACAAGAACAAACGTCCAGATCGTGCATTACTATTAAAGTAATAGAATCTTTTAAAATAGTTGCAATTTTAAAAGAGAAGCAGGAAGACGAAAGAAAGAAAAAGTGAAAGGCAGAAAAACATAGAAAAAGACTAAGAGAACGTAAAAGAGTAAGAGAAACTGTCGATAACGTATTGCTATGTTATAGATTTGTAATAAAAAAAATCCAAACATTTAAAATTTAAGAAATACACAAAAGCCCCACGTTGGCTCGTCATAAATAGATGCTGTGATAATAGATTTAAATATAAAATCTATTATCTTGAAATTTAATTTTATAAGTCTGAAAATTTGAAAAATTTTTGAAAAGATAATTTTGAAAAGCTCCACGTTGCCGCCCCAAAAATAAATGCAATGTTTTTTTTTTAAATTTTTTATGAAATTTTGTAACCAAAATAAATGATTTCAAATACCAAATTTGTTTTAACTCTTTGATAAGCATATAAATTTTTTTATAAGAACATGAGACTCTTTTTATTAATAATTAAATTTTCCAATGAAACACTTTAATTGTAAAAATCTCAGGGATAATAATAATATCATAAATTTTTCTGTGGCTTCCCTTATTTAGATTGGAGTTAATCAAAAACTTTTTCAGGATACAAACAAACGATTTTACACATAAATCCATCAACATTAAAATTACAAATCCCACAATAAATAAAACCAAAATCTTTATTGAGTTAAACTCTAAATTATTACTTATCTTTTACCAAATTTTCCATTTGAATTTCTTTAATTCCGTGTGTTTATGTTCCTACACACGATTCCTTTAGTGCGCGGGCTCCAAAATAGTCTGGACATTCTTGTACAGCTTGCGAACCAAAAGATCGATGATTACTTAAATTGACGAAGATTATCAATAATTGCATTTTACTAACATTTGAATATTCATTTTAGAGTTCATATTTTGGAAAATATAATGCACATATAAAATAAGCATTTAATATTGAAGAAAACAAAGCCACAACGCTCATCACATTAATATCATCCAAGATAATGAAAAATAGTATTCAACATGACCACGAAGAGTACATACAACTATGAAAAATCTATATCCTTTTATAATAATTAGTAATTAGTTTTAAAAATTTAGATTTAAGCAGGAAAATAATTATTAAGCATTAAAATACACAGCAGTATATTACAGCAAAATATCAGAATCTCTTAAAGCTTTTCACGAAAATTAGATACAGGAGAGAAAAAGAGGAAGGAAGAGAGAGAAAGAGGGTAGCACAGAAGAAAATGAAGATAATGACAATAAGTGAAAGTTAAAATTGACTACTGCGTCAACATTTTAAAATATCTACAACTTTTTTAAAAGAGAGGAAAAGAAGAGGAAAAAGCTCACAGATAATACAAGACAAACGTCTATTACGTCAAAATGGCATACATTTTATAACTTTTTAAAGAGATTTGGAGGTAGAGAGACAGAAAATTATAAGAATTAAAGAAAAAGACAAAAAGATATAAAAAGAAGTAGAGAGGAAAAACAAGAGACTTGAAAGAAGAAAAAAAAAAGAGAGAGAACTGAAAAAAAGCAAAAAGAAATTCACAGAAGAATTAACTGACAGAGCAAAAAGTACAGCGACAAGAAAAGGATATAATATGTTTAACATTAAAGGGGAATTACACTAGTAACGCCCTCTATTATGTGCGGCGAGGAACTGAAACCAAATCTCTTCTTTCTTATAATATGTTTGCCTACATATTTGTTACTTTCAGTAGCACTTGATTAAACCACTTTAAAACATTTAGAGAAAACCACTGAAAAGTAGCAATTTTATTTCAAATTCACTACCACCTCTTTGTTTATTAATGCTTTTCAAATCTGGTACAAGAATCCAATTAAGTACGCAGCAAATTTTATTCAAAAAAAACTTCAAGTAACAGTTTTTTATTTTAGAGTTGCAGTTTTACAGAAACAATTACAAAAGGTGTTCATTCCCAACGAAGTAATTTGTGTGAAAAATTAATATTCCACGACAAACTCCATTCAATTAATGTTTAAACAAGTTGAACTCTCCGTTCAAAGTGAAGCAGTTGGAATTGCAGTGAACTTAATTAAGTCTGTCGCGTCGCTGCCTAATAGTTCTCGATCTTTAAAAAGGATAGAAAATTTAACGCTACTTTTCGGTACTTTTAACAAAGGTCTTCGTTAAATCTGAAAACAAGGGTATTACAATGGGGTATTTCCATCTGATACGGAGATATGAAGTGGATATAAATATGCAACGAGGCGCTCGTTACAGATCAAGTGGCTATGGAAATGACAGGCCATCTTAAGGAAGCGACGCCTATTGTCTTGGAAAGATCAATAGATATGCTATTATTATATTTGTATCTATAACCTTAAAAAATAATAAAATACGATGACTGTTTTTGTTTCCGCTCATGTTTGCTTCGTTTGGGTTTGTACAAGACCTACCAGTTCATGCGATCATTATTAATTCTGGCAAAATATACAGTGGCGTTTACGCAAGGTCCCCTTGTCAAAAGAACAATAAATGAAACACGAAAAGGGTACAATTGGGCACAAAAAAAGATACAATAGCAGCTTAATAATTGCCTTTGTATCTGGACGTTAAAATGCGATTGAATGGTAAAATGAGCGACTCGAACAATGCATTCAATAGAATCAATATTCATGTCTTCATCGTTCGCTTATTCATTAGCTTCTCTGCTACGAAATTAAGGAGACACAATGCGCTTATTGCACGCTAAAACAAGACCAAGAAAATGCATTAAAACTCTTTTTAAAGGACATAATGTCTACGCCATCAAATTTTATTCAGCAAATATTTCAAAAATGTTTTACACAATAATGTAATAAATAAAATCAAGGCGGCGACGTCAAATATTTAATTTATTAATTGTAGGACAAATATTATAGGTCAGACAATGCGGGCATTCTAGAAACATTAAACCAGAATGTTAAAATTACAGTAAACATTTTAGTGTAAAAATTTCAAAATGATGTTTGTGAAATCAAGAACTATTGTAACAAAGTTTCAATACAAAATACAAAACAATAAACCCGAGCCTCCCATACCAAAGCAGTGTTAAGAACTTTGGTGAATATTTTTTATAATGCCAAGTAAAGTTTACTTTCATTATGATTATTTTCATTCTTCGCCTTTTTTTTGTTGCCGTTTATACATAGTTATCATAATCAGCAACATCGTTATCTTTTTCTTGTTTTTCTTCATTCTCATTGGCTTCGTAATCAGCATTCTATAACCTCATTATCTTCTTCTTCCTTTCATCACTGCGTTCTCTTCATCTACACTTTTACCATCGGTTTTTTTTACCATTTTCTTCTTCTTCTTGGTTATCATTATCATTGTCATAAGCATTATTATCATATTTTCATTTTCTATAAATTGCGACGCCTTTTCTATGTATCCTGGGTTGCCAGTGGATTCGTACGTCGGCTTAAACGTACAACCTAGCTGAAATTCTCGTGCGCTAAGATTTCTAATAAAATTTACTCTTCGCCTTGAGAGGGGGAGTTTACTCTCTAGTCGTACTGCGTTTTATGATGGAGGCTACTCTCCAGTCAGACTTTATGGTTCCCTCAGACCTAGCAAAGACTTTAATTTCTGCAATGAAGATGCCGCTAACCAGGGGTCTAAATCGATTTACTTTACAGCCTCTAAATCCCGTAGCCAAGATTAAATATCCTTAGGTAATGTTAACAATAAAACACCAATAGCATTAAATTGTCTATGATGTCAATAAAAGCAATATAATATAGGCAGAGATTATTTACAAATTAAACTACAATTAAACTACGGCGCAAAAGTTACAAGCCAAGCTGAGAAAATTAAATACAGTAATAAACGGTAACACCGTAGCAAACAGTAGCCAACGGTATCAAACGGTAACAAACAGTAGCAAACGGTAGCAAACGGCAACAAACAGTAACAAACTGTAGCAAACAGTAACAACCAGTAGCAAGCGGTAGCAAACAGTAGTAAACCGTAGCTAACTAACTAAGCAATACTGAGACGTTCTGGTAAAAAACGGTCAGTTATAAATCTATATATCTAACCAGCATGATGTTAAGAATACAAAAAAACAAGAAGAAAAAACACCTAAAAAAGAATTGTCTCGTGTCAGGTCTCCGTTGCAGTCTTTAGAAAAATGAATATAGGAAGAAAAACCGAAAAACAACTGGCCTGCAAAAAATAGCAAACGGTAGTAAACGGTAGCAAACGGTAGCAAACAGTAACAAATAGTAGCAAACGGTAGCAAACAGTAACAAACAGTAGCAAATGGTAGCAAACGATAGCAAACAGTAGCTAACGGTAACTAGCAACCAACTAAGCAATACCGAAATGTTCTGGAGCAAAACGGTCGGTTATGAATCTATAAATCTAGCCAGCATTGTAACCAAAATTTAAAAAAACAAGAGAGAGAAAAAGACTTAGAAAGAAGAACTGCCCGTGTCAGGTGTCCGTTGCAGTCTTTAGAAAAACGGATAGAGGAAGAAAGAAAAAACAATTGCTTACGTCTTGTCTCTGTTACAGTTTCTCCAAAAAACAGATAAGGACCAAAAAAAGAGAAGTACTGTCTCCTGTCGAGTCACCGTGACAAACTTTAGAAAAACAGATATTGAAAAAAAAAGAAAGAACTTTCAGTTGCAGTCTTCAGAATTGGCTGGTAAGTTGTAGAGCTGAAGGAGATATGTGAGAACTGAACTTGCTACGGTCTGTTTATGCTTTTATAGGCCACGAGTATAGTGGGAACTGAATTTCACTTCCTACTCTATTTGATGCGCGCGTTAATACGGACAACGAGTGGTGATTCTCGCTTGCTTCCCGGCGGTCTATCCGACGGCCACGCGTAAGATTAAGACATTTTAAATGACATGCTAGGGCTATACTTAATAAAATGCATTTTAATTCTTAAATAAATCCTGAAATAAATTTGCATCATTACAAATTGTTATCATTTTCCGTAACAAAATCAATATCTTCCGTTTTGTCTTGTCTTTCTTTTTTTTTTCATTCTGATAATCATGGTTGGTAATGACATCAATATCGTAATCATAATTGTCTTTTTTTTGTCTGATTTCATTATGGTTGTCGCCAGCATTTACATTTTTAGGATTATTATACTTTTCTGTTTTTTTTTTACTGTCTATTACCTTCATTATCAGCATCTTCTTCTTTCTTATCGTTGTTGTCATCATTGGTAACATTTTCAAAATTGTTTCTTTTCTTCTTTTCAATAACTATTATTGTTGTTATTATTAAAATTAATCACTTGATTGTTTTCTTCTGCTTTATAAGCATCAATACTGGCATTGACAGTAACATCGTCATTATTGCCGTTTTCATATTCTATGTTATTAGCATTACTGTATTTTTATTCTTATTATTATTGTCAAAACTCTAACCATTAGTATCTTCTTCTTTTGTATCGCTCTCGCTATCTTTAGCAATACCGTTTAATTTTTTTCTTTTTAGCAAAACGGCCAAGGACTCTAACTTCGGTTAGAGCCGTAAACAAAAGCATATTTCGCGGGATCAACGTTGTAAAGGTCACTACGATGATTTTAAGATGGTACGTTTACTATTCCTTGGGAAAGTTTAAGGTTTACCTTAATTAAGACCATTGAGAACTGGGTTAGTGATTTTACCAGGTAAAGTGTTACTAGCTTCCAGTATGGATACCTAACGCCTGAACGGTAGCGCGTCTTCTGTAACGTGATCCCCGTTTCTTTGCTGTAGCTATAAATTTGTCTGCGTCACAGAACTACGTTTGGGTGAATCCGCAAGTTTTAAATTTGCCTAGCCAACAAACAGGGTGGTTGGAGGTCGAAAATTTAGGCAGGTGAAGATGAGCTCGGGAGATCTGGACCCTGAGAGTTTGGTGTACTTTGCCTGCTCACGCGCACTATCAAAAAGTCGACTTAGGGAAAACATGCCTTTGCACACCCGACGCTGGTAAGGTACCGGTTCCTAGAATCAGACCGGCTACTGACCTATCTGGCAGGTGCGAAGTTGACTAGTATTGGGTACTGCGATTAGTCTAACTAGAAGGTGCAGCTTCGGCTATTCTAAAATGTCCAACCAGTAATTTTATTGGCTGGTGCTAGGGTCTAAAACACGGCGTAGGAGAGCTGGTGGCAGTATTAAGCCTGTGCAGGCTACAGTCGTTTTGGTGCGGTTCGACGCGTGAGCTGCGTTTCAGCACGAGCACTGATCTACGGTATCAGTAGAAAATGAGGTAATCTTCCCCAACCAGTAGCGACTTAAAACTCGCAGCCTAATGTCGCGACTGGTAGCTTGGTCTCGCTGAACCGTTGGTGTTTAACTTGGACAAGCGCGCTTATTGAGCGTAACTCAATCCGGCTTGAAGAAGACCGTGGCAGGTAAGGCTTACGCTAAGAGCCACGTTATTCTTGAGTTGTGCCGTAATGGTTTCCTCGTACTGTTACTATCTACTTGTTCTGCGTTTGTAAGTGTTTATTGTTTTCTTCTATCCGCTCTTTGTTTTATGTATTTTCCGGCTTGATAATTAGGTTGTTGTTTTTTTCCTTCGCCTTGCCTTTTTTACATTGTTTTAACAATTTTGTTTTCATTACTTTCGTGATCTTTGACATCTTTTTATTCTTTGCAACACCTGTTCTATTTTTATATTTTTTTAAAGCTTTTTCTGTTTTCTTCCGTTACCTTAATTTTCTGCTTGTATTATCTTTGACTTGTTATTTCTCTTCGTTCTACTCTTTTCTTGTTTGGATTTTCGGTAATTATTGTCTTTTCTTAGCTTTCTGTATTGTTTTTTCTTTCTCTAAGTCCTATCTGCCTTTGTTTTAAATTTTCTTTAAATTTCTTCCGTTTCCAGTTTTTTTCTTCGCATTGTTATGTTGTCGTTGTTGTACTTTTTTTATATTTTACTGTTTTTTAGCTATTTTGTTATTTTATCTTTCTGCTTTCATGATACTCTTCATTACAATTTCTTTTGTGTTGTTAACTTTTTTTCTTGGAATTCCTAGACTGCAAAATTTTTTTCTCTCTCTTTAATTTCTTTTTGGCATTATTTCGCTTTTTCTTCTTTTTCTATCCAATCCTCTTACTTTTATTTTCTCTTTTCTCTTTGCTTGCAATTTTTTTCTGCCGTTGACGTTTATTCTTTCACCTTCCTTTTACGACTTTTTCGTTTTTTTGCTGTCTTTAATTTTCTAATTTTCGTATCTTAGTTCTACAGTTTTTCTCATTCTTTTTTACCTTATCTGTTTTACTTTAAATGTGTGTAATAATAATGAATGTATTCTTTTTAACTTTTGCACATGAAAGTACCGAGGTGACTAATAATATATTTAGTTTTTTTTAAGTTTTACTAAAAGGTGGTAAATTTTTATATAATTGTTTAGTATAAAATCGAGGAAAACAATTTAAAATATTTTATTAATTAAATTTATGCTATGTAACAAACTTTCTCTACCACGCGAATTCCTGTAAATTAGAAGCGCTTATAACCGGTTTTAAAATACAGAAACAACCACAATACGAAAACATAGATTTGCGAGAGGAAGTAAACCAGGCGTGCGTTTATTTGTAAAGTTTTATGTATCTAACTACCTCTGCTAATAAAAAGAGAATAAAAAGAAAACACCGATTCCAAGTTAAAAGTCCATCATATATTGAGCTCTTCCGGACATTGTTCCACTTGGCCAACTTTTATCTGTAAATTTTCCAGTTCATGGGGTCTTCAGCTCAATAGAGCTCTCAGATTTGTCCGTCTTCTAGTGCATCCGGTCGTTTGTAACCCTCTGAGACGTTTCTGAATTTCAAATTTGTTATACGCAAAACCACGCCCACTTTTCTGGAGATTTTCTTACAAAATCGGCTTTAATCTCGGATGTAACTCGTGAATGCAACTCTAATGCACCAATTCAACTTGGTCTGGAAGTTTAGTCCATAAAGAAACTACTTAGAGATTATGAGGCATTTGTTCTGTCTGGCGACAAAATGCAAAACAAACAGGAAGTAACAACTCGAAGAACTCTTTTTACTTCTTTTCTACCACGTTTTATGTCTTAATCCTAATGCAGGGCATTATAAAAAGCGCTGCTACGTTTTAACTCAAAAATCTGCAAGTTAATCCAGGAATTACATCACCGATTAACGTTGGATTAATTTCGAGTCCTATAAAAACAGAAAAATTCAAATGTAACCCAAGGCATGTGTGATAAATATATCTCGCAGGAAATGCGAGGTCCCGCGGGGAAATAAAAAGCGGTAGAACTTAAGAAATGTCAAATTTAGGCTTTCATAAAGGCAAATTTTATGACGAGACGATAAATTGAGAAGGCTGGTCAAAAAAAAGCGACTTTAAAAGTTAACCTGTTCCACCGCACAACCGCTTAACGATATCGATTCTAAATGCTGCTTCACATAATGAATATTCATACGTTAAAACTCGCGTAGTATTATTGATTTTGGGTCGTGTGCTACCGTTTCAAGGAAATGATTATTTAAAAATTCCTCCGGTACCAGCATGACATACGTCCGCTTTTCATATTTTAGACAGGATGACAATTGAAATATCCTACTTTATTAAGTCCGTAAAAGAATTACTTGAGATATTTGTACTTAAAATGAGGAAACATTGTACAACTTCTTTAAATATTCTCGAAGCTTTTCAAATCTCTTTTCAAGTACGCCACTGAGTCACAAGACTAAATGAAAATTGATAGGTGCTTAATTATTTAGCGTAATACTATTTTCACACAGCTAAAAATGAAGATTTTACTACTCCCCTTAATATACGACACTGGCACGCAATACTATTAAAGTTTTTAAGAAAAACCTTTAAATATTCCATTTCTTTCCTAAGTACGCTAGTAGATTACTGGACCACCCAGCTTCCAAGACAGGTTGTGTAGCAGCCGGGAACGATGCGCCCATCTACTGCTGCCTTGGGTGCACTTTAGGACCTTGTGCCTTTTCATATTTTGAGTGGGGTAGCTTACAGGCTAATTTGTGCCAGTGAAGAGATGAGAGACAATTCTCGAAGAATGTACGTGTCTTATCTCTTACCATAGGGACACATGCGCTCTTCGCGCAAGAAGCGACTTCATACCCTTTCACCAAAACGTTCAAAATTGTTATTGTCAATAGGATGGACTGGGCCCAATGTAAAGCGGACTAAAAGTGAGGACCTTCTTCGGCCTGCCGATCCAGTCTTCACTAACGCATATAGAACGGTAAAAGCTTCCGGTGCAGGAGTATATGGCTAAAAATTTAGGGAAAAATCTGTTTGGCCTCGGCATGGTTGCTACAATATTTTAGGCAAAAATTCTTGCATTGTAGTTTGTGTTTGAAAACTCCGTAGGAGCTACTCCTTTATTCTCCTTCACCGAAACATTCCAGATTGTTTCCTTCAATAGAAAAAAATGACCTAAAATGAAGACCTTATTAAGCCTGCTGAACTAGTCTAGTTTACCAACGGATTGAGGACGGTACAAGATTCTGGTGCAGGGGTTTATGGCTATAAGTCTAAGAAAAAAATTGTGTTTGCTTTCGGCAAGGTTGCCACAGTTTTCGAGGCAGAAACTTTTGTAATTGTAGGTTGTGTTCAGAAAAATCTTTATAGAAGTTACTACAACAAGCATTTCTGTAGATGTTCCAATTGCCAAACGGTCCTCAATGCTCTTGGATCTGTCATGACCCAATCACCAATAGTCAAAGACTGGTGTCAGGCTTTAGAGTGATTTGGCTTACATTGTTAGGTTGAGATTCCATTAAAAGCTGGACAAAGTAACATTAGTGGAAACAAAAACGCTGACGCCTTGGGCTCAGGACAGCACCTGCTGGGTTACAAAACCGGCTTTCGGGAGAACTAGACTGAAAGTGAGAACCTTCTTCGGCCTGCAGATCTAGTCTTTATTAACACATTGAAAGCGGTAGAAGAGTCTGGTGCAGGAGTATATGGCTATAAGTCTAAGGAAAACCCTGTGGTTGCCTTCGGCACGGTTGCTACAATTTTTCAGCCAAAAATTCTTGTATTGTAGTTTGTGTTCAGAAACTCCGTAGGAGCTACTCCTTTATTCTCCTTCACCAAAACATTTCAGATTGTTTTCTTCAATAGAGAAAAATGACGTAAAATGAAGACCTTCTTAAGCCTGCTGATCTAGTCTAGTTTACAAACGGATTGACGACGGTACGAGATTCTGGTGCAGGGGTTTATGGCTATAAGTCTAAGAAAAAAAATTGTGTTTGCTTTCGGCAAGTTGCCACAGTTTCCCAAGCAGAAACTTTTGTTATTGTAGGTTGTGTTTAGAAAAATTTCTATAGGAGTTACTCCAACAAGCATTTGTGTATATGTACCAATCATCAAACGGTCCTCAGCCCTCTTGGATCTGCCATGACGCAATCAACGATGATTAAAAACTGGTGTCAGGCTCTAGACTGACTTGGTTTACATAGTTGAGTTGAAATGCTATAAAAAGCGGGACACGGTAACATTAGTGGAAATAAAAACGCTGACGCCTTGAGCTCAGAACCGCCCCTGCTGGTTACAAAACCGGCTTTCGGGAGAACTAGACTAAAACTGAAAACCTTCTTCGGCCTGCGGATCTAGTCTTTATTAAAGCATTGAGGACGGTAAAAGATTCTGGTGCAGGAGTATATGGCTATAAGTCCAAGGAAAACGCTGTGTTTGCCCTCGGCACTGTAGTTTGTGTTTAGAAGAACTTCTGTAGGAGTTACTCCAATAAGCAGTTCTTAACACTCGTAGGTCTGTCATAAACCAATTAATGCTGGCCAAAGACTGGCGTAAGGACCTAGACAGACTTGTCTTATATAGTTGGGTTAAGTTTCTGTGAGTGCCTAGACACAGTAACATTAGTGGAAACAAAAAGGACAGGATAGAACTAACGACGGCCCTTCCTGAGTACAGATCTGGCTTAAGAAACTTAGTGCTACACCAAGGTAGGAACCAGACTAGTTTCAAGTTTATAATCTGCTGGGTCTTGTATTCAGAATTCCGTTAGCCGAAACTTCTCATTTGAGAACCTTCACCGGGTTGTTTTAAAAAACTCTTACATTTAAGTAGATATCACATAAGGATCGCGGTAGATATTAAATTAGCTATGGTCTTTTAATTAACTCCTTTGCACTATAGGGCTAGTTGATGATTCTATTTGTAGGTTCTGTTGGGGAGAATAGCAATTATTCCCCCAATATTTGGCACATTGGCTCAGATTATCGATATTGAGCCATCTTGCAACCACTTTCCAGTGCTAGAAGAACTATGAAATATTTCTACCACGAATTATCTAGCCTTTGGTAGAGACACTGCCCTGTTTAAAGACAATTCTTGAACACGCAGTAGATGGACAATAGGCCAACTTAGTGAATGCTGTGGATATCTGCACCTCCGTGACGAGAAAAACGCGTCACTTGATCAAAATACTAAGTAAAATAAATAAAATAAATACTAAGTAAAAATAAATTTTTAAAATTATTTGCTCACAGCCAAAGTTGCAAAAACTTAATTTTTATAACTCCTAATTCTCCCTGCGAAGAAGGTGCTTTAACCCCTTTCTCGTAGGAGCTAGATTAAAATCCATCAAGCACCTACATTATCTTACTTTAAACTAAAAATGCAATTGAAGTTTTTCAAACGACCAACAAACATTTTCGTAAAGCATAATTGTAAAGACCAAAAAGCATGTGTAAGTTTGAATTGCACTTTAAAGTTTTATCTTTTTTCAACTCATTTTCTAAAATTATAGATAACTCTTGAATATAATTTTAAATAGGAGCAACGTTTCTATCCAATGGAGTAGGTGCGAATTGTATGTGTTAATTATATTATTTTTTCCGTATTCGCTCCTCGGTCGAAGGGAGAATGTCGTATCGTTCAGATCAAAAGATACGAGTGACGGGAGAACTCCGGAATCTTTGACTGGAGACAGGATAAGTATAAAAGAGAACGACGAAAGAATAAGGAGAAGCGACCGTGAAACGGAGCCTTGCTAAAAGCTATCCAAACTAAGCACATTTACGTTATTCAACGAGGGAGCTCCAGGGACCGCTGAATGATACTTTTTATATTTCATATATTTTTCCTTTAAAATTTTTATTTGGGCGTATTTTTCTTGTATAGAAGTAATTACTGGAAATGTTTCGCGCCGTGTTTTCCGACTGGCATAAAATAATTTTCTTCTTTACGAGTAATATATTATATTACGTTTTTTATTCTTATTTAAAGTGCTCTCGCTTATCTTACTACAAAGGAGTATCAATATCTATTTAAGTTTTATCGTTTTAGATGCAGAAAGTATAATTTCAGTAAATGCAGTAATATTTAAAACATTTCAGTAAAAAAATAAACACATAAAATGCTTGATGCTCAAATATTCAGTAAAATTTAGCCAAATTTGCACATATTCGCAGATTTAAATAAATATTTACCGATATAAATAAATCCGTACAGATTTAAAAAAATGTTTCAACATTTAGTTCTAAGCTGTCACATTTAATGTTAACCTGTCATATTTATTTGACCTTGGTAAGCCCAGCCGACTTAAGACATCAAGACCGTTTATACCGGTAGTAAGGCGCAAGGCAGGGTCATGGTGGCAGCGTTCGAGGTTTAAACAAAACAGACAGAAAATTACATTCTCAAGGGAATGTTGAGGAAACTTCATTGTATGAATAATAAATTATGCAATGTTTATCTTGTTAAATATGTTAAATGTTAAATATGTATTGATGATTTAACTAACATTAATTGTACAAATTTTTCAAATACGGAAAACGTGTTCATAATTGTTGAACGCTACCACCAGTGTAAACGGTCTTGGTTTTCTATATAAAGCGCGTTCGTTTACTACTGCGGTTCTGGTTGCGGTTGACAGATAAATGACAGAAATTTTTACAGCGGTTACTGTGGTTGCCAAACAGTGACGTCATTTCCCAGTATCCAGTCAAACCCCTGAACTATACTTATACTGGAACGCGCGCTCGGCCCGCCAGCCCGATCCGAGAGAGAGGGCCGCAAGGATCATCTCTGTCCTACTCTCGAGAGTATGCGCATGCGTAGAGCAGTCGATTGTCATGTCGCAACGTTTGAATTTAAAATTATTTTAAAATAATAAATTAAAATTTATTTTTTACACCATAATTAATGAATTTTTAAAATTGGGTTAGTTTGTTTTGATTTGACAGCTTTACCGCTGTCTTCTCCCTCGCGCAGCGCATGCGCGGAGCGGTACGAAAAGGACAGCTCGCTTCTTTTCTATGGCAGAGACCGCCAGTGCGCGTTCCAGTATAAGTATAGTTCAGTGAGTCAAACCAATTTGAACGCTGTGGTTGCAGCAACGGTGACTATACACGTGTTGTTTTTTCTGAACAAGGTGGTGTTTTGTTTAAGACTAGAAGACGAAGTTGCCCAAGCACCAGTGCAATTTCTACAAGTTGCATCAACATTACAGTTTTGTGCATTCACCAATATTTTGCAGATATTAACAGCAATACCATTTATTCGAGAAACTCACATTCGAATGCCGGATTTTTATGATAAATGGATTTCAATGTACTTAGAATACGAATTTTTTAATTACATACGTATGGGTAGAAATACCTTTCAAAGGCTCTTGCAAGAAGTAGGCTGTTTGAAACAGTCTAAATATGAGAAACCTCATTACAGACGTCACCTCATTGTTCTTGAAAAGGCTCTTTTAATAACGGTATGGTATCTGGCAAAAGAGACAGTTTTTCCTCAATTTCAGATAGGTTTAATGTGACGAAATCTAGCGTCTCTGCTACAATTGGAGATTGTTTGAATATTGATTCTAGAAATGTGTCCAAAATACATATGTTGGCTGAACGAAGAAGAATGCTCCGATATAGCACAGGAATTTAAAATAAAAAGTGAATATCCAGGTAAAGTATAACTTATTATACAATACTAGTGTTACCCCAGCGCACAATGCACGGACAGACTGAGCGTTGACTGAGCCGGCTAAATGCTAAGTCACGTCATGCATTAGTTCCATGAGAAGAGGCGGCGTTGGTGTAGATGTCGCCTCAAGTAAAGCGCGTCTAGCAGACTTTCATATATAAATTAAAATAATTATTATTGAAAAATTGGCGTAGAATAAAAATATAAAAATGTTTCATGTTCCATCTGAGGATAGAGACCTGAGAAAAAAATTGTTCAAATTGGTGAAGCGGTAGCCGCTTGAGGAACCGGAGAAAAATACCCTTTGAGCTTTTATATATGGATATTTTGTTTGCTTTGGATTATGGTTTTGTTTTTTCTTAGACGTGATTGGTGCAATTGATGGTTGTCACATAGCAGTGAAAGTGTCTGCAGATCAGCAGGACAGCTATCTAAACCGTACATTTTTTCACTCGATTAATCTCCAGGGTATATGTACTGCAAAAAGAATATTTACAAACATATATGTAGGATTTCCTGGGTCTTCTCATGATGCAAGGGTAAGAGCAATAAATTATTAAATTACACGAAGGATAATATCAATACTTCATTGTAGGTGCTGAGATACTCCTCCTTGCATAAAAGTGTGGAACAATTTGGGACACAGAAATATTTCTACGAAAAATACCATTTGGTTGAGGACTCTGCGTACCCATGCCAAACAAGGTTAATGACACCATACAAGTAGGTATTATGTATCATAAATTTGAATGCAATGTTTGATACTTACTGTGTCACTCACTGTCTTTAATTTGTATTCTGTAAATAATTATATATTGTTATTTATAGGGATAATGGAAAGTTGTTGAAAAGGCAGAAAGAGCACAATAAAGGCTTGAGTAGATCTAGAGTCGTGATTGAAAATAGTTTTGATCATTTAAAAGGGTGCTGGAGATTGCTACGGCACATAAATGTAAATTCCTTAGAAAAAGCTGTTGATATAGTTACAGTGTGCGTGTGTGAAGAAACTGACCACACCGAAGGTGTAAAGAAGAGGAACGATATCTCGCAATTGTTTTAAAACTAGGATGTTTCAAGTATGCCTGTAAAATTGCATTTCACTTTAATATGTTTGTGTTTTATATATTGCTAGTAGTGGAACTCTAACAGCACACAGCTAAACATGAGTGCCTGCTAATAGATGAGGGTGTGCTTACAAGTTTGCAAAGGTGCAACTACAACATACAAATTGCTCTTTTCGGGGCCCAAAACTTGTCCAAAAAAGAATTTCTAGAATTAGTGTGTAAACGCTAATTAAAAACAATAAGGGAGTTAACAACAAAGTACAATAGTGTGTTTTTTTTGTAATAAGCCTCGTACATATGTTAGCTTCAATCGCTGAATTTGGCCAATTGCAAAAATTTTATTTATATCCTAGAATTGAGTAAATTTTTCTGAGTGATCATACCTCAGGGGTGGCATTCAATTAAGGCGTGACTTGCCAGAACAAGTACATTGAATGCCGCCTCAGAAGGGCATGATTCCCCAAAAAAATTAAAGATATAAAAAACATTTTGGCAATTGGGCAAATCAGTGATCGAGTCTAATATTACAAAAATTTAACAATAATATTATGTATTATGTTTATTCATATTCATTTAAAATTTATGTATATATCAAAAAAGGTTGTCCCAATGATAGAAAATCTTTATAGGTGCAATATAAAATTATATGCTTAATCATTATTAAGAGGTTCCTATATATAAAATACTTATTTTTCTCGACTTTTTTAGTACTTACTATTTTTAAGTAAGAGAGGACCTACAAATAAGATAGATAATAAATGTAGCACTAGATCTTTTTCACAAACCTCACGCACAAGCTATGCTTCAGTGACTATTACTTCTATTTAATTAAAACATTAAGTTATCTAACCAATTTTAGATATAAACCAAATAAGCATAAATGTACCTACAAACTGTAATTCTATGAAATGTTTTGAATAAACCTTATTATTATTATCTATTAGTGCTGTACTACTAATCTGCTATTCAACTACTACTACTGCTATATAAGTAATATCTTTGATTATATACCTTTAAGGGTATAGTCAATGGTAATACCACAGATAAGGTTAACACTAAGGTTAACACTACAGATAAACGACCCTTTATGCAAAATGTCCGCTCATATTTGGAGACGAAATTAGCGTTAGTTTGGCTACAACGCACCAGACCAATTTTAGGGCGCTGCTATCGCTATTTGTTTATTACTGTTGAAATGTGTTGGAAACTGTTTTATCGGGGATTTGAGTGCATCTGTCACATCATGAATATAATTTAAGTAGAATTGGCTTGAATATTAATTTATTACGAAAAAATGCGATTTGACAATTAAGCATGGCAGATGGCTGTCTAACTTTTGGTTTGAATAAGTGCTAAGTAATCTGCCCAATTACAGTCATCTGTGACTTAATTATAAATTGTCATTGTAGCGCCATCTTTTTGCGGATTATTAATCATATAAAGCAAGCTGCCGATAGCTCACATATTTACCGTATATCTGCAGTGTTAACCTTATCTGTGGTAAAACTACAATTTTCTTGTCCCGTTAATTTTGGATCATAAATTAAAATGATTGTGGTTAGCAGCGGTTTTGATGGCTGCATCCATGTTAAAACAATATTCTGTACATTTCTTTGGTTTTTTTAATCTTTTGAGCTATTTACAGACGTACACCAATGATTTTGAGACTTATGACAAAACTTATGACGGAGCGAGGCATCATGTCAGGCATCAAAGCAGCGAGTTTTCCAGCGTGCTGTTCAATCATATTTAGACTTAAAATTGCATAAATCTGTTTAATGGTTTTGCAGTGGCGTAGCCCATAACTTGCCTTAAATGTGCAGTGGTTAAAAACCAATGACAATTTTATGTTGCATTTTCTAGTTTTAATAGAGTAAAAATAATTTATTATTTTTGGCGGAGGAGGTATATTTAACACCTACTGGGTACGCTAATAAATTTTTTAATGTATGCTGATATAAAAATTGCTATATACATTGCTCGTTAGATTTCAGATCAGACAACGGGTCATGTTACACCACTGAAAGTTCGATTTTACAGCACTGCATTGCAGAGAAAGAAGATGCAGTTTAGTAGACATAAGGGTAAGTTTCACTGCCGTTGAAATTTTTAAACAAGGGTGTTGGTATCAACGTAATATTTTCTGAAAATATTCAACTTGGAGATGCTAATGAAAAGCTAGTTAGCATAAAATGTTTCGAGTTTCCGACATTCCTATTCCTACGCTTGTGGTACATAAAAATATTCGAAGTCGCGTATACAAACCTGAAAAATACACAAAAAATTAATCGAATATAAAATTCAAACATCTACAGCCGTTGTTTCTCTGAAAAATTAATTTTACCCTTAAACCCCATTTTCGACACCCATGGTGATACTAATACGCACACTTAGCACTAACACAAATATTCCCTTTATTTAAGCCAAAGACAATAACAAACTATTTTTATCAATTTGATACACACCTACGCCACTGGTAAAATCAAGGATGTGCGTAGGCTTCATTTCCAATCCAATTGTAGTTGGTTTACATATTTAATATTACCGCAGCATTGCGGTTAGCCTACCTGTGTATTATTTGCGGGGGTCGAAATTTGCTGAGGGCACAAGTTGACAAGTTTGGCGTAGACCTCCCACTGTGTGACGTCACTACAATTATATCCATAATTTTGCAGATACTGCATGTAATTTAACCACAGTATTTGCGTTTGAATGCTTGCTGATAATTTAGATTTAATGACAACATTCTGATATTATTTGTTGATGAATTTGTACGGTTTTATACATGGTAAAGGTACAAACAGGTACATACCCAAATTTCTACTTCGTCTGTTTCATGCCACACATCGTCTTTCTGCTTCTTAGTATCTCCATTGCAACTTTATTAATTTTTGGTCATTTAACATTATAATATTTTAAAAATTTAAATTTATTTGTTTTAAAATCAAACTGTTTTTTTTTTTTTTTGGTCATGTAAAATTTAAAAAAAAAACTATTTGTTTAAAATTGAAATTTTTCAGAATTAGAAAAAAGTCCCATAATTACTTTTTCATTATTTTCTACTATCAAAAATTTTGATTTCCCCAAGAATTAAATTTTATATGTTTTAAAATGGAAGTGCCTTAGAGCTATTATAAACAGCTGTCACATAAGGAACTTATTTATGATTATTATGCTATCTTAATTTTTTGTTTTTTAGAGCATGGGTTTTTTCGTAAATTGTGCACAGAAGTCGGTAGTGGCTGCAGATACCTGCATAGCAAGTTCCTTTCACACTTATATACCGCTCTGTTGCTTTGTAACTTTCCTTGTCGCATATAAGAAGGCATTGTGTTTATAAGTCTCTACTAAAGATTCTGTACATCTTTAAAGAACACAGTTATTTCTGATAGAATTTTGTAGGTATATACCGGGTGGGGCAATAGTGCGTGGGAGTTCGATAGCTCGTACACCGTAACAAATAAAAAAATCTTTCTAATGCAGATGCAAACTGTGGGTAAATGCGCATACATAGAAATTATTTTCAAATATACAGGGCGTTACAAAAAAGTGTGGCAACACTTCTCTTGGGAAGTTTATTCATATCTAAAATATTAGCGCCATCTAATGTTCGGCTTAGAAGTAATAATATTTTTTTCCCAAAAATTAATTTTTACATTACTCCACATAACAATTTACCACTTCCGCGGCCGCAGCTTTGAAGACGAAATTAAATAAGGACCGTATTGTAGGAGGTTGTAGGGTGCTCTTGTTTAAATATCGTAGAGCCACCATCTACAGGTTGTTCAAAATTAATTTTCAAATTATAAGAACTTCAAAGTTATTCTTCTCAACTTTTTCAAATAGAACACCCTGTATATTTTTTAACGATGTTATGTAGAATTAAATAGCGAACATTTTTTTTGTATGTACATCCTTATGGCTATTTGTAACCACTTTTGATTTATTGAGCAAAAAGTACAAAATTCAACAATATTTATTAATTATTATTGGTTGTAAATTATTTTGGTTGTTTGTGTTCGACAAAACAATAAAGCATCTGTTTGCTAGCAATTGTTTTGCACAAACGTCAAACGTACATTTTTCGCAGTTATCGACCATCAGTTATTATTTGTAATATTTGAGTTTTCCAAAATGAATTTTAATAAAGAAGAACTTGTAGGCATGATTTTTGTTTTGGGCGAGTCGGAAAGAAATTGTTTGCTTGCCAGTAGAATTTACCACCAACGGTATCCTGAACGAAGGCAACCAGCAATGTACAATATGAAAAACCGTGAACGAATTAAAAATGTTGTGAACGAAGAAAATGAGTTATCTGTTGTGCTGGCAACGATTGAGAATCCCCATATTAGTCAGAGAGAATTACGCTCATTAGTAGGAATACGTAGATGTTCTGTTGGTCGAATCTTAACAAAAATAAGTTTCATGCATATCACATTCAAATGCACCAGAGATTAAGTGATGACGATTTTCTAAAGCGTTTACAGTTTTGTAATTGGGCCAGAGGTAAACTGCAAGAAGATGCTACTTTCTTCAACAATGATTTGTTCACTGATGAGGCAACTTTTTATAAAAATGAATTTGTTAACAGGCACAATTTCCGTTATTATGCTACGGAAAATTCTCACTTGTTCAGGCAACTTGATAACCAGCACAGATGGTCCATAAACGTTTGGGGGTGAATTATTGGAGAACATGTAATAGGGCGACATTTTTTTGATGGTACATTAACTGGAGCTATTTATCTTAATTTTTTGAAAAGATATCTGCCACAGTTATTAGTGAATCTTCCTCAAAGGATCCGAAATAGGATGTGGCTTCAGCAAGATGGAGCTCCACCACATTATTTAAATGCAGTAAAAGATCACCTAAATAATATCTACGCACATCAATGGATTGGAAAGAATGGCCTGCTAGATCTCCCGATCTTACGAAAATGGATTTATTTTTATGGGAATACGTGAAAGAAATTGTTTATACACACCAACAACAATCCAAAATATGAAGGATAGGATAATACATACATGCTTTTAGAAGTATCACACCGGCAATTTTAAAAAAAGTAGAAACCTTATTTCAAAGGTGCACAGAAATGTGTGTCAATTAAAATGGGCAACATGTAGAGCACTTTATATAAATATTTTCTTTTGTTTTATTTGAAAAAACCTTAATTTTTTTTAATAAATATTGTTGAATTTTGTACTTTTGGCTCAATAAATCAAAAGTGGTTACAAGTACCCATAAGGATGTACATACAAAAAAGGTTCGCTATTTAATTCTACAAAACATTGTTAAAAAATATACAGGGTGTTCCATTTGAAAACGTTGAAAAGAATAACTTTAAAATTCTCAAAATTTGAAAACTAATTTTGAACACCCTGTAGCTGATGGCTCTACGATATTTAAGCAAGAGCATCCTTAAACCTCCTACAATAAGGTCCTTACTTAATTTCGTCTTCAAAGCTGCGGCGGCGGAAGTGGTGAATTGTTAAGTGGAGTAATGTACAAATCAATTTTTTGAAAAAAAAATTATTACTTCTAAACCGGACATTAGATGACGCTAATATTTTATATATAAATAAACATCTGAAGAGAAGTGGTAAATATGCAAAAATATTCAGAGCATTCTATTTAAAAAAAATTACCTTAAGCGTGCCACACTTTTTTGCAACACCCTGTATATTTGAAAGTTTTTTCTATGCGAATTTACCTACAGTTTACATCTGCATTAGAAAGATTTTTATCTGTTACAGTGTACGAGCTATCGAGCTCCCACGCACTATTGCCCCATCCGGTATAATAAAATACTAATTGGAAACAGCCCATCTCCATTTTGCTGTGGATTTTGTTTAAATATTTTTTCTTTATTAAAATTTACTTATAATTTATGTAATTATATAGAAGGATACAATTTTGTAATGATGTTGGGACTCTTTTTCCATTTCACAATTTTGTTGTTGGATGTCTAGAGTAACATCTTAGAAAATAAAGTTTGTAGTTTGCTGGTAAACTAAAGTAATGATTATCTGTATATAAAATACTTAATTTTCTTTAACAATATTTATTTATTTTAACCTAATACGTATTTCGGCATTTTTACATGCCATTGTCAGAGGTTATATTAGAAAGTAAACAGTTAGTGGTTGTTATAGCAATAGAACTTGGTGACTTGATCTCGGTAATCGTCTGCAGATGACTTGATTTCTTATTCCAAAATGTCTAATAGAGGAGAATTTAAGAGATCAATTTGCTCATTCATTAACGGTACAGTTTTTAAATGTTTGTGAATTTCAAAAGCTTCTAGTATATCTAATTTACGTTTATCATCACAAAACTGTAAACATTTTATTGTGTTATTAGATGTCATTGAATGATTGTGTTCTGGTAAGTGTTTAGCGTAATTGGATTTATGTGGGTGTCTGTATTTGTAGCAATGTACGTGTTCTTTATACCTAATATCAAAATTTCTAATAGTCTGGCCTATATAAATTGAATTACAATGCGAACAATTTAATTTGTAAATGCCTGATTTTAGCAAATCATTTGTTTTTGATTTTTGCATTAAACATAGTGTTTAAGATGTTTGCAGCTGTTTGAAGTAATGTTTGTTTTTATTTATAAATTGTTTTTTGATGTAGAGAAACTCAATTTTCTACCGTACAAGTCCTAAAAATGTAATTTAAAAACATTAATGAGATGTTTTGTGACATGTAAATAATTAAAAATTTTATAATTTAAATAGTTAGACTTGGGTTTTGTAAATAATAAGTGATCCTGGACATCAGGAACCGAATTTTAAAAGTTTATTAAGTTTCTATACTTTTTATAAAAATTGATAAATTTTTACGAAAGCTGGTCAAGGGAATTTGTATAGGATTTTTGTTTAAAACTAATTTTTCAAATTGTAAGTAAATTGCATATCAAAAGATTGAAAAAATTTCAGAGATCAGAATATAGAATTAATTTTTAACAAGGATTTATTTGTAGTTTTAAGTTAACGATATATCTTATTGCCTCCGTTGGGAATAAGTTAATAGTTATCACGATATCAAAAATGAAAATTTTAAGAAGGAAACGCCCAGAGATATGCATTAGAATTGAACAGATGATTATATGAAAAGACCCATCATCATCAATATTCAGTATTCTTGATATCAATAAAGGGACAAATAATATCCTATCAACTTCTACTACACCGCAATTAAATTAAATCATTGAAGTATTCTTCATACGAGGGCGGTCTGAAATGTTTTGAGCCTAACATAGAAACAAGTATTTTTTCTGCCAAATTTATTTTTATTTTGCAACATAGTCTCCTTCTAAGTCGATACACTTTTTTCCACGATGCTCCAACCTCTTTAACCCGTCCAAATAGTAGTTGGCGTCTTGCTTTGCAAAATAGGCGTCTACGGTTACGATGACCTCCTAGTTCAATGCAAATCTCTATTCTCCGAGCCAAGCTTTGAGATAAGGCAACAGGAAATAGTCGCTTGGGGCCAGATCTGGTGAATACGCTGGGTTGTCAATCAATTCAAACTGTAATTCGTAAATTTTGAACAATGATGCAGCAGCACCATTTGGTGAACTTTTTCGATGTTTTCGGTGGTGGTCGCAGTTGTTGGCCGTCCCGAACGCTCATCGTCACCAAGTTGGTGCGACCATGTTTAAATTCAGCTGGCCATCTTTTCACGGTGGCAAATGATGGGGCATAGTCTCCGTACACAACGCACAATATTCGATTTTGTTTATTTTTACAAAAACATACACATCGACTAATACAAACGACTGTCAAAAAACAACTGAGCGTCCAAAATGGCTGAAATTT
The DNA here is from genome assembly GCA_958336395.1 of Ctenicera cuprea. Classification (NCBI taxonomy): domain Eukaryota; kingdom Metazoa; phylum Arthropoda; class Insecta; order Coleoptera; family Elateridae; genus Ctenicera; species Ctenicera cuprea. Next base: position 25,983,833 of record OY284495.1, on the reverse strand, counting down.
TTACAAGCATGTACGATTGTAGTACCGGAATGGTTTTGGCGAGTAACGCCATATTCATGATGGGGCTCAAAACATTTCATACCGCCCTCGTACATTGTTCTTACGTTTGCTGTTAAAGCGAATGGAGGGTGGCGTGGAGGGGCGCAATTTTGTTATTTTGCCTCGAACACCGAAAAATCAGGTCCCACCCCAGTGTGGGTTTGTACCTTTCTTTATTTAATTGCAATTTTCAATTAAAAAGTAGAGAAGGAGTGCGTACTTCTTCGCCAAAGTGATTACATCAAGAGGTACTTTCCCATTAAAGTAGCTTTATATTTTTTCAAATGTGGGATTATAATGAAATTGTTTGTAACCTTGTTCGAATGCTAAGATTGTAATAAAGGTACTTTCCTATTATTTCATTTTTAGAATTTTTGTACGTATTAATTCGTAGAATATAATAATTAAAAAATATTTAGGTAATCTTGAATTACATAAAATCTGATAATGCGGGGTAACGTTTCATAGGGAGCACTTTTTCTTTGTGTTGTGTAATTTTTTATAACCTTTAAAACTGTTTTTTTTTTGTTACGGTATCAAAGTAACGTTAAATTTTTAAACAATCAAAATGCACAGGGGTGTGTTTTGATGCTTAGTTACTTAACGTAGTTTTTAAATTTCCTTTGTCTGTTTTTTATATGTTATACATTTTAAACACGATAACCGGATAAAAACGTTTCATTTTGAACAAAACCTTAATTTGCTTCCTGAAAGGTTAAGAATTTATGCCAAGAATCCCAAGAGAAGTTATCGTTATATTTTAGAAAACATTTAATGCCGTGTAGGGCATTTCCTACAGCTTTATCGAGAGCTAAGCCTGCTTAAGCCTTGTTTCCGTGCATATATGAGAAACAACTCGTCCGACATGATGGCAATAATCCCTTTACCTATTGTTCCTTAGTTCTCTTGGTCTTGTTCTCATGCTTGTTCCCTTCTTGCAGCCAGCATTACTATTCTATTGTCTTGGACTTAACTTTTTATTTATTGAATTTTGCTCTCTGCTGCTAAGAAGATAAACTTGAGTTTATCGAGTTTTGTTTTCTTTTGTTATAAAAATTTTAAATACAGCTTAGAAGTTTTTTTTTCAGGAAAATAAAAAGAATATAAAATGACAAGGGACAAGGTTTGGATTCGGCGTTGTTTGAGAAGATCTCCGACAGAGTTTGGGGTAAATATTTGTATTGCATTGTCTGGGGAGAGCGTGAAATCAAATCACGGTAGCGATTTTGAGGGGGCCGGTCTTAAATGTAGCCTGATTAATTAATAGTAATGGAAGACTAAACAGTTTGGAGTGATATGTTTGCGGAGCTCTCCTCTGTGCACTGCGAGAACTAATCCTCTGTTTGCACTGTCATTAGATGGACTGAGACCGTACGTTATCCATCCAGTCCTGTAGAAACCGTTTCTGGCTTAAACGAGTTTACCCTTTTAAGAAAATCGATTTTTTAGCACAATGTAATTCCTGTCGGGAAATGCGTTTGCTATATACACGGACCCGAAACCCTTCACTAATCATTAGTGTAAAATAGTAGTAGAGGATGAAAATCCAATGGGAAATGAGCGGATACCCGACTGTAAATAGAGCGCTACTGATTTCAATTTACACGTAGATTTATTGCTCGGTAAAGATTTCAAGTGCTATTTTACAAACATTTATCGCAGCATGCTCTGTCAATTTCGCTTCATTTAAGAAAATTAAATAACAAAAATTGCTATGAAAAATCCATTACAACAACTTGAACCATTATCAAAAGGGCATATAAACCAGTTGTTAGTGTAACTTTATTTCAGATCTCCTTTTAATAGAACTACGACGCTGGTAATTTATTTTAAGAAAACCAATTAAAAACTTGTTAGACTGAATAATGATTATTACGATTTGGATAATCAGAACATCACATAAGCCGTTGGTTGCTAAAAAATTAGTCCTTTAAGTAAATCTATTCATTTTTATTTATTAAGATAGCCAGCTTCGACACTGTTCTACCAAACGTGACCCGCTTCGAATCCCAATCAAGGTACACTGGGTGTGTATGTGTATTTTTGTGTTTATGCTCCTTGAGATGAGAGTGCCATATGACCTCGACAGTTTGAGACTCTTGTAAGTAAGTGTATGTAAAATTTAAAAAATAAATTATAAGTAAATCATAAGAAAACTTGTAATAAGTTGTTTAAATCATGACCTAAACTGGAAGTAGGTCAAAGCTGCTACTTACTATTTTAGTTAAGGTTACATTTATTTGCATGGCTTCTTACAATTCAATAACAATCATGTACTTAACTTTAATATAACAAAATGTTTAGGTAATAGCCAAGTTGAAACGATAAAACCTACTTGAGTAAAAAGTTTTACCAGATTTTTTAAGTGCTAGAGGAATTGCTTTGTGTCTTTAATCTGATTAAAAGATGAAAAGCTTGTCATAGCGCTTCCAGCATTTTTACATTTTGTAATTTTATCAAAGTGTAGCTTGAACTTGTGTTTTTGAAAAAAGGTTTTTGCAAAAAAAATATTTTTTATCAAAAATTGAGTTTCCTGCTTCCGAGTTTGCTATATTCCCAAATTAAATTGTTAGGTTTTTGTTGCAGAATTTTAAATTTTACTAAAATTAAATAATAAAATTTGTTTTCTTCTAAGTTTAGGGTTCAAGTGCCAAAGAAGAGTCTTAAATGAGCAAAAACAGCCTTTATTTGACGCCTTCTAAAGATTTGATTATTTTTATCACAATACAACTGGAACAAATATTATCTGAAAACAGTTGTATTTCAAATACATCATAAATTCTGATTCAAAGTTAGATACCTTTTTAAAACAAATGTCTTTACGCTCACGTTCAAGTCGACGGCCATGCCTGTGTCCGCACCTACGCTTGCGCTGCGTCCATGCAAACGTTTTCGCCACCGCCCCTGCCCACGAACAAGCTTACGCACAAACCCAAGTTTTGCCCAGCCCAACGCCCACGCCCAAACTTACGCCTAAGCATATGACCATGTCCACTCTTACTTCCACGCCCACGCCTACGCCCACGTTTACGTTCACGTTGACTCCTACGCCAACGTCCATGCAGGCATCCACGCTAACGCCCACGTTCACGCCCACTCCCACGCACATGTCTACTACCACGACCCCTTGCCAACGCCCACGTCAACGCCCGCGTTCACTTCTATGCCCACGCGTACGCCTACGCCCACGCACATGCATAAGCAAACGCACACGCTCACACGTTCACACGCTAACGCACATGCCTACGTTTATGCGTACGCACAAGCAAACGCAAACGCATACCCACACGCACACGTTTACGCTCACAACCACACTTACGCCCACGTCTACAACTACGCCCACGCCCGTACCTACAGTCACGATTAAAGCCACGCTCACGATCAAGCGCATGCCCGTGTTTACATCCACAACCACAGCTTACGCCTGCGCTCACGCACACACACGTACCTACACTCAGGCCTATAAACACGCCGATGTTCACATCCACAACCACGCTTACGCCTACGCCTGGGCTATGCTCACGTCCGGGCATACGATCGGTTTAGACTGTACTAATTTCTCAAACTTAATTTTTTTTCTTAACCACGCTCCACGATTAATTTGGACTGTATTATTTTCACAAATTTAATTTTTTTAACCGCGGCCATTTTCACTCCTACGCCACGTTCACCCACACGCTCATGCTCACGCACATGTCAACGCCCACGGCTATTCACACGCACACGCATATGCCCACGCCCTTGCCTACGCACACGCCTATGCACACGTCAACGCCTACATCCACACACGCCTACGTCCACACTTACGCCTACGCTCACACACACACTTACGCCCAAGCTCACACCCACGCCCACGCCTACGCTTACGCCCTTCTTACGGTCACGGACAAGGCGACGCTCATGCTCAAGCTCATGACCTTGCTCACATCCAAGGCCACAACTCGCTCGCGCCTACGAACACGCACATATTTACACTTATGCCTGCTAATACGCTGACGCTCCCATCCACAACCGCGCCCACGCCTTCGTCTGGGCTACGCTACGTTTATTAATTTTTCAAATTTGATGTTTACTCTTTTGTGTTCCAGAAATGACACTAAAAGTAAAATATTAAAATTGTTTTATTTCACATTTGGTGCTAAGGTGCCAAAGAAGAGTTTTTAATGAGCAAAAACTTTTTTCTGACGTCTCCAATAGATTTTACTGTTTTGTGATTTTTATGACAATACATATAAATGGAACAAGCATTTTCAAGAGAAAATTATATTTACATGAAATAGAAAATCCTGATTCAAAGTTAGGTATCTTAAACAAATTTTTGCTCCGTCCATGCCGACACTCGCGCTTATGCCGACGCCCGCGCTTAATGTCACGCCCACGGTCACGGTCACGTTCATGCTACGCCTAGATTACGTTCGCGCTCACGCCATTGCTTAAGTTCATGCCCATGTCCACGACCATGACCACAAACAAGCCCACGCTCACGCTTCGGCCACGTCAACACTTACACTTACATTCACATTCATGCCCATGTTGTCGTAAATAAGTAAATTGTTTATATGGAAAATAAAGAATATACTATACTGTAACAGAGACATGTAGGCATATTTTTAGTAGTAATTTCATTGTTATTGAAAGTAAAATACAAAAAAATTGTTTAAATTAATATTTGTTTGGTGTTACAATGTCAAAGAATTGACTTATAATCAATGACAGCTGCTGCCTGGCTTATTCGCCATTTTGTCAATTTTATATTTCGATCAACAGGTGAAAAACTTCGTAACCTTTAAATATGCATTATTTAACAATTTTGCAAATGCTTAGAGGTAACCTTTCTAGATAATACAATTTAATTAAACAGAAACCCAGTGAATTATTGTTAATTTTCCAGCAAATTTGTCGCAGTAAAATGTTTATGCAAAAAATATTCAAGCGTTTCCTGGCTTTAATCCGAGGTGAAATATGTTTTTTCGAGCTAAGTTTTCTGATAAACCTTTGTAAACTTTCAGTCTCGGCCAGGGATTCGTGTTAAATCGCGGTCTCAGGTGTTGAGTGTCTCTGACGTCACTCGGTCATCCAGGTCTTGTACTTGTCAACGTGTCGTTCACAGCTGCCGCCGTTATTAATGGTACTCTAATATAGGTTGTTTGATTAATTATGAGCGAGCTTATTATTTATTATCCGCATTATTAAACGGGCAAGCTCATTGCCCGCGATGATTTGATGCTAAACTGACTTATTAATAAGCAAATTATCAGCGGTCCTTGCAGTTTTTAGAATGTCCTAAACAAATCTCGATTCAAAACTGTATTTATTAAATCCGATTTCAGTGCCAATTAGAACACCTAGTTTTTTTTTTGAGTTTACATCAAATTGTGATTCACATCGCTATTTCAATTCGCCATTTGGATTTGGAATTTCTTGAAAATACGAATAGAGTTTTAAATCATCTCTGGTGCTGATCAGATAAGATTTTCTAATTAGCTTGCTTTGTGGTGGTAAATGTGTGTTACATAATTTATTGATTAATTCAGATGCATTTTTAATGGAATATTTAGGTTTATATTCAAAACTAGTAATTATGTTATTTAATATTATTGCTAACATGTGGTTGGGTGTATGTATGTATGATACCACTGGTCTAATGGGCATGTTGAGTTTGTGTATTTCTAAAATCAGGCATCTACAAATTAAATTGCTCGCACTGTGATTCGGTTTATATAGGACAAACAATTAGAAATTTTGATATTAGGTACAAGGAACACGTACGTTTTTACTAATACAAACACCCACATACATCCAATTACGCTAAACACTTATTAGAACACAATCATTCAATGACATCTAATAACACTATAAAATGTTTACACTTTTGTGATGATAAACGTAAGTTGGATATACTAGAAGCATTTGAAATTCACCAACATTTAAAATCTGTACCTTTAATAAATGAACAAATTGAGCTCTTAAATTCACCGTTATTAGACGTTTTGGAACGAGAAATTAAGTCATCTGGAGGCAGATATAGAAAATCAAGATGAAGTTATGAAGATTTATTGTTCATATAGCAACACCATCTGTTTACTTTTAATCTTGCTTTTGATAATGACGTGCAAACACGTTGAAATACGTATAAAGCTAAAATAAAAATCTGGTGAAGTTAAGAATTGTTTTATTTACAATAAATTAAATATGTAATGGTTTTATGGAGAAACCTCGATGTTATTTTTAGCTGCATTGAAACTAAGTTATTTTTCGTATCCAGTTTCGTATCCTCCTCGGCGAATTCGGAGCTTGTAAATCTTAAAACGACAACGTTATTGGAACCAAATTATAAAAATCGCACTCTCATGGTATAATTAATTAGGCACTTAACTAAATTTTAGACGTAACTGTTTATAGAAAGAACCTGGATGGGATTTTGTACCTGGAATACATTCAAATGTTAACTTATAACCCAAATCAGATTGGAGCTTTTTTCGGAATAAAAATCCTAAAAATCTGCACAGCAATAAAATAGCATCCAGTTTAAAAATTTTTTTTAAGTATAATTAATTCGGTAACCGGGTTTTTTTATAAATAATTGCTTATTAGAGTAATACAGATGAGGTTTTGTACCTGGATTGGACTAAAATTATAGTTCTTACTCAGATTTGACTGTACCTGAATTATAACTCTAAAAATATGCAAAGCAACAAAACTGCTGGATTTCGTCGGGCAACCGCCACGGGACGGAGCTTCCTCGCATTTATAGAACTTTATGAAAATTTCCAAAAATTTGAAAATTTTGACAATTTTCTGGAAAATGTTGTCTATTTTAATTTTTGGTAGATTTTGGTATAAAGTTTCTTAAAATGCTATACACTTTTGTAAAAATTAAAAATTTTGAAACATTTGTGGAAATTTTGAAAATTTGCAAATAAGGAAAAAAAAAGGTAATTTTTGAAGTTTTGAAAAAATTTCATAGTTTTTAATAATTTAAAATTTTTTTGTAAATTCAGTCATCCGACGTTCTAAAGGGCAAAAGGATGTACGAAGAAGAAAAAGAAGTAAATTTAGTAAATTTTTCAAAACTTGAAAATTTTTAGAAATAATAATTCTAAAAGTTCCGAAAATTTTTGAAAATTGTAAAAAATGATTCCTTAAATTTTCAACATAAACATTTTCACTAATAGGAAGGTTTTAGGGTCTTTGGGTTCTGTGTGTGGGTGGCTGTGTCTGTCTGTCTATCTGTGTGTGTGTGTCTATATACACTTTACAGTCCAAAAGCTCTAATACAAAAAACCCAAATTATGATCAACAGATTGGTCGAAGTTGGTCCACCAAAAAAAGGACGAGGAATGCTCTACTACAAAATAGACGCACTCGAATAAGAACCTTAGACTTGAAATATACGCATGTCGAATAACCGACCTGCGCATCCGCGATCTCTATCAGCGCCTACTGACGGCTACGATCAATTTTTTTGTTTTTTTTTTCAAGAATTTACGAAATTCGGCTTCAAAATCGGTGTGAGCATGTTAAATGGCAATAGGAAAAACTTTCCATTGGTAAAATTTTACTGAGAATTTTTCTTTTGGTCGTTTAATTGGACAGTTTAATTGAGTGATGGCAAAAATACGACTAGCAGCCAAAGGTCTACAGGACGTAAGAGTTAGATTTTGAGATTTCAGTGTATAAATATTTGTTGCGACAAGAAAATACAAAATATTATAAACCCGGGCGATTGCTTAGAGCAGGGGGGTATAGGCTCTACTTCAACATAGACGCGCTCGGATAAGAAGCTTAGATTCGTACTCTACACATGCAGAGTATCCGATCTGCGCATGCCACTTCCAACGATTTTTCAAATTGTTTTAAAAATATACTAATTTCGGTTTTTAAATTGGTATTACCATAATTATTAAATAACAATGAAAACAATACTAAATTGAGAAAATAGCCCTGGGGAATTGCCTTTTAGTCGTTTACCTAAATAGTTCAATTGGGTAATTGCCAAAAAACCAAATTATGAAATATATTTTAGATATCAACCATTAAGTAAATAGCTGCTATTTACTTTATGTTTCAACAAATGAATATTGTTTTCAATTAACAAACACTAAAAACAAAAATTCCTTAAATTTTCGAAAATTTAAGAATTTAAAAAAATCTTTAACTTTTCCAAAATTTCCAAAAATGTTTGAAAATTATTTTATTTTTTAAATTGACCAATTCAAATATGGTTTGCAATTATTGAAAACTAAAAACAAAAAGTTTTGAATGAAAGTTATTTGTATTCATGAAATTTTTGGGAATTTTAATAAAATGTAAAATTTTGAAGATTAAAGAAGTTTTAATACCTCAAATTATGAAAATTTTCTAAAACTTAAAAATTTTTGTTTTTAGTTTTCGTTAATTGCAAAAAATATTTAAAATTTTCAATTTAAAAAATAATATAAACTTTTAAAAAACTTTTGAAAAATTTTAAATTTGTGGATATTTTTGAATATTTTAAAATACCTATTTGAAACTTCGAATTTTTTTCCAAATTTTCGATGATGATAAAAATTATGAAAATTTTAAGAAATTATTGAAATTTTTTTTAAATTTAGAAAATTTTCTGAAATCTTTAAATTATTGTTTTTAGGATTTCTTTATTGCAAACAATATTTATTTATTGAAACGTAAAGTAAATAGCAGCTATTTACTTTATAGTAAATCTAAAGTGAATTTGTAATTTGTTTTTTTTTGCGTTTGTTCAATTATGTAAAATGTTTAGGTAAACGACTAAAAGGAAACTACCCAGAGCGGTTTTCTCAATGAATGATTGATTTCAGTGTCATTTAATATGTTCATCCATATCCATACATATAATAAAAGCACAAAGGGTTTCTTTCTCCGGTTCCTCCAGCGGCTACCGCTTCACCAACTTGGACCTTTTCTTTTAAATGAAAGGTCTCTATCCACAGATGGAACATGAAACATTTTTATATTTTTATTCTACGTCGATTTTTTAATAATTATTATTTTAATTTATAATATATATGAAGGTCGGCTAGACGCGCGTCACTTGGGGCGCCATCTACAATAACGTCGCGTGTCATTATAGGAACTAATGCATCACGTGACTTGACATTTCGCCGTTTCTGTCAACGCTGTCTGTCAGTGCATTGTGTGCTGGGGTAACACTAGTACCGATTTAAAAGACGAAATTCATATATTTTCTAAATATCAAAAAATCAAAAAACGGAAGGGGGTGGTAGGAAGATCGGGCTTGCGCAGATCAACTATTTAACATGTGTAGAGTACGAATGCGTCTACACCCTATCCCCTTAAGCAATCGCCCGGTTTTGTGATATTTTGTGTTTTTCTAGTTACAGCTAATATTTATCCACTGAAATAATAAGATCGATTTTTCACGTCCTAAACACCTTTCGGCGATGGCATTTTTTGGGTAAACTAAGCTGTTAAATTAAACGACCAAAAGGAAATCTCCCAGTGGTGGTTGCTTAATCTGAAGTGGATCCTATTGCCATTTAAGAGGCTTATACCGATTTTGAAGCCAAAATTCATAAATTTTTGTAAAAACAAAAACTTGATAGTGGGCAGTAAGAGACAATAAGTAATAAGCTATTCGGAATGGGTAGAATACGAATCTAAGGTTCTTATTCAATTGCGTCTATTTTGTTGTGAAACATCACCCCTCCCACCTTTTTTTTGGTGAATCAACCTCGTTTTCTTGCTGTTTCACCTGGCAATAATAACCAATCTGTTGAGCATAATTTGTATACAGGATGAATAAAATGTAAGGAGCATCGATGCTACAGCCTTAAATAATAACTTTACGAAAAAAAGTTTCTAACAAAAGTTTCCTATCCAGTTTTTTTTGCCACAATTTGGGGTTTTTCATGTTTTAGCTATGACGTCATCGACATTTTTTTTAAATGGCAACCTATACTTTTTATGGCATGACCAGTTAGTGATTTTTATTCTCTATACAGCCAAGTTAAATATCATACAGTTGCATAATAAAAACTTCAAGAAAAATAACGATAAGCATTTGTTTTCGTCACTGGCAACATTTTTCATCAGGTACACTTATTTCAAGATAAACAAACGACAATAGCAGGTCCACAAATTAGTAAACTAGTTTCAAATCATATTTAACATCAATTTAAGAAAGCAAATGTTCAAACTGTTCGCCATTCACTGCCTGACAGTGGGCAATACGATAAGAAAATCCTCGAACTGCATTTTGAACTGTAGCAGGTGATATTGCTCGTATATGCTCGCGGATACGAATTTTTAGATTTTCCAAATTGTCTGGTCTGTTTGTATACACTGTACTTTTAAGATGGCCCCATAAAAAGAAGTCAAGCGGGTTTAGATCCGGAGATCTCGCTGGCCACTCAATATGTCCTCTTCTTCCTATCCACCTATTTGTAAAAATTCCATCTAAATATTGACGAACATGAATGCCATAATGAGGTGGAGCACCATCTTGCTGCAACCAAATTCTATCGTTCGGCGTGTCCAGATTTTCTGCATTTGGAAATAAAACAGCTAACGCGGGAACAAGTTCCAACCTCAAAAAATCCAATTACCGATCAGCATTTAATGTGCCATCAAAGAATAAAGGACCAAGAATTCTGTCTCCTATAATTCCCGCCCACACGTTTACTTTTTGTAGATACTGTGTGTGTAATTCTTCCATCAATGTGGGTTATGTCGCGACCAATAACGGGAATTGTGCCGATTTACAGCTCCATTTAAAGAAAACGTGGCTTCGTCGGAGAAAATAATAGAATTCACAAACTGTGGGTCGTTATTGCACCTGTCCATCATTTCTTCACAAAACTGAATCCTCCTATCAAAATCATCTTCTGATAATTCTTGAACAAGTTTAACCTTATAAGAATGTACAGTATTAAATAAAGCGCACACCCCATATAACCACACAATACAGAACCTATATCGAACCTGTATTTAAATCTTTAGTCGATACAGGCTTTCTGTACCCTATGGATAGCGCGACGATAGAGATTACATATCGATTGGGTATAGTTGTCTTTACTAACTCTGTATATAAGATGTAAAGCTCCTGTACAGACAACATATAGTTAAAGTACAGATGCAGTTAAGATTGCGTATAGAGCACATGAAGGTACTGTAAAGATACGATATAGGTTTTTAAAGATACTATTCCGATGCTGTATCGTCCAAATTAAGGTGCGGTATAGATAATTCAAGCAATTTATTTTAGATTAAAAAAAAAATATTTTTTTACGCGGATATATTTTCTTTTATAATATTTTATACAACCCCTCTGTATTTTTTTAGCTAATTTCATTTACACTAATGTATTTATTGATAGATTTTTAATTTTAAAAATGCGCTGCATACTTTACCTTAGCGGGGAATCGAACTGGCCATCTTTGGTTTGTGAGTCGGTCTCCTTGCACCCTGAGCTAATCTCGCCTCTTATAAGATTCGACCGCAAAATGTTTTAAGAGTATTACAGAAGGTTATGATGGACAATATGATACAAATGTACTACCAAGAATTACAGTTAGGGTTAAACCGTTTTTTTTGCAGTAAAATTTATAGTGACGTTGCATAATATCTCGTTAAGGGCGTATAGTATGCTTGGATAAAACGTGATTAACAGGGACTACGTAGAAAACGCATTGGACGCTTAATAATAAAGTTAGACATTTTTGTGGGCTCTTGAAATTTTTAAAGTTAAATGTGTTTCATGTTTCTCATTTTCTAATTTTGTTTTTTACATTAATTTTAATGTAGAGTAAAATCATTTTATAAATAGTTGGTAAAGTGTATCGTTTGTAGCTTTGCTAAGTTTTTAATAAACTGATGCCGAAACAAAAAAAAAGACAACTACGTAGTGTGCATACAAGCATTGACTATACTCTTAAGGTATATAATCAAAGATACAAGCGAAGTGGAAAAAAGCAGATATAAACGACGTTAGATTATATATAGTATTAAAATTTCAAGAAACACGTGAAAACAGATTATTTTGATAGAGTAAAGTATTAAGAAAAATAAACAGTGAAGAATTATAGGGGATAAAATATAAAACAGTTTTAGTAGGTTCAGACATTTCGAGAATCTTACTTCGAAATAATTGATGTCTTTGTATTATTTTACCACCAACTATTTTAAAGTACATTATTTCTGAATTTCTCGCCATTGCTGAGGTCAGAATTGTAATTTCAAGAAAAAAATATCACGTAATATGTCCATGTTGATGTCGGTTCGTACTTTGTACTGCTGGCGCTGGGATAAGCTTTAAATATCTTTATCTTTTTGGTGAGTAGACTTTCCAAACAGGTCTGTTTATAAACCCCCATAAAGGTTTACAGCTATAATCTTAAGCCATGCATTGTTTAACGTCCGGCTTGGTTTTAGGTTTTACCGTTAAGAAAGTTTCTTTGCAATTGAGTCATTCTTATTGTGTTTCGCTGGAAAACTTTTAGCCGATGAAATATATTTATTTACAAATTTTTTCCAATTACATGTTCAAAAACACTTTACTTCTAGTGCTTTAGGTGATTTTTTTGGCCTTGGGGGGGGGGTTATTACCGCTACTACCATCACCACCCCCGTAAATCCGCGGTTGGACGTTATAAGTACAGCAAAACTGAGAAAATGCTCTCTGCTGTAGGCACATCAAAAGGTATAGTATTGGTTATAGGTGTAATAACAGTTTATGATGAAGGTTATCATTTTATTTACTTGTGGTTTATAGATATTGTGGTAAATGATCCCCCTATCGAAAATAACTCCACATTAGAGACAGCAGCCTTGGTTAATGATTATGTCATAAATTATTATTATAATTGTAGGAAGCACACAAATATCCAAGGTTCCATCAAATTCGTAAACTTTAAATTCTTGATCTTGTTGATGCGCCATTTTTAACGTTTTTATACACAAGGCCAACAAATAAAGATAGTGTTTAGATTGACGCTATACACAGCGGTTTTAGGCTTCAGATAAAACTGTAAAGACAGGCAGTATATATTTAGCACAGATTCGATAAAGACAAAAGCGGTAATTGCGCTACAGGTGCGATATAGCCTGCATGAAGATATTGTAGAGATTTGTTAAAGGTACAACTGTAAAGACAAGCAGTATATATTTTCTACAGATCCGATAAAGATAAAATCCCTGCTTGAAGTACCGGTGCGGTATAGCATAGAATAAGATGTGATACAGATGTGATAAAGATAAAACTGTACTGGAAACAAGTATAGATATCATATAGATGCGGTAAATATTTAATCTATACAGTTAAGGTATAGGCTAAAGTACAGCTCCAATACATATTACACCTGTATCACGTAATCTTTACCGCATCTTTAAATATCTCTATCGCCTAGGACATCTTTATAGATTTGGTTATACGGGACATCGTCGTGAGTTCTCTTGTAATCACCGTACCCGATCCTCATCAAAATTGCGATACGTTCAGTTTCTGTTAAACGTACCATGATTAGAAATTCGTATTTTATTAATGCTAACTGTCACCGAATTGACATTACAGATTTGCATTTGTTCAATTTTAAACATTTTCAAACAATTGCCTACTATTGTTGTTTGTTTATCTTGCAATAAGTGTGCCTGATGAAAAATGTTGCCAGTGCCAAAAATAAATGTTTATCGTGATTTTTCTTGAAATTTTTATTATGCAACTGTATGATATTTTTACATGGCTGTATAGAGAATAAAAAGCACAAACTGGTCATGCCATAAAAAGTATCGGTTGTCATTAAAAAAAATGTCGATGACGTCATAGCTAAAACATATGACAATTGAAAAAAAATGAAAAAAAAAATTGTGGCAAAATACTAGGAAACTTTTGTTAGAAACTTTTTTTCGTAAAGTTATTATATTATTTATTATTTCGATGTCTCTTACTTTTTATTCACCTTGTATAAAGACACACAGTCACACTTAAACACAGGGCTCAAGGCCCTAAAACCTGCTTATTAGTCAAAACGTTTATGTTTAAAATGATCGCCATAGAAGTACTTTACTTTTAGGAATAACTCGGATATCTGCCAGTAAGCCCAAAGCGAAACTTCACTAAATTCGTATAGCAAGGAAGGTAAAAATCTCACTGTAAATTTAATTAGGTAACCGGATTATTATTCGTTACTGTTTATTGGAAGAATCCGGATAAAATTTTATTCCTGAATTGAATTTAACTTCTAATTCGCACATTGACATACATTTGCTAAACGAATTCGTGGGTCAACTGAAAAAATCAGATGTGCTGGCATCGAATCCGTTAAATTTGAATCAATCGAATTTAAATCTTACAAGCAGTAATAGGTTCACATCAGAAAGCGGAACTGAATCAGATTTAAATTCACAATCCGCAATGGAATTGCAGCACCCCTCCGAAATCATTCTGCAAAAAATAATTTCATACTTATCTACTCTTTGTAAGTACCTACGGATAATTGCTGTTAGAAATACGTGCTAATTTCAGTGCTTAAACAAATCCTAGAAGTTCTGCTAACTCTGATACACGGTTTCTGCCAAGTGAGACGTTAATTTATTTGTCCTCTGGTACACAACAAGCCGTTAACACTCTGCTTCCTCACAAAACAAACTTTGAAAAGTTGTCAAACACAATACAGGGCTTATAAATCCTGAGCCAACCCACTATACACAAGAAGAACGGATCGGGAATCGCAATCTTACATGCACCACTACCGGTCTTATTCTTTCGACTTTTTCGTTGCTTGCGTTTCAGACATTGTATTGATATAATTCAGAAAGAAATTTAATTCTATTTATTACAATAATGGCGCTACAAGTGTAAAAGTAGAACGTTTAAACAAAAAGTTAGAATAACCTTTGTACTTTTTCATACTTCCAGTATTGGAAAGTATTGTAATTGTGAAAAAAATTAATTTTAAAATTTTTGTAGAAATATACGATTTAGATCAGTAAGAATCCAAAAGTCGGTGTTTAAGGTATCATTGTTTCCAGATGTAGAATTTTCTAGATAGTTAGTAAGTTTGTCAAACAAATTTGATAGATTTCATGTTAGAAATTCGTAATAAACGGATCTGATTTCAGCGGCTATTATTAGATGCATCTGATGTCGAAAACATTACAAGAACAGACTTATATCTAAATCCAAACTAAATAATTTTCAGTTTGATCAGAGTTCATATGCTAAGTTAATAATGTTTGGCTTCGTTGAAACCCAAATTTTTAATCAAATTCAACTGAAGCATTTTGGATTGAATTCTAATCTAAGTAAAAATCCAAATAACGAATTTATTGTAAAACTTAATCCATATTTGGATCCATCTAAAAAATTCTGTATAGAAACCGATTTTAATTCAAGATTCCTTGTTAGTATCATTTTACAACCAGATTACATCTTATTGTAACTGAATCTAAACTAGAAAGCAGATGTTCAAATACACTTCAAGACCAAATCCACAATCTGAAACCAACTAAAAAAGTTTCAGGAGAATCAGAACTCAAATAATGAGTTAAACCTTTGGATCCATTTTCAACTCAAAACTTAATTGGGATTCAAATAAGACATTTCGAATTCAATCCGAACTTAAATAAATAGTTTTGAATCTATTTTAAAACAAGATCCATAGCTGAATCCTGACAAAGAATTTTCAGGCGGAACAAAGTTTAAATAATAAGTAATTAAACTCTGGGATGTATTCTAAAATAAACTTTTGATTGGAATTTGGATTCAAATAAAGCATTCCGAATTAGATCAGCATTTAAATAATACTAATAATAACACTAGACCAAAACCGAACTGGAGGAACTTGATCGAAGAGTCAGAATACAGCTTACCAAGCATACCACCCGAAAAGTGCCAGGAAAAAACCATACTTTCCCAGATCTAAAGTAAGCCCTGGGTTCACATTTATCTACTCTCTCCATCACTGACAAACTTCATCTTCCAACCCGTCTGGCCAGCGAGGGTAGATTAGGCCAACCACCCCCTTTATGAGCAACAATGTCAAATTACAAAACAAAAAGATTTATATCCCAGGTGAGTAGGGCTACTAGCCCAGAATCTTACACTGATAATTACACATCAGTCTGTCTCAAGTATTCTGGGGGAGACACAAATTTGACAACTGTAAAAACATTAAACAAACACAGAAATAAGACTAAACTAATGATTGTTACATACAACATACGATCACTAAACAAAGATGAAAAATTACACGAACTCGAAGAAGAACTCAAAAACATTAACTGGGATGTAATAGGCTTAGCTGAAATTAAAAGAAAAGGCAAACACTGTCTAACGCTAATATCAGGACACATACTATATTACAGCGGTGCGGAAACTGAAGAAAGAAACAACACAGGAGGAGTAGGATTTATAATAAATAAGAAATTAGAAAACCACGTAGAGTTAGAATTCTATATCGAAAAGAGTAGTCTATATCATCCTAAATATATCTACATTCTGCTGCATGAAAATTATCCAAGTATACGCTCCAACAACGAATTATGATGACGAAGAGGTAGAATCATTCTATGAAGAAATTTCAATAGCAATAAAGAACAACCACTGCCAATATACACTCATAATAGGAGACTTTAATAGTAAGATAGGAAAAAAAATAGAACCAAGCGAAGATAGGATCGGAATCCATGGGTTAGGGAAACGAAATAAACGTGGACAAATGCTCATGAATTCTGCAGAACAACAAAATGTATATATAATAAACACTTTCTTTAAAAATAAACCCAGTAGAAAGTGGAAATGGGTCAGCCCTAACGGAGAATATAAAAACGAGATAGATTATATCTTATCATCAAATAAAGAAATTGTTAAAGATGTAACACCACTAAACAATATTGGCACAGGAAACGACCACAGGATACTAAGAACAAGAATAGAAATAAAGACAAGATTGGAAAGAAAGAAAAGAATTAACATTCCAAAAACAGCGATAGACGCAAGGATTTTAAAAGAAAAACAAGCACAATACGAATACGAATTAAAAAAGAAATTAGAAACCTCGGAAATGCAGAAAATGACAATGAAAGACATGAATACCACCATAAACAAGTGTATGCTAGACGCAGGCCTTAAAATAACCGCAGCCAGTAAGAAAAAAGAAAAAAGTTGGAGTGACAGAACAGAAGAACTATTCCGTATAAGAAGAGAACTGTTGAAAAACAGAAAACGAAACACGATAGAATTTAGAGAAACCAATAAGACACTGAAGAAATCAATAAGAGAAGATAAAAGAAAACAGTTAGAAGCACAAATTGAAAAAATAATCCAAGAAAACAAAAATATGAAAAGCATAAGAAGATCATTAGGCAGAGCAAATATCACAGCATTTAAAGACAATGAGGGAAAAAAAGTAAGAGATAAAAAAGAAATTTTAAGGACCATAGAACTATACTATGAAAAGCTATATAAACAACAGAATGAAACACCAAACGCTGTGGAACAAGAATTAAAAAAGAAAATAACGAATGTAAATTCAGAGGATATCCCAGAAATTACTAACGAGGAGATAGAATTAAACATAAAAAAATCACAAGTGTCCAGGACAAGACAGAGTAATAGGCGAGTTAATAAAAGAAGGAGGAGATACGATAATTGAAACACTACAAATATTATTTAATAAATGTCTGACGGAGGGAAGAATTCCTGATGATTGGAGCAACGCACTAACCATCCTCATATACAAAAAGGGAGACAAAAAAAGTCTTGATAATTATAGACCAATATCTCTATTACCCCAAGTATACAAACTCTTCACAAAAATTATAATAAATAGGTTAGACGCAAAACTAGAATTCTATCAGACGATCGAACAGGCTGGATTCAGGAAAAACTTCAGCACAAACTACCACATCCTCACAATAAGAACATTAATAGAAAAAACCATAGAATACAGTTTACCTATATATATGGCGCTAGTAGACTTTGAAAAAGCTTTTGACTCGATTGAATTATGGGCGATAGAAAAAGCACTGCAAAACAGTAGAATAGACTATAGATACGCTA
The DNA here is from genome assembly GCA_958336395.1 of Ctenicera cuprea. Lineage (NCBI taxonomy): Eukaryota > Metazoa > Arthropoda > Insecta > Coleoptera > Elateridae > Ctenicera > Ctenicera cuprea. Next base: position 25,965,757 of record OY284495.1, on the reverse strand, counting down.
AAATTATCCACTCCATCTACGAAAAATCAACAATAACAGTGAGGTTACACGAAAATACTAATAAAATCCCGGTCGGTAGAGGAGTAAGACAAGCAGACTCGATGAGTCCTAAGCTGTTTATAACAGCACTAGCAGATGTAATAAAATCACTTAACTGGGAAAACAAAGGAGTAAATATAAATGGTAAAATGCTCAACCACCTGGCCTATGCAGATGACCTAATCATCATATCAAACTCATCAGTTGACTTACAAAACATGCTCGAAGAACTCAAGGACAAATCAGAAAAAGTTGAGCTAAGAATAAATAAGCAAAAAACGAAAATAATGACTAACCAACAAGACAACATAAACATAAATATAAAAATTGACAACCAAACTGTAGAGACAGTACCGGAATATATTTATCTAGGTCAATTGATAACATGCAAAAAATTTAACCAAAATCTAGAAATTGATAGGCGCATACGCCAAGCATGGTCAGCCTTTGGAAAACAAAATAAAATATTAAAAAACCAAAAAATTCTTTTAAAATTGAGAAAATCTGTGTATGACCAATGCGTACTCCCAGTACTTACTTACGCGGCACAAACATGGACACTAAACAAAACATTAATGGGAAAACTAGCCAAAGCCCAGCAAGCAATGGAAAGGCAAATGTTAAATATAAAGTTGAAAGACATAATAAGAAATGAGAGTATAAGAGAAAAAACAAAAGTAATAGACGTCAAAAAACATGTAGCATCTCTAAAATGGAGATGGGCAGGCCACACCATGAGGCAAAAAGATGAACGTTGGAACAAGGAAATTCAACAATGGAGACCATGGACTGGTAGAAGAAGTGTGGGCCGCCCACAAACAAGATGGAGAGATGACCTAAAATTAATAGCAGGATTAGCATGGATGAAGACAGCTCAAGACAGAGACAAATGGAGATTCAAAGGGGAGGCCTATGTCCAACACTGGATAGATACAGGTTAATAAAGAAGAAGAAGAAGAAGAAGAAAAACTCTCAAAATAGGCAGGCAAATAGGCACCAAAACTTTAGACTATAGGCACTAAATAGGCACTGAACATTTGAAAGAGGCAGCGAAACAGGCGCAAAGAAATTTAAATGTAGGCACCAAATATTTATATTTAACAAAAAATTGAAAATGGGTGGTTGATACTCGTATTAAAATAATCCTATTACAACAATCTGGATATTTGGAAACATACTATATTTGTACAAACTTAAAAATACTAAATAAATAAATAAAAGTTAAACATAACAAATTAGAATTTTTTCAAAATTTTCTGGTGTAAAACTTCTGTTGTCCGTCAAAATTTGTTTGTATGCGGAAAATGACCGCTCCACATCACAGGAAGTTACAGGAGCATACTTAAAATTCGGAACATCCGAAATTCCAACTATATTTGGTGTTATGTTAGAATCACCAGATAAGACTTTACTAATTTGCAGTAAATCTGAATACAGCAACAATTTTTGCAATTTTTCCTGGAGATGCCTTTAATTTTACCACTTTGCTTCTAACTCTTTTATGGTTGTTAAAATAATTTTAAAATGAGCAACAACGTATGCTAAATTCGTCTCAACAGTGGAACTCCCATCGAAACTATCAATGCCGCTTTTAACACCTTGTTAATTTTCATGGTAAAACACTGCGGCTTCTAACCATGTCCCCCATCTTGTTATTACAAGCTCTAGTGGTAGTTGTGTATTGGGGCACATTTCTGCATACATTTCTCTTCGAAGAGGGGCTTTTATAAAAACTTTTTTTTGTTTTTGACATAATTTTGTTAATGTCAGGGTAGCTCTCGTAGACAGTTTCTGCAACTAAATTTGCGGCATCAGCAAGACATGTGCAATGTAACATAGCCGGATAGAAAACATTCATACTCCTTCCAGCTTTTAACATATAGGCAACACCGTCTGTCAAAAGCAATCTTACTTTTCCATCACTTCCTCCTTCGGGCCGAAGAAATCGAAAACAATCGTTAATGAAACGAGACACTGTACTGTTGTTTGTTATCTCCAGGGGTTTACTGCAAAGCAAATGCGATGAACCAGGTTTATTTAAATCTGATTTTCCCACTACCATATTTGCAATGGCCCGCCCATTCGCGTCTGTAGTTTCATCCACAGCAGCCCACATATTACTAGTACCTATTTCCGTACGAATAAAATCGATTTTTTTGTTTGTAGCATATATCTAGATAGTTTTTTCGCAGTGTGGATTCGTGAGGTGTATGATTTTTTGTATATTTTTCGAGAAATTCGCGGAACTTGTTGCATTCTAATTTATACCAAGGTATATTGGCAGCTAATAGCGTTTGGCACAGATCAAGTGAAAAGGTACCGACTTCTGGATTGAAACTACTTTTGTTTAAAAAGGTCTGAACACTGTTTCGCCTTTTATTGCTGTTCGATTGATGTAGCGCAGTCTTTGTGTGCTGATCCAAAACATACCTTTTTAAATATGAATTATGTAACATTTCATAGAGATAAACTTTATAAAAACATACCTCCTTCGCGCAATTTTGACAATAAATTACTTTGCCGTCGGTAGTAAAACACACTACCTTCCACCAATCGACGTAACGTGCAATTTAAACTCGCTCTTTCTTTAGGCATTTTGATATCTATTTTTATAAGTCTACTTGTTACCACTGTAATAGCGCAACTGCTTTTAAATGCCGCATTTTTCTAGAAATTTCCCGTAAACTTAGGGAATTTGCAGAAAAAATCCAAACAATGGAAAATGTGAGGTGTACACAATAAGGGGATTAAATAAATAAGCCTTTGAAAGAAGAGCCACAGCTTGTCCATTCGTTAGCCACTTGTTCAGGACAATTCCAAGAAGCAATACCTGTGACAAGCACACAGAAAATTTGGTTGAAAAAAAAAAATTAACGAATTTGCAGTTTTTTAAACAAATTTTCTGACAGAAAATTCATAAAATAGTCAAATTATAGGCTGAAATTATGTAAAATAAGCCGTTTAGGCACTAACATCGAAAATAGGCACTAAAAGTGCGAAATAGGCATTTTAGGCAAAATTAAATGCGGTTTAAAATAATCGCCAAGGTGTAAAATGGATTTGGGTATAAAAATTATTTTGGAGCCTGCACTGTATCAAAACAGGCAAATGCCTAGAAATCCGGGCTTTAATAATAATCCATAATATGTAATTGGATCAATGGATAACAAAACTACTACATGGCAGGTATCTCAACACACTCAGCCAAGCCTATAAGACCACCAACAATATTTCGATTGGCTAAAGAACAATACCTGTTTGCCAAAACAGAAAGAGTTTTGATGGCTATCCACGATCAAGTGGTCAACACAAAGTACTATCGAAAACACCTCATTAAAAATAACGAATTAAGTGATAGATGCCGAATGTGTAAACAAAAACCCGTATTATGGAAGGGTGCACTACGATAGCTACTACCGTGTATACACGGTAAAATAACCAAAATCGTATATAAAGTATGCCGCCAGAAGAACATGGAAATGGAAAACCAGCCATACTATTAATATCAACCACTGACCGTTATCTATCGAAAACAACAAAATGTACTGGATTGGCAAATAATAACCGACTGACCGATATAGAACAATATTTCCGACATTCTGCTACAAATAAGAGCGAGAAAGTAACTTATCTTACAGAAATCTCCGTTTCAATCGTTGGTAACCTGGAAAAGACAAGAGCCCAAAAAAAATAGCAAATACTTACCACTCGCTGAAGAAATTAAAGAGATATAACGAAAAAATCAGGTCACTATAGTACCAATTATCATTAAAACGACTGAAGAAGTACTAAAATATCTAGCGCAAAACCTAGCCACCCTAATGCTAGAACCAAAACTAATCACAGCAACTGAGAGAAAGCAGTAGTCATTGACACATGCAGTATCAGCAGAAGAATCCTTAGTATACTGTCGTAATTGCGGTTAGGAAAGAGGTTTTAGATTTAACCCTTGCTAGTTCATTCGTAAGTAGTTTCATTAAAAACTGGCACGTTTTAAAAAAACCTTCAATTTTAGACCACACATTTGTTTTGACATAGAGACAGAAATGACTCATGTCAATGAGTGTAGAGCACGTAAATTGGCCGATTGGGTTGCTTATAAATAGTACCTAAAATCGGAGATCCAAGGTCATGTTAGACGTAGTGACACTGTAGAGGAATTAGACACGTCCTCAATACAGTTGCAAAACCATATTCCCTCAGTATATAAAATAAGTTGTCTTTTGAAAAGATGTGCTTTGGTGGAACGAAAGACTTGGTCAAATTAAAACCGAAACAAGAAAAACCTTTAACAGGGCTAAAAACTCAGGTAACTGAGATGCATACAGGTATGCATTAACAGAATATAATAAAGCTTTGAAAAGATCTAAAAGACAAAGCTTGAAGAAATTTTGCAAAGGGATTGAAGAAATAAACCTAGCAATGCGCTTCCAAAAGATCTTAACAAAATATCACTCAAACGCAAACCGATTAAAAACCGGATGGCAAATTTGCAGATGATTTAAGAGAAAGTGTAAAAGTGCTTTTAGACTCTCGATTATTAACATTTGTCGGTAATGAAGGTGAAGATCTACAGGCTAACCCAATAGAGGCGATTTGGCGCCCCACAAGAAAGACAGAAACCTGACAAAAGCCGTCTTTAATCTCAATAAAATTAAATGATTATAAATATATAAAATACTTAATTACTTTAACAAAATAGTTATTTATTTGAACCTTATACGTATTTCGGTATGTTTACATTCCATTGTCAAAGGTTATATTTGAAAGTAAACAGCTAGTGTTGTTACAGTTTACTTTCTAATATAACCTTTGACAACGGCATGTAAACATGCCGAAATACGTATAGAGTTAAAATAATTAAATATTGTTGAAGGTAATTAAGTATTTTATATACCTATAATCATTAAATATGGACTTCAACGAAGTAAAGCTAAGATTTATAAATCAATAGAATTAAATGAGCTGTTAATAGCCTAAAACCTTTTAAATCACCAGAAAGAAGAGGAATTTTTCCCGCTTTACTTCAACACGGCGTTGAGTTACACTCTCGCCACTTAGCATCTTTAGAACCAGCTACTCCTTAGGCTACATAGGTTACATTCTAAAGGCCTGAGAGAGGTAAAGGTGGCGTTTATCCCAAAAACAGGTAAACGTCTACCAGAAGAACCCAAGTCTTACCGCCCGACTTAGTGTTGCTATTCATGGCTGTGATGATGTAGGTCTTATCACTGTTACAGCACTATGAAGGTACTAAAATCACCTCCTCACTACAGTTTTAGGCTTTATTCACTATCATCTGAGTTCGATAAATATAAATCTTGCGGTAGCTTTCTTTTTAATCTCGCGTGAATTTTCTTTTCCCCGATAGAATAAACGTCAGTTGCTGGGCATTCGCGAATGTTATTAAAGTGGCGTTTGCAAATTTTTTTGATTGCTTCTTTGATAGTATCCACTCCCGCTTCTCTGTGAATCTGATTATTTCGAACAAACCATTGGGCATTTAAGACTATTCGCAGAACTTTATTTTGAAAAGTTTGAAGCTTCTTTAGTTGGGTCTCGCTAGCACTACCCCATACAGGGCATCCATACATGATCACGGGGCGAATAATAGACAAGTAAATAAGTGTTCCGCACTTGATTTTAAGATGATATTTTTTATTTATTAATGGGTATAATTGCACTAGTCTTGAGTGGGCTTCATTGAGTTTTTTATTAATATGATAACCCCACGTAAGTCTGTTATCCAAGTAGATACCCAGGTATTTTACGGCTTCATCATCTCTCTTCCACGGGATCGCTTTGTTTTGTAGCACTATGTTAGGTGGATTGCCTTTACGTCGCAGTGAAAATATCTTAGCTTCAGTTTTAGTGACATTAAGTTGTAAGCGCCATTTGTTAAGCCAATCACTAATTATGTTTACATTCTCCTGTAACTGTGTGATGGCCGTGTTGATATCGTTGTTTTGGCTGATGATGGCAGTGTCGTCTGCGAACATGACCAAAGCGGAGTTTTCCAGTTGAGGAATATCGTGCACGTATACATTGAACAAGATGGGCCCCAGTATAGATCCTTGGGGCACTCCCGCGTTAGCCATTTTTACTTCGGATATTTTGGAGTTTATTGCAACTGAGAACGAACGGTTTTCTAAAAATGATTTGATGATACATTGGAGGTAGCGAGGCAATTTAATCTTCATAAGCTTATACAAGAGCCCTTTATGCCACACAGTATCAAATGCTTGTTTGATATCGAGGAATATGGCAGCTGAATAATACTTTTGTTCGAATCCACGTTCAATGATCTCTGTGACGCGATTTAGTTGATGAATCGTGGAGTGGTGGCTCCTAAATCCAAATTGAAAATTCGGCAAAACTTTATTTTTGTGGATGTATTCTAGCAGGCGCACATATATTGCCTTTTCAAACACCTTCGATAAGGTCGGTAATAAGCTTATTGGTCTATATCCATTAATATCATGAGAATTCTTCCCTGGCTTATGAAATAATAAAATATGGGAATACTTCCATGTATCAGGGAAGTATCCAATTCTTAAACAGGCATTGAACACTGATATCACGTATACTACCGCCTTTTTCGGTAAGTTTTTTAATAGGAGGTTTGTGATTAAATCATGACCCGGTGCTTTTTTTGATGGTAATTTATTTATTATTGTTTTGATTTCATATGGCGTTATCGGTGATATTTCATCTGGGTGATAAGGAAACCCATTCTGCAGCTCCCTTTCGACCTTGTTGGTGTGTTTTTTGTTGGGAGACTCATCAGTAGTTGTAAATGTATTGGCCAAGTGGCTGACGAACAATGAGCATTTTTCCTCATCAGATGAGTAGGATGCGTTATTCACTTTTATGGTGGATATATTGTGATGCTTCTGTAAGATGCGCTTGGTTGCCCTCCACATTGTCGGGTCTTGTGGTTGAAGCTCTTGGATGTATGTTTGATAACTATCAATTCTATTCTGTTCGAGTTGCCTTTGTATTTTGCGTATTAAATAATTTAAGTGTGATTTAACTGATGGGTCTCTTGATCTAATCCACAATCTTCGAGTTTTGTGTTTTTCTTTAATTAATTGTTGTATGCTAGCAGTATGCTAGTTTCTGAATGATAGAAGAAGCTGCAACTGAGTCTTTGATTGCACTTAGTAATTTATCTATGGAATTATTGATGTCGCTGTTACTGTTTATAGCTGCTGGGCATTTTAGATTTTGCTGCAGAGTCTGGCTAAACATTTTCCAATCAATTTTTCCTTTGATTAGTTTCGGGGTTTTATCAGCAACCTTAGGTTGATTATCAAAATTTAAAATAATCGGTAAATGATCCGAATCTAGTTCAGGCAACACTATCTGACTAATTGGGTTTGAGAAGTTCTTATGTAGGATGGCATCAAGAATATCAGGTTGATGGTCAATTCGGTATGGTATGTAAGTCGGTTCGGTAGGTGGGGTAATCTGAATATCATGTTTTGTTAATAGTTCATGCAGCTTAGTACCATCTGGGTTGGTCACTCTACATCCCCAGACTGTGTTTTTGCAATTAAGGTCCCCTACGAGTAGAGTTGGCGTGTTATCGTTAAACGCGTTCTCCAGGTCGTTCGCAGAAATACGTTTATTCGGTTGCTTGTATGCGCAGATAATCTTTAATTTTCTACTATTTTGAATTTCTATTATTACTGCAGTTGTTTCTATATTTCCGGCAGTTTCAGTTTCAATCTGGTAAATACTAAGAGACTTTTTAGAAATTATTGCAACCCCCCCTGCGGCTGTATTTCCTGGCCTATCTTTTCGAAAAACATTATAACCCGGTATGTTCAACTTTTGGTTTGTTAATAAATGTGTTTCTGTGACACATAATATATCTACATTATGTCTTTCCAAAAACGCGATAAGTATTGATCGTTGTCTTGTAATTCCGTTTGCATTCCAATTTGTGATAATTAGGTTAGTGTAGGTTTTCTTTATTTTATTTGCTGACATTTTGTAATAGGGTTGGGATTAACGGAAGAAGGAATTCTTTGAGTTTGCCTATATGAGGCATGATGATTTGTATGAGTGAATGTATTATTTGCTCTATAAGTAAACTTGATTAATTAGTTTTTTTATCATTATTATTTTTAACATTCTTGGTTTGACTAGTTGATTCACCTCTAATTGCATCTGCATATTTATAATAAGGGGATGTGTATCTATCAGGATTTGGTCGTTTGGCTGTCAACTTTTTGTAATACTCACAGCCTTTGTAGTTTGCAGTATGCTCTCCATGACAGTTAACACATCTGGGTTTCTCTTCCTTGGTTTTAGTGCACTGCGAATAGTGGTGATCCCCCAAGCATTTTACACACCTGGGATTCAGCTTACAGTAATTTTTTGTGTGCGAGTATCGTTGGCAACGGGTACACTGTGGTATGTCCTTCCCGTTTCGTCTTGGCTCGACTGTTACTTTACAGTAGTATACGTAATTCAAATCGAATATAGAATTTACATTCTCCTGCTTGTTTAACAATACAGCACAAACCGGTATTGGCAGTTTATCTTTGTTCTGCAAGCGCGTGACACTTATTACAGGGTACTTTTTAACAAGTAATTCTTGCTTTATTTCGTCGTTTGTAATTGAAACTGGTACATTTCTTATAATTCTGAAACTTTGTTAGACGTGTCTGGATTCTGGTAAGTGTGATAATTTACATTCTTTTCTTTATCAAAATATGATGTGAGAGTACGAAAATCTTCTATTGTATTTAGATTAATTTTGATTTGCGAACCTTTATTGGTTACTGTAAATTCTCCTTTAATATTTGATTGTATGTCTGATATAAGTTGTTGATAATTATTAGCGTTGTGAATAAATATTGGAGGGATTTTTATGGGTTTAGGTTCTTGATCTTTGTCTTCGTTAACGGTGAGACTTTTTTCTTTTTGCGGGGGAAGATAAAATTTGTTTTCTTTTAATAATTGGTTAGTGTCCAAAACATAGCGTTTATTGGAATCTTGAGGTGATGGTGATTGGATGGAGCGCTTAAGGTGGTTTTGGTTTTGAGAAATTTGCGTGTTTTGCGATAAGTCGCCTCTGTAAATAACTGTTACTTCAGGTTCGATGTGGTTATCTGCTGTGATGATTTGATCACTTGTAAAACTCATTTTTCTGTTCAATGTAGTTTCACTGTTGTTATTATTAAGTTTACGTCTATTTTCTATTAAATCTGCCGATAATTCGCGTAAGTACGAAATTTTTTAGTTTTTAGATAAGCACCATCGCACGCCCGCGGGCGCGCGGTATGCGGTTGAACTTCAATACAGATGGTGAAATGTATTAGGCGATCACAGTAATACATTACACTATTTACTATAATCACTTGGTTAAACAGTGTTCGTTACCTTCACAACCGTATGGGTCCGCGGTTCACGAGAAACTCCTCCACTAAAGATTATAATCTACCACATAATAAATAAAATCCTAAAAGGCAAATTGCTTATCAAAAGGAAAACCTTTATAGCAAAAGAAGTGGCTTAATGTATATTCATAGATATAAAGGCTGCCTTTGATAACACCTCCTATGAGTCGATACGTAAAGCCGCAACAAACAGCAGCATAAAAGCTCTAACCATCGCATGGATATAATCCATGCTAAAAAGCCGTAGAATATCGGGAGTAAATTGGTGGCCGCTTTTACAATTATAGGATGTCCGCAAGGCGGAGTTTTATCACGTCTGATATGAACACTGGTCATAGATGATCTTCTAGACAAGTTGAATAAACATATTTTAAACGTCCAAAAATATACAGACGGCCTTGTCATTATTGTAAAAGGCAAGCATGATGCGTTTATTTCAAGCTTCATGCAAATATCTCTTAATATAATAAGCAAATGGTGTTCGGACGAACAACTAGGTGTAAATCTGAACAGAACCGTTATAGTTCCATTCACTAAAAGAAAAATACTCAATTTAAAAGCTGAATGGAACACAGTTTAAACTCTCCAAAAAAGTTAAGTAATTGGGAATTGCCCTTGACCAGAAACTTACCAGGAACATTCATTTGGAAAGATTTTTTAAAAAAGCAACAATAGCATTATGGACATGCTATAAGTTGTTTGAAAAGACTTGGGGTCTAAAGTTAAAAATGATCTATTGGTCGTATAAAATGGTTATAAATACCATTGTCACCTATACTTCACTTGCATGGTAGCCAAAAACGGAGCAAAATGTAGCTGTTAACAAGCTAAGCTAACCTCAAAGACTTGCTTGTCTAGGAATCATAGGAGCTATGAGCGCATGTTCCACAGCAACAATAGAGGCATTGCTAAACCTCCTACCCTTACATTTATGTGTAAGAAGGGAGGCATGGCTGAGTGGTCTTTGACTGCAACAGGTAACCCAAAATAAGCCAGATGATCTGGTTGGTCACTTAGGAATTGTAAAGTAAATTCAACTAGAATCCGCGATCAAACCTACAGATGCAATTCCAGCACAGTACGATTTCGGCTATCCTTTTAAAGTGGCTATTAATAGCTGCGAAGAGAGTAGCTCAGAGACAGTACAACTGGAGCACGGAGCGAACATTTGGTATAAAGATGGCTCCAAAATAAATGAAAAGATTGGAATAGGCATTCTAGCGCTTAGATGTAAGATGTAAAATTCTTAGGAGACACCCTACCCATCTTTCAGGCAGCAATCCATGCAATAGACCTATGCGTTTAAGAATCCGTTAAAAAGGGCCTGCCTAGAGCTAAGATTTAAATACTACCAAACAGCCAGGCCGCCCCCAAAAGCTCCTAAATTTAACATTTATGAGTCTAGAATTGCTAGAGACTGCAGACAATTCCTGAAGCAACTGGCCAAAAACAAAACATTACTATTAATGCGGGTGCCAGAAAACGAGGAAATTCAAGGAAATGAAACCGCCGACCCTTGCAAATGAAGAAGCAAAGACGCCATTTATCGGACCAGAACCGTTTTGAAGAATAACCAAAAGCCACATAGCGGAAGAAGTGCAAAAGTGAGAAAAACACCAAAGAACCCCTACTGGATTAACACTCCAGGACAAAATCAGGCGAAAAAGTTTATAAAATACTTGCTAGTGAATGCTAAAAAGCTTCTCGAACTAGAAAAGACGGATATCAGACTAATGACTAGTTTTATAACTGGCCACTGACCTCATGTAAAAAAAAAGTTAAAGCCGACACTGAAATCTGCAGACTCTGTGAATCTGCAAGTAAAACTGCAGAACACATACTCTGCCATTGTGATGCACTAATTCGCAACAGGCTTAAATTTCTAGGAAATGCTTATATTACGCCTGAAGAAACAGGAAATGTGGCCCCCAAGAAAATCATAAAACAGTAATAAGAGTAGATTACAAGAAAGCCTATTACTTGGTGCCTCTCTCTGTATACATCCAATCTTTACAGACTATCATGAAAAAGTGGGGAACTAAATTAATAATTAGTGCTAATAAAACTGACACACAATCGAAGAAATTTCTACAAAAAAAGACCCTTATGGTACTGTCTAGTCCTTAAACCACTCAGTTTTATGCTAAATGTAAGTGGAAAGAGATTTACTTTAAAGATCGAAAGTGAGAGAGCGTGTTTACTTTATCAGATCTAATACACATGGATGACTTAAAACTATATGCAACAGAGAAGTAATTTTTTTAACAGAAAAAAAGATCATCGAGTTATATCGAGTAACTCGATTGTTTGCTGGTTTATATTTGTAAAAGAAAGAGGAACTTAAAATATTTTATTCTTATAGGCTTTGGAGTCTTGGCGGCAGCCGTCACAGTATGATACAGCGTTGCATGCCGCAGTGAAAGTAATATTCGGATCTTGTACAATAACTGTTGAGGCTAGAACGTTGCTAAACATTTGGAAACATAAAAACTAAAAATTGTTTGAAACACAATTCAAATATAAAGTTTATTGATTTCATACAATAACAAGAATAACAGCAATAGCCCTATAATTTAAAAAAGCGGACGTTTCCCCAACTATGTATTAATTAAGCTTGGTTTTGTTTCGTAAAAACAAACGGAATTTTTCATTCAGATGTAGATATCTGCGTTATTTAAAAGCTTATCTTGGGTATTTAAAATTGTGCCGTTAATTTCCGTAGCATAGTTGACGTGCCTGCAATTTTGAATTGCGTTATTTAGAATTTCAAAGCGCTGCTTAAAATACTTGAAATAATGTTGAATGTAATCCTGTAATCCAATATAAAGTGGAACGCTCTTGAAAGTCAGCAAACCGTTGTTATTAAATCTGTTTTCCTGATGATAAAAACTTTTAAAAGTTCATAAATATCAAATTTTTGCTTGATTATTAGGAAAAAATTGTAATATGTAATAATTCGGAAGTATTGGATAAATAAAAGTTGATTTTATGTTTCCTGTTGCTAGATGAAAAAATATTGACAGTTTATTTTAATAATTACTTTTATAGAACGAACATGAAGTTTGCATTTGCCAATGCCCGAATGGCGTGTTATCTGTCAACTAAATTCCTAAATGTATAGATTCTATTTCAGTGCTGGACAACCTGGTCGAACTACGGACTCCGCTTAAGTATTCAACTTTGATTAAGTTCAATAAAATGTTACTTTAATAACAATAGTTATCACAAGCGCGCGCGTGAACGTGTGGGTAAGAGGATGGGTATGCGTAAGTGTGTGCGTAAACAAGCGCGCTTACGCGTGTTTGAATTTCAGTTTTTAACTATCCCTGTAGCGGTTTAGCGGCTGGACCAAAGTGACTGCAGCTAACAACATACATTTTCAACATATGGGCAAGTCCATGACCCATTAAATTTAACAAACCTTAACCACAACAATCTAAATTAACCCCCAACTTAACAAAATTCCCAACAGGATAATTATCACATTTTCCCCTTTAAAAAGTGAAAAAAATCATAACAACGACATAAATACGCCCAAAAACAACCACGCTAGCTTAATTATCTCTGAAAATATATAAATGGGGCGAGCGTCCTCTTGCAAATGAGATATCCTGGGGGTCCCTGGAGTGTGCAAGGATTTATAGCGTGATGGTCACGCCGACCTGTGCTGACCGTTGGCGTCGACACCGCGGGGGATTGCGCATAACGACGCTTCCAGCAGCACACCGGCCTATTTCGCGGTGCTACCCTCTTGCATAAAACCAAGACTTTTTGTCGAAATACACGTACGTGAGAGAAATATCACAGAAACCGTTATTTTCCGCTGAAAATGCAATAAAGAAGAAAAGTAAATAAATAGAAAGTAAGCTTTAAAACAACTAGAAACAGCTTAAACACTTTGTTTAATGCAAAATCAAAAACAGAAGATTTGCTAAAATCGGGCATTTACAAATTAAACTGTTTGCATTGTAATTCGGTTTATATAGGCCAGACAATTAGAAATTTTGATATTAGGTATAAAGAATTTTGGAATAAGAAATCAAGTCATCTGCAGACGATTGCCGAGATCAAGTCACCAAGTTCTATTGCTATAACCACACTAACTGTTTACTTTTTAATATAACCTTCGAAAATGGCATGTAAACATGCCGAAATACGCATAAGGTTAAAATAAATAAATATTGTTAAAGTAAATAAGTATTTTATATACAGATACTCATTAATAAAGAAGAAGTTTGTTAAATTACTGTAAATGTTGAAGTTGGTGCTATATGTCGCATTTTGATCTGCAATTCAATCCGGTTTTAATTTGGATCGATTTGAATCTAAAAAAAATGGATTCTTTTTACTTTCATGAGTTTATTCAAAATTCTTTAATAATCGATGCCAGTGCTATATGTAAGATTTAGATTTTTGTTATAATCCGGATTCAGACAGTATCTAAAAATTTTCTTGTGTGTTTGTAGCAAACGAATTTGATTTGATTAAGCAATTAAATCTAAATTTGAATTCAAAGACAGATGTCTTTTTAATCAGCTTCATTACCGTATTCAAATGAAAACGCGTTATTAAATCCGGATCTCAATTATAAAGCACTCGTTCCGAATAAGTTTTAAGATCAACTCTATATTCGATTCGAACTGAGAACGTTTCAGGTGGATCAGAGTTTATATGATAAATTAAACGTTCGGATTCATTTTGTATTAAAATTTTAAACTAAATTCAAATAAAACTTTCTGGATCGGATCCGAATTTAAATAGAAACCCAAAAGTTTAAATACAATTTTAAGCCAGATCCATATCTGAATCCAAACTAAAACATTTAAAACTGAATTCGGATTTATACAAAAAACCGGATGTTCTGATCGAATCAGAAGCAAAGTCTGGATTTAAGTAAGAATTCTCAATTGAATCTACATCAAAACCAGATAAAATGTTTAGATCAACCCATAACCTGATCTAGTTTTGGATCTAACTGTGGAAATCTTATTGAAAATGTAAATAGGCATACATGCAATTTAAAGCCAGATTAATGTTTGAATCTAACTACAACATTTTCGAATCTATCGTAACCTAATTCTGATTCATATTCAGTATTTGATTCCAATCTCGGACGTAAACGATAAATCAGAGCTTCGAATGCATTATATAACGGGATTTATATTTGAATCCAGCTATAAGATTTTAAATTAGATCTGGATTTAAGTACAAAATCTATGTTTAGTTCTATTATAAAACCCGATTCAGATTTAGATCCGACTGAGAAATTCCTAACCCGAATTGAATTGAGAAACCAGATATTCGAATCCATTTGAAAACTGAAATCATCTTTGAATTTAATTGGATTTGAATTTAGATACCGCTATAGATTTTCGGATCTATTCTGAACCGTGGATCTAACGCAACTTCATTTGATTCTAAATTTAAATCAAAGAGCAAGTACTCAGATACGTCTGGAAACCTGCTCTGGATTTGAATCTAATATAAAATTTCCAATCCAAATCTAATTAAGAAATCAGATGTGCTGATCCAAGCAAATCTGCATCCCGATCCTGATTGAAATAAATAAATGGATTCAACTAAGAAAATTTTATTCCGGGTTAGATGTGCATTCTAGTGACAAGTTCCTCTCTAGAATTAAATATAAACTAGCGGAGCCTCTGAGCTATGCCCCACGTTTCTTTTATAATAAATAAGCTGCTTAAGTCGGTAGTGTAGCGGTCCGCGGATCAGTCAAAGTCAAAGTCAAAGTTTTATAAGTTGCATAAGGATTGCTTTGATTCTACAGGGTGCGGCAACTAAAGTGTTGCAAGCTGATATCTCCAAAACTATAAAATATTAAGCAACAAATTTTTTTATGGTTTTATAGGACGCATGGGGCCGTATATTAGGCTAATAGTGAGTCCTGAAAAGCACTCTCCCCTATTTTAAAAAATGGGGAGTGTTAGTTGTTTTTAGTTTAATTGTGTCTACTAAAAATAAGCAACAAGAATTAGATCAAGCAAATTTAAATAAAATTTAAAAATGTACGTTTACAACCCTTTAATTAATTAGAGAAAGAAAACTAAAAGTTTCTGTAGTTTCACTCTAATTAAAATTTGGTTGATCTAATTTTGTTGCTTATTTTTAGTACGCATATTTAAATAAAAAGATCTAAATCCTGTTTTTGATATTTATACTTTATCCTCCCATTTATTAGGGGTATTAAATATTTATAAAAAAATTTAAAATAGAAAGAAGTATTTATTTTAATGTGGATATTAAAAAATATTGATAAATATAACTTTTAAAACTTTTTAAAACTCACTATTAGCCTAATATATTTTAGTAATGCATTATTTATTTTACAATTTATTTTACTAAAATGTATTTTATTTAAGTTTTACCGTAGCATGCAATTTAATGCTACGCATGACCATGAAGACGCAACAGAGATGCGGACAGCGTCCTTACTGGTTGGGCGTAGTTAACGCGTGGATTTACTGGTATAGGAATTCAAATATTTTAATCTCCACTATGAGGGTAGGAGGGTAAGAGAAAAAAAGTTAACTCTTCTAAATATTGCTGCATCTAAAAATTAAGTTTTGAATCTTATTTTACTATTACTCATGTAGTACAAAAATTAACCCCAATCCGTCCACTCGTTTTTGAGTAAATAGGCGTTATAGCAGACAAGTTACAAAAATCGTAACGGCAGCGATTTCAAAGCTGGGGTTCTTGGAAAAATCTTACGACTTGTCTTAACGCCTGTCATCATTTTCTGTTCTTACATTTAAAAAATTCCGTTCATGAAAAAAAAAATGCTACCAGAAACCAATTTCATTAAAATCGGTGCAGTAGTTCCTGAGATTTTGCGTTACACACACGTGCGCATATACATGCCGTCATATTTTTAAAACCACTGTTTTGTGTTCCTAGAGGCCCAAATATGTATTTCCGACAAAATTTTAGATTTGAACATTTTCGCGATCACAATACATTTCCATACTGGAAGTATGGAAAAGTACAAAAGCGTACGGATGTAGCTAGATGTTTTTGAATGCAAGCTAGTAGTGTACACTTAGCAGTTTTTTTTACTAGAAGGTTTGTTATAGCTACCGAGATCCCAATATGTGGATCAATGGAGTGTAGAATTGGTCGCGTATGTTGATTTTCTAAAATTTATAAACAAAGACTTTTCTCGTAGCTGTTTTTCGACAGATTTTTACTTATAAAAGCGCAAAAATTCTTAGCACTAGTAATAAAAGTTGTAATAACGCTCTGTTTGCAATGTTAATATTACCTGTTTTCAACGAGCATTTTTAATAGCTTTTTGCAAATACATTTTATAGTTCAAAACCTGAAATCCGCATTCCGTTAGAAGCAGGCTTGGATCAGGTTATTAAAAGAAATTATATAAAATGTGCTTGTGGGAGATGCTTAAGTCAGCGCGATAAATGCACATTTCGGACCTGCTAGAATTGAAGTAGGTCATAAATAACGAAATTATACCAACAAAAGTGACAGCAACATAAACGTTTGCTAAAAACAATCAATAAACTAAGTCGAAATAAAAGGGGCCGCCATAGTGTTATAGTAATAAATTTTGCCGAGATGCAAGAGCTCGTCGTTTTGTTACGTTGAGACAGTTAAGAATTTACTATAGAGAAACGTAACCGGATATCAGCATACATTTTCAACTCCAGTTGAATCTACATCAAAATCAAAGACCATGTGGAAATTTCGACCCACAATTGGATCTTATTTTCATACTCTTAAAGTCTAGAATTTAAATTAAAACTCATGCTTGAGACTATTTTAAAACTAGATTCAATTTAGGGATTTTGTTGTAAGTAGCTCTATATCTAACTAAGCAACCATTTTTGAATAAACTTTGAAACCGCATTCACATCTGAATCTATCTAACAAACTTTCAACAAGATTTGTATCTATATAGTAAACTATACTTGGGATTAGTTTTAAACATCAATTAAATTCACATGTAAACACAAACCATCTGCAAAACTCTATCTAATTATAATATTTCCGAAACTGCCCTAAAAGTAAAAATGAATGTATAATCAGATTCAAATAAATTGAATTGGAATTATTAAAAAATTAATTTTTTGAGATATTTTGAACTAGATCCGGTTTCAAATGTAAAAACAGATGTTTAAATTAATCCTAAAATGTGCATCAGATTTGAATGTAAGTAAATATGGAACCTCTTATTTGGTTTCGTATCTAAATCCAATTGTGATATTTCTAACCATGTTTAGATATAAACAAAAAATCAGATTTTTTGTTCATTCCAAACTCCGGAGTTATGACTTGAGAATTTTCAGGCTTAGATTCAAATCAAAATTAGATAATCAATGTTCATCCATGATAATATTTGATTTGCATTTAGATCCAACTGTGTCTAATGTAGATTTAAAAAAAACTAGGTATTTAAGTCCATTTTAAATACAAAACTTCTAGTACTTTAGACTGAAATAAAAAAAAAACATGATTAAGGCCATTTCAAAATTAAATTAATATCTGGACTTGATTTTTATGTATAAGTAAAAAATGTAAAGAAGTTGCAATTTAGCAACCTTCGTTATGACATTGAAAATGAACTTGGCTAACTTTCAAGTCTGCCATGCAATTTGTAAAATCTAAAAAATTTACAAGGGCAAGAAATAAATTGTCACACTTTTATTAAGTTGCAACGAATAGAAGAGTACAAAAGTATAAAATCGTTCACAAAATAGAAAAATATACGACTCGCAAAAAGTCTACAAAATTTTCGAATACTGTGAAAAATACACAACTATAAATAATTGTAATACTGGACGATACAGTAAAATACAAACTTAAGGTACAATCTAGAAGCTAGAAAATATAAAGTAATACAAACAAACGGCAAGCAATGCAAGAAGATACACAAACATAATGTTTTCTACAAAAATTGCAGTACCACGCGAAAGTACCAATCGTCTTCTGTGCGAATCGCGAGGACACCGCTACGACCAGCCGTAGGTCCCATGTCCCAGGTCCTAGGTCTTAGGTTCTAGGGCCTAGGTCCTAGGTTCTAAGTCCTAGGTTCTACGTCCTAGGTCTTAGGTGCTACGTCCTAGGTCCCGAGTCCTGGGTTGTACGTCCTAGGTCCTAAGTCGCGGCTGCCGTATTTGCTTCAATTTCAGAAAAATAGCATCCGACAGTAGTCGATACCTTTGGTATCGCAATATTTTATATTTACTTGCAAAATTTACAATTTCACATAAAGCCAGAAAAAAGAATTGCACAAATACCTTATTTAAAATTTGAGAAAATAAACGAAACAATTGCAAAACAATTATGTTTTATGCTTCATATCGCTACATATCGATTATGAAGCGATTCGCACCAAAACTTCAGCACGAAAAAAAATTGTCTTCCTCCTCCCCCCCCCCACACAATTGCATCCCGAATTCTCTTAATAACTACAATCGACCCGTAGAAAGTTTCAAAACACCGCCTTTCACACAAATATCGATTTTCAACCTTTTACGATAATTATAACTTTTTCCCCATTTTCAACCTCCAAATCCACCTCGGCCAAAAAATTCTTAAAGATCCACAGATTCGTCTACATAGTACCAAATGCGCAATGCGACAATTTTTTATTTTCTCCCTTTTAAGCGAAATTCCAATTTGCTAACAACGTACCTCAACTTTACACCTGTAACTATCGTTTTAACCCCCGTATTTTCGCCCCCTCGAATCTTACAGTTTCTAAATCTCTCCCAAAAGTTCGCATTTGAAGAAATCTTTAAAATGACATTAACAACATCTACCTAGCATACATAGAACTTGCAAAGATTCAATGTTAAAATTTGTCACGCTGACCACTCCCCTCTCCCCACAGCCGCATCGCGCTTTCTCTTAAAAACTACATTCGCCCCGAAAAAGTCTCAAAACATCGAACCGAGAAAAATAAGTTTTTCCATTTTCAACCCTTAAATCCACCTCGGCCAGTCAATGTTAAAATTGCACAAATGCCTTATTTAAAACTTGAGAAAATAAACAAAACAATTGCAAAACACTCATTTTTCATGCTTCATATCGTGATAACTCACCACTTATCGATTTTGAAGCGATCCGCACTAAAACATCAGCACCAAAAAAAATTTTCACCCCGACCTCCTCCGCACAACCGCATCCCGAATTGTCTTTAAAATTACAATCGACCCGTGAAAAGTCATGAAATACCGAATTTGACACAAATATCGATTTTCAGCTTTTTTCGATAATTATAACTTTTCCCATTTTTCAACCCTTAAATCCACTTCGGCCAAAAAATTTTTAAAAACCCACAGGTTCGACCACACACTGCCGGAAACACAATGCGACATTTTTTATTTCCCCCTTTTGAAGCGAAATTAATCAACATGACTTCGCTCCCGTGCGTCGCAAACCCCAAAAGCAGCCCATACGATGAGCACTGCTTCATCCTCTTTCCAATTAGCTCAGAATAAAATTTGTATCTTTCAAAAAGTATGCGATGTAATAGCACCGAACGCTTTGGTGTTCAAAAAATCGTTTTCACCCCCGTCTTTTCACCCCTTCGAATCTTACACTTTCTAAACCTTTCCCAAAAGTTCGCATTTGAGAATATCCTCCAAAGGACACCACAAACATCCACCTAGCTTACGTAGAACTTGCAAACATTCGCCATAACTGCGATATTTACAAGCGTCACACAAATCGCATACTAGACCCCCGTATTACCGTCACACCTCCGATTCGCTAAACATTTTCAATGTTAAAATGTTTGATTTTAAAATCAGGTGTTTATAAGAATGTCATTTTATGACTTGATGACACACTTTTGCATCCAGATCTAGTTAGAACGGATTGGATGCTGGAATAAGTAAAGCGTAAGTAAGTAATATTTACTTTTGCTTGAAACCGATTTGCTAAATGATTCAATTTACTTTTACTGGATAAAAACTACAAAAAGTGGAACTAAAATCAGAAAATAACATTTTCCCAAATCAAAGCAGTAAAGAAAGCTTTTAGTGGCAAAGATAGGAAAAGAGGTACGTTGATAATACAGGAAGAAAAGGAATATTTAGTTAGTACAGGGAAGCAACGATAACTTAATCTGTTTTATCCCGATATTAGAGCATATTCCTGCGCTAATAAGCAGTCGCATTTCCTAGTCACGATTTCACTAACGGATTCCAGGATCAAGTTTGTGGTAAGTCCTTACATATTGCTCGCAAATTTGGTAAGACTCCTCGAGCTGTACCAAAACATGGAGCTTCGAATTAAATTTGCATTTATGTACTAGATACAATATTCAGGAATTCAAAAAATTATTATTGTTATTGCGCAATAAGAGAATTAGAAATGGAATTGGAATAGATTAAGGAATAAAGCTGCAAAGCCCCGTTTTCCTTCTCGCTCATATTCAGCGGTTGCACACCACAAAACGTAGCAGAAAATCCAATCTAGTCGTTTTCATTTATTTACAATTGTAAAGTCCACTAGCAAGATTAACGAGGGAGAGATTGAAATGGTTTGTACAACTCGTTGTACCACAAAGTGCTCTGCCATCCTCCAAACGGGCTTTTGATTAAACTAAAGTGAATGAAAGAATTTCTATTATTTTATTTTTAATTGTATATCTTCCGAGAAAACCTCTGCCTTTAAGGCTTTCTAAACACTATCGAATTTCCTTTATTTATTATTTGAGTCCTTGCTCAGACAAAAGCAATGTAAAGGAAAAATATTTTAGTGTAACGTGATCTTCAGTCCAATGACGGACTGGCAACGATCAGAAAATTTTTCACAAACACAAAAGCAATAAACGGCTGCCAGAAAGTTTTCGCTGCATTTCTTTCGAATTCTAGCAGAAGCTATGCGAGTTTTTATTAGAAATAATTTAAAGTTTTCCTGTGTTTTGTTGGCAAAAGTTTTGCTTATTGTTATGCCTCGCATTAACATCGTAACGTGCTAAAGTCTCGAGTATTTCGCATTATTGTATTCGAACGTTAGAGCGAGCTTGTTATTTTTGCTCTAGTTCTTGCTAAATCAATTCCTGATACGACGACGTAAGTTTCAAAAAATGCCTTTACTTAGTACTTGAAAATAAATGATTTTATCAGAGAAAACAAAATAATAATAATAAAGCAACAATTGATATTGAAAGTGGCTGTAGGATAAGGCTGCTAATTGCTTTATTTATAAATTCCAGCTTTACTTCGTTAAAATCCATATTTAATGAGTATCTGTATATAAAATACTTAATTACTTTAGCAATATTTATTTATTTTAACCTTATATGTATTTCGGCATGTTTAAATGCCATTGTCAAAGGTTATATGAGAAAGTAAACAGTTAGTGTTGTTATAGCAATAGAACTTGGTGACTTGATCTCGCTAATGGTCTGCAGATGACTTGATTTCGTATTCCAAAATGTCCGGTAGAGGAGAATTTAAGAGATCGGTTTGCTCATTCATTAACGGTGCAGTTTTTAAATGTTTGTGAATTTCAAAAGCTTCTAGTACATCTAATTTACGTTTGTCATCACAAAATTGTTAAAATTTTATGGTGTTATTAGATGTCATTGAATGATTGTGTTCTAGTAAGTGTTTAGCGTAATTGGATTTATGTGGGTGTTTGTATTTGTAACAACGTACGTGTTCTTTATACCTAATATCAAAATTTCTAATTGTCTGGCCTATATAAACCAAATTACAATGCGAACAATTTATTTGTAAATGCCTGATTTTAGCAAATCGTCTGTTTTTGATTTTGCATTAAGCAAAGCGTTTAAGATGTTTCTAGTTGTTTTAAAGCTTACTTTATATTTATTAGTTTTGTTTATAATTGTAGCATATTTTTCTGATTTGTCACCAAAATATGGGATCGAAGCATATTTAATTGTATCAAACGAAGTTAGGGTATTCGGATAAATTTTTTGAATGGCTAATTTATAATCTTTTTCTTTAATTAATGTATCAATAAGTTTAGTATTATAACCATTACTGTATGCAATTTGTTTAATAATTTCTCTGTTATAATTAATTTGATCTAAAGGGACCGTCAAAGCACTATGTATCAGGGACCTGTATGCTGCTAATTTATGTGTTTTATGGTGACAAGAATCGTGTGGTATTGTAATGTCTGTTTTGTAGGTTTTCTATAAACTGAGTCCTCAAATTTATTAGTTGAATTAATTTTTATGTTTAAATCTAAAAAGTTAATGGACTTATTTTGTTCAGTTTCTAGTTTAAATTTTATGTTTGGGTGCAAGCTGTTAACAAAAATAATTACTTGTCATTAAGCTTTAACGTAAATTTAAAGTGTGTTTCAAATTGTGGTGTAATTGTGCTCTGCAAAAATACGCTTTTTGTTTATTTATAAAATTATTAAAAATATTAGAAAAATAATAAAATATAGTGGCATTGTAGTAGATTCGCGTTTCTCTCTAAATAATTAATATTTTACATTTAGGGTAATTCGAGGTTAGTTGGCTCACATTTTTTACTTTTGTTGTAACTTGACTATATCTCGAATCATAATCGTCATTTATTTTTTTAATGAATCTTTATTATAATAAGAACCATTACAAATTTAAAAAAACTCATATAAAAATGTAACATAAAAATTATTTAAAAAAATAAACACTTAGGCAAAAACCATCTAACCCACAACGCTAAGGTGAGACGGCGCAACTAAAAATATATTGTAAGATGTTATTCGCACAGTATTTTCAACATAATTCATTTACTTTTTCTTACACATAAAAGTACCACAACTGTGGCAAAAATTTTCGAATTTTGAGCAAGAATCGTGAAACCATTTGGAGCAATTCACGCATTTCACCCAATAGTCAGATTTTGTTGTTTCTGAATAAATTTCTCCACAACCAGTGCAAGCCTCATCATCGTCATCCAAGTCATCTGAAGAGTCACACAATGACATTTCTTCCTGATCTTCGTCCGACGACGATAGATTTTCCGAATTCTTTTTTGTAATTTTCTTGGCGACTTTGGGTTTCTTAGTAGCTTTTCCTTTCTTTTCGGTGATCTTAGACTTCTGTGCTCGCTTGATCGCTTTATTTTTCTTTTCGTTAAGCGTTTCCTCTTCTGTCAAAATCTCCGCCAACTGTTTACCTCTTCGTCGAACTGAAGCAACAGCAGCAGAAACAACTGGAACGGGAGAGATGCTATCGAGCAATTTCCCAGGAGTAGGCTTCTTAGGAGTTTGTTTGTTAATAGATTTAGCAGGTTTACTTTGTTTTTCTGGCGCAATTCTCAACTGATTCTGCCAACTGCAGGACGGTTGCTGATTATCAGGTTGCTGATTATCATCAGCTCCACTTATTATGTCAGGAACTGTCACGTTATTGAAGTCAGTTAAATAGGCATCGTCGGGGATTGCAGTAGGATTGAATGGTACAATTCCCGTAGCTTTAAAAGCCGACGTGGCGTTACTGACAGTCGCAGACTTATTCCACCCTGCAGCAAGTAATTTCCCAAATTGCAGTCTAGTGATTTTCCTTCCGGGATTATTTTTAATGTATAAATTGCATGCGGTGTAGTAGTTTAATTTGAAGGATTTGAAAAAGCATCTATCCAGGGGCTGTAAGAATTGCGTCGTATGACTTGGTAGGCAATACAAAATAATGTTTTGTTGGACACAGTATTCCAGCATTTCAATGTTACTGCAATGGGATGCGTGACCATCTAGCAACAGCAAAACCGTTCCTATAGGCTTCCTGGGTACAAATTGATCTTTCAGCCATTGAAAAAATATGTCACTGTTGACGTAGGCTGACATATAAACCAACGAACCAGGTGGCATACCGTCTTCGAACTCTTGTTTTTTGTTTTTTCCCTTCATTACGCAAGTAGGAGGAATAAAAACACCTTCTGCATTGCAGCAGGTTATCACTGTGATTGTTTCTCCTTTTTCGCCAGAGCTGATACCCGCAATATTCTTAGATCCTTTCTTAGCAATAACGTGTCCAGGTCTGTTATTTAGTTGTAAACCCGTTTCATCCATGTTGAAAATATGCCCTGGCTTGCGCAAAAGGTCATTCTCAACAAGGATCTGTTCCAACAATCGGAAATAATCCCCAACATCTTTTCTGTTCATGCCTAAGGATCGATTAATCGAGACTCCTTCTGATTTCCGCACTGATAGGCTTGAGTTTCTTTTCAAAAACAACTGCAGCCATGGAAATACAGCCAGTTCGGTTTCTTTATTAAAACGATGTGCGATGCCCAACTGTTCAGCTAATTTAAAGGCCATAGATCGGACATCAGTTCTCGTAGGAGCAAACCCATTTTTCTGGAGCTTCAGAATATGTGTAACGAGCTTTTTTTCAGCTTCATAGCCTAATGTTGAGCTTGGTCCAAGGGCTCCTTTCTTCATATTATTTTTTAATTTTCTTCTTCGCAGAGTCGTTGCCGGTACATTGTAGGCTCTAGCAGCCTCATTCACTCCCATTCTATTTTCATTTACAGCATTAACTGCTTCGGTTAATCGTTCTTCGGTCCAGCTGGCACGGGAACAACTTCCGGTGCGCTTATATTCGGTTGGCATACTAAAATGGAATGAAAAAACAGTGAGCCAACTCGCCTCAAAAATAACTGAACCAACTCGCCTTGGCTAATAAGGATAGATGGCTCAGTCGAAAAATCACAAATGCAGTGAGATATCGAGTATTTTGAGGTTATGCAAAGAAAGTATGATGTATTTACTTACCTGAGGTGGAAGTCTACTTGAATTTCTCATTAACATGTAAAGCTAGCAGCCCACCGATTGTAGTGTGCACAAAAGTTTTAGCTCAGCAAAAACACAATTTCAATTATAATTAAAAAGTTTTAAGCGCGCTCGCGTTGTAGTTGCGGCAGCTGACGTTATGTTCAACTGGCAAGGTCACTGCTTCAGGATTTTGTTCTAGCCACCACGGTTTCGAAATAAATTCGTTGCGCCATCTCACCTTCTGGGCTATCTATCCTGAAATTACCCTAGTAGTTATAAAACGCTGGTTCTGCGATCGGAAGTGGGCCGCCGGGTCGCAGCAATTTGAGTTCCTTCTCATGCTGCACCTTTGATGACTTTGTTCAGGTAATCCACTGTTTTATTGATCTGATTTTTGGTACTTAGGGTGCCGAGAATTAGGTTATGGTCCAATAAGTTTAAATACGGTTATATTTCGAGATGTCAGTCTTCATAATAATCTCTTCGTCATGTAAAATTTTAACACATCTGGTATTTTGCTCTATTGGCAGTGGTGAAACTAAGGAGTGGCGTAATTGCAAAAATGCCAGGAGCCAAGGGGGCTTTGCAGCTGCGGAACGCGAATCATAAAAACATTATTCTTTTAGAAAAATACGTACAATGTGAAAGTTGCGCGTGCGCGCCTAGTCTGTGTAACTCAACAATGTAACACTTGTTTACTGTAGCTTGTGATGTGCTTTGGCGGATTTGTGCTGCTTGCTGTTAATTGTCTATTTTAATTAAGCACATTAGTGAATACTGTGGGCTGTAAACAAAAATCAAAAATGTAACTTAATATGTTATAGTTATCGTAACGTGCTAAAGGCTCCAGTATTTCGCATTATTGTATTCGAACGTTAGAGCGACTTTGTTATTTTTGCTCTAGTTCCTGCTAAATCAATTCCTGATACGACGACGTAAGTTTCAAAAAATGCGTTTACTCACCTTATTACTTGAAATTAAGTGATTTTATCAGAGAAAACAAAATAATAATAATAAAGCAACAATTGATTAAAAGTGGCTGTAGCCTAAGGCTGCTAATTACTTTTTACGGAATCATTAAACTTTAACGTAAATGTAAAGTGTGTTTCAAATTGTGGTGTAATTGTGCTCTGCAAAAATACCCTTTTTGTTTATTTATAAAATTATTAAAAATATTAGAAACCTGTGTCGTACGGTCTTACCTCAGATAGTCTTAAAATTTTTTTTTAAATACATTAAAATGTTGCGTTTAAAATTTCTTTTGTATTACTATCAAGATAATTTTGCAATCTGTTCTGATAGCTATTCAGCAAACGTTAAGATGAAATACAGTATAGTGGCATTGTAGTAGATTGGCGCCCCTCTTTAAATAATTAATATTTTACATTTAGTAGTTATACAACGCTGGTTCTGCGATCGAAAGTGGACGTCGGGTCGCAGCAATTTGAGTCGGCCATGTTGGATTCGATGAAAAGGTGGGAAGATATTTGGCAGCAATGTTGTGATGCACCAAGCGGTATGACGTGAAATCGCGGGAATTTGAATTCAGCCATGCTGAATTTGCATGGGGAAAAGCGCGGAAACGTTAACGGCCATATGAAAACGTGTTGGAAGTCAGTTGTGTGGCGTAAAAATTTAATAATTTATAATTGCATGGTTTTTATTGACATTAGTGATGGGTATAATCAATTGTAATTGTAGGCGCCAGAGTGGCCAAGTGGTTAGGGCACTTGGCTGCTACGCGGAAGGTTTTGGGTTTAAATCTGAGACTGGATGCCTGGCGGATGGCCTACTTAGTCGCTTTTTTAAGCGTACTTCATATAAGAGTGCTGGGTATCGGAAGCGATGGTCCGGTCGCCCTGACCCACCGCATTGCAGGCCAAACTCCTCATTGGAGTGTAGTGCCACCGACTTTACTTTTTCTCATAATCAAATGTTTAGCATAATCGAATGATTGTTATCCAAATGGTTTTAATAAAAAATTATGATTTTTTCAAATGTACATATGCGGTAGAAAGTAGTAAAAATACTTTGCGTTTGCTTCTTCAATGCTCTTATTTATAAATAATTTCTAGTTCTTATCGTTTTTCCTCGGGCCGCTTGGCATAAACAGCGTAAGCCTTTGCCTGTCTTTAGCAATATTTCTATAAACCACAAAAGTAGATACATTTTTCTGTTTTATGAAACAATTACTTTTTTTAAAATGAAACCCAGACCAAAACAATATGCGAATGTTCAAATAAAATCATTTTTATTTCATCTTCCAAGTTTGCGTTCTCCGTTTGCTTGTCTGACAGTTGAATTCGCCTTCTTACTCGGGCCGCGCGCAAAAAACAAAGTTAACCGTCGGCCTCATTGCTTATGTTTAGGCGGCCTCGGCTGCAGTTCACTATCTTATTTGGTTTATTTAAATTATCATTATCATCTTTGGTGCTACAGCCCTGGGTGGGCCCTGGCCTCTTCAAAAAAGGTTTTTTAGGCGTCTCTGTCTTGCGCTTTAGCTCTCCAGCTTCGGACACCAATATTCTTAAGATCTCTTTCCACTGCATCTAGCCATCGTAGCTTGGGTCTTCGGACTTTCCTTTTTCTCTTTGACTTACCCATCAACAGCTTTTTGGTTGGTTGAGTGTCATCCATCTTCATCACATGTCTCGTCCATCTCAGTCTTCTAACTTTAATTACTTATACTAGGCCCGCATCATCATATAGTTGGTATATCTCGTGGTTGTATCGTCTTTGCTATGTGTTCTCTTCTAAGATGGGGGCGTGGATTTTCTTTAAAGTTTTCCTCTCGAATTTCCTTAAGCGTGACTCATCAGCTCTGGTTAGTGACCAGTTTCAGACCCATTAGTTAAGTCTGGTCTTACTATCGTTTTGTAGAGGAATAGTTTGGACTTGCGACTAAGTATATGAGATATTCTTCTAAAACAACGATAATTTCTTAGAGTAATTTTTAATTTCATCACTATTACTGCTAATTCCGGCTTGTTTGTAAAGTAAAATGCCGCAAAAATTAACACATTTTCCAGTTTAATATAAAAATTATTTTTTAAATACATGACCAGGGACAAAAGCATTATCCTAATGTTTAAATCAACGCATTTTTATCTCGTTGTTCTCCAAGCGGTGCGTTGTCTTTATGCGTTGGCATTTCAGAAATTCTGCTTGAGTTAGTGCATTCGCATCATCTACGACTCGTATGGATACAAACATTCATGGTTCGTAGTGTCATCGTATCTCATATACCATTTATCCGCATTAGGAAATTGAAGCCTGCTTATGTAATGAGTATCGCTTCAACGCCCGTTTTCAAAATGGACAATACCAAATATTTTAAAATAGTAAAACTATTCCAATGATTTTCTGTAACCTTTCGAGATATCTAGAGATAGGTTGATAATCGAATGGTTTGATTATGTTCATTCATAATATTCCATCACTAACTGACATAGTCAACTTAGAATCTATACGTAGGTCTAAAAGATCGTCTATTTAGTCTTCTTCTTCCTTAGAACGTGAGGAGATTGTCGGTAAGCGTGTTTGGATAGAGGCGGGGTCTGTTTTAGCATTTGGCACTTAAGTTCGTAATTTATTCTTTTACCGTCGCCATTAGCGCGCCATAGTTTGGTACAAGCTATGGGGCATCGATTATGGCTCATTGCATTTTTGATTGGAATCGCTGGAGGATTTCGACAAGCTGCACGAAGCAACCTAGAACTAGTTACCGTAGGCCTAGACTGGCCCTGAAATAGCTTTACACAAAAAAAACTTGACTTCTGATGATGGCTGTCAATTTCTTTCACATACATCTTTGAGAACTTCAGGTCAAGTTGCTTACGCTCGGCTCTCATATGTGAGCTGTTCGTCTAAGGGTGACTATACTATAAACCGGAATGTGGTATTACGTAATTATCAAAAGTGACTGGTAAGCAGGTGTCTCTTTTTAGTAAAAAATGTCATGTGAGTTAATCTTTATTTACTGGCGGCATTTATTCTTTATTTTTTTAGCCAGTTTTATGCTTTGTACAAGTGTAGTTGTAGATTATTAGCGGTTGCAACTGGATCTTGATGAGAAACCATGATAGCCGTGTCATTCGCAAAGGTGGCCACCACAGTGGTGCTGGAGGTCGGAAGGTAAACTGTATGTGAGGTACAATATTGGTTCAAGAACATCAGAGTGGATTGGCACTATTGCAGTCAGGTGATATTATTAATTCACTACAAAGTGTTTGTCTGTTAGATACGACTTCAAAGCCTCTGGTACTATACGTGTGTAAAGTTGCTCTTCGTCTTGTACAAAAATTTGATGGCAAACTCTGTACTATATTGCTTTTGCAATGTACAGAAATGTCACTCAGCAATACCTTTTATGTTCCAGATCGTGTTTAACTTTTCTCTGACGATTTTATGCACCTGGTCGACAGCGGCGTGCTGTTGGCTGAACCTGAATTGTTGCTTTGGAATTAGATTTCTTCCTTCATCAGTGACTTAATCTATTTTACGAAATGTTTTTAACGCTTTTAAAAAAATTGGTAGCAGGCTGTTGGTTTGATATGAGCTTAATTCTGTTGGAGGTTTACCGATTTTCAAATAAAAATAATCTGCGCCACTTTCTATTGTGCTGAGAAGTAGCACAATCGTAATACCGCGTTAAAAATCATGATAATTAGTGTGATACCTTTTTTCTTTAACTTTTTTCATACCTTGTCAGTTATGACAGCCTATCCGGCGCCTTCTTTAGATTTAGGTCTGTCATGATTACTATTCTCACTGTTGTTTCTTCAGGCACCCAATGGATTGTCTGGAATAGAGCATCAACCAGCTGGTGGATTAGCTTCTCTTCTTCTGGTAGGATCTCTAGAGCAAAGGGCCATAGTGCATTTGTCAGGTGCTTTGGGAAAACATTTGGCATTTTTTTATTGTTTCTGCCCAAATTTTCGTCTTTTGTTCTAACTGGTGAGATAGATATCGGTAGTAGTTCAAGTTTTTTAGTTTTTTTTTTCATAAGGAATTGTAGTAAGCTTTTCTTGGTATTTCTAGTTTCCTTCCGTATTTTGCTATCTTTTTAAGTTTCTCATTGATTTTGCTTTTAATATACATTAGACAGTAGTCTTTGTTTCTGTAGTTGCTTCCCAAGCTGCACCTTCGATGGCTTTGTTTAGGTAATCCACTGTTTTATTGATCTGATTTTTAGTATTTAGGGTGCTGAGAATTAGGTTATGGTCCGATAAGTTTAAATACGGTTATATTGCAACATGTCTGTCGTCATAATAATCTCTTTTTCTTGTAAAATTCTAACACATCCGGTATCTTTGCTCTATTGGCAGTGGCGAAACTAAAAAGTGGCGTAGGTGTAAAAATGCCAGAGGCCAAGGCGGCCTTGCGGCTACAGAACGCAAAACATAAAAATATTATTTCTTTGGAAGAATACGTACAATGTGCAGGTTGCGCCTGCGCGCTTAGTTTGTATAACACAACAATGTAATACTTGTTTACGGTAGCTTGTGATGTGCTTTAGCAAATTTGTGCTGCTTGCTGTTAATTTCCCATTTTAATTAAGCACATTAGTGAATGCTGTGGGCTGTGAACAAAAATCAAAAATGTAACGTAGTAAGTCATAGTCTACATCAAATATTTATGAATAATTACGGAAATATTGTGAACGTATTGTTATATGTTTATAACTGTAGAGGTTAATCATTTAAGACAACTAGTATTTTTTTTTATTTTCATAGTAATGTTCAGTTCATGGCCTACTATAGCTTATTTTCAATACATTACATAACGTCGTATTTCCGTAAGTTTTGCGCAAATAAAAATTTTTATAAAAACAAGATATAAACAAACTAAAAGTTTAATTGTAAAATTGTGCAATTCCAAAAATTTTTCTAAAGAAGCAGTTTCTAATAGATCTTTTTATAATTTTATTGCAGTTGTAGCAGGCCTTTTTACAGCAACTTTTCATAGAAATTTCTAAATTTTCTGATTTGTTTAATATGCTTTATTATGTTGTACTTTTGGTTATAGAATTATTAATGCTTTTCTACTGTGAAGGGCGGCAATGACTGCAGGCCACTGTGCCATTACTGCTAAGAATAAGCGTGCTACTTTGCATCGAACGTAAGCAAACAAGTTATAAATTGAAACCTTTAATAAACATCTACATAGAGTTGTTTAAATCTAGAGGAGCTCTGCTACGCTGTATTTAATTATTGTAACGGTTTACTCATACGTATATAATTGTTTTTTTTTTGTTCCTGTTGAAGGACGTTTACATAAAAGTGTGATGGCCGTAGGCTACAGGTTGCAAGTATTTTATTTTTAGCAGCGCTAAGAAGTAATAACAAACGTAGAGCTTTATGCAAATTGAATACGTGTAAATTAAATAGCAAGCTTCAAATAGAGCTTTTATAAATGTTTACCTGCAGCTTGTTAAAGTGCAGCATTGCAGTATAGCCAATTTTCAGAGCGACTTATGAGTTTGTAAATTTGATACTTTTTATGCTAGTTCGTACTATTTTATTATAGTTTCTTTATGCTGTCTTATTAACATGTGTAGAAAAAATTTGGTTTTTGGATATCGCGAGAGCCTTTGATAATACAACGTTTGAATCTATTTATCTATTATAAACGTGCTCAAGAGCAGAATAATAACTACCTCCTAAACGAAGCAACCATTTAAGTCATTTACCTATGCTGTGGTGGTTCGTGAGTGACGGCCTTCGGCGGTTGCTAGACAAGAAGAGGATTTGCACAAAAACACGCTGATGACATCACTATCTTTGTGTAAGGAGTATTCGAGAGCGTTGTATTTAATAGAATGCAAGTACCCCGAAAAACTGTGGAAAATTAGTGTGAAGCATAGGGACTATCGGTTAACCTTGGAAAGACCTTGCGAACGGAGACGGGAGACGGAGACGAAAATGCGTCACGCTCTTATTAACAATTATTGCACATTTATGTTTTAAATGAAAAACAGTATCTTTTGTAAAGTTTTATATTTTTATGGTTAATAATAACTTGGCCCCCTTCGGTACGTCTTTCCTATAAAGTATGCACACGTTGACGTTTACTTGACGAACTCGTATTATCTATGCTAGCTAACAGTGACTCGCGGTCGAAGAGAGAAATAGTTGTTTGGTAATGCAATCTTTTCTGTTAAATCTTTTAATTAAAAATACACTTTCAGTGAGAACACACTAAGAAGTTCCACGTAGAAGTTGCGCGCATGGCATACATTTTTTATATTTGGCAAAGGTTACAGATGATGGAAGAGGTCAAACACGTGGGCGTATATATAAGCACCAGACTGACTTTTATAATTTATCACGGCCTTCTGGACCTGCAGGCGAATGTGGGTGATAAAACACAACATGGCATATTAGCTCTACAATCACATATGCTGCTGCTGGTTTTTTAGTTTAGTTTAATCATTCACCTCTTATACCCGAAGGTGTCGAGGTCTTTCACTCCGGCTAGGCTCTTCGCTTGTGTAATAGGAGGTAGTGGGGCTTATGGCCTTTATACCGCTACGCTCCTGAAGCTTATGCCACCCTTCATGCACATTTATTCAATGTCATTCTCACACATGTGTTTAATTGTATTAATTGTATGTTTTATGTTGTTTGTGATTTTGGTACTCGTCCTGGTCAATCAGTAATCAAGACAAGCGCCGGTAATTGTAACCCAACGTCGAATGGTTACCGAGCTCGATACCGATCCACGGAATTAGAAAAAAAATGTCTGCTTCTTCCAGAATTCGAACCGAGAACTCACGCATTGTGAGCCTGATCCTCTACAACTGGACCACCCGGACTCTGTGATGTGGTGGTACTAGGCTAAAAATGATTCAATGAAAAACAGGCTAAGTAAATTACAAAACGTTGCGTGTATCAGAATAACGAGGGCAACGACGACTGTAACGGATTTATTTTGCGATGTTAAAACTATTTTAGTTTACTTCAGTAACGTTCAGATTTTAGCAAAAACCAGTTCGTTAACCATTTCCCTTTATTGTATTCTGAGCTTTATCGCGCACTTCGAGTTTTAGCAAAACTAGGTGTAGTTCCCTCTACAGTCCAGTTTTCTGTGAAACCGCGCTCCGTAGTAATAGGGATTCTCTTTAACTCTATAGAGGTCAGTAGCTATCACGTTCCGATCAAATTCAAATGTTGTAAAAACGAAGTTCGTTTGTAATAATTCCGGACGACCCGTCAAAAGCTTTGATTTTGAATTTAATCCAAATGTTGAATTTCACTGATGGTAAATTACAAACTTTTATACTTTGTTATATTTTTCCGAATACCTGTAAACCCCCTTGAGTTTCTATTCATACGGAAAGTCAAAGACTTGACCGTCCGTCCATGAACTACAAACTTCCACACGTTTGTAGGTAATATTATTTATATATATAATTTAGAGTTTCCGAGATATTCTAAAAGAATTCCACATTTAAACTCCACCGACTAGCCCTTCTGATCTAGTCTTATTACAAATTTGAATATTGTAAAAACAAAGTCCGTTTGCAATAGTTCTAGAGAACCCGTGAAAGAGTTTGGAAGTTATTTGAAACCAAAACCTTGATTTCCCTGTATTTTATTGCTAGTTTAAATATTGTAAAAAATACTCTAAAAATATTATCCAAGAAATTTAGAATTCTGAGATTGATTTAAATTGAGCTTTCAAGTTGATCACTGCTTTTTAAAACAATGCTTAGAGCGTTATTTTGGGAGACCTTAGCATTAAACTTTGGCACCCAAAATATCTACAAAAATCCCGCAAATAAGTGAAGATCTGTTTTATTTCATATTGAACGTCTCTGAGTGACTTATTGCAAATTTGAGAACTGATAGAAAAGCTTAAGGTAAATCTAAAACTTTTTACCGAACTCTCTAGCTCTAAAATGGCGTCGCTACAATTTTTTGAAAATTTGGACTTTCACGCCCATTTACTCGAAAAGTAGCTAGCTGATTGGGATTAACTACGGCTTGTTTGAAAGCTCTTCTTGCGTAGTATACGATGAAACAAAATTAATTTCGAAAATTTGAAAACGATTGCAATCGCGCTTTTTCAAAGTTTTGAAAATTTTTAAAATAATATTATTCAAAAACTGCTTACGCGTTTTTTATTAAATTTTGTAGGATGTTAGCACGAAGATTGGCTGCAGTTTAATTTTTTCTGAAAGCTATAATTTTAGTGTGGCGTTTTCTATGATGTTGGATGGATGGAATGGAGGGTTGCCTATAAAGCTTGCTTTCTTAAAAATCTAACAGTCGGTAAAATGTACAACGTTATAATTATAAAATTCACACGTTTGCAAATACGGTAAGTATTAATATCTAATATGGGAAAGTCCACTCGAAGTCCACACTTCAGCTTTTTTGGGTTGAAATGCGGAGTTTTGTATATAAAGTTTGAATGGCCGCAAGCCACGGTTGGTCTTATTTTTACTGGCGCTAATTAAAAACGAACAAAAAGCTTAAAACAGATAAAACACATCTAACCTAAACAACAAGCTCACAATATAGCTGTTATAAATGTTTACCGGCAGTTTTTAAAATTTTTAGCAGCTTTGCTTTGCGGGCACTTCCGTAGTAACGTTTTTCTTAAGCTATATTTTTGGTTCTGTTTCTTATCAATTTAAAACGCGAATTTTCTAAATAAATCTGTAATGGCCGCGGCTACAGATTGCTAGTATCTTACTCGTGGAACCGTTAATAACAAATGTAGAGTTTCACGTAGAACTTCACAAGAACTTTCATAAACTGTTACATACAGTTCTTCGAATTTTTGGCAGCCTTGCTTTAAATGAATGTTAAAAAGAGGATCAGCGAGATACTACTGACGAACAAAAAACATAAATAAATATGTAAGAAATACAGCGCTAAGTTTACCTATCAGTTCAATCACTCAATGTTATTCACAGACAAACAAACAAAAAAAACAATACCTTCTTTAAAATAGTCGCAAAATGTAACCACGAGGAATGAAATAAAATTTAAGTTTCCAGACGACGCAATTGAAGTTGCCGCAATAACATTAGAAAAATTCCACCGGAGTGAGGTGGGTCTCTCCAACTTTTATAACTGCCACTGAAAAGGAAGGAATTTTTATATAGTATAAAGTGTAAGATTTTTATCAAGCACGAGGTTATTAAAAGTGGGCGAGAAAATCAATGCTTTTAACACACGCTCGTGTGCAGAAGAGCGAGAGAGACGAAACTATTCACACCTCATGGTGGCGGTGGGTGCCGTAGGGCCCCCGGGTTAACTGACATTGATGTGGCGCCTTCAATAATAATTAATTACCTCGTCATGATACGGGATTTATGACTAAAGCCAGTAATTTGTAAATTGAAAGGCCGACTAAATTAGATTTACATGAATTTATGCCTCGGGAAAACTAACAATGTGATATTTCTGTCTGTTATTTTCTTACACCCGCAACAATCATTTTTAGCAACTTTATAATTACATTACTATCATGGAAAGAAAAAAGTATTTCCCATATTCAAAAATCACCTGATCTTACCTAACCAGTTTTTTTTTATTAATTTTGTTGGTTGGAATAGAATTCTATTTTTGTACACAAAGCATTCAACACCCTACAACATCTTTTAAAGTTTAGAGTCGACGGAAATAAAACACATCCAATCAATCAGAACGTAGTAGAACTGTATCTAAAATTTGTAGAAGAATTGACAGATTTCACATCACAATTCTTATGAAAGCTAAAAATATTTATATCTGCGAAGACTTTTCGGGATAACAATTGTTCCCTAAAGATAAATTTTAAACAGTTAACTAAAGAAAACAGCTTTTCATAGCGAAACTTATTTTTGTAATCATTTTTGCTATTTTTCTATAGATCAAGATACCCTTAGCGTGCTTTGGTAGCCTCGTAGGTTGCAGCTTATTGTCTTCGCTGCAAAACTTCCGAAAAAGCACATAAAGACAATCAAAATGCATATACAGAGAGGGGATGAGAAAGAAAATAAAACGAAAACGAGATAGATAAAAGACATACATGTGAAGCAGGAGAGAGGAAGAAGTGTAGAAGAGCGGGCAGATGGAGAAGGCGAAACATGGGAGCAGCAAGAAGTGAAGGTAAAGCGAAAAAATCTAAATGGGCGAGAGGGGAGAAGAGAAAGTAAAATTAGAGTGATAAGGATAATAGGGACGAAAATGGGGGGAAAAGTAGGTGGAGTGCAAGGTAGAGACGAAGATAGAAAAAAGAACGATAACGATAGAGAGAGGGGTAAAAAGATGATGACACTGGAAACATGAAACAGTACATATAGATATCCTTTTGTGGAAGCTTTCTTGTTCTTCTTACAAAATCCAAAAAATACCATAATTTCAAAAAACAACAAAAGAATTTAGTGCAAAATAATAATTATTTTTTTCTGTATTTTTGTTTGCGACTTTAGGAATATTTTACTTTCTTTTTTTAAATCTGACTTCAGTTCTTTGATCGTAACCAGTTATAAAGCTCAACAGGAAGCGGCTTAATTACGTACAACTCTCGTCGTCTAGTTTATCAGACAAACTGTCTGTTGGTTGCATTTGCATGTTTGTTTAGGAACTCTTCGGTAATAAGAATCCAGAATAGCTAACAATCCCTTTATGCACATTTCTGAATATTCTAATAATAGCCCGCTATTAATTAAATCATCGCATGAGTTTCCGAGCTTTTGTTCGGTTGCGAAACCAAAACAGCAAGGCTCTGCCTTTTTATTACCTTACTCGCGTCTATGCGGAGCATAGCTAGAAGTAGGTATTGTAGAATTTGGAACAAATGCTATCATGGTTTGTAATATAGAGGCGCTCGAAAATTAATCTTAGATTCGTACTCTACGCATGTCGAATAGCCCATCTGCACAAGTCCGATTTTACTGCCACCCGTAGTGCCCGACACTATCGATTTTTCGTTATTTTAGAAAGTTTTCAGTTTCTAAAATTTTTTAAAATTTTAAAATATTTTCTAAAATTGAAGCCTTCCACAAACAAAAAATTTAGGCTACATTTTGAGAATTTTCTAAAACATGAAAACACTAATATATGTTTATATATTTTTTATTTTCCAATTGTTTTACAGAAATAGTTGTCTGTGGTATACAAAGTAATTTCTGTTATAAAAATTACAAGTTAACTACATACGCAGAAAAATTAAAAACGCTTTTACATCAGCATTATCATAGAAAAAGGGTTATATGAACCAAAAATATTATTCCTACTTTACCAGACTTACAAATATACACCCAAACTACACATGTAATTTTGTTTACACTTTGTGCGTGGTTTTATTGCACGTTTGCAAGATTTTAGTAAAACTACATGTTTTAAACAAATACAGTCGGACAAGCAAATTTAAATTTTACTATAAAATAACACACAATAACTGAATAGTGTTCGACATAGGCCTTTTTCAAGCGGTAACTTTGACATGATCAATTTGTAACATAGACATTTATTCTAGGAAACACTTCCATTATCAAAATTTCGAATTTTCAATTTTTTTAAATATTTAAATATTTAAAAATTGTTTACAAATTTGAAATATCCATAATTTCCATAATTTCCATCCATTTTCAGTTTTCAAAAATGTTTGTTCTTTAGAAAATTTTCTTCCTCTTTTTCCGGTTTTGGCATCTATCGCCTTCCGGTTCCCAATAATCTCTTCCATCTTTCCCTATTTTTCCACTCTCCTTCCTCTATTTCCCTCTCTTCCATTGCTTCTACTATCCCTTTTCTCCAACATTTCCTCGGTCATCTCCTTTTCCTGCGTTCTCGGGGGACCCATTCCATTGCTTTCTTCGGAATACGTGTTTCGTCCATCCCTTGAACAGAAGAAATAAAAATTTTTCGTGGCCGTAATAATATATAAATATTAACATAAATTTCGTGGCCACATGGCCAATTGAAAAAATAAATATATAGTAAAAATATCTTCCTCGATCTAGGTAACCTAATGTGCTACCACTGAGCTATCGAGAACGATAGAAACAGCAGTAGAATGTCACGTTTTCATATACCGAACGTTTGGATATTTTTAATTTAAGACTGTGTATTAGGAGAATGTCTGCACATACTAAATTAAAAATATACAATCGTCCGGGATTTGTAAACGCGACACTCTACTGCTGTTCCTACCGTTCTCGATAGCTCAGTGGTAGAGCACTAGGCACATACCTGGGGACTCGGGTGTAAATCCTGATCAAGAAAGATATTTTACAAAATTTTTACTTTTCCAATGAACCGATATGGTCGCAAAAGTTACATTAATCTTAACATTCAATGTTACGTGTCTATGTACTATAACAATTAAACAAATTCGATTCTTTTGCTGGCCTTACAAGTTGACCTTCGTGGTGGGGGTTGGTGGCTTTGATCAATAAATAACCTTGAAACTCAAGGTTTACTGGTAAGGGAAATGTCCTTGGTCAGTGACTTTAAAACTCAAGGTTCCATAGTGGAAGGAAGTGGCCTTGACCATGATTTATGACCTTGACCTTAACTATGAAGGTCGAGTAGAGGAGAGGTTTAAAACTGTCCAAAATAACCTACGATTAGTGTATGCGAATCTTTTAAATTTTGTTTTCTTAGTCTGTCACTTTCTTGATATCCAAGTTTACGATGTTCCAGATTCAGGTATAATTTAAGTTCTAATGTTATGTTGCATAAATCCTCTATATCTAAACCTGTGCATTAAACAATTTTACGTATCTTTATTCAAGGCTAGGACTAGGACTATACGATTTTTAGTATTTTAAAAATAGAGCAAAGTAATGTTTCTTTTTTCAATTTGTACGCGTTAGAAAATTATTCAAAACTATCTACACCTGAGTATTAATTTAAATTTAAATTAAATTTAAGTACACATTCATACCGTACATAATTCTTCATAAATTAGTACGTATTAAATTTACGTTAGATGTAAAATAGTATTGGGATCAAACTGAAGTTTCGTATCTGACTTAAAGTATTCAATTGTGGATGCAAATTTCCAGTGCTGTTCCGCTCAAATAAAAATTTAAATCTGAGTCCGTATCCAAATCATGCGCTAGCATCCCAACTTAATTTTAGGTGTACCCCGAATCCGTTTGAAAATACGTATACAATATCAAGGATTAAATTTCCAATTAAATCTAGACTCAAATAAGAAACTTGAATTATAGACTCAGTTTAAAACTTAAGCAACATCCATACTATGCTATAGTATCCCAAATTATATTAAGATGTATCCGAAGTTGATTGAAAATACGGATTCAGTTAAAGGTCTAATATCACAAACGCACTCGGACTTAAATAACACAACATATTTACGGATCTATTTTCAAACATGATTGGATCGAAAATTGTGTTGAAATATGTCGGGATTTGTGTTACGGGAAAACTTGGCGTTTACTTATAACTTTGCTAAGGCTAAAGACCGACGGCAAATAAGTCACAATGGTTAATTCGAACACAGAGTATATTGAATAGAATGTAGTTGGCCGCAGTTTGCGGATATTAACGGGTAGTATGACTAAGGAACATATACACTGTGTCCATAAAGTAACCCCCTCCCCCCCAACTAACTTTTGAACGACTTGATATTTTTCTACAAAATTTGGTGTGCTGTAATGGGAAATGAAATACTACTTTTCAGACCATATTAAAATTTTGTATCATCCAAAATGGCGACTGGGCGCCATTTTGAAATTTTTTTTTATACGGAATGGGGGGTCGAGTGACACCTCATTGGAAAGGTCTTTTAGTTCTGCGTCTGGTCCTAAAGTTTCAAAGAAAAATATTTAGCCATAACAAAATGACAATGTTTGAAGATAAAGAAGTCTATAAAAAAACTAAGAATTAAAGCAAAAAACAAATGAATTAAGTGTTCGAAATGTTTACCATTCACTTCTTGGCACATAAAAAGTGGGTTATGAAATTCCTGCCTTACATTTTCATAAGTTTCTGGAGTGATAATTCTGCAAACTTCTGTAATGCGTTACTCCAGTTCTTCAATTGTTTCTGGACGGGTTCTGTACACTTTCGATTTCAGATATTCCCATAGAAAAAAAATCTAAGAAAGTAAAATCTGGGGAGTGAGCCGGCTATTCTACAGGCCCCCGCCTAACAATCGATCTGCCAAAAAAATGTCCGTTGAGAAAGTCAGAACCAGGCCTATAATAATGAGGCGGCGCACCGTCTTGTTGGAACATAACGTTTTCAATATTATTTCAAGCCACCTGAGATATTTCTGAGAAAATTTAGTACTGCAAATGAATAAGTGGACTACTGGATAAGAAAATCAAAACAATTTTGAACTGAGTGAGTCCATTGGTTTACAATCCGCCATTTTGTTATGGCTGAATATTTTTCTTTGAAACTCTAGGATCAGACGCAGAACTAAAAGACCTTTCCAATGAGGTGTCAATCGATTCCCTTTCCATTTAAAAAAAAATTCAAAATGGCGCCCAGTCGCCATTTTGGATGATACAAAATTTTAATATAGTCTGAAAAATAGTATTTAATTTACCATTACAGCACACCAAATTTTGTAGAAAAATATCAAGTCGTTCAAAAGTTAGTTGGGGGCTGGGTGTTACTTTATGGACACAGTGTATATATATGAATACAGAGCGGTTTTAGGCAACGTTGTGATATGCGAAATTTCCACCCTGGAAGGGGTTCCCTTTATTACGAGGTAAAGCCACTCTGGCACGGATTTCAGACAAGAAATACAGTACTATGAACGCATGCAAATATATCAAGAATATAATTGTAATCGACGGAATGTTCTGAACCGGAACACATACAAAATATTTGGAGGCTTTTCTGTACCACTATACACTGATTAAATATGACGGTGTAAACGTACTTACAAAGTCGTAGGTTATTCCACCTGGTTTCTGCCCTTAGCAACTAAGGGGGAAGGTTGTTTGCACCTCACCAGCAGGTTAAAGATGTGAGTGGGGTAGGTTGAAAAACGGGGATGCTACGAGAAAGTGCGTGAGCCTCTGACGAGATATTCGATACAAGGGGGCAGCTTACAGTTGACGGTAAGAGGTAATTCGAGAGACCCAGAGGTGGTTTCGATGTTGACCTTGTAGCAACGTTAATATCCGCACTTGGCGACTTTATTTCGTGCACAGAACGGCAAAAGAAATTCAGATAAGAGCCCCTTTATTCCACAAATGAACACACACCAATATTGCTTTTAATCCGACTATGTCGAGCGAGATATTAATGGTAATTTGAAGAGTCACAGAGGTGGGCACGTTACTAACAAGGCCTTCAACTAGGCTTTCTCAGAAGGAGGTGGTTACTTTACATTTGGAAGCTCGTAAGCTCGAGCGGCGAAATAGAACTATATACTCTGGGAGTTTGAGATCAACTAACTTAAGCTCGTTACTCAAGCGCGAAGTCGGTGCGCCCAATAACGGCGCCGCGCGCAAAAGCGCCAGGGGCGGCTCGAAAGGGAATTCACATAACATTTGATTTAAAAGTACGTATCCAATTAATGATCCAATTTTCCAATCATTTGGACTCAAAGAAGAAAACGAATAAACGGGCTAAATTTTTAAAGCGAATTTCTATTCAAATCTTATTCCAGGATTTAAATTGTGTTCAGGTGTGCCCCGAATTTTATTAAAAACACCGATTTAACTATAAGAATCACAATTTTTTAATCGGATTCCGATTCGAATCAGAATATTCATTTACGGATTCATTTCAAAGCTGATATCATCTTTGAATCGGATGGAATATTTGTACTCAAATAGGACTCCAAATTCTTGAATTAAATTTGGACTTAACTGAGAAACCATATTTACGGATTCATTCTGAACATAAATTCATATCCACATCATGCTCCCGGATTCAATAATGTGACCGTTTATAAATCCAGATCTAGTTAGAACAAACTGAGATACTAAAATATATGTCTGTGTTTGGGAATTGGATGTTACAAACCATATTATTGTGGGTGTGTGATGAAACATGCTCTCGAGAGGTATATACAACACAGAAGTTAGGTTACAACGGAGGGCAGGTTATATTGATATAAATGAACAAGGATAACTGAGATTTATGGCAGGAAGTTGCATGTGACGTCGCGCCCCCATCGCGCTCCTGCTGCATATGTGTTTCGCATCTCGCGGTTCGTATATCGATCACGAACAGGAAAAACTTACATCTCATTAACTAACACAGAGAAATTTTATGTCGAATTTAATGGCGTGGAAGCAAATCTCAAGATGAGAGTGCAAATGATATTGATTGCGTCGCCTCTCTCAGACTCGCTGCCGCGAAAAATACGGCCGTGCTAAATTATCACTGTCTGGTCTGATTTGTACGTATTTTATTTTTGAAGCTTTGGAAAATGCCGCGGTTTTTAAGTTATTGTTCGGTGATGGATTGATTTTTTAAGAACATAATATGCGAATAAAATTCTTTGAAAATTTTAAAGAAAAACGCCCGTGGAAAAGGTTTTATGACTACAATATAGATTATTCTTCTCAAAATAAAGTTTGATCGAAATCTTATCAAACAAAAGAACATTTCCAGGTACAATTATTGTTAAATCACGTATAGAAAAGCCTATATGGAACGTGTTGTTTGTCGGATCTTGTGCAGAAAAGTTGTAAATATGTAGAATCCGTAAAAATTATAGCTGATGTGTACTTATTCGCGTATACTTTTCTTTTAAGTTACGCTTCCTATTTTAGATCTTACGTTATAAGTGGTATATAGAAATACATGTGTGAAGTTATATTACAATGACTTTGTAAACACCGTGAGTACTATCTTGGTGCGGGTACTATATTGGCACTAAACTTTCCAAGCTGTATACATCAACTCGGTGGTGTAAAGAAGGCTGGTGTTGCACTCTATTCAATTGTTTTCATCGCTAAACTACAAAAATCACAGCAAAGCGTATCAATTTTATAAACAGATGGCGCACCTATAAATTTCAATTTTATTTTAAAATATATCTGACAAGAAATATTTGTATTTATTTATTTCCACGGTAATTATTCAGAGTGTTTCCAAAACGTATAAACCAGCGAGCAACTACGGGTCTAGGGGTCAGAATAGGTCGATTAAAACTTACCTATATACAAACACGCACTCTTAAAGGGCTACGGCACATCAAAGTTGTAGGAATAAAAATCGTTTATCTTTTATACAACAGGAACAATCTGACACTCATGTACCCATTTTTGTACGAATTGTTTAATTCCCACAAAAATATTTCTGCTAAAAGCTGATATTTTTACTAATATTTTTTGTCTCTTACAAAATTTAGGTATCTCTTACCGTTTAGTCCTAAAAAATCAAATTTTATTTATTGTGGGGACCCGTTTCTGCAAATGTGCGTTTATAAAGTACCCCCCCCCCCTTATGCTTGTATTTTATAGGGTTGGTTTAGAGAAGCAAAGCTAAGGTTACGTAACCAACAGCTAAAGTAGTACATTTTACTCTCCTTCTCCCTCTTTGCAGGCCTTCTATCTTCTTTTCCCTCTATTTCTGGTCTGTTGCGGGCGTTTGAAACAAGAAAGATATTTATCTCTCTTTATTTCTGGTTTGTCGCGGATGCTAGACACGGGAATAATTTTCTCTTTCATTGTTACTTAGTTAGTTGCTACCGTTTGATACCG
The DNA here is from genome assembly GCA_958336395.1 of Ctenicera cuprea. Lineage (NCBI taxonomy): Eukaryota > Metazoa > Arthropoda > Insecta > Coleoptera > Elateridae > Ctenicera > Ctenicera cuprea. The sequence goes on along the minus strand of OY284495.1, from coordinate 25,921,936 downwards.
TTACCTACTGTATCTTAATTGCTACCGTATGCTACCGTATCTGAGTTGCGACCACGTGGTGCCGTATCTTATCTGCTACCGTATTGTCACCGTATTTTGCTTGCCTCGTTTTGCTGGTGTATCTGCGTTTGGTTATATTTTCCGTTGTTTCGCTTGTAATACTTTCCGCTTTTAGTATAATAATTATTTTTCTAAATAATTTATGTAGTTTAGCTTTTGCTTTATTTAAGAATGTATGGTTTAATGCTATCGTTGATTGCTTGTTAACAATACATGAGCACAAGTGGTTTTGGTTTTGGTAAATAAAACCGTCATCTCCGCTGCAGTTACACAGGTCTGCAACTAGGTACGAGGGAACCGTGACGACCGTTTGGAGAAAAACCTTTCTCAAAAGTACAGCTAAGCTGGGATAAAGCCTTCCTCAAAAGTGAAGTCAGGGAAAAGAAAAGGGAACATCCTTGTACACAAAGCGCAATTCTACTAAGAAAACGCCCTCGCTCAGTAAAGTTTGTTTGCAGAGTAAACGCTATTATAAAATCTGACGCCCTAGCAATACACCGTGGTTGTACGCACAAGCCAAGGTACAATTCAGCCCAGAACACCGACCTCGTAACAAAAAAGCGTTACAAAACAAATGATGTAAGTTGAATACTCTTCATCAGCTCAGTAAATGCAGAAAAACGAAACACCTGACATTTAAGCCACTTATTTTAATAATAATAACTAATAATGGCATTTCAAGCCACTGCCCTAAAAATAACTTAATACGTAGATAATCAGTTTTTCTATCATCATCCCTTAATGCTTTGCTTTAAATAATAATTTAATTTTTATATATGTTACGTATCATCTCTTCTTTATAATTATTTTTCTCAAAACGCCCTGTAACCACTGACCAGACCAGGTTTAAGACGCTCACCTCGGTGAGAGTCGTGAACAAAGATATCTTACGCGGGGTTGTCACTGTAACAGTCATTTTGGTAAGTTTAATTTAGTGCGTCCACCTGTTTTAGGGGAGGTTAACGGTCTTCTTAATTGGGACCAAGCAGAACTGATTGAGTGATATTACCAGGTGGGGCGTTCACTACCTCCCAGTATGGGTGCCAAACACATGAGCGGTTGCGCGTCTTCTAATATGGTTATTATCGCTACCTAGAAGGTGCTACAAATACACCTACGTCTTAGTCATTACGTCTAAGAGACTTTACCGGCTATAAATGTACATAAGCGGTAAACAGAATGGCTGGAGGCCATTGATAGGCTGGTGAATGTAAGATGTAGAAAGAAGTGAAGTGTCTGCTGGAATTAGGGACCTGAGCCCTAAAAGTGAGGTTTCACTTTGCCTGCCGACGTCGTTAAAGTACTAATCATTATATTCAGACCGGCCATCACCCTATTTAGAAGTTGCAGAGTTGACAAGTACTAAGACTGCGAATAGCCTATACTTTAAGCCAGCCAGTGGTTTTTTTGACTAATACTCGAGGATCAAGTCCAAGCCTACAGGGAAATTACAGCTATGGTCTTGGTCAAGGTGTAGGACTCGTGTTGACACTAGTATGGCTGTGAAGGCGAAGGTCTTTGTGGTGCTGCTCGAAAGATGGGTTGCGTTCTTACTCGGGCGTTGATCTACAGACTTAGTAGAGGTTTAGGCATTCCCCCCTTGCCAGTGGGAGCTAGGGCTCGCAACCTGACGTCGTACTGATAAATGGTTGTCGTTTCATTGTGGTCAAGCGCGCTGATTGAGCCTAACTTTGTTATTTTGATAAAACTAGGTGGTGGTACTCGCCATCTCATAAGATCTTAAACCCTAACCATCTTCTTGAGAATAAAAGCATGAAATTAAAACTACCTTCTCTTTCACACACTAGAGTTCTTAAGAAATATCTCTTTTTGAACAATATAACCCATTTTTTAAACACTCAAACGTTTAACTTGTGTCCCTATTTTAAGTGTTACTTTTTGGCTCCAAACAGGTTCTTGTGTATCTCCACTCCCACAACACATACCTGCTAAGAATGATCATTCTTTTAAAATTTATATTTGACGACCTTTCCTATAAGCAATTTGCATTCCAATCCAGTTTATCCCATCGATTTAAATAATAAATAATACCCTTACACTACTCATTGGGCATCCCTTCTCTTCAAACACTACTACTGCCAAGATTAATTCTCTTTTTAAGTTGTGTTGTGTCAAAACCACTGTCTTCGAGATCCACACGCTTTAAACAATACATTTAAAAATAAATGCAGTATTTCGTTGACAGCTGCTGTACTTCTCTAATAACTCAATAGGTTTGGTACACCGTTTCTAAAAGGTTATTGAAAAGGCTATCCGCCAGGAATCCAGCCTCGAATTTGAACTTAGAGCTTACTCGTAGCAGCCCAGTGCTCTAATCGGTTATAGGACACATAAACACGCGACACATAATCATAGGACAATTAATCACGGACAGTTAAACACACCGACAATTAATCACACGGACATTTAATCACATAGACATTTAAACACTGAGGCACATAATCACATGAACTTATAAACACACTGGATGGCGTATAAACACATTGTGTTTGAATTTTTATATGACTGCAGTAAAACTAAAATATAAAAAAAATATGGCAAATAAAGCTTTATTGCAATCTAGTTTCTAGAAACATCTTAAACACTTTGTTTAATGCAAAATCAACAGACAATTTGCTAAAATCAGGCTTTTACAAATTAAATTGTTCGCATTGTAATTCGGTTTATATAGGCCAGACAATTAGAAATTTTGATATTAGGTATAAAGAACACGTACGTTGTTACAAATACAAATACCCACATAAATCCAATTACGCTAAACACTTACTAGAACACAATCATTCAATGACATCCAAGAACACCATAAAATGTTTACACTTTTGTGATGATAAACGTAAATTGGATATACTAGAAGCTTTTGAAATTCACAAACATTTAAAAACTGTACCGTTAATGAATGAGCAAATTGATCTCTTAAATTCTCCTCTACTGGACATTTTGGAATAAGCAATCAAGTCATATGCAGACGATTACCGAGATCAAGTCATCAAGTTCTATTGCTATAACAACACTAACTGTTTACTTCCTAATATAACCTCTGGCAATGGAATATAAACATACCAAAATACCTATAAGGTTAAAATAAAAAAATATTGTTAAAGTAATTAAGTATTTTATATACAAATAATCATTAAATATGGACTTTAACGAAGTAAAGCTGGAATTTATAAATTAAGTTAAGCTTCTTAACGTTAAAGATCATATTTAGTGAAAGTACAGATTGAGTGCAGAATGTGTGCTTATATGTTCATGTGATTATGTGCCTCGGTGTTTAAATGTCTATGTGTTTAACTGTCCGTGATTAAATGTTCTATGATTATGTGTCGCGTGTTTATGTGTCCGGACACCGCTCTAATCCCTCTGTTACTCTGGCACTGCAAAACCAACAAATAAACAATGAAATTGCCAAATCTTTTTCTTTTTCACTACTATTACACGACTCTTAGTATACATCCTCTAAACAAAAAAATAAAAATGTTACCTAAGCTATACCCTAGTTGTATTTATTCCGTATATACCTTTACCTGTGGATTTTGATTCCATTTTCATATATTAAATCTTACCCTTAAACTATCTACTTCTTGTGTATTCTTACTCATTAAACATTAAAACTATCAGTACCGATCCTTTTCTTTTACTTATACGTACTACACCAAAACTATTTTTTGTAGATTCCCATTCTCTGAACATCATAATTGCCTAATATTTCTCTTTTATACTTTCCCGTAAAATAACCTTTTTTTTCACATCTAAATCAAAAACAACAAAACTCTCTAGACTCGTCTTTACTTCAAAACTATTAACTCTAAACCAACCCCCTTTTTTAGTAATATCATCTCTAGACTATCCTCTTGTGCATCTCCATTTTTTAAATATTTTAACTGTTTATTTTAATTATTTTTTGTCAAATATATACTCAAACAACCTCTTGTGCATCCCCACTCATTAAATGCTTAAACTCACGAAACCCTTCCCCCTTTTAAAATACATCACCTCAATACCTTCCTTGCATATCCCCCCTCCTTTGAATTTATTTCACCGCTCTGAAATTCCTCTTTTTGCGTCTTTGTGTCCCCAACCCCTAAACACTAAAACTGTTGAAACTCATTCTCTTTTAAAAAATATTGCTTTAAAGCGACTGTCTTGTGCAATTTCACCTCTTAAACACTAAAACCGTTAAAATTTTTTCTCATATTACCACCCCAAACTAAGGATAGTTTGGGAAGTGGTAAAATGAGAAATTATTCTAGCAAAGGATTGTGAAAATATATCCCCTAAACACTGAAACTGTTAAGTTTCATTCTCTGTTAACTTTCTTATTTTTCTAGCATAAAAACGCCTTGTAATCGTAAAAATTACCGATTCTGACTATTTGAAGGATATACAGGTTTTGGACCCCCAAAGACCTTTATAGCGGATGGCTGTTTGTATGTATGTGGACGTGCCTGTGTATGAATGTAACGAAACACTATAGACACTACTAGACTTATTGTTATTTTTACAGGTACAGCAAAAGTTCCTCTATTCAAAAAGTTATTCGTCCCAATCCGGAATTGAAAACTAAAGTAAGATATTTTCTTAGTTATTCCTTACTTAATTAAAAAAAACGGAAAATACAGGGATAAAAAGTAAAGCAAAAAACTAATTTTTTGCCAACATTCTTACTTCAAAATAGCGGTCCCAGCTATTATTATTTGAAGAATTTTACTTTAATGTCTTATTACTAACGAATGGGCAGATCGGGACGAAATTTAGTACAGAGCAAGCATAAAAGCTTAAGAACCACATGACCAATGATCTCACCTTTATGTCCAACGAAACGTGGTTTCATTTGTCTGGTTATATTAACAGTCAAAACTATAAAACTATAGAACTTGGGCCACTGAAAATCCAAATACTTACGTTGAAACAAGTTTGCACCCAATCAAAATTGGTGTTTGGGTGTCTATGTCAAAACGACCAATTATTGGTCCCATATTTTTTCACGATACTATAAATGCAGAGAGATATCGTGATAATATATTGCAACCGTTTATTGAACAGTTGCTCGACGATGAGTTAAACCAGGGTTAGTTCCAACAGGACGGAGCGACAGCTCACACAGCAAATGCTACTTTAAATTATCTCAGAGAATTTTATGATGATCGACTTATTAGCCATAGACGATGGCTTCTAAGAAGCCCGGACCTAGCACCTCTGGATTTTTATTTATTTGGCCATTGGAAAAATAATGTGTTTAAAAATCGTCTACACAGTCTCGAAGAACTACAAGCGGCTGTTAAAAACGAGATACGTAACATTACTGTAGATGACTTACAGAGAGTTTTTAATAACATCAGGAGGAGAGTACATTTCTGTTTACAAATCAATGGCACTCATTTTGAGCAGCTATTGTATATTATAAATCAAATATGTTTTTCTGGTCATGTGTACAATAAATTAAGCTAACTACAGCTAAAAGTTATTTTTTGTACTGGTATTCTTATGGAACTTGCCGAAAGGCACTTGAAAAAAATCAGCAAACACACCCGTACAACACGCAACGGGTACAGTATTGCCAATGGTTTATGGAGAACTTGAACAATGACGATTCAGTTTGTGTTTACAAAGCAATGGCACTCATTTTAAGCAGCTATTGTAATATATAAATGAAATATGTTTTTCTACAATAATATTCCTAAACAAATCCTATCATTTTGCTTTATTAAATGTTTTTACAGGGTTTTTTTACATTGTGACGAACCAAATTTATTTTTTTATGAAAATATGTTTTCTGTGCCCTAATTAGTACGTGCTACGCCAATGGTAATTGCTACAACTGTCGGACATAGTTTTCTGAAGCACTTCTGTACAATGGGTTGCCTATGTTACGTGGCCACGTGATTCTTGGCCTTTTATGCTCACTTTGTATTACAATAGCCTTAGAAGAACATAATGCTACCATGTAAGAGAATTTTTGCACAAATGAAAACTGAAAAATTAATTTTTTTTAAACTCGAACAATTTTCTTAAAAACTGGCCATGCAATTTTTTTCGACACGTTCGATGTTGATTATAATGTATGTAGATACGCCTAACGTCTAAGTGAATTTTCCATAAGATTTTGAAGTACCATGTATGGGTCGGGGGACTCTACACTATGGTTACTTAGGGTATTTAGTTTCAAAACCCATACAGAAAATATACTGACCCACTATCGAAAAATACGTTAAATAAGAAAGTTTACAAAAAAGCATGTGAAAAGACCATAAAGGGAAATACTCAGTGTCAGCAATGCAACCAGGCAAAAGCTACATAACCAAATTGTGTACTGTTTTGTCCCAAATTTTTAGATTTCTACAAACCATATATGAGTCCCAACTATTTTACTTGTTTTTAAAACATATCTGCCGCAAGTTCACAACAGAATTTAGTGTTTTACATTTATAAGTATAAATGTAAAACACGTACATGTGTATAAATGAGCACTAGTTGAAACACTTGCTAGATGCGACCCACACACGGGCGCAGGACTTCTGAATGATCAGGCTGCCACTCATATGTGCGTCATGGGACTGTAAACGTGTTAAACTTTGTAAGTTTGTAGAGCTAGCAAGAAACTTTATTTTAGTTCGTGTCTCGGTTCGCTCATTTGTTTGTGACGCCTTATATGAATTTTTGATATCAAAAACTCGTGTCTTTTTATTTAATAAACGGGAGACGATAAAAATACTACTTCCTAAGCTAAACTGCAAGTAAGTGATAGTAGCATTTAATTCACAACCTAATTTACCTTTCCCTCTCCATTTTTGGCTGATAGATTTGCTGTATCGTGTCTGGGGTTTTCTAATACCAAGTAATATTTAGAAAAATCAATAATCGATTTGTTTTTAAAACAAAAAATTTTTTATTAGTTACGTAATTAGGTATACCAAGGCGACTAATGCCCCGAAGCAATTTTCTGTCACCAGTACGCTCGCTTAGCAGTGCTACCTTAACAGCCGTTGTACAAATATACGTTTTGCGAATACGATAAGTAACAATATCTAATTGCCGTAATATCACCTCTTTGTGGATCCCCATCTTTTAAACAATCAAAGCATATTTCCTCTTTATTTATTGTATCATCACGTGGTGGGTGCATCGTCACTTCTTAAACATGGAAACTGTCGAGACTGAGCTTTTGTTAAAAAATACTCTTTTAAAACCATCTCCCAGTACATTCGCATCCCCATCCCTATAACATAAACCATTTTCAGATTCATCCTATTTTTAAATATTAATTATTACTCATAAATTCTATTTTTGTATCCTTACGTAAAATTGTTAGGATTCATTCTAATTTGAAAATACCACTTCCTAGCTATTCCCATTGTGCGTTCCCAACTTAGTAACTCTGAGATTTTAGAGTCTCATCTTTTTCTTAAATATATCATTTACAACCAACCCCATTTTACATAATTATTCGCATCTTAAATCTTTCAATATTACCTCTTTTTAAAAACAATAGTCTTTTGCACTATCATGTCTAAACACTAAAACTGCCAACTTGCAGCTTTACCCCACACCTATTTGGTAGGAATTTGTATATATTAAACCCGGAGCCCTTTATCCGGTCTCAGGTTTAAGCCCATATATTTGGATGCTTATTACAAAAGATACGAATTCGCTTGCACAATAGCCTGTTGCACTATAACACATAAGCAGGATTCTATGGTGTTGTGGTGTGTAGTACGCTAACATTTTATGTTAGCAAAATAAAATTTAAAGTCTTTACATTTAGTTTAAACCTGCTTATCTCTATTTTGCTAGTTTAGAATAGTTTTATATAAGCAAACATGTTTCAACAACACAGAGAGAATACAAATTGCTTTGTTGGTTACATTTGTTTAGTTAATACTGCTATACAAACAGTGGCGTAACAAGTACCAGCCCCTCCCTTACTTTATTTTTTACTTTTTTGTTCTTTTAGCATGGGAAAGTACTAGTTTTATTGAAGATTTCGAAATTGTGATTTTGACGGAAATACATGTTTTGGACCTTCAGAAACCTAAAAAAGCCTGTCTGTGAGTAAGTCAGTGGTGGTGTGCGCCTCATGAACAAGTGGTCCGATTTTAATGAGCATTAGAATGTATTTAAAAAATTCATCGTAAAAAAATTTAAAAAAAAACTGCGAACCGGAAGCGGAAATTAGTCATGTTTCTTTCGTATCATTTTTATTCTTAAAACAAATTTTATAAATTTTAAAACGGAAATCGGTAGAAGACTGTAGCGTAATGCTTTTTTTTTTAATGTTCTGTCTTTAAAATAGCGGACGCCTAGATTTTTTTTTTAAATTTTGAATTTAGTGTCTTATTACTCAAAAACAGGTTTGACAAATCGCGTTCAAATAATATACCTATGGTACTATTCAATAATTAAATATAAAAACAGAATGTTACTGTGCACAAAAACTTTTGAAAAGTTAAAAGCTTTAAAGTGAAAAAAGATTCCATCTTTTAGAAATTTGTAAAAACATATTGCTCAAAAACTAAGTACGCGATTTTTTTTAAATTTTGTAACCCCATTGTGTGTTACATTTTTGTTTGTGTTTCACCTCACAAAAATCCTATCTGAGGCTTTCTATAAATCTTTGAAAATTTAACGTTTAACGCCTATTTACTCAAAAACGAGTTATCAGATCGAGATCAAATTTAATAGAAGAAATACCCTAAGGGTACGCAGAACCACAAGTCATTAATATTTTTAAAACTACTATAACTGCTAAAAGGAAAAAATATTAAGATTTTAACATTTTTTATAACATACTGCTTAAAAGCTGGAAATACGATTTTTTTACTTATGAAGCTAAAGATTAGCTACAATTTGGTTCATGTTTTAATCCGGTAATTTCTTAGATGATTTTTTATGAATTTTTGAAAATTGGATACTCTAGTTTCTTTATTTAATAAACGGGGGCCGATAAAAAAATCCTGTATAAGATAAATTGCTCATAAGTGATAGTAGAATAAAGTTCTCAAATTAACTTTTACATACGGAAATATGTAAGGTCTTCCTGCTACATAATTAACATATAAAAAAATTTTGTAGACGAATTTGTTTTTCCGTTTTTGGGTTTTTCAATTCCAAGAAGTCTTTTTCCAATAAATCAATTTTTTTAACAAAAAATTTGGAAAAATTCATCGTACTGTTTGTTAGTTACTTTACTATATTACGCACTTTTTCTGACTCTTATGCGTTGAGTCTTTCGGCTCATGATCGAAGTGCACCCACACAGCTGCCTATTGATTTTTACTTCAATATTTTTGCTTTGCAGTCAGTAGTTGAATATATGAAAAGATTCTCACTAAATTTATACCATTATTTTTATATGCAAGTTTTGGTATCATGCAGTATGTTTTTGTATTGTTACTGTTATGCAGCTATGCTATGCAAGGCATGTTATTGTAGTCAGTGTTGGGGCACAAAACATTAATAATAATAAGATACTTTTGAATATATATGATAAGTACATAAGTAGAAGCCGGAAGTTTAGGGAAAATGCCTAAAATGCCCATATATGCCTATTTTGGCTATTTATTTTGATAAATGTCTATGCTATATTTAATGCCTATTTGGTCTTAGTTTAGACGTAATTTGGTAAGATATTTCAAAAGTTCAGGCGAAATGATTCGATCGATTTTTATTTATTTTTTTAGCTCATTCTCCGAACGGATGAAAGAATATATTAAAAATTTAGCGACGAAATAAGCTTTCAAAAACAAACCGAAACCAGAAGCGGAAACTAGACACATATGTTTAGTAGCATTATATTTTTACCCAAATATTCAAAATCTGAAAACAGAATCGAATATAAAACCGTGCGGCAAAATTATTTTTTTTAATTCTCTGGTTTAAACATTTCGACCCAAAAGGTTTTTTTAAATTTAACTCGTCATATTTACGTAACTTTGCTGATCCAGCTGATGCAAGAGCCGAAGTTTTGTGTTACGTTCAGATTTACTAAATATTTGAAAATTTTAAATAAACTTTTTTGCATGTATTAACATACCTAATAATTTATTTAGTATTTAAATATTTACACTAATGGTTTAAGGATTTGGTTCAATTAAAGAAACATTTATTAAAAATTGAAAGATTCAAAATAAATATTTAAGTAATTATTTTCATAAATAATGTTTTAATAAAATATGAAGCATTAAGCTACATGTGCATGCATACATGTGTAATAAATATTGGAACATATTGCTATGATATTTAGAGGTGTTTGATTTGACTGGGGTGTTGTGGTTGCTGGAAAGCAATTTTTGGATTGTTTGTTGCAGTCCAATTTGCATTTGGAGATTTATGAAGACTTGTAAGATTTTAATGTTCTGACTTTTAAACTCAGGGTTGAGTATTTTTGCTAGAATTCCTGTTATAAATTTTAATAATTGTTATTTTTCATATGGTTGTTTTTTTTACAAAAAGAAAAGACAAACACAATTGATTGATACGAAGTTTATTTATGTTAATTGTAACTATAATTTAATTCAGAATTGTTAAAAAGGTTTAGTTTATAAAAAGTTTTAGAGTTACTTGATTTGTGCGTCGATAAAAGTCAGTTAGGATGTCAGTGTCAAAATGACAAACGAATGCAAAAGGATACTGATGGACATGAGATTTAGTTGTTTGTAATTAAAATGAAAATCAAAGGAGGAAGAGAAAAGATATAAAAAATAAAAGAAATTTGTTTAATTAGTTACGGCTCGTTGGTGTAAATAAATACACAGAATTGAGATCCTCTGGAAGAAGAAAAGAGGAAAAACGGGTTTAAAAGTTATATAAAAGTAATAGCGAGAATAAAAGTGAAAAATACAAAGAAGTAACAACGAATTATATATAAAACCAGAAGAATTATAAATAAAAGGTGATCGAGGAAGTTTGTACGTTGGTGATGGTAGTCAAACCAAATTGATAATAATATAAAAAGCACAAGAAGAAGATTCAGAGTAAGAGAGGTTATTTGTTGTTGCTCGAGAGGCCAGCAGAGCGTTTTGCTAGAGCGAGGAATAAGAAGACGCTAAGATAAGTGTTTATTTGTTAAAAAAAGGACGATATTAGTTAGTAAAATTTATTGATATTTCGGAAACCACATTTAGAAATTGAGTTATTTAATAAAATTATTATTTTGTAAAGTTGATATCTTTGTGTGTTTATTTCTATTTAAAATTTAATTTAAACAATTTATTTTGCAAGCAAAATAACGACCCTGAGAAAGTTAAAAGAGTCTCATAGCAAGTTTAAATTTAATTGCGTGAATTGCAGACAGTTTAGGGATTGTATTTTAGTAATCACAAGACCAAGCATATCATTGCAATTAAAATTGGCGCCCAACGTGGGGCTCGTTGATGTACACCGTGTCATTTTGGTAAATGTCGGGATACAGTTTTCAACAGTAAGCTCATTTAATAAAGAACCCAGAATACTTTAACAATTTATTTATTTAAAAGAGAAAAGCTTAGTGGAATAGAGAAAGTTGGGAGTAGCTAGCTATTTAGTTTTCTTATAGATTTAAAAGGGTGATAATTTGATAAAAAAATGACAGATGAAAATCGCAGAATGATGTTAAGAAGTTCAATAAGGAAGAATGATGCAGAAGAATCAAATTCAGAAGATGACAATGAAGACCATATAAGAGAGGAAGAAGTAATAGCGGTCATAGAACAGCAGGGGCAAGAAGAGGTACAGGGAGAATTGCAAAATGAACCAGGAAAAGAAAAAGAAAAACCACAAGAAATAGATTTGAATACTATGATGCAAATGATAATGATGAAAATAGAAGAGACTGCAAGAGAAACTGGTAAGAAAATGGACAGTATAGAAAAGATTACAAAAGAAACTGGAGAGAGTATAAATAAGAAACTTGATGATTTTGCTAAGAAAATGGATGAGAGCATGGACAGTATGGCTAAGAGCATGGACAGAATGATAAAGAAAATTGACAATAATGCAAGAGAAATTAAAGAAGGTATGGAAAAGAAAATAGAAGACACTGCAAGAGAAACTGAAGAAAATGTGGAAGGCTTAAAAATAAGCGAAGGAAATTTGGTAGATCGAATTGTTAAGAATACACAAGAAATTGCTGAAGAAACCGACAGTAAATTGGAAGTTGAACATGTGCAAATCGAGGAAGATCAGGTAAAGATACAAAATGAGCAGGTAAAATTAGATGGAAAACAACTGGAAATTGAAGATAGGGTGAATCTAAATGAGAGTAAACTAATAATTATTGGGGTTAAGATACAAGAAGAAAATAAAAACCATGATGAGGAACTTGAGATAATAGAAGAAAAACTGGAGAATCTAAGTGATAATGGTTCATCAGGGTATACTAGCATGACAATAATGGGGGCACGTCAGTTAAAAGGTGCACAAAAATTGAAAGGAAACATTAATAAATACTTCATAATTTTTACGGTAAAAATAGACCAAAGATATACGATTACTGTTGCGGGAATCAGAAATTATGGAAATAACAATGGGTTAAATTATAGAGAAAGAGGAAAATAAGATGATGGTGATGTAAGTTCCTACAGAACAATTTCTGTTTTTATAAAAATTTCGTTTCTTTAAATAATTTATAATTGTTTGATTTTAACAATCACACATGGGCACCTAATATCGTCTAAATTTTAGTAACAAATTTTATTTGGCATTAATTGACTCAGGCGCGCAAGCTTCTTTAGTCAAAGAAAAAATAATTTTGGAAAATAAAACTTTAACAGAAAAACATTTAATTAAAATAGGGAAGTTGGAGTTGTTATCAGCAACAAAGGAAAAAGTTTCTACTATTTCGAAAGCTGTGAATTTAGAAGTTACATTAGGAAGTAAAAGTTATGTGACAAGATTTTTGGTCGTACCAGAGTTACAGTTAGATTTTATAATTGGCATAGATTTCATAGAACAAGAAGGGGTTAAAGTTGACGGCGAATATAAATGTATTACAATAAATAATGAGTAAATAGAATGGACAAAAGATGGATTATATAATAATAATAATAATATTAAAATAAATAATTATGTCATAAGTGACTTTATAAAGGAGGAGCAGATTGGAATTCCTTGTTGGAGAACAAGAAGGGGTTAAAGATGACGGCGAATATGAATGTATTATAATAAATAATGATAAAATGGAATGGACAAAAGATGGACTATATAATAATAAATAATTATGTCACAAGTGATTTTATAAAGGAGGAGCAGATTGGAATCCCTTGTTGGAAATATAAAGTACAATTAAATAACCTGGTATGTGAAAATATTGACCTCATAAATGAAAAACCGTGTGTAGCAAGAAATCACATATATGAACTTGAAGTAGATGACAAAGCTTCATTTAATGTTAAAGTTTATCCGATACCTTTTGCATATAGAATACAAGTTAAAGAAGAAATAAATAAAATGTTGGCAGATAATATTATAGAATCATCCACAACTAGTTATGTAAACCGTTGGTGGTTGTTTAAAAAAAAAAAAATAATGGTAGTCTTCGATTGTGTTTAGATGCTCGTAAAATAAATAACATTACCAAACCATAATATGAATCTCCGCAAACGATGGACAGTTTATTGGCAAGAATTATGGGGGCAAGACAGATACTGAGAAGAATGAATCATGTACAACAGCATGCAAAGGTAGTAGAAGATGTACGTGAGATCTTAGAACAAGCAAGAATCAAAAACAGCGCAGCATTGAACAAGTATGAAAGAAGGAAGAATAAAAATTTAAAAAGAAAGAAGTTTTATCAGATAGGTGATTTAGTAGTGGTTAAAAACTTAAAAGTTGCAAATAGGGCTGAAAAGATTTGTGCAAAACTACAATTGTCTTACATAGGGCCTTTCAAAATAAATAGGATTTTTGGGGAGAATACTTTTGAGTTAGCTGAATTAGAGAGTGGAAGAATAAGAGGAAGATTTCATATTTCAATGATTTTTCCTTACAATATTAAAGAAGTTTAATGTTGAAATCGATGAAAACAAAATTTTTTCTTTATAAAACTTGTTTAGTTTAATATTCTAAAATTTTATTTTAATCTGGGGGCAAAAATGCTATGATATTTAGAGGTGTTTGATTTGACTGGGGTGTTGTGGTTGCTGGAAAGCAATTTTTGGATTGTTTGTTGCAGTCCAATTTGCATTTGGAGATTTATGAAGACTTGTAAGATTTTAATGTTCTGACTTTTAAACTCAGGGTTGAGTATTTTTGCTAGAATTCCTGTTATAAATTTTAATAATTGTTATTTTTCATATGGTTGTTTTTTTTACAAAAAGAAAAGACAAACACAATTGATTGATACGAAGTTTATTTATGTTAATTGTAACTATAATTTAATTCAGAATTGTTAAAAAGGTTTAGTTTATAAAAAGTTTTAGAGTTACTTGATTTGTGCGTCGATAAAAGTCAGTTAGGATGTCAGTGTCAAAATGACAAACGAATGCAAAAGGATACTGATGGACATGAGATTTAGTTGTTTGTAATTAAAATGAAAATCAAAGGAGGAAGAGAAAAGATATAAAAAATAAAAGAAATTTGTTTAATTAGTTACGGCTCGTTGGTGTAAATAAATACACAGAATTGAGATCCTCTGGAAGAAGAAAAGAGGAAAAACGGGTTTAAAAGTTATATAAAAGTAATAGCGAGAATAAAAGTGAAAAATACAAAGAAGTAACAACGAATTATATATAAAACCAGAAGAATTATAAATAAAAGGTGATCGAGGAAGTTTGTACGTTGGTGATGGTAGTCAAACCAAATTGATAATAATATAAAAAGCACAAGAAGAAGATTCAGAGTAAGAGAGGTTATTTGTTGTTGCTCGAGAGGCCAGCAGAGTGTTTTGCTAGAGCGAGGAATAAGAAGACGCTAAGATAAGTGTTTATTTGTTAAAAAAAGGACGATATTAGTTAGTAAAATTTATTGATATTTCGGAAACCACATTTAGAAATTGAGTTATTTAATAAAATTATTATTTTGTAAAGTTGATATCTTTGTGTGTTTATTTCTATTTAAAATTTAATTTAAACAATTTATTTTGCAAGCAAAATAACGACCCTGAGAAAGTTAAAAGAGTCTCATAGCAAGTTTAAATTTAATTGCGTGAATTGCAGACAGTTTAGGGATTGTATTTTAGTAATCACAAGACCAAGCATATCATTGCAATATATTAAATCCGGAACTGTCTCAACTTTACGCGACGACGGGCTCTTACATCTCCGCGCAGTTTATTCATTATTTTGAGAGAATGTTTATGTAATTTTTACGTAGAGACGCGGCAGCTACAAGCTATCTAATAAAGAAGAACGAAAGCCGCGGGTTTAGCTACAGTTTATTTTTAAAATTTTCTTGCAAGGCATGGGTATTTTAAGAACAGTGTTAATATATGTTTTTTCTTCTGGTTAATTTTTTTGCTACACACTGATTTGGCGTATTAATTAATTTTCTTTAATTAAAAGAAAGATTAAGTGTCAGTTTACCACTGATGATGACTTTGCTGTGGAAGCACGTATCTGGTATTTAGTTACTTGTGTGGAAAGATGCTGTATTCTTCAAATTTAAATGAATAAAGTGCCAATTTCTCTATAAAGGTTAAAATTGTAAATTTCAGTTGCAAATTTAAAAATATTAAACAGAATATTTTAAATCCAAACATTACTGTTACATGCCGTTAAAACAAAATTTCGTAGAATGACAAATTCACACATAAAAGACGTAATCTTTACCCTTCATAAAAATAACAATCCGAAGACAAGATAAATTGGAAAGATAAAATACATGGCGATAAACTTCACTAAAATGAGTTAACAACAAATACAACAAAAATTACTGCAGAATCATTTTCGAGAGCAAGAAACGACTCGCAGAATATATCTGAAGGTATTTTTCACGCCCATTCCGTTTGTAGAGCACATCAGGAGAGAGCAGAGAAAACGAAAAGCACCACGCTGAGTGAAAAATGTTCCGAGTACTTTATTTTCCTCAGGATATTACTTCATTTTTAAGAAATTAAGGTGCAATGCTTAATCGACAAGGCCTTCTCTCATTTTTTTCATTATAACCGAACGTAGTCTCGGACAAAAAGAAACGAGCGCTAAATCTTCTCGTTAGTACCTACTACTAGGGGTTTATTTCGAAATACGTATAGGAGAGAGAATAAACCGAATCACGCCAGAATTGGCAACTTGTTAGATTTACAGACCACTGTTCCGTAACTGCCCCATTGTTACCAACTGTCCGTCCTGGCACTACAGCAACGACGCCTCAATATGTTTTATCACCGACGTCTTCGCATTATCGCCACTGTCCTCGCTATATTATTATCGCGATAATGGCACATGAAAGTGCAGCAAAATGGCTCTCGGTCCTCCCTACCAGGCATCATCATCCCGCTGAATTATTTTGTTACGGTCTACTAAACTACCTCCTCAAACCTAATTTGGATTTATGCGAAATAACAATTATGAGAACGAAATAATCTGGTGAAAACACGTTTTCATTTAAAACAGCAACATTGTATTTGATTAAAATTGGGATATTGTACTCTCGGTTTTATGCTCATTTGAAAGAGAATTTAAATTTAATTAAATGAAATGGTTTGTCATTTAATAAAGTATTCAGTGAGAATTTAAATGTACAATAGAAATGCTGAATAGTAAGAGAAAATCGAGTGTTAAAAGTGAAAGTTGTTGTGGCTGCAGACCACAGGTTACCAGAAACGCCAGGTTTTTAAATAAATCTGCGTTTGCCGTAGGCACAGGTTGCTAGTACCTTATTTTTAGCAATAGATTTGTTTATTTAAAACTTATCAGGGTTTATTTATATTTTCCTTATAGTTTACTTTTTTGCATTATATTTTACTAACACTTCTGTTGCTTCAGTCAAATTAAAATGCGCAGCCTTCAAATACAATTGAATTCTGCCATTGGCCACAGGTTGCTAGTGTATTAAGCGCAAAAGTTAATCTTGATTGTAAAAATACTTAAAATTGCAGCTTTTAAAATGATTTTCTCGATGTGTTAATTTTTAGCAACCTGTGGCTTACGTACACTTTTCATGATAGTTTTTACTTTTCTATACTTTCAATATAGGAAAGCATTGAATTCAAGAAAATGTTCGACTTTGAGATTTTGATGAAAATGCATGTCTTGGGCTCGGGAAGGGACAACTTGCCGCGACCGACTCGCCGCGACCAACTCGCCCCGGCCGATTCACTGCAGCCGTATCGCTGCAGATCCATGTCGCGGTCCGATACGCTGCGGAAGTTAATAAAATTTGCTGTTTGAAATACGTGAACTATTTGGTAGTTATGAGCTATAGTTTTTAAATAAACTATAATGTTTATATTTTCATAGTCCCTCGGCGTAAGAAAAATCCTGTTTAAAAATCTATTAAAAAAATTCGAATCGAATTAATGTAATAAAATCAAATTAATTTAATACAAAAACCTAGAAGTACGCCGAACCGACATTTTTATCCTAATATTTTGCTACCATTATTTAAAAATACGTAAAAAATGTAACAAGTTTGTAGAATTACAATATCTTGCGGCAAATCCGACTAGCCGCTCGAGTTGTACCGAGCCATTTTGGGCCTTCAGAACCACCTAAAACTGTCCGCTTATGAATGTGTCGGTGGGTTTGTGTATAGGAAACTTATTTTGCGCTGTTAAAATTATTTTACTTTATTTAGTAACCTTTACATTTTGATGTAAACCTGTTTGTTAACTTTTTTCTTTCTAGATCATATTACAAATTCAAACTTTCTAAAAACGACGTTCGTTTGTAATAATTCCGGAGAATCTGTTATAGACTTTAAATGTTATATTCAATACAAAAGTTAAACTTCACTGCCCGCCGGTGAGTTACAAACTTTTAAATATTTGCAATATTTTTCCGGAGAACTTGCCAAGCAGTTCCAAATTAAAAACTTTTACATGTTTGCA
This sequence comes from Ctenicera cuprea, assembly GCA_958336395.1. Classification (NCBI taxonomy): domain Eukaryota; kingdom Metazoa; phylum Arthropoda; class Insecta; order Coleoptera; family Elateridae; genus Ctenicera; species Ctenicera cuprea. The sequence goes on along the minus strand of OY284495.1, from coordinate 25,903,896 downwards.
ATATTTTCTCCGAACCCGAAAACTCTTTGAATATAGATTCAAACCAAAAATCGTAGTCTTTACCGCCCGCCCGTGAATTACAAACATTTACGTCGATCTTGGGTCGCGTCCTGGGTTACGCCTCATAACTCCCAAAATTGTCCAATTTCGATGAGCTTTGGAATGTCAAAACATTTAAAATTAAAAATTCACCGTCAAAATAAGTTTAAGAATATCCGAAACCGAAAGTAGAATATCAGTTTTCTGGCAGATTTTTACCGGAAAACAATTCTGAAAACGGAATTTGATAGAAGATCTTAGGGCAAATCTACAACTCTTTTTCCCTAACTTTCCAGCTACAAAATGGCGGCCGCTAAATTTTTGTAAATTTTCATTTTAACGCCTTATTACTCAAAATGTTACTATCTAAGAGATGCAAATGAAAATAGCAAAGAGGCAGTTTTTTCGGGTAATGTTTTTTAGGGGATGTTGTTAGCCGAGGATGTTTTCACCGGAGCTATTTTTTTAACGGAAATTTTTTTTAAGGATGTCTTGGGATGTATTATTCCTGGGCTTTATTTTCCAGGGTTGTCTTCCCCGGAAACCTACTGAACCTACCAGCACGAGATAAAATTTGGTATTGTAAATGTTTAAGGGATACACAACGTTAAGAACAACGAGAAATATTGGAACTACTAAAAATGTGAATTGAAAGAAATTTCAAAATTTTTACTTTTTCAAAGAAAAATAATGCTATAAAACTGGCATCACAATTTCCGTAATTCTACAGGATAATAGGGCTTTGAATGAGCTGCAATTTGGATGGTGTCCCGGTTTCCTAATTTGTCGTTTCTTACTCAAAGGTGATAGTAGAATGAGGTTCACAACTTAATTGTCAAGCACAGCAAAAATTAGGAGGGTTAATTTTCCCGTACCCGGTCTCATTTTTGGAAACGAGTTTGTCATTCCGCCTTCGTATTGCTTTGGTTCCAAAAATACGTTTACCAAAAAATCAAAATATCAGTTTTTTCTAATTAAAATTACAGTTTCCAAATACAAAGCCAATGTGAAGCGGCTACCTTTTTAGTTTAACGTGGCGGCACCTAGCGTGAGTCTTTTCCGCTACGTCCCTCTTCCGGCCGGATCGAGATACGCTCAATCAACGCGCCTGCTCAAGTTAACAACGGTTAAACGAGAGCAAGCTACCAATCTTGATATCAGGCTACGAGCTTCTCACTCGTCAAGGGAGATTATTTCAATCTCTACTGAATTCTGCAGATCAGTGCGCGAACTTAAAGCGCAGCTCAATCGTCGAACCGCACCAAGACGGCCCTAGCCTGCATACGCTTACCACTGTAACCACGCGTCCTACACCGTGATCAAGACGAGGGCACTATTTCGTCACGGGCTTGTACTTGGTCCCCGTAGTATCAGTCAAAGAAGTCACTGGCTAGATTTTTCGGAGCAAGCACGTGCCGAAGGCAGTGCTACCTCTACCAGTTTAGGCTACTCGCAAAATCCTAGTATTGGTCGACTACACACCGCCCAGATTGGTCGGTAGTCGGTCTGATATGACCGGTACCTTAACAACAAAAACCCTCTGGGTCGACACTTTTATAGTGGGCGTGCGCAGGAAAAGTGCACCTCGCCCCTAGGGCTCAAGTCCCCAACGCCAGCAGCGGTGCCATTCCTTCTTGGAGCTCACCTTCACGTGCCTAAATCATCGGCCTTCAACAACCCAGTATATCGCCTAGGCAAATTTATTATTCTTAGAGGTCACCTCGACGTAGTGACTGGGACGGACGCAAATTTATAGCCATGGCAAGAGAGCGGAAATCCCGTTTATGAAGACACGCTGTCGCTAAGGTGTTAGGTATCCATACTAAGGGCTAGGAACACCGCACCTCGTGAAATCACTCGCCCAGTTCTCCATGGTCGCAATTAAGGTAAACTTTGAACTTTTCAACATACAGTAAGACATGTCTGCAAGTGTGTCGACGTGGATTGTAGTATATTAATTATTACCATAATTGCTTTAAGAAATTGAGAAAAGTTTGCTGAGTTTTCAGCCGCGCACACATAATTATGTATTTTATAGTATGAAAATAGTTTATGTGCAACATTTCATCAGTTTATGGTTCAGATTACTGTCATTCGAACTACGCTAGCCAAGCCGCTGTAGTGGTGGCAGTAGTCGTTCATGCACACATACTTTAGAAATATGATAATACGACAAATTCATAAGTGTAAGAGAAGTTCAGGCGAAGTGATCCGCTCATTTTTCAATACTACTACAGTCACACTAGGTGTTATATTTTTGTTTAATTTTCTGAACGTATATTTTCCATTTTCGCAAAACGTTATTTTTGTTATTTTAAACCCAATTCACTCCAATTTAGTAGATGATTTATTTAATGTTTTGTTGGTTATTTTAAAACTTTTCTTTTTTAAGCTCCTTCAAAGACACTTTTGAGCAACTTGCCTTTCAGTTTGTGTTATTTACCTTTATTTTATGAGTTTATTCAGTGGCAATTTAATTAAATTACAAACAAATAAAATCTTGTGAAAATATAGAAAAACGGGAAGGGAAATTAAAAACGTCGGAAATTTTCTTAACCATATTCACGACTATTAAAGTGGCCGCGTTTAGTCTAGACCAAGGCTTTATGTAAATCCTTATTTAATAATATTGATTTTACACGTAAAAATTCCACCTCTGTCGTGCTTCGTGTTTTAATTTCCTTAAAAGTAGCTGCAGCACGGGAACTTCAGTAATCTAACTTAATTTATAGTCGACTTTATTAGGTTCGGAGTTCATTACTGTTACGGTTGCGTTTGATACAAAATATGCATCATAATTAAAGGATCAGTTTGAATTCAGCAATCGGAATTCTTCAACGCTTTTTCACCTAAAGGAAACTTCAATAATAATTGTAGTTTTAGAATAAATAAAATAAAATGTTTCGGGCCTAAAAGTATCCAAAACGTAGCTAGCACAATATCCATAAACCGCTTTCAAATATTTACTTCTCACATTTTCCTACTTCTCTTGTTTACCTTCGTCTCTTCTGCTACAAACCCACTTTGTAAACGATATCCTGTTTCAGTTATATCCAGACAGGTTAATATTACGTTCCCGAAGTGCCTGTTAGTAAGAAAAGGAGGAAAACTGATCCGCCTGAACATTTATATATAGTCCAATGTGGTTATAAAAAGTTTATTGGAATTTATTGTTTACTTTTCTGTATGCGTTCTATCAACTTTACGTTTTATCAGTTTGCTTTTTGTATGTACAGGGCCTGTCGAAATTAATGTAAACAACATAAAAAACTGTAAAAAATGCTTACCTCAATTTAATTGAGAAAATTAATACTGTACAGTGACGCACGTATTTTAAAATTTGGATCTGAATTCAACATGCTTTAAGAACAATTTTTGTTACAAATTATTTTACTTATAATTTATAATCTTTGTATCAATTCCGGATCTCACTCTAAATTTGAATTAGATCTAAATTTTTAATCGGGTCCGTACTTTACCAGTAATGGCGCAGATACTTTAAAACCTGGAATTATTCAGGCAAATCCGGATTTACATTTTTTTAAAGATAGATACGAATCTAATTAAAAATTCCGATCCCAAGTTAGATTCGTATTCTTAATCGGATCCAAACTTCGCGAGTACTTAATTCAAATTTATAACATTAAATTATTTCAGAATCGGCATTTATGTTAGCAAATCAGCAAATAATATATGCCTGAGAAAATTGTCCGCGTGGATCCGGATCCCACTACTAATTCCGATCGTAAGTTTAATCCGAATTTTCAATCGGATGCAGATCTTATCAGGCACATGTTTTAAAATTTTGATTTATTCCAAGCAGGTTAATATTGTCTTTAAACTGGAATCCAATTAAGAAATCAGATTCTATATTGAAGTAGTTTTTAGGTTTTATAGATATTTAAATCGGAAAAATTTTAAAATCCGGATTCGCTTTAAGCAAATTCGGATTTGTAGTAGTATGTAAACCTTGACGCAGATTTTAATTTCACTGCGAATTTGAATTACTTAGTTAGATTGGTATTCGGAGTTGGATACCCATTTAACTTTAATATAAACTAGCAGAACCCGTGGGCTACGCCCTTTGATTTTTTTAACTTCATACCTTGTGCTTGTCGCTCCCAGTCGGGTTGGTCTAAATAAAGGCTACTCCCGGAAATAAAATGCGCAAAAAAACCGAAAACAAGCCCTGGAAATACAACTTAGAAAAAAACTAAAGAAAAGTCCTTATCATAAACCCAGAAACTAAATTTTAGTTAAACTTATCACTTGTCCTATTTCCAGGTAAGTGCCTGAACGGATATTTTCAAAAATCTTTTTAGAACTAAAAAATGCGCATTAGAAATGTTGTTAGATATTTGCATATAATTCCAAATGTAAATTCGCCTTTATTCATACAAATAATTAATGCATTCCCCCGATATCGGCGAGCTCCGTGGCGCAATCACTCTACGTAATTTTAACGTAAATATCAGAACCTGCTTACATACCAAATATAAGACAGTACTGAGTGTAATTCGTACAGAATCTATAATTTGTAGTAAGCAGTTGAGTAGTGAACCCTTTTTAATAATAACGGGAAGCGAATTCAACTCCCAACGTACAGTTCAATAGTTGCTAGAATTCAGGCATTTGTTTGTTGCCATCGCGATAAATACGCATTTCCGAACCACTAGAATTAAAAAATAACCCATAAATAATCAAATTATACCAACTAAAGTGACAAGAAAAACAACTGCTTGAAAACAATCAATAAACTAAGCCGACATGCTAAAGGCCGCCAACGTATTATAGTGATATATCTTTCCGAGATACAAGATTTAGTCGTGTTGTTATGGTGAGACACTAACCAATTTATTATATAGATTGAAATTTAATTAAGAATTCAGATCATTATTGGATTCGCATTCTCAACGAGATCCAGAATTTTACCGTATGGGCTAGACATTCAGTATTTCAATCTAAGCAAATCCGAATTGAAATTAATTTTGGAATAGATTTGAATCTAAATTAAATATTGATAACATGAGTTAAATTCGTGTTCTCAAAACAATCTGTATTAGTATTTCATTTTCATAATTAACAATGTAGTGGTGTACATAATTTAAAAAATAGATGTAATTTTAGGCAGGTCCGGTTTCATATTGTCTGAAGTATGATCTTAGTTTGGATCCGAATTACATTGCAAATTCAGATTTTTAGTTAAATCTTTATTCCCAATCTGTTTCGGACTTAAAAAGTATAGGACACATAATGCAAAATCCGTTATTAAAAATATAACTGGATTCAAATTAATCTTGATATAGAAGCGGATCCAATTAGGCATTCAAATTCTTACTTAGATCCGTATTCTCGTATTCTCAATCGGATTCAAATTTTATGGGTACTTAACTTTTAAAATTAATTATGTGCGCATACTTTAAAATTTGTTCTAAACAGATCCGAATTTGTAGTGCGTGAATAATGTTCCAGATCGCACTAAGACCATTATTTGAATTAATATTCTCAATCTAATTCGGATTTTAGTGGTACGACTTACATTTCAGAATTAATTAATTTTAAACAGATCTGGATTGAAAATAAACGTAATATAAATTTGGGTCTGATGAGGAATTTAGATTGCACTAAGAAGTCAAGCCATTCGTTAAGTTCATATTCTCAATCGGATGCGGATTGTAGCGGTACGATTTACATTTGAAAATTAAATTAATTCTAAACGGATTTGGATTGAAAATAATCTTGAATTAAAATCTGGACTATTAGTTGAATTCATATTTTCAATCGGATTCGAACGATCGCGTTGAGGACCACATTTTAAAATTAATTAAATCTAGATCAGGATCAGAATTTAAATTAAACTTAATTTAAATTCGAATCTAATTAGGAATTTAGACTTTTGATTGGATTCGTATTCTTGTCTTCGCAATCGGATTCAGACTTTGTAGGTACTTAATCCGTAAAATGAATCACGGAACAGTGCACTTATTTTAAAATCAGAATTTCTTTTAAACAGATCTGGATTTATAATGCCTGCAAAAGTAATCGTCCGTATTTCACTAAAAATTCAGACAAGTAGTGGAATTCATATTTTCAATCGGATTCAGACCGTTGCATTAAGGCAAACATTTTAAAAAGATAATTGAATCTAGATCAGAATTCGGACTTAAATTAAACTTGATATGGATTTGGATCGAATTAGAAATTTAGATTTTTAGTTAGATCCATATTTTCGTATTCGCAATCGGATTCAGACTTTGTAGGTACTTAATCCGTAAAATGAATCACGGAATAGTGCACTTATTTTAAAATCAGAATTTGATTTAAACAGATCTGGATTAATAATGCATGCAGAATTATTCGTCCGAGTTTCACTAAAAATTCAGACTATTAGTTGAATTCTTATTTTCAATCAGATTCGGACCATAGCGTTAAGGCCCACATTATAAAATTAATTAGTTTCAGATCAGAATCAGCATTTAAATTAGACTCGATATAGATCTGGGATCTGGTTATAAGTTTAGACCCTTAACTGCATGGATATTCTCGTTTTATCACTACGATTCAGATTTTGCAGCTGCTTAATCCGCAAAATTAATCATGGAGTAGCGCACGTACTTTAAATCTGAATTAATTCGACGTTGTGTCTTAAAAATGATTCAGATCGCACTAAGAGTTCAGGCCTTTAGTTAATTAATATTCTCAATCGGATCCATATTAACCTTGGTGTAGATTTGGATCTCTTTAAGAATTTGGATTCATAATTGAATTCTTACTTTCGTATTTTCAATCGTATTTAAACTTTTCTGGTATTTCATACGCAAAATTAAGAATTTAAACCATTAGATGGATCTGCATTCTTAGTCGGATTCGGGCTTTAGCAGTAAAGCCCACGTTGTGTTAAATTTGATCTAAATTTGGATCGAATTAAGTTTAGATTTTTATTTAGATCAGTTTTTTCGTATTGCGAATCGGATTCAGACTTTACGGTTACTTACCCCGCAAATTGTAATGCCAGAAAAATTATTCGTTTGTATTCCAATAAAAATTCTGACTCTTAACTGAATTCATATTTTTAATCGGATTCGGACCATGGCCTTGAAGAGCACATTTTGAAAGTTAATCAATTCCGGATCAGAAACTGAATTTAAATTAAACTTGATGTAGATTCGGATCTAATTAGGAATTAAGATTTTTGATTAGTTTAATATTTTCCATTTCTTAATAGGATTCAAATTTTACGAATAACTAATCTGCAAATCATTCATGGACTAGCAGGTATACGTGCTTTAAAATCTGAATTTGTCCTGAACAGATCCGAATTACTGATGCCTGAAGAATGATCCAGATCGCACCAAGGATTCAGGCAATTAGTTAAATTAATATTTTCAATCGGATCCGAATTTTAGCAATACGGCCCACATTTCAGAATTGATTAACTCTAAGCAAATTTATATATAAAATAAAAAACTTGATGTAGATTCGGATATAAATCGGAATTAGGACTTTTGACTGGTTTCATATTTTCCATTTTTTAATACGATTCAAATTCTTCGGGTATCTAATCCGCAAAATTAATTATGGACCAGTACACGTACTTTAAAATCAAAATGTGTTCTGAGCAGATTCGAATATGTGATGCCTAAGGAATGATCCTGATCGCACTAAGAATTCAGCCCATTAGTTGAATTAATACTTTCAATCGGATCCGGATTTTAGCAATACGGCCCACATTTCAGAATTGATTAACTCTAAGGAAATTTGTATTAAAAAAAACTTGATTTAGATTTAGATTTAGATCCGATTATGAATTTAAATTCGCAACTGGATTTTCGTATTTTCAATCGGATTCAGCCTTTACGGGTACTTAATGTGTAAAATTCATCATGAAGTAGTGCACGTATTTTTAAATCTGAATTTTTTCTAAGCAGCAGGATTAATGAATCTTGAAATACGGATTTTTCTATGAATTCGTGCAATTAGTTGGATTCATATTTTCAATCGGATTCGGAACTCACATTTTGAAATTAACTAACTGCAAGCAAATCCGGATTAAAATTAAACTTGATGTAGATTTGAATCTATATTTAAGAATTTAAATTCTTACTTGGATTCGCATTCTTAATCGGATTTAGACTTTGTTGGTGCTTAATTCGTAAATTAATTATAAAGTAGTGTACGTTGTTTAAAATTCGAACGCGGACCATTAGTTGGATTCAAATTCAATCGCATCTGGACTCTAGCGGTGAGGTTCACATTTCAGAATCAAATAGTTTTAAGCAAATAGGGATTCAAGTACATAAAAAATAATCTATGGAGCTAACTAAAATGTAGGAGTCTTGGTTATAAATATTCTCACTAGCACTACTCGGATCAGAATTTTTCGGTTATTAAAATTTTTGAATCTGAAACGCATCGAGATTTTGCTTGAAGTTAAGATACACATGTTCACAGTGTACGGCCCCAAAATATAAAGTAAATTTCTAATGACCAAAAACCATAGAAGAACAATACATTGGAAATCCTAATAAAATCAGTTTTTAATTAAAATTTCGTTCGGATCGTTAATTTGGGTTTGCTCACTGGTTCCTCTAATTGAGTTAATGAAGTGTTGGTTGGCGCACCCACCTGTTATAATTCCATGATATAGATGTAGCTTCGAAATTAAAAACTAACAGTTCATAATACCCCAGATTCATGTTATTGCATTAAACGGCGTTGTTTTGCCCGAATTATTCGTATTTGCTTCAATTTGCCGTCTGCGAACCGTAACAATCTAATTGAAAACAGGTTACGAGGGTGGTTTCGCTTAATTTTTGACTAATATTTAATACATGTGTTGTATATGTGCAGTAATTTGTTCTGGTTTTGCTAGGATAAAACGGGTTTTAATTTAATTAAACATTTTAATTTAGTTGTGTATAGAGAAAGAGTTTTTTGTGTTGTCTAGAAGTTAAGACAGAAACTGAAGCATAATTAACTGTAAAGTTTAAATATGGAAATGAGAAACTAAACAAGTAACATCTACAACTAACTACGAAATTTCAAATTAACGAGCTCGGTAAAACGTTTTGCTATTCGTTTTTTACAATGTCGAGTCGTACCTTTTAAAATAAATATTCTTTTTACTTCAGCGTATTGTTGACTGTTTTAAATTGTAATAAAAATTGTTGATTAAAATTTATAATTCATCTAAAAGAAATTAAAGCCAACTGAAAATGACTCCGCAATAAAAGCTTCTCCTAGGTTGACAATGACGAGTTGGCAAATCATAAACAGAGAATCAATGACTCAGCAATAGCGGTCCAGTAATCAAAATGATCTCGGCTGTTTCTCAACGCCTAACGGAACCAATGGTTTGCTAAAAACTTTAATAATGACCCAGCAAAAGCTGCACACAATAATCAAAAAAACATTTCTAAATCCAAAAAATCATTCAAATACTTTTTTAATATTTTGATATTTTCATAAAATTTTTAAAATATTTAGAAATAAAACATCCTGCGACACAAGCAACTTAATACCGATACCGTGAATCCATAGATATACACAAAACTCCTAACAATATTAACCCAGACCACAGCTATCCCCTCCACAATGCCTACAAACTACTATTTCCGACTAAACCCAAGCCCCGCCCTGCAACCGCTCAGCCGCTACAGCCCGACAGCCAATCACAGACCCAGCAGTCACACCTTGTTACCCACCCGTCCCTTATAAACCCGGTGCTTGCAGCGGTCTCGCCAGTTGTGTTCCAGATCCCAAAGTGACCACAGCCCTGAAGATGTCCCGTGCAACCGAGAAGTTCTCGGCGAGAACGAAACGTCGGCAGTTCATACACCGATGACGCGGCTCCAACCCGGAAGCCTAGATGTTATTATTACAATTGTCAAGTATCAAAAGTTCAAAAATTATACTAATTTTCAAAATGTGAAAAATTTTTAAATAATTTAATAGTTTTCAAAAATATTCAAATTTTTAAATACTTTCAAAATTAAAAAACGTTTATTTTCCCAAATTTTCAAAAAATTTCAAAGCTTGAATTAGTCAATTATTTCCAAAAAAATTTAAGCTTTGTGTAATTTTCACACGCAAATTTTTTAAATTTTTTAAACTTCAGTAAAGAAATTTTGAAAAATTTCAGTTTATTCAAAATTTCCAAAAAGTTAAAAAAAAAGAAAATATATAAATGTTTAAAAAGACATCGGTATGTAACATGTAATTTAAAAAGTTTTTTATAATTCATAGAAATTCTAAATTTACAGAAAATAATACAAAAAAATTTTAAAAGATGTGAAGAAGGTTTCAAGACGGTAGCTCGACAGTTTTTTTAGATTGTGCGACTCCAACCTTTTAAAATAAATATTCTTTTGAGATCCAGTTAATTGTTATCTATTACAAATTGTAACAAAATTGTTTAATTGAAATTTCTAGTTTACATAAAAAGTTTTAAGTAAATTAAAAACGGCACCTAGCTTTCCATAGGTTGAGGAGTCGGTGAGTCAAAAATCACATAGTCAATGAGTCAGCAAAAGCGTTTCAGAATTAATGACTTAAAGCTTCTAATTGCTCTGTTAATAGAATATTAATTCAGACACTTCAGAACTTTTTCATTTCTTTTGTGACTGTTTTCTGGAATTGTACGTAATTGATGACTCGGTAGTAATAATGACTCAGCAGTATTAGTGACTCGCCAGTAACTGAGACTCAGCAAAACTGTTTCAATATGAAATTTTATTTATCATACAAATTTCTTTTAAAAAGTAAAATTATAAAGCAATACTGAGCTGATATTGGCAAAGTGACTCACTAGACGCGACGCATATAATAGAAACGAATAAGAATTTGTTTATTGCTGGAAGTGCTTAACTAATATGGGTTAGCATGAATAGCTGCAGAAAATTTAGTATAGCCTTAAATATTGTTACTTAGCGAATCAACGCAAATATAAATCTAATAATAATAATAGATTGTGAAGTGTAATTCTTGTGACGTACATTGGCTGATTCGGTGCCCCAATTGTATACTTTTATGTTAGAAGTGTCTCACACCTTATCACATTCATTAATTACATGTAATTTCACTTTGTATATTCTAATTAATAAATCGCTATAAAGTTTGAGTTATTTCTATTTATTACTATTGGGATTTATTCAACCCACATAAATGTATCACTGGGACACATATGTCCCAGACCTAAAAATCAAAATTAAGATTTTAAATTAATATAAAATGCAAAATTTTGTTTAATATGCCTGATAAGCTACAACTAACAAGCTTTGGCATTAAATCAATTTTAAAAGTGGTACCGGAAGGGATAAATAATAAGTATTACTGTAAAATTGCAACAAAAATTGTAAGTGATTCAACGCTAATATTTCTGTAATATGATAAAGCAATTTCGAATTTTTATTGTGTTCTAGTTTATACTGCATGACTTTTATTCGACGAGTTAACAAAGGCCTTAATGCAATGTAAAAAAAAGACGGTGTTTTGAGATTTATTTGTTCTACGTTTCGTGTCGAAGAAAACAATTCGACAAAAATATATAATTTTTTTAACTCTTTATACTGGTAAGGATGATTCAGCGTAAGCGACGATTCAGCACAAACACCAAGTGATACATATTGTACACCTTCCTTGTTATACATCAAGCACAACTAATTTTTACACTCGCATATTATGTAGTAATAATTCTTCAGAAGCGATTTTTGCAATGTTTGCTTTAGATGACGACTTTATGATAATTTCCTTTTTAAGCTAAAACTTTTAATTTTCAAATTAATTTCAAAATATACAAAATTTTCCCAAATTTTCAAACTTTCAAAAAATTTCTAAAAATTTTCTTAATTAAATTTTTTATATTTTTATAATTTAAAAAAAAATCAAGTATTTAAAGAAATACCATCTGTCTATAAAGTAACCCTCCCGCCTGACTAACTTTGGAACGACTTGATATTTTACCATAACATTTGGTGTGCTTTAATGGGAAATAAAATACTATTTTTTAGCCAAAAATTAAATTTTGTGTCATTCAAAATGGCGACTGGGCGCCATTTTAAATGTTTTTTTTAATAGAAAGGGGGGTCGAGTGACACCTCATTTGAAAGTACTTTTAGTCCTGCGTCTGCTCCTAGAGCTTCAAAAAAATATTCAGTCATAAAAAAATGGCGGATTTTAAACAAATGGACTCGCTCAATTCAAAATTATTTTGATTTTCTTATCCAGTAGGTAGTCCACTTTTTCATTTGCAGGACAAAATTTTCTCAGAAATATCTGAGGTGGCTGGAAACAATATTGAAAACGTTATGTTCCAACAAGACGGTGCGCCGCCTCATTATTATAGGCCTGTTTCTGACTTTCTCAACGGACATTTTCCTGGAAGATGGATTGGTAGGCGGGGGCCTGTAGAATAGCCGGCTCGCTCCCCAGATTTAACTTCCTTAGATTTTTTTCTATGGTGATCTCTGAAATCGAAAGTGTACAGAACCCGTCCAGAAACAATTGAAGAACTGGAGCAAGATTTAAAAAATGTTGAAATATTTTTAAAAATTCTTATAAATTTAATAATTGCGAGGAAGTTCTCGTGGCGGTTGCCCCACAGTTTTTTTGCTTTAGATAGTTTTTACTTTAACGATTTCTCATTTTTATAATTGTTGTAAAAGTAGAAGTGAATTAGCAAACACAGTTTATTACAGGTGACTCACTAGGTAAGCTATGAACTCGAAATAAAGGGAGGTTATACCAAAACCGTTAGATTTGTTTGCTAATATTTTTATTACAACCTCCATTAGTTGTTCTTATACTTCAACAAATAGTATTGTAAATAGTATAGTTGTTATTGGGCCTATAAAGCTATAAAACGCGCAGGTTTAACACAATCCGCTCCACACGTATAATAAACACAGCAAGTTCATAAATTACTAGTAAAACAGTGTAAAATGTTGCATCCATTTACATATAACAGGAAGCAAACACGGCCGCATTGTAAATCAACTTTCTTGTATAAGTAGAACATTTGGTGCATCGCAAACCGCAGATGGGGCGAGATTTGTAGCGTTCCTGACAGTCCATGATGCGAGGAAATTATTGGGATTTGCAAATATTCTAACACATGGAGAAGGTCGCGTGTTTAGAATACTAATGCCTTGGCCCTTTTGATTTCTACCTTAAAATCGAAACCCAACACGAAAACGCTTTTAAACGCTGAATTTATGGTAAGCGAAAAAAATGTTATGTGTGTGAATTGTGGGGGTGTTTTCGTCTATTTTTAGTTTTTTTTTATTACTGTAAGTTATTACGGCTCGAAAACGATTAGTGCGTTGACAAAACAAATCTCCCCGTCGGTTTTATGCTCTCGTTTCCCCTAAACTAAACTAAAGAAGTGCAAGTTGGGCATTTTCCCCAAATCAACCCTTAGATATCTCTTATCATTACACTGCATTTACGATACACTTTTTGCACGAAACCCAGACCTTATCTCGAGCCCCCACAAATTTCCGTCCTCTACAAAAACCCTTCCTATGAATGATTCGTGAAGATAAGATCTAGTAATCATTCATTTCTTGCGTGGGCGTGTATTAGTAGTGTGTGTGTTTTCGTATTGTACCTAATCGCAAATTCTTGGCTCAAAACCAAGCACGAGTCGCGGGAATTGAGAGATTTTCGACGTGGAATTGATGTCAAGAGATTAAGGAAGCCCGATACCTTCCCCGTGTTATGTGCAATTGATATACGAGTGGGGACAGTAATTTGTGGGCTAGGGAACGCAAGCGGCTTCCAATAGGGCTGAAAGCTGCCCTCGTGAAGTCAATTTGCCCGGAATTAGGATATACACAGTCTGGGGATGCAGTGCACTCTCTCTCGGTCAAACCCAACCATCGGGTGCTTTCTCTATCGTTGCCACTTGTCTAGATGTACGTGGAAACTAAACAAAATTTGAGTGTAAATTAATTTAAAAAAATTTTAAACTTCAATTTAGTGGAGAACGGTAGCCCTATAAGTAAATCGTAGATGCCAGTGATGGACAAATTGATTACTTTATGGTCAATTCAGGTAGACTGTAGACGCTACATTTTACCGATCCTACTCACTATAGCATATGCAGCCAATTTTTGAACGCTACTTATTTTTATTATAAATATAAATTTTATGAACAATAGTGATCCAACAGTTAAACCTTAAGGGACACCATTGTTAAATAAATGTCCACTTCTTATCAAAACTCCAATAAAGACTTAACGAAAAATGATTTGAGTTAATGATTTCTTGTTTTTTTGTTAATTTTCAGTCTACTTAAGAAATCTGTTTTTCAAAGCCTACTATTAAAAAAACGGTTTGTTGCTCCGTTATTTGTAATAATTAACCCATTAAACCATATATCAATGAAAAGAGCAAGAAGAACTTTATCTAAAAATGGCATGACTGCCTTTGACGCATATTTAAAAAAGCGAAGTTAATGTCAATATCTTGAAAATTTAAAGACCTATAGATATTTTAATTTTAGATTCTAAATCTGTGTAAGAAAGTGTCTTAATAATGTTAAAACCGCTTTGCGCTATTTTTGATAATAACCGAATTATATACTTCTTCTTCTTTTCCTTTTCCCTTATACCGTAAGGTGTCGGGTCCTCTGTCCACTTCAGGAATTTTCTCCTATTACGTGCCAACCGTTTTGCCTCTTCTATGCTTTTCACTTTTCTCTCTACCACGTTCTTGATCGTGTCCAACCATGTTATTCTGGGTCTTCCCCGTCTTCTCTTCCTTTCTCTTCTTGCTTTCATGTTGCTGTTATGTTTATCTCGGACCGGCCAGCTTTCTGCGCCATATGTAAGAGTGGGTACGTAAATTGCTTTGTACAAGTGTAATTTGGTCTCCTTACTTAGTTCTCGCTTGTTGATTAACATAGCATTAATTTGATAACATACACTTTGTTGCTTTCGATATGCGGTTGCGAATTTCTTGTTCAATTGTTCCATCCTGACTTATAATTACTCCTACGTATTCATAGTAGTTTATTACTTCCAGAGTTTTCCCCCTACATTCAATATTTATGTTTCTTTCTGGATCTTGTTTATTTACGCACATTATTTTACTTTTGTTGGTGTTAACACTCATTCCTGCTTCATTTATTTTCTTACTCCATCTGTTTACAGCTTGTTGTAATTTCCTCTCAGTATCTGCTATGAGCACAATATCATCCGCAAATACTAAGTTTTGGATGTTTACTACCCTCATGTTCCAATGTCCTACTTTTGTGTCGAGCATATTCCCTTTGCTCGCTTTGATGATTTTATCCATAACTATTATAAAAAGCAATGGGCTTAGCGAGTCTCTTTGTTTAATACCCTGTTCCATGTTGAAACTATTTGACTCTCGGCCCTTTATCCTTACTATTCTTTTTGTCCTTGCATATAACCTCTTTGTGGCCTCTACAAGTTTGTTTGAAATTCTTGCTGCTTCCATTGCCATTTACAATGTACGTTTTGGAACCGTGTCGAAAGCTGCTTGCAGGTCCACAAATACTAGGTACAGTGGTTTTCCTTCTTCTATTTTTCTCTCTATTGTTGTTCTCAATGTATATATACGATCCTGTGTTTGTCTGTTTTCCCTGTATGCTGCTTGTTCCTCCTGTAATTTGTCTTTTATGTGGCGTCTGATTCTTCTTTCTATTATTCTAGAGTAAATTTTTTGTATGCATGATGAGAGGCTTACAGCTAGGTAGTTATCACATTCGTCAGTTTTTCCTTTTTTACGTAGCGGTATTATTATGTTTTCTTCCCAGTCTTTGAGTATATCTTCTCCATCCCATGCTTGTTGACATACTTTCCTGATCCAGTTTTCTAGTCTTCTTCCTCCATATTTTATCATCTCGGGGCTTATCTCGTCTCTTCCAGCGGATTTTCCGAGTTTCATTTTTTTGATTGCTTCTTGCACCTCAGCTTCACTTATTGCGTCTGCTTCTTCTTCTTCTGCTTGTTCTTCTTCTGCGTTATTCATGTTTCTCAGTCTTATTCTTTCTAGTCTGGTTTGAGCTGCTTTAAACTTCTTGTCGTAGTACGTCCTCCAGGTATCAACTATTTTACCTTTCGCTGTTATTATGTCTCTCTTTTCGTTTTTTATGCTCCAGGTCTGTTTACCGTATTTTCCTCTTAACTTTTTAACTGTTGCCCAGAACTCTTTCTTATTTCCTTGGCTGCCCTTGAATTTCTCCTCTATTTTTCTGCCAAATTCCTTCCACGATTCTGTTTTTGCTCTTTTAACCTCTTCTTTTGCTTCATTTCTTTTTTTAATATAGTTTTGCCTGTCTTCCTCTCTTGCTGTATTTAGGTATCTTTTCCAAGCTATCTTCCTTTCTCTGATTTTCTCTTTTACTGCGTCATTCCACCACTTTGTTCTTTTTTGTTTGGAACCTATTTTCTTCATTCTACATACTTCGTTTGTTGTGTCTAAACGAAAACTGAAAATTTTAGTTTTTTCAGTCTGTACTGAAAATTAAGCAAAAATTGTAGGATTTGAATGTGGATTAAAGTACTACTTGAGATGCTGTATAATTCTTCTCATTTAACCGAATCTCTATATCTTACCGTTTACGAGATCCCCATGCATGCACTCCTTATCTTGGATGCAGAATGGTTAAATTAGAGAATAAATGTGGAATCTTATGCCCACTAATAATCTGAAAAGGAATTGGAGCTATCTTGCTTACTTTCTGAATAAACTAAAAAAAACTGTAAATTTTGAATGTTTCGTTTTCGGCTATAACTAATTCTTTGCATTTGCATTTTGTCCAAGTTTTGAGCATTTTATTACAGAAGATAAAAATTTCATAAGAGTGCCATGGAAAGACCACGTCATTTAATTTATTATGAAAAAATTATAGTATGGGATGAATTGATGTAAGTAAAACAAAACACCACTTTTATTTACTTTGGCCTTTAGATACATTAGATACGAGAAAATTTCAGGAAAATTTGTTTTGAGCGTAGACAGCAAGTTATTTTTTACAAAAAGAAATAAACACACAGACTAGAGAGTTTATTTTATACGAGCTTTTGAACATGGTGTACAAAGATGTCAAATGTTTTGAACATTTATTTAATAATAATTGTTTGAATTAGTGCAGTTCTAGTGTTATCTGTTGTGTTTATTTAACCTGTTATTCACATTTGTTCCGTCAGGAATCGCAAACATAAAAACTGCAAGTGGAACTTTTATGAAATTGTGTATGTTAGAAAGTTTGTCATTTATTTGTTTTTATAAAAAAAGATAACCTGCTGCCTACGCGCAAAACAAAGTTTGCTAAAATTTTCGCGTACCTAATGTATCTACTAGTAACAATAAATAAAAGTAGTGTTTTATTTTACTTTAAAAAACAGTGGTCCTGTAATTGTACCGTCAGGGATACTATTGATAAGAAATTAATGTCCATTTCTGTATGGAATCATGTAAATTTAAGTCAACTTATTGCTGACAATTGGATTTTAAGTTTATGAATATCAGACTTTGACAAATTCTTAACATTTTCAGTTTTTGGATAATTTTCTATACTAGAATATTACAATACCATCCGCCTGTTTATGTTTTGAAATATGTATTTGTAACAGATCACGTTAATACTCTCTTCTCATTAGGTTGCTTTAAAAGAGGATTTATTACCTTTTATTAAACGATATTCATTGAAACATTTTGCTTTTGAAATGCGCAGCTCTTTCATCTTTTCAAAGCTCGACGGTTTTACATTTATAATTTATTAATCTTCTAAAATATTTCTTTTGATTACTTGCAGTAAATTTGGACGACTTTGATCTATTTTACCTCTGATATTATTTCGTTGTATTTACTTTGTTTTTCTTTATTAATGTCAGTATTTGATGCATTAAATATTTTTAAATTCCACTTCTGACACTGTACCATTTACATGCCACTACATTATCCAACACAAAAAAAAGACACTTTTTAACTAAACCTACTTCACTATTTTTGATATACATCATACAGCGTTCTGTGACTTCTGTTTGCTAAAATAAACAGTTAATAACGTACTTTTTATACCTGAGACTTAAAGCTGTATCCCACTTCTGAAACCTGACAATTTCTCCATATATGAATTTATTTTGCATTTTTTTAAAGCAACACAGCAACAATTTTAAATAACAACATAAATTGTTTTCTGGTTGTTATTTTTGTTTTTTACCACCTACCCTACTGTTTGCAAAACATCAGTTAGAAAAACAAAATATTTACCAAATTTAGCATTTCCCTTTCAATTACCTTTTTTATACTAGACCCGTAAAGGAATATCAAAATTAAAACCGTATTTCTGCAAAACAATTCCCGACCTTTCCGGTTTCCATTCTCCCCCAAAAATCTCCCCAACATACGCGTTCAATCGGTCCGCAACACCAGTTGCTCATAATTAGTCCATCGCAGATCGATACCTGGCAGATTAGTTTTAAATTTGAGGGAGAGAATTATCGCGGAGCTTTTCGGGTGTCCTAACGATCATCCTACGACCTTCGTAGCCGCAGCGGTTTAAACACCCCGGACTTCCATTCAGACCTGCATTGTCGAGACGGAGTGAGTTGTAACGGGGGGACCTTCAGGGGCGAGGGAGGCAGAGATAACCAATGAATTATTCTCGACACATTGCTGCAGTAAAGGACAGTTCTAAGGATATTGTCACACGCAGACTCGCAGGACAAAGGCTGATATGCTGGAGAAGCCTGCAATCGCGCCCGCAGAGAGGAAATCGTTAAAACGCAGAAAGGACCGGACTCTTGCAACAATGGAGCTACTCACGGAAATATTTTTTATGCGACAATGTTATGACACCCTGTTGAGATAGATTGATGTAATTTTGGAAAATTGGAAAAGTTTGTTTTTCTCGTGGTTCCGGTTTTTAAACTAAAAAATCTACAAGGGTACGATTTCCTGATTACCGAAGAACAAAAAATGTAAATTTTTATTTGTCTTTAAACTAATTTGATATTTTGGGAAAATTTGTTAAAAATAATAATTAGTTGGCTTGATAGAAGTGGTAATCAGCTATTAGTTGGTTATAGTATTGACAAAAACTAGTTGTTTATATAAAAGAAACATATAACTAAAAAAGTTTCGGTTAAAAAAGTTTATTTTGCAAATCCTCTTAAATAAATACTTAGATTTCCTATTTAATTTATTTATCCCTATTTGTACACACGGACCAACAACCTACACTGACCAACAGGTTATAAGCCCAAACCCAGTGTCAGAATAAGTACCACTGTTAGTAGTAGCCTCAATCTGTGAATAAGAAACTACTAAATAGAAAATAAAGAAAAATAAAAAGTAAAGTTTCAGCAATTGACAACTTCATGATGGAAGTAATGAACACAATCAAAGTTGGTAATTAAGGTGCATTCAATGAAAGATGAATTTTATGAAGCAGTAAAATAAAGAATTATAGAAACCAGTAATGTAAAACGATGAAATTGATGGCCAAGCTAAGAATAAATTTGAGAGTCAAGCACGAAAATGAATAAAAACTGATAATAAAGTTCAGAAAATAATTATGACAACTGTAGCTCGGCAGCCACTGTAACATATAATGCCCTGTAATACAGCCAAAGAAATGTGACATCAGCAGCATAAGACCTTTACGTCTGATGTGGATTTATTTTAATTCGCGTCTGACGTGGATTTACTTTAATTAACGTCTGACGTAGGTTTATTTTTATTCGCGGTCCGACGTAGATTTACTCTTACTCACGTCCGCCGTGAATTTATTGTGATTCGCGTCCGACGTGGATTTATATTGATAAGCGCCCGACGTGGGTTTACTTTAATTCTTGTCTGACATGGATTTATTTGGATTCGCGTCTGACGTGGATTTACATTGATTTGTTTCTAACGTGGCTTTACTTCGATTTTCGTCTGACATGAATATTTTGATTTGTGGTTCGACGTGGACTTACTTTGACTGACGTACGACGTAGACTTTATTGATTCGCGTCTAACGTGGATTTATATTGATTTGCGTCTGACGTGAATTTACTTCGAATCTCAACTAACATAGATTTATTTGAATTCTCAGTACGACATAGATTTACTTTGACTCACGTTTGATGGGGTTAATTTGGATTCGCGTTTGAGGTGGATTTATATTGATTTGCGTCTAAGACCTATTTTGATTTTTGCCTGACAATAAGTTATTTTGATTCTCGGTCTGATATAGATTTACTTTTACTTACGTCTGACGTGGATTTATTTTGATTCGCGTCCGACGTGGATTTACATTAATTTGCTTCTAACGTGGGTATACTTCGATTCTCGTCTGACATGAATTTATTTTAAGTCGTGGTTCGACGTAGACCTACTTTGACTGACTTCCGACGTAGACTTTATTGATTCGCGTCTGACGTAGATTTATATTGATTTGCGTTTGACGTGATTTTACTTTGATTCTCAACTGACATGGATTTATTTGAATTCGCAGTTTGGCGTAAATCTGCTTTGACTCCCATTTGACGGCATTATTTTGATTCGCGTCCGACGCGAGCTGACTTTGATTCTCGTCTGACATGAATTAATTTTGATTCTCGGCCTGATGTAAATTTACTTTCACTCACGGCCGACTTAAAGTTATTTTGATTCTTGTTCGACGTGGACTTATATTAATTTGCATCAGATGTGAACTTACTTTGACTTACGTCCGAAATAGATTTGTTGTGATTTGCGTCCGACTTGGATTTACTTAAATGCGCGTCCCAGTTGGTTTAATTTTTATTCTCGTCTGACGTGGATTACTTTGATTTGCGTGCGACGTGGATTTCTGTTGATTCGTGTTTGACGTGGCTTTATATTGCTTTGGGTCCGACGTGGATTTATTTTGATTCGCGTCCGGCATAGATTTATTTTTATTCGTGTCTGACGTGGATTTTCTATCAATATAATTTAATGTCCGACGTGGAATTATGTTGATTTGCGTCCATTGTGCATTTACTTCGATTTACGTCGGACTTGGATTTATTTAGATTTACATTCGGCGTGGATTTACGTTCACTCACGTTTTAAGCAGCTAACAAATAAATGCGTCTTCATATCATATTTAAATCTTAGCGGAATGGATAAATGCCTGTACTGCGCTTATCCTCTCTAAAACGTTTTTAGAGATTAAAGTGCATACGTTAAGAAAACTTACAGTTGTGTATATTACTGTTATCAAGAACGGGACATTGTCATGATAAAAACTCGTATGTTGCAGTTTACTTCTATGAATGGCCACGCAACGGCGACGAACGTGTGTCAAAGTAAATCTAAGTCAATAAATATAGCCACTGCATATGTCAAAATTGGAACAGCTTGAGAAACTAAGTTTTCAGTCTATGATAATTGTTAATTTCTTTATGACATTACTAAAATAATATAAAATTTTTTTATAATGCATGAAGATTGGTAATGGAAGAAAAGCTGGCAGCAGTTTAATTACACGGTTATTTATAAAAGAAGCAATAATGCATGCAATTAACTTTAGCAAAGAGACATTCACCGCAATAGTGCTTATTAAATAGAGGAAACAAGGCCAAGACAAAGGAAAATATAAAATGCTATCATTATAATGAATGGTGTAAGTGGAAACTTAAATGTAAAATGAGACATAAACATCCCCAATAAGATAAGGTAAATGCAGTACACATTATTAATAAATGTTTTTGAAAAATATAAATGGTATTTAGACTTGGGAGCTAGTGACCATATTGCAACGGGCAAACTTTCCATTAAACTGCTGGTACAGGAAAAATTAAACTACCGTGATTAGCTCAGAAGCCAAGTTTCGTAAAGAATAAATAAAATACTGTAATTTGAAACTTAACGACGACGGCAGCTTAGAGGTTAAGCACTCGCCTCTAACTCTAAAGAACTGGGGATTGACTTCTTGCCGCAGTCAAAATACAGTAATAAAAATCTTTTCTGCAACCCGCCATACAAATTCCTCAATTCAGTGTAAGCAGCCGTGTGGTCTTAATGCCTAAAACCTCTGGTATTAGTCGTTCAGATTCTACTTTAAAGTAAAAATCTCCTCTACTTCACCTAAACGCTAACGGAGAGTACGTAGCAGAAAAGAGTGGCAGAGCTCAGTAGCGGAACGTAAAGGCTGATTGCAAATTTTAATTTATATTTAACATTTTATTGCTTTATTATTATAATACTACAATGTATTTAATTATCGTGAATATGCCAAAACTGGCTTTTTATTGGAATATCTTTTGTTTGTACAAGGTAATAAATTATCCAATAACCTGTAATTGATCAATTTGAGGTCTGTTATGCAAAGATTTTTATTCATAACAACGCATATGGCTTTGTCTTTGCTGTGCTAAGAAATGTGAATCTCTTCTAGGGAATATAATTTTAAAACTATCTTTGAACAGAGTTTTTGGTATTTCAGTAAACTTAAATAATTTTATCGGTGAGTTTCATATAATAAATATGTTTTGATCGGCAATACCGTAAGTTGTGCAAAAATAAACAATTAAAATGGTATGGAATAAAGCTCTGTAACTACGGGGTTTAATAAACTTAATTGCAGATTTCTCCTTGTGTTTAAGTATAATTATTTAAAATTAGAAAAATAATCTGTTTAAGTTCAACTGGGTATTTTTCCCGTCGTTGAATTAAAATTACCTAAATTGAAGAGAACAATTGCTTTAAACAAAACTAGAAAATTCCCTGGTTGTTGCATCAAAAGAAACTAAAATTTAGGAAAATAATTGGTTTAAGTACAACTAGGGATTGCTTCCATCGGTTAACTAAATTAAACTAGAGAAATACTCGGATTTAATAAAAGCTTTAAGTAAAATTGTTAGAGATATCTCGAAAAGAATAATTGATCTTTTCTGGGTAAGAATTTCGGCCTTGTACTGCAAAATTTTTGTAGGAAAATCGGCTGAAGTGGAATTTTTGGAATAAAAAGTCTTTGGTGCAGACATTCAGCTAGTTTTCTCTACTTGCAACACAACAAAAATAATTCTGATGCTTTTTAAAACCGTTGTTACGATCATCACTGTAACTTATTAATATATTAAGCGGAAAAGAATGGTTTGGCAGAATTCACGAACCAACAACATTTCATTAATAACTATGAATATTACAAATACATTTTTATTTATCTATAGATTAATTTGAACGACTTTGAGAAAAATGTAAAAATTATTTCTTCTCGTGCTCTTGAAATAAAACTTAAGCAGGGATTACTTCTTCAGTAACTAAAGGTCACTACATAATTTTTTTTATTTATTAGAAAGTCAATTATGCAGTTTTTAGCAAAAATGGAATTTTTCCCCTCATAGTCCCAAACCTGAAATTTAAAAAAATATAAAGGTATCATTTCCTGCATGAACGCGACAAATGCATGTCCATATTTGTTAGTTCCTATGGTTTTTTTTTTTAGAAAAACAAGAAACAAACGGTAGTAGTTTCTAAAACTGCACGCGAGTAAAACCATCTGTTAAACGTTTTTTATCTGTCCAGAAAAACATCGTTCTCCCTGTCCTTAGGGAAATTTAAATTCGCAACTCTAGGTGTTGGCAAATGTGCTTGCATTGCAGGCTCGCCAAAGAAATAAATGTGCGCTGTCGATGCATATTAACATGTAACTGGTGCGCGTGTGTCTGAGGAAGCAAACCAATTTACATCCACTTCCTCTTTCTACCTTGGGCGCTTAACAAGAAAACAACAACAACTAGATTTATCTGTAGCCCGATTCCACGTCCCAATATTGTTTATCGTGGTGCCATTAAAGTAATAAAAATTACAGGGAATGTAGGTGGAAAGCAGGCAAGCAAGAAGCCTCGCGAGTTCCTTCTGGAAAGGCGGGAGCTCGCGAACTTCAAGATACAATTCAAAAGATCGCATGATAACCGCTACATAATTCAAAAGCTCCCATTACAAGTATTAAATAATGAAGATGACTAAGAGCCTGGGGTAAACTGAAACATTACAGTACGTAGCAGGGTGTGAATCAACCCCGCAGCCAATAAAACCGATGGACAAGCAGGCACGAAAATAAAAATTAAATATTCAGGAGCTCCACCGCCTCTAATGGGAGAGGAAATAAAACCGAGGCTGCTGGAGTTTAACTCAGAATTGAAAAAGACTTATGTTGCTGGAACGCGACATTTGTTTTTCTTTGTATAGGGAAAGAGAAAAATTCTTCTAGAGTTTTAATGCTTCTTATACAAACGTATTTTTTCGTACAAAATCATTGGATTTGTATTTACCTACAAGATTTTAACATTTAATGGCTTGGTATTGATTTTCAGTTCTTTCTCCTGCAACTTACTTTTGTACCATTATATTCAAAATTTACTAGAGTTTTCACTACCTAATAAGCACGTTCTAATTATAAACTCACTATTTACAAAGATTTATTATATTTATTCTTATATATAATTCTTGTCTAGGGTGTGTTCACTGTCGAAGTCGCACATCATAAACAAAACAGTCGAAGCAGCTTATTAATGTAAATAGTCAATAAATAAATATAATGAAAAAATGTTTTGTGAAAGACCTAGGACTCCCATTTTGTGAAAATTAAAGAAACACACACTGCTAGCATCTGTATTACAATGACTGAAGAGTGAAAACGTAACAAAATGTATGTATACCTACGCAAATATACACACATACATGTCAATGCGTTTTGTTTATATTTATTTAAATCAGTGTAACGTACACCAAGGGAATTGCTTACGCCGTTTTAAATTACCATCAGAATTTAAGCCAAACAAAGCTTAACTGAAAAAAAATCTACTACAAATATTGACAGTTTTATCAATTCACACGTTGATGTGAATACAAGCGGAACAGTTTGAATCATTAGAACAAACGTTGTTGATTTAAATAGGACACACATTATCAAATTGAAAACTCTGACAAATTAGGCGATTGAAATTTGAAAAAGACGTATAACAAAAAGAAAGGACGTCGTTTTGCGTGTTTATTTGTTTAACAATATTTATTACGTCCAGTAACATTGAGCGGACACAATAATCATACAGAACTTTAAAATTTTGATGAGCTGTTTATCTTAATAAATAGATTGTTTTTGTCTTGTGAATAGTAAAGTCGGTGGCGCTACACTCCAATGAGAAGTTTGGCCTGCAATGCGGTGGGTCAGGGCCACCGTACCATCCATCGCTTCCGATACCCAGCCGTCTCGCACTTCTTATATGAAGTACGGGGTGGTGTGATAAGCACCACGCCTTAGACGGCTGCCTTACTTCCCTCACCCCTCGAGGGGTTTGGTTCCCAATTTTTTAAAAGCGACTGGGTAGGCCGCCCGCCAGGCATCCAGTTTTCGGGTTTGAACCTAAGACCTTCCGCGTAGCAGCCAAGTGCCCTAACCACTCGGCCACTCTGGCGCCGTCTTGTGAATAGCTTTGTCAAAATATATACTCGTAAACTTACAATTTGTATGCTTAGAACTTTTAAATTTTGAAGTTCAGTAAATCGATAGATACTAAATTGCCCTAAACCGAAATTTCATAAAGATGACGTACAAATTCTTCTTTTTCTTCTTCTTTCACGCTTTTTAGATATTTTCTTTGACATAGGGCTTTCTTAAGCCAATCTTGCTGTATTTTTAAAATCGTTATATCACAGCGTAGGTGGTCGTTCTCTACTTCTAGTCTAAGAACTAGCAACGTCAGGCACTACAGAATTTCATCATAGAAATTTCAAATCTTTCCTCATTCTAAAATTGGCTTCACCCACAAAAATACCAGTCTGGCTGGCTAGATTGGTTGCATGTTAAGAAGGGTGGCTCCTTAAATACCCTTATAGTATCAAAACTCAATTTTTTTACTTGATACGTAGTAATATTAGTACTAATACTGTAGTTGTTGCCAGACCACTACGTGCTTGATAAGGCTATGCAAGACTTATGTGAATTTGCGGAAGTGAGTACCCCATTAACAGTTTAATGTCAAAGCCAGTTTTTGTATATGTTTTGAAATACACCACAAGTATACCGTATGTAAAATGACAGACTGAAATTCCGTTGTTAACTTGCCGAAATAATGTGCCAACGGAAGTGGTTTTTCGTCTATTCTTGCGCCCTTAGAGCATCAATACAGTGGTGGGGATGAGAGCTCGTAGTAGAGAACAAAATATGCAATGTCAAGGGGAAAGACAGACAAATAGAGTTTATTTAAAACAAACAACAAATTTTACATTAGATTTAGTTGCTTTTTCTGGCGCACTGAAATACGAAGAGATGTTATTAATGTTTTATTAATATAATCTTTCATGGACGCGCATATGAATTTATTTCAAAATAAGTATCAATTCTACAGCCACGTGTTGTCTAGTTAACTACTATTTGTAATGCATTTCTTACACTACTTGCACAGAGAGATCAAATAAACACTTAGGCGCAGTCGCCTTTGAAATAAGCGCGTCATGTCGATGATTAGTTTGCAAATTGTGGAACTATTATTATCATAGTTGCGCGGTTTATTATTTTATTGCAATTGTTTATACTTAACGTTTTTTAACAATTATCAAGTGACTTTTGTAAGTTATTTTAGTTTTAGAGTAAGGAAAACGTGCTCTAGCAAATCTGGCTGCTTCCTTCTTTGTAACTTTATAGTGTCCACGAAAGAGAAAATATAATTCATTATGCGAGGTCAGAAGCTCAGTAGGAAACTAAATTACCCTTGCTTTAGGAAATGTATTCACACATAAGGGCGAAACCGATGAAACTGTGGGAGAATTTATTATCAACAGAAAATAATAACAAATTTCAAATAGTTTAAAATTATGTCAAATGGAGCAGCCTAAATAATAGTGAAAATTTCACATAAAAGTTAAAATAATTCAAAACTATACGTCGACATCGTTACAGTAGGAAGAGAAACGATCATGGGGGATTTTAACATCAAACTAGGCAGAAGACAAGAAAATGATCCAATCAAGAATACATAAAAAAGATTTAAAGCAAACTGAAGAAACGAACAAGGCGATATTATTTTGAACGTCATGTGTGAATGCAAACTATACGCGACGAACTCTTTCTTTAAGAAAAGGTCAAAGAGAACAAGAACGTAGATATCCGTAAATAGAAACACCAGAAATAAGTCAGACTTTATGTGCTTACATTATTAAACATTGTACTATCTTTATTATGACCAAATAACCTGATAAATTTTAAGCAATCCTAAACTCTAATCAGTCAGTATTTCAGATCCTAAGTCAATTTTAAATTTTTCAGGAATATCTGGCTTCTAAGCACCACCAAATCTTAAGATTTAAATAAAAAACAGTCTATTAATTTCAAAGTATAACTTTCTTGATCAACTTTGTACGTCATCAGCACTCCAGTTTTTTTTATACCAATTGTTAAGTGACAATTTCAAGTATTTTTAATCTTAAGTTATTCAATCCTACTCGACATTTTAATATTTTCGTACATTTACTTATAGTGAGCTGGCACATATATTCTAAAAGTTTCAAAAGTATCTAAGGTAGCTTGCTAACAGATTTAAAGTAATTTTAAATTTCCCCTGGATGAAGAACCTCCAAGCACCATGAAATCCTAAATTTTTGAAACATTTCATTGAACTCTGCTATAATAACTTATTATAAGTTTTGTTAGTCTTATAAATCTGAATTAATAAGGATCTATAAGAAATCATAAGCGGTTTTAGGTTGAGACTGCTTTGGTGTAAAACCGCACGTTTAGGCACTGCCGATTGTGTGCATCTATTTGGGCGCAGGGACGTTTGAGCGCAAGGATGTTTAGGCGCAGATACGTATCGGCGCGAGCTCTTTGGACGCTGGAACGTGTGAGCGCAAGCGTAACTTACTGTGATGTATTTTATTAAAAATATCAGGGTTATTATTTAAATGGATGAACTATCCAATTTTTTCAAGAAATTGTTAAATATGTATTATTATTAAAGGTTTCAAAGTAGGACATTATTAAAACGAGCTATTAAATTGAAATTTAGCGGTATTTATGTTTTTTGTTTAACTTTTAACAGTCGTCGCTTTGTTGGGTTAGGTTAAATAATTTCTTAAATTGGTAGTTGTTGTGTTAGATGTGAATAAATAATTGAGTGGTAATTCTACTGTTTATCAATTAAAGAAAAAATAAAATTTAATAATTTTCATTATTGCGCCGAAACGTCCCTGCGCCAAAACGTCTCACGCCGAAACGTATCACGTCCAAACGTCTCTGCGTCTAAACATCCCTGCGCTCAATCGTCCCTGCTTCTAAACGGCTGCGGTGAATTGGCCGCGCTCAAATTACGCAGACCGCTTTTGGTGCTACTAAGTATTTTCAAATCCTGAGCAGCTGGATGTTATAGGATATATGGCAACTCCAGGTCGATCTCAACTCGCACAAATCCTAAATGAATCGTGATACAGAACTCCTAAGCACTACGAAATCCTAGGCTTGAAAAATATTCTCTGAAATTCTAAAATTGAACTTTTTTTAAATTTTATTTTGTAGCGCCTAAGTACATAAAATGTTCGAATAAAATACTTTTTTGGTGTCTAGGTTCACTCTTCTAAGTACCATAGTTCCAGGAACGTCAGGTTTCCTAATCCAAATAAAATACGTCAAACGCTAAGTGATTTTAAGTCAAGTGATCATAATCCGAGCTTTATAGTATTCTCTTATTTTTTCGACTTGAAAGTTGGTACTACAAGTATCTTCTTCTTCTTTTGGTGCTATCGATTTTCTATGTTTTTTACCAATTTGTTATATCTTTCTCTCACACCGACTATCTATGGTGAACAACTGTTGTACTCCTAGACCAACTGGTATTCTCAGATTTTTAAACTAATACATTGATCTACTTCATATTTAATTTTCCCTGTATTCTTTCCATAATTATAAGTTAAAGCAATCCGCACGTGTCTTCTCGCATTACGTACCCAAAATATTAGGTGTATGTCGTTTTAGACGTGCAAAAATTTATCGATCTTTTCCAAGTTTTCTTAAAATCTTTTCGTTTGTAATTCTTGCTGTCTATGGAATACGACGTTTTCGCCTGCATCCCGAAAGCTTATTGGTCATTTTTATTTTTAAGGTCTATCTATGTCTCTATATTTTAAACAGTATCAAACTTTTAATTGATCATGTCTATATAATAAATATTCTTCTATTTTAAATTTTAGTGAAATAGTATAAAAATTCTAAGCGTTTTTAAACATTTCTTTAATTAAAATTCCAAACATATACGTGCTTAAAATACTTAGGCAAAGAACTCAGGACAGTCCTCATTTTGCAACATAAAACGTGTCTTTTATTTTCGTTGTTTTTATTAACTTCATCAGCACATAAAAACGTTAAAAGCTCTATGTAAGTGTGTCATGTTTTAATTCCTCGCATTTTACTGTTCCTTTTTTGAACCCGTCTGATTCTTTGCTTTTGTTGCAAACATTCTATGTCACTTTTGAAAAAGCCCGTAGACTTGTGGTTTCCACCATTAGAATAAGAATAATTTTTCACTCAGCTTCCCCCGATTTTCATGGAACTTCACTAGAAGAGATTTGAAGAAGAGGGTTGTACATCTCCTCCCCGCAACATCTACGAAAAACGTTTATAGTGTTTCCGGCTTGTTTAGCTTTGGCGTGGATTTCCCTTTGTGTCGTCTGTGCCTAAGTGTTGGGGGTTAGACATTTAAATATCTCCAGTGCAGAGGGTTAGTGTGCGCTATCCATCCGCGGTTTCTCCCCCGGTCTTGCTCCGTTTGTTCGACGTTCACGGCCCGATGCTCGAATCTGTTCGGCAACATGTGATAACGGCGTCACGGTGTCTTCATGCCCCGTCATTAGCATTCATTAGCGTCTGTTGAGAATGCATAATGGATGTGTAATAGGAATTTACTCGGTTTCTGGCTGCCTAACGTTGACAACGTTGTTATTACTTAGGTATTCGAGCGGGGTGCGCAAATGTTTGGAACGGCGTTGCTATTTTGACATGTTATTTATCTCCTCCTATGTTGTTTCTCTTACACAATGTTTACTTTGTAAAGCTTGACGTATCTGTGTGTGTGTGTATATGTGTACGGAGCTTCAGGAAATCTAGATCCGGATTGAATTAACCCCTTGCGGCATCCGCTCCAAAAATACTTTGTGTTTCCCGGTTGTTTAGTATCAAATAAGATAAGAAAGTAAACATCCTTTTTTGTTAGGTAACAATGTTTTATATATATATATGTTTTGGAACCTTAGGAAAAGATTTTTTTTGTACAGAATAGGACAAAATTTTTCTGTGGGTTTCCCGCAGCACCGTCCATCATCCGCATGGAGCGTCCTTCGAAAAATACTCTTTTATGAATTATGTTACCCTAATCCGGCTTTGAATTAACATTTATCGAGCACAATGGAAACCGCTATTTATTAAAATAAGTATCGGGATTGTGTTAACTATAATTTGCTGTATATAGTACTTATTCAACAAAGCTCATCTAACATTCGCCGAGACCAACGCCGAACTTTCCAAGTTTGTGTTTCCTATCGAGCTGAGTTTATATTTGGACTTAGGTAGCTCTGAAGTATTTGTTTGGTTTGTGTGGGTTTCAGTGTTTGTTCTTCCAACAGTTGGTTGAGCGTCCGCTTCTTTTCATTCTTAAACAGTGTTTACTTTCTAACTAGTTTTATATCTCCTCTGCAGGTGTTAATATAGCGCGCCTTCGGGCGCTGGCTTATTTCTTAGCGGAAACTCTAATTAATTACTCGGGTTGTATGTTTTCCATCTAAAATTTAGAGACCTTTATGAATTCAAGCTGGTCGTATTAGCAACTGCATTTATGACGTCAAAGCTGCTTTAATTAATTGACAACAACCTCGGTAGGGATATGAGAAAATACGTATAAGGAATTTCAAGGCATTTTGCTACTGAAAACTTGATAGAGAAGGTTTCAGAAAGTGTTTTTTTTTATGTTTATAACTACAGATCAAACAGCAGATAACCAAATAAGATGTCTGCCAAGACAATGTGACTTACAGGACTTTATAATTAAGGAAAAAAACCTCGAAGACTGTTTTGGATTTAGTTTGTTATGCCGAGTTAATGAAATTCTTATTAATGGTGCAACAGAAGCGTGGAAATTCGTTTCGTTTAGAATTTATGTGAAGAAGTTGTGTTTACAATTACTTTCGATTTTTGCTGCTTTGTAAAATGTTTACATTACTGCCTAAAAGTTTAAAACTTTAAAATGTTTAGGATTTGCTCACCACTTTATGGGTAATTAACAAAACATTTTTTTGCGATTTTACGGATGCAAAAACAAGTGGACTAAACATACCAAACCTGACACTAGGACAAAAATTATCAAACCTAATTAATAAATTTAAAAATGAAAAAGCTGTGAATTCCACTAAAAAACGGGCTTAGAAAGGTTGGAATTAATAAAAGCTTAGGCGATAAACAATTGAAATGTATGTTAAACAGTGCTTACCATTTGTACAGCAGTTCAGTACAATACCTAACAAGACTTTAGGTTGAAATTAGTATAAATGTTTAGTTAATACAAATTTTGATGTATACCGAAGTTCAATGAAGCTTAGGAGTTTAAAGTGTTACAGTTATTGTAGCTCACAAAGGAGGAGGTTAGACTAAAGTTAATAAATATGTAAGACTAACACAGCGTAAGCTTTTTATGGTAGTTCAGTAGGGGTCAGCAGTTATGGCTTATTGTATACTAAAAGCTTAGGTCGTGAGTAGTAAAAAGTTATGGTGACAAACTTTAGGATTTATACAGTAAAGCTCTGTAGAGCTTAAGACGCTAAAGTACTTAAGATATAATTGATTATTTTATGTAAGCTTCAGCTAAGGGTATTATAACTACAATTTAACAAAGCAAGAACAAGATTTGTATGGTAATTTAGTAAAGCTCATAAAATATAAGGATATGACAGCTCAATTAAAGTGCGCTTAGGCTGCGTGTAGTTAAAGTGTATGTAGCTGAAAACTAATACAATAGTTCGATGTACTTAAGGTGTTAAGGATAATATGGTCACGTAATTAACGGTTAGGTTGCAAGTATCAAACACTTAGGATTCGAGCCATAGTAAGTGTAGATAATACAAAACTTAAGATTTATCCAGTATTTTGTTAGAGTTTTAAAGGTAACAGTATTTAAGGTAAATTTAAGCTAAGAATACTAAAAATTACAGATTAAAATAGCTTGGGATTTATGTAATAGTTTAGGAGAACTCAAAGAAATACAAGAGTATTACAATATGGTAGCTTAAATAATAAAAGCTTAGGCTGTCCGCAGGTAATAGTTAAGAAGAATGAAGCTTTATACAGCAGTTCAATGAAGCTTAGTAACTGTTTAAGATAATACAGCAGCTCCTATAATGTGAACTTAGGCTGAAAGTGTTGTGAAGTTCAAATTAACACAACAATTTAGTGAGGCTCAAGAGTTTAAAGTATTCAAAATATAGTAGCTCGTGTAATAAAAACTTAGGCGGCGGGTAGTAGTAAGTTCAGGTAAACAGAGCTTAAGATTAATACAGCCAATTGAACTAGAAGCTGAGTGTTCTAGGTACAGCAGCTTCTTTAGTGAATAGTTAACATAAAAGTAGTTAAAATTTGAGGTAAATGTAACTAAGGATTTTTACAGCAGTTAAGTGAAACTTAGGATTTCAAAGTATTTAAGATGTAGCAGGTCACAAAATCGAATCTTCGACTGAGAAGTAAATAAAGTTTAGGTTAACAAAGGTTAGGATTAATACTTTTAATTTATCAACGGATTTTTGAAAGTACTTACTTTTGTATGTCCGTGCAAATAAACTTACACTTTTGGAAATTGGCGTAACGAAAATGTAATGGCAAAGTAGTAAAAATCTAATCTCACTGAGCTTTAGGATTTACACTAATTTACACTAATAAATAAAAAACATGGGCTTAGGAATTGACAGTTCGTATCTGCGTGTTACCTAGTAGTTGCCTGAATTTCCAAAATTGTGATTGTAAAATAAATAGTTTGTTTTTTAATTTACGTAAAGTTTATAATATCAAACCTACATTATAATTCACGGCAAATAAAATTTGTATTGCTCATGCATTATTCAAATTTTCACAACTCGTAGAGTCTAGGAAATTTGCTTTCTTTACTTACTAAATCTTCTGCTCTTACATCTTTATAGTCTCTAGATTGCCCCTCCTAAGTACTAAAGTACCAGTAACGCCATGAAATCCTAAGTTTTTGAAATATTTTATTGAACTCTACTACAGGAATTTTTATAAGTTTTGTTAGTCCTATACATATCAATTATAAAAAGTTTACGAGAAATTTTAAGCGGTTTCAGGTTGAGACTGTTTTAGTGCGGAACCGGACGTTTGGGCGCGACCGTTTGGGCGAAGAGACGTTTGGGCGCAGAAATGTTTAGGCGCAGAGACGTTTTTGCTCGAGCTCTTTGGGCGCGGACACGTTTTGGCGCAAGCGTAATTCGCTGTGGTTTATTTTATTAAAAAAATCAGTGTTATTGTTGAATACGACGAACTATTCAGTTTTTTTGACAAATTGTTAAATATGTATTATCACCACAGGTTTCAAAGTAGGAGACTATTGAAGCTAGCTATTAAATCGGCTGCGCCCAAACGTCCTAAACCATCTTTGCTGCTACTAAGTATTTTCAAATTCTAAGCATCCGGATGTTATAGGATATATGGAAACTCCAGGTCGATTTCAACTTGAACGATGTATGGAATTACCGCACAAATACTAAATAATTCGTGATACAGAACTCCTAAGCACCACGAAATTCTAAGCTTGAAAAATATTTTTTGAAATTCTATTATTTGAACTTTTTTAATTGATTTTATTTTGTAGCACCTAA
Source organism: Ctenicera cuprea (assembly GCA_958336395.1). Taxonomy (NCBI): domain Eukaryota; kingdom Metazoa; phylum Arthropoda; class Insecta; order Coleoptera; family Elateridae; genus Ctenicera; species Ctenicera cuprea. The sequence continues at coordinate 25,870,014 of OY284495.1, read as the reverse complement.
GTACATAAAATGTTTTAAATAAAATACGTTTTAGGTGTCTAGGTTTACTCTCCTAAGTACTATAATTCCAGGAACGCAGGTCTCCTAATCTCGAGTCAGATTTGAAGCCTGGCTCCAGTCCATTTTTCTGCTTAGCGGAACTTTCCTCGCCGAATATGTTTGCTCACACAATAAAAGCTTGGCTGCTTGTACTTGAAAGTTGATCATACTAGATATAAAGATTAAGATTTATACGGTAGTTTGTTGAAACTTAGAATGTGCTTCAGATAATACAGGAGCGCACATCAAGTGAACTTAAGCTGAAAGTACTTTCTATAATTTAGGTTACCACATCGTAGGATTATCACATCAAATTACTAAAGCACTGATTAATTTCATGTAGTCTGCAATCCTACTTTCTCATGTTTCAGCACTCGTTTGGTTTTCCACGCTGTTTTTGGCAGTATTGCTTCATTAATTTTATTTAAATGCCTAAACCACCTTAATTTAGATTCTTCTACCTTTTTTTACATTTTAACCTATCTTTAATGAGCGTGCTGGGTGTCTTTTTTCGTTGCTTCTTCTATTATTTGCAGTATCTTCATTTTGGTAGCTTATAGTCTGAAGATGTTTTTTAGTTAGTACCCATGAGTCACTGTTGTATGTTAACATCACGACATACAAAGCTTTGTACATCCTGGTTTTTGTGTTTCTGCGAGTTTCCTTATTTTGGAATAAGCATTAGTGCAAAAACATTTTCTCCATTGTTTTTATTCTATCATTCAGTTCGAGTTTTATAGTTTACTTGCTTAATTTTCTTTTAGTCAATTTTCACTATTGCTTTTAGTTTGGCGTTTGCCACTGTTAGTGCATTGGTATTAGTCGTAGTTATTTTTGTACCTCTTTTTCAATGTTTTTTCTTTATATGTCCAAATCATACTGCAATGTTTTTTTCTGTTCCAGTTGTAACTACCACAGAGTCTGAAAAGGCGACCTCTCCCATGAACAATAGCTGTAGCGTATTGCATCTCAGGTGTTTTTTAGTGCTCTGTTTGCATTCTTTTATTGTATTCTCGGTCACGGCCAGGAACAGCAACGGACTTAATATACCTCCTTGTCTTATCCTTAGCCTGGTCCTGAATTGGCATAACTTCACATTTTCTGTTCTGGCACAGTTTGTTGTCGTTGACTGTAAACTTCTTATGGTTTTTAGCAGTTTCCTCTTGTCTAATACACCCCCAATCTTTTGCCTTAGTATTCGATCGGAAGCCTTTTCTAAGTCAATAACAAAAAAAATAATAAAAAGTACTAAGAGTAACAGTACTAACAATAGTTCTATCCTCAACAGGAGTCATACCAAAAGCACTACACAACAGCAATAAAGTACTGGAACATTTATCACAGCTATATACAGGGTGTTAATGAATTGTAGGGACAAACTTTCAGGCCTTGCAAAACACAACAAAGCAAACAACTTTTGTTAATAAATGTGTGGTCAAAAGTGTTTCTTTTAGAAAATAGAGCCTCTTAAAGATTCTTTAAGAAGTACCTGAAAATAGGCAACTCAAATTGCATTTTCAATTATTTTGCACAGGTCACACGGAATTTTGAAAAAAAAACGATCTAGACATACATGCATTCAAATAACGTCAATTTTGACACAATTTGATATTTTTGTCATATTTTTTGGCTTTTCTTGCATTCGTTTCTTTCTGTGCCTTTTATAATTTGTTTTTTTTATTCTGTGATTTTTTTGATAATTATTTTCTTCGTTATTTTCGTTCTGTGTTTCGTACTTTTGTGTTATGGCGAATTATACTTTTGCCGAACAGCATGACATGATGTTCATGTATGGAGCTGCTTGGGGTAACGCCCGCGAAGCTGCTCTCCTGCTCCAAGAACGTTTTCCGAATAGAAATCATCCATCGCACAAGGCCTTTAATGTAGTTTCACGTCGGCTGCGAGAGGAAGGTACATTCGTTGTCAACAGACACAACTATGGACCTACCAGAACAAGGCGAACGGTGGATTTTGAGGAAGAATTTTAGGAAAGAGTGGCTGAAAATCCTTCTACTAGTTCAAGAGCCATCGCTCATGAAATGGGAGTGAACCATGTTTCAGTATGGGAGGTACTACATGAGCAGCAGCTACAACCGTACCATCCACAGAAGGTACAAACCATGGTTCAAGCAGATTTTCCCAGAAGGGTAGAACTTTTCCAGGAATTTCTGCGGCAGTGTAATGAGGATCCAGAATTCCAAGTAAACGTTCTGTTTAGTGACGAGGCATCTTTTACGAAAGAAGGAATATTCAATAGTAGAAACAGCCACATTTGGGACGATGAAAATCCTCATGCTGTGGTTCAAAAAGGATACCAGCAAAGATTTTCAGTGAACATTTGGGCCGGGATTGTTGACGATAGACTCATTGGACCATATCTGATACCCCAAAGGTAAACAAGAGCAATTTATTTAAATTTCTTGCGCCATGTCTTGCCTGAACTTTTGGAAGATGTACTACCTCAAATGTGGCTGCAGCACGATGGTGCACCTGCTCATTTTTCGGCGGAAGTCAGGGAATTTTTAAATAACACTCCGCCCAACAGATGGATAGGTCGAGGAGGGCATGTGGCGTGGCCTCCACGTTCTCCTAATTTGACCCCACTTGATTTCTTTTTGTGGAGTCGTGTTAAAACGTTAGTGTATGCTACCCCAGTTGAAACTGTAGAATAACTTACGGGGCGTATTCTTGCTGCATGTGAAGAAGTTCAACAGACTCCTGGTGAATTTTGGAGCGGTGCGCAAGAATTTACTTAGTAGATGTGCTTCGTGTGTAGAAGGTGGGGGGCGACATTTTGAACATTTACTATAATTTTGTTAATTTTTGGATTAGTTATTGAAATTTTTTCAAATAGTTGATTTTTGCTTTGTAATTTTGGTTTTTTCTATTGCTTAGATTTGAAACATTTTGTTAATTAATTTAGTACAATTTAATTTGAATTTGAAGAGTTGGAAAGAGGGCTTTATTTATTCTGTATTAATTTCCGTCGTTATGGAAACAAATAGTAGGTAGTAAATTGATAAATTGAGTTGCCTACATTTAGGCGCTTCTTAAAGAATCTTTGAGAAGCTCTATCCCTGAAAGGAAACACTTTTGACCACCCATTTATTAGCAAAAGTTGTTTGCTTTGTTGCGTTTTGAAAGCCCTAGAAGTTTGTCCCTACAATTCATTAACACCCTGTATACCGTTATTAAAAGCCACAATATTAAATACCTGTCATATAGTAAGAAGGTTCTTGAATATCGTAGTACAACCCAAAAATTAAAATTGTCTTCCACATGGCTACTTAACATAGTGTCCGTGCCATGTGAAAACCGGATTAAAACCGTGCAAATGGAGAGAAATGAAAAATAATAATAATCATCTTCGGGTTCTTTAGCCGGTATGTAACTTAATTTTTTCTATAACTTCCGTTTCCTTCCAAACTTTTACATTTTCTCTTTTTTCTTTTATTTATTTCTTTATTATTGCTACTAACAGGTGATAATCACTACTCACGACTGGCCCTCATTTTACCCTTACATCTATTTTTACTATTTTGTTTATTTTCTGAACTATTAAGTAAATAATAATTGATTTTTCTTGTTTTGTTGATTCTTCTGTTGTAAATGTATTGATATTTTAATACTAAAATAATATATTTGCCCTAGACCAGTTGGTTTACGATTCATAACTCTAGCAATCTCTTTTTGTTATTATTCAACTTTTGCGTACCATATCGTCTAATTACTGTAATTAAATAATTAATCTATTTTATTCATCTAGCTAGCCAGCGAGACTGCCGTAAATTTTAAATTCTGCAGTTGCTTTTAGTACCACTATTTGGAAATTTACAAAGTCCTTAGAGTGATCAATAAAACGGCCTCTATAACTCAAATAGTTTTCCTATAAAGTACCCTTAACCCCGAACTCGCTTCAAATTAAATTCCTGTAGCAACAAATTTGCCACTTGCAATGAAACACCTATAAACTCTATTTAGCAGTTGGCGTTAGGTCTGCATGATATGTGCAAATTATTAACAAGGCTAATAGAGACGAATAAGACCCTGAACAGTGGAACTACAATTCAAACACGTGCATGTAAGTGCACCAACCATCCTTATATAATAACACTGCATGTTAAATGAACTTTCTATTCCAGTGGCGTGATCCTCTTCTTTTATGTTATATTTTAACTGACAAGAATTTTCTTTAAAGCTTAAAATTTGAAAGCTTTTGTTTTAACCCTTTTTATTCCAAACTGCTGCAAAAACACAAAATTTCCTCCATCGCCCCTTTACACTTCTTTGCATTTTTAAATAGCACTTTACACTCGTATTTATACGCGTTTCAACAGCTGCAGGGTTAAACTTGGTAGCACATTCAGGGTAAATCTTGCTTGCAAAAGTGTGAAAAAGTTTAAAAGGGCGCGAAGAGGGTGAATGCGAGGTGCCTCATATGAATGCAGCTAAATAGCGATTAAAAGATAAGGCTTATGGAAATACAGCCTGCATTGTAAAGCTTCTAAAGTGTTTTATTTCGCAACGTGTTGAAAAACTGTTTTTTCTGAGGGGTCATTTACACTTCAGATCGTGATATACGAATTAGCTTAATCGGTTTCTGTATTATTTAGCAAGGGACGTGACATTTAAAACCTTTTTTCGAACTTAATCTAATCTAAGCTAATTATTATCGAGTCTAATTATCCTAAGTCCGCATCTGAACTACAAAGTGGAGTTTCCAGTACATTCAACTACAAGACGATCTTATAAGAAGAGTGGCCGAGCGAGACGGTGGTAGCCATGATGCGAAACACGGTCGCTAATTAAATGTGGTTACCCTGCACAGGGATACCATAAATTATATTTTAAACACAATAACTGAAATATTCCTAAGCGCTGCAAGATATACGAGCCTTTATAGTTTATAATATTATGTTACTCTATAAAGCTTCGGTCATAATAACGGTTATGAGTTATTTAAGGCGTTATTTGCTAAACTTGCCTCTGGACGCTCGAATTTCCCAACCAAGGAATTAAACAAAAATTTCCACCGCCATCGTACTGACTACCTTCCTGCAGCACCGGAAACTCAAGAAAAAGATGTCAAAAACAGCACGGAAATTATAAAGAACGATTGTGTTACTTTGTAATGATAGTTGTTCGTGTTTCGCAACCGGAGCATGACCCACGCATATTAAGAATTATTGATAACTTTATATTTTCTGTATGTATTTATTTGCTTCTTAAAAATCTTAGACACGCTACTGTACGAATTACTAGTGGTGAACACAAATGAAATTAGACATAAGTGAAGTTGATGATTATCAGTACGTAAATATTTTACTACTTCGTAAAATTTACGATTTTATATAGCCTATTTTTTAAGATTAAACTAAATAAATGTTTAAAATTTCAAGCTTAACTGTTTCGAAATTTTCTTAATTTTATCACACAGTCACAATTTTTTCAATTAAATCAAACTTAGATTCAGACAGAGGTGAAGATTATAAAACTGCAATAGAACTTAGGATTTCAGGAAACATGGTGTATATTCTTGCCATAATGTTTACATAATGAAGAGTTAAGTGCTCTTAAATTTATAACACAAAGCACGATTTAAAATCAAAAAACTTCAGTTGTAGTTATATCAAATACAGCAGTTACCAGGCCATAGGTTTTCGTGAAACTTAGGATACCAGAATGGTTAGAATTAAGTTTAGGTTTACCAATACCTAAAACTCGAAAGTTGTTGAGGTACAAAACTGTGTAAAACTGTGTTTATTGGCCTAATGCAGCATGGAATTTATAAAATCTTAGGATTTATTGACAATTTTAAGCAATTAGATATTATTTAAAAGGTCATACAATTAAACTTAGGATAGAAGACTTATCAGAGTTTTAAATGAAAATAAAATCTACATTTGAAGCAAACTAAGGATTGAGGGGTTCTTGCACAATTTTCTTACAAGTTTAAAAGTCGAATCTAAAAGAACTTAACATTACAAAACTCCAAACAAACATCAGTGCTATAGAACTTAGAAGTAAACGGACTTAAGTTCAGTAGAGAAATTACCGCTTAGGATTAAAAGCTGCACCACCACACCAACTTCTTATAAATCTTCGACACACTATTGTACAATTAACTAATACTAGAAATTATAAAGTTAGACTTATGTGAAGTTGCCGATTATTTGTATGTAGAAATTTTAACAATATCGTGAAACTTAAGACTTAAGATAAGTTTTGGTGAAACTTAGGATACTAGAAGGGTTAAAATCAAGTTTAAGCTTAAGCAACAAAGCTGTTGAGCGATAAAACTTTGTTAAAAATGTGTTTATTAGCCTAACACGACTTAGGATTTATAAATGCTTAAGATTAGTTTACAATGTTAAGCAATTTGATATTGTTTAAAGGTTCATAAAGTTGAACTTAAGATGGAAGAGATATCTTATTTAAAATTTGAAAAACCTTGGGATTAAGGAGTTCTTACACACCCAAGTATAGAATCTAAGAGAACTTGGGATTACAGAACTTCAGTCAAACTAGCGAACTTAGGAGTAAAAAGGTTGTAAGTTTAGTGCAGAACGTATCACTTAGGATTAAAAACTGCATCACCACACCAATTTGCAAAGAACGGCAGAGGACGTTCTTAGGAAACTAAACTAGAACTTGTGCCATGCTTTTGTAATTATTCTAGAACGATTATAATTAAGTTTGGCTTAGGTAACTTAAAACGGGAAAACTATTGAGCTGTACAAGTAGGTTCAAAATATGTTTATCGAGTTAATATAGCTTTGGATATAAAAGTGTTTAAGACGTGTTACTGCCGAGTGATTCCGCGTATATGAGCAATTTTTAAAATTGCTTCACCCTAAAAATCAATTTATTAACAACGTGTGTTACTATTACCGATTACGCCGAAAGGGTTTTTTAAATAACATCCTATACATTTTTTGATATATTCTGATAGAGCATTAAGTTCTCTATTCAGTCACATATAAAAGTGGCCTAAAAAGTTAAACGGTTTGCCACCAGAGGGCGTTGATGTTAATAAAATTCAAGTTGCCATAATTTCTTATTTAAATCTCCTAACACGGTTTTGAACCGCTGAGTATCGTTCACAACTGAATATTTAGTGATTAATTGCCTTTATTTAAACTTTTCAGATTTTTTAGCGGACCGCGTTGGTTAAGTCATTTTAAGAAATTTACTTATTTTTACCTTTCAGAGGCACATTTCTTTTAGCAAAATATTTTTTGTTCTTGTTAAGGGAAACAAACATTTATTTTAAATCATAAAAACATATGTAGTAGTTTCAATTGTCCTGAAAAATTAACTTGAAAATCGACCGTGCTTCAACTAACTTAAAACCATTTTTTATTAAACATTTAATTTTGTAATGACTTTGTCCGCTGCAAAAAACTGTTAGTAGATTCAAATGTGAAATTCAGGAATAACCAGATTTTTACATCAACGCTTTGTAGCGGCAAACCGTTTAACTTTTAGGTAAAAAACTGGAAGTGGCGACACGTTCTTTATAAACGGAATTTAAAGCTTTCTAAGTACCATTAACGCTTACACAAGCAAATTTCGATAGTTTTAAAAATTATTGACATATTAGCTTAGCCTAATTATCTCCGCTAAATCACCTGGTGTAGTTATAAATTGGCAAATATTAATTATATACAATTAAACTTGAGTTTTTCATTGCCATAGTTGAAGATTCGTAAAAACTTAGCACTTAGGAAACCAAACAAAATATCCTCAAAACATCAAACTTAGGATCTAAGAGAGGTTAGAACTATCAAACTGCAATTAAACATAAGAGTGTAAACAACATAATGCCTGTTTTTACTTTAGTGCTTCAGAACTTATGAGTCAAAAGCTTTTAATTTTATTCCACATGATATCGCTTAGGAGTAAAAAAAATAGTGTTTTGAAAACAATCGATTAAAATATTTAGAAAATAACTAATGTTTGCATAACATAATGTATGTTTCTATCTTAGTGTTTACGAACTTAGGAGCAAAGAGTTTGATTCCACGTATTACGTGCCTAGGAGCGAAAAACTTGAATTCCAGTTTTTTGAAGAACGAAAGTTCAACATATTTAAAAAATAACTAATGTTTGCTTTCTACTTTAGTGCTTAAGAACTTAGAAGACAAAAGCTTTTAATGCTATTGCACATAACATCGCTTAGGAGTAGAAATTTGAATTCTAGTCTTTTTGAAGAACGAAAGTTCAACACAGACATTGAAATAATAATTATTGTTTTCATAACATAATGCTTGCTTCTATATTAATGCTTTAAAATTTATGATTCAAAAGTTTTTAATGATATTCCGCATGATATTGCTTAGGAGCAAAACATTTTATTTCTAGTTTTTTGACAAATATGTGCTTAAAATATTTAGAAAACAACTAATGTTTGCATAACATAATGTTTGTTCAAATCTTAGGTTTTACAAACTTAGGAGCGAAGAGCTTTTAATGTTATTGCACGTGCATGGCTTATTAAGAGTAAAATACTTGAATTCTAGTTTTTAAAGAACGAAAGCTAACATATTTAAAAATAACTAATATTTGCATAACAATGTTTGTTACTACTTTAGAGTTTTAAAACTTAGATGTCAGGATTTTTAATGTTATTACACATGCTATCGCTTAGGAGTAAAAATTTAAATTCTAGTTTTTTGAATAACGACAGTTGAATGTAATTTAGAAAATAACCAACGTTTGGATAACATAATGTCTGTTCCTACTTAAGTGTTTTAGAACTTAGGCGACGAGAGCTTTTAATGTTAAGCTTAAAAATTCTAATGATTTGTTTAATAGGTTAGTACACTTCAGTATAGAAACGTATTTAACGTGTGCGGATAAAGATAAGAAAAATGTTTATTAGAAAATAATCAAGTGTTCATAAAATTGGTTGGATTCAAATAAACGTCAGGTGCTCTTATAAGTGTTACATATATTTTAGTTGGCCTTGTTGTTAACTAATTTAGTGACGTTAAGTATTTGCAAAAGCTTAACGTGTCTACCCTTAATTAGGGCGTTTTGTCATAAAATGTTCTCAGCAGTCTGCACGGTAGTTTATTTAAGACTTGTCAACGCCTATTTAGAGCAGTGTAGATTTAAAAAGCTTAGGATTTTGTATGGGAGTTGAGTTAAACGTCGTTTTGTAAAAAACCTAAGATATCTACATTTAGTTAAAGCATTACAACTGAAAATTACTTAATAGTCTACATAATAGTTCACAGATAGTTTCTACTGCCAAACGCTTAAGATTAATCAACTTAGTTAATCTACTTTAGCATGTAAAAGAAGTTTGTACATTTCGTGTAATGTCGTATTGTAAGAAGCTTATGATTTTATTATTTACTTAGCATATTTGATCAGATACAATTATTAAAGAAGCTAAAACTATGCAGTGTAGATTAAAACTAATACTATCAAAAAACTTACAATCATCAACTTTGTTTACTTTGTTCAGCATATAACTGTGCTTAGGATCTTGTACTAAAGTACAGTAACTTAGGGTCGTAAAAGCTTAGAATATCTGCGCCTGCACTCAGTAACTTGGTATGTGCAAGTACCTAGAATTATGTACAGCAATTTATTGAATCGTGGCGTTAAGCAATTGTGCGCCACTAAAATGCTTAACTTGGATATTAGAAGTGTTTAAAAATTATTTTAAAAGTTCTTAGGATTTTCACACAAAAACAATTTGATACGATTATAATGATTTGCACGTTAGTCTAGTAAAGATTAATAATTTTTAACGTTTAGTACTTAACAGAAGTTCACTCAACAAGTGTTTAGGAGTTGAGTAAGAGTTTAGAATTTTTGGAGTAGCAAATGTCTACGCTAAGACCACTAAAATTTTTTTTTAGTGTGGAACTTTCGGATTCAAATCGCTTTAAGTAGGCAATTTGTCTGCAAAAAATTACGCTATATATATTTTTTATTCTGTAACTTGTAATCATAATTTTAATACGCCACGCTTGACCTAGTTTCTTACTAATTTACAACAAAGCAATCAGATTCTTGTTAAACCGCCTGAAGAAAAACACAGGAAACTAAACAATTATTAGATCAATTATTCACAGTTGGCTTGGTTGAACTTGCTCTGTCTGAAAACAATGAGTAATTGTTGGAGGATGCATAATTTAGGGTCAAACTTGTGTTCTATGTTCATTGGACTGCCATTCCGCTAATCAAGTCACTTTGCGTAACATCCTGTATAAGCCGAGTTATTCTGAGGGGTGTTAATTTGGACGATATCGCTGCCTGTGTCGGTTATTAAAAAAGGGGGACTAAACTCGAGATTCGTAGAGTAAAAATGGAATCGAATTTGTAGTCTAACAATGCCAAGCTACTCTGATAATGAATGAAAATCTCCCAGTCCCTTCACGTAGAGCTGTGTCAGCAAAATTTCCCCTCTTGCTGCTGTTCGAGCCGCTTTTAAGTACTGCAAATAATAGTATTTCAGCGCGGAAAAGCTCCTTACGAATGGAAACTAATTACATTTTAAAAAATTATGTCGGTTTTTCTATGGACTGCTCCCAAAGCGATAACTTTCATATCGGTTTTAAAGCGGCCCCTTGTTCCGGAGCTTTCTCTTCCGAATGAAATCTTCACCAATTACAACTTCTAAGAGGCAGTTTTTTTAAAGGGAATTTAGGATAATGCGAATTTGATTCGGAAATGTTTGCAACAAAAGGAATATTCGAGTTTGTTTACTCCGCTTCGGCGAGTTTATTGAAATTACACTTTTTAAAATTCTTTTGCCGTTTTGCATTATTGTGTATTTATGGAAATTGTAGAATAGAACCTAATTTTTATCGTTAGGGTTGTTCTTTATGTAACAAACAAAGCATGGATTTTATTTGAAAAATTAGTTGAAAAAGCCGCTCAGATTGTACGTGCTTATTAGCAAGTGGTCACACCATAGACGTGGCAAGTGAAATATATATAATGCAATATTTTGAAATTACTTAATAAATAGAATTCCAGGACCTAAGAATATTAAGGTGTAAAATGTTAATAAAATAAATTGTTTTGATTAAGAAATCCAACAAAGCAAGCGATACTGTGTCGGAGTGAGTGTCAGAGGCATAAATTTGTAGCTTGTAGGGAATTAAATTTCCTATAAAAAAGTCCAGAAGTAATATGTCTATTTTCAATTATTTGGACGTAGAAGGCGTCTAAATTCCGCGGCCTATGAAAAGATAATAATAGATAATAATATACAAGGTGTAAATAAAACAGAGAAAAAAAAGTGAATCTTCACTATAATACCCGAGTGGCTAATAGCAGTTTTTTCGACCGTCCAGTGTTTATTCTTCCCGTAAATTTGGTTTAAAACTTCAAGTCGCCTTCCTCGTCCAAACAATTAAAAACAGACATATTACTTTTAGACATTTTTGTAGGAAATTTAATTCCCCACAGCTTTTGTATATGAAAATTTTTCATATCTGCCACGGTTTCCGCAGCGTTTCTAGCCATAAATCGAGGTGGGCGTTTTTAATATTTTTTTTTAAATTCATTAATTGTTATTAACGATGTTTTAATTAATACTCTACAAATAATACCAAATTAATTTGAAAGAGTAATTAAAAAAATACAATGTAGCGTATTTTAGACTGGTAATTTAAGTAGTTTTCTTAAATATTTAGCTAATGCAATGAGATATTTGATTTAAATAATAAATATGACGCAGCTTTATTGATTGCCGGTATATCATCTAAATATAGCGATAATTGCTTGGCTAATAATAATTTCAACATTATTAAAAGGTATTTTTGCATAAGAATTAAAACACAGAAATGACATGCATTTTTGTTGTTTTCAAATTTTAGTTACTTCTTAGTTGTCAACAAGACAAGAACATAGCGGAGCAGGATTTTTTGTCGACGCCGTATGAACGCTGATCGCTGAATGGTGATCTTATTGAGCGTTGACCCAATTGAGCTGCTTCGATTGAGTGGTTCTCGATTGGGCAGTGACCTAATTGAGCGGGGGCTCGCTTGAGCGATTTTTAACAAATACAAATCAATAAGTTAATATCTTAATCTAAATAATTAAAATTTGTAATGCCAAGGAAAGGTGGGCTCTCTAAAGAGAATACAGGGAGACTACACTGGTACCACGGAAGAAACTCTTGAGCTGTTGCTCGAGACGCACTTCCCGGGGAGTGTAGTCATACCAGACGGAAACACAAATGACAATCCACACTTGGAAGTACCGTTAACACGGGCGAACAAGGAGGACTGGAGGTTGGCGGATAAACTAGTTAATAAAACAAGGCTTACATGGGCGATACACTCTTTCAAACCGTATAAGTCATCGGGAACAGACGGAATATTTCCAGCTCTGTTACAACAAGGGCTTAATGTACTAGCCACGCCACTTTGCACACTTTTCAGGGCAAGTCTAGCTGTTGGTTATGTACCACACAGCTGGAACTACGTTAGAGTAGTATTTATACCAAAACCAGGGCGTGAATCATACGCTCAGGCTAAATCCTTCAGGCCAATCAGCCTGACATCTTTCCTCCTGAAGACAATGGAGAAGCTGATTGATAGGCATATCCGGGACGATGTACTAACGGATGCCCCACTGCATCGAAACCAGTTTGCATATCAAACAGGAAAATCCTGTGAGTTGGCTATACACGAGCTAACACACAGGGCAGAAAAAGCTATCAGTAGCCAAGAAATTATGCTAGGAACCTTCTTAGATATTGAAGGGGCCTTTGATAACACCTCCTTCGACTCGATAAAAAGGGCCGTGGCAGGGCGGGGAGCAAAGAGACCCGTAATAAAATGGATTGACTCCACCCTTCGAAGAAGAAGAATAACAACCTTCCTGGGCTCTGTTACCAGGGAGGTGTCCGTCACTAGAGGCTGTCCTCAGGGGGGGTCCTATCTCCCCTGCTGTGGTGCCTGGTAGTTGATGGACTCCTCCTGGAATTAGAAGAGAAAGCCGTGTATGCACAAGGCTACGCGGATGACTTAACCATATTAGTAGGCGGGAAATACGGGGGAGTAGTATCAAACATGATGCAACAAGCCCTAAAAACCGTAGAAAGATGGTGCAATAGAGAGGGCCTATCCGTTAACCCGGCAAAGACCTCTGTAATAGCATTCACACGAAAAAGAAACCTTCAAGACCTGAAGGGACTAAAACTATGCGGACAAGAACTGACAATGGGGAAGGAAGTGAAGTACCTGGGAGTCACTCTTGACACCAAACTGACCTTCAATTCCCATTTGGAGAGAATTTCAATCAAAGCGACACGGGCCCTCTGGGCCTGTAGAAGAATGATTGGCAAAACCTGGGGCCTACAACCAACAATGGTGCTATGGCTTTATACAAAGGTGGTGATACCAACAATAACTTACGCGTCTTTGATATGGTGGCATAAAACCAGAAACAAAGCTGTTGTGAGCAAACTTAGCAAGCTGCAAAGACTTGCATGTTTAAGTATAACAGGGGCGATGACATCGACACCCACTGCCTCAATGGAGACGCTGCTGGACCTGCCTCCGTTACACTTTGTAGTGGAAGCGCAGGCACTTCTGGCGTCATACAGAGTGAAGGTGAACGGATACGGGAGAATCCTCCACAGAAAAGGGGACCACACCGAAATCTTTGACAAACTGAATAAAAATAGCATACTAAATATGCATTCTGATAGAATTAATACCGTTTTCGACTTCAGAAAACCTTTCAGGGTACTAATACCTGAGAGGGGCGGCGAAGAAAGAAAACAGGAATTGAGGAGCCGAGGAGGATCGATCTGGTATACGGATGGATCCAAAACGGAAACCAGCTCGGGAGCGGGAATCTTTGAGGCAGACACAGGGGATAGCATTAGCATTAACCTGGGTAACCTCACTACCGTGTTCCAGGCTGAGATAATAGCCATTACAACGTGTGCACAGACAATGGTGGAGAGAGGATATGCAAATAGACAAATCTACATCATGTCCGATAGCCAAGCGGCACTAAAAGCTTTGGAGGGGGTAGCGATACACTCCAGAGTGGTTTCAGAATGCGTCGAGGCACTTGTGACACTGGCAGGACACAACAGAGTAGTTCTGGAGTGGGTGCCGGGACATGAGGGCTTCGACGGAAACGAAAAAGCTGACCAATTGGCGAAATTGGGAGCGGAACAACCTTTAGTCGGCCCCGAACCCACATGCGGGATATCATATCAGACCGCAAAGGGGACGGTAAAGGACTGGCTACACAGACAACACTGTATTCATTGGAATGACATTCCTGGACACAGGCAATCCCGGATGCTTATAAACAAACCATCCAGAAATAAAACAAAGGAAATTCTGCAACTGAGCAGGAAACAAATGAGGCCAATAATAGGACTACTAACAGGACATTGTGGCCTCAGAAGACACCTCAATTTATTGGGAGTGGAAGAGGACCCCACCTGCCGATTGTGCGGTGAAGAAGATGAAACACCAATTCACATCTTAGGTGAATGCCCTGCTTTAGGGGAAAAAAGGCATACGCACTTCGGGGTGCAATTTGCGGAACCCGATGAAATAGCGGAAGCACCCATCAACAGGATCCTGAACTTTATCAGGAATACTGGACTGATGGAGTAAAAGAATCTTTGGGGCACAATAAGCTTAGAGCTTCAGTGCGGTGGGCGCAGCACCACACCCAACACGAATTATTAATGCCTAACTTTTGTTTTCGGTTTTTGAGACTTTTGAGGCAATATGGTTACAGAATCTTACGGGTTGTTATGATTAACATTGCACATTTCAGTTAGCTAGACTTTAAAATAAACTTCTGCATTTCTGTTTTTCGTATTATTTGATAACTCATTATGCACGTCACCGCTCAACTGTTGTGCCACCGCTGAATTAGATCATCGTCTTATTCGGGTACCGCTCAATCGAGTACCGCTCAATAGAGTCCCCGCACAATGAGGTCACCGTCCAGTTGGTAGCTGCTCAATCAAAGACCACTCAATTGAAATGCCACCCATTTAAATTTGGGACCGGTAAATCGTTACCGCTCAACAGGGGACCACTCATTTGAAGTGCCACCATAGGGACTAGGGAGTGACTAGAAGGTACGTAACAACGGGTTCCACTAGATGGCGTTAATATTCTTCTTCTTCTCTTCTTCTTTAGCGGCCCTTAATAGTCCACTCTTGAACATAAGCCTCCCATTTTCTTTTCCACTCTGCTCTGTTTTGAGCCACCTGTTCCCATTTCTTCTCTACTTTTTCTGTTATATCATCAATCCACCTTCGTTGTGGTCTGCCGAAGCTCCTCTTCTAAGCTCTTGGTCTCCATTGTACAATTTGCTTCGTCCATCGTGTTCCATCTTGTCTGGCAACGGGGCCTACCCAGTTCCACTTTAAGCTAGCCATCGTTTTTATATCGTCTTGTGTTTGAGTTTGTCGTCTGATCTCCTCGTTTCTTATATGGTCTCGTAAGCTGATTCTGAGTATTATGCGTCCGATGGCTCTCTGTGTTGTTCTCAGTCTCTTGGCCGATTTAATGGTTAGTGTCATTGTCTCCATTCCGTAGGGTATCACCGGGAGGATGCAAGTATTGAAGACTTTGCTCTTTAGGTTTACAGGAATTTCAGAGTTCTTTAGGATGCAACTCAGTTTTCCGGTAGCCGCTCATGTCATTCTAATTCGTCTGTTTATTTCGGCAGTTTGATTCTCCCTGCCTAGTTTTGTTGTGTGCCCTAAATAGATGTATTCTTCAACTTTTTTTAAGGACTTCGTTGCCGACTCTGAATATTGCATCTTACAAACTCTTGACCTATATTAATTCCCTATATTAATCGTGAGACCCATTTTTCCGATATACTTTTCAATTCGACCAACATATCTTCTTCTGTTTCATTGGTAATGAGAACAATGTCGTTCGCAAAGCGAAGGTGGTTAAGATAGCAGCCGTCGATGTTAATGCTTTTTTTGTCCCACTTCAATTGCTGAAAGATATATTCCATAACGAGGGTAAACAATTTTGGTAAGATTGTGTGGACCCGTCGCGCTCCTCTTTTTACAGGTATTTTGTCTGTCACGAGATCTTCCGTAATTTTCACCTGGATGGTAGCATTGTCATTTATGTACTTTAATAAATTTCTGTATCTGGTGTCTATTCTGGCTTGATTCATTGCATTGAAGATAGCCCATAGTTCGATAGAATCGAATGCTTTGTTATAGTCCACGAAGGCTAAGTGAAGTGGCATATTGTATTCATTACTTTTCTCTATTAATGTTTTTACAGGTTGAATGTGTTCGGTTGGGGATACTTTGCCCCGGGCGTTTAGCCCCCACCGTTATGCCCCGACCGATTCGCCCCGGCCGTTTCGCCCCCGAAACCGTTTGATCCCCGGCCGTTTCGCCCCCATCGGCGAGGAAAAAAAGATTATTATATATACATATTAATTTATTGTAATTGAAAAATCATACAGAATACAATTGCTTAAGCATACAATACAATTAAAAATTAAAACTCAAAATTGTAAGCAATTCCACGAAGGTATTCTAAATTGTTTCTGTTTTCGTAATTGTACGCCAAGTTCAGAATTCGTTCTGCGATTGCTGCATACCGTGCATTTTTTCTGGGCTCGTGGCCTCTTAGCATTTGCACAATGTCATAATGATGCAAAGCTTGTTGCTTTTTCAAGCCTTTGATGAACTGAAATATGTTGGGAAATAGATTTTCGCAAATGGCTTGAAAACCACGGTGCCACCCTTCAACACTGTTGTTTGTTCGATGGTCTCCATTCAACGTCCTTTCGTAAACATTCCACAATTCAATAGGAAATAGTGGAGGTCGTCTATGTCTTCTAGCACGCCGCCGTTCTATATAGGTATCTTCAAAGTAATCTGCTATTGGAATAGCGGCTTCAGGAAAATTTGGATCTTCTACTAAAGCATCAAATTGAGCAGCAACTTCCTGATGTGGCACAATTGCCGACGCTGCTATCATTCTAATCCACAGTGCCAACTCGTGCGACTGATTATATTGTATCTGTGAAAAAAACGGCTATAAAAAACAACATTTTGAAAAAAAATCGCACTTGACTAACCTGCAGACCTTCTCTTTGTACCCTTCTGTATACACTTTCACACAAATGGAAGAAACATCCAGTTATAGATATTAACGGGAATTCTTCTTGGAAAGCTGCCATTGCTGCACTTTCGAAATCCGTTATTAAGTTTTGTGGTTGTAGACCTGGCGCAAGATTCTTCAGCTCCTGGAGAAATTTTCTGTAGGTGGTTTTAGTCTTATTAGGAAGCAGGGCGTAAACAACTGGGAAAACTGTATCATACATTTTCACGTGTATGGTGTATAATTGTTTGAAAAGCGTTGGAGAGACACTGACTGTGCCATCTGCATACCAGTGTTGACTTCTTGCCAACAAAGCCAAATTGCCATTCGTTGAAAAAATCAAAATTCTATTTGGGATTAACTCCATACCAGAATCATACAATAGAAATGGTTGGACAACGCCGTCTATTGCTATTTCTTGGAATTCCTAGAATAAAAAATTATCATGTATTTTTCTTTAAAACAAATCGCATCGCAAAACGCATCTATCAAAAATGATATTTAGGGGTGGACTTACTTGGGGCAGCTCCAATTCTTCTAAATTTCCTGGAACTGCCAGAATGTTGCCTTGATTGCGTTTCCGTTTTATCACTCGTTTTCGGTAACACAGCCAATACGTTGCTATGAACATTTTCAACAGCCGCGGATATAACTTGTTGTGGATTTTCAAGGGTATTTTCTGCCCTGTGTTTTATATCATCCACTAATCGCAGGGTGTGAGGTCTAGCGGCCTGGGCGGCATGACAATGATTACGAACCATTTTAACCTTATCTGGTGTATCCCCCGCAGTCCATAATCTTCCTTGGCACGCGCTTCGCTTCTCACAAACCCATATTGAATGTTTCCCATCACTTGTTTCCTCGGAAAACACATAAATACAGTTTTCGTTGTCTACCAACTTACGATGGCCTCTCTTTGACTGCACGAAAGACATGTCCAACGATTTACGATAAGCAAAATGAAATGAACCGAAAATCTCATTTTGCCAAAAAGATATACCATAAACCCCCAACCCGTCCTGCGTAATAAGCCCCATGACAATCTACATTAGGGTATTATAACTTATCGGCAAAAGGTGATTAGCGTAATTAGCCCCATGACAATCTACCTTAGGTTATTATAACCTATTGGCAAACAATAATTTCAATTCAATCTTAATATACAATCTTAATTACCTACACTTGATGGCTTAGTTTGTAATACCCTCATTTACTCTAATTGTTATTTGCAAATCGCTATCTACTTCTTAAAAGAAAGAAAAGAATTGAATTTTTGGGGGCCAATTGGCTGGAGGCGAAACGACGGGGGCGTAACAGTTCGGGGGCGAAACTGCCGGTGCCAAACAACCGGGGCAAATCGGAGGGGGCGAAACGTACCGGAATCGCATGTGTTCTACCGTGCTGTATCCTTTGCGGAATCCCGCTTGTTCGGGAGATTGGTAGTCGTCAAATTTATTTGTTAACCTGTTAGTAACAATTTTAGTTAACAGTTTATAATGATGTGGAAGGAGACTTATAGGTCTATAGTTGTCAATTTTGAGTTTGTCGCCTTTTTCGTATAATTAGATGACAACCGAATTTTTCCAGATATCGGGCACTCTGGCTTTGGAGAGGCATTTGTTTGGTAATATTTGTATTGCTTCTAGTGTGGTTACTTCTCTGAATTTTAACATCTCTGTACTAATTTCGCCAGCACCGAGAGCCGTCCATTCTTGAGTTGGGATAGAGCGTGTTCGATTTCACTCCTGCTGGTTTTGGGAATTTCTTCTGAACCAACGTTCATTTTGTTGGTTTTCTCGAAACCAAGGTCTTGTGGTTGGGGATTGCTTGAGGCGTAGAGTGTGCCATAAAAGTCTTGAACGATTTTAATCATCTCGGTCTTCTCTCCTTCCAGATTACCGTTTATGTTCTTTAGCTGGTGTATCCTAGTTTTTCCGTTTGACCTCTCTGTCCTTAAGCATTTCATATTCTTGTTATTTTCAATTATTGACCGAATAATTTCTGTGTTATAACTTTTTATGTCTTTTCTGATCTCTTTTCTAATCGTTTTGTTGAGCTCTGCATAGTCCGGGGAATCTCTGCTCATAGTTTTTCTTTTGACCATCAGGTCCCTGGTTTCTTTCTTCATCTTCAAGCGTTTCGTTCTAGTTCTCGGGCATATCTTCTTTGTTGTTGTTTGTATGTCATTCCTTAATTTAATTTCTAGGGTGTCTCTATCCATATTTTTCAAGGAGTCTCTGTTGGACATTTTCTTACTTAGTTCAGCTTGGTATTTGTCGATTTTCTCTTGTAGTCGCCCTTTTGTGGGGAAGAGTTGCTGTTTCATAAATTTGTTTCTTTCTGTCTTGGTGTTTATTTTGATTGCTGCTCGTACTTTACTGTGGTCACTTCCCACTTCAAACTTGTTCAGAACCGTAACGTTTGTAACGATGTATTTTTATTTGATATTATATAATCGATCTCGTTCTTTGCTTGAGAATTTTTCCATGTCCATCTCCTATTTAGTAGCTTTCTAAAGAACAATCTTTCTTCTTGTAGGTAATTAATTAGCTTGTTCTCCCGTTCGTTTGCAGCACCCAGTCCGTATTTTCCTCTGTTTGAAATGTTATCGTTGTTCTCGATTCCTATCTTAGCGTTGAAGTCTCCCATTATGATTTTATACTGAGGTTTCTCTATTCTTATAGCCAATGAGATGTCCTCGTATAGTTGTTCCACCTCTTCGTCTTCTGCTGCGCTCGTTGGGGCATATACCTGGACAATCCCCCAGAATCCTTGAGGCAGGTGTGGGATTTGGATGCAGTTATCCTACCCACCTAAGGTATGTTTCCGTTTGTTTTATGATTCGCCATTGAGTGTTGGGTTTTGAGTTTATTGGGGGTATTATAGCCATAATATTCCACGCTGGCTAGACGGGTTGGAAGAATTAAATTCAGCCGCCCCTGACCTGGGAAACAGACGCTGTTTGTAGCCGCTCCTCTGGAAACAGACGCTATTGTACCAGTTTTGGTCTGCCCCGTGTATTTTATTTTCCCGGTACCTACTATATCTAGTGGGCATTCCTCTATCCGCCACTTGGGGAGGCGCCCGATGGGAGACTGGTAACCCTACACGGGGGCGTTGATATTACTATTATTTATCCATATATACCTTCAATACCTTCAATAAACCTTGTTCAGTAAAATACAGCCTACATTTTAAATATTTTACGTTATTTGCCGTTATGCAAAGTGTACTAAAATTGTCTAATGGATAAGCACGTTTTTGTGTTTAAAAATAAATAAAAATGGTTTTAGTCATGATCGCTTAATACTAATCTGTATACACTTTACATTGGAAGAACCAATCTTTGCTTAAAAATTATTAATCATATTTAGACGAAATTCAATAATATAACTGAAAGTAAAACCAAAAAATGTTAACATAATGCAGGTATATGCACCTACAGCCGAAAAACCCGAAGCAGAGATAATTAAATTCTACGACCAAATAAAACAATTAAAGTCACACATAAAAAAAGACGAGATAACAATACAATAATCATGGGCGATTTTAATGCTAAAGTGGGAAAAGGACGACTCCAAGATGTGGTAGGCGATTATGGCCTGGGCGACAGAAACCCAAGAGGTGACATATTAGTACAATTCTGTCAGGAAGAAAACCTTACATAAGTAACACATGGTTTAAGCTACCCCCGAGACGACTATATACCTGGAAATCACCACAAGACCAGCCAGGACATCTGGTCAGAAATCAAATTGATTTTATACTAATAGAAAAAAGATACCGAAATGGAATTCTTGGAGCAAAGACTTACCCGGGAACAGACGTCGGGTCGGACCACAATCCTGTAGTTGCCCGTATCAGAATCCGACTAAAAAAGATAAAGAAGAAGACAAGCACAAAACCAGATATGACAATACTAAAAGACCAAATGCAAAAAGAGCAAATATCCATGACACTAAACAGAGAATTAAAAAAAATACACGAAACAGAGGCTGAAACAGACCAAGAGCAAATAGAAAATCTCTGGAAACAATTTAAAAACACTCTAAACGACATACAAGCCCAAACTCTAAAAGCACCAATACATGATCGAAAAAATGAATGGATAACAAAGGAAATCTTAGAACTAATGGACGAAAGACGAATGTATAAAAACATAAACCAACAGAGATATAATCAAACCCAAAAAACAATAAGACGAAAAATAAGAGAAGCCAAAGACAAATGGATGAACGATAGATGCCAAAAGCTCGAAGAACTACAGAGTAAACATGATCTCTATAATTTACACAAGAAAGTAAAGGAGGTTACCGGGAACTATAAAAAACGTCCCCCAGCAAGACTAACAAATGATAACAACCAATGGATATCTACAAACGAAGAATTAAACAAAGAATGGACAAAGTACATACAAAAACTGTTCGAAGATGAATGTAACCTTCAAAACATCATTGAAGGTGAAACAGGACCAAGCATTTTAAAGTCAGAAGTAATCAAAGGGATAAATATAGCTGAAAAAGGGAAAGCTGCAGGACCAGGCGACATATATACAGAATTTCTGAAACTGATAGATGAAGATAATATAAACATAATGGTAAATTTGTTCAACAAAGTATATGAAACAGGAAATATACCACACGACTGGCTAAAGTCAACGTTCATTCCTATACCAAAGAAAACCAACGCAAACAAATGCGATCAGTACAGACTAATCAGCTTAATGAGCCACGTGCTAAAACTATTTTTAAAAATAATACACAACAGAATACGCAAAAGAAGCGAGGAAGACCTAAGCGATGAACAGTTTGGTTTCCGGGATGGACTTGGCACTCGAGAGGCTTTATTTGGACTAACAGTTTTACTGCAAAAATGCAGAGATCAAAGAAAGGAGGTATATCTCTGTTTCATCGACTATGTCAAAGCATTTGACTGCATAAAACATGAAGAATTAATAAACATACTACAGAAGAAAGGCTTGGACAAACAAGACATCACAATCATTAAAAACATATACGAACAACAAATAGCAGCAATAAGAATAGAGAACTCAACGGCAACCGAAGTGCCTATCAAACGAGTAGTTCGTCAGGGATGTGTTCTGTCACCACTTCTGTTCAACCTATACTTGGAACAAATATTCCAAAAAGCACTTGAAAACTCGAAAGACGGAATCAAAGTCAACGGAAGATTACTCAACAACTTAAGGTACGCGGATGATACCGTAATAATTGCAGACAGTTCTGAGAGTCTACAACGTTTAATGGACCGTATCACAACCGAAGGAGATACTGTCGGACTAAAAATTAACACAACGAAAACCAAAACAATGGTAGTTAGTAGAACACCAAACACACGAGTCAACGTAAATATATACAATGAACCTATAGAACAAGTCGACAAATTTAAATATCTTGGCTGCTGGATAAACGAAGACCTAGACCCAGAACTGGAAATACGAACAAGAATAGAGACAGCCAGAATGACCTGTCTGAAAATGAGGAAGTTGCTATGTAATAAAAGCCTCGCCCTAGATGTAAGATATATATATTTCAGCACTGCAGGCCTTCTAGGCCCATGGCTTAGTTTTGATTACATTTAATTTTACATTTCACCTTTTACATTTAATATTTTACATTTCCTTAACTTTACTAATTACTCTTCTCCATCCGCCTCTGTCTCTTGCTCTGTTTCTCCAATCTTCCACTCCTGCTCTCTTCACATCTTTCACCACAGCGTCCAGCCACCTCTTTTTTGGGCGACCTTTTTTTTTCTTTCCACCAGCTCCTCCTTCCAGCATCCTCTTCGCATGTCTGTTGTCCGGCATACGACTGACGTGCCCTAGCCATCTTACCCTCTGGGCTCTTATGAATGCCGTTATTGGTGGGTCGCCATAAATTTCCTGTACCTCTTTGTTAGTTCTTCGTCTCCACTCCGACTCGCCATCCTCTGTTTTCAGTCCTCCCAGTATTTTCCTTAAAACTCTCCTCTCCCATATTTCTAGTTTTACTTCCATCTGCCTCGTCATTGCCCATAATTCACTTGAGTATGTTACGGATGGTCGTACAATCGTTTTGTAGATTCTTAATTTCGCGGCCCTAGAGATTTCTTTGGCCTTCAATATATTACTGATAGCACCTACTGCCTTGCTACCCTTTGTAATTCGTTTTTGGATTTCTACACTCTCATCTATGGTATTTGTTAGTGTCACCCCCAGGTAGTCGAAACTGTTTACTTTCTCGAATTTATACTCTCTTCCTTCCACCTTGAAGCTGACCACTGTCTCTCTCTCAGTGATTTGACGCATTTCCATGTACTTCGTTTTCTTCTCGTTTATTGCTAGCCCATATGCTCTTGCTGTGCTTTCTAGTTTCCTAAATATTCTTTCTAATTCTTTTCTTGATCTTGTAATTAAAACTAGGTCGTCTGCATATGCAACTACTTGATGTCTTCTTTGGTAAATTATTCCACTCGCTTCAATACCACTTTCCCTCAATATTGCTTCTAGGACAAAATTGAACAGCACCGTCGAGATAGGGTCTCCTTGCCTCACACCTTTGTTTCCAGTAACACTTTCCGTAACCTGCCCATCTATCAAAATCTTGTAACTGGTCCTTATTAGGGTCATTTTTACTAATTTTATGAGTTTCGTTGGAATCCCCAGCTTTTTAAGGGCCTCGTAGAGTTTTCTCCTGATTATCGTATCGTATGCCTGGCGGAAATCAACAAATAACATATGCAGCCCTAGATTTTGCTCGTAGCTATTGCATTGGATCATCTTTACCGTAAAAATTTGATCCGCGGTGCCTCGTCCTTTCTTGAATCCTCCTTGATATTCACCTATGACTCGCTCTTGGTACTCACTCAGCCTGTTCCGGACAAGTCGCGCCAATATCTTATATGCCACATCCAGCAGCGATATTCCTCGGTAATTTTCGCATTGGCACCTATCTCCCTTCTTATGAATGAGACAGATTATCGCGTTGTGCCATGCTAATGGCATTTGTTCACTTCTCCACACGTTTTTTATTAGGTTAACTATCTTCTGCGTAAGCCCATCTCCTCCCCATTTGTATACTTCCGCTGGTATCCCATTTTCTCCTGTACTTTTGTTATTTTTTAATTTATTTATCTCTTCTATTATTTCCTCTTGCGTCGGTTCCCTTGTTACAGGTCGGTCTCTCTCTTCTTCTGCCCTCTCCTCCATCTCTATCTCCCCCTCTTCCTGCTCATTCTCATCTCTAATCAGTTTTTCGTAGTATTCCTTAAATATCTTAAGCTGTTCTCTGGTATTCCCTATCATTTCCCCTTCCTTGTTTTTTAGATATGAAATAGCGTTGGGCTTTGAGTCTTCGCGGTTTTTCTTCGTTTCCTGATAGAAGTTTCTTAGTTCTTTATTTGCATAATTTTGCTCTATTTTTTCTAGTTTTGCCTCCAAGTACCTTCTCTTTTTCTGTCTACATATTTGTTTGGACTTTTTCCTTGCTTCTTCGTATTCCTGCTTATTTTCTTCCGTGCTTTGTCTTAGTAATTTCATTCTAGCTTCGTTCCTTACTTGTAATATCGCCATGCATTGCTCATCAAACCATCCTTTTCGTTTCCCTTTGGTTTTCCTCCCTAAACATCTTTTCATCGCTTCTTGTACCGTAGCCTCGATTTGTCTCCACTCTTCCTCGATGTTGCTTAGTTCCTGTAATTCCTTCACCCTGTTATCTAGCTGCGTTTTCATTCCGGCTAGCACATCGCTATCTAGCATTTTTATATTTATATAGATTTGTGAAATGCTATGTCTATTCAATATTGCTCTACGGGGCGGAGACTTGGACATTAAACAAAAAAGAGACGATCAAGCTAGAAGCATTTGAGATGTGGGTTTTCCGAAGAATGCATAGAATATCATGGGTTAAACACATCACAAACAATGAAGTACTAAGACGCATGAACAGGGATAGTGAACTACTGAATACGATTAAAAAAAGGAAAACCTCCTATCTCGGCCACATCACAAGAAACCACAAAAACCAATTACTAAAGCTAATGATAGAAGGGAAAATAGAAGGAAGACGCGGTCCAGGTCGAAGAAAATGTTCATGGCTGAAGAACATAAGAGACTGGGCAGGTCTAAACACACATACTTTAATCAGAACAGCACAAGACCGAGAAGAATTTGCCACAATTGTTGCCAGCCTTCACTAAATGGAGACGGTACCACAAGAAGAAGAAGACGAAATTCTAGTAAACTGAGGTTGGTCCATTAAAAAATAGAATAAAAACAAATTGTCAAATTGAAAATTTGTTAAAAATTATACCCAAAAATTTAGTTTTGTATTTTATACTTACAAAAATAGTCGCATTAATATTTTAAACATTATTCTCTGGAATTTTTTCTCTGAAACAAAGCTGTATGCAGTGTTATCAAAAGATATGGACTAATGGTTCCCCTGACGTTAACACGATGAAGTTATTAGAAAACATTTTTACATTCAGTAAATATTCTAGGCTAAATTGTGATGCTGTCATTATACATTTTTTAAGTTCTTTTCGCCGCTATACTAACACCTGATACATTTTAACGAATAAGCAGAGTTTAAGATCTCAGGATACTAAAATCCCAAAACTCACTATTATTCGTGTCTTCTCACAACCCAGGTGCCTTTACGCAGGAACACTGATATAGGCTCAAAAACTGGTAATTTTACATGAATGAAGCGGTATAAAACGAGATAAGGCTACCGAAAATAACAAAAAATGTTTAAATATTTGCACCCGATAATTCATTTTTTTTATTCTACAGTACCACACAAATAATCTGATAAATAAATGCGCTGAAGTATTTTACGATGAACCAAGCTGTTTAGAAGGTATAAAATAATAGTTCCGCCAACGTTGATATTGCGTTGTCAAGAATTGAAATTTTACCGTCTTTACATAAATGCGAAAATTACCTGCAAGATTTTAATAGAATTTAGGATCTAATAATACCAAAATGCTTTATCTGGTAAATTGGCAATGGTATTGTTATGGATATAGGACTCCGTGTCGCAAAAGGGTTGAAATTTTCATTTACCTGTATAATAGGTAGTCATTAAAAAATTCTTACTGTATAAATTTGTTTTTAGCAATGGCTAAGTTTTGTTGCACAAACCAGGTGGATCGACGATTTGACGAGAACGGCGTGGTTGGATTTGATCAGAAAAACATAAAACAGAGATCTATGAAAGTCAACAGGGGAGGCCTATATTCAACAATGGATGCCGACGGATTAATAAAGAAGAAGAAGTTTTGTTTTAGTTTTAACTATCTCGAACTAATAAACTTGTCTTCTGGTAATAGCTAATAATTTTAAATTTAAGACATTCTGTCACAGTATTTACATTAAAACGCAGAGAAACAAGAGTGGTGCGCCAAGCGTCCTGCTTAAGTATTATTACAGCCAACAATGCCGTTTTCTACAGTTTCCAAAATTATTAATACTAGCAGAACTCGTGAGAAAAAGCGAGAGTTATAGCCCACAGGTTCCGTTCCGGATTTTTATGTATTTTTCTGAAAAAATAAAGCTAAGTAAGTAGTTAGTGTAGCGGACCGTAGATCGATGTGCTAGTTTTATCAATTTTATAGGAATGGCTATAATTTTAGATGTTACTTCCAAATCTTTTGAACCTGTCTCAACTTGAGAGAGCTGCTGGTGCTAAAAGTATACAATCGGCGCGGCGCGCTACTGTTCTTAGGTTGTTGTAAGTAATCAAAAACCCATAGGGCGTAGTCCACGGGTATAGTTAATGCTTCTTAAATGCGAGCTGGCAGTGTAAACGCAGCAGTTTGTTCCTACAGCGTTGGTCACTGTAACTCAAATTCCCAATATTTAGGTCAAGTTTAGTTTCCGTTTGTCAATTCTTAGACTACGTATTCTTATAACTATAAGCGTAACCTTGTCCGCACAGGATAAACCAAATCAAATCGGTTCATTCCATGTTATAGCTAGACCTGGGGTGGCCGTATTTATTTTACAAATGCAAAAGCAAAAATCGCTTGTAATATTTTTTTTTATGACATCTATGTTTATTTGCAAGCTGACCTAAGTGGTCATTCAGCAACTTATGTGACATTTAGTATACATGACATGTGAGAGAGGCTTTGTCCATTGACGCAGCCTCTTAAGTTCATCTTAGCCTAGACTAAGTTATTTTGTGGCTACATAGAATTAAAAGAACTAAATTAAATTAAATACTTAAATCTAATTGAATCTATTTATTATAGGTCCAAAGGTTTAAACTTCTTGAGTCTACGCACTTCACGTCTATTGTCTAGCAGGTTTGCAACTAAGTTGTTCGGGTGTTCACTGAGTCTGTCACGATATTTCACGCTGCATTTGGTTATTTCTTCCTTGACTGTGGTCATCCTTAGGTCTCGATGGATCATCTGGTTAGGAACGTACCATGGAGCGTTTACGATGATTCGCAGAACTTTGGACTGAAATCGTTGCAAAATTTCTATGTTGGAGTTGCTTGCTGTCCCCCATAATTGGATTCCGTAAGTCCATACCGGTTTTAGGATGGTCTTGTAGAGCAACAACTTGTTCTCTAAGGAGAGTTGTGACCTACGGCCGATTAGCCAGTACATTTTTCTGAATTTGAATCCAAGTTGCTTTCTCTTAGTCCAGATGTGTTTTTTCCAGGCGAGGCGACGATCTAGGTGTATACCAAGGTACTTAGCTTCCTCCGTTTGTGGCAACTGTTGGTTGTTTAGCGTCACTGCTGGGCAGGTTTCCTTGCGCATAGTAAAGGTCACATGGGCGGATTTTGTTTCATTCGCCTTGATACGCCATCTTTTCAACCACTGTTGAATCTTGTTTAGGTGTACTTGTAGGTGGTGTGATGCCATAGTTGGGTCAGTATGTGATGCCAGCACTGCTGTATCATCAGCGAAGGTTGCAACCATCGTAAGTCTTGTCGTTGGCAGGTCAGCTGTATATAGGAGGTACAAAATGGGTCCTAGTACACTTCCGTGTGGTACTCCGGAGTGAATTGAGTGTAACGGTGAGTATGCTTCTTGTTGTTTTACAAGGAAGTGTCTGTTTGTAAGATATGATTTTAACACTTGGTAGTACACACATGGCAATGAACTCTTGATTTTGTATAGCAAGCCATCGTGCCATACTTTATCAAAAGCTTGCGATATATCTAAGAACGCTGCTGAGCAGTATCTCTTTCCTTCAAAATCTCTTATGATGTTTTCAGTTACTCTGTGTACTTGTTCTATTGTGGCATGTTGTTGGCGAACCCAAATTGATGTTTTGGGATTAGGTTATTTGCCAATAGTAGTGGTCTCAATCTTTTCAGAAATAGTTTTTCAAAGACTTTTGACAAAATAGGCAGAAGACTGATTGGTCGATAGGATGTTAATTCAGGAGGAGGTTTTCCAGGTTTTGGGATAAGAATGATCTGTGCTACTTTCCACTGCGCAGGAAAGTAGCCCAGCCTTAGTACTGCATTAAATAAGATGGTGATAAATTTCATACCTTTATCTGATAGTTCTTTTAACACTTGACCTGTGATTAGATCGTATCCAGGGGCTTTCTTGGAGTTCAAACCAGTGAGAATTGTTGCTCGTACCTCTCGCACTCTGAACTTTTCAATCGGTAAGCTCATTTGGAAAGGCGCCTCCAGGAACTGGTGTATGTCACTTTCTTCTTCCTCTGAAATCTCAGCCGAGAAAGGTTTGAACACATCTGCTAAATGGTTAGCGAATGTCACGGCCTTTTCTTCATCCTTCCTTATCCAGTGTCCGTCTGTTGCCCGAATTGGTGGAATGGCTTGCTGGGGTTGTTTTAATTTTTTGGTGGCTTTCCAGAGGGAGTAGTCCGTAGCTTCTGTAGGTGATAAGTTCTCCAAGTAGCTTTCGATCGCCTGGTTTTTAGAACAT
The DNA here is from genome assembly GCA_958336395.1 of Ctenicera cuprea. Lineage (NCBI taxonomy): Eukaryota > Metazoa > Arthropoda > Insecta > Coleoptera > Elateridae > Ctenicera > Ctenicera cuprea. The sequence goes on along the minus strand of OY284495.1, from coordinate 25,840,954 downwards.
ACAATAGGTTTTTCAGATCTCTTACTGCTCGGTTGAATTTTTGTTTGTCTGCTGGGGCTCTAGTGTTTTGCCATTACCTTCTAAGCCTGCGCTTTTCGGCAATCTTCTCTTTGACAATTGTAGGGCATTTTTCGCGTTCTTCAGTCTGCTTCTGCTCTGGAGTAGCTTGCCAGGCTGAACTTTGGATGGCTCCGTTAAGATGTTCTACTGCACTAGTCACATCTTCCTCCGATTTTAAGGAGATCTGTAGTGATAGTGTGTGATCTAGCAGACTTCTAAAGACTTCCCAGTTCGTCTTTTTACTACTGAGAAATGGAGGTATTTCCCTTCTTATCACCTGCAGGCCAAATGTGATTATAATTGGGGAATGATCAGACGAAAGATCTAGGCATGATTCGGCTTTAAGGTAGTTTCTAGCAATACCTTTTACTACGAAGAAATCAATTAGGTCTGGTATTTTATTTCTGTCTGTTGGCCAGTATGTTGGTTGTCCCGTGGACACATGGTACATGTTGTTGCTTTCTATTGTTTTTAGAAGTTCTCTACCTTTTGGCGTTATCAACCTCGAACCCCATTCGGTGTATTTAGCATTGTAGTCACCTCCCGCAATAAATTTGTTGCCAAGAGTATTATAGAATTGTTCAAATTGTTCTTTCTTTATGTTATATCTTGGTGGGCAGTATACCGCTGAAATAGTCACTGGACCTTTCCAATCTTCTACTACAATGTTAGTCGCTTGTAGGTGTGCCTGGTTGTATTTGGTGAATTCGTGGTGTTTTATGCGGTTTTTTTTTATTATGACAGCTGTACCGCCGTGTGCAGTGCCGTCCGGATGCTTAGTATCATAAATCGAGTAGTTTGGTATTTTTATGCAACTTCTGTCAGTGAAGTGTGTTTCAGATATTAACATTATGTCAATATTTTGGTTTGAAATAAATGATTTGATTTCTTGTACATGTTGTGACAAGCCATTGGCGTTTCAAAGAGCGATTCTAAGGAATTGAGACATTATGATTTTTTGGCGACAAGCGCTGTTAATAGGTTTAGCATGGTCCCCATCCGTTCCATGAGTCCCTTCATCATTTGCTTGAGTTCAAGCATATCATTTGACTGTTGAGGAATGCTTGTAATATAATTGTCCAATTATTGATTTTACTTGTACATATGTACGGATTTAAAATGTAGCTTAGCGTTCTCAGAGTATGTTTTCGTAATGACGCTATCGATATCAGCCGATTATGTTACAATAATACAAACAAATAGTAGACTCTAGAGTTTCTGTACCGGGAATTCCCGGGTAGAAAATTCCGAGAAATCCGTGATTTTTCTTAATCCTCAAAACCGGAAAAAAACGATCAAAACTTCTCAGAAACAAGAATCAAATTACGCGTCTAAAATTTGAAATTTCGCACAGCTAATGTCCTGGGACATTTACCTGTATTCAATCAATTACCGATCAATAAACATTTGCTCGTTTTTCTGATGCGTTACCTTTGAGTCGCTGTGGGTCTTCCTACGTAGTTAAATAGAGATTTCTTTGCGAGGTCTAAATAACGCAAGGTGGTGTTTGTTATGTCTTTAGTATCCCAAACTGCTGCAATGAAGTCATTGCGGTCGACATACTAGTTCATAAATCATAACTAATCTGATTTTGCCTTACTAAAATTTGTAGATCCAAACAGAGGTTTTTTAATAGTTTTTAGAAAAGTTAATTTTTCTTATATTTTATGTGTACTGTTAAATTTTAAAGAATTAATACTGTTGTTATCTGTCTGTAGACAGAAATTATATTTTAACTAAGAAAGAACATAAGAGTTCTTTAAGTTTTTTCAGAAATGCTAAACTGACATTTCCAACTTCTGGAATCAGAATATGCAGAAAATACAGAAACCCTAGTAGAATCCCAAATTTGCTTCTCTGTAGCGGTCTGCTGTACAAGGGAATATTCGCCTTATGCTATAGACGCATAAATATATAAGTTCTCGTAGTGGGGGCCTTTTACCATATCTTTTCTCATATCAATTTAGATATTTAAATCCGTATTCAAATGTAATTAATGTTAATCTTAAAACAACTTAACTTAAACCGTGAGCTTTAAATTGCATTTTAAGTCGGTAACTTAAACACGGCGATATATTTTTTTCGGCTGCATCGACTTACCTGGAAAGTGATTAGTTTTACTTACTTTTTTCACGCTTTTATAATAAAATTTTGGTTGGCTGTTTTCAGGGGACGTTTTTCCTGAAGATTTTACGCGGATTTTCCTTTCTACAATTTTTTACAGGGCTGTTTCTCCGCTCTCTTTTTTTAGTTTTTCTTTCGTGGTTTTTTTTCGTACTTCTTTTCGGTTCTTTTGGCGGATTTTATTTCCGGGAGCAGCTTTTATGTGGTAAGATTCAGCGAAGGAAATAGTCAGAGCGGCAAGCCGCGCGTATGGAGTTAGCAAGAAAAACATCGAGGGGCGTAGCCCAGGGGTTCTACTAGTACAAATATACAAGCAGAACATGTCTTCACCTCTGTTCAGCCCCATCATCTATTTGTTGTGTCTTGGTAGATCCTAATATTTGTTTAAAAATAAATACAGTAAAATTAAGTCTGAAGATCTAGCTGGTCACCCAGCACGACAATTCTATCGGTATACTGACAAACATAATGAGATGAAGCGGCATTTTGAAGTTATTATCTTAACAATATTAGTTTGCAAAAGTTGCAAAAATCCATTTGGGTGGTATGTGTCATCAATAAAAGATGAGCAAAAAATTCATTGTCTGCAAATTCAAACTCACACGTTTATTTTCTGCGGATGCTGAGTGGGTACTTGCGATCTGTTCGTACAGTATACGATGAAACTTTTTATTTGCAAAAAAATTTCAGTACATTTTCTCTTTAACCAAATATAAATAAAATGCTCGAGTGGAGTAAAGTATAAAAAGGGTGGTGGGTGATGTGCAGAGTGGAATAGGGAAGCTTTTAAACGTGGGCGCTTTTAGAGTTGGTTTTATTCTTTCTAGGTTTATGTAAATTTCAACATAAACTGGAAATTGCCGATAGAATTTCATCTTATATAAGTCTTTCAAGCTACTTTCCGCTATTTTGTTCAATAATCTAGCAGACGGCAAGAATCGAGATGTTATGGTGTATACAATATCAACAGTGCTCGTAAACGAATAACTTGTTTGTAAAATGAAATTGCCAATTTCCATCTGAATACCGTGATATTCCACGAGAACACACTTCCGGGCAAAAAAGGAATGAGTTATGGAAATTCCCTCTCTTCTCGTCAAGTGACCTACTTGGGATGACTTAAGAAATCACCTTAATAATGTTGCCAACGTAAGTTTATATAATATTTTCCCTCAAGTTTTCCGCACAACAACAACAATCAACCTTTTACGTAAGTGCTGCTTAGCTTTAAGAGGACGGAATTCGAAGAATATGAAACCAAGTTTGATGTAAGCTCTTCCCGAACTACAAACTTCCTTTAGTTCTTACACAAACTTTATATCAGTACCGCATTCCATCAAAATTTAATAAGTGAGGGTGAGAGAGAGGGGGGAGAAAGTAAGAGATCCGTATTTTGCCTTTCCGCGTTTAACTTCCAACTAAACCCGGATTTAATATGTAAAATAAGCAAAGGAGCATCACGCACACGAAACGTCTTGAAATTCGCAATTTCACGATTATTAGAGAGAAGAGTTCGGGACAAACAAGTCCCGAAGATGGGACTTTTGTTCGCTCACCAAACCAAAACATTAAAACACAAAACGCACAAAAGAAGAGAAGTGGGCGAGTGAAATGTATATTCACCGACGGCGGCGGCATTCACTGAAAAGATTTACACCGGGTTCTTCTCGTGAAAAGCAACGAATATGATCAAGAATCGGAGGAGTTTCATTGAAGGCACGCGAGGTAGTAATCAAAAGGCGTCATAAATACTACTTATATTCGCGAGCACGGGCTTTGACGGTTTCTTAAATTGAAAAACCTTCCGCAAATTGGATTTCGGATTTAATTTAAATAGAATCGCATTACCGGTAATGGATATCATTGGGGACGTCAGTAATGGTTACTTCTTACGCTCTATTAACGATATATTGCCGAGTATTCTTGCTAACGATTTTAAGGGATTTTATTGTCTGAACTCGTTGTTCCTCAAACCATTATTTTGTCGCCAACATACCTTTTCTAACACAATCTTGGTACATTTTTCTATTGATTCGTAGAACGATTCCGTATGGGATATCAACAATTGAGACGAAACTAAAACAATTTATTTGCGAGTTTTCATGTCATCAGGCTTAACGCAAAAACTTTTGTGAGAATTAAGAAAATTAAAAACACACCTTATTGTGCAGTTGCAGTAATTATTTTCAAAGTATCGGCATTAACCCAAAATTAATACAGTTATCATGCAATTAACAGTATTAATTCAAACCTTGTATTATTAGTAGAAATACTATAAAGCTAGCAGCTCTTATTATTACTCAGCAATAAACAGTAATATTACAATGTGAAAATTATTATAGAATTTTACCAAATTACTTCAAATTTATTGGAAGTGCTGTAAATTAGCTGATGATATTTTATAAGGTATCTTCATATATTAAATTCCTAATTATCTCACCATAACACGGCGACAAGCTCTTACACCTCTACGCAGTTTATCGGCCATGTTCTGGTAATCAATGGTTTGTTGCTACAGATACGAAGGTGCGCGCGCCGATATAAAAATAATAATCATATTTTACTCATAAAAAAAATATACACGAACGTCAACTTTAGTAACAAAAATTTACAGTATTACACAATATTGCTTAACACCGGAGAACGCTAAATGCTCTCTACGTCAATATAAAAATAATAATCATATTTTACTCATAAAAAAAATTATACACGAACGTCAACTTTAGTAACAAAAATTTACAGTATTACACAATATTGCTTAACACTGGAGAACGCTAAATGCTCTCTACGTCGATATAAAAATAATAATCATATTTTACTCATAAAAAAAATTATACAGGAACGTCAACTTTAGTAACAAAAATTTACAGTATTACACAATATTGCGTAACACTGGAGAACGCTAAATGCTCTCTAAGTCAGCTCTGTCGGTCAAGATGCCGATCTCTCGCTAATACCACGTCTGCGGCACGTAATAGCTCGAACATTACACTAATCTACGCAATATAAAAAAAAAGTGTTGACTTTCAGTGGACTTTCCCATACTAGATTAATAATACTTTCCATAGTTACAAAAGTACGTATTTTATAATTAAAAAGTGGCACAGTTTACCGTCTGTTAGATTGCTTAGATAACAAGCTGTAAACGCAATTCTCTATTCTAGCCATACTTCTACCTTTATTACAGTTGTCAGTTCGTGACGTCAGTAATAATGATTAATCATACCTGCTCGGAACCTAATTTGTCCAAGGCTACAAATGTTTGTAAGTGAGAATTTTTTTTTAAATAACATGTTTTAAAATATAGATTTTCTATAGTAACCAAAATCCTAAATTCTTCAACCAAAACATCACAGGGGGGGGGGGGGGGGGGGGGGGAGTGTAGCCTAACCAAATATAAAATTTTCTAGCAACTAATATTATATTCGGGTCTAAGCAGAAGTTATTTATTGTCTCCCGTTTAATAAATAAAGAGTACTCATTTTTGGTTTTCAAAATTGTGGACAAATTAAAAAATTATTCTTTAAAAACTGGCCACGCAATTCTTTTAAACTTTTTAAGCCGATAGAGCTTCCAATTAACTACAAATTTGTTTTTTATTTATATCCCAAGTTTTACTCTAACGCTCTCCAGTTACGTCATTGTAACTACTCCCGTGCGCCGCCCGTACGTAACCAACGCCTAGAGTCGAGCGGGCTGCTAGTAGCGGCTGGAGATAACTAGATGTAAATTTCAATTTCCTACTTCTTGACGCGAGAATATTTAAAACGTAAAAAGTATAGGAAAGTACCAGCGACCTGTTTTGCCCATTTTTATATTTAAACTTGATTATCTCGTAAACATATGGACGAATTCACAATCTCAATTTTTATTCCAATACACCGCTAAAATACATAGTGCTCTTTAAATGAATCGCCGATAAAGTCATAGTCGGAAAACAAAAGAGGATCAAAAAATCACAACTATCAGTGAAGATGCAATTTATAGCTATTAAGACAACAAGTGTTTTATAGACGGTTTAAAATTCGAGGTAGGTGTTTAAATCTGAGCGACCGTAGGGAGCGAGGATTTAATAGACCGAGATTTTTAAACTATAAAACACGTGTTGTCTTCAAGATTTTATCTAACACTAATAGAATATCATAATTAGTCTTTTAGTTTTAGTCATTTTCAACTCAATTTTGTTTGAGTTATTAGATAGGTCTGTCTATGGAATGTTATGTGTGCTATGGTAACGAGTCAACAAAGTATTGTTATTTCGTTAAAGCGTATTTTAAATAGCTATAAAATACGTTACCATTGACGACGTATTTTATAAGGAACGATGTATTTTATAGTTAACTTAACAAACGAATTCAAATGCACCATAGAAACAGTATAAGGTGTTAGTGTTAGATAAAAAGAATAAGGTTAACGTGTACAAGAATTTTTTTTGAAATTCGTCAATTTTAGTTTCATCGAATTAGTTTTAGATTTAAATAAAACTAATAGTTTTACAGGTGCAAAGACAATTTTTTTAATTTAAAAAGACCACTGTCAGTAAGTGTCATATAATTTGAAATAATTTGCCGAAAATCGTATTAAACTCCACAACATGCAGTTCTCGACGTACTTGGCAAGGGGTGCGGTATACGGGTCGAAAAACCGTGATGGGTACTGTCGTTACTCATAAATGCACATGAAGCTTGTGAATATAGCGCGACCGCCATAATTTACAAACCACTTTTAATTTTTGGATGTTTTTCTTTTATTATTTGTTTTAAAAATCTGAAACACAAACTGTGAGCATCCCCGATGTTAAAGCTACAAAAAAAAGATGGTACATATTTCGATAAAATGAACGGTTATCGAGAAAATAGTTTGGAATGCAAAAACACGGCTAAGAAAATAAATGATTTTTGCAGACATCTGAACCGAGAAAAACGAGTTTTGAGTTTACGTTGCCCATAAAGCCCAATTTATTCTGCGCTATTCAAATATTTAAAAAAAATATAACCACCTCAGACAAGTTCACAAAAAAAATGTAATTAGAGTTTTCGACACGCACTTTCCAACTATGCATGTAACTATAATTTTCTGAATTGTACCTTTTCGGTCAGGACCATTTTGAACAGATTTTAGTTTTGAGTAAGGAAAACATTCTCTACAAATCTGGTTACTTCGTAGCTTTTAACTCCTTAAAGTGGCTACGGAGGTAAAAATAAAATTCCTCGTGCACTCTACTATGATTGTTATAGACTTATACTAAAAGCAAGTATAACTATAGCGTAATTGTTTGAGATCCAGAATTCCAAGTAAACGTTCTGTTTATTGACAAAGCATCTTTAACGAGAGAAGGAATATCCAACAGTAGAAACAGCCACATTTGGGACGATGAAAATCTCCATGATGTGGTTCAAAAAGGATACCAGCAGAGATTTTCAGTAAACATTTGAGCCAGGATTGTTGGCGATAGACTCATTGGACCATATCTGCTACCCCAAAGGTTAACAGGAGCAATTTATTTAAATTTCTTGCGCCATGTCCTGCCTGAACTTTTGGAAGATGTTCCACCTCAAATGTGACTGCAGCACGATGGTGCACCTGCTCATTTTTCGACGGAAGTCAGGACATTTTTAAATAACAGTTTTCCCAACAGATGGATAGGTCGAGGAGGGCATGTGGCGTGGCCTCCACGTTCTCCTGATTTGACCTGACTTGATTTATTTTAGTGGGGTCATGTTAAAACGTTAGTGTTTGCTACCCTAGTTGAAACTGTAGAAAAACTTACGGCGCGTATTCTTGCTGCATGTGAAGAAGTTCAACTCCTGGTATAATTGGAGCGGTGCGCAGGAATTTACTTCGTAGATGTGCTTCGTGTGTAGAAGCTGGGGGGCGACATTTTAAACATTTACTATAATTTTGTTAATTTTTGAATTAGTTATTGTAAATTTTTCAAATGGTTGATTTTTGCTTTGTAATTTTGGTTTTTTCTATTGCGTAGTTTTGAAACATTTTGCTAATTAATTTATTTTAACGTTAATTTGAACTTGAAAAGTGGGAAAGAGGGCTTTATTTATCTTGTATTAATTTCCGTCGTTATGGAAACAAATAGTAGGTAGTAAATTGAGTTGCCTACATTTAGGCGCTTTTTAAAGAATCTTTGAGAAGCTCTATCCCTGAAAGAAAACACTGTTGACCACACATTTATTAACAAAAGTTGTTTGCTTTGTGGTGTTTTGCAAGCCCTAGAAGTTTGTCCCTACAATTTATTAACACCCTGTACATTTTTGTTGTTATCTGTTTGCTTAATGTTGTTTAGTTTGTCTATTTTAAATATTATAAATCAGCAAACACTTCAAACGAACTAAAAATATTAATATTAATTCAAAAGCAACGGAAATACTTTGAAATTTAAAGGAACTATTTTAGAAACTAATTATACAAACAAACAAATAGATATTTTTGCATTATTATAATTATCGTTAAGAAAATGTAATTACTTCAAATATTAGCTAAGATTTCAGAATTTTAAAGTTAGTGAAACTATTTTGTATTTAATGGAACAATTAAGGAATTTTACCAAAGTGCTTTAAGCTTACTGCAATTGCAGGTGTTGTCTAAACAAAATAAATAGACTAAAAAAGTTAGCCGAATTATTTTAAAGTTAGAATTTAGAATTTATCTTGTAGCTAATCGTAATCATCTAAAACCTGAATTTTGCAACTAAAGAGAAATACTTTTCAATTACTAGTATAATCCCGTAACTAATTTTAAACTCACGGGAATTGACTTGGATTTAATCTTTTGTTTGGCATTAGGAAAATTATTGAAATCGATTATGTTAATTTAAAATTAGTGGAAATATACGAAACGCTGTTTAGGCCAGTTTGGAAATTAAAAATTGTATGATATTTTTTGTTTCAAATTTCTTTTAAATAAATATAATTTTTGACCGCGTAAATAATATTGTCTGTTGCAGAATTTTTTACGTTCTGTTACAAAATTATTATTTTTAAGATAAAATATTTTTTACTCATACGAAATAATGTTTTATTTTTGAAATCTGAAGATAAATTTACGATGAAAAAAAAAATAATTTTGTTGTCGTTTTTTTAGTTTACAAAAATAATTTACTTGAAGTCTAGAAATAGTATTTTAGTGAAGTCTGGAAAATATATTTTGTGAACATGAAAGCTTCCATTCGTCCACACGAGGTGGCGCGATCGCGTTAGCATTTCTCTCGGACAAATTTGCCATGCACCAAAGGACAAATACGTTGGATCATACATATTTTCTTTTATACGAATGAAACAATTATAGCTATTAATAGATCTAAATGCAATTGAATGTCTCATGTCGACCTTAATTTGACAATTATTGATTATTTTCAGTAGTTAGAATGCGGCATTTATACATCGAGTTACTAATGTTTTGGTTTTACCTTAAACCTATTTGTCCAGTAAAATAATAAAACTATTGCGCCACCTCGTGTGAACGAATAGAACCTTTGCTTACAAAATTAATTTTTAGATTTCAGTTAAGCAATATATCTGACTTCCTAAAAATATATTGCTAAACTTTTGTAAACTTTGTAAAAAAAGGTATTTCTTTTTCTACACAAAAATTGTTGTGCAGATTTAGAAATATTTTAGATTTTACACGTTTGTGTGTCAGAAAACAAAATTTTAATTTAATTTTTTTTCTCACCAATTAAACAATTTGTCAAAAAAAATAAAAAAAGTTTTACAAATAATTATTGCTTATTCGGGCAAAACTAAAGCGTTGTTTGAAAAACGTTTTTGACTAAAACAAATAATATAATTTTTTATCCCTGACCGGCCCAAACAAAAATATTTCGGAATTAGTAGGAATTATTTTTCTTCTTCTTCTGCGCTTTATGGATTAGGCTGTTACAGCCTGTTCCAACCCCCATCGCTTTCGTGGCCGTGCCCTAAAATTAAAAAATTAGTCTCGAATTAATGTATTTACTTGCAATTAGCTATAATTAATACAAATTAATGATTGTTGGATTCGAATTGAAAAAGTTAGTTTAAGAAAAAAAACCATAGTAAAATCTCCAGGAAAAACATCCCTCTAAAAATTTTTTATCATAACCTTGGAAACAATTACTTCAGAAAAACAGAAAAACCGTTAGTTAAACCGGTAACCTTTTTCTCATTTCTAGGGTCTAGGCCCAACGGCGACTTGCATACTGATTTTGGAACTAATAAATGTTGCAGTGTTCTTTAAATACGGAGTGATCGAAAATGATTGAAGGTCACGTGACCACGATCTGGTCGCATTATTATCAAAAATGCGTTTCGATGTGTCCGCGAACCTGTTGTTTATCAATACTTACATCCCTGGAATCCATTAGCGTACGCGCATTTTACCTGTCAAATGTCGTAATAATAACAGTTATTGTTTTCTTTTGTGTTATTGTTCTCGTTTTTGTAATCCCCACGTTATAACAGTTTTTTTCAACACTCAAAGTTTGTATTCGTTCCCTTTATTAGGTAAGACAATAAAATTACAAAGTTTATTTTAAATGAGGGTGTTAACAGGTGTGTAATTTTAGGTTAATATGGTGTTTACAATAGAGCATGATAAATTTATTTTGGATGCGTACTTTAGATCCGGAGAACGTGACCAAAATGGTGTTTGGCAGTACTCTTATCCCTCCTGTTTCAATCAGTTCCAAGAGCATTTTCCCAACGAAGCAGTTCACTATGAAATTTTTAGTCAACACGTTCGTCGTATTATTCAACGGTACCACGAAACAGGCAGCGTCTGCAAAGGAAAGTCTACGGGCAGGTCATCTGTACTTACCGAAGACACTGTACATGATATTCAGGAACGAATGGATGCAAGTCCCAACAAATCGTTAAGATGTTTATCTGCTCAAACAGGTAATGAGCATAATGTTGTTTTTGTAATTGATTTATCTATGTTAGTTTCAGGTCTTTCATACGGATCGTGTCAGAAGGCTTGCAAAAAAATACTTCATATGCACCCGTACAAAGTGTCGGTGGTGCAAGAGTTGCTACCAGCAGATTTTGGAAAGCGTCGACAATACTGTACATGGTTTAATGAAAACTTCAACAATGATGACATTTTGGATCTGACATTTTTCAGTGATGAAGCCTGGTTTCATTTAAGTGGCTACGTAAACTCGCAAAATTATCGTACGTGGTCAACTGAAAATCCCCATGTATATCGGGAGACCTCATTGCATCCCCTTAAAATTGGGGTTTGGATTGCAATGTCGAGAAGAAGAATAATTGGCCCTATTTTTTTTAATGAAAACATCAATGCTAACAATTATCAACGACTACTTTTAAGACCGTTTATTGATCAACTCCACGATGACGAACTGCAGCATGGGTTCTTCCAGCAAGATGGTGCAACAACTCACACAGCAGGTGCAACGTTGAACTTTTTAAGGGAATTCTTTGATGAACGAATAATAAGTAGAGGTCGTTGGGCACCGCGATCGCCCGACTTAACACCTCTCGACTACTTTATGTTTGGCCATCTTAAGAATGTTGTATATGCAAATCGTTTACACACAATTGAGGAGTTACAAGAGGCCATAGTAAATGCCGTGAATGAAATCACACCAAGACAGTTAGTAGCCGTTTTTGAAAATATGAAGCGCAGGGCCAATGTTTGTTTAGACAATGATGGAGGGCATTTCGAGCAGTTATTGTAACAACTGTCTTACAAAGAATTTGATTTTTGTATTCATTTAAATTGTGTCATTGAATAATGTGTTTTTTATTAATTTAAACTGTTATTAAATTGTTAAATTGAGTAATTATTGTAAACAACAATCAAGAAAAATGTGTTTTTTTTTATTAATTAAACTGTGTTATTAAATTACGTTATTAAATTGTCTTGTTTTTTAACCTATAGGTTAACTTTTGGAATATAAAAATTTACTAACATAAATCGTAATTTACAACAAGAAAAGTCTTTAAAAGTCCCTAACAGTAATTATTTCGCTAAAAAAATGGTGCACCAACATTCATATAAAGAACACGCCACCCATTTTTAAATTTCCCGCGCTATTTAAATTACTATTGCACGCCAGTGGAATTAGTCAAGATCACATTAAGTAGTAAGCGGACAAGATCAAATCAGTATGAAGCGGCACGTTCAATCATTTTCGATCGCACCGTATATATTTTGTAAAGAACGAGTGTCCAAAAAGTTTTTCAGTCGCGGGCGGCTATGGATTGTTAAAAGCACATCTTTACTATCTTGATACAATCTAACCTGAAACAAAACATCATTTGAGTTGACATAAGTGATGTTTTATGTTTTATATCAATTACGTAATCTTAAGGTGGCTCTATATGTTAGGTTATGGTGGTACCCTAACCTATCGAGCGACCTTGATAAAGGCATACGTTTTACAATCCATAGTAGCCCAAGACTGACAGACTGTCTGGACAATTGTTGTTCAAGTATATACTGAGTTTATTTTGTGTAACAAAACAACGTTTAAAGTTTAATGTGCAATTAATATTTATCTTAAATTATTTTTGCTTTGATTAAATAAAAACTTACAAGTATAATTGATTCCTATATGGTCCTTATTTTTTGGCATAAAAGTCATTTTTCTATTTTATTAACTAAAATCATTTGGGAACCCTGAGAACATTATTAACCCTATTATCCAACATTTAAGCATTACACAATATTTTGTAACGCAGAAAAACGCTAAATCCTCTCAAGCATTACGCTCTCCGAAATGCGGTCACACTAATAACATAAAACAAACCAACTTTTTGCTTATGGGGGCTATTAACGGTTTACAGTAAAAAAAATCGGAAAAAAATCCGAGAACAAGTTCGCTAGGAAAAAATATTGACGGAACAAACACCCGCCGACAAACATCGTCTGAAAAAAGGTTCCGGTAAAGACATGCTCCAGTAAAAGCAAACTTTAAAAAATCATTTGAGAAATACAAAAATATTACTCAGTATTATTTAATACCTATTCAAAAAAAATAAACTATTATTTTGTAACAATAGCAATTCTAAAAGGTTTACAGCAAACTTTTGGTATTTACACAAACAATTTACTGTATTTGAATAAACGAGAGAAAACTACACCAAATTGGGTATAGGACACAACATCTACTGGCCACATCGTCCACCATGTCTTTTGTAGGTTTATATCGCCCACCACAGTGCCCACTGTACCACCACTTAAAGTGGTTATAACGTCCACCGTGGACACAACGCTTATGTGTGGTAGCCACAACTCCTAGTGCGACCATTACGCACACTACTGTCACTAACGAGTCATAACGGTCATCATTCGTTGTGACAAGAACCCGAACTGTTGGGCGTTATGAACTTAGTGGTCAACACACATTAGTAAGCGTAGTGTCCACGGTGGGCGTTGGAACGTTGCGGCCAATATGCGAAGAGTGTCCCCGATGGGCTATATAGACCTACGAAAAACATGGTGGACGTTATGACTTGAGAGCGTTGTGTCCGGATCCCCAACAAACCGTCCTACAATAATGTATTCACAGTAAGTGACACTAGGAGAGACATACAAGTACGGTGTAAGGAAATCCGCACTTAATAAAATAATTTAGGCAATTTTAAACGAGCACTGGTATGAGTCACTTGATAGCAAATTATGATTGTTAATGTGATGTTAGAGTAAAAGTTGTCCGTGTTACAAACAAAACGGCGAAAAGAGGTCAAAAAGTTCGGCGTCAAGTTTGTTACAGACAAAACTTGCTGTTAGGGACACCGTAACAAAGGGGACGCACTCAAGCCAGCTCAAAGTCAAAGAAGGGAGTGGTTCGATCTATAAAACGGAAGCGCCCTTCCCAGAATAACTTGGGGGGTAGTAAAATAGGGGATGATTAAAGAGGGCGCCACCTGTTTTTGATTGTCTTAATAAGGGTTGTTGAAGCAGGAAGGGCAGGCCGACGTTTAAGGGGGGAGAAACAGGAACCTCCCTTGTAGACAGCTTTCTTGGAGTTTGACTTACCTTCGGGCTTACACCTAGATGGAGTTTACAATGTTTGCTTATAATTTTGTTAAGCCTAATTATTGATGTCAAATAAGTCACAATGTTTAATTTGAACACAAAGTATATTGAATAAAATATAATTGGCCGCAGATTGCGGCTATAAACGGGTAGTAAGATTAAAAAATATATATAAATGTATACAAGCAATTCTAAGCAACGTTGCGATATGCGAAATTTCCACCTCGGAGGGGGTTCCCTTTATTACAAGGTATGACCACTCCGACACGGATTTCGGACAAGAAATACGGTAATAATAAACACATGTAAATATATATCTAAAATATAATTATCATGAACACATGCAAATACAGCAAGAATGTAATTATAATCGACGTCGGGACCAGAACACATACAAATATTTGAAGACTTTACTATAGCACTTTCACTGGTTAAACGTAACGATGTAAATGTACTTACAATTCGTTGAATACTCCACCTGGTTTCTGCCTTTAGCAACCAAGGGCAGGTTGTTGGGAATCTCACCAGCAGGTTAAAGGTGTAGATGGGTAACTCGTAATCGGGATGCTAATACTTCGGGAACGGTCCGGGAGCCTCTAACGAGATTTTCGATCAAAGGAGCAGCTTAATCGTTGACGGTAAGAAGTAAATCGAAAGATCCAGGTGTGGCTTTGATGGTGACCCGGCAGTGACGTTAAAACCTGCCCTTGGCGATTAGTATCGTGCGACACGTCAAACGAGGCTGAATAAACCCTTATTTTACAGATGATTACACACCACTATTTGCTTTAATTCGAGTAAGTTGAGCGAAATAGTTGGCGATAAGCGGTACGGTATGTGGAGTATCACCTGTCGGGATATGTCACTGCCAAAGCCTCCAACTAGGCTTTTCCAGAAGAGGGTGGTTAATTTTACATCTTCGGTAGCTCGTAAACGAAAGCGTGGAAACACAACCACAGCCTACAACTGCTTCAGGCTAACTTAACTTGAGCGCAGGATGAAATGAATCGAGAATGCGCCTGGAGACGCGAGTCGTGCGCACTGAAAACGCCAGTGGCGGCGTACAGGGAAAATTCATATAACATCCTATTTAAATATTTCAATTTTTGGGTGCACAGTGAATTATTAGTAAAAACTTCAAGAGCCCTGTAGTCTTGTTATTAGCGAAAAATAGTGATTGTATGAAAGTCGTCGCGCTCGGCTTTGTATATTAAACACTAACTCTTCGCAAACTGTTGAAATCAAGTGCTGCTTGTGCTTCAACGTTTTAAATAAAGCTGAAAGTTGGATGCTTCATCCTCTGTGTTTGTGTTTGAAATGACAATAGCAGAGCCATGGTCAAGTCGTTTTCCGCGTCTTTCTCGGCAATGAGGTATCAACAGATTATGTTGCAGTACTGCAACTCAATACTGCACCCTTTAGAATTGTGTTTCTATGGTATATTGTAGCGAGCTATTGTGCAAGCGATTTGTGCTTTCTATAATCAGCGTCTAAGTATGTGAATTTTAGTGGCGGTGTTCTTCCACTACTAAAAACTAAGTCAGAGGGAAGAGATCCGGATTTAATATATGGACTTTATGACATCTGTCTAGACTGCTTAGAACTCAATGCAATTAAATTTACAGGTACTATTTTGTAAGGCATCGGCCTGAATTAAATAACTATAAAGTTAAATAAAAAACTTTTTAGAAATGAACTAGAAATGTTTTACGATTGGTACCAAAATTTTGCATTATTATTAAATAATAATTTTTATTTAAAGCTGATCAGTTTAGTTTAAAATTAACAAATTTAGTATGCAATTAGCGCAAATTGGTGGAATTGTATTGTAATTGGTGATATTAGTTTGAAATTGGCAAAAATAAACCAAATTAGAATAAGTTGCATATATTTTGCACATTAATCTCAATTTTTTCTACTTTTTCAAGTACTGAAACTCAAGTCAAATATTTTAAAATTTTTGCATATTTTTCCAATCCATTTGAACATTAAGTTAGAGTTTTTATAGCCATCGCGGATTGTTTAAAACTTTGCTTAAGTTTACTACATTTTCCTTAATACTATTTAACTGTTTTTAGCAAAACACTACAGTTTCTAAGTTTGTTCTAGTTTTTGCAATTCTTTACTAAACTTTTTTTTTGTATGTTCTAGTTTTAATTGTTTCCCACTTGTTTTCGTTTTTTTTATTATCATAATCATTCCCTGAAAGTTTCAGATTGAAGTCTTAAAGTTTTAGAACTTTATTTGAATAGAAGCTAAATCTAGAGAAAAGAGGAAGATCTTGTTTTTAGAATGGAGAAAAAATAAATCTGAAGCCTCTCAATTTGGCCCCTAATTTATCAGCTCATCCCTTTCAAAAGACAATCCTTTCGTGTTGCAATTCTCACGATCATCTCTCTCTCCCCCTGAAATCCTCGGCGTCATTAATAATTTTACACGTGATGCTGATATCGCCAGATGTTATTCTTCTCGAAGTAGCTGAGTGACTGATGACATTTAATTAATTGGGGTGGAAGCTCCAAAATCGGAAATTGCTAAATTTTACGACTTCACCCCGGCTATAATTCAACCCCTTTCCAAATAAAAACACCTTTCAGTTGCTTTGGAAACGACGGTAAAACCATGCAAGCCCAATTATTAGCAGGAATCAATCGCGTACGCGGCGCCAGACGCACAGGGGTGCCAACCTGTAATTATCCGAGCTTATATAACGATGGTTCTTGTTCACATCTAATCATACTTTGCGCTAGGTAAAAATTGCTTTTCTTTTTTATTATTTTTTAATTTCTAATATTTCTGGACGCATTGGCAATAATATTTGTAGCGAATTCGTGTTGCTATTATAAAATTTTAAAAATTTGAGAGTGGTGTTTATAGAAAACATAAAGGCCATTCAAATAGTTTTTTTTTATTTTCTCGCTTCAAACTTAAGCATGCACCGTTCTCTTTAACTTTTGAGTTTAAACCTTATTCACTGAGCAAATCTTAATTTTTTTTAAAGATTTTAACGCTGAAATGCTGCGATATAAAAGTACTTTCAAAAAGTTAAAATTGTCTAAATAATACATGGCAAATTTTGAGAATTTTAAAAATATATCTTAAAAACAAATTTTTTTAACATTATTAGTCAACAGCGTTACTTTCATAAACTTCTGTCTACGTAACTATTGACACGGTTTTGTTTACATTTTGATATTTTATTAAGACAAAGAATGTCAAAATGTCTGACACGATTCATAAATTTTGTCATCGCTTGTCTTTCAAAACACGTTCAACCATAACTAAATAAAAATTAGTTTACACTAAAAATGCAAGACTGTCTGCTGTTTACATCACTAAGCAACAGACGATTTTCGTTTCCTGATACAGCCGCTACAACAATAAATGTTTGTTTGCCAAGCAGCGATGATTTTCCGGCTTTGGAAAACAATAAAATGACCCCCTCTCCCTCTTAAAATGTTTATTTTAATACACTTGCACTTGTTCTTTTGCTATGCGACAACAGTAAAAAATTAGTATAAAAGAGCTGCATTTTCAACGGATAATTTATTTCGTTTTCAGGATAGAAAAGAACCTGACTTCTAAATGCGATTCATAAACTAAATTCTTACAGATATCTCTTGCTGCATTGGTTAACCAACTCTACACAGATTTAAACACGCAAAATCTTACTGCAGCCATCTTCTTGTAAAACTGCGAAATAAATAATTTTACTCTTTCTTCCCGCAGCATCCCAGCTCTTACCAGAGCAGCGCAGCCCCTGATGGAAGCCGAAAGACTTGGCCCCTATCCTGTCCGACGTTCTTCTAGACATACAAATCAAAAACCCGCTATGCAGCGTACATGTGCGTTGATCCCTTAGAGGACGTGTGTTTCGTCATCCGTTTGTTTAATTTACTATTTATTAAAAATGTTGAACTGATTGTTCTGAATTGTTTGTTTAATGTTCTATTGAATATGCTGGTGTTAAATATTGAACTGATTGTTCTTGTTTGTAAAGTGTGATGTTATAAAATATATATCATAATCATACAAACATTACAAATACCAAAAACCATAGAAATACCAACACTCGCATAATCCAATTACGCAAATATTTTTGCATTTTTTGACGATAAACGTAATTTATATAGGTATAAGAACTTAAGGCATCTGCAGATGTAGATAAGCAAGATGAAGTAATCAAGTTCTATCGTATTTGTAGCAACATCAAAAGTTTACTTTTAATCTTACCTTTGATAACGACATGTTAAGATGTTGAGATACGTATAGAGTTGAAATAAATAAAAAACTGGATTTCGCGTATTAATATAAATAAAACTAACTAATTTAAGATTATATGAAAGTTGATTTTAGCGATCGCACTGTGTACAAAAAATTTTTTTAGGACATATGTAATTAAAAAAATGAGCTTTTTTCTGTGCCTTTATTTAACAACACGCTCTAAGTACTACCTTTTTTGAAAAAACTGGTATTTTAGTATCACATCTATTTTGCCAGAAGTTTGTGAAAATATGATTTTTGCAAATATGCCGCCATTTTGAAAACGGTAGCCATATTAACGGTAATTTTAGGTATTTCCTATAATTGTACTAAAATTCAGAATTCCCTTCCAAAATGCAGTTTTCGTGTAAAGCGGCCTACTGACAATTACAAAAGCAACATTGAAAAGGCTCAACCCCCTCCTTGCACGTTTGTCAAACTAGTTGTTTTTTTAGCTTTCTGTTTTTTAAATTCTACCCTTTACTATAAAAATTTGAAAATCAATTTTTCATCAGATTTAGGCTATCCGCTCGTATGCATGAGGGTTGCTAAGTTTTGAATATATTTATTAGGCAGAAGATGTAACTATAAGATATTATAGAAAATCTGTTAATGCAAAACGTTTTCAGCACGAGGTTGTCTGGGCCAAGTGCTTCGTCTAGATTTTCTTGTACGAAACGTTGATAAATTAGTATTAAAGCGTTGATGTACCAAAGTAATATTCCGGTAGGATTTATAACTGGGAGGATTTTCTGAAATTTTGCTTTAATTTCTCCAGTGCGAATTTAATGGGATTTTTGAATGTTGGCGGAGCTTTTATTAACTTTGCACGGTTAATAATAATTACAACACCGATCCGTGAATCTATTACGTTCAGGGGTTGAAATATGAACGTATTATTTGATAACGAATTCACCCACCGCTGATTCTCTCTCAACTCCCGACTCTATTCTTAATGTTTTCGTTTCAGTTTTACGATTATTAAATTCGGTCAACTGTGAACCGATTCTGATTAAAGTTTGGTGATGAATAATAAAGACCGATATTTTGATTCCCTTGGGTTAATTAAGGAAATATTAACTTCACTTCTCTTTAGTCTAACTTTTTTACTTGAATTCTTTGGAGTTTATATTATTAAATTGTCCCACACATAATAAAAATAATTTTCTAAAAATTTATCATTTCAATAAACATTTGTTTGTTGTACTAATCTGTAAAACATATGAAAAAAAAATTTTGGCTACCTCATTTAGTGCACAACTGCACATATTAGAGCGGAAAAATATTTACTTTACAAATGATCGGCGATATGCTCAAAAGTTGCTATTAATGACAAGATAGTCAAAAAACAAAAATCAACTTTTTCTTATCATGATTTTCCTGGACCAACGAGGCCGTATGTTTAATTTCTGTATTGTCAGCCATTAAACCACCAATTTAAATTTTACAATAAGGTTGTGAATTAAAAGTGGGGATTTTTGAAGATTCTTGATAAGATCTAAAAACGTAAATATATGTTTTAAATTCTAGCTTGTTTACCTACGCCGCCGAAACCGTAAAAAAAGAGGAGGGAGAGGAGTAACAACCTTGTTGAATAACAGGGCTTAGCTGGCCTGGCTAATAACACCCTATAAGGGCCTCTGCCTAGGGATACAGGTAAAACGCGATCAACAACCTAGGAGCAACAGAGATCAAGGCGATCCCATGGTCTAATGGGCAGAAGAATCACAAACGGGAAAACACATCTCGTAAGTTGGAGACAACAATCAACTTAGAGCACGAATAGGCCAAAATCAAAATTCCCGGCCTTCCAGGTTTGAGTTGAAGAGTTAGGTCAGCAGTCTATTATTTTTAAAACAATTATAAAGCTAAAAACCCAGAAGAGAAGCTTTGGAATGAAAATAAAGATTGAAAAAACCAAAGACGAATACGCAAACGGAAACGGACAAGGATTATTGGTACCTGGAATGTTAGAAGAATCAGCAAAAAGATACAGGAGGTCGAAAAAGAAATTCAAACGATGAACATAGACTTAATAGTGCTCACGGAAAGAAAGAAGAAAGAAAGCGGGATAGAAGTGATAGGCCCATATGTGCGTATTTAGAGCGGAGTAGATAAAGAAAAGCGAGCATATAGAAGAGTTTCCATTATGATCAAGAAGAAATATTTAAAACAGAGAAAAAGTTGGGAACTGATAGACGAAAGGATACTGAAACCTAACCTTGAAATCCAAAATCAACGAATGACAATTCTTGACATATATGCACCTACTGAAGATAAAACAATGGCTAATAAAGACTCCTTATGTGATAAAATAAATGACCAAATAAACAAACGCTGAAAAAGAAGAGAATGACTCTTAATAAGTGACCTGAACGGAAAAATATGTAGGAAAAATAACGATAAAGTGGTAAGGCAATTTAGAGAAAAGGGAGAAAACAATAACGGAGAGAAAATTATAAGTATGTGTGAAACGCGCCAATTAAAGACAATTAACGGCTATTACAAGCATAAAAATATACACACCTACACTTGGAGAGAAAAAGCAAGGGACAGACAATCGATAATCGATTACATCATCGCTCGATAGGATTCTAGAGTTAGAATCGAGGATCTAAAAGCGCATAGAAGAACGTCGTGTGAAACGGATCACTACTTAGTGAAAGCCACGATAGGGTTTCCGCCAGTACACACAAACAGCATCCCGACCCATAAAGAAACAAAAAAACAAGAAAATTATAAATATAACCTTAAGAGTTTTATATACCAGAACAGACTCGGCCAGAAACTCCAATACAATGAAAAACAAACTAGTTTAGAACCAAATGAACACATAAAGGAACGCATGCATCAAGCGGAATATGAGGAAGGGAAGGGACAAATAATGCATTAGAAAAGTAAAGGGTTGAACAAGAGATAAAGATAAAGCGAGAACTGTATAAAAAATGGCCGAACACAGAAACAGGAATGGGTAAAGAAGTTTATAAAGAACAACAACAAATCGGTAAACAATAATTAAACAAAGCTAAAAAAATAACGTAGGAAGCCAAGTGCAGAGAGACAGAAACATACATAGTAGGGAAAAAATAGGAAAAGCCTGGAGATTTATTAAAACCCCAAAAACACCACTCAAACCAAAAATAAAAATTTAACTAATTGCCGAACAACGATGACAACAACGCTATAAAGAACTAGTAACAGAAGATCGCCCAGAATTTCAATACGAAGACCATCAACAAATTAGAATGTACAAATGAATTAAAGTGGCCCAATTGAAAGTGGAATAAACTATAGCGACGCTTAAGAATATAAAGGCACTAGGCTTAGGGAGAATCCCAAACAAACTTCTAAAACATGGAACGGAGAAGATGTTCAAACTCTTAACTGAATTAATATACATATACATATATAAGTGTATTAATAGGAAAATAGGAACAAAATTACTAAAAAAAATGGAAACTGGTATGGATGTCCTCTATACATAAAAAAGACAAGAAAAATATATGCAACAACTACAGGGAAATAGCGCTCCTAAACACCTTCGACCAAGCAATAATTTATAAGAAAGGGACGATGCGGAGCATATGACCAGGAAACTGAAAAAAGAATATGCGAAATAGGGATTAACACTTAATATTAACAAATTTAAATATGTTCCGCTAGGAATGCGTACTGATGGGCTAAAGTTAAACACAGACGAAACAATAGAAAACTGTGAAGAATATACTTACCTGAAAATAAAAATAGGAGAAGAAGGAATAAACAAAATTGAAATAAATGAAAATATAAAAAAAAAGTAGTAGTGTAATTGCAGCACCAAATAGCATACTGTAGGACAAGGATGTAACAAAATCAACTATAATGCAAATATACGGAACATCAGTTAAAAGTGTAGTACTGTAAGGAGCTGAAACGTGGCAGCCAACAGAACAGAACAAAAATAAAATGAGAATTCTAGAAAAAGGCTGTACCAGAAGAGCAGCAAGGGTATTGAGAATCGACCGAGTAAGAAACGAAATCATAAAGGAATTTATGGGAGTAGAAGACAACATAATAAAGAGAAATCGACAGTTTATCTTGTTCGGTGGAAGATGACAGAATTTCCAAGCTAGCAATGGAATAGACTCCGCTAGAAAAAAGAAAAAGAGGTAGGCCAAGAAATAGCTGGTATGGGGGAATACAGACTGCAATGGAAAGAAGAAACATTTAGCAGGGTGACTGGATGGATCGAACGTATTGGAAAAACGTTCTGGTACCGGAAGGGACCGGCAGGTCTCATGAAACCAGAAGGACCCATGAAACCATAAGGAAAGGGAGTGTATAGTATTCACTGCTTAAATGTGTGTAATATTCAATAATATAAGACATTTAATCAAATCGTTTTTTATTTTCGTTAAAACAAAACTCTAGGGTAGATATTACACGGTCAACTTAAAAAAAAGTTTTTAAATTATTTTAAACATTAGTTTCAGTTATTTTACAGAATTGTCAATCACCGTCGTTAAATAAAGTATAAAAAATGCGTTGGGTCATAAAAAATGTCTGATTACATCGTTGCATAAATGAATTGTTAATGTTTATAAATAAAGAAACTACGTGCATAAAAAAAAAGCTTAAAATTTTAGTCTTATGCCTATATCTAATAAGCTATACATTTAACAACACTTTAAAGAATGGCAATAATCTGGTTTCCCAACTAAGTAACTTTTTCGTCATATAACGGACCTTCTATCTCGAGATCTCAATGGCGAGCAAGGTTAAAGTTTACATCCTATATATTTTATTAGTGTTCTAAGTTTTTGTTTTTATATAAATTTGCGAACTGCTTGTTTGACAGTATTTAGATAGAATGTTTCCAGCTCAATAGATTGAAAGAAGAAGCGTTATTGATTGGCCCCCTAGGTCGCCAGATTTACCTCTGCTCGATTTCTTGTGCAGTCATTTAAAGAGTAAGTTTTACGCAACACTGCCTGATTTTTTTAACATTTACGACAACGTATAATCAACTAATGCCGTCTAATCATTCCACAAATGCTCCAAAATGTACGACGACGTTTTGGGCAGAACCTTTATTACTGTATAACCGCTGGTGGTGTTCATTTCGAAAACACACTACCCTGAAACTTTGGACTGCAGTTTTGTGGGAACCAATGCTCGGAATTCAAAACTAAAGACACCGCTGCAAAGCAAATTCATCGGACTTTCAAATGGCATGTCCCTTAATATGTCTTGCCGTTTGAAATGTTTAGGGTAGAAATCGCTCCAAGTTTGGGGTTGAAGATAGGCCACCGAAAATAACCATATGACACATCCCGCTTGCAAATTAATTCAACCCGTCTGGGCGTTTTTAGACAAATTGAGGTTCAGTGTCATAAAACACGCTTGCTTCGTTTTTGGTGAGCCACCCTGTATATCAGGTAGGTCTTATTGTATGGGGCGCCAAGTGTAAAGTGAAAATTTGCTTTGCATTTCACGGTATTTAAGGCAATTTGTCCCAATATCTATTATATATACACACATTTACTTAAATGCTTTTTATTTTAATAAATCCTTCTAGATTTAATAAAAACTTAAACATTTGATTTAAATATTCCAATATTTAATAAAGCATTAGAGATTTAAATAAATCCTAAAACATTTATTATAAATTTTCAAATATTTAGTAAACCTTTATGTATTTAGCCAAATCTGCACACATTTGTTTTAAATCTTTCAATATTTAATAAAAATTCGCAAATTTAAATAAATTTTTACCGATGTAAATCAATCCTTACAGATTTAAATAAATGTTTCAACATTTAATTTTAAGCTGTCACATTTAATGTTAACCTGTCATATTTATTTCACCTTGGTGAGCCCAGCCGACTTAGCACACCAAGGCCGTTTACACCGGTAGTAAGGCGCAAGGCAGGATCATGGTGGGAGCGTTGGACGCTTAAACAAAACAGACTAAAAATTAGATTCTCAAGGGAATATTGAGAAAACTTTCATTGTATGAAGAATAAATTATGCAATGTTTATGTTGTTAAATATGTTGTTATTGATAAGTGAACTAACATTAATTGTATAAATTTTTGAAATACGGAAAACGTGTTCCGTGTTCATAATTGTTGAACGTTACCACCAGTGTAAACGGTTTTGGTCTACTATGTAGGCTGGGTCTCTACCAAGGTCAAATAAATATGACAAGTTAACATTAAATATGACAAGTTAACATTAAATATGACAGCTTAAAAATAATGTTGAAATATTTATTTAAATCTATAAGAATTTATTTATATCGGTAAAGATTTATTTAAATCTGCCAATATTTCTTAAATATTAAAAGATTTAAAACAAATATGTTCAGATTTATCTAAATACATAAAGATTTACTAAATAGTTGAAAATTTAAAGTAAATGTTTTAAGATTTATATAAATCTCTGATGCTTTATTAAATGTTGGAATATTTAACCCAATGTTTAAGGAATTATTTAAATCTACAACGATTTATTAAAATAAAAAGCATTTAGCTAAATGTGTGTATATATAATAAATATTGGGACAAATTGCCTTAAATGCCGTGAAATGCACAGCAAATTTTCACTTTACACTTAGCGCCCCATACTATTGCGTATACACCAAAGCGGCCACGGTTTATACTAAAAATGTTATTAAAATATGTGCCAATATTTTAACCTCTACTAAAACTCGCCAAACCGAACCACTTTTTATTCATACTTTTTCCAGAATCACATATTTTCTTTAGCATATCTGTCCGTCTCTCCTTAAATTGGACGAGCCGTTTAATAATGTTTAAATAAAATAAAATATGGAAGACCAAAAAAGATTATGCAAACACTGTATAGTTTTTGTCCTGCACGAAGGGTTACTTGCTATTATCAGTAATACGAATAAAATTATTAGTGTTGTAATTGTAATGATAAGAAAACTTACTTTTATAATTACATGAGTTCAAAATGTAATCCACTATTTTCCATGCAAGCACGAGTTCTTCGGAACATGGTTTTGCGCACTCGGGAAAAAACTATTGAATTTTTGCCCATAATTTTTGGGACATTTTTGCTCTTAGTTTTTCAAATTCCCCACAAAAAATCGGAGAAATTTAAATCTGGAGGCGCGCGGTTCATCGCCGGTCATTTCGACCAACCCACTTACCCGAAAAATTATTATCCAACCACACTAGTACTTGACAAGAAAAATAAGCTGGTGCACTATCATGAAGGTACCATATGTCCTTGCATATAGCTAAAAGCACTTCTTCTAATTACATTCACAATTCCGTTGAGACAAGGTGATGCGATATAAGGTTAGATTAAACAGTCAATTTACATAAAATTTATGATGACGGCAGTGTTACCGAAGTGCATTACAATTTTTATCTGACCAGATGTGGGTGTTGTGGACGTTGAAAACTCCATCTAGTGAAAATCCCGCTTCGTCGGTAGACAGTCAACAACTAAAAACATTAGGCTGTTCTTTAACTTTCTTGAAATTCATTTACAAAAACCTTCACGACATAGTGGATCTCCTTGCCTGTTCTTTTAAAGTAAGCTAAAATGTAAATGCTGATACTCCAATGCGAAATGCAAGTCTTCGGACACTAACAGTAGGATCCGTTTCTACTGCTTCTAAAATTTGCAGTTCGGCATCCAAAATCGGTGGATTCGTGCCCTGCTTCAATGCTGCACTTAGGGCTAAACGAACAATGATCACGTAAATGTTGAATCGCATTTTTAAAGGTTTCCGCACTAGGTATTCGGCGATTGAGAATAGTACTCTAGCTCTGGCAGCATTTCCGCCCTCTTCACTAAACACATGGATGATATCCGCTACTTTATTATTGAAAAAATCTCATTTTTATTACAATGGCAATGGCAATGGCAATGGCGAACCAGCGAGGTATTATGCCTAGAAAACTTCTTCTAGAGAAGAAGTGCTTGCACTTCCTGCGGTTCGGAGCCCGCGGTAAACAGTAGGTCCTCTATGTCTGTGTGTTTCATTAAGCACGCTCACCACAGGCATAGAAAAGAACATCACCACGCTCTATCCAGAGCAAAAACTCTAAAGAAGAAGCAATCTACATGTGAAAGAATATGAAGAGGTACGGATGGGAAATTGTTGAAATCCGACTCTGTTAACAAATGGGTTTTTCGCATAACGTAGTCTATATCGTATATAACCTAATTTTCCTCTACATGGCACAGTAGGGTTGAGACAGTTTTATCCAACGACGTAAATACCAATTTGTTAAGTGATTTGGTTTCGGAGTTACGATACAAAACAGAAAAATAGACGCAGCCTAGCGATAGACAATAAAACTTTTGTCGATACTTTGTCAAGTAGAATTTGCATTTTATTTTGATTAAAGGAACCAAAATGTGTGTGTTTTTCAATACCGAAATTAGAAATTGTAATAAAATACGCGATTTTGATGAAATTGCTTAAAACTCTGCATGTATACCTAACTTTGGCCACCTACACTAGTGGAGTACGGAGCGAAATATTATAATATGGTTTATGCACCGGCAGGAGCATATAATCACCAATCGATTTATCTAGTTAGTTACGGTCATAAATATTTTTAGCGCTGTCATCTGTAAAACATCGAATTTTGATTACTGACCCCGAAGGTGGGCTTTGCCAAACCTGATCGTTATTACAAAAATTTATGAGCACAGAAAGATCTATTTCATGCTACTTTCATATAGTAGCTCGGGGAAAACGCAATTCCATCACGACTCGATGAAAACATATAATGTACAGGGTGGCCTAAATTCTTTGGTTTTGTAGGCTATTTCGGTTATTATTGCAGTTGTAAAAAACGGATAATAAGGGTGTGGACCAATTTTTTGAGTATATTTCGATAAAGAAAACATATTTTAGCTATCTTCTTTTGTTTTTTAAATAGGCGCCAAATTTGATTGTTTCAAAATATGAGTGTCTTATGTTTCAATTATTTTAAAAGATAGTAGAAAATTGTACAGATACTTTTTATAGGTATTTTTATAAAAAAAATTAAAACTTAAAATTTTTTTAAAAACTTTGTTTTTGAGTTACATAAAATTATGTTTTATTTGAGCATCGTTAAAATTATTACCAATGTGTTTGTTATAAAACCGCTGAATTACTTGTTAAATACCTTGTGTCTGTGATGTTCTTTAGTTACTTTTAATTGTTTACTTAAAATTGTTTAAAATGTATTTACAAACTTTAGTTGTTTCTACCGATTCTGAAAAATATCTTAAATTCATACCTTACATTTTTATGTTTTACTAATAAGTAAGCATTTTTAAGAATTAGTAGAAACAACTGAAGTCAGTAAATACAGTTTAAACAATACAATTGTCTTTTTAATGAAGTTACAGCAAGCTACGGTTTCTATTTAAGAAAACATTAGTTTGTGTTATAACTCGAAAGAGTGGCGGTAGCTCAGAGGTTGGGCGCTCAGCCCCTAACGCTAATGGTCTAGGGTTCGATTCCCCGCCGAAGCCATGCTACAATAAAAATCTATGCCGCAACTCGTCACTCACATTCCCCTATCCGGTGTAGGCAGCCGTGGGGTCTTAATGCCTGAAACCTTCTCTAGTAGTTAGTCGTGCGGATTAGACGTTAAACTGTAGGTCCCCCGTACTCCACCTTAGCGCTAAGGAGAGTACGTGGCAGAAAAGAGTGCCGGCGCCCAGCAGTGGGACGTAAAAAGGCTGATAACTCGAAAGCAAATTAATGTTTTTAAAATTTTTTTACGTCTTTCAATTCTTTATACAAACATCTGTAAAAAGTGTTTTTACACTTTTCTTCTGTCTTTTGAAATAACTAAAATATAAGACACTTTCAAATATTAAAAAAAAAATCAATTTTAAATTTGTTTTTGCTGTCGCAATATTTTTAAAAAATTGTCCCATAACATTTCTATCGATAATTTTTTAACTGCAATAGTAACGCAAAGCCAACTAATTTGGGCCCACCTTGTAATAACTCAACTAAAGATTCGGGAAAAGTTAAATTACCCTGGATAGCTCAGAAGCCATTTGTCGGATATAAAAAGAATACTGTGAATAAAATTTATATACAATTTTTATTATTACTTCTTTTTATACAATTTTAAATATATGTTTGCTTATTTCATGGGATTTAATTATATTATAATATTTACAAAAACTACATGAAACTAAGCAAATTGACTCTCCGGAACGGTACGTCACTGATTGATGAACACCTCTGAAACGGTACGCTCCTCTCTCTGGCTGTTGATTGGTTTAAAAAGTAGTTATTAATTTTTTCCATTGAAAGCGGAACAGCTGTCGAAAAACTAATCAAATATGTATGAATATGCGATTGCTGATCGAAATGGCTGCCACTAAACATCTGTGTTATCTGTAATGAAAATTAAGTTGTGCACACACATATATAATTTTATTCACTCGAACAAGAAGTCCACGGCTGTCTGTAATAGAATAATCTGAACAATTCATTGTCGATATTTGCTTGATGCGCTGTTTTAACACTCTGATTTGGTTTTTCAAGTATTACGGTTATCTGGTAGAGAAAAGTTAGTTTGTGGTGTGTTTTCTGGTGAATTTCTCAGGTAAGTACAGAAATTATAGTTTTACTAGCTTTAATTAATTTAGAAATCCAATACTAAAGTAAGTTTAAAGATTGAAATATTACTGATCCACTTTTATTCTACCTTATTAAACGTTCTGGTTGATCAGTATTGCTTTCTCAATTTTATCCAATTCAAATAAAATTGAAATATTACTGTTTTATTTTTTTAAATGTATATATTAAACTTTCTGGTTAATCACGGTTTGAATCATTTAAATCTCGTTCTTTAAAACAAACGGTTTGTTCTTGATCAGAGTTCTAGTCAGGAATAATTTTAAAAAAGTTCTGAGAGAATAGTTTCGATAGAATAAATAATTATTTTGAGCCGATCGTCGGGTTTTATACTGTCGAAAAGTGGTAGGGGGGTTAAATGGGAGGCGAGCTTTTTCAGAAAACGTCAGTCTGGAGCGATCACTCTGCGGGCTGAAATCTACTAAAAGCGCTACCAGCACGTTTTCTTGAAACTGAAGCAAAAAAACAGGTTTTTATAAATTTTAAAACTGTTGCAGCCGGGTTATCTTGTTACAACATGTTGAGAATTTTCGCAAACATTTAAATGTGGCACCAAACATTATATACTTGAAATTTAGACTTGAATAGTTTGTTCGAGTTCAGGTGAATGTTTTAATTTAGAGCTGATATGATAGCATTTAAAATTGCTTTTTCCATTTTTTCAAATTTGCCAGTGGCCTTTGTAAAAATATGCCAAAGAGTCTATCATTGAAGTACAGACAAGAATCATCCTCTTACTAAAATTTTGGAAAATAACGAAGGACTCGGATGGAATTTAGCGACAAATATGCCGCAAATGTAAGATAGTAGTTTTTAAATTTTAGTTGTTATTTAATTAAAAAGCACTAGCAGAACTCGTGGGCTACGCCCTACGTTCTCTTAAGGTAACTTTATGTACCCAGTTTTCCTTTAAATTGACTCTGTTCATTATTGTTTCCCATTCTAATTTTCACATTTGAAACGCTGCTTTGTATCTTTAACAGCAACTCTCCGCAAGCTGTTGAAATCAAGTCTTTTACATAAAAAGTCAGGAACTTGGCCTGCATGCATCCTCATCGGAGTCTGTTTTCGAAATGACAGTCAGTAGCAGATTGACATTTTAATAATACAAACAAACAGTATAAAACCAAATTTGCGTACCTTCATTGAAACTTTAGCGGTCTGCTGTACAATAGCATATGCGTTGCAGTAGCCGGGGCTCTTCACCACTAAAAAGTGAGACAGGTGGAACGGATCCACATTTAGTATTTACATAGCTAAAGCTATTATTATATGGTGATTGTCTGCATACGAAATTCTACAAAGGTTTACTGAAAACTGCTGATTTGCGTAATTTTGAAGGACAACAAAATGCGTCGCTCAAACTTATATACTCGTTGACATTGCTCAAGCTTCACGTTCACCAGTGGCGTTCGTAAATAGATCAATGAATCTGCTATTGAAATTATGGAAAATACTTTAATTACTAAGATTCGCTAAAATTCTTGAAACAATAAGTTTTACCTAAGAATGTAACCAAGAACTACTATTAGCGTTGCATTTAGGGTAATGGATGAAAGCGTCGTCGCCAACTAAAAATCCCTTCATAATCCTAAACCTAAAAATGTCTCTTAAAAAAACATGTACTACTTTAAACCTACAAATACATTATAAAAATTGCTTAGCGAAGAACGTTCTACCAGAAGGTATTTTTAATTAGAACCTGTGGGAATATAAATTCACCGCGGATAAATAAAAGTCGCCAATTTGCAGATTTTTCGTTGGTGGCTGGTTACTGCCCTAGAAAACCCTTCTTTTGATTTTGTAATATGCAAGACGAGTCATTTACCTGTCGCCCCATTTTTTTTAAATGAAAATCTTTTGGAGCAACCTAGTAGCCTACTTTATGTCATGTGACTGAACGGTGACGACGTCGATAATTTTCGTAAATGCCAATATAATAGCTATTTAAGTAACAAGGAATGTAAAGACATAATAACATTCGAGGTAGGTGAATAAGAGCCGAAGCGAAGCCGAGGCTTGTGGCCTGCCGCGAATGTTAATAGTCGATACATTCCGTGTTACTTATTAAATTTTTCACGCTACCGGCAATGTAAGTAGGCCTACAGGTAGAAATTTAATCATATTTTTAAAAGTTCGTTTTGACAGCTGTCATCGGAATTATTTTTTAAAAGCCCCATTATTCTAAATTGTCTGTGCTTGTTACCATATCAACGAACAGTTAAAATCAACATTATTTTCCTAGGAATGTAAGTGACACTATTAAGTTCCGTCGTCAAGGGTAACTAGTACACGAATGTTATCAGCCATTTACAATCCCTGTAGTTATGGATGTAAGGCCTACTTACATTGCCGGTAGCGTGAAAACATTTTTTCACGCTACCGGCAGTAAGAGTAAGAAGACCGCTCCAAACTCAAGGCGTTGGTTACGTACAGGCGGCGCGCGCGCCGACTATGTAAAAGCCACTAAGATACTTAATGCGCTCACGAAAGTGGTATAACAACTTTATTTATAGAGTTATCAAAATATGCAAAAAATGAAAAATACTTATTATTAGTGCTAATTGATAGGCGTAGTTAAAATTACGTAACTTCCGGAAAACGCGTCAATTTTAAAATTTCTGGGGGTCATCAAAGTAAAATTTGGGAGACTAATAACAAACAAATTTGTAGTTTATTGCAAGCTTTACGGTTCAGACTGTTAAAAAAAAGAGTGTGGATAGTTTTTGAGGAATCATTTTTTGAAGACGTCCAAAAACTTTGCGCCGCCAGTATATTTACAATTTTTATATTTCCAAATATATTTTTAAATTACTTGTTTATATTTATTAGGGGTTATCAAATAATATGACAATTTGTATTGATTGGATATATTATTTTTGAGTAATCGGACATTAAATTAAAATTTTCAAAAATTTCTAGCGGCCTTTATGTTGAAGATACAGCATTAGTGAAAAAAGTCAGTCTTCATACGGCACCGCATGTAGAAGTATTTGCAAACTTTAGCAAAACTTTAAATTTGTTAATTTTAGCGAAATTTAATACATTTTCTCAAATTTCCAATTCATGAGTTAATTTAATTACGAAAATCAAAACGAGATATATTTTAATTACCAGAATTATTGTTTAGGAAAGGGTGTTGGCAACATTGAATCGTGACCGACATGACAAAAAGGGGCGGCTCGCTATGATATGAATATTTTCATCGGGTCGAATCTTTAATTTTAATTCTGTTGATAAATGAGGCCCGCTTTCATTTCCTTTACTTGCGTGGCCGCTTGATTACATTCAGATTTACATTTTTTGTCATTCCGAGTTAGCAAAACATAGATATGATATCGCATTTTCGATTCGATTAATAAAAATGGTTTTGTTAACAAATTCTCATTATTTTTTAATCTGATTAACTTTGTTTGATGTGATGGAAAACAAATGTCTTGATAAAATTTCAATTTTTTACTTTTGCATACTCTCAGTAAATATAGGACAGTATTGATTTTACAAAAACGTTGGAATTAAAAAAATCAGTTTCCAGAACTGCGTAAATTTTAGTTATTGAAATAACTTCTAGGTAGTCACAGTCTAATTGTCCTCGAGAATTTTTGAAACCGTACAACCTGACATGTAAATAAAAAACATTTTAAAAATTTTAAAATTTTAAAAATTTTCCAAAAACAATATTTAACTAACTAACTAGTTACATGGTATTGTTAAATTGCATAGGCTCTTGAAACTAAAGATAGGCTATAATTTGGGAATTAGTGCTTCCCTTAATGAACAGGATACGATAAAATATTTCTTTTTACACTATGTCGTGTGTGAAATAGATAGCTTAATAAAAGCACTAACCACAACAATAGTACAAATTGTTAGTGCTTTGCTATCATAACAATAAGCAAGCAATCACACTATCCAAAAACTAGAAATAATACAATAGCCTGCCAACTACACACTTAGCAACGGAAAATTTTTCACTTCTTAGCGCTTTGTTAGTGGCATTTAGTGCTCTTATTGAAAATCACAAAACAAACACATGCCCGAGGAGTTGACCAACCTGCCAACTTAACGCCCACCAAGGTGAGTAAGCACACTTAAAGCAGTATTGAAAAGTACCTACAAAACTATTGCTAATCGCTAATGTTTTTTTAGTGTCAACTGGAGCCTTAAAAGAACACTAGTAAACAAATATATTTTATCTATTAATTAAAAAAAAATAATTACCTACCAGCTTCCCACTTAACAGCCACATTTTAAGCAGTAACCGCTATCGTATTACAAGTTTAAGTACTTTGTTAGTGCTCTTTAGTGCTTCCACTGCTACTTACAACTTTTTAATGCTCTTTAATGCTCTTTAGTGCTATTTATTGCCCATACTCGAAATAGTACAAAAGAGTTTCCTATATTAGAGGCCACCAGACGCGCTTAAAACATCGTCACTACTAGTGCCAATAAATTACAGCTTTGTTAGTGCCATCTAGTGTGCTACAGCAAACATTTGTTTCCTAATAATTGAACAAATAAAACATTTGCCAGGTGCACGCTTAGCAAGCACACTTTAAGAAATAACCTTAAAACTATTGCACGTCGTACACGCTTCGTTGGTTTTAGTGTTTTAACTATTAAATTAACACGCAAACATATCCTTGAGAAACAAAAAAACAAAGTTTCCTATCAACTTTAAGCCCAACAGACACGCTTAAAGCACTATAGACAAAACTAATGTTAATAATTAGTGCTTTGTTAAAGCCATCAAGTGCCCTATGAGCAAAATCAGCAGACAAATATGTTTGCGAGTAATTAAGAAAACAGAATTGCTTGCCAGCTGTACGCATAGCAGGCACACTTTAAGCACTAACGACAAAACTATTGTCAATCGTTTGCGTTTCGTTGGTGTTCTTTAGCGTTTGAACTAATAAATCAACAAACAATTACATTCTGGAGAAATAAAAAAAGCAGCATTTTACCAACTACAAGCACAACAGACATACTTAAGGCACTATCGATAAAACTAGTGTCATTACTTAGTGCTTTGTTAAAGCCATCTGATGCACTACGAGTAAAATCAGCAAACAAATATGTTCGCGAGTAATTGAAAAACTTAAATTGCTTGCCGGCTGCACGCTTAGCAAGCACACTTTAATCACTAACGACAACACTATTACCTTTGGTTGCGCTACGTTGGTGCTCTAGTGTTTTAACTAATAAATCAACAAACAAAACATCATTGAGAAATAACAAAAATACAAGTATTTTACCAACTTTAAACCCAATACACACACTTAAGGCACTACCGACAAAAATAATGTTATTAATTAGTGCTCTGTTAAAACGACCTAGTGCACTACGAGCAAGATCAGCAGACAAATATGTACGCGAATAATTAAAAAAAATTAAATACTTGCCAGCTGTAAGCTTGGCAGGCACACTTTAAGCACTAACGACAAAAAGCTATCGCCGATTGTTTGTGTTTTGTTGGTGCTCTTTAGTGTTTTAACTAATAAAGCAACAAACAATGTTCGAACGATTTAAAAAAAAGAGACCTACCAACTTCAAGCCCACAGACACACTTAAGGCACTATCCATAAAACCATCGGTAATAATTAAAGAATCGTTAGTGGTATTTAGTGTCCTAAGTAACATCAACAGACAAATATGTTTTCGAGTAATTGTAAAATATACATTTACTTGCCAGCGAATCGTTCATGTTTTGTTGCTGCTCTTTATTGCTCTAACTGACTAATCAGCTCTAAAAATTAAACAAAAACTAAGCTATCTACCAAATTCAAGCCTAGCAGATACACTTAAGGTACTATCGACAAAACTAACGCGAATGATTAGAGCTTCGTTAGTGCCATCTGCCGTCGTACAAGTACAATTAGCAAACAAATATGTTTCCGAGTAACTAATAAATAATAATAATAATGATAAAAACGGTTTTCTAACGCCGCCGTCTTGGCAGTGTCAGGCATGCCAATGACAAAACTATCGCCAATTTTTTGAGATTCATTGGGGCGTTTTAGTGCTCATACTAAAAAATCATCATATACATGCCCGAGAAATTGAAAAAAAACTAAGTTACCTACCGACTTTACGCCCAGCAGACACACGTACGGCAATATTGATAAAACTGGCGCCTATAGTTAGTTCTGATTTAGTGCCCTTTAGTGCGCTACTATAAAAATTAGCAAAAAAAATATTTTCGAGTAATTACAAAATTAAAATCCTCTGCCATCTTCAAGCTTAGCACGCAGGCTTTAAAGACTAATTATAAAACTATTTCCAAGCGTTAGTGATTCATTAATTTTTTAACTAAAAAGTCAGCAAACAAATACATTTCCCAAAAATTTTAAAAGAAGTTACCTGACAACTTCACGTCCAACAGGCAAACTAAGGGCACGATCAACAAAACAATTACCAATCGTCAGGGTGCTTTAGCGCTCTACAAGAGAAATCGCCAAATAGCCATCTTTCCTAGCAATTAAAAACAAATAATTTTACCTGGTGGCTTAACGCTTGGCAGGCCTATTTTACAGGGCCGTTCTAAGAAATTTGGAGCCCCTAAGCTAAGAATTTGTAGCGCCTTAACAGCAGGGATAACATTCGAATCTAGGATAAAACATCCCTGAAAAATACAGCCCCGGAAAAAAATTTACAGGAAAAAAATTCCCAGGAAAACAAAACTCCAGAAAAAACAGACCCAGGAAACAAACCAGTAAAAAAGCCTATGAACAAATAGCACCGAAAAAAAGCCCTAAACTACATCTTTGATAAAAAAATATATATGTTCGAACTTTTAAGAACTCGAGTGTTTCTTTAAAAAATGTTTGTTTGGTATTTGGGTGTTTTTTGGTAGCATCTATACCGGAACACAAATTTTCTGAAAATGGAAACAAAATTAGATAAAAAGACCGTAGGCCGTATCCAGCTCCTTTTCCTAACTTTCTAGCTTTAAAATGGCAGCCAATACAATTTTTAGAAATTTTTCACTTTAACGCAGCATTACTGAAAAACGGTTCACAGATCGGGACGAAGTTTGGTATTAAACTAGACCTAGAGGAACACAATGTCACTATCTAAGAGAATTGAACAAATCAAACCTTCTTCCGGGTATTTTTTTCCGAGGAATTTATCCGTGGTTAGTTCTCCCGGAATGTTTTTTTCCGAACACCGTAATATTTTCTACTCAATTTTTACACAAACGCGCACTTACACTGTCTTATAATTATATATTATCTGGTAGATTTATAGCGATACTAGCGGTATATGCCTAGCTTCCACATATTTGTGATCCACTAAGGGGATTTTTGTAACAAATTGAAAAACACAACTGTATAGCTAAAAATTAAATTTTTATTTAATGTAGTAACCTGAGAATAATTATTTAAAACGATATATTTTATAAGGAATCGCTTGGAGATTTTTTTAATTTGACGCCCTTTTGGGCACGGCGCCCTAGGGCGATAGCCTAATGGTTAGGATGGTACTGACACTTTAAGCACTAACCACAAAACTATTGTCAACTGTTAGTAATTTTTCAGTAGTAGTAATGAAACATCAGCACATAAGTTTGACACTTTCTTGCGCAGCAGGTACTTTTAAGGGTTAGTACCAGCCCTTACCACAACACAGAAAACTTATAAAATCAATTTGTTAAAAAACACTTTCGGTTTTTAACTCAAGTACGTCATGCAGGCGCCCGTGACTTATTACCGCTCTTCTTGCAGTTGCTGTTATAGTGTCAAACGTTGATACAAAAATACTTTCAAAAATATGATAAATAACAATTTCTTACGTACAAGATATCTAAGCAAAGTACTTTTTTTTATTATTTTTTTAATGTGATTAATTTAGTTTGATTTATGGAAAACCCGATTTATTGACGAAATTTCAGTTTTTTGATGATTACTTTATACCATAATTCGAATTCTCCACAAACACAAGTGATATCAGAACCCTCTCACTAATAGAAGTAGCTTTTAATTAAAAACCTTAATCGAATGGATATTAAATCCAGGGAATTTCGGGCCGACCAAAATTACTTTCATATATTGTCATGTTTCTATGCCACGCCAATTATTCTTCTTCTCTTGTCCTTCGACAAGGAGCAGAAGCAGCTCTTGGAAATTCTTTCTTATCCTAATCACGTCATATCCTTTGTTTCGCTTTGATTCAGGTTCGAACGTGAGCCTGGCGAGAATTTATATGTACGTCATAAACCATAAATTAGTCCTGGAGTGATTTAGATCCAGGACCACTGCAGGTGTGTGATAAATAATGGATTCCACAACCTGTTTGAGTATATTGTTTTCGGTTTTGTTGGACACGGCTCCATCCGGATCTTTTTTTGTTCTACTATATTGGAGTGCTAAATAATTTCGGATAAAGGATAAATAAATCTAATGCGCAGGAGGGCGCTCGTGCGTTATACACGAGCGCCATCTCTCAGGAGAACTCTTCGCTTCAAACATATTTTTGTATGTTTCGGGGGATTAAGAAAATAGGAGCGAAATCCAGGAAATTGCCTCGGCGGGCCCTTTGTGCAAATTTAGACGGGGTGCGCTAAATTTCCTATAGGTCACTTCTATCCGAAGCGAGAGTTGTCGAAAGGGTAAAAACAAGGGATGAGACGGCGTAATGAACGGTTTTAAATTAGATGCGGTTTAATTAGACCTCTGCACCTGCGTGTATTTTGTAATTAGACATACACGTGCTTTGTTTGCAGCCTGCTATGCTTGCTTCTGTTCTTTTGTCCCGTCTTTAAAATTCGCAATTAAATTCTAACACCCGGGCTTAGGACAAAGAGTGCCTCACGTTATTTCAGAATTATTCACAACTCCACAACCAAAACTGCTTTATTGTTTTTGTGGGTTTAAAGATGAAAATATTTCTTTAATTAAAATTTTTTGAGCTTGGCACTGTGGCTAAATTTATTTCCCTAATTAAAATTATAACATAATGTTTTGGTTACTGATTTAAAGTAATTGAAAAATTTAATATATCCAAATTTGCCGAATATAAGTCGTTCAATTTTATTTGACACCTCTATTATTCTACACGATTTAAACGAAAAAATTGTTCTCATCTGTAATTTTTTACTTAATGCATTCAATTTTCCATAACCCATTTGTAAAATTTGACTATCTGTGTATCATTAGCGTAACAAAGGTTAATAAAACCAAAAAGATGTGAACTCCACTCTTCCACCAATTACTATAGCTGCTATTAAAAAACTATTCTAGTACAAGCTTGTTAAAGCTTTTCTGAAATGTTTCTAACTTTAAGTATTTTTCATAATTTTATTGACAGATTGCCATTGATTAATGAGTAGGTCACATGGGGAGAAACAGAGAGGAAATGTTAACTTTGGGAGCTAATATCTCAGCTCTTAATTAAGCCATTCACCTTAACTTTTTTTTATTGCATAGCTGATTCAATGGTGTAACGAACTATTGAGCGCCAGATGGTCAGCGAAATTTTTAACCCGTAATTCAATGGCTGCGAAAGCTCTACAAGTTAACTGTCTTTAACGAACTGTAGTAAAATTGCATTTTCAAATTTACCATATGAAGCTTTCACGTGATATTTATTTACCTGATAATTTATATATTAAACGCTGTCCCGTCAACTTTACTTAAATGCTACACTGTGTCGGGCGCCGTCGACTTTTCGTTCGTTGCTGATTGCACGGCGCTCAGTCGCTCTCTGTCACGAAACCGTTTTCGCGGAGAGATGTAGGTCAGACAACTCGGCGGCTGTGGATCGCCGGCGACATGTCTTACATGTATTATTAAAACACAAATAAAACAACGAGAGAGGCGAGGCAAAGCCCCCTGGTTTAACTATTTAAAGTAACACTTTAATAGATGACTTTTATTAAGTTTACTACATCAACTTTATTTGCATTGCACAATACTGCGTAATGCTGATCTGGACTTCTCGCTGCGTAATAGACGAGGTAGGAAAAAAGTTTTCCAGATAGGGAACCACTTGAAAATCTGTGTAGAACACCAAAATAGAGAGATTTAGAGATTATAGTAATCCGGTTTTAATTTTTGTTTTGAAAGGTCTAGTTAAGCAGAATCATTTTTGTCATTATACATTTTTTTCTAAATCTTAATGGTTCCGCAGAATTTTCAAAAATTTTAAAATTTTACGGTTTCGTGAATTTAATTCTTAAATAACGTTTTTATTATGCATTATATCACTTTTTCACCGCGCATAACGAAGAAAAGCATTATTTCAGTTTTCAAATAATTTCTTAGGAAATCGCGGGTCAATATTATTAAGCAGAAACTGTTTATAATCATAGTTCTTTTCTTCGAATTTTTAGAACAAAAAAAATTTGCTTCACTTTTAAAACCTTTGTTAGCACCATAAAAACACAGTATATTCTAAAGGCACAGTAGTTGCACTCGCCTAAATTAAAGTATTCAAGCAAAACTTTGCTCAAGTTATTGTGCACCGTTAAGCTAAAGTGATGAGGAGTAAGAAAGAAGAATAATAAAAATTGTTTGCATCTTTTTTTTGTTTGGTGTATATCTTTGAAATTTCCCCTTAATCTGCAATGCGCGGTAACATGTGTGGAGTTCACTTGACTCAGTAAAAATGAAAGGCACTGACGCAGTACGGATACATTAGTTGCATGCAAGTTATGCAACCAAAATAACATATATCAAATTCTATCATCACTATTTTTCACTTAATATTACCAAGGAGAAAAATACTGCGGAAAATCTATGGCTCAATACAAGAAGAAGGACGATGTAGGAAGAGGTTTGATTTTGAAATCAAAGCTCTGTACGATGAACCAGATATAATTAAACATATTAAATGCAAAAGATTAAAATGGTTGAGACATGTTTACAGAATGGGAGAAAAAAGAACTCCAACGCAACTTATGAATGGAAACAGATGGATGGATGCGGTAGAGAGAAATCTCAAACAAATGAATTTAAACAACTAGAAAAAACTAGCAGAAAATAAGAAACGTTGTGGTAAGATGGCGAAAGAAGCCAAAATCCACTCATGATTGAGCTCTGAAGAAGAAGAAGAAGAAGAAGAAGAAGAAGAAGAAGAAGAAGAAGAAGAAGAAGAAGAAGAAGAAGAAGAAGAAGAAGAAGAAGAAGAAGAAGAAGAAGAAGAAGAAGAAGAAGAAGAAGAAGAAGAGAGTTACCTAGGAGCTAAATACACAGTATGAAAAATATCCTACAAAACCAAGACAAACGGCTTTGCACTAAAGAAAACGTTAACTGAGTAACACGGGTGTTATCCGTAGCACTTCGCTAACCATTGTCTGAGTATCACATGTGATTTTCATGGCAGCGAAGGTGTTAAGATGCTCTTTTTGTAATTTAATTTTATCTGCTATGTTGTGTATTCTCTTACATTTGTTTTCATTTTCAACGTTCACACTGTCCAACCTTTCAATTCTGGCTTTTAATGCTAAACTTGGTGATACTTCTCTTGTCTGTTGTTCGGTTGATCAGAGATGGTAACTATGAACTGTTTACTAAAACACTGAATGAACTAAAAGACACAGCACACAGTGTACACTAATACTTTTGCAATAGACAATTTGTCATCAACCAAACGAAAAACCTTTTTTTTGTACTGGTTGTTGATCAAACTCATGAACAAAACAATGCGGTTATAAAAGTGGTGGCCCTGTAGGTCTGTTTGCAAGATCCAGCTATGTTGAGAGGATGGATGATAGCTGGGCCACAACTAGTTAACATTCTACATCATGAGGGGGGTGGGGGGGCTCGGTAGGCGAGTGTAGTAGGCGCTTGCAGCCAAGGTCACAGAGGCTTTCGGGAGTCTGTGGCTCTATTTGGCCCGGTGTTCGAATCCGGGCTGGGGCAGTTGTCAGCTCCTGGAAACCTCTTAACCCTTCGGTGGGCGCGTCTCCTAAAATCCCACGAGCGGGCGCGTTGCGGCACTGAGGGCCGCAAGCAGGAAAACAGCAATGAATGTGGTAAAAAACAAATATACTTCGTAAATAAGTTTTAAAATAAAATATATGTTGTTTTTATAACATATATTTGTCAGACAACTCTTGAAAAAAA
This sequence comes from Ctenicera cuprea, assembly GCA_958336395.1. Classification (NCBI taxonomy): domain Eukaryota; kingdom Metazoa; phylum Arthropoda; class Insecta; order Coleoptera; family Elateridae; genus Ctenicera; species Ctenicera cuprea. Next base: position 25,799,821 of record OY284495.1, on the reverse strand, counting down.
AATCAGTAATACGAAAAAAAATTATATCTTGAGTTATAAATGTAAAAAAAAACTTCTTTGTTATTTGATACATTCTTTGCAGCGCCTTTAGATCCAGGGAGTACTTTTATATTTTTAGCTGTACTGGAGTACTTTTCCAAATATTTTCGTTATCTTTGCTTATGCAAAAGAGAAACTTTTTATTTTCTTCCGCTATAAGCTCTACATTTTGCATTTCGTTACCACCATATTGTGCTTCAATAACCTCCTGTTCTCCTTCGCTTCGTCATCAAAACCAAATTGATCTTCTTCAAAATCTGATAAATTTTCTACAATCTCTTCTAACTCCTTTGCACTAAGAGCTTTTTTTTATCATTTTCTTATCCCTAAAATTGTCTAAAAAACAGTTTAGTCAAAGTATAACCTACAATTTCATTGATTTAAGATTAAGGTAGGATTTAGTAAATTTTAAACCCGCCGAATAAAAATACTCCGTAGTATATTAGTGAGTTAAAAAATAAAAATAGTAACAAGTTATACTAACATAACCAGGCGCGCTGCGGTCCGGAGTACCGCAATCTTGCACCTTCTACTTTGACGCCTCGCTATCGACTGTTAGATATCCCTTAAAACTCGCAGTAACTTCACTACACGTTATAAAATATACTCAACTTTGCATAGCTAGGGCGGCAACAGCGTATGTCAAAAAGTTTTGACAAAAAATTACTTTTTATTCAATTGCGGCACTTAGTGCCGCTACGCGCCCGCCGGAGGGTTAACATAGAATAGTTTAAGTAGTTTTTAAGGACTTAGTATGTAAGGTAGTACGAACAATGGGCCCGACAACGTGGCCTAAGTGCTGTAAGACCTGAAATACATACATACATCTACATCATGAGCTTGTGTCAAAGAGCATAACTAACAGTACTGACAGAAATATTCACCATGAACTGTATGCTGCTTACCAGAGCAAGTTTCAGAAAAAAAAAAACTTTCTTTAATTATGAAAAGCTTTTAAGCCAAACTCTTTTGGCCATATGGTTTGGGACACAAAGGTTGTGATGGATAAAAAGCAAACAAACGCTCTAGTTGGTGTTGAAGAAAAAAACCTTAGAACTGTACAACAACTGTGCGAAAGAACGTTTGAGCAAAAAGGCAAAAGTCAGTGTATTTCATCCACTGCGCAAAACTGGGACCAAGGTCTTTGGCTTTGCTCACAAAATACATTCTCACCAACGATTTCTGACTTAAGAAATTATGTTAAGCTTTTAAGGACTTTCATTGTAAGTCAAAACAGAGACTTAGATTTGGACAAGTTCTTTGAACATGAAAACACCAATGCTCTTATTTTATTTCCTTAAATAGTGTTCTGCGAGAATGTAAAAAATCTTAGCTATTTAAAATCCTGGAAGAAACCGTTGATCCACGACAGTTGGAAAAATTCTGTGATACAATCATTCATAACAGAGCAGCAATAGCACATGGTCTTTCGCCCAAAACATTACGAACATTTGGAGCGTACTGTAATACGGAATTAGAAAACAGAATTTTAAATGATGCTTAGAGATTCTATGCAAAACTAATACACATTTTATTGAACACTTACTCAAAAGCTTGCATGCAGAAGTTTGTAAGAGAGAACAAAAGCGTTGGTTTTTGTAGCCAAGGAAATATGCTACCAAAACATTGAAATGACTTCCTCTGCTGCAATCATCATAGGACAGAAACCTTCAAGTTACTTGGAGAGCAGGCCCTTTTGAAGTTTAATTGGGCTCACATCACTACTCATGTTAATAGCATCATTTGTTGATCTCAAGAAGAAACTTCAATTAATAGAGTCAAATGCAGACAACAGGAAGAAGCAAATGGCACGATTTTCCTTCCCGTTAAAGACAGTGTTAAGCATGAAGCTAAATAATCATTATTTGCACAGTAGATACTGATGTAGTTGTTTTGGCAATCTTTTTTTTCCGCTTTTTAAGTATGTTAGCCTTCAGCAAATGTAGATTTTCTTTGGGGCCTGAAAGACGTAGAGATACGTGAGCATTAATGCCATGGTTGAAAATATAGGTAAAAATAAAACTGTTGCTCTGAGAGGATTTCATGCATTCACTGGATCAGACGTAACCCCACCATTTGCCATGTACGGGAATACAAACTACCTGGAATATCTGGAAATCATTCCCTAAAGCCACAGAAGCCTTCCAAGCTATCTCTACCACAAAAGTCTATTTTTGACGGGACTTTTTAAGTTCTAGAAAAATTATTGTTTGGTTTTACTACAAAGGTGGAGAAGACTTCTCAGTCAATCATGTTAGAAAGCTTCTCCTTACTTCAAAACGTTGCATACAAACAAAAAAATAGAAAATGGAAATTGGATTACTAGGAGCTGAGATACAGCCAATTTGAGGAAACCGGCGGCAACCATCTTTAATAACCGCCATTGTAGTGTTCTACACGGGCTTTCAATTGGCTTTCTACCTGAAAAGCTTTCTTCTGACTTTATCTATGACCACAGCTAGTGGCATATTCCAATCAAAACGTGCAGACTTTTTTTATTTACTTGACGTACTTCTGTATATCTTTAATTCTTTATAATAGTGACACAGACCAAATATTTCACATTAGAATTTTTTAAATTATACCGGACTCAATAAACCAAATATTTTTTTTTCAAAACGCGATTATACTGATACAGGTGTGGCCCTACAGTTTGCGGAAATTAATTCTAATATCAGGTTTACAAATTTCATTGCAGCTGAGATTTTAACGGGACACGTATCAAAAATGTTGCATTATTACCTGCATATATTTTATTGCAATCATATACTGAATTAACATTTACAAATTTGACGTGTGTTTAGCAAGTGTAGTATTAAAACCAAGTTGTGCAAACTCATTCTCAGAGCAAATTATTTCGAAACGCAGTGCACTATAAACAGAAGCGTTAAAGTGCTTACGAACGTAACATTTCTTGTCGAATATCTTTATTTCTTACTCTGCCGACTCGTGAGATTCTCGCTGATCTTCTCAGCGCGTCCATTTCGGTTGCTTGTAGCATTTTTTGTTTCTCTCTGTCATCCTCCATGTTTCTGATCCGTAGAGTAAACTACTTTTGATTATTGTGTTGTATATGTTGTATTTTTGATTTGTTGTTATATGGTTACTCCACAGGATCCCGTTCAAGCATCTTATTACTTTTCGTGCCTGTAATATTCTTGTTCTAATTTCCTTTTCTTGCATTAACATTCCTTTTTTTTGTTTAAGTTCCTGGCGGTTATCATATACTTTGTTTTGACCACATTTATCTCTAACCCTTGGATAGCCGTTGCTTCTTCCAGATACTCCTTCAGGCCGCTCGTGATAGACACATTTCCACCAGTCTTGTAAGGTTTCTAGGTATTCCCTACTTGATGTGACATTCTCCAAATTTTTTAAGAATTTGCTTGGTCGTTAATATTTAGCCTATCGTCGATTTGCTTTTTCTGACAGCGCGTTGGCAATCTCCCACTATTCTTTCATCCACGAATTTAGTCTCTTTTCTTTCACTTTACTTAATATAACGCTATCCTTTTGTAATTTTTGCAGATGGTTTTGTCTCATTTTTTGTGAATTGGGCATGTTATTGCTATACTTAATTCCCTGGGCATTATGTTTTTACAAATATTTTAAATTAAATTCATGTAGTTTATCTACTATTACTAATTTTCTATATTTCAGCATTTCCGCTGTCATGTAGTTTTCTCTCGAGCTTGCTGATTTTTAGTGTCTTTATAAGTTGTTCGACTTTGCTACGAGTTGGTGGATCCACTTTGTTTTTTTCTGTTTGATTCTCCCATAGATTTTACGCCTGTGCTTCATCGTTCTACGAATAAGAAAACTTTGAAAAATTTGTCTTGCTATATGTTCATATCGATTTTCTTTTTTCATAATTGTATTGTTGGCTAGAACCTAATTTTTTGGATCGTCTATTCTCTGTTTCCTGCTTTTCACATTCTTTCCAATTTTGTATGTTCATATTTTCTCTTCTTCTCTTTACATTTCGCATTTGCTTTTCCTCTTTTTTTCATGAACTTTTTTATGCTTTTTCTTAGCATATTTATTCTGGCGTTTTTTCTGTCGTCTAATGCACGTTAGCATTTTTCGTAAAACCATTTCTTCCTCATTTTCTTTTTATTTTGCTTTACTACCTATTTTGTTGTTTAGACTATTATTCTTTTTAAGTATTCCCAAACTTATGCCACTTTCTCTGGTTTCTTCTTTTTTTCTTTTTTCTGATTTCTTTGTTATTTACATTTATTTATTATTCTGCTTGTATACACATGTCTCATTTCTTTGTTTTCTAACAATTTATGGGTATCAAAATGATTGTTTTGTACTTTCTTCTCTTTTTTGTATTTGCTGTTTCTTGCCCTAATTTGGCTTCTAGTAGAAAGTGGCTTCTTTGTAACTTCTTACATCTAATATGCTACATTCATGTTTTGTGTCAATAAGAAGGTGATCTGTCTAATTTCTAGTTGTTTGCTCAGATGCTATCCACATTTCTTACTGTGTCAATTTATGTAGGAATTTTAAGCTAGACATTATCATGTTTTTTTCGCTAACGAAGTCGATTAGTCTTCTTTCATTACCATTACATTTATCGTGTAAACTTTGTTTTTCCTCCCCACTTTTTCCTTCAGATCACCTATAACTATTTACTCTCCGCTGTGGACGCGTGTACATTCACCAAGACTATATATTTAAATGTTGTTTTTAGTTTTGGCATTGCCATACTCTCGTTGATTGGGGTAAATTATTATGTTTTTTTTTATCTTTTTTGCTTATCATGAAACCTACTTCTAATTGCCTTTTTTTATTTCCGTTAAAGCATATTGTAGTATATATGTTCGAATCTATGATGCTGCTATCTCTCTATCTCATTTCCCTTATTGCGAATATTCCCATATTGTATCTTTTGGTCTCTCTTATTAAATTTTGAATATTCTCCACTATTTCTAGACTAAGTACATTTCAAGACTTCAATTGTACATTTTTCATCCCTTTATTATTATTTTTATGTATTACCAGTTTATTGCTATAACCAGGTTCGTTCTTTCTATTTTTCTTTCTACTAGCTGTTTGATTAATCGAACTTTGGTACCTTCTCTGCTTGTTGATCGTGCGTTCTTCCTTCTGGTGAGTGCTCGCTGATTGTTTATTCCCATAGTAGTGTTCCCCGGTCTGTCTTTCTTCTTCTGGTTTTTCTATTTCGTATATTGTGTTATTCACCCCTAGCTTGTTATATTTTGGATAAGCCATCAACCCGCCCCTTCTCCCTTGCTCATTACACGTGACGAATTAATATTTTTCTCTCTTTTTGTATTGATTCATACCTCTGTTCTTTTCAGCTCTATGTTATCACTGCCCCGCATAAACTTTAGCAAAATTTGCCTATTGTTATTCTTATTATATTTTCCTATTCTTCTTATTTCATTTACATCCTTTTTAAATGAATATAATAATGACAATTTGCGGTTCTTAAATAAGACGGCTGGACCGATTAGTAAGGTGGTAGCTATAGCTTAACCCGGTTTGAATGCACGTCATGTTATGTCTTTTTTGTTGCACGATCAGTATTTTCCATTATCTGAACGACGTGTTGCATTTGCGCTCTACAGAGTAGTATCAACGTATGTTTATTTTGTACATTTAAACATAGGTATATAAAAGCTTAAGTATATGAAAATCCAGGCGAAATGCAGCGCCTATTTGTTTAAATTTATTCATGTTATTGTATAATTATGCTTTTTTTCTCATACTTTTATTGTAAAATGTTACCCAGTTAAACAGATCGGTCGGTTTGTTCTTTATTATAACAATTAGCATTGTTTTGTACTGCTTTCATAACCATAAGCATTATAACTTTTCTCTCCAATTGTGTTTAATTGAAGATACAAATACTTAAACATTATTATAAAACCATACTTTAACCTGACACTTGAAAGCATTTTTACGTAAATATATTATTTTACAAGAATGCTGTTTAGTTTATTACAGCAAACGTCAAATTACTATCATAATTAAGTTACTTTTGGTCGAACCTAAAATTTTGAAATTTCTTACTCAGCGCCTCCACCATTTGTCACACTTAAAAAATTAAATGTTTTTGTTTCTATTAAGCAGGTGTTTCCAAAGCACTATTTCAATTTCTTAACAATTGTGGCCAATCTATCATTGTCATAGCTTACCTAAAGTTTGAAATGCCAGAAATGGTGAGCCCTTAATCAAGAATTTTACAGACATAAAATTTTACTTATTTATTAACAGTGAACCTAATCTCAAAAAGCCATTATTATTCAAGACATTGCCATGTTTTTTACATCTAGAGCAATCATAAGTAATACTGCACTGTTGTTGGTTTACAGCTACGCATCGTGTGCGCTTTGCTGCGCCTACGATTCTAGAGTATCGCTAAAAACATCGTCAACAGCACAGGCAGTAGCAATCCATCAAGTAGGTAATAAAAGAATATAAGTATTGAGTCATTAAAAACTTACGGTACAGTTGTTATTATGAATATGGCGGAATCTTACTGCTTATGTTTCCTCGAATACTTCTAGTAATAATGACGAGGGTGAGAACCAATAACAGAGCAGTGTAGTGTCAATTACTCTAGGTTTGTAAAGAATGCTAACATGCTACCAGAGCCTTTCAGAAAGTTTCTCAACACTATCAACTTATTATAAAGAAAGAGAAAATAACTTCTAGCAGCATGCTGTAATATTAAAAAAAAAGAACAAAACGAACTAATTTGTTTATCGGTATTTATGTGACGTTTAAAAAATAAAATTCTCATTTAACTGCTGCAATTAGATCCATAATAATAAAAACGAAAGAGCGTGCATATGCGGATGCGTGACTAGCTTTGGACGTCTTGTTTGCCCAAGTTTATGAGGAGTAAATGTTGATGTAAAAATCATTAATGTTTTTACACAGCAGGAACTCTACCTGCATTCACAGCCATGCATTGTACCAACGTTTGAAAAAGAAATACATCAACCGCATTGAAGAGATCGAACGTATACTTGAGCAATGCAATTTCTAAATTCGAAGTTTCTTCTTTTACTTCTTTTTATATGACTTTGTTATCCAGGTAACAAAATTTATTTCTCTTCAATGCTATTCGATACATTTCTAGAGGGAAACTTTAACTTCGAAGTTGTCAGTTTCGAATAGTAAGAATGTAGTTTGTATGGCAAACTCATGTTGTTTCTAAATTTTGTGAGTTAAAATTCCTGGATCTGTTATTTCTCTCTTACCTTATTGTTTTCAAAATCAAATATTTTAGTTAAGAATATTAATGCGGCATTAAACATATTTTTAGAATATTTAAATTATTAATTAGTTAACAGATAAATATTTAGCTGACAGCAATGCAGTCCAGTCAGAGATGAGTGAGATCCATTTCGAATTTTCATGGAGCTGCTAATTGACTGCAGCGTTCTACTATTTTGTTATTTATAATCTTAACCACCGTAGAAAACAATGTGTGTTAATAAACTATGTGATTTTAAAACGTAAAGCTTGTTTGTAGCAGAACAATTAAATTTTGTATTCGGCGCATATACCATCTTCTTTTAATTATTTAGTGTACACCAGACCAAAATTGTTAATTAATTAATCAAAGCTACCAGTAAACAAAATGTTCTTCTATTTAAACTGTAAAAAATTCATAAAGCCAATTTGACATGATTCAGCAATTTTATGTCTCAAACCAGCCTTGATGCGCTGTTTATAATTTCCAAATAGAATTATTTAAATTAATTATATCTACTTCGCCTTATCTGTTAGATAAACAATTATGCAGGTTTGTTTGTATTATACGTTGCTACAGAACAGCGACTTTGTTGTTATATTAAATTTGGTCCGTCTGTAAATGCATGTTTATTTAAGTAAGCATTGGCAACTGTTGTTGTACATTAAATTCACTCACTCGGTTAATTAACAATTGTGTATTTCTTTTTAATTTTTCTATTTACTTTGCCACGCAACAGCATTTATACAATAGTACATCAATCGAGAATTGGGACAGAGAGTTTCAGTTTGTTTGTTCCGTTTGTCAGGATCGATAAGAACGGTCCAAAGATCAAACGCCTAAAAGTCTATTCTTCAGGATTGTTCAAAATGGTTTAAAGGGCAAAACACCCGGAAACGTGTTTAAAGATCGAGCATTAGCTTTTGGTCTAAGTCAAAACAGTCATCCATCAAGAGCCGTGTTTCCAGACTGAGTAGAAGGTTACGGTCTTGAAACTTCAAGAAAAAAAGCAGCAGTTTTAGCTGGTTTGGCGAAGCCTCCGTGCACGACGAGCTCTTTCAGGAGCGAAGCAGCAGCTATATGAAAGTCTCGGCAAATTTCACCAGCACCACGAGCTCTTTTTCAAATAAAGTACTACAAGACAATCCCCGGTCTGCTCTTTACGCAGGTCACAACTTTCGAGACATCCAGTCTTACATTTTTCTTCGAAAATAATGTTATAAATAAACGTAGTTCTTCATACATGAATTAATTGTTTCTTTAAGTTTGATGTTATGTTTTAAATTTAAACTAGCTAAACCCGTAAACGTCAAAATGTAAGACACGTCGGCGCGTGTCGCGCTGCCAGACTGCGTTCTCTGTACCGCGCCTCCCTACGTGACTGCTGCATAAACATTTGCTCAAAATAATAAATACGCTGTCTCGAGATGTAAGAGTCCGTCGTCGTGCTATGATGAGACAGTTAGGGAATAAAGATGTAGATACCCCACCTTTAGCTGAACTGGAAGAGTTGGTTTGGTACTGCACTACTAAAAGCCTGGCTCTGATTATTAGCTCTGGTGCCAACGCACACTGCACTTGTTGGGGGCAAATTGGATATCAGTTCCAAAGGCGGCAGTCTGCTACAGTACCTATAATCTACCGATTTAAAAACTGAATCGAGAAAATACGCCAAACTTTGTTACACAAACAAGGCAAAACGTCATCAAGCTGGGTTTAGTATTCGTGGTCAAAAGCTAGCATTACGGAATAATTCTTTTTGTGTCTCCGTCAGATTAGGTTACCTGAGACTTTCTGTCAAGGAAGAGAGTTACTACAGGGACCATAAAACTACCAATGTACCTTAAAAGTAGATTAATATGTGTACCTATATTTTGTAACATTGAGGAAGTGGAATCTCAGACACAACTATTGCAAGGGGTGATTACGGGTTCTTTTGGGAGCAGTTAAGGAAGAAAACTGGAAAGAGGGAGGGTCTGCAGTAGAATCAAAACCTTAAAGACTCTTCAACAAAGCAATGCCCATTTAGCTTAGAATAGACTGGGACAATTATAAACGGTCCCAGCGTTTTTACAAGAGCTGCATTCAAGAGCCAAAAGAAAGCTGTCTAGAAAGTTTTCTGCAAAAGCATTGAAGACCTTTTGGAAACCGTAAGACTGCGCAAAACTCTTCAAGAAGACAGTCATACCAGATTGGGCATCCTACTGCTTCCATCTGTAGATTCACAACCACCACAGCGGAATGCCTAAGCATCTCATCTCAGAATTCATTGTAGTGACAGAAGAAGCACAAACTCAGAACTCCTCTCCACCGTTACGAAATTGCGACTGCAGACTAGAGGACGGTTTTAAAATTAAATGCCTGAAATAGACCATCTAAGCGTTTGTCTCTTTTAAAGGTCTAGGTGCAGATGCGGTGTTTTCGGCGCTCTTACAAAAAAAGCTAGAAAAATGTATTCGTCCACTATATCATTTTCTGCGCACCTTTATGGACGATGGGTACATCCTAGTATTGTAAACTGTAAAGAAATTCTTATTTTGAAGGCAGGACGTGCAACATACAATACTGTTCTTCAAAACTATTAGCTTGACCTATTTCTTGCGGAAAGCGCAGGACAGGCCCATTGCATCCATGGCAGCATGCCTACCAGCCAGGCAAATCCTTGAAGACGGCACTGCATCCGATTGTTTTTAAAATTGAGCAGCACGGGCGCTCTTGATATTAAAGGAGCATTTGGCAATACCTCCTTTGACTCTATCTATGCAGCCGCTACTAGATATGGTATTAATAACATCATTATTAGATGGGTTAGAGAAAATCTGGCTGGGCGGAAGGTAGTATTCGCGCTTGATGAGACCGCGATTGGGGTTAGAAGATTCTGGGAGCATCCACGTGTCTCATATCTTACGATATGGACGCGCGCGTTTTTTGGGAGGAAAAACGATTGCATGTCACCTGTCTTCTTATTTACCAAACAATTCAATATCGTCAAACCGAATAGGGTACCCCGGACTCGAACTGAGAACCTTCTTAAGTCAACGGAATTAGTCTGGTTTCCAGACGGTTTTGAAGATGTAAATGTTTGAAAAATTATAAAAAGCGTCGTAGGAAAACTAGGCTTTGGAATAAAAGTAAAAGCATAGTTCTAACAGATGTCAATATTTTGAGAAATTTGTAAGGGCACACTTTTGAGTTTTGGCTTTTTACTACTATGTCACTATTGCTTAGAGACTGACAATTTTGAAAAATTTGTTACTGTCCATATAAGGCAGTCTAGCGGCACATACCATTATGGCAACTGTTGAGAACGGATTGAGATACGATCAATCAGTGCGCTCGCTTACGATAAGAGAAGAACAAGCTTCCACTACAGCATCAGACTGCCTGCCCTAGTCTCTACTGGTAGACGAAGGCTACCTAATTCACTACTAATTCTGCAAATTAGTACCCGAAATAGGTTGGCAGCCGGTGTGATCATATAGACCGGTACCATAACGACATCGGTAAAGTGAGCTTCCTGAGTTGATACTTTGATTATGAGCGTGAGCAGGAGGGAAACAAGTAGACTTTGTAGGTCAGTACTAGATTTAAACAAAATAAGTAGACCGACGTATTTCCATATGTATAATACTAAAACAATAAAAGAAAGTTGCAGAAAGACATCTTTTGAGAAGGAAACATTAATAAAAAACTGACACTTTATGCGAAAAAATGTAACATTATTATTTTATTAGGTAGCAGTTGGCAAGGCGATAATTCAGTGTCATAACAGCGAAAGCGTAAACTATAATGCGTATGCGCAATTGAATAGAAGTAATTCAACAGTGAGCGAATGCAATTCGTCTTCACATTTTTTTTAAATACCTGTTTTTATCTGTAACCTGGCGTGGACTACCTAAACTACCAACATTGTAAAGTAGTATAAATAAAAACTTTTCTCTAACAGCCATCTGTACAGCAAACGACTGTTTGGCCGCTTTTCCATTTGCGCTAACAAGAAGCTTACAGAGAAATCATACCTTTCACGAGAACAAATGTTAATTTTAAAACATAGTTTTTATTGACAAAACTACTATTTTAATATTAATAAACACCTAAAAAATAGAGGGTTGTAAGGGGGTATACCATCCCTAAACCACTCTTGCCCCTTTATTTTTTTATCATATTTCTCCAAATTATCTGTGGAATCTAACCTAACCTGTTCGGCAAAAATGTTATCTTTGGAATTCAAAATTCTATTAGTACTTGCTATATTCTGTTTTTCTTATGCAACTTTGAAAGGTTGTAACTTTTCAGGAATGCGTCTTCACATAACAACAACTGGCTGGAACGTTTTAATTTTCACCAAAAAATTACCACTTGTATTTAAGCCATCAGTTCCCTAGGATCTAAGTCGCCAATACCAGCAGAAACGCCTCCCAGATGTCATTTTTACCTCCCTATCAATAGCCTCCAACCACCCAAGGTAGGCCAGTTAAGTTTCCCGAACAGAGTAACTAACACTCAAAAACATTGAAAGCCCCGGACAGGAAGCAAGGATACCATTTCAGAGCCACACACTATCGCTTAAGTGTTTAGCACCTATCCCGAGAACTAGCAAAACCACCTCGTGAAATCTTGCACCCGTCTTCCTTGGTCCCAATTAAGAAAACGTTGTAAAGAGAAATAAACATAGCAAGTTGAAATCACTAAAGTGACCGTTACAACGCTGCCCCGCAAAAGAAGTCTTTTTTTACGTTTCTCATCGGGGTAAGGTTTCTTGGCCATTCCGCCCCTTTACTATGTATTACAATTTTTAAAAAGATGAAGTGTGGACTTTGAGTGGACTTTCCCATACTAAAACTTATCGTATTTGCAAAAGTGTAAATTTTATAGTTATAACCTTCCATTCCATCCATCCAAGTTCATAGAAAGCGCCACATTGAAATTATAGCTTTAAAAAAACCACATTGTAGTCAATACTAGATACTAATACTTGCCGTTGCCGTATTTGCAAAAGTGTAACTTTTAATAATTATAACGTGGGGCAGTTCAGCAAGTATTAGATTTCTAAGAAATCAAACAGCGGGAATTTGAATTTGCGATAGCCTGTTCAATTGGTTCTGTACCGTAACTCTATCCATAGAAGCAGCGACTACCTGTACCACCAAAGCAAGATAAGCGCCAGCCGTCGCGCTCATTGGCGGATTACAAATTCCGCTTTGGATGTTGGACAAAAATGGCTATAATAGCATTATTTAGTAAGTTATCAAAAATATGCAGAAAATAAAAAATATATTTTTTAATTAGAGCTAACTGATAGGCGTAGTTAAAATCACGTAACCCCCGGAAAACGCGTTGTTGATATTAAAAAGTATCGTTTGTTTTCTTAATTTTTCAAATAGTTGAAAAATACCGACATCATAATGTTGGTATGTGTACACCTACCTTTATCACATTAAAATATTTTAAGACATATTTATGGCTATAGATTTAGGGAACAAAAAATTTGAACATAGTTCAAGTCGGAAAGATATCACAAATTAAAAAAATCGTAGAGTGTTAGCGGCAAACTAGATGTTTCAGTAAAAATTAAATTATAGCACTTTTTTTGTTTCTAGCACTTATCAATATTTTTAAACATTCGTATTCGTCCAGTTTTTGCAAGATACATTTTTTTATCTGGCGCCTCCACCATTAAAATTCCTTTGTATATCAGCCAGATCAATTAATTAATAAATTAGAGCTACTAATTGACAAACGTGTTTGCCCTATTAATATTTTAACTTGTGTAAAGAACAATCTGCGTCAATAGATTATTTGATTTAAAAACTGAAGTTGGTTTTTACTAAAGCAAGAAAAAATTGTCTCAGCCCGGCCAGCGCTTCCATAATTTTATTAAAAATTCTTTATTCTCTAACCAGAATAAAGTTTTTAATTAACAAACTGCCTAAAAATTCATAAAATTAATTTGTACAAAAACATTGAAATTTTTCACCGGATGGAAAGCTTTACCAAAACCCTAAAATTTGTTCTGTTGGGCCGATAACTGTATGAAACGGTTTCCCAAATTGTGTATCGTACCGAAAATTCAATAAAAAAATTATGAAATTGTTGAATAAAAATCGCATGTTAAAGGGGCGTTAGTGTTTTCTTCGCGAATGTAGTACGTGTTACAAGAGAAATACATAGAATTGATATATCAAAGAGAAGAATACATTAGAATACATTTAGCGTGAGTTTAAAGAAGTGTGTTTAAAGCGCATAGTGCTTTTGGGTGTAATTACATTTTTTACGGGACACAAAATACGGACTCAAAAGTGCGCTTTTGAATTGAAAAACACGTTTTTGTTCCGTTGTGCAAAAAGCATAATCACATATTTCAGGGTCTCCCCCACATTATCGCATTAGAATCAACTCGCAGTCCCATCTAAAGCCGAGCTTACAGCTTAATTTATGCAAATTGCGTTTTTGACAAGCGGACTTCGTGACGCAGTGACCTATTACTATATTATATTATTATATGGCGTGCTAGATGGATATTTATTTTTTCACACGAGTCACACGTACGTCGCTTTCCGAATTTAATGCGTCTGGACTTTTATTACGGCCCTCTCGATTTTATTATCGCCCTCTCTACGACCAACGCCGAAACCGACAAACTAGTCGATACTTTAAAATTTAACAAAACACTTGGTCAGGACTTTCTCATACTTCCTATTCTCGAATGTTTAAAAATTTTCTAGTATAAAGTTTCACCAGAAATAATTATTACAAGATTTCAAAGGAATTAGGAATTGCAACATTTTTCCAGTTAACATGATTTAAAATAAATGTATAGCATTATGTACAGAGCCTTTGTTAATTACTGATACCCACGTGACCTTTGGTCCGCAGTGACTTAGGGAGTTCTAGATTTAGATGTTGAAGTTAGTTCAGGTTTGGTACTTGTGGTAACTAAAAATTCCCTGTAAGTGTCACTGTCAACACTCAAACTGAGGTTATGTATGTAAACAAGCAAGCCTTGATAAGTTAACAGACGGCTTGGGAATTTTTGGATAAAAGCCTTATCAACAGTGTAAGTTGGGTTGCCTATATTTTGTGGTCACGTGGGTATCAGTAATGAAGGCTCTGTATATACAGAGTGCCCATTTTAAAACTCCGAGCCTAAATTGTTTTAAATAGGCAACACACAATGCAACCTTCAGATCATTATGCATTTCTACCATTTCTTTTAAATTGAGAACAGAGTTGTTTTACAGTACATGTATCTACTAATGATTAAGTACAAATTTAAGGTTACTTTAATAACTCAAATTTAATATTTGACAACAATAACTACAATAATTTAATAGGAACATAGTCAGTGATTGGAACATTACTTTTTAAAAGTAATGCATTACAATTACTCATTATTTAGCCAAAAAAAGAATGCATTCTCATTACTAATTACTTTACGTGGAAGGTAATGCATTACAATTACTAATTACCGAAAAAAGTAATGCATTATTTTAAACATTACTTTTGTCGTTATTAAATACTACTAATAATTATACCACACAAAACACAATAATTAAAAAAAAATGTATTCAACATATTCCGTGTTTAAATTTAATAACAATTGCGTTTCAAAATTGTTATCTGCTAGAGCGTGACGTTTCGTTTTAAAAACGTCTGCTGCCACAAAAGCAAAAATTAATCAACATCCAATTAAGCTTTCCTAAAATGTTACAATACAGATATTTCACACTGTACAACATTGTACATATAAAATAAGGGTAATTGGCAAAATGTATGAGTATTAGGTATAGCTACAAATTTGGAATTAATAATAAGTAAATATCTGTAACATTCAAATAATAGGGTAGTTTTATACTAGGTACTTAGTACTTACCACAAGATGTTTTCTTAAATTAGACGATCCTAATATGTTGCAGGAAAGTATTTTAATTTTTGGAACACGAACTAAGTACCTCGTTCTCAACCAAGCAACAAATTTCCTATGAAACCTTACTTAACATTCCTTCACTCATTGCTGTAGGTATTACACATTATTCTAGGAAAATAAGGATTTTGTTGGGGCAGGTTTAGCCGGATTTGTCATGTCATGACTCATGAATGATATTCTGAATATCCTGATTATTTATTCTGTTGAATATGAAAGTAATGACAAAAGTAATGTATTTTTTCATCACATTACCAAAAAAAGGTAATGCATTCAAATTACTAATTACTCATCAAAAAAAGTAATGCATTACATTCCTTATTACCGAAAAAAGTAATTTAATTACAGTAATGCATTACTTGTAATTCATTACTTCCAACCACTGAACATAGGACAAACTCTAACGAAACAGGTGTTCAAATTGCCTTCCCCCTTCGTTTTCGCAGAGTATAATTCTTCTACGCATCGAACGTCTAACACGAGCTAACATTTCCGGTGTGATAGAGCGACAACATTAAATTATCCTTTAGCGTAGATGTCCTTTATTTTGAATGGCCACTTCATAGACATCATTTTTTACTTTTCCCCACAAAAAGAAGTCTAGCGGAGTCAAATCGGGACTACGGGCAGGCCAAGGATGCAATGCACCTCGTCCAATTACGCGTTCCTCAAAACGTTGGTTAAGATAATTTCTCACATCCCTATGAAAATGCGGAGGTGCACCATCATTTAAAAACCCCATGCTATTCCGTACGTTTTGAGGAACTGTTTGGAAGAGAGCCGGTAGTTCATTAATTAAGAAATTTAAATACATTTCACCATCTAAATTTCCATTAAAGAAATCTGGACCTATTACAAAATCGCCAATAATACCGCACCACACATTAAGAGAAAAAATTCTCCGAAAATGAGTTATCCTGATCCAGCGGGGCGGGGGTCTTGGGCGTAATAGTGGCAGTTATGTCGATTAACCATGCCGTTGTTTGAAAACCTCGCTTCGTCACAGAATAATACCATACTTAAAAATTCCGCATTGCCGTTTAATTGCCGTCTAAGAAATTGACAATACTGAACACGATGCTCATAATCCCTATCTTCAAGATGGTGTATGGTATAAACATGGTAGGGGTGAAATTTGTTCGCCTTAAGAATATTGAAAACAGAAGCTTTGGGCCAAGAATATCCTTAAGCAAAAGAAAAGAGAGTTTATGAATCGAAGAGTGGAAGAAATCGAGGAATACCACAGCAGAAACCAAACGAGAAGTAAGTATAAAATCACAAAGGAGATAACCAAAAGATTCCAGCCAAGCAATAATATATGCAAAAGTAAAGAAGAGGACCTAATATGTAACAAACAAGAAGTATTAGAAAGATGGGCCGAATACTTCAATGACCTACTGAACGGCGATGACAACCAACAGGAAGCCGAAAACGAACCAGTAGAAGACGGTGTGGAAGACAACCAAGAAAACCAAGAAATAGAATTATTAACCTACACCGAAGTAGAAGAGGCTATTCACCGCATGAAAAGAAATAAATCACCAGGAACTGACGAAATACCAGCTGAGCTTCTACAATACACGAGTAAAGAACTTATACAGTCGATCTACGAATTATTTATAAAAATATGGCAAAAAGAAGAAATTCCCTACGAATGGAAATATGGGATCCTGTGTGCAATACATAAACAGGGTAATAAACTAGATTGCGGCAATTACAGGGGTATATGCCTACCGAATGTGGCATACAAAGTATTTACACAGGTGATAAATGCAAGATTAACCCCCCTAGCAGAACAACTTATAAGGGAATATCAAGCAGGGTTCAGGAAAGAACGATCTACCACTGACCAAATCTTTACAGTAAGACAGATCCTTGAGAAATGCTGGGAATTTGATATCGACATCGCCCAGTTATACTTAGACTACAAAAAGGCTTACGATAGCATCTAACACAAACAAATTTGGGCAACACTACACCAACTCTCGCCGCTACTATTCAACCTGGTACTAGAACGAATAATTCGAGAGACACACATAAATCCGGGAGCAACGATTTACACGAGAAGACACCAAATAGTAGTCTTTGCCAATGATGTATGCATAATTGGGAGAAGAACAGAGGACATAGAAGAAATCTATAATTTAATGCAACCAATGGGCCAACAATGCGGTCTCGAAGTCAACGATAGAAAAACAAAATTTATGAGAACCCACCGGGGACAACAACATCTACAACCCCAGGTAAACATAGGAGGAAACCACTTCCAAACAGTACACGAATTTAAATACCTCGGATCTATATTAACGAATGACAACAACATACAGAGGGAGATCGAAACGCGAATTAATGCTGGTAACAGATGCTTATATGGTCTAATAAATATTATGAAATCCAAAGACGTATCTAGGAAATGCAAACTCAGACTGTACAAATTTTTAATTAGACCGGTAGTGTGTTATGGATGTGAAAGCTGGACATTAACAAAAAGAAGCGAGGAACTACTCAATAGGTTCGAGCGAAAAGTGTTGAGAATGATCTTTGGACCGGTCTTCGATAGAGAACTAAACCAATGGCAAACACGAATGAATTACGAAGTAGTAAGGTTAAATGATGGACAGGACATGGTAGGATGGGTTAAAAGACAAAGAATTGGACGGCTGGGTCACGTATGGAGGATGCCCGAGACAAGAATTGCCAGAAGAGTCGTCCGTCAGGATCGTTCGATCCTGACGGACGACGCCCCAGGGGTAGACCACGCAGTAGGTGGAAAGGTGGAAATGATCTCAAACAACTTGGAGTGCGAAACTGGACTGTCCAAGCTAGTAACAGAGAGAGGTGGAAGGCTGTGATAGAAGAAGCCAAAGTTCTACAAGGACCCTAGAGCTGTGTGTGTGGGGGAGGGGGGGGGGGGGGGGGTGAACATTTGCTATAATGTTTAAGGCATTTGCAATCGCTCTTTGACTTGTATGGGGATTATCCGTAACAATTTCAATTACAGCTACTTCGTTATGTTCAACCGTAACTTGCCGTGCCCTTACTTTTGGTTTTGAAAATTGCCCATAGTCTTGTAAATTCAGAAGAAGCATTCTAAATGTTTTGTCTGTTGGAATTCGTCTACCTGGAAAGCGTTGCGCATACAAAGTACTGGCAGCACTCGCATTTTATCGACATTCACCCAGAATTAGAAGCATGTCCACTTTGTCAGCGTTGGAATACATTTTGCACCAAAGATTAGTGACCGATAATCTTTGTTTTGCACCGTTCAAGTAATGTGGCTTAACGAATTTGATTAGTAAACTGTCAAGTTAATGCAAACATGATTGCCCTGATCTTAATTATAGAGATATTTTGTTTTAAAATAATAGTCGGCAGTGACTTGTATTGTGTGTTGCCTATTTAAAAAAATTTAGGCTCGGAGTTTTAAAATGGGCACTCTGAAGAGTTGATGCCATTACAGTACCTATTATCGACTATTAAAATTTCAAAAGATTGTAGGGAAGTATTATAGAAAAACAATGTTTAAATTGTCACAAATTAAAGAAAAGTATCAAACAGCTTTGTAGGCAAACGATACCTTTAGGTAAAATTTGTTTCCCAGCACTTTTACGTATGACTAAACTTACCAACAATTTTAAAGAAATTTTTTGGTCGATTATTAAGAAAAAATTCGACAATTTTCAAAACTGTTGTAATATTTTCCAAACGAATCATCAAAAAAGTGCTAAAAGAAATGGAAAGTCATAAGCAAACTAGAACTTTAGTGTACAGCATTTTACTAGTAGACAAAATTTTACAAAAATTACAGTACCCGTTTTATAAATTGCAAAAGTTTTGAAAATGCAAAGGCCGCATATGCAAATTAGAGTTTTAGATAAAAACCACAGTGTAACACTTATCCACGCACACAATATGAAAAATTTCAAAATATTACACAATGCGTTTTAGACAAATGCGACCTTTAAAAATAAAATTAAAGTTTATATCAGTTACCTATTTCATGACCTGACCAAAAATTTAAAATAATGTATTATTCACGCCATATGAGCTGTCACATCACAAACTATTTTATTTCAGTTACAACTGCATCTACTTCCACGGAATGTAACGTCATCTAGCGGTTTGCGCTGATAGCAAAACACTAAAAGAATAATTATTTATGTCAGGTAGCCTTACTTATCAGTCTAAACAGGAAGTCAGATAACAACTAAAAATTGAAAGTAAAATATAATTTTTTTGGTATTTACTCTAACCAATCTCTGTTTTAATATCAGATATTAACATGTTTGATTCAGCGTTTAGTAGTGTCTCTGTTCCACGATTAATTTGTTGGAAAGCACCTGACGCGGCAGGCCGTATAAAAACTTCAGTCGATATTATTCTAAGGGGCCGCGGTATAACAACTTACACTTTTCTTAAATGATACTATATTTAATAAAATCTTACAGGCTTTCATAAGCGTACTGCAACATAAATGTTTTTGTAAGAAAATCCTTGATATTCAAACGCAGGATTCCTCCTCTTCCCGCTTATCTTAGTTCAGCACAGTTAGTGCTATTTACAAATTTACCGTGCCCTACCGCAAAAAAGTCAACTTAATTACTGGTCCCGTCTTCGCTGCTCTTTTCTATGAAAATCTCCTATACAGCCAGGTATGAACTCGGGTAGGCCGAGTAAGACTGCAGGCTTTCAACACACTCAGCTACTACGTCCGCTTACAACTAACCTACCTTTACTCATCTCTAAAACTATAAAACGTTATCATTTCCCGGTCTTCGAATATTTTGCATTTTGATAATTATGAACTTCTTTGAGAAAGTTACAAAACTTAAAATAATCGGACAGGACATTATAAGCAAAATAAATGTTTGAATGAATGACACTATATCGCACTTACATACCTTTAGAAATTAAAAAAATTGTAAAACCAGTTTTTGAGAACAAAACATTTTTGTAAATTAAAATATTTTTAAAATGTACAAAACGTTAAGCAAACTGTATAAAGCGTCACAAGCTGACTGTAGCTTTACGTTAAAGCGGCTGTATAGCACTTACTGACCTTTATTAATTAACAAAATTTAAAAAAAAATTTTGTCTAATTTTTAAGCACAAATTTTGGGAAAATTTTAATTTTTTAAAATTTGTTACACAATTTTAAACATATCGTAGATGTCATCATAAACAAATTAAAATTTTGGGTAAAAAGCACTTTTTACTACCTATTTTTTACCAAGTATTCCAATTTTGAAATGCTGGTATGCTCTTTATTTAACAAATAATTATTTTTTTTAAATGCAACAAAATTTTTATGAAATTTTATAGGGCGTCATAAGTAAACCAAAGCTTTGTTTAAGAGGCCCTTTATAGTACTTACTTACCTTTAGAAGGTACCCAAATCTATATATTAAATCCGTAACTGTCTCAACTTTAAATGATGACGGGCTATTCTCTTACATTACCACACTATCCATTATTTTTTTAAGTAGTGGTTTATGTTACAGTCGGAAACGACAGCGCCACAGTTAATTTCAAAACTTTGCGCGGGCATAGCACACGGCTTCAGCTAGTCTTAATAAATTGGTTTAGGAGTTTTGAAAAAAATTATTTTGTGTGTTGTTTGTTGTCAATTTGTAAAATTTGATACATTCTCAAAAACTAGTTCAGGAGAGCGTAAACGATTTGGAGCTTTAATACTTTCATTTCTAGCTCAATTTCTAATAAAATATCTAACAATTACTTCTTATACGATTGGCTAGTCTAGCGGTGGCTTAGATGATGACCGCTCGTTTCTAACGCGAATAATTTGTACTAAAGTATGAGAAAGTACCAACGTAGATTAGAGTTCCAAAACGTAAACACCGAACAAATTCATAAAGCTATAATCATTTATGGTTTCTAATACGGTGTAACGACCCCTAAGTCGCAAATCGAGCCGCAAAAACCTCGTTACATTGCGGGGCGAATTTTATTGGAGTTGGTATGGAAACCTTTCTTCCAGAGATGCCCTATTGATTAACGCCGCGGACGTAACGTAAACCGCGTCCTAATGATCTGCAAAACGCTTCATGTAACTTTTTTCCCGCAGTCATTAAAGGAAACTGCGAAACAAGAGTTTAGAGAAGGCCAACTGATTGCCAACCCCTGTTTGCTCAATGATGAATGAGCTCTAAACGCAACACAATGTCAGATGAAAAATTTTTAACATTACCGATACCCAAAAGTTGTAAAATACCAGAAATTCACAATGTTTCTATTAGAATTAAATGAAAATAACAGGGAAAAATAGTTAGACATTTAAGTTTTCTTCGGAAATTTATAAATATTTTTTTTAAATAAACATATTTATTAAAATTTTGTTTTAACACACATTATTGTTGAATAATTCGTGCAATAGTTGATGCGGCCTGCTAGAACACAGATGAAAAGCCAAAAGCTTATAAAAGCTTTGAAAATTTAATTATCATTGGAACAGACAACTTTGACAAAAACAGTGCATTTGTACGTCTTGGCATGAAATTAAATTGTCAGTTTATTCCGTTAAACAACCAGCACAGCAATATAAATTAAATACAATTGCTAAATTTAACCAAAATGACTGAAAGTGAGACTTTGAACCAGTCGAGACTGATACTGGTTGAACGAGACTTCGCAGTCTTAAAGCTTTATTCCTAAAGCGCAGTAATTTAATTTAATCAAAATTTTGACCTTATTTTTAAAGTCACGACAGTTTTGACCGATAGTGAACTTCTGACGAGAAATATACCGTTAAAATGAGACCGTAGTTTAATTTGTAAACATGATTGTATCTAAACCATAAATATTTTTCGAGCCTTGATTTCTGTACCACGTGAATCCTGACTGAAAGTTAGACTTCCAGCGAACCTGAAACTGCTTAAACAAGACTTCGCAGCTTTATTTTAATCTTTAAAGTTTATGGTACGTGGCAAGTTTTGTTTTAACATTTATAAGGGTAATGAGCCGAAAGAGTCAATCTTAGTCATTAGTAACGACTGAAAGTGAAACTTTTGACAAGAACGCGCACCGCGAAAACGAAACCTTACAGCTTAGCTTGACGCTTAGGCGTTCAGGGTATTTTTAATTAGAACCAAAGAGGACTGGCTGAGTGATTTCTCAGGTGGAATGTTCACTGGCTCTTAGGTCTGGTGCTAAACCCCTGAGCGTTAGCGCATCGCTCTGCTAATCGTTATGCATCTGCACCCTAGCCGGGTTTGCTTAAGCCGTTCAATACGTTTGAGAGATTCAAGGAATTGTGATGCTTAAGCATACTGGGTGGTTGGAGGTCATCGGCATGCAGGTGAAAACCCGGGAAGCAGTGACGTGTTTTCTGGTATTAGGGGCTCCAGAATTGGGGTTGTGTTTCGTCTGCTTCGTCTATACTGAGAGAGGCAGTTTTTGCTGTTTTGACAAATGTAACCAGTGATTTTGCCTGGAACCATGGAAGGCAGGGTGGCTCTGCGGAAACACGTTCCCGGCTTGAAAATCGGGACAGACTATCATGGCGCAGTGATAAGTCTGTTCTGATTAGTTAAGATGCCACGACTCGTTGAGAATAAACAAAAGATTGTGAATTACAGCTTATATGCAATATTTTATTAACCTATTATTACAATACTAAAATATAAATAATAATGAAAAAATAGTATGCCTTCGAAACAGCACACTACAGGAGTTTTCGTCTGCAACCCACACTTTACAGATTCCTGCAACTACGGCCGAGCCACGAACTTGTCATATGCTCCTTATTATCAATTTAAAATATGCAATTAAAAAGGTTTAGACCACTAAATACACAAGCTCATTTATTCATGAAACTGTTAGATTACCTGCAAATGAAATTAAATCACACCGTGATTAAGTGTGAAAAGTGAAAATTTTGATGTCTTCGGAACTTGCTGTTAAGTGTTGCAGGAATTGTTGTTTTAAATGTGCCAAGACCAGCTGTTCGTTAGAATACTGTGTTATAAATACAAAGTACTAAATTAGTTATTACTTCTAATTGGCCAATGAATTACAATTAAGTTATTTGTACGGAGATTTACGTATAACTGCGTATGTGGCTTTATCTTTATTGTGAAAAAAAAATAAGTCGCTGCTTTTATGGCAGTAATATATAAAACAAACTTTGAACCAAGTGTATTTCGACGAGCTTGGTGTCATAGATGAGCTTCGGGTTTTAATCTCCTCTAAGCAAAAATTTAAAAAAGCTACGTAGGTAATACAGTGCGGTTGTAAAAAATCTAATATACTATGGGATAAAGCTCTAAAAGTTTGGTGTTTTAACAACTAGGGATTCCTGTCGTCGTTAAACTAAAATAAAATAAAGATAATCTGCTTACAGGGTTATAATAAAAGCAACCAAAAACTTCTTCCTTCGATGAACTAAACTAAATTTTTAAAATGCTTGGTTCACAGAGCAATGAAACCAACTAGGAATTTTTCCTATCGCGCAACTAAAATAAAACAAAAAATATTTGATTTACCAAGTTCTAATACGAACAGCTAAGAATTTCTCTCATCGTTAAACTAAAATAAAATAAATAATCCTCGGCTTATAGTAAAAAGAACTAGGGATTTCTCCTATCGTTGATCTAGAAAATAAATAAAATAATCGGATTGCAGGTTTCTAATAAGACAACTAAAGATTTTTTTATAGTTAAAATAATATAAAATAAGATAAAAAATAGTCTATTTCAGTCGGGATCTCTGAAAACGAATTTGGAATTCTGGTCAGGGTTTCTCAAGAAGAAAAATTGTTTTTTTAGGTAAAAATTCCAGTTTTATGCTTAACAAATTTAGTGAGAGGAACAGCTAAAGTAGTATTCTGTAAAGAAGGGGCTTCGGAACAGACATCCAGCGAGTCTGTTTACAGTTGGAGCGCCATCTGCATCTTTTCGGGGAATTGAAACAATAAAATAATTAAAAAACTGTTGTTGTCACGGTAGTTTGTGACATACTGATCTGCAAAATCAGTGAGAAATTTAGGTGAGTCTCGGTGTAGGTCATTAGGGCACGACCATCAGCGTGCGGGACACTAGGGCGCGGGGACACTACAGCGCATACTATTAGGACGCCAAGACAATAAGGCGCGAGAACACACGAGTGTGGCCGTTACGGCGCAGTACACTAAGGCGCTAAAACACAAATATAATTACAATTACATAGATCCGGCTTTGAGTAGAATAGATGTGCAACCAAAAGCGAATTATTTCGTCAAGAAGATTCACAATGAAAATATAGCACCGTTTTTGCGCCTTAGTGTTCTGCGTCCTAATGATCGACAACCTAGTGTTTTCGCGCACTAGCGTCTTTTGCGCTCTAATGATCCGCGGCCTAGTAACCTCGCGCCTTATTGTATCCCGCGTCCTAACGGCCGCGCCCCAAATTACGGATCTAAAATAGGTCTCGCGCCCCCCAGTGGAGACTAGGTTTAGAAGCCTGACGCCGGCCGTACTGCTATCTTGGTCATGGTCAATTGCGCTGATTAAGTGTATCTCAATTTCTCGCCAATTGTGACCGTGGCGGATTAAGTCGTAAAGGTAGATGCTCACGTAAATCTATTCTATCCGACTCTGTCAAAATCCTAGTCCGGTATTAAACATCAGCACCGTCATGTCTAAGAGAAAGTCTTTTGGCGAAAACGAGACTGCTAAAAGGGTCTTTGCAGGTAAATTATTTCAATTGATTTGCTTATAGCTAAATAGCAATGAATTATCTCCATATGAAAATTCTACGATTGGTTTCAAGATTACAAGGGTCTTGGCTGGAAGCAAAGCGTATACGAGAACGAGACTGCTAAAATGAGATTACTATACAGCTAACGTTCAATCTTGGAATTTGGTGATATGTAAATAGCAATGAAATCTATGCCCTTCAACGAGTTAGATTTGTTCTCAAAGTAACGATGATAATGACTTAAAATGAAATTTCGGACGAGACTGCCAAAACGAGACTTTAAAGCTTTAATTCATTTCTGCAATTTTGATATACCTAAAAAGCAATTTAATTTCCTCCTAATCAAGATGCTAATCTTGTTTTCAAGACCACAAGAGTTATGACTGAAAGTGAAACTTCTGACTAAAACGAAACCGGTCTAGGAGGTTTTGTCGTCGCCGTTCCGCCGTCGCCGTCTCGCCGTTACCGTTTCGCCGTCGGTCGTTTCGCCGTCGGCCGTTCCATCGTTGCCGTTTCGCCGTTGCCGTTTTGCCGTCGCCGTTTCGCCGTTCGTCGTTTCGCCGTTAACCCAATATACAATGCTTCCCAAAAAGTACGCAACAAATGGGAAAGTTTTTTATTATTAGTTTCTCAAAAAATTTTACTCTTTATAAAAGTTATAAATACATATTTATCAATTCTATTATTAACCTAATCTAACCTACGAAAAATAAAATCAAAAATTCAACAATAAGCGTCTAAATATATTCATTAACTAAAGAATTAATTACAATATTACAAAAATGCCGAAATATTTAAACTAAAGACAATTGTTGAATGGCTTCGCACAGAACCCTTAATGTTATAAGTGGTTTTTAATATTTAAAGAAATCTTTAAAATTTCTACAAAAAATTTATAAAAACTTTTTTGCGTAAATTCTATTTTACAATTTAATGACATATAAAAAGCAACAAAGTCCAACTCCATAAAGGTAACAGCTTTATTGCCAAAGTCACGGTAGTCATCACTTGGTGTGAGACTTCCGACAAGAACGGGAATGCTAAAATTGTTTTTGCACATTTAAAGATACGCAAAGGGCAAAAATTTGCTACCTATCAAAGACTTTTAGTCTTCTTTTAAAATCTGTAGATAAATGTTGACAAGAATACCTTTAATCAGCACGAGACCGCTAAAACGAGACTTTATAGTCTAAATTTCTAATTCAAATGTACCAAAAAGAACATAAAATGACTTGCTATGAAAGTTTCGACTCCATACCACAAAAGCAATGACTTACCTTTTTACATCAGAAGATGATGAAAGTTTTAGGTAAAAGTGAGACTTCTGAGGAGACGAGACCAAGCATATCGACTGGTTTCAAGAGGATGTGAGAGTCCAAAATGTATCTTGTTAATTTATTTCTTGCGAATTTATACAAACGCTTTTAAGGTTAATTTGCAAAACCAACTGTCAAGACCTTAGCTCTAAATAATTTTTAAAGTTCTTAATACTGAAGTACAATTGCTTAAAGTTCTCCAAATTCAATCCTAAGCTATCGACATGAAGTTTTAAAGGTTTTCAACTTTTTGAGAAATGATTTAATTTTCTGCTATAATAATTATGGGTATTTTTAAACACAAATTTTGAGTTTTTGTAAATTCTCAAAACCAAACTCTAACTTAGTTTCACGTAAGGTTTCCTCAAGATTCCAAATTTGGTGCGCTGTCGTCTCGTTTGTCCTATATAGCTTTTGTTACTGTAGCAGAAAGAATTGTTAACCTTATTGTCTTTATTTTTTATAGAAAAAATTATAATATTATTCATGATTTA
Organism: Ctenicera cuprea; assembly: GCA_958336395.1. Lineage (NCBI taxonomy): Eukaryota > Metazoa > Arthropoda > Insecta > Coleoptera > Elateridae > Ctenicera > Ctenicera cuprea. The sequence continues at coordinate 25,773,118 of OY284495.1, read as the reverse complement.
ATCATAACATTTAGTGTGTGTCTATTAGGATACCTTTTAAATGGTCATAAAAGTGAATGAAAAAATATAATGCGTAACTCCAAGTTCCATTGCTTCGTTAGTTTTTTATCAATTAAATTTTTACTTACACCACTAAACTGAATGAACCAAAGTTTCTTGTTTCTCATTATTACAACCCGGATGTTTCATAAAATTCCAGAGGGGTCAGCCTGTCCAGTAAACCTCCCTATTTTTAAATATCATCCAGATAAAGGTGACGAAATAATTTATGGATGAAAAGTGTGAATCATGGAGGCCGTTAGGGGGCGCTAGACATATCAGAGGGTGATGTACAGAGAGAAGTTTCCGATAGCGTGGTGGTCAGAAGTTTATTCGCAGTTATATGTTAACTGGGGCATAAATTGTCCTGATAAGGCAAGCTTGATAACGAGAGAATTCTGGTTTTGTTTTCATTTGCACTTTAATTGTCTGAAAAAAGCGTGGTTAGTTCGTATATGTTTATCTGAAAAAAGTTCACAAACTCTTTTGCGGTTTGACCCTCTCGATTTCGGGACTTTATTTAGGGTTTTATGAAAAAAGGAAATTTTGCAAATCAAGTAAATATAACATTCGCTGCTATCCAATTTAAGAGGGTCCTTTGTCCATTGTCAAATTCAATAATGGAAAATAAGCAGTCACGTCACATTCGCTCTTGGGAATTCCTCGTAATGCTATACAAATTTTTTTTAGCTCCTTTTTCCAATTTTTTCGACATGCAACACCCTCTTATTCTCCTCCCCTTGTGCTTATTAAAATACACACATAAAAAGAAAGTTCCCTGTTTGGATTTAAATTAACTTGATTCCCAAGGTGTGCCGCGATTTCCACCGGCACTAATTTCAAAGCGAGCGCATTTTTAAAGGAAAGCGGATAAACCCTTGAAGTATTAAAGAAATTACGGATACTTATCAGGACATCAATCCGGGCCAATACAATTAGAAGCCCCTGGTCAAAGAAATCCGAGAACATCCCGGAGCACGTCAGCTCGAAAAACCGTTCCTTACCGATCACAAAAACACGTAATTCGATTACCACGCACCACCGAGCCACCCTTCGTATCCCTCAACCCTCACCTGTTACTATTGAATGTGGAACAGTGGGATGTAGCCGCTTTTGCTATTGAAAAGAAAACGATCGGGAATGGAGAAAATATACATTGAGCGAATATAAAAGGCGGTTATTTTGATACAAGCGAGATATGCAAGCTATACTCGGAAAATAAACTTTTTTTTTAAAGCACAAGAGAAACTTTCGCTCGATTTCGATTTAGAAGCTTCTTTCCTATAACCTCAAGCCTCCGCACGAACTATTGTTAAGGGAAGTGTTCGTTTGGAACAAACGAGAAAACAGGCGCCATCAAAATAAACTCTTTATTTTACTCTAACTGATGATGATCCAACAGAAACATGAAATTTGTTCATAGCTGTTCTGAAATACAGATTCTGATGATAATCTAAACGAATTAGAAACCTTCCTATGTTTTGAAGGGCTGCTTTAAGAAAAAACAAAATTTTATTTGGTAGTTTTAATAATACAACTAATTTGACGGACCGATTGTGAATTTAAAATAAGTGCGGAAAATTACTCAAACTTCCTGCGTAGCGAATTTTCGTTATTTTTCACTTGGGTAACTTTCAATTTGCTTGTGGTATTACACTTGGATAAAAGCTTTGATGATGATTTAAACGAATTAGAAACCTTTCCATGATTCAATATTTAGAAGGAATCCTTTGGCACAATACAAAACACATATGGCTTCAAAATAAGTTTTCTATATAAGTATGACTAATGATGGTCCAAAAAACATAAAATCTGCTCATAGAATATTGTATTCGCTAGAGTTATTGAAAAAAAAGGTTTGGTGATGGTTGGTCGGGAATAAAAAAATCTCAATTATTATGTTTAGTTTTTAGTGCTAATGATGGTCTGAACGCGTAAGTATCTGTTTACAAATCGTTATTTTTACCGAAGTCATTGCAATAAAGTTTTGAATAATTTGCAATGTTAAGAAATATTGTTATAGTTATATAGTTTTAGATGAACAAGCTTTCTGTGAACGGAAAGAGACATTTTTAAGGTGGGTTTCACAGTTAGGCGCGCAAATGTTAAAGCGTCAACACCTTAGGCGTCTCTATTTTTAGGAGCGAGAAATCACCATCAAGCATATTTAAAACATCATAATAATTAAACATACAATCCATAAAAAAAAATGGATTATTGACAACAATAACTTACAGAATATCACATAAACAAAAACCGTACTTTTAGTCGCAGAATAGCAAAAAATTACTTTAAAATTCAATAAGTAAACAATAACCATGAGCATACTCAAATCCATTCAATTACGGGTGAAACATATTGCATGATTTTGCAAGGTTCCTACAACTTCAATATTTAATAAACATTAAGTTGCAAAGAACCTGGTTTTGCGAGAAATAAGCGTTCAAAAAAAATAAATCAGCAGGGCGTCATGAACTTTAACATGTGCTTCAAGTAGACAAATAATCCAGTCAGTTGTTCACCGGCCAACTTTTACAGTTTTGCTCCATTAACAAATTATGACGTTGAATGATCATTTTCAATGTTTAAAAGTATTTTGTCGGACAAGAGAACTAATTTTTCGGCTGAGAATTTAGAATAAGTTGTTGTGCACTGAGTTGCTTAAGTTTTTTATTCAACGGTAGTCTTCCGTTTTTTATGAAGGTTGATAGTCCAAACTTTTCTTTCGTAGAACTTTCTCGTTATATGAATGAATTTACACGTTCTATTTTCATTAATTCGTGGTTGCAATTTTACATTTCAATTAAAAAAAATATATATTTGCAGTTTCATAAAATCTCTGTTTTGTGAAGTACCTTTAAAATTCATGACCATTTAAGGAGTGGCTAGGAATACCCCGGCCACTTTTCTTGCGGCGGTCAAGAGATGGCGCTTTAGTAAAGAAAAATTAAATTAAAATACTGGCAACAACACAGAATCCAAGACGTTTTAGTTGTTTTGATTTAATATGGGGTGGATTTAATAACTAAAACGTTTTGGATTCTGCGTTGTTGCCAGTATTTTAATTTAATGTTTCTTTACTAAAGCGCCATCTCTTGACCGCCGCAAGAAAAGTGGCCGGGGTATTCCTAGCCACTCTGTAAATGGCCGGGGGTTTCCTAGCCACACTGTATATTATGCGCTTATAAACTCTATTTTATTTAATTTTGCTATTACACAAGCATCAATTCCAGATGGCCAAATAAATTATAACTATCTACACAGGCTAGCATAAGGTCAAACATATAGATGTGTTATGATTATAAGCTTGTAGATAATTTGTTTACAATTTAATAATAATCAATTGCCTCGTAATTTAAATACTGACTAAATACTGGGCCAGAAATCCGGACACTACGCATAAGTATAAGAATACAAGCCGTTTATGCAAAAGAAAAACTATCGGCCAACTGCCACGAGGTGTTTCTCGAATAATCCCACAGCTCAAAATTGTTACAAAATTTCCGTGTTGTTTTAAATTGGATTGTAAGAGTATAAGATATTTAGCAATTTATTGAGGCAAATGAACTGCACTAAATGCTGTTACTTAATTAACAAATGATTTCTGTACATGGCTTCGATGTAAATCTATATTCAAAATTGCTGACTGTGTTCTTTGCGGTGATCTCAGTTTGATCTCCACCGCAAATTCAAGATTGTCTGGGCAAACATCCAAACAACTACATCGAAGAGCAACCTTTTAGTACAATAATTGTCTAAACAGCTTGCTCGTTATCGTTTTCAGGTTATAATTTTTTACTGAACAAAACGTCACTTTTGACAGTAATTCCCAGAACTACTGTTATTATGTACTAGTGTTACCCCAGCACACAATGCACTGACAAACTGAGCGTTGACAGAACCGGCTAAATGATAAGTCACGTGATGCATTAGTTCCATAAGGGAGACGCGACGTTGGTGTAGATGTCGCCTTAAGTAAAGCGCGTTTAGCAGACTTTCATATCCATACATATATAAAAGCTGAAAGGGGTTTTTCTCCGGTTCCTCCAGCGGCTACCGCTTCACCAATTTGGACCATTTTTTTTTCAATGAAAGGTATCTATCCTCAGATGGAACATGAAACATTTGTATATTTTTATTCTAAGTCGATTGTTCTATAATAATTATTTTAATTTATAATATATATGAAGGTCGGCTAGACGCGCGTCACTTGGGGCGCCGTCTACAAAACCGCCGCGTCTCATTATTGGAACTAATGCATCACGTGACGCATTTAGACGGGTCGGCCAACGCGAGTCTGTCAGTGCATTGTGCGCTGGGGTCTTACTAGTATATTATAAATTAAAATAATTATTATTGAAAAATCGACGTAAAATAAAAATATAAAAATTTTTCATGTTCCATCTGAAGATAGAGACCTTTCATTGAAAAAAAAATGGTCCAAATTGGGGAAGCGGGAGCCGCTGGAGGAACCGGAGAAGAAAACCCTTTGAGCTTTTATATATTTATGGATATGGATGGATGTTTATTTTGCAGGGCTTGCAAGCGGGGTTTATTTTTATTGCCATTTAATATAGGTATTTTTACCGATTTCGTAGTCAAAACTTGTAAATTTTATAAATACCATCAAATCGATGGCCTTAGGAAGATCGCATGAGCAGAATGGCTACTCGACATATACAGAATACATACCTAAGCTGTTTTCTCTAGTTCGTCTATATTAAAATGGACTACCCCCATTGCCCCTCTCATTTTTTGAAAAAGTTTTCTGGTTTTATGCTATAAGGTTATTTTTAATTACAAACACTATTTATCTACTAAAAACTGAAATTCGACTTTTTGAAGGTATTTTTCCAGTTGTTCTGTAACTGTTTAAATAAACGGTTACAAGGAAACATCCTATAGATATTTTCTTGATAGGAGGTTTTTCGTATGGTCATTTAACAAGTTCATATCTATTTTTAGGTCGAAATTTAAACATGTTAGAAAAACAATAATTGATAGTGGGGGTAACTAAAAGGTGGTTAAAAAATCTACATATCTAAACAAATTTTCGAGCGCGTTTATATTAAAGTATAACATCCCTCTTCACCATCATCTCTTTTTGGCGGACCAATCTCGCAACTTTGAGCTTTCATCCTAGTGAGTGTGATTGCCGATCTTTTAAACCTAAATTGAGTTTTTTGTGTTAAGGTGTCTACGCTGTAAAGTATTTACAGATACACACACAGGCACACACTATAACGAGCACACGCACGCACCCTTACGTACGCACGTATGACACATACGGTTATCTCGATATTTCCGCTTCTAAAATTTTGCCAACAATATTACCTACCTCTAGCGTAACGAAGGAAGTAAAAACAATAAAATAGGTAATATTTACGAGTTCATTGCGAAGTTAAGGGAGATAGCCCTAAGGTAAACAGATATATTTCAATTTCTATAATTTTTTACAGTTGTTATTGTACGTCGGTATGCTCGCAAATATTAGTTTAAGGTTTTTTTATCAGGTTGTTCGCCCCGTAGTACCTGTTTCAGTGAAAACTTTCGATTATGTTGAAATTGATAACAAGCTTTCTATGAAACATAAGTACTTATGAAAGCTCTAAGAAATAGAAAATTGGTCTACACATTCTTTCATTCATTGGAAATGCTGGAAAAGAAGCCTTATGATGAAGTAAATATTAGGAAACCTCACCATATTTGTTTATGTAGTCTTTTGTAATACTTCAAAAACAAGCTTCTCATTTTTAGCACTGATGATAACTCAAAGAGATATGAATTCTAGTATCAATAAAATACTTTATTATTTCAACAATATTTATTTATTTATAAATTCTAGCTTTACTTCGTTAAAGTCCATATTTAATAATTATCCTACAGAGTGTATTAATTTGTTGAATAATATTCTTATTAACAAAAATTTTAAATTACTAAAACGGACGGAGTTGATTCAATTATTTGAACTTGGACCAATCAAAATTATTTTACTTTTAATAATACAATTTATTTCCAAAAAGATGGTTTGCCCATGGGAAATCCAATTTCAACTCTTTTGGCTAATATATTTATGGAAAATCTAGAAGATCAAATATTCGAATCAAATCAATCTGAGAAAGCTATATTTTGGTTTTGTTATGTTGACATTTTGGCATGTTTTAATAATTCATTTGATTTAATTAATGAATTTTTAATTTTTATTAACAGCTTGGATCCAAACATAAAATTTACACAAGAAACTGAGCTAAATAAGTCCATTAACTTTTAAGATTTAAACATAAAAATTAATTCAGCTAATAACTTTGAGTACTTAGTTTACAGAAAACCTACACAAACAGACATTACAATACCACACGACTCTTGTCAGCATAAAACACATAAATTAGCAGCATACGGGTCCATGTTACATAAAATTTAAACAGTTTCTTTAGGTAAAATTAGTTATTATTGAGAAATTTCCTTTATTAAACAAATTGCATATAGTAATGGTTATAACACTAAACTTATTGAAACATTATTTAAAAAAAGAAATTATAAATTAGCCATTTAAAAAATTTATCCAAAAACCCTAACTTCATTCGATACAATTAAATATGCCTCGATCCTATATTTTGGTGAACAAAACAAATAAATATGAAGTAAGTTTTAAAACAACTAGAAACATCTTAAACACTTTGTTTCATGCAAAATCAAAAACAGACGATTTGCTAAAATCAGGCATTCACAAATTAAATTGTTTGCATTTTAATTCGGTCTACATAGGCCAGACAATTAAAAATTTTGGTATTAGGTATAAAGAACGCGTACGTTGTTACAAATACAAACACCCACATAAATCCAATTACGCTAAACACTTACTAGAACACAATCATTCAATGACATCTAATAACACTATAAAATGTTTACAGTTTTGTGATGACAAACCTAAATTAGATATACTAGAAGCTTTTGAAATTCACAAACATTTAAAAACTGCATCATTAATGAATAAGCAAATTGAGCTCTTAAATTCTCCTCTATTGGACATTTTGGAATGAGAAATCAAGTCATCTGCAGACAATTACCAAGATCAAGTCACCAAGTTCTATTGTCATAACAACACTAACTGTTTACTTTCTAATATAACCTTTGACAATGGCACGTAAACATGCTGAAATGCGTATAAGATTAAAATAAATAAATATTGTTAAAGTAATTAAGTATTTTATACATATTTACATGCCATTATCAAAACTTCTTAATGTAACCTTAGATGGTGGCATGTAAACACGTCGAAATACGTATACGGTTAAAATAAATAATGAAGTAATAAAGATTTTATTCATACTAAATATGACCTTTAACTAAGTAACGCTAAAACTTATAAATAACGATGTGAATTCTGTCTAGACATTCATTAAAACTACTGAAAAAAAGGACTGATAATAAACTAAATTTTAACATACTTCGTGATAATCTATATATTAAACGCCTAACTGTCTTAACAATCAATTTATTCTCAAATTATCATCTTAATACGACGGCGTTCCCTTGCAACTCAACTTAGTTTATTAATTGCTTTCGGCAACTATTTATGTTGCTAGCGCCGCTGTTGCTTTAATGTAGTAATTTATGGTTTACTAACAAAATACTCCAAGTTGCAATGAAATTTGCTTTCTGTAGCACAGAAATGGCAGAAATGCTTTGTAGTTGTTTAGACTTTTAAAATAACAATGAACGTCGACGTCTATGGGATTACTCCTGCAATAAATACTCAGGTATTTTGTATATTGTGTTACATTGACGAACTGTACGAAAACCGCTTATTTAGTCAGTTAATAAATGAGCAGCATTCGATGTACTTGCACTGCTTGAAGAAATTGTTTTATATCTTATAACAATTGTCGATAAAATTATGAAATGGACAATCATCATAAATTAATCAATGAGTTGAAATTTTTTAATATCTTTCGGATGAAATATCTTTGATGATTGGTGATTTCTGTTAATGTCTTTTGGGCTTGAATGTTGCTAATGAGATAACATTTTCTATGATAAGCAATATACGACCCGCGAATAAACGCAACCACCATTATGAAGAGCTGCATGCAATTTTATACTTTCAAAAAGATGGGCATGATAATTTAAAACAAGTTAATAGAGAATATCGAAATGATTTTTTAAAAACAAGCTTTTTATGACTTGAAAGTACTGAAAATGGCTAATAGATGTACGCAATCTGCTTAAACATCCTTATCATAATTGAGTAGTTTTGTATGAATCATCAAATACAAGCATTCGATGAATCATTAGTTTTGATGTGTCAAAGATATACGAAATTCGCATATAGATTATTATACACTGTGTCCATAAAGTAACACCCCCGCCCCCCAACTAACTTTAGAACGACTTGATATTTTTCTACAAAATTTGGTGTGCTGTAATGGGAAATTAAATACTATTTTTCAGATCATATTAAAATTTCGTATCATACAAAATGGCGACTGGGCGCCATTTTAAATTTTTTTCTTAAATAGAAAAGAGGGTCGAGTGACACCTCATTGGAAAGTTCTTTTAATTCTGCGTCTGATCCTAAAGTTTCAAAAAAAAATATTCAGCCATAACAAAATGACAATGTTTGAAGATAAAGAAGTCTATTTAAAAAAACTAAGAATTAAAGCTTAAATTAATTAAATTAAGTGTTCGAAATGTTTACTATTCACTTCTTGGCACATAAAATGTCGGTTAGGAAATTCCTTCCTTACATTTTCATAAGCTTCTGGAGTGATAATTCTGCAAACTTCTGTAATGCGTTGCTCCAGTTCTTCAATTGTTTCTGGACGGGTTCTGTACACTTTCGATTTCAGATATTCCCATACAAAAAATCTAAGAAAGTTAAATCTGGGGACTGAGCCGGCTATTCTACAGGCCCCCGCCTAACAATCGATCTGACAAAAAAATGTCCGTTGAGAAAGTCAAAAACAGGCCTATAATAATGAGGCGCGCACCGTCTTGTTGGAACATAACGTTTTCAATATTATTTCAAGCCACCTGAGATATTTCTGGGAAAATTTAGTCCTGGAAATGAAAAAGTGGACAACTGGATAAGAAAATCAAAACAATTTTGAACAGAGTGAGTTCATTGGTTTACAATCCGCCATTTTGTTATGGTTCAATATTTTTCTTTGAAATTCTAGGATCAAACGAAGAACTAAAAGACCTTTCAAATGAGGTGTCACTCGACCCTGGATAAAAAAATCAAAACAATTTTGAATTGAGTGAGTCCATTTGTTTAAAATCCGCCATTTTGTTATGGCTGAATATTTTTCTGTGAAACTCTAGAATCAGACGCAGAATTTAGAGACCTTTCAAATGAGCTGTCACTCGACCCCCCTTTCTATTTAAAAAAAAATTTCAAAATGGCGCCCAGTCGCCATTTTGGATGATACAAAATTTTAATATCTTCTGAAAAATAGTATTTAATTTCCCATTACAGCACACCAAATTTTGTAGAAAAATATCAAGTCGTTCTAAAGTTAGTTGGGGGGGGGGGTGTACTTTATGGACACAGCGTATTTATTATATATAAAATATCAATATAATGATAAATTAAGAATTAAAACAAAAATTTTTTATGTACTGATGTTGTTCTAAAGATGTACCAAATCGGCCGTAAATTTTTATATTCATTCGAAATATTGGAACAAAGTTCTATGATCTAAATTTTAATATATTTTTTAGACAACTATCAGTACCGATGATGGTCTAACAAAATACGAAACCTGTCCATACGTTATGTTTATTCGCGTATTGACATAAAATAGTAACTTTTATTCAAACAATTAAGAGACTTTTCAAACATTAAATAACGAAGACATCACACTTTATAATTTTGATAGTTTCACGTTTCCCTGTAAAATTTCTAAATATTAAATAATATTATTTAATGTAATGTGAATTTTAAAGTTAAAGTTCCGCCACTGTACTATTTGCTAATAGCGTTTTAAAACAAAAACTTTTCCCCGTTTTAAAATATTCAAGATTCGGCAACATTCACGGACATTTTTCTTAGGTAAAGCAGGAGAACGTTTAAGAAGTTCTTTTGGATTTTCCCACCTCGATTGCAAAGGCAAGCGATTTGGTATGCGCGTGACAAGGGATGGCGGGAGAGAAAAAGCATGGCTCCTAACGCTCAAGCTGCATATATCTTTTTGATAAAATATTCAGGAAGGAGTACTTTATTTTACTATTTTATACGACCTCCCAGAGTCGTATGCGCTTTGTTGGCGGTAAATACTTTAACATCGCTGCAGCCGGTAGTATAAACATTATTAGGTATGTCGTGATATCTTATGACTTTTACCCACTTACACTTAGAGTTTAAAGTACCCTACAGAGTTAATTTACCTAAAACCACTGTAGGTTTCTGTTGCATATAACTAAAATAATGTAAATATGTCGTTTTCTTTAATCACCATCAGTACCTTTATTTAAATATAATTTAATGAATATACTTTATTTATAAGTTCGAGCTTTACTTCGTTGACTTTCATTTTAATTTATTGTAAATAAAACAATTCTTAACTTCAACAGGTTTTTTATTTTAGCTTTACGCGTATTTCAACGTGTTTACACGTCATTATCAAAAGCAAGATTAAAAGTAAACAGTTGGTGTTGCTATAGGAACAATAAATCTTCATAACTTGATCTTGGTTTTCTATATCTTCGTCCAGATGACTTGATTTCTCATTCTAAAACGTCTAATAACGGTAAATTTAAGAGATCTATTAGTTTACTCAATAAAGGTACAGATTTTAAATGTTTTTGAATTTCAAATGCTTCTAGTATATCCAACTTACGTTTGTAATCACAAAAGTGTAAAAATTGTATAGTGTTATTAGATGTCATTGAATGATTGTGTTCTAATTAGTGTTTAGCGTAGTTGGATTTATGGAGGTGTTTATATTTGTAACAACGTACGTTTTCTTGTACCTAACATCAAAATTTCTAACCGTTTGTCCTATATAAACCGAATTACAGTGCGAGCAATTTAATTTGTAGATGCCCGATTTTAGTGAATTGTCTGTTATTTCTTTAGCATTAAACAAAGTGTTTAAAATGTTTTTTTGATGCTTTAAAAGTTATCTTACATTTATTTGTTTTGTTCATAATTTTGGCAATTTTGTTTTCTGATTTATTGCCAAAATATGGAATAGAGGCGTATTTCATTTTATCTGATGTACTAGTTTGGATAAATTTTCTGAATAGCTAATTTATAATTTTTCTCTTTAATTACTGTATCAATAAGTTGAGTATTATAACCATTATTTATGCAATTTGTTTTATAATCGAAATTTCTCTATTATAACTAATTTCACCTAAAGTAACCGTTAAAGTCCTATGTATCATGGACCTGTATGCTACTAATTTATGTGTTTTATAATGAATCGTTATTAGACGTTTTGGAATGGGAAATTAAATTATCTGAACGCAGATATAGAAAACCAAGATCAAGTTATGAAGATTTATTGTTCGTATAGCAGCACCAACTGTTTACTTTCTTTCTTGCCTCTGAAAATGACGTGTAAACACGTTGAAATAAGTATAAAGCTAAAATACGAAACCTCTTAAACTTAAGAATTGTTTCATTTAAATAAAATAATGAATATAGCATTTTATGAATAGGTTTCGTATTTTTAGGTCATCATCAATACCGTAATTAGGCAAATACATTTATTTTAAACAGTAACTTATGGAAAGGTTTCTTATTTATGTGAACCATCATCAGAACATGTTATACCCAATAAACAATATAATTAAAAATTTTGGAAATTTGTATTACCATAAATTACCGGAAGCAAATTCTATTATTCAATACCCTACTAGCAAAATATACTGACTAGCAACCTGTGGCATAAGGCCATGTTGTATTTGTTGAAACACTGGAAATTGTTATAAACGTCGTGGTAAATGATTGCAAATAACTTAAAATCATCAGACGCTTATTTTACCTAACAGGACTCGCGAATAATATTCAAATCCAGCAGCCTTGGCTTACGATCACTCTTTTATCTGATCCACTTCTCTTCGAACCACTTTTATTTTTATTTGAGATTCATTTCTATTATTTGCGACACGCATAAAGAATCGTAAAACGACACACAAAGTCATCAAGGTGCAAAGAACAACCCAAGTCAAAGAAGAAGACCGTGTTACATACGAATATACGCAAATGGCAAAAGCAAGTTCACAGACCTAAGTCTTCGTGCTTATCTCCTGATAAGAACCTTATAGGCGGACGTGCTCGCAATGCTTTATCAGGGACTAGCCGCTTTGTGTCGGGTATGATGATAATGATATTCTAAGACTAAGAGAATTCACCATGAATCCATATTTTCAATTATCGATCGCCGATATAAGCTTTACCTCGTCGCGACTGGGATGGGCAATTTGCGGAATTTGTAGCTGAAATAACGAATCGGGGATGAAATTGGGCACCGCCGCTGTTGTACTTATTCGAGGAAAACGGCGCTAAGATCCTCGTTATACTAAAGTTCTGCAGCGTTATCTCTCTAAATACGCATTATTAAAGCTCGATTATCAAATTCGACCCTCTCACTTCATAAACTATAAATTCTGATTTTATTAAAATGAAGCAGCGTTTTAGATCAATATTAATGAAGTTGAGGCATGGCTTGCCATAAAAAGAATGTCTATTACGGATAATAAATCGTCATTTTCGAATTCAATTTTTGGCAAGGAAAACCTAATATCAGTTTGGAAGTTTATACGTAGTTATTATAGTATCGTTGCTTTCTTCTGCTTTAGTAATTTTTTTTAAATATCAAAACAGAACTAATTAATTGGAAACGTAAAGAGAATAATTAGTAAAACAACACAGAATTTATCAGCAGATGACAAATTTGTATTTAAACTACAAGCACAATTTTCTGACAAAGAAAGGGTTCTGGATTAAAGCACGAGCTTAATAAAAAGCTACACAATTTTCTCGAAGCTAAAATATTCATCATCAAAACAGTTTTGTAGCTTTTAATGAGAATTTTTCCGCAAGAAAACTATGTAATCCGCCAAAAAAGTAAGGGGTAGGAAAAGGGCACTTTACTTTATTATAAGCTAACTAAAAGAATGTAGATTCAATTTCTACGCATACCGAATAGCCGATCTCCCTAAAATACCAAGTGCTCCCTCGGGGGATTTATCAGTATTTTAAAAATTTACCAATTGCGACTGCAAAATCAATATTGACATATTAAATGACAAAAGCAACATTTTCACTGAGAAGACACCTCTGGGTTTCATTTTGGTCGTTTACCTGCACAGTTTAATTCGATAATTACTAACTATACCAAATTAAAAAATTAAATTTGAAATTTCAACAGATAAGTAACATTGTTAACCATTACAAAATACTAATAAAGCTAAACTTTATTTCTTCTTAGTTATAATTTTGAGAATTTCAAAAAATTTCCTTCTTTTCAGCTTTACAATTTTTCAAAATTTTCGTTAATTATTAAATTTTGAACATTTTGAATATTCTAAAAAATTTTAAAATTTAAAATTTCAATAGTTTAAACATTTACGATGTTTTCGAAATTCCGAAAGTTTCCAAAACGTTTAAAATACATACAGAATTTTTACGAGATTTTCAAATTTTGTTTTAATATTATGAATATTATAAAAATTTCAAGATTTGGACAAAATTTGTAAAATCTTCAAACTTCTACATCTTAATTATCAATTTTTCTAATTTAGAAAATTTTCTCGTTTTTAAAATTTTAGAAATTCTCATGGCATTTTAAATTTTTACATGAATGAGATTTTTAGAAAACCTCAAATTTTAGAACACTGAAAATTTCATAAATTTCTAAAATTTCTGAAAATGGTCAAAATTTAGCAATTTTACTGTTTTAGATTTTTCCGAAATTCGTGTAATTTTTAAATTTTCAAAATGAGGTCTTAAAGACATTTTTACTTCGTTGCTGTAATTTACAAAGTCTTTGTGGTTCTTCTCCTTTTCTACTGATGATGACTGCTTAGCATTCGAAATTCTAATTTTTATAAATTGTGAAATTTCATTTTCGATGGTTTCGAAATTGGTAGAATTTAGAAAATTTTTAAAATAGTTAAACGACATTTTCAAAACTTTTTTAAAATTTTTTAAATTTTGTGTAGGTTTTATCATTTGAATATTTTAAAATTTTAAAAATTATTAAAGTATTTAAAAGTTGTAAGTTTTCGATATTTTTAAAATATTAAAGGGAAAGTTTTAAAATGTTCATACTTCAATATCTTCATAAATTTTATTATTTCTAAAATGATGCATTTTCATAATATTTAATTTTTAAGTTTCCGAATTTTTGTAATTTACTGTAAAAAATTTAATCAACAAGAAAGAACGCAGCGGGAATACGCCTGGAAGGTCTCCTGGCAGTTTCCCTCCAGCAATTTAATAGGTAATGGAATTTTATCTTGCTACTGTTAGTAGAATTTTCTTGTGTGTTGCTACTTTTCCTTTAATACTAGGCACAAAAATGATATTTATGTCTCTTTTTGTAGATTGAGTGCTTCTTCTGTCACCTGATTGCCTAGGAGCTAACATTTTTAATCATCTGCCTAGCAATATCAAAGAAAGCAAAACTCTTAGTTTATTTAAAAAGAAACTCAAAGATTATCTTATAGATAATTGTTTTTATAACATACAGGAGTTTTTTTTTCTTACAAAAATAATAAATTTGTTTAAGAAACAATTATATAATTACTTTAGATATAATAAATAATAGGATGAACAATAGATATAATTTACTGTAATTATTATTATGTTACCATTGACAATGGGGTGCAAAGCTAGTTCGCGTCCGTAGCAGAAGCTAGGCTACACGTGCACCCTGGATAGCGCTAAAGAACTAGCACAACATTCGGTTGCTGGACCTTAAATGCAAATGAAAAGGATATCCCAGCTATTCGAGGATACACTATGAACAACAAAACAAAACAAAAAACAACAACACAAAACAAAAAATGTTCTTATCAGAACAAGAAAACAATGGACCTAGGAAGTATCCTAAAGATCCTGCAACTAAATATCGAAGGAATAAGCAGACAAAAATGCGACATCCTAACTAAAATCCTAATCGATAATAAGGTTGAAATAGTTCTACTCCAAGAAACTCACTGTGCAGATCAAAATCAATTACACTCTAGATGCAAACTTCCTGGCTACTCGCTTGTGGCCGCTACTTATCATGGTCGCTACGGCACTGCCACGTATGCTAGAAATGACATAGACGATGTAAGAGACATCGAGATATCTACAGAAAATAACATATACAGTATTAGAACCAAAATTGGCCAGACTGAAATCATAAACATCTATAAACCCCCAGCCCAGACATGGACAAACAATGGTCTCCAAAATGTGGTTCACCCAGCAGTAATCCTTGGCGATTTCAACAGCCATAACACTAGATGGGGTTATAGAAACACTGATGATAATGGGCAAAAAGTATCCACATGGGCCGAAACTCATAATCTATTCCTAGTGTTCGACGCTAAAGAAAAAGGAACTTTTCACTCTGCTAGATGGAGACAAGACTATAATCCCGACCTCTGCTTTATCTCAAGAGATCATACTAGCAAGCCATTACATGCTAACAGAAAGGTACTAAAAGACTTTCCTAGAAGTCAGCATAGACCAGTACTAGTTAGTATAGGAGTTCAAATTCCAATCCTTAGATCAACTCCGAAACCTCGCTGGAACTTCAATAAAGCTAAATGGGAGAACTTCACCAAAGAAGTCGATCACAATATACAATGGATTCCCCCAAAGCCTGAAAATTACAACCGTTTTGCTGGCCTACTGATAGCTTTAGCCGAAAAACATATTCCTAGAGGATATAGAAAAGAATATATCCCGGGTTGGAGCCCAGAATGCACACGTCTATACGAGGAATATCAAAACACTCAGGATCCAGAAATAGGCGATGAACTGATGTCAGCCCTAGATACTACAAGAAAAGAAAAATGGAGAGCCCTTATGGAAGAAATGAATTTCCAGCACTCCAGTAAAAAAGCATGGGGACTGCTCAAAAAACTAGACAACAGTTCTACAAATACAACTACAAAAAATAACGAAATTCATCCTAACAGAATTGCAAACAGAATAAAAAATCTAACGAGAAAGCCTTTAAACGACGACAAAACTAAATCTAGAAGAATACAAAATGAACTCAAACTGCACATGGCTGAAGCCCAACAAATTACGGACACCTCCAGAGAATTCACCACAACAGATATCGAAACAGCCGTAAAAGAAACAAAAACAGGTAAAGCAGCAGGCCTAGATGGGGTCTACCCAGAATTTCTCAAGCACTGCGGCCCTCGTACGATAGTATGGTTAACTAGCTTTTTTAATAACATTCTACAGACAAGCAGGCTGCCAACACCATTCAAAAGGACAAAAATAATAGCCATACTTAAACCTGGGAAAAATGGCCAGAGCGAAGAAGACTACAGGCCAATTGCACTACTAAGCGCCTGCTATAAGCTACTAGAGAGAGTAATATACAACAGGATCTTACCCAAAGTACTTGAACATATCCCCGTTGAACAGGCCGGTTTCAGACCAGACCGCAGCTGCTGCGATCAGGTGCTCTCATTGACGACCCACATCGAAAAAGGCTTTCAAGACAAGAAGAAGACCGTAGCTGTATTCATCGATTTAAGCTCCGCCTACGACACCGTCTGGAGAAAAGGAATGATTCTTAAATTCCTAAGAAACATATCATGTAAGCCCCTTGCTCTGTTGCTAAACAACATGCTTTCGAATAGATTCATTGAAGTCCACCTGGACGGCAAGAAAAGCAAGCAAGTTAAAATAAATGACGGGCTCCCGCAGGGATCAGTCCTTGCACCCCTGCTCTTTAACATCTATGTTGCTGACCTGCCACAAACTACTGCAAGAAAATTTATCTACGCCGACGATATAGCTTTAACGAATCAGTCCACGGACTTTGCCACGTCAGAAGCTGTCCTGACAGAGGACCTGCGTAAACTAGACAACTATTTTAATGAGTGGCGCCTACGACCTAACATAAACAAAACAGAGGCAACCTGCTTTCATCTTCATAACATATATGCTAGGTACACCCCACAAATCGAGTTCAGAAACCAACAACTACGCTTCAACCCACACCCAAAATACCTTGGCGTAACCTTAGACCGATCTTTGACATATAAACAACACCTGTCTAAAACAACCGCAAAAGTCCAAACCAGAAACAATATCTTACACAAACTCACGGGCACCGGATGGGGAGCGAATGCAAGTGTTCTGAAGACCACAGCTCTTGCCTTAGTATATCCGGTTGCAGAATATTGTTGTCCGATATGGTTGAATAGCTCACATACTAACATGATCGACGTGCAGTTGAATGACACTATGAGAACTATATCAGGTGCAGTAAAAACCACCCCACTCAAATGGCTACCAGTATTATCAAATATTCCGCCTACGCACATCCGCCGGAAAGCAGCGCTGAAAAGGGAATGGCAAAAATGTCTAAATAACACAGACCTACCTATACATCAAGACTGTGGTGAACACTACAGAACTAGATTAAAATCAAGGACCCCGGCCTGGAAACTAGGAGAAACACTAACACAAGACGATTTCCAAGTAAACACCGCATGGCAAGACGAATGGGAACTATCTAACCCAGACAGCCTCGGTCTCATCCAAGACCCCACTAGTATCCTTCCTGGATTTAACCTCCCTAGGAAAACGTGGACAGCACTAAATCGAGCCCGCACCAACCATGGCAGATGCCAATACTGGTTAAATAAATGGGGAATATCCGAAGACGCCAGCTGCGATTGTGGACACCCAAGACAGACCATCCACCACATCGTCTTAGAGTGCCCATTGAGAAAATTCGATGCACCCATCAGAAACCTACACGAGGCCACCAATGACGGAGTGAACTGGCTAACAACCTTAGACATTCAATTTTAAACTCTTAGACACGCTTATTCCACATATATATTGCCATGTTATCTGTACATAATATCTTACGTATTCCTAATATTCTATTTATTACATGTGTACGTGTTTAATTTGCTCATTTTGTTATGTTTGTATATGCATATGTTTATTTTGTCTATATTATGCCTTTAAAAATGATGTATTCTCACGCCATACGAAATATATACCATTGACAATTCCGATACTATTTTGTAGTTCTATGGAAATAAACATATATTATTATTATATTATTACTTTTCCTGATAGAGGTTCAGAATCTTCTTTTTTTATAGCAAACAAAAACGATTAAAAGCACTCTTCTAGGAATTAGAAATTTCCGAAGATAATAATATATAATTTATTTTGGAAATTAGTGTCAGGGTAATTTTGTTGCTTTGGAGAATTTTCTGAATTAATACAATTCTGAATACTTAAAAAGCTTATACAGTTGTTAATAGAATTTTCTTCCACCGAAAATGTCTGTCAACAAGAATTTGTCTATTAGCAGTTCACGGAATCATAAAAGCGTTTTAAGAGAATTTTGTAGAAATAATTAAAAAAATGTTTTTTAAAAATTAAAAACCTGATGTTAACCTGTCACAAAATTTCTTTTTCAGGTAATTATCAAAATTTTTTGGTAATTATAAGTTTTTTGAAACCTACTAGAAAATCAATTTTTGTGAAAAGTATTTACAAAATTTTCGTAATTTTAATAGAATTTCAATCATTTCTAAAGCCTGCCGAATATTTTCTTTTTCTGATAATAATCAACAGATTTTCTTAAATATTAGAAGTTTGTTGTTTTTTATTTTCAATGATTAGATACAAAATTTTAATAAGAAACGTTGCTGGAATTATAATATTTAATTTTTTTTGCAAATTAGATTTAGACACCTACTTTAAAACAATTGTTTAGTTTTTCCAATTAGGTATATACAAACGTTTCTGGAATTTATTTAATTTATATTTTTGAGAATGATGTGCGTTTTCGCAGTTTGCAATTGCTTTTTTTTTCATAAATGTTTTCAAAACCTTTTATTTTTCTTTTAATTTTTTTAAGAACTCTTTAGAAATGATGAATATATATTTAGGGGATCTGTTTTTCTGTTAATTATTAACAAACTTTTCTGCTAACTGTAAATTATGTAAAAAACTATTACAAGCCTGATGTATTTTTCAATTACATGTACATAACAGAATTTTTTGAAATTAACAATAGATTTTTGAACTATAACCGGTTTTAATTTGCGCCACAGATTGATTTTCTACCAAGTAATATTCTTGTTTTGTAGTAGCTGGAAAATTGGTTTGTTTTGAATTATGTTGTATACAGTGTTGCCACAGGTGGTACAATTGTACCAGATTTGGTACATTTTGTAGGGAAAAAGTACGTTGGTACTACATTCCAAAATTAGTCCTATATTTGGTACAAAATACAACAGCCCACGATACACTTACACTTGTAAGTGTATCGTGCAACAGCCCGATTATTAAAAAAAATAGAATCATAATTTTTTTGTGAATAATGACAGTGATAAAGTTGGCTATCTTGATTTTAATTTAGTTGGTTTAAGCTGGCAGTTGGATGTTGCAATCCTGTTTAAAATGTGATAAAACGTCATACGTCACTTATTATTGTGCTTTGTATCAAGGTCAAGCAAAGTGTCAAACGCTTGTGTGGGTCTATGAGCTGAGATGACAGAATACCGATAAGATGAGATTATAAGAGTTATTAAGTTGCAAATATATATTGTCTGAACTGTAATTTTTTGTTTTTTTTTGTTAACTATATACTATATAAGTTTTATTTTGTTTTTTTATTATTATTACTAAAGTAACTCGAGATATCCATACATATACATATACACTGTGTCCATAAAGTAACCTCCCCCCCCCCAACTAACTTTTGAACGACTTGATATTTTTCTACAAAATTTGGTGTGCTGTAATGGGAAATTAAATACTATTTTTCAGACCATATTAAAATTTTGTATCATCCAAAATGGCGACTGGGCGCCATTTTGAAATTTTTTTTAAATAGAGAAGAGGGTCGAGTGACACCTCATTTGAAAGGTATTTTAATTCTGCGTTTGATCCTAGAGTTTCAAAGAAAAATATTCAGCCATAACAAAATGGCGGATTGTAAACCAATGGACTCACTCAGTTCAAAATTGTTTTGATTTTCTTATCCAGTAGTCCACTTTTTCATTTGCAGGACTTAATTTTCACAGAAATATCTCAGGTGGCTTGAAATAATATTGAAAACGTTATGTTCCAACAAGACGGTGCGCCGCCTCATTATTATAGGCCTGGTTCTGACTTTCTCAACGGACATTTTTTGGGAAGATCGATTGCTAGGCGGGGGCCTGTAGAATAGCCGGCTCACTCCCCAGATTTAACTTTCTTAGATTTTTTTCTATGGGAATATCTGAACTCGAAAGTGTACAGAACCCGTCCAGAAACAATTGAAGAACTGGAGCAACGCATTACAGAAGTTTGCAAAATTATCACTCCAGAAACTTATGAAAATGTAAGGCAGGCATTTTATAACCGACTTTTTATGTGCCAAGAAGTGAATGGTAAACATTTCGAACACTTAATTTAATTAATTTAAGCTTTAATTCTTAGTTTTTTTAAATAGACTTCTTTATCTTCAAACATTGTCATTTTGTTGTGGCTGAATATTTTTGTTTGAAACTTTAGGATCAGACGCAGAACTAAAAGACCTTTCCAATGAGGTGTCACTCGACCCCCCTTTCCATTTAAAAAAAAATTCAAAATGGCGCCCAGTCGCCATTTTGGATACAAAATTTTAATACGGTCTGAAAAATAGTATTTAATTTCCCATTACAGCACACCATATTTTGTAGAAAAATATCAAGTCGTTCAAAAGTTAGTTGGGAGGGGGTTACTTTATGGACACAGTGTATAAAAGCTCAAATGGTTTTTTTCTCCGGTTCCTCCAGCCGCTACCGCTTCATCAATTTGGACCATTTTTTTTAAATGAAAGGTGTCTATCCACAGATGGAACATGAAACATTTTTATATTTTTATTCTACGTCGATTGTTCTATAATAATTATTTTAATTTATAATATATATGAAGGTCGGCTAGACGCGCGTCACTTGAGGCGCCATCTACAAGATGCCGCGTCTCATTATTGGAACTAATGCATCACGTGACGCATTTAGACGGGTCGGCCAGCGCGAGTCTGTCAGTGCATTGTGCGCTGGGGTCTCACTAGTAATCATATAAAGCTATAAATTTCTATATGCAATACAACAGAAAAAAATTCCGTCACAAAATCGGCAAAAAAAGATCATTGTATACGGCTAACTATATTTTAAATTTTAAAATTTCTGCCCTTCTAAGTTTGGTACATTCGGTGTTAAATCTGGTACAATTTTTCGGTAGTGTTGGTACACAACATTTTTACCTTGTGGCAACACTGGTTGTATATCTTTTTGCAACTATTTACAGAATTGTCTAGATATTATTAAAGGGATTCTGCGCGAATTAAAAATATTATTGAATTCTGCTACAACAATTTTTTTCTGGAAATTATTGGAATAAAATTCTGGAACTTAGACGTTTTTTGGAAATGTACCACAGTATATATTTTTTAGTATCAATTATTTGCAGAGTTCTATAAAAAGTATTAGTAGCAGTTTTTAAATATCAAAACGTTTTTGAATCTTTCTGCAGAATTATTTATTACATATTTTTGAAATTAATAGTTTTTTGGAAACCTATCAAAAAATTTAATATTGTTTTGCAAAACATCAACAGAATTTCCTAGAATAAGTCAGTAGTAATTTTTGAGAATTATTAAGCGGTTTTAAAGTTCTTGAAAACCTAGTACTAAATTAGTATTTTTGTCAAATTTTGTATTAAATTTTTACAAAGATTTAATAGATTGCTAGTGATGTTTCCTTTGAGCAATACCTAACAACAACTTTTTTGAAAATTAAGTAGTTTAGAAGATTTCTAATTTTTTAAAATTATATACAGACAACCGACTTCTCTGGAAACAATAAAAATATTTTTATAAGTTGCAGGTTTCCACAGCCGTTGTTTATGGCATCTAGGCTTCCGGGTTGAAGCCGCATCGTCTATGAATAAACTGCCGACGTTTCGCACTCGGTTGCACGAAAGTTCT
The DNA here is from genome assembly GCA_958336395.1 of Ctenicera cuprea. Taxonomy (NCBI): domain Eukaryota; kingdom Metazoa; phylum Arthropoda; class Insecta; order Coleoptera; family Elateridae; genus Ctenicera; species Ctenicera cuprea. Next base: position 25,750,898 of record OY284495.1, on the reverse strand, counting down.
TCAGGGCTGTGGTCACTGTGGGATCAGAAACACAACTAAGTTGTGTTTCAGATCCCACAAATCTAAATCCAGAACTAGAACACAACTAAGTTGTGTTCCAAGGCCACAGTGACTACAGCCCTGAAGAAGATCCGTGCAACCGAGAACGAAACAGTTTGTTCACCTATGACGCGGCTCCAACCCGAAAGCCTACACGCAAAAAATATTTTTGATTAGAACTAGAAAAGGTATTAATTCCTGCCACAGTGCTAAAAATCATTTTGTCTGGAAATTGCCTAATTCTTCGGAAACCTACTGCAGTACGTATCTATCTTCCACAATATGTTAAAATTACGATAAATTATTTATAGAATTGTTTGATTAACAGAAGCGTTTTTTAAACCTGCGTCAGAAATGTAGCAGCTATTAGCAGAATTTTTGGAAATTTACTATGTGTATTTTCAAACGCTAAATACCCAAATTTTTCCAGAATTGTCTTGAGATTATCTAAGAATTTGTTGAGCATTATTGTTGAAATCTGTTAAGAACACATTTTTTTCAAAATTATTAAAAAAACGTTCTGAAGATGAGACGTTTTTGAAAAAGTACTACACAGTTTATTATCTATTTAAATTATTTCTAAAATTTTCTGTCTATAGCGTTTTTAAAATCTTTCTCTTTTGTTTACAGAACTTTTCAAAAAAAAATTTCTGGGAAAACTACGTTAAAGTTTTTGGTAACATATAACAGAATTTATTTTTTGTTTGCTGATTATTTGCAGAATTATTTAAAAATTGTATACGTACATAGTGAATATTTTTCTGATAATTATCTACAGAACTTTCTAACAATTAACACTTTTTGTACATCTTTTGTAGAATTTATTTATTTTTAATTACGTGCAAATTTTTCTGAAAATTAATAACAAATTTCTTTTTAATCAAAAGCGTGGAGAATTGCGTCACCGCATTTTTATTTGTTGGTAATTATTAACAGCGTTTTCTAGACATTACAAGTTTTTCGAAACCTAGCAAAATATTAATACTTCTATCAAATATTTAAACAATGATCTAAATACTACTGTCGTAATTTTCTGAGAATAAAAATCTTCTTACAGTTTGACACAGAATTTATTTGCTGGCAGAATTTTGTAGAATATATAACGGTGTTAAAAATTTCCTGAAAAAGTTCTTTCTTTTAGTAAATCTTGCCAATTTTTTGGGAAATAGAAGTCCTCTTGGAAACGAACTATCTAATTTCTTGCTAACCCAAACAAATTTAACAACCACCTCATTAATTTTCGAAGCCAGAAGCAAAAGAAGCATTTCCCACCATCAGATCAAGCACAGAGAGAAGAAGAAAACTGAGGGCTGGACAAAAGAAAAATGGCCTAGAATCTCTCAAATAGTTGCGTGTGTATGGTGCCGCCTTAAGTATCATTTATCAAATCTGTACAATTTCTTAGGGCTCGTCGTTATCTGGGGGGGCTATCATTGAGAGACTAGTACCTTCGAGGGGTCATTGATAATATGATAAGGTTAACGACGTGGTAACGACTAGGATTCTTTGATGCCGCGGCGGAATGATTGATGATGATTTGAAGTCGATGGTCAAGCTGGCTTCTGTATTTACACATGAATCTACACGTAAGGGAACACCGCTATAGCCCCAAAGAAAGGACGGATTTTTTTGCTTTTCAACGCAAACGCGAGCCCACAGAATTAAAAGGTAGATAAAAGCTTCAGACGAACAGTTTTCCTGAATAAAACCGGCAAGGACGTTTCATCAAATAAATTCTTTTGCTTTTATGGTGTTGTTGATTTACTAAAAAAAGCTGTATTGAGTTGAGGATGAGACAAATGTAAGTTTCGGCCTTAAAGTTCATTTTTTAGGATTGGAAAATTGAAAAACTGAAAATTTCAGTTAGTCGAAGGATAAATTCGTGCTGCCACGGCAAACGCACGACTCAGCAATCTAATATGGGGATGTAACAGGGAGGTGTCCAAAAATCGTATTTCAATCACTTTGTCAGATAGAAAACTCGTTTTGTTGCTCGATTGTTCGGTAGGCCATTTTATAAATGTTTAGTAATTTAAAATAATTCGCTTCTTACTTATTTGGAATAAAATTTTTTTTAACGCATACATGGAATTTATTACCAATATAATCAAATTAAAAAAAAATATTTATGTAAAAATAAATCAATTATTAACCGAAGAAAAGCTATAACAAAGAGAAACATTAAGAAATTTTGTAAGAAATTCAAATTTTTGAAATTTTTGTTGCAAGAGAAGTTTGGAAGTTGTTAGGAGAAGTATTCTCGAAAACAGAATAACTCTAAAATTTTTGGAAAATTTTACTTTTCCAAGTTACCTCTAGAAACCCAAAGAAGTGGATTTGAAAAAATGGGCAAAGCACTTCGCCTGGACTTTCTTATACTTTAAATATTGTTACGTATATTTACAAGTATCTTATTAAAAATGTGCAACGCTCCAACATTGACTATAAAGGGAGAATAGTGAAGCAAAGGTCGGTGTACTACGGTCGCGCGCTGAAAGACTTTGGTCAACGCATGTGAGAGCGCGAGTGATATTGTAAATCAAACCGATAGTAAGCTGAATTCTGTGTAAAGAAAATAGATTAATTAATTTTTTGTTAAACCTTGCTTGGAATTAAAAAAACCCAAATACGGAAAGACAAATTCATCCACCAAAAATGAAATAGGAAGGGGAAAATTAACCCCCCCCAAACATTGCCGTATGTAACAATTAAGTTCAAAACATTATTCTACTATCACTTATGAGCAATTTAGCCTAAACAGAATTTTTTATCGGCTTTTGTTTAATAAATAGGAGAGTAGAAATTTTCGATTTTCAAAAAATCATGGAAGGTGTCACAAAGAAGTTAGCGGACTAGGACACAAACCAACCTGTAATTGATTCATAGCTTTATAAGTTTACTAAATTTAAAAATAAATCGTTTGCCAGATTTTGAGCGGTATGGTTTTGAAGAAGTCACAATCTTGATATTTTTTTTATTTCACAGTTTTAGTTGATCCAAAAGTTCTAGTAGCTTGTGACATTATGTACCCTTAAAGCATTTTTAATTTCAAATTTTATCCCGATTTGATAAGTCGTTTTAACCAAATAGACGTTAAAACTCAAATTTTCAAAAATTAATAGAAGGCGTCACAGAGAAATTAACGGGCTGAAAAACGAACCAAATTGTACCTCACCTTCAGCTCTATAGATTTACATAATTTGAAAAAATCGTGTGGGAAAGAAATATTAGAAGAGAAACAAAAATGCGAGTTTACAGAACAATTGTACAAAGTATTATAACATATGGCTCAGAAGTATGGGACTTAAGCGAAGTTAATATAAGAAAACTACTAGCAACAGAGATGGACTTCCTTAGAAGAAGTTGCAGGGGATCGAGGCTCAAAAGGTTCAGAAATGAAGACATTCGAAGGAGTATGAACATCGAGAGGGACATTGTAAATGAAATTGAAAAGAAACAATTGACATGGTTCGGACATACAAAAAGAATGAACAAAATAAGATGGCCAAGAAAAGTATTAGAATGGGTACAACCAAAAAAAAAGAGAGGGAGACCAAGGAGAAGTTGGAGAGATGACGTAAACGAGGCAATGGGAACAAGAAACTTACAGGAAAATATGTGCTACGACAGAAAGAATTGGAAACTGGGGACGGAGAGGCGGCGACAACCGTAAATAACCCGTGAAAATAAAAAAAAATAAAAATACATGATTTATTAGGAAAAAATACTTGAGAGGAACAGATGGGTTAAAAATACTAGTTAGAAATAGAAATGATACTATAAGAACAAACCTCAAAGAGTATAGTAACTAGCCAACTGAGATGGTTTAGACATTGGGTGAGGATTCCGATAGATAGATGCCCAAGAAAAAATTAGTCCAAAAAACTTAACTATTTACTACCAAAACGCAAAAGGTTTAAAAACAAAAACTAATGAATTTTTGAAATCTGTCCTCTCTGAAATTTTTTTTATGTTATATTTGCTGAAACCTTAGTAAATTCGCGCGTGTATAATAGTGAACTGTTTGAAAATCGTTGTGCAGTTTTTCGAAAGGAGAGTGACTTTGTAAACACGGAACAGGTTAATAAAGGTGTAATAAATTTAAACCAACACTTTAGTATGGAATCTAAAAGAACTATAAGTATTAAGTACTATCAAAACTGACGTTGCATTTTTATGTTTGTGGTGTGTATTTTTCTCCAATCTGCAATCTGAATGAATACGCAAATTTTTATAAAAATATTAGCAAATACCCAGAATTACTGACAAATAATTTATTGATAGTTGGAGATTGTAATACACCTAAACCTGGAAACACCAGATTATGAACCAGATAACACAGAACGGGAATTTCAAGCTTTCATTAGCTTATTTAATTTGACATAGAACTCATGCAATCGAATACTAGATTACCTATTATCAAATGTGCATGTTTCAGTATGTAGGTCTGATTTTCCAATCGTGTGCTTAGATGGTCATCATTTAGCATTTGAACGCTCCGTGCGTTGCGAAAAACTCTGTGACGTACAACCAAATTATAAAAACACTGTAAATTAAAGAATTAACCTTAGTTAATAATTCAATAAAAACAGATATATTAAAAAAGTTACCAATACACATAAAACTAAAGCATAATATAAATAATCAATTAGTAGAAGAATATATTGCTATGATATGTTAGCCTATAAGAGTATAGCCCCAATAGCACTTACCTGAAGACAATTTTTATATGCTTGTATCTCGCAATTACCAATTATTTTTATTAATTTTTTTTTAATTCAAGGTTGTTATTAAGCTTTAGGAAAACAAATCAGATAAGATGAATAAAACAGAAAAACACAACTAAATATCACGTCACAAAGCTCTTTATTAAATGTCAATTTGAAGTTATACTATTTTATAGACTAGCAAGAAATTTTAAAATACTAGTTTTCTTAAGACAAACACTTGTCTTAGTTTCTTTACAATTACTGTTGTGGTCCTTGACTTGACAACTGTTGCATGATATACTCTTTGTCTGGTTAGATTATTTCCTAAGAAACACACCATTCGGCTCTAAATAAGAATCTTATTACCATTTATTAATTCAAGATCGTTAATGTAATTTCGCAGCTTCCTCCACTGTAGCCTCAAACACGTGTTGGATTTTTCACACTATCCTACTTTTGAATACTTTTACAATTGTTTAAAATACATCTATCCGTTTTGTTATAAATTATATCAAACTAGAAAATACTATTTTTAGTCAATCAGACAAGTTTTCTTCTATTTTCTTTCGGGAAACCAAAATTCTCCGTCTCTGTTTACATGACAAGCCGTAACTTCCCAACATTCCTCTTTATTTTTTCTTTTTCTCTTGATCTGCAATTTTTTTAAACTAATAATTTTTAACGAGTGTTCCATTTTCACTTGTCAAAATATCAAAACGTCATTTACATTCATAATTCCCAAAATTGACATTAAATGATCCAGAAAATAAGTACGTTTTAAACTTTTTATATCTTAAACCCTTTGAACATTACTAAACTAATTCATAACTAAATTTAACATAAACAATAATCGTACCAATATGATTGTTTTCTTCTATCATTCAGTGAATACAAACACCACAGATGTTGAACAATATGTAGATGATATAAAATGACCACGCCGTTTAAATTATAAACAAGAAAATATACCAAAAATACGAATTCCTGAGTTTAAAACGTCTTTGCAAATCTGTGATTGTAACATAAAATGCAACAAGCATTCCAAAGCCTACCTCTAAGGAATTACATACTCCAGTGCAAACAAACCAGCTTGAAAATATCATAGCAATATATTAATGCACCACAAACTTAGAAATTGTGAATGCTTTTGCAAGCAATTTTGATTCAGTTTATATTTAGCAAGTTGCGCAAAATGATTCTTTAAATATGGAAACTGGTAACACATTTTTCCATACAATCCCAACGGTGCTATGCAAGCAGTGCGATCTTGTTAATCAAAATTTATGCTAAACCTAACTGGCTTGTTTAATTTTTGTATAGCAAAACTGTTAGTACCCGAGGAATGGAAAATTTCCAAAGTATGCCCCATTTATAAGAGCGGAGACAAGTCTGACATTGTAAGCTACAGACCTACGTGTATCTCTGTTACAAACTATCTGTAACCTCACGTAAAGCATATCATCGTTGATGCACAGGTCGGTTTTAAACCTCAAAGATCAGCATCCACAAATCTGGTAGTTTTCACACAAGACCTTGCAGAGATGCAAACGTTTTGAATAAAACTCAACAGGTAGATGTAATATACAGTGATTTTGCCAAGGCCTTCGACAGAGTCAATCTTATAACACTAATAAAAGATTTACAAATTTTGGCTTTCATCCTACCTTAATAAAACTACTTGAATTGTATCTTACGGAGATAGGGTAGTTTGTGGTTTACAATAAAAGCTTGTTCAAGGAGTATAAGCCCATTTCGGGTGTGCCTCGGGGAGCTTTTTTAGGACCTCTACTTTTTTTACTGTTTGTAATGACCTTCCTGACGTGGTAGTAAACTCAGACTATGCTTTATTTTCCGATGACTTTAAAATGTAGAAGACTATACACTTAATAACATTTTCTGCATCACTTCAACAAGACAACATTAGATATTAATAGAATCAAAATAATTTATTTTTCAATGTCTTTTAGGTGTTTTACAGTAACTTTTACAAAAAAATAAAAACCGACTGTTTATCAATACAACCGGGAAAGTTATAGATTTAAGATTTCTGTTTCAAAACAAGCTAACATTTAAAGAAGACGTATTAAAAATAGCAAATGATTCTTAAAAATGTAGGTTTTGTGATAAGAAACTCTCATAACATTAAGTATAAACTTACATTAATTACCCTTTTAATGCGTATGTTATGTTATTATTCTTAAAATTGTTTGATAAGGCGTTTTAGCGATCTAGGACGTTTGCGCGTGACCAATTGGTTGCGGCCGTTTGAGCGCAGTTACGTTTGGGCGCAGAGACGTTTGGGCGCAGGGAAATTTTGGTTTGAGTCATTTTGGCGCAGAGGCGTTTGGGGGCAGGGACGTATAAGCGCAGAGACGTTTGAACGCAGGGACGTATGGCGCTGGGACGTTTTGACACAAGGACGTCTAGGCACAAGGACGTCTGGGCGCAGAGGCGTTTAAACGCAGGGAGGTATGCGAGCGAGCCGTTTTGGCGCAAAGGCGATTCAGCGCAAAGGTGTTTTTATGTTAAAAATTTAAGAAATTGTTCATTACGTATTAGCAATTGTAAATGAAATGAAAATTGCTTAATACTATTTTACCTAAACTATTAACCTTATATTCGTGTCATTATAAGACACTCGTAAATTTACTATAAAACAATATGAATTATTAAGTAATATGTTGTACAGATAATTTTTAATACTAAATTGAAAACGTGTTTAATTATCTACTGCTGCAATAATGCGAAGTTGATAAATTTTGCTGTTTTTTCGTAGTACATGCAGTACATTTAACGCGTAATTCAAAAATGATGCATAAATAATTACCAAAGTTAGGAACTTATTTAACACAAAACAATTTTCTAAGTCTAGAAAAAGGAAAACAATACCCAATAAACGTCATAATTGCAGTGATTGCACTGGTACATCACACAGTTACTTCGGTTCTAATAGAAAATGAAAATATCTGCTAAATGTTTAGGTGTTTAATGGTTCGCTTGTTTTATCGAATTGATATACTGCTCAAACTAGATTTACTGTTTACCGATTTTAATATACTACTGAAATATTGATAAAATAAATAACAGTAAATTACGCTTGTGCCCAATTGTCCTTGCGCCAAAACGGCTTGTTCAGAAACGCATTTGCCCACAAACGTCTCTGCGTCCAAACGTCGCTGCACCGAAAAGTCCCTGCGCCAAAACGGCATGTGGCAATACGTCTCTACGCCCAAACTCCTGGCGTCAAAACGTCCTTGCATAGAAACGTTCCTGCACCTCAACGTCCCTGCGCGCAAGCGTTCTTGCGTCCAAACGGTCGCGCCCAACAGACTGAGAATTCGCATTTAGTAGCGGCAAAATTCTCTAGCTCTGATATATTGCTCAGATTTGGGCGCATCTTTGCTAGGAATAATTTATTCCGAATGAATGTATCGATTATTAAAATCATTCGGTTTTGCTCGTCACTAAAAATTCTGCTATTTAAAAGCTATAATTGAACTTTTAATTAATTTTTGAAGCTGTTTTTCAAATCAGACACTAGCTTGATTATTATGTGGCAAGAGATTATATTTACCTATTTTAAAAACCTTACCATTAAAATATGCTTTAATCAATGTTAAATGTACCTAATAACAATTATGTATTGTTTGTAACGTTTGGAATCATGAAAGATGAAATTTAATGTCTAAATATGTTATTATTTAATAGATTACAGAACATAATGTCAGCCAATCATGGAGCTTAAATTTTGTCTATCCCCCTCTTTAGCTGTGGCGCCCTCTAGAAGTAATATTTTAAAGCAAACCTAGTTTTCGTAAAAATATTAAAAATAGCAATCTGTGGACGACGGCTACTTCAAATAGTAATTTTGTAGGTTTGCGATTTAGGTATGTTACGGTTTTATTTTCATTTATTTATTTAATTAAAATTTTTTAAAAGGTATTTAGCCCCCAGAAGTTTGCAACCCAGAAGGCAGATAAAATTTTGCGTTAGAAATATTTCCACTTGATAAGAGTCTTGAATGTTCCAAGTGATACTAGCTTTTTGTTTCTTTTTATAAATTCTTGGGTTTGGAGAGATTATTCTTTTATTCTGCCCTTCTGCTCCAAGTCTTCGACCAAGTAAGGTGTGGTTTTTAAAATAATTTAGTTGCAGTGACGAAATTCTTCCTGGAAATTAATTTGTCAGTTATTGGATTAATTAGAAATATAATTTTCTACCTTTTTGGATTAATTTCTTGAAGAGTGGAGTTTTTGGTGTGTTACTAACGTTTCGTAAACGGATTTTAAGTCGTGTAACTAATTTACCAGTTATATTGGATCTTGAAAACCACTGGAAATTGGAAAGAAGCTGTAAATTTTGTATATATTTGATTATTATTCTTTACCTATTATTTTGGAAAGCTCCTTGGAGGTTCGTACACGTTTTTCTTTGTTGTAGAGGAAGTTACATTTGATTTTATTTTCAGCTCCTATTATATGGTGGGTTAAATCCTATTATATGGTAGTTAAATCCTGTTAGATAGTAGTTAAATTCTATTATATGGTATTGAACGTGTCGTATTGTACTGTAGTGATCGCTCTAGTGTATGGTATCTAAAAATTGATGCATCGTTCGTATTGGAGTTTGTTTTATCTTATTTGGAATTCCTGGAATACCGTTACATAACTTCCGATGGTATCGTAACTAGAACCAAAGTGTTTTGCTACATAATTAGAAGCTGTTCTGCTACCGATGGTACTTCAACGGCAACCAGTTGTCTTCGTGGGAGGCCAGTTTTCAACGAACTTGTTGCACAAATGCACACGTGATAACCTAACCTATGAACTTGTAGTTTATTTTTCATTATAGCCCAATTTTGATTGTCGGTATTACTCAGGCAATTTTTAATGTTTCGTTTTTGGTAGCAATATTGGATTTTGTACAGAAAAGTTCAGTAAAATACGGCGGTTGTTCTGATACATTAATGTTTATTAATGCAAGGTTACATTAATTGTTTTATATCTACCTGAACTAAACTACAAACTAAGCAAGTTATATTAAAGATTTTTATAACTTAGTATTCGCTGCGTTCCCTTATCGAAAGATACAAGCTTGAATCTTCGTAGGAATTAATGCTGCAGATTTGCTATTAAATTATCATTGCGCAGGTATGGTTACTATCTACGATACTTGCGAAGTTTCATTTAGGGTGGGATGTTTCAATATAAGTTTGCAATATTTTCAATTTACTGAATTTTTTTTTAATGAAGCATTTAATTGGGTATTTAATTTTACATGTACATTATATTTACAGTACTTAAATATTAATATTTGGTATTATTTAATGTTATTAACCTTTTATAACGTATAACCAAATAAACCGTTATTTTGTGTCCTTATGTATATTGCAGTTAATTTTATTTCCTTGTGTTTGATTCCTGAATATAGCAGTTTGTTTGAATTCGACAAAGTGAACTCATTATTGGTAGTGAATTCTGGCGCCCTTACAATACTTAAGTCTTCCCACACCCTTCTCGCAATTCAGAGCTAGTAGGTTGATACGAAGATCTTATTATAGAAATCATTCAGCGTATCATTATATTATTTATTGGTTTTGGTAACAGGTATTTTATATTTAAATTAGTTACGTATTTTTGTTAATAGTATTTTAATACAGCTATTACTTTTTAGGTGCTTACAATTCTTTTAACAAAAATTTCTTTTTAATTCAAACTAAAATGTACATACGATTGTTGCTTATTCAAAATTTCGAGATACTTTTATATGTTTTGTATATCTCATATCATGTAGCAACCTGTGGTCAACCTGTATAAGTAGTAGCATTTTAGACCTTTTATTTGTACATTATAGATTTTCTACATATTTCTAAATATTTTTTATTCAATTTCACACAAAAAACAAGCCATTTTAAATTAGCAATATGTGGCCAACGTCATCTCATGTAGCAGCGGTTTAGGTCTTTTATATTATTAAATAACGATTTCACAATTTTTCTGTTTTCCCGAAATTTCTTTCAATTCTTTTCCAAATAAGCTCGAGAGAACAGATTTCAAGTGATTCGTGTTCAGGATTTCTCCAGTTGTTTTGGAAAGCTGCGAAGTCCAGAAAAACAGTGGCTATTAGTTAACCTTCTACCCTCTCCGCTAGCTGATAGACAGCAGGATTTTCCTCGCCTCCACAACATTTTCCACTTTGAAGTAACGTATTCTTTTCCCCCACGTGAATGTGACCCTGCGACTATTTTTCACGATGACAGGTGGACAGAGGCTTGTTGATAAGAACGTGTTCAAACAAGGATATACTTCCACCGCGGTCGTCAGTGAAGATCAAACCGATAAAGTCCACAGAATTTTTAATTTGTAGAAAGCCCCCGGTTTTCCACTTTCCGCCAGTAAAATTCCCCGGGGGCACGGGAAAAATTTTTTATGGGACGTTACAAGTGACGGGAGAGCTTGATTAAAACTTACGGGTCCCAGTTCGGTTCGATTGTTGTCCCAAAAGTGGACGTGCGTGAAATAAAATCAGGAAATTTAACAACGCTTTTATTTCGGTCTGTGATTTGCGGGAGAGATTGAAATTAAGTCAAATTTACGGGCCATTATAAGCTATTTAGGTCCTCCCCAGTGACACCGCCTTATCTTTGAGGCTTTATTTTCTTTGTACGCAAATTAACTACAAGAATTGTGTTGGTGGAGTTGGTACCGAGTGTTTTAATCGACGCGCACGAACTTAAAAGGGAGACGTTCCGTTTTAAAACCGCTTTTGAAGCTTTTGACAATGCTTTTGCTGTGAATTTTATAGCTTCTGTTACTAGACAATTTCTTGTGAAAGCAAGCCGCGACTTTAATTATTTTTATTTTTCCATACCCTCTGTATTACCAAAGTAGTGATATTTTCATATATGCTTTCAGATTTTATTGAAAAAATGCTGTTTGTAAACGCTCAAACAAGTTGTGTGATACGATCCAAGAAATAGATACCATCGAAGCCAATCTATTACAATCCGATATTCAATCCGGATTGAATAAATGGCTAGTAAATTGGATTAAATTTCAATCCTGATTTTAGATAAATGCTAAACCTATGAAAGCCTTATATATCAAATAATTACCAATTTTGAATTCAATTCAACTTTAGGTTTTTGTCACCGGAACCGATTCGAATAAAAAAGTCATTCGACTAATCCTATTCGACTCAAATATAATTAAAGCGGATCCGATCCAAGTTAGGGTTATATTAATTCCGATCTCGAATAATTTTCAACATAATTTTGACCTGTAGATCTTAATCTAAACTGATTCAATAAGATCTCATCGGACCAAATAAAATCATATTAGATCCGATTCAACTTCAAATTAGATTATTTCGGCAACTAAATGGAGTTGTGTATGTAATTTAAGTTTGAATCTTGGTCTGAATCAATCTGACAATAGAAATCATTCGATCCTATTTGAACGGAATCAATTCAAGTCAATCCCATTCAACTTCGCATTGGATTATTTCAAATCTTTGATACAATTAATTTTTAATCTTTGACGGAACCGATCCGAATGATAAAGACAGAGACGTGCATCGAAATAAAATAACGTTTTGGTTTTCGCTAACGGTTTCAATTTTTTTTTTATATTTTGCTTACGTTTTCGGTTACGGTTTACCACTACTAAAAATTTCGGTTTCGGTTATGGCAAATTGGAGAAGCAAAGAAAATTCTCGATATGATTATGTGTAAAGAATTATGCCATGCAGTTAAAAGCAATTGAGATTTTACGAAAAAATTGCAGCACTAAAAAATTCACGTTTTTGTCAAACTGTGGAAAAACCTGACGACTAAACTAATCTTAGTAATATGCAATCAAATGTTAAATGTAGTACTTTTAATTGTAGCTGTATTACTGTAAGCGCGCTACGTTGCATCTTAAGTTAAGACTGTATTCCAAGCAGACACTTTGACCTCATACAAAATGGCCGCCTGTTTTATTTAGCTTACTATTCGGAAACTGGAGTCGTATGTAGTAAACCTATATAAAAATCTGTGAATTTATGCTACTGAGACCATGCCAGGGCGTTTCATGAAATGCTCAATTAACTATCTGCCGTCTGGCAATATTATGCCGGTATACTGTATCTTCAATGCATAACATGAAGCATAGTTTACCGACAATTTAAATTTGGTCGGCGAATGACGTGTTGTTTATGTATGTGTTCCATATTTTAACGTTTGCTATCAACAAAAGGCGTGCGTAGCGTTGTAAGGGATAGGTTGATTGAGGGTTCAAATCCCGTGCGGATTTACATTTTAAAACTTTTTGTTTCAATACTTCATGAAATTGGGGTACAAAAGTTATCATTATTGTTTGTTGTTGACTGTTGTGTACAGGGTGGGCAACTAAGAATGGGCGCCGGCCATATCTCAGAAACCAATCATCGCACAAGTTTAGGAAAAAAAATACCTTAAGTAAAGTGACGCTGAAAAATTGCTGGAAAATATTTTCGAGTTTCTAAAATGGCCGCTAGGGGGCGTAACAGCCATGACCAAATAGAAAATTAGGTTTTTCTCCGTATTTTGCTCAATTAAGTGGTATTGAAAATATATGCATCGTAATCCAAGGACAATTTCGAATCTTATTAGTTTTACAATTTTTGTTCTATCTTTAAAAATAAAGTGGTGGGGGGATACCAAAATATATTTTTTTTAAATGTCGTTTACTCCGATTACCCTTAATGGAATTTAACAAACTTGGTCTCGTTACAAAGGGCGTTTCTTAGTCTATCGAGTGCGCTTTATGCTGTTTTCATTTGATTATTACCGTCGTCGCCGCTAGAGGGCGTTATCTGCCATGTCAACAAATATCGCGCTTTTTCTAAAGGAATTTAAATGGAATGGTATGTTTATTTTTACACGGTAAAATAGAGAATTAAAAGCTTAAGATGTCAGTGAAAACCGCAACTCGATAACTTTCTTCTAACAGTAGATATTAGCAAACAAAGTTGAAATTCTGAATTATTCTCAGATCTTGGTGACGGAATTTGCAAAGTAGCTGTTGAACACAAGTAAGCTGTGAAAATGACACAAATAGAAAATTAGGTTTCGCTCAATATTTTGCTTAATTAAGTGGTATTGAAAATATATGCATCGTAATCCAGGGACAATTTCGAATCTTATTAGTTTTACAATTTTTGTTCTATCTTTAAAAATAAAGTGGTGGGGGGATGCCAAAATACATTTTTTTTATGTCGTTTACTCCGATTAGCCTTAATGGAATTAAACAAACTTGGTCTCGTTACAAAGGGCGTTTCTTAGTCTATCGAGTGCGCTTTACGCTGTTTTCATTTGATTATTACCGTCGCCGCTAGAGGGCGTTATCTGACATGTCAACAAATATCGCGCTTTTTCTAAAGGAATTTAAATAGAATGGTATGTTTATTTTTACACGGTAAAATAGAGAATTAAAAGCTTAAGATGTCAGTGAAAACCGCAACTCGATAACTTTCTTCTAACAGTAGATATTAGCAAACAAAGTTGAAATTCTGAATTATTCTCAGATCTTGGTGACGGAATTTGCAAAGTAGCTGTTGAACACAAGTAAGCTGTGAAAATGACACAAATAGAAAATTAGGTTTCTCTCAGTATTTTGCTTAATTAAGTGGTATTGAAAATATATGCATCGTAATCCAGGGACAATTTCGAATCTTATTAGTTTTACAATTTTTGTTCTATCTTTAAAAATAAAGTGGTGGGGGGATACCAAAATATATTTTTTTTAAATGTCGTTTACTCCGATTACCCTTAATGGAATTTAACAAACTTGGTCTCGTTACAAAGGGCGTTTCTTAGTCTATCGAGTGCGCTTTACGCTGTTTTCATTTGATTATTACCGTCGCCGCTAGAGGGCGTTATCTGACATGTCAACAAATATCGCGCTTTTTCTAAAGAAGTTTAAATGGAATGGTATGTTTATTTTTACACGGTAAAATAGAGAATTAAAAGCTTAAGATGTCAGTGAAAACCGCAACTCGATAACTTTTTTCTAACAGTAGATATTAGCAAACAAAGTTGAAATTCTGAATTATTCTCAGATCTTGGCGACGGAATTTGCAAAGTAGCTGTTGAACACAAGTAAGCTGTGAAAATGACACCCTGAAGAAACAACATAATGTGCCAAAAATATCAACTTGTCATTGTTGCTATTTTGTGTAGTATTGACTTTTCTAATTGAATTTGTGTCCAATATCAGGGTCGTTGGTCTATAAATGTGTGGTGCGGAATTCTAGATGGACAAATAATTGGGCCTTTTATTTTCAATGAAACTCTTAAATGGAGAACGTTATCTAAATTTTTTAAGAAACGAATTGTCACTTCTTCTAGAAGACGTAGCTCTAGCAATTCGTCGTGATATGTTTTTCCAACATGATGGGTGCCCGGCGCATTTCTCTTTGAACGTTCGGGATTTCTTAGACCAGACATATCCTGACAGGTGGATAGGACGTGGAAGTCTATTTCATTGGCCGGCCAGGTCCCCAGACCTGACTTGCCTAGATTTTTATTTGTGGGGGCGAATAAAAGATCTGGTTTTTGCCACCAGACCCACTACAAGAGATGACATGATCGAAAGAATAAGAAATGCTATTCAAAGTATTTCGAAGGCAGAAGTAGAGACTTCCGTTCAATCCACTCGTCAGAGAATGAATTCTTGCATCGAAAAGGATGGACGACATTTTGAACATCTAGGGCGCCACTAATTACATTCTAAATATTTTAATGTGTTGTAATGTGTTTTTTGCGTTTACTTTTTTTGAACGTTTGATTTGTTACATTGTTTATTGTTATTACCGTTAGATTTGTTGTTGTTGTTATTAATTACTAATTTTTATATTATGTAATATATTAACATGTTGTTTCTTCGGTGTGTCATTTTCACAGCTTATTTGTGTTCAACAGCTACTTTGCAAATTCCGTCGCCAAGATCTGAGAATAATTCAGAATTTCAACTTTGTTTGCTAATATCTACTGTTAGAAGACTTTACTCAAGGTATTTTTTTTCCTAAACTTGTGCGATGATTGGTTTCTGAGATATGGCCGGCGCCCATTCTTAGTTGCCCACCCTGTACATGATGACATGCTACTGTTTAGGTTCCCCAAAATTGTTAGCGATAGTGGCAGCGTCACAGGCGCAGCAATGTGCACACTGTCGGCTTACTGACAATGCCAATAACACAAAAATTAAGTACTTGAGAATAAAAAAAGTGTATCTTTTTTCAAATCCTGAATATTTTCGAATATCGTATACAATTAATTTTAAAAGTAAAATCGATTCAGCTCCGGATTAAATTATTCCGGTTTATGAATAATTTGAGATCAGGATACAGTTTTTGAATCTTTAACTAAAGCGATTCAAGCGATTCTATCCGACTCAAATATAAGTAGATTATATGAAACCTCGGAGTATATTAATTGAAGTCTCGGATGTGATTTTAGATCGTAATCTAATCCAGTCTGAATATGAAATTGACTCCACCAATCTCATCTGATTTGATTTGAATCAAATACAATCATACTAGATTTGCCCTAACTTCGAATTAGATTATTTTCAATTTAAAATAATTTAGAGTCTCGAATATAATTTAACCTTAGATCCTAATCCGAGCCAATCTGACAATAAAAACCGTTCAACTAATCTAAGCCAATCTGTACAATACAATATAATTATTTGATTTTATTTAATTTCGTATCCTGAAGAATTTCCTATCGCCGATACAATTAAATTTTGAAGCGAGCCGATCCGAACCAAAAAATTAAATTAAATCTGATTCAACTTCGGATCGGATTCTGCTTTTGGTAAGGAAAGTCATAGCAGTACCAACAGGATAATAGAATTATCACAGTGGTGTAGCATCGGAGGAAGCACCATTTTTACTTACTTCTTTTATAATAAAAAATTAAAATAAAATTAACATCGCTTGATGAATTTTAGCTTATGTATTTTCAAGTTTTGCCCCCCTCCCTCTTAACACCAATTTTTACTCAAAGAAAATCATACCTTTTACTTTTTCTAATTACTGTAATTTTACATCCAAAAGCAACGCTTTCTTAGTTTCTACCGCTGCGTAAGAATCGAAATTCACCCCTGGTATTAGCTTAATGAAATTGAAATCGAGGGTGCACGTTCCGGGGGCTTCCCCCTGCTGCTGACGCCCCTGTTTCCTTGTCAATTTGGAATTCCACCGCCGCACTAAAAGATTCATTCGAGTTGCACGTGCGTCAAAAAGGTGATCCATTTTTTTTCTATCGCAATAAATAAAATAGGGTGAATCGTGCATTCATGTTATTTTATCTTGTATATATAACTAAAATGTATAATGTATACGGTGGGAGATCCAATAAGAAAGCAGGCTGTACGTGCTAGGTGGCGGAGCACGCAATAAGATATAAGTGACAGGTGACTGGTCGCGTGCGATCGCCGCTGGTGCGCGAGGGGGTGGTTTGGCAATAACACGTAGCCCCCAACAGGACGTAACCCGAAGCGCCCCGCCAAATTTTCATATGCGACACCCAAGAAAAATTTCCCAAGTCTAGACTGGGCTTGGCAAAATTACTACGTTAATAGGTATCGTTTCATCCCAGCTAATAATTACGTTTTGATATTGAATACTAACACTTTCAAATTTCAAGGGCAAACAATTTTCGTTTTTTTTACGGTTTGTAGTCTGGAATTTAAACTGATGAATGATAAAAGAATATTTAATTACCTTACAAGAGATGTCTGATGCCATCAAAAGAAACATAAATGTGAATGATATCAAAGGATGTTGTAACAAAATATGGAGAAGTGGAAAAAAAATTATTTATGCTATTTTTTCTGAATGGTGTTAGCACTTTCTCTGCTTTCATGTTCTGTAGCAACAATATGGGCTTACAGAAGTTTTAGTGTATGGAACCTCATCTGTAGTGTTCGGATTTCTACTCTAGTATTTAGTCAGTATTTAAATTATGAGGCAATCCATTATTAAGCAATTTTCGCATAATTCCTTTAATAAATATACAGTTGGCGCATATATAAATTTGTAAACGAATTATCTAGAAGGTTAGAATGATAACACATTCATATGTTTGACCTTATGCTAGCCTGTGTAGATAGTTACAATTTATTTGGTCAGCTAAAATAAAATTGATGCTTGTGTGACTAATAAAATAGAATTAAACAGGGTTCATGAGCGTAGAATATGAATGATCATGAATTTTAAAAGTTTAAAGTTTTTCGAAAAACAGATTTTATGACTCTGCAAAACTTTTTTTTTAATTGAAATGTAAAATAGCCAGTACGAATTAATAAAAACAGAACGTGTAAATTCATTAATACAACGAGAATGTTGTACGAAAGAAACGTTTGAACTATCAACATTCATAAGGAAAACCACCGTTGAATTAAAAACTTAAGAATTGCAGTACACAACAACCACTTTTTCTAAATTCTCAGCCGAGAAACTAATTCTCTTGTACAACAAAACACTTTTAAACATTGGAAATGACCTTTCAACGTCGCAATTCGTTAATAGAGTAAAACTTAAAAGTTAGCCGGTGAACAACTGACTGGATTATTTGTCGACTTGAAGCACATGCATGTTGAAGTTTACAAAGCCCTGCTTAGTCGTTTCTTCTGGAATGCCCATTTTGTGATTAATATATTATACAAAGAGTTCTTGTCTCTACTTTTTGTCCCTATTTAGTCCTTGTCTTGTTATTTTTTTAATGTCCAATATTATTCCTAAGCTTCGCGTATTTTTGTTTTGTTTTGCAACTATCTTAGAAACAAAATAATTTAGGATTGTTTGCAACCTTTTTTTCTTTAATTCTTCTGCTTTTTCTTGACCTCCTTACCTTTACTTCTTTATCATTTATTGTATAAATGTATATTTCTCTTAAGCTTAAAATTAATAGGAGTTCTAATTTGCTTAGTAGTTTCTAGTCTCTACTTTCCAATACTTTCAGTACCTACAAAAAAGTATTTATTTCGGGAAAATTTTCTAATTCGAGGTTTTGACGGAAATACTCGTTCTGGATCTCCAGAAAAACCAGGAACGGATAGTACGATTTTTATGAGTTTCGGAAAGCTGGAGTACATTAAAAATTTATCGGGAATATAAGCCTCAAAAATATTTGAAACCGGAAACATGTTTCTAGGTAGGCAGCATTTTTTAAGGAAAACGAATTTCCTTAATCTGAAAATTAAATTTCTGATAGAACCTCTTGAAGCAAAGCGAATGCCTTTTTCCGAACTTCCGAAAACCGGCGGCTTTCACAAATTTTTTAAAAATTTTGACCTTAACGCTTATATACCAAAAACGAGTTGACCGATAGTGATTAAACTTGGTAATGCAAACACACACAGGGTACAATGTTACTATTTTTACAGGAATTTTTAAAAAGATAAAAATTGTCAAAGTTCATAGAAATCAAAGCAAAGTTGATTTCTACGAACCTTGGGGATAAGCTACAATTTAGTTTGTGTCCCAACTTCCACCCGATAATTTCTCTCTACCGCCCTCTATGGATTTTTTCAAAACCGAGGTATCAGATTCGAATGAAATTTGATATTGCAAATTCCCTAGGGATAGTCAATGTTACAAGTTACGAGAGTTTTTGGAACTACTAAAATTGTGACTTGAAAATATTTAAAAATTTTTACTTCAAAAACAATATAGCGCAAATACTGGCCATAAATTTTTAAATTATACACTGTGTCCATAAAGTAACCCCCTCCCCCCCCCAACTAACTTTTTAACGACTTTATATTTTTCTACAAAATTTGGTGTGCTGTAATGGGAAATTAAATACTATTTTTCAGACCATATTAAAATTTTCTATCATCCAAAATGGCGACTGGGCGCCATTTTGACTTTTTTTTTGAATGGAAAGGAGGGTCGAATGACACTTCATTGGAAAGGTCTTTTAATTCTACGTCTGATCCTAAAGTTTCAAAGAAAAATATTCAGCCATAACAAAACGACAATGTTTGAAGATAAGGAAGTCTATTTAAAAAACTAAGAATTAAAGCTTAAATTAATTAAATTAAGTGTTCGAAATGTTTACCATTCACTTCTTGGAACATAATAAGTCGGTTATGAAATTCCTGCCTTACCTTTTCATAAGTTTCTGGATTGATATTTCTGCAAACTTCTGTAATGCGTTGCTCCAGTTCTTCAATTGTTTCTGGACAGGTTCTGTACACTTTCGATTTCAAATATTCCCATAGAAAAAAATTTAACAAAGTTAAATCTGGGGAGTGAGCTGGCTATTCTACAGGACCCCGCCTAACAATCGATCTGCCAAAAAAATGTCCGTTGAGAAAGCCAGAACCAGGCCTATAATAATGAGGCGGCGCACCGTCTTGTTGGAACATAACGTTTTCAATATTATTTGAAGCCACCTGAGATATTTCTGGGAAAATTTAGTCCTGCAAATGAAAAAGTGGACTACTGGATAAGAAAATTAAAACAATTTTGAATTGAGTGAGTCCATTAGTTTAAAATCCGCCATTTTGTTATGGCTAAATATTTTCTTTAAAACTCTAGGATAAGACGCAGAATTAAGAGACCTTTCAAATGAGGTGTGACTCGACTCTCCTTTCTATAAAAAAAAATTTTAAAATAGCGCCCAGTCGCCATTCTGGATGATACAAAATTTTAATATGGTCTGAAAAATAGTATTTAATTTTCCATTACAGCACACCAAATTTTGTAGAAAAATATAAAGTCGTTCAAAAGTTATTTTTGGGGGGGGGGGGGAGGTTACTTTATCGACACAGTGTATATGCTAGTAGAGATAAAGGGTGAGCTACAACTTTGTTCGTATTTTAGTCCGCAATTTCTGTGTGACGCCTATGAATTTTTGAAAACCAAAAATCCTTACTTCTTATTTCAATAAACGGGGCACAATAGCAATGTCTGTTTAAAACTAAACTAGTGTTACCCCAGCACACAATGCACTGACAGACAGAACCGACGAAATGTCAAGTCACGTGATGTATTAGTTCCAATAATGACACGCGACGTTATTGTAGGTGGCGCCCCAAGTGACGCGCGTCTAGCCGACCTTCATATATATTATAAATTAAAATAATTATTATTAAAAAATCGACGTAGAATAAAAATATAAAAATGTTTCATGTTCGATCTGTGGATAGAGACCTTTCATTTAAATACAAATAGTCCAATTTGGTGAAGCGGTAGCCGCTGGAGGAAGGGAAGAAAAAAACCCTTTGTGCTTTTATATATGTATGGATTATATAAGTGATAGAATGTTCATAGCAAAATGACTAAACAGGATATAGCTACAGCAATATTTACTAGGTATCGCCACCATCGAAGATATAAAGGCGATAATAATTCAATTGTATTCGAGCAATACACAGCTTTAAGTGTAATTAAATCTATAACCATGTAATCTTACAGTATCTCTTGGAGCTGTGATGTAGATACAAAAACTCTTTTGGAAATATAAAAGTAACAATTTCTAAAATAAGGAAAATCCAGGAAAAGCGCTTTGCTTCGTTCATTTTTTGCGCTGGCGTTCAGTCTTTTTCCCCCATTTTTAATTCGATTTCTTTGTTTCTCGACGTTTACTTCTTCTTCTTTTTTTTTAATTTTTATTTTTTGTTTTATACCAAACTGTTTTATACGCTACCCAACTAATTCAGTTTTTTGTTTCCCTTTTCGATTTTTTTATTTATTTATTCCTTTTCTAGTAACGTTTCTTCTTTATTTTGTTACTTCATTTTCTACCCTATTTTCTCATTATCCACCTCATTATTTTATTTCGTTTTCTTCCTTTACTTTTATTTATTCTTCTTCTCCTTCTTTCTCCATTTTTCCCTCATTTCTTGTAGTTTCTTACTCGAAAATTTTAGTTTTTTCTTCTACCTTTCTAAATTTCCCTGTCTTACTTCATTTTCAATTATTTGTCTTTGTGTTTTATTTTTCTCTCTTTTTTTTTCTATGTCGATTCCTTATCCACGTTTTACTTCTTTTCCCAGCAGTTTTGTGTTTTTTCTCGCTCTTATGTTTTTTTTTCTTTTTCCTCTAATTTCTTTTTTCCAATACTTTAAGGTTAAGTGTTACCTAATACCCGAATATTCCCTTTCTTTGTAGTTTTCCTTTTCATTTATTGATTCTTTATAAGTTTTATTGTTGTTCTACATAGCTCAAGAATTGTATATGTGTTAATTAATTATTCATTTTGCTTTGTTGTCTTCTAGTTTTTTTATATATTCTTTTTCTTTTCCTGTTCACAGATCATTTTATATCTTTTTTATCTTTTTTTAAAGCATTTAAGAATTTTTGAAAATGTAGCTTCTATGCGTTAATTAACAGCTTAAAGTAAACTTGCTTTCTTTTCCTTCTATTTGTAGTCTTTTCTATGTTTTTCCTCCATTTCTTATCCTAGTCGCTTTTATTTGTTTTCCATATTAAGTTGCATTATAATAAGAAAAATCAGCTTTCATGCATTAATACTTGCTTAAACAAACTTCCTTCCTTTTTTCTTTTCTTTTCTCTTATTTTTCTTCCGTCCTCTTTTTTTAATTTTGCTTTTTCTGTTAGTAGACATAGAAAAATGTTTAATTGGTGATTTTAATATAAAAGATATTTACTTTTTATTCCTTATACCGTATCTGTTTCAGTTTTTTATCTTTCCTTTTTTTTCCTTTCCAGCTTTTTTTTCAATTTACGTTCCTTCTTTTTACTTTTTCCATAGCTGTGCCTAGAAATGTTGTGTTGTGTTAATTTACCCTTCTCTTTTTTCTTCGTTTTTTTGTTTTCTTCCATTGCTTATTTTTTATCTCTTGTTTTTTGAATACTAGGAATTTTATTATTATAATATTATCGCTGTTGCCACTAATAGTTTTTCAGTTCCTTAATTACATCAGTGTATTATTGAAATATTAAAATAATATTTTGTAAAAATACAACACGGGTGTTTCTCCCTGACAAGAATCGAACCATTAGTCGGTTTGATTCTTGCCTACGTCAGAACTCGAATGGATTTTCACAAAAGATAGTTGACATAATGTTGTCGACAAAAAAGTTTAAATTTCTGTTAATTTATAAATTTCAGCTTCCTTCTCTTTTTACTTTCCTCGCTATTTGGAGTGTAACTATAGAAAGGTATTGTGATTTGTTGAAGGACATGAAACACATTTGACCTTTCATCGAAGCTTCTTTTACTATATGATTTCTTGTATATAAACGAGTTATACCTACAATCCACCTAATTTTTTTTACAAATATACGTTTTTTGGGGTCTTGAAACCCCATAAAGCGGGCGGTACAATGTTGCTTAACACAGAAATTAAAATTAGGCAAATTAGGCAAAAAAAAGGGGCGAGAGAGGAGGGGTGCTCTACTTCAACAAAGATACGCTCGAAACATAAACCTTAGATTTTTGTATACTACGCATGTCGAATAGCCGATCTGCGCAAGCCCGATCTTCCTACCGCTTCCACTGCTACCCCACTATCGATTTTTCTGTTGTAGGAATTTTTTACTTTAAAATCAGTATGAACATGTTAAATACCAATAGAGGAAACACCTTTGAGATTTTGTTTTAGGTCTTTTACCTGAACAGTTTAATTGGATAATCATCAAAAAAACTACTATCGCCAAACCATGAAATTGATTTTAGATTTTACAAATAATTGTGGCTTCCAATTAGAAAGTACGTAAATCCAAATTTTAACAGTTCTCATAATTATACAAATTTAAAATTTTCAAGAATTCTGGAAATGTTTGTAAATTTTAGAAAACTTTTAAAATTTTCAAAAATCTGTAATATTTTGAAAATTAACAAAATTTGAAAATTTTTCTAAATATTGTATATTTTTAAATTTTCAAAAACATTTAGAAAACTTTAGAAATTTTTTAATGTAGTAACGTTCAATGTTTTAAAAATTTTCAAGATTTTTAAATTTTCCGAAAATCTACAAAATTTAAAAATTTTGCATAAATTTTTTAACTTCAAAAATGTGTTACTAATTCTTTTTCATGATCAAACTTTTTCTCTCCCTGCGTCTTTTGTCTACGTCATCGTAGTCGTATTTGATTTTAGTTGTCTTTTTATGGTTCTCTTTTGTCTCTAGTCAGTAAATGTTTCAATTTATGTTTATTCATAAATTACTGCTCTATTTTCTTTTTCCCACTTTTCTGTTTTTTTTTAGTTGTCTTTCATTGCTCCTTCTTGTCTCCCGTGATTATAATTGTTTCCTCCTGTTTTATTCCCACTTTTTTTTTATTTGTTTTTTTCATAATAGTCTCTTTTGTTTTATAATTTTATAAGAATCGGTTGCTTTGTTTGTTAACTATTATTTACAATCTTCTTAACTTTTGCTCCATCACCCCGTTCTGTATTTACTTTTCTCAAGAGCGCTAATCGTTATACACCAGAAACTTACGGAAACGTTTCCATATCTGCCTGATCGTGACGTTATTATTTAACATGATTGTAACAAAGCGACTTCGGATGATTTAAGGTGGCACTTATACAAACGTGTCCGTTTGCCTTCAAAAGAAATAAATTGCATCGTTTTGTTATTTATGGACGGTGCGCTCCGTCTGGTGCTGCTTATTCAGTATTTAGAAATTATAATTTTTATTCGTACCACGCAACCCTTAAATAGCTTTATTAGCGTTTTTATTTCCCCATATTGTGCAGGGTTATCGCAATGTCACTTTACATTTTCTACTTGTATGACGTCTCAAGTATTATTTACGATGTTACCGGAGCTCGAGCCCTTAACTTTTATTAATCGTTTTGTGTTACATACATTTTTTAAATGCAGATCTAGTGATATGACTTTTTTTAACTTTTAACATTGAAAAGCCCTTTAAATTCTCTAAATAGAACAAAGGTGAAAAAACCTTTTAAAAACGGTGACAAGAAATTACATGGATAATTGCAACTAAATGGTGAAAACCCAAAAAAAATATAACAGCGGAAAAGCTTTTAAAATTTTGTAGCTTGCTGTTATCATATTTTCCCATACGGGGATTCCCCAACCAAATTAAAAATTGAAAACAAAACGTCATGGTTTTCCCATATGTTTTATTAACCCAACGATGCTTTGGAAGAGGCAGTTCAATATATTTCAAAAAAGTTTTTATGGATATTAATTAAAATTGGAAAGTTATCTCAAATCGGCCGTAGAACTGGAGAAAAACCTTTTAAATTGTAAAGTTTTAAGGCGACATCTTTGAAAAGTATTTTTAAATGAGGATTATAATTAAAGTAAAAAACGGTAATGTAGCTTTTGGAATAGAAAATGTAAATAGGTGTAGAAATTTTCTCTCGGTTTGGATAATCAATAAGACGGAACTAATTCATGCAAGCCGGCAGTACGTGAATTGTATAAAACAGCGGATCCGTATTCAAATAGAGGCGAATTGACATATATTCAAATATACTTCGAATAAAAGATCCCATTTCCATCTGAATAAAGGAAAATAAACGTATCCTACTCAGCGTTATTCAAAAATCGTCGACTAGCAGTTTTTTAAGCAGAAAAACTTTTGTACACTACCGCATACGCTTTTGCACAGAAAAAAAAGGCCAATTCGAGGAGGAAAACGTTTTCTGAAAGAAGCTTTTAAATATACATTTAACGCAAGAAAATTCCTAATCAGATAAAGATCGTGCTGGGCACGACGAGGATGGGGAGGAGAAGAGTGGGAGAAATTAAGCGTCGCCCATGGCTTAAAAATTCATTATAGTTGTATCTTCTGTTAATTAAAATTTGGATTAAAAATGCAATATGTACCCAGCGATAATTAACTTTCTTTGTTCAAATAATGAGTTACACGGCTTTGATATTATTAGCCACATTTTACAAAGCAGCCGAGGCACTCCTCGAAAATAAACATTGGCAGGAGTTTAAGGACCAATTCCCTTTCGTTCCGCCTCCTTGAAAACTCGAAACTCTCGTCCTGTACCAACCCTTTAATTAATGCCAACCCTTTCCTTATTGAAATTGACAAATTAAGCCACAATTAGTCTTAACTTGAATTAATTAAAGGAAAATAATTTTAATCAGACATAAACAAGTTGCGAAAAATTGCCGAAACACTTCGCCCAAACTTGCCCATACTTCAAATTAAATCATACTTTACATTTTCAAAAAAATATTTTTATTTATTATATTTGCATCATGTGATACACCATCAGAAACCTCGTTTGATTCTGAGTATTATTCTTGATTTTGGTGACACTCTGTCAAGCCGCTTCAAAAGGGCGGCCGTTTAATTTTTTTTTGGAATTGCTTATAATCGTGGAAATACACCAAGTAACAATTCCTTCTCTATCTATAGCAAACTGGATGAGAAAAAAAATTAATAGAAAATTGATTGAATGTCGTAACTAGATATTATATTATTTTATATTGGTTGCCATGATTGCATAACTACATCAGAAAACTGTATGAAATAATAATACACTTGCAAAAGGTAACTAAAAATGTTACATTATTTTGTCTTGTGACTTGGTGTTATTCCACGACTTTAGAATAATTTGGCACAGGCGAAACAAAGAATCATGTTGCTGTTTAAAAAAATGTCGATGACGTCACAGCTTTGACAGATGTTACTGAAAAAACCAATAAATACCGACAAAAAATGAAAAACTAAAAAACTAAATCGACGTGTCCAAACGTTTTCTCGAAAAAATTATAAATTAGTTCATTTTTTACACACTATGTTTTTGTTAGGTATGCTTCGTATACCCGTGTGGAAAGTAAAATCTAAAGTTTGTTGTAGGTATAATTATTTTAATAAAAAAATTAGAAGGAAAAGACAATACTACACAATTATTTATGTTTTATAGTTTGGTTGTAACGTATCAGGGTATCCATATATTAAATCCGAATCCATTTCCACAGCTCCTATTCATTTAATGGGAGGGAAGAAGTTCGCTGCTACTAGCACCTACATATTCACGCGTCTATTATATTAGGCACATATTTGTTTGTACAGCGGGCCGTTACATTTTTTGATAAAGATGTTTGTGTATGTTATTGAAACATAATCTGCCGATAGCTGCGTTATTACCAAGGCCGACATAATCGGTTGCCGGTTTTATTTGGGACAATCATGGTGGTGGAAAAGTCAAAATGTGGGGCTGTCAACAGCATACAAAAAGCAAGATTCGGATATTGGAACCAGTAAAAGTAGATTTGTTTGCGTCCGAACTTGGTGAAATTCAACCCAATGACTCGAAAGTTACGTTGTTTGCTAAAGAAGCACAGTTCCCACCACATATCTGGGCAAAAATGACTAGTAGCATGGCACGAACAACAAACGGGTGCGAGTCTTTTCATACTCATTTTAATTAGAGTTTTATCAAAATCATTCATCTCTATTTGTATTTGTTCAAAAACTCACTCAGTTGCAAACGGAAACATATATACAAATTACGATAAGATTAAAAAGTTTAATTTAAAAGCAGCACTTCGGCAAAAGCAACAGGAATCACGAGTTTAGCTAAGTAACTTAAGTAGGTACCTCAGTGCAATTGATGGATACGATTAGTATGTCCACTTCGTTGTTGGGGATTAAGTACTTAGCGCGAGTGCAATTTTTTTCTTTACTGCTAACAGATTTATTTGCAATATGCTACATTAGCAATAGGCAAATCAGATCACTATAACAATTAATACATTGCATTCTTAATTACATGTGAGAGTAAACGCCCTTTGACGTTCTTCGTGATGACTTTACTTAAACGGCTAATTTACATTTGTTGATTTCATGTCTGACTAGTTAAAAGCGAGAAGGAAGATCTAACGGTTTGAAGTGTTTAAGTCTGCGCACTTGGTCACTAACATCGAGCAAGTTTAACACTCCTAGGATGTGTTTCTAATCGCTGGAGATAGTTTTCACTACACTTGACTATCTCTTCTGTCTTCACTTTTAGGTCTTTCAAAATTTCTTTGATGGGTACATAATAGGGTGCATTAGTCTTCGACTAGAAGCGTTCTAGTATTTCAATATTTAAATGAGAAGCAGTGCCCCACAACTAAATGCCATAGCTTCATATCGGTTTTAATACGCTTTTGTAGACTAGTAACTTGTTAATAAGCGAGAGTTTGAAGTTGCGGCCTAGTAACCAGTAATAATTCTTCAGTTTAAGGTTCAGTTGTTTGTTCTTAGTCCAAATGTACGTTCTCCAGGTTAAGCCTTTGTCGAGATGCATACCGCGGTAGTTTACACATTCTGCTTGGGGTAATGCTTGGCCATCCATATTGACGTCAGGTACAGTGCCTCTACGTTTAGTGAAAATAATTTGAAGTGACTTCTAAGCATTAATTTTGAAGCGCCATTTTTTAAACCAATCGCATACATCCTTCAAATTTTGCTGTAGGTTTCGAGCGGCTACGATAGGATCAGGACGATTGGAGAAGATTGCTGTATCATCAGGCAAAGGCCTGGCTAACGTCGAGGAAGACAGCCGCTTAATAAGATTTGTTTTTAAAGGCTGTGTTGATGTTGTCTACTATACTGTGTCCCTCTTGTATGGTAGAATGTTGATCCCTGAATCCAAACTGATCGACAGGTATCAGGTTTAAGTCTTCGAGAATAGGGATTAGCTTTTCCAGGAATAGTCTTTCGAATAGTTTGGAGAAAAGTAGTAACAGACTGATGGGTCTGTATGACGTAGACTCGTTTATCGGCTTGCCGGGTTTTTGAATAAGTACGACCTGGGCAACTTTCTACTGAGCCGAGAAAATTCCTGTTTGTAGGATGCTGTTGAAGATTGGCATGACCAAACTAATGGATTTAGGAGACAGTTCCTTCAGTATGCGTTCATTGATTTCCTGAGGATTGTTTGCAGTTTGTTTTTCTATCAATCACTGATTCCACTTCTGCCATGGAGAAAGGTTTAATAGGCAGTGAAAGCTGGTATGGAGCCGTTAGGAAGTTGTCCACTTCTTTGTCTTCGTATAGTTCGTTAGCAGGTAATGGAAGAAATACTTCTTGGAGATAAGTGTCTAATACTTCCGCTTTGTTTAAATCAGTACGTGACCATCTTCCATCTTTATTGCGAATTGAAAGTACTTGTTGTTTTGGTCTATTAAAACGACTAGTAGCTTTCCAGAGGGAGTATTCGGTGTCTTCTAATGCAGTTAACCCTTTAAGATATTCAGTGAGATAATTATTTTTTGTTTCCTTAATCATTTCCTTTAATTTTCGGGCTGCTGCGAGTGCAATTGATGTCTGCTTTATATTTTAGAAAATTTCTTTTTGGAAGTATGATTTTGGATGAAAGCCACCTATCAACGGCCATTTTGTAGTTTTGTAAATAATCGGAATTCTCATCAACTTTGGTCTTTTAAATGGAACACTTTGTATATTGTGCTATATTCTGAAAAAGCTTCTAATAAAAGAAAGAATCAACTTTTTAAAATTTTTTATCATGAAAGATAACGATTTTAGAACGTACCTATAACAAACCGTAAATTCTAGGTCACAATTGTCATGGATTAATTGAGGCCGACCAAATTGTAGCATCTAAAGCATCTACAAGCATAAAAAATTAGTAAAATATCGCGTTCCCAGTTTTTGAGCAAATTTTCCACTTCACACTTTTACGGTTTACTTCCGCTTCCGGCTTTCGATTTATTTTAAAACCTTATTTTGTTAATGAATCTTTAATTCGTTCGGGAATATTGACTTTATGAAGCGCATACACAAACAGACAATTTTCAAAAACTATTATTTTAAGTTTCTAGAAGTCCAAAATATGGGTCTCCCTCAAAATCTCGGAAATGGTAAATGTTCATGAAATTGGTACTTTTCTATAAACCTGAAAGTATAGAAAAGTAAAAAATGAAAGCGTGGGAAGGTGTTATGAAGTTAAATTTGCATAAACGGTTAAATTTTACAATCCCAATGCTGGTTGTTGTAATGTTTATTGCAATTCATTTCGGAGCACATTCTGCTCGTTGATTACGCACGATCCTGCTAAATAATTGTTCTGCATCATCGATACCCGCTGTTCACATGACGTAGCTGTCTACCGGAGATTATTTACGTTATTCACCGATTTATTTTAGTTGATTGCCTTTGATGTGATTTGCATTGCCAAGTTATTGCCGTAATTACCCACTTATTGCCATTACTGCCAGTTGATTTTCCAAGTATTGTTGAAAATGTGTACTGCACATATTCCCACCAGTGAGACATCACTGAGTGTAAATATGTCAATTTTTGTTTTTATTTCGTTTATATCAGTTATAAAAGTTTGAGAAAATTGGACGCGAATATTTTAATTTTAAATTTTTTGGATAGTGTACAATAAATATTACCAACATTTTTTAAAGTCGTTAGAAAATCTTTAAAATGGGATATTGTGGGTTTGTATGTCTATTTTGTCTCTATCAACTAATTAAAATTCTTAGAAAACCGAAGACGCAGTTTTTGAGAAAGAATTTGAAAGATACCGCAATATTTGAAAAATTCTTAGCGGACGTCACATAGTCTGTTAAGAATACGCAACTCGTCTTTGTCTATATTTTAGTACAATTTTGAGACAATTGCGTCGGCAGTTTTTTGAGAAACTGTTTGATGGTTTGTAATAATTTGAAAATGTAACAACATTTCAAAAATTCCTAGAGATCGTAGCATATGCACTAGAGCCAATGCCAGAGTATTTAATTTTTTTTCATCTTTAGTAAATAATAAAATTTTCAGAAAATACGACGTGCAGTGTTTGTCAAATAATGTTTAGAAAAAATTACACCTTTCGAAGATGCAGCATCTTCAAAATTCCCCTAAGGGGTCATAAGGCCAGTAAAATATTATAGAAATATGTGATGGTTTAGATCTTTTCTGTCTCTATCAATTAACAGCTTTTGTGAAATATTTTTGGACATTTTTGGAGCAATAATTTGTCAAAATTTTTTACTTTCCTTTACTTTCAGAAGTATTGATTTCGTAAAAAATTTCAAATTGTAAATTTTAACAAAAATATACGTTTTGAACCTCCAGGAACACAAGAAAGTGGTGTTTAAATTATGTGTGTGCATGTAGTACATCATAACGACCGAACTTATAGTCCGATTTCGATGAGTTTTTGAATCTGGCGGTATTTTGCATTGCAATAGACCTAAAAAACACAATGTTACTGGACACAAGAATTTTGAAAACATTAAAAGTAGGAAGTGAAAAATAATTTCAAAATTGTGATAATAAAACAAAAGTTCTCGAAAACTGGCTACACAATTGGTTTTTTAAATTTTATAGGCTTATAGAGCGGGAGATGAGTTACAATTAAGTTTGTGTCCGTGGCCGATAATTTTTCTGTGACGCCTTTTAAATTTTTTTTTTAAATTTGGGTTTTAACGTTTATTTACTCAAAAGCAAGTTATTAGATCGAAATAAAATATGACATTGTAAAAGCTCTACAAAGCATAGCTCTGGGGGATTTTAATACTTGCAAATCTACACGATTTAAGTGGATATGCAGGAAATTGGTATTATTGAAACGAGAAAAACACACGCTTGAGAGGTATTGACAAGATTATTTTATGGATACAAAATTAAACCAATGGCGGACTTTGCTTATTGTTGTTTCTTCGAGTAATCATGAAATAACTACGGTTTAACTAGGCCTTGTGAAGGTATACACTGTAAATAATATACACAAGAAATTATCGGTTTAATTTTAATCTAGCTAGGTCAATACTGCATTTTGATTGGCTGTAATGTGCGTTAATAAAATAATCAACTTAATGTTATGGTGCAGCAGTATTAAGGTTGGTTAATTTTTAACCTTTCCTCAAATTTTAGGTGAACGAAATTGTTCTTTTTTTTTGTTTTTTTATTATTTCCAAAGATCTTATTCCAAAAAAAACAAAAATTAATTTTGTTTATAAAAAATTTTGATATATAATATGATTATTCATAGCACGACCACAGTTTTAGACTCTGGTACGACGTGCAGCTGATTGTGGCGTCAGCTATAATATACCCGATGTGATATGTACTAAAGCTCGGTATGATTCTTTGTTGTTTGTTCTAATAGTCTGCCACAAGACATTCTTTATTGCATCTCAGAGGGGTGTCTAGTAATCCCTGGCTAAAAACGTAAAGCCTAGGAAGGTGTTAAAAACAGTTTTGCAATTTGCACCTTCGCTAGAGTTAGTGCAGATAGTGCGATTCATAGCCACTAATATTGCGTAAAACGTTGATAACAAAATACTTTTGCAAATATGATAAGTAACTATTTTTAAAGTATAGGAAACTCCATGCGAAGTGATTTGCTTAATTTTATTCCATGAAGGCAACACAAGATTTGAAAAATTCTTACAGGCCGTTGAAAAGGCACTAAGCTGTTGAAAATATTTCAGTTTGTAGGAATGTTCAGATTCAATTTCAGTGGCAACTCGTGGTGTAACATTGTAGGAGTGCATTTTATGAAAATATGTAAAAAATACGCCAGAGTTAAATTCCGACAAAAGTGGGTGCGGTCTATTTGAACGTGTTTTAAAAGCACACCAGGTTTTAGGGTAGATACCTTTGAAAACTCGCCAAGTTTTACATTTCAGTAAACAGTAAAGTGACAGGTAATTACTTTTGTTGATCAGTTTAACACTGTTTAATCATTTAACACACATACGACTTACTTTAATTAATTTGTTTAACAATAAAATCCATGCGTTTTTCTTTCTAATGTGTTCAACCACTGGCTCACTAGAATTTCTTTTGGCGAAAGATTTTATTTTCTTTAGGGTTGGAAACATCTATCATTACCTGCTGATGTTATTGGCATTGTGCAAATTATTTATATATATTTTTAAGTTTAACCGATTTCACAAACGCGTCACCTCACGTCACTTTTTCATAAAGCACTAGTGTCAATTTTTATGCCAATTCTCAACAAACTATTGTATGATGCCGAAATACTTATATTTAAACAAGATAGTTTTAAAGATGGAAGTTGGTAAACCTTTCTTTTTTTTTTCAGCTAATACAAGTTAGTGAACATTGGATAAGCAGTTTTAGAGAAATTATTTTTTGAACGTTAATTTTTTCTGGAAGATTTCAGTTTATAAAAGTTTACAGAGGGTGTGACAAGAGCACTTAAAAATTAACCATAATGTAAGTTGGTAAACCTTACCTGTTTTTATCAAGCAATAAAGGTTTAAGAATATTGGATAAGCAGTTTTGGAGAAATAATTTTTTGAGTATTTAATTTTTTCGAAGAAGGTTCCTTTATAAAAATTTATGAGGGGAGTGGCAGGGACACTATAAAGTTGGCACAATGTAAGTTAATATATCTTAACTGTTTCTCTCAGCTAATAAAAGTTTGAAAATATTGGATGAGCAGTTTTGGAGAAATTAATTTTTGAACATTTCTAATTTATTAAAACTTATGGAGGGTATGGCAGAAGCTCTTAAAAGTTAGCATAATATGAGTTGGTACATCTTACCTTTTTCTATCAAGTAATAAAAGTTTTAAAATATTGGATGAGCATTTTTGGAGAAATAATTTTTGTAATATTTTATTTTTCCTGAAGAAGGTTCCCAAATGTTATAAAAATTTATGAAGTGAGTCGCAAGGACACTAAAAAGTTGGCACAATGTAAGTTGGCAAACTTTTACTGTTTCTATCAGCTAATCAATGTTTGAAAATATTGGATGACCAGTTTTGGAAAAATAATTTTTGGAAATTTTTCAAATTATTAAAAACCACCAAAGATTACAAGAACACTTAGACTCTTCAAAATATGTGAGTTTGAAGCTTTTCTTTTGCCTCTAATATTAATTTATTGCAAGTAAAGCTGATGGGCAGATTTTGAAATAGTGCAAACCAATTCTGAAGAAAGCCGTCAGAGAGGGTTAAAATTTTGGAAATATGTAATGATAGTTTTGAATACTTAAGAAATACCATAGCTTTTCAAAAGTTCTTAAAAGGTGCCACAAAGCCACTAAAATGTTGAAAATGCGTGAGGTTAAATGTCTGTAAAAACCTTATCAGAAATTTTTAGAAATAGATTTTTGAAAATGTGATGACTTTTATAAATTCCTGAAGAATTTATGAAAGACACCCGAAAATGTAAAAAATATCTAAGTGAAGCTTCTTTGCTCTATTTATGAAATAGCGAGAAAATTGAAATGAAAATAGAGATTTCTAATGTGAGGGGAAGTAAGGGAAAAGAAGTAGAGATAGTAGAAGAAAGGATAAAAGCAGAGATTATGTGGGGATAACAGAGGCAAAAATGAAAGGAAAAGGATTGAAAAGAATACACAGGGGGTACTGGATATACACAGTCGGAGTAGAACAAGAAGTACACGCACAAGCAGGGGTAGGATTTATAATCAGAGAGGACAAAATAAATAACATAGTCGAGGTGCAATATAAGAACGAGCGGATTATGAAAATAGACATGAAGTTTGGGAAACAACCAATTACAATAATAGTTGCGTACGGCCCAAATGAAGACGAAGATGTACAGACCAAAACAAGTTCTACATATGAAGAACTACAAGGCGAGGTAGACAACGCGGCAAACAAAATCATAATAATGGAAGACCTCAATGGAAGGGTAGGCAAAAATAACAGTAGTATAGAGGAATACCTAGGAAAACAAGGCGAAGAACTGCAGAACTCAAACGGGAAAAGAATACTAGAATTATGCCAAACAAACAACCTAGTAGTAGCAAACACTAAATTCGCACATAGTGACAAGTACAAATACACACGGGAAGACCACGGCAGAGGTACAAAATCGGTAATAGATTATTTTTTGGTCCAAAGAGGACTATGGAGAGCGATAAAAGTTGTGGGAGTAAAGCCGGAGATGGAGATCGGTAGCGACCACTATCTGCTAATATTAGAATGGAAACTG
This sequence comes from Ctenicera cuprea, assembly GCA_958336395.1. Taxonomy (NCBI): domain Eukaryota; kingdom Metazoa; phylum Arthropoda; class Insecta; order Coleoptera; family Elateridae; genus Ctenicera; species Ctenicera cuprea. Next base: position 25,716,259 of record OY284495.1, on the reverse strand, counting down.
CAACAAGAGATAGTCAAGGAAGAACAAAAGAAGGCAGTAAAAGCAAGAATAAATAATCACAAATTTAAAATACAGGGGGTAGCCGAAAAGTACAGGAAAATACTAGAAACTAAAGTAGTGCAAGGAGGAACGGTAGAGGAAATTTGGGAAAGTCTTAAGAGGAGAATAATTAATGCAGAAAAAGAAGCCTGCGGCACATCGAAAGTAAGCAATAAATGTGTAAAGAAAACGCCATAGTGGACAGAAGATATTAAGAAAATAGTAAAGGATAAGAAAATTAAATGGAAAAATATCTTCAGACAAGAAACCACAAAGATTATGAAGAATATAAAAACATCAGAACAACTGTCAAGGACAAATAAAGAAAGCAAAAGAAAATTCTTGGATAAAATTTGGAAATACCATGAAAAATGCATATTCAGAGAACCAGAAATTATTCTACGGAGTAATTAAACAGATGCGACAGAAAAAATAAGTGTTAATTAAGAACATCAAGGACGAACAAGGGAAAGTGTTAAAGGAAGAACAAGAAATAATGGAAAGATGGAGAAGATACTTCATGGAACACCTAAATGGCGAAGAAATAGAGCAAGACAAGACAAGCGAAAGCAAAACAAATGACAAGGAAAGTGAAAGAAATGAAACAACAAATTTGACAATGAAGTAACTAGAAAATGCAATAACAAAAATGAAACTTGGAAAGTCAGAAGGCCAGGACATCATTACACCAGAAATGATCAAGCAAGCGGGAAAACAAACTAAGGAAGAACTACTAACAGTAATAAATACGTGCATAAAAGAAGGGTGTACGCCCCGTAATTGGCAAGTAGGAATAATAACACCCATACACAAGAAAGGAGACTTAAGAGAATGTGGAAATTTTAGAGGCATCTCACTCCTGAGCATAGCCGGTAAATTATACGCAAGGGTCCTAGAACAAAAATTAAGGGAAAAGCTAGAAGAAACGATGGAAGAAGCGCAGTGCGGCTTTAGGAAGGGAAGAGACTATATAGACTATATAGACTATATAGACTATATAGACTATATAGACTATATAGACTATATAGACTATATAGACTATATAGACTATATAGACTATATAGACTATATAGACTATATAGACTATATAGACTATATAGACTATATAGACTATATAGACTATATAGACTATATAGACTATATAGACTATATAGACTATATAGACTATATAGACTATATAGACTATATAGACTATATAGACTATATAGACTATATAGACTATATAGACTATAAAGACTATATAGACTATATAGACTATATAGACTATATAGACTATATAGACTATATAGACTATATAGACTATAGACTAAGTACCCAAGACCTAATATTCACCTTGAAACAAATATGCAAAAAAACGATAGCGACAAGTAAACAAAAGCACATATATTATAAAGATCTAGAAAAAGCTTTCAACAAAGTAGAAAGGGAGGACGTTTGGTGGTGCCTAGAAAAAATAGGAGTAGAGAAAGACCAGATACACGCAGTCAAGGCTCTGTACCAGTGTTGTAGAAGTTACGTGAGATGTAACAAACAAGAGTTTGAGACTAAAACAGGACTGACACAGGGATGCGTGTTGAGCCCTCTTCTTTTTGCCGTAGTACTAGACGAGGTAATTAAACATTGTAAGAAGGCAACAAGTCCACTCACAATAGGTTACTGGAAAATGCAGAGGATTTTGTAACCGAACTAGCATACGCCAATGACATGGCCATACTCGGTGAGAACGAGAGAGAGCTGCAACACAACGTAAATGTATACACAACGGGATTACAAAAGATGGGTATGACAATAAACAAAGAAAAAAGCAAATCAATGGTCATAAGTGCAAAGCAAGTGAAACACAACATAAAGATAGGTGATACAAAATTGGAACAAGCGGAAAAATACAAATACCTAGTAGTAATAATGCAAGAAGATGGCAAAATCGATAGTGAGATAGACTAAAGAATAGGGGCAACAGGACGGTTATACAATGCGATAAAGAAAACATTCTTAGAAAAGAAAGAAATCCCCAAACAGACAAAGGTGGAAATCTATAGGAAAGTTGCAGTGCCGGTACATATTCGAGTGAGTCGTGGACAACTACAGACAAACACCAAAGTAGGATAACAAGCATGGAGATGAGATTTTTGAGAAAAATAGAAGGCAGGACCAAGCTGGACAGAATTAGGAACGAAGTACACAGACAAAATCTCAAAGTAAAACCAGTAATGCACAGAATACAACAAAATCAGTTTAGATGGTTGGGGCACGTAGTAAGGATGGAGAGAGTTCAAGGCTAACAAAAAGAGTATACGAGCCAAGACTAGGAAAAAGAAAAATAGGAAGACCGAGAAAAGAGTGGCAGGAAGAGGTAAAAGAAGCTGCACAAAGTAGAGGGGTAAATTGGAGTGAAGTAACCCAGTTAGCAAGTGACCGACGGGGATGGAAAGAAATATGGAGAAGAGAGCCCGAGGCAATCTAGCCCAATTACGCCTACACCGAAAGGTACAAAAAGGCGTCTGGATTAAGTAAGTAAGTCATAGAAGACGCCACCGAGACGCTAAAACGTTGGAAATCTGTAAGTTTGTAGTGCAATTTTAATAAATAATTTAAAAATTTTTTAAAGTTGCCACAAGGTTTCAAAAATTTTTAGATAGCGTAACAAAGACATTTTGGTGTGGGAAATATGTGTGCTTAGGGTTTTTTTGTCTCGAACAATCAATGCAATTATGAGGAAAATGAGTGGGCAATTTTTAATAATTTTTTGAAAAGTTTACGTATTAAATATTTACCCACTTTCTAAAATTCACATAGCATCAAAATGCTGGCAACATGGGATTTTTCAGGACTTTTTTCTCCTATTATATTTTGCAAAATAATGTTGAAGATGTTGGATTAAAAAAAAATCTAGAGGGGTCTCATAGACTCTAGAACACTTCGAATATGTGAATGTGTAGAGCTTCTTTGTTTTAATTAACAAATAAAATTTTAAGCTAATCACCGGCACATTTCGCAAAATGATTTGTCGTCAATTTTGGATATGAACAACGTTATATCAAATTTTTATTTCTGAATTTTTTTATTATATTCAGGTCCACATGGGCGAACACAGATCAACGCGTTGTAACATCTACTTCTGTGGGTTGCTAAATATGCTACACTTGTATTTCCCCCAAAATTTCACAATCTATTTTACTTAATAATTACAATACTTTCTGTATCGCGAGGTATGCAAAAGTAAAAATACATGAAAGATTCTTGAAGGACATGGAATAAATTACGATTTTAATTTTGTGCCACAATATCTTTTTAGGATTCATTTCGCAGAGTCACAAAGCCCTATCTCTCAGCTTAGTAAATCCATTTTACAGTAAAACGAAGCTCAAATTTGCTTCGTCATCACAATATGAGTGCTGGCACTTGAAAATCGTATTTAATATGGCGGGGTGTTTCAATTTCATTTTAGTGGAGCGGTATTTTTTTCGACTGATTCTCTTCCTCGGCTGCGCACATCGACAGTAGCGTTCGTAATTTAAAATTTTAAGGCCGATGCTAATACGCGTGATTTAATTTTAGTTGCCCAAAAATGAAAGCCTGTTTTATATCGAGGATTATCATAAAGTCGCTTCTCTTCCTACGCCGAGATTGCCCTACTTTTCCAAACCTCAATCTCCGTCTACTGGAATTATTTCAAGAAAATTAGCTGTGTCGATTTTCTTCACGAATAACTGACACTCTCGCTGCGACATTTTACTCAAATCTTAACTTTTTCTTATACTTTTAAACCATTATTAACAGTATAAGTAATTTTATTTAAATCGCAATTTTTATTTAATGCTTTTATTTAAAAAACAAAAACATCTGGGAACAAGCAAAAGTATTTAATAAAATAGCAAGAACTTTTTTATAAACAGTGAATCATGATAAGTGACTAACTTATTTTAATTTGTCAGGTTATAGATTTCTGTTTCCTTAGACAGTGAAGACGGGTATTTAATTTTAATTTGTTGAAACATGTTTTTGTGGAAATTATTAGTAATAGTCAGCTAAATGTTTCCAATTTGTTAGTTTATGTGTAGTAGTTTATTCGTTTGCAGCTCCACTCTCCCCTTCTTACGATATGTTGTGACTTTTTTGCATTCAACGGAGGTTCCCTTTCAAAAATCTTTTTCATCGCTTTTTACTTTCCTCGCTATACGGAGTATTAATAGCTATAGGAAGGTATTGTTATCGTCATAATTTCCGTAGTTGCAATTTTGACAGATGTACACATTTAAGCGTTCGAGACAACCGAAAAACTCAGATATTTTTATTTCTAAGTTCGTTTTAAGTTATTGTTACTAGAACAATTCTTAACTTCAACAGGTTTTTTATTTTAGCTTTATACGTATTTCGTTATATTGACATGTCATTTTCAGAGGCAAGATTAAAAGTAAATAGTTGGTGTTGCTATAGAAACAATAAATCTTCATAACTTGATCTTGGTTTTCTCTATCTTTAAATTCGCCAATTTGGGACGTTTTGGAATGAGAAATCAAGTCATCTGGAGGCAGATATAGAAAACCAAGATCAAGTTATGAAGACTTATTGTTCCTACGACAACACCAACTGTTTACTTTTAATCTTGTCTCTGAAAATGACATGTCAACATGTCGAAATACGTATAAAGCTAAAATAAAAAACATGTTTTATTTACAAATTGGTAATAATTTTAGATTATGCACAGTTACACAATAAACAATTTTTTTAACCTTGCTTAGCTACCAGCTGCAATAAAGACGGTAGAAAATAATCTCACAATAATAACTTACCCTGTGTAAATATATTCACAAATTTTTCAAAAAACATCATGTACGAAATATGGAATTTTTCAAAAAATTAAACGAATACAAAAATGTCAAAAAAGTCAAATATGTTTAAGAATTACAAAATTATCAAAATATAAAAAAAATATTACTGAAAAACTGTCTACCTGATTTGTTTTAATTTTATAGGCTCATACAGCGTTGCGACGGTTTTTCTTTCCAGAAAAATAAAATTCATGGAGGTTTAATGTTGGTCTATTTTGTTGGTCAACAAATAGGCTTGCTAACTCAGCCTGGTCGTGGGCTGTTGAAAAGATTCTCGAAATAGAGACCAGGAGAAGTCTTTTAATGGGCGCCAGAATCCTAACAAAAAAAAAATATAGCCAGAAAAGGAATAGGGAACTTGGGATTCACAAGTATCCTTCGATAAAAGAGAACGCAACAGAATAACCTCAATATTCAAAATTTAATGTTGAAATATGCATATAAAGTAAAACTGTTTATATAATCTTGAATGACATCAAAATTTAAAATGTTAATGTAATATACAATTGAATCGAACATAAAAGGAACTACTCCAATTAATGTGGGGGGGGGGGGGGGGGAATAATTAAAGACAACTAATTAAGTTAACTTAGAAACACTACAAATATAATTAATGTACTCTGGGAGGTTAGAATCCATCAACTGGTAATCTTATATTCCTAATAACGCTATCCCGAAAATAAATAAACGACGCGCAATGGTGCACCGCTGCGAGCGTAACATAAGCAAAGGAGCAGGCGCAATAAGCTCCACGAACGGACAAAACAATTATGAAAAGTGAAATAATTAAAATAAATACACTTAATGGATTCCGGCGTACCAGGCCGTTTGCAAATTAGCATAAATAAATACTGAAATTTGGGTTAAATCAAACTCAATTGGTGTAGTTTAACAACCAATACGTAAAGCTTCAGATTTGAAAATAAGTAATACAATAAAATTAAAAATCAGTAGGTACTTCAAAACTATGTAGATGGATAACAGTAATAGCGTTGATCCTGGTACGACGTACGGCAGTTCAAACAAAATAAAATAAAAGATACGCCTGACCTTAGATACTTGAGGTTAAATCTTCTACACCATATACCAGCAACACAGCAATAATCCATAAACGTAAGGGTAGCTATACGTATACGGGAACTTCTAATTTTCGTATTAATTAATAAAATACGCCGTTACTTGATGTTTGGAACTTATTATACTTAAACGTATATTCCAAAATAATATTTACTAGATAATAAATCATAAATCATAACTACTAAATCGTAAATCGTAAATAATGAATCGTAAATAGTTAATCGTAAATATCGTAAATATCGTAAATAGTTAATCGTGAATATCGTAAATAGCGTAAATAATGTAAATAATGTAAATAGTTATTCGTAAATATAATTTAATCGTAAATAGTCCTGAAATAGAAAAGAAGTAATTAGCACTCGGCTTAGCAAAAAAAAGGAAAACGATAAACTTACTGAGGTTTTGGGCGACTACCAAAAGGACATTCATTCGCCTTCCGGGAATGGTATAAGAAAAAGAATTCGAGCTTCACTACAATATCAAATAAAACTTTAAGATAATGTACCATTGAAATTAAAAATAACGAAATTACCTGCACGTGGAACGACAACAGCCTACAGTCCGTAAAATACGCTATTTATGGTTTTAAAAATCGAAGACGACGTAACGTACACTCGTAGATAATAGAACCATAAATAATTTTAGGAACTCCGTGAAAATAATCACCATAAACGGTTTCTATAAACTTGATTTCAACAGGAGTCTTTTCAGTTGCCAAAGTGAACCAATAATGGCCAAACCAACCACACAAGAATTATTCGTTTTCTTGTTAAATTTTAAATTGATAACAGTAAATGCAAATCAACAAAAATGTACCTGTGCGCATATGAGATAAGCTAACGTTTGAAGAAGACAGAATTTTCATAGGCGGAACATGCGTCTTTTGAATTTGGTGAGTAACAAGACCTTGATGGAACAAAGCTAAAGCCTAAATAAATTCTGAAATGATTAAAAATAAACGCTCGAACGGTTTACTCATTAGATTCTACTAAATTAACCTTCATAGCTCAAAAATAAAATTCAAGAAAAGTCGCATAACGATAAAAGAAACTGCGCCCGCTTATGTGAAAGTGAGAGTGACAGAAATAATGCAACAAAACGAACAAGCAAATTTTTAAAGACTTTTGAGTTGCATATATCTATAGAAATTAGGCGGCGAAAGTGCTAACAAATCTATTCTAATAAGAAATATTATTTCTATATTTGGAAATAAAAGACAAAAATTCTAAACAACAAAAAAAAATGTTACAACACTCCCCCTTCTCCGGGAGGAAGTAAATTTTCTAAAAGAAAATTACTGACGATAACTAATACCTAAACCCATATTAAACAAAATCAACCATTACCATCATGATATGCTAGCTTTAAGTCCTGCACATGCCATATACCTTGACTATTACCGTCATCGTCCTCTAATTCGTATGTGGTAGACCCGTTTTTCTTTCTAACTTTATACGGCCCTACAAACTTAGGAGCTAATTTTGATGTAAAATAATTAGCAGCATTACTAAGAACTTTATTTTTGCGCCACACTCGTTGTCCGGGTTGATACAATACTTCACGACGACGCAGATTGTAATGTTTACGGTTACGCTCAAACGCAGTTCTTAGGCGTTCTTTAATTTTACCGAACATTTCACTAAAACCATTTTGTCGGCGAACAATTTCATTATCATTATCCTTTTCAGAAGAAGAGATGTTGGTCTGATAATCTTTACCGCATATCACATGTTCATGACCGAAGTTCACGAAATAGGGACTAAATCCAGTTGTTTCATGACGGGAAGTTCTAATAGCGCAAGCTATAGCCGCAAGGTGTTTATCCCAATGGCGATGAGTGTCTTGGATATAAGAAGATATCATGGTCTTAACTACTCTATTTGTTCTTTCGGTAGGGTCTGCTCGCGGATAGTACAAGGCGGTGTAAAATATGCGAGTCCCGTATCTAGAGCAAAGGTTTTGAAATACTTTACTTTTCATCTGAACACCGTTATCGCACATTAGGTATTGGGGTACACCGTAAACCAGAAATATGCCTTCTTCGACATGTTTGGCCAGAACATTAGCAGTTCCAGAACGAACGGGGAAAAGCACTACATATTTACTGAAATAATCAGTGACGACCAATACGTGTTTATAACCTTGACTAGATCGGGGAAAAGGACCAATAAAATCTAGACTAATCATTTGCCACGATTGTTCTACAGATGGACGAGAACCCATTAAACCGGCTGGGGCTTTTTGTTCCGGTTTTTGTTCTTGGCAAGTTTTACAATTTTTAATATAACGCGTTACGTCACTTTTTAACTGGGGCCAATAGTAACGACTACGAACTTTCCAATACGTCTTAAACACACCTACATGACCGGAGGCGGGATCGTCATGAAAACGTTTTAAAATAGCGGCACGTTTGTCTTTAGGAATAACAAGTTTCCAAAAATCTTGTTCACTTGCTAAATTGGGAATTTGTGGACGCGTGAATTTATATAGTAAACCGGCTTCAACTCTCCAACTACCATACTTTTCGGGTTGTTTCTCTATACGTTCGAACATGCTCTTGTACCACTTGTCATTGGAATCTGAAAAATTTACATCTTCTACCGGTGCGACGATGCTGTCCACACAGATCGGAACAGAGCGGGATAATAAATCCGGGACGATGTTCTCTTTTCCTTTACGATGGATTATTTCAAAGTCATAAGGCTGCAGTCTAAGAGCCCACCGAGCTAATCGACCTTGGGGATCGCGCAAACGGTGTAACCAAAGCAAAGAATGATGGTCAGTTATGACAATAAAATGAGGACCTTCTAGATACTGCCTAAGTTTTTCTACCGCCCAAATGACCGCCAAACACTCTCGTTCTGTTGTTGAATATTTTCGTTCTTGAAAGGTAAGTGACCGAGATAAATAACAAATGACGCGCTCTCCATCTTCAAAATTTTGAGACAATACAGCTCCGACTCCGTATGCGGAAGCGTCAGTTTGCAAAATAAATGTTTTAGAAAAATCAGGGCAGTTTAAAATAGGTGCGGTGATTAGATGTTCTTTAATAGCTTTAAATGAATTTTCGCAATTTTCAGTCCAATTCCAATTAACGTTCTTTTTAATTAAATGTGTAAGAGGAGCAATAATCGAGGAAAAATGAGGTACAAAACGCCTATACCACGACGCGGTTCCGAGAAATCTGCGAATTTCTACAACGTTCTTAGGGGACGGTATATCTAAAATAGCCTGAATTTTCTCCGGATCAGGGCGTAAACCATGCATATCAACGATGTACCCTAAATATTTGAGTTGTGGACGGCAAAAATTACATTTTTCCGGACTAATCACTAAACCTGCAGCATGAAGGCGATCAAAAACTTTCTCGAGGGTTTCAAGATGGGAATCAAAATTTTGGGAAACGATTACAATATCGTCTAAGTACACTAATACCGAGGGTTGTAAATCGGCTCCAAGAACGGTATCAATTAGCCGCTGCCACGTCGCGGGCGCATTGGTAAGCCCAAATGGCATACGACAAAATCTAAACAATCCCCTACCAGGAACTGTGAAGGCAGTATAATCACGAGAAGCTTCTTTTAAAGGTACCTGCCAATAGGCTGATTTAATATCTAGGGAGCTAAGATAACGAGCATCTCTAAGTTGATCTAGGATAGCCGAAACGTAGGGCAATGGATACGCATCTTTACGTGTAACCGCATTAAGTTGTCTATAGTCGATACAAAATCTGTATGTGTTATCTTTCTTACGAACAAGGCACACGGGTGAAGACCACGAACTTTTGCAAGGTTCAATAACATTTTCAGATAGCATGTTCTCCAATTCATCGTCGATGATTTTCTGTTTTTGGGGAGACACGGGGTAGTAACGCTGTTTTATTGGTTTTGTATCGGGCAGTAATTCTATCTCATGTTCGGTGGCTGTTGTACGACCGAGACTGGTACCCATAAGCGCAATCTTTTCGGAAATAAGATTATTTAAAGCAGTGCGTTGAGTAATTGTAAGCATGCTTTCACTCTGAATGCTAACTATGTCGGATACTTTTGGATTATTGGAAAAATGCCAAATATCTTGCCGTAAGTCTGGGACAATACCCATGGCTATCCAAAAATCTACGCCTAATATTAACGTATGCGTTAATTCAGGGACCACTAAGATATGTAATAGATGGAGGGTACCCATCAGACATACTGGTGTTTCCACATAACCTAAACTTTTGCACGAGTGTCCATTAGCAACAGTGCAATTAGTCGGTACCGAAATTAATTTTAGCCCTAGTTTTTGTATAATTTCCCAACCAGGACGTCCTAACACGGTTTGCGAGGCTCCTGAATCGAGTAAACCTAATATAGGGTATCCCAAAATAGTGATTTCTAAATAAGGACGCTGATCATCGCGTGCGTGAGAGATAACATAATCAAGAAGTGGTTTTCCTGGAAATGACTTGTTTGATACATTGGTCGACACTACGGATGGGTGGGAGGTAACTGATCGACCGGTTAGTTCCTCCGAGTAAAGTTTTCCGACGTCGAACAATGAGGACAGGTTTTGACTGTAAAATTATGTTTACCGCAACGATAACATAGAATGTGTTTAGGAGAAGGGCATTCTCTCATCGAATGTCCTAATTTTTGACAATTCCAGCAAGTAATTTGTCGCGAGGTACCTTGAAATTCATCAACTGGATTTGAATCACCGAGAGAACGAGTAGAAGTCGACACAAATGCGAAGTCCGGTTCAACAAATCCGTGTCGCTTCCGGGAAGGAGGTACATAATTATCTGCACGAAATTTCTTTATTTCAAGTTTCAGACATTCGTCTTCAAGTTCTTGTAATGAGTTCACTACAGGAAGCTGAGTAGAATAAAACGGAGCTAAATTTCTAGAAATTATTCCAAGTTGAATTTCTTCAGCAACCGAACCGTATCTGCGAAACATGGATTTAATACATGATAAATAATCAATGATAGTTTCAGTGCGATCCTGCGTTCTCGCCATTATGTCGTTTAATAATCTAGGTTTATAGTCAGGCGGCTCATAATGATATTTTAAAAGGGCTGATAGACTTTTCCAATCCGTGAATTTTGATCGATTACTGCGATACCATAATAGTGCTTTAGACTCAAAAAGATCAACAGCTGAACCGAATAATTGGGCTTCCGAAATGTTACGAGCTAATCTCAATTCATCCACACGTTCTAAAAAGTTGTGAACACTTAAACCTTTAGCATCTCCGGTAAATTTTAGGTTCCATTTTTGAATGGGTTGCGAAGGACCACTAAAAGAATTAGTTTGACCAGAAACATCATCTGCATCGTCAACTTCATCTGCTGACTCATGATTACCAGATTGTGGGCTTTGAACAAAAATACTACTGATATCTAGAATTGGTGTACCGCTATCAACCAAACTATCTAAAAAGGTTAAGAGATCGGTCAGTAATTGGGTACGCAACGTTACCTGCTCTTTCGACAAATCAGTGATCGGTATTCGATCGGTACGACCTAAAAGATGTACAGCACGTGAACGAATTATATCTAAGTTAGGATTGGGTTTATCACGTAAACGGGTTAATTCCTCTAGCGTAGTTTGAATTTTAACAAATTCTTCTTCAGGATTGTATGGGTATTGAGGACTGATTAGAGTTTTACTAGATTTTTCTAATTTTAATAAGGGTCGTAAACAGGATCTCATAGCGTCGACGCTTTGGGTAGAAGCTATGTCTATTCCACGCACGACAAGTTCATAACGCAACTCTTCTTTCTTAAGACGGTTAATATCAAGACGGTATTCGGCCATGGTTGATTAAAAAAAAATATCAATTAATAAATAAAATAAATAAAATAATTACCCAAAAAAAAAAGGTGCACGAAGTAATACCGACTTCTTGCAAGATAAGATAGCAGAATTTATATATAAGGATTTGAGAAACAAACAAACAACGAGAACAAAAAAAAATACAAAAAAAAAAAAAAAAAAATAATGATAATAATCTAACATAGAAAGTGAAGGGCTAACGGCCACTGGCCCCACGTTGGGCGCCAAAATTTGCGACGGTTTTTCTTTCCAGAAAAATAAAATTCATGGAGGTTTAATGTTGGTCTATTTTGTTGGTCAACAAATAGGCTTGCTAACTCAGCCTGGTCGTGGGCTGTTGAAAAGATTCTCGAAATAGAGACCAGGAGAAGTCTTTTAATGGGCGCCAGAATCCTAACAAAAAAAAAATATAGCCAGAAAAGGAATAGGGAACTTGGGATTCACAAGTATCCTTCGATAAAAGAGAACGCAACAGAATAACCTCAATATTCAAAATTTAATGTTGAAATATGCATATAAAGTAAAACTGTTTATATAATCTTGAATGACATCAAAATTTAAAATGTTAATGTAATATACAATTGAATCGAACATAAAAGGAACTACTCCAATTAATGTGGGGGGGGGGAATAATTAAAGACAACTAATTAAGTTAACTTAGAAACACTACAAATATAATTAATGTACTCTGGGAGGTTAGAATCCATCAACTGGTAATCTTATATTCCTAATAACGCTATCCCGAAAATAAATAAACGACGCGCAATGGTGCACCGCTGCGAGCGTAACATAAGCAAAGGAGCAGGCGCAATAAGCTCCACGAACGGACAAAACAATTATGAAAAGTGAAATAATTAAAATAAATACACTTAATGGATTCCGGCGTACCAGGCCGTTTGCAAATTAGCATAAATAAATACTGAAATTTGGGTTAAATCAAACTCAATTGGTGTAGTTTAACAACCAATACGTAAAGCTTCAGATTTGAAAATAAGTAATACAATAAAATTAAAAATCAGTAGGTACTTCAAAACTATGTAGATGGATAACAGTAATAACGTTGATCCTGGTACGACGTACGGCAGTTCAAACAAAATAAAATAAAAGATACGCCTGACCTTAGATACTTGAGGTTAAATCTTCTACACCATATACCAGCAACACAGCAATAATCCATAAACGTAAGGGTAGCTATACGTATACGGGAACTTCTAATTTTCGTATTAATTAATAAAATACGCCGTTACTTGATGTTTGGAACTTATTATACTTAAACGTATATTCCAAAATAATATTTACTAGATAATAAATCATAAATCATAACTACTAAATCGTAAATCGTAAATAATGAATCGTAAATAGTTAATCGTAAATATCGTAAATATCGTAAATAGTTAATCGTGAATATCGTAAATAGCGTAAATAATGTAAATAATGTAAATAGTTATTCGTAAATATAATTTAATCGTAAATAGTCCTGAAATAGAAAAGAAGTAATTAGCACTCGGCTTAGCAAAAAAAAGGAAAACGATAAACTTACTGAGGTTTTGGGCGACTACCAAAAGGACATTCATTCGCCTTCCGGGAATGGTATAAGAAAAAGAATTCGAGCTTCACTACAATATCAAATAAAACTTTAAGATAATGTACCATTGAAATTAAAAATAACGAAATTACCTGCACGTGGAACGACAACAGCCTACAGTCCGTAAAATACGCTATTTATGGTTTTAAAAATCGAAGACGACGTAACGTACACTCGTAGATAATAGAACCATAAATAATTTTAGGAACTCCGTGAAAATAATCACCATAAACGGTTTCTATAAACTTGATTTCAACAGGAGTCTTTTCAGTTGCCAAAGTGAACCAATAATGGCCAAACCAACCACACAAGAATTATTCGTTTTCTTGTTAAATTTTAAATTGATAACAGTAAATGCAAATCAACAAAAATGTACCTGTGCGCATATGAGATAAGCTAACGTTTGAAGAAGACAGAATTTTCATAGGCGGAACATGCGTCTTTTGAATTTGGTGAGTAACAAGACCTTGATGGAACAAAGCTAAAGCCTAAATAAATTCTGAAATGATTAAAAATAAACGCTCGAACGGTTTACTCATTAGATTCTACTAAATTAACCCCCATAGCTCAAAAATAAAATTCAAGAAAAGTCTCATAACGATAAAAGAAACTGCGCCCGCTTATGTGAAAGTGAGAGTGACAGAAATAATGCAACAAAACGAACAAGCAAATTTTTAAAGACTTTTGAGTTGCATATATCTATAGAAATTAGGCGGCGAAAGTGCTAACAAATCTATTCTAATAAGAAATATTATTTCTATATTTGGAAATAAAAGACAAAAATTCTAAACAACAAAAAAAATGTTACAGCGTCTCAGCCTGCTAATTTCTCTGTCACGCCTTCTATGAATTTTAACATGTTTTGGCTTTAACGCCTATTTACTCAAATATGAGGTAGCAGACCGGCATGAAATTTAATATTGTGCATGTCCTATGTTTCTATTATTATATGGCCAGGCGAAATTCTTACGGCTATTAAGCCTTTCTACTAAAGACTTTGGAGATACTGGTTGATAGACATATCAAAAACGAACGTTAGGGGCTACTCCCGTATTACGAAACCAGTTTGCCTATCAACCAAAAAAAACTTATGAGCTAGCCATTCACGAGTTAACACGCTGGGTACAAAAAAGGCTATTACTAACCAAGAAAAAAACACGGACAGAAACCTCACGGTAACCAAGAATGTATCAGTCACGAGAACTGTCTTCAGTGGGCAGCTCTCTCTCTCTCCTGTTGTGGAGCCGCATGGTGGATACATTTTTCGTAGAACTAGAAAACAAGAGAGTATAGGCGTAGGGATACACGGATAACTTCGCCATTCTAGTAAGCGGGAAATAGAGAACTTGCATCAAGTTGATATAGCAAGTCACAAAATCTAAGAAGATTAATTTTTAAGGGAGAGTCTATTGGTCAATTCATCGACTTCTGTGATAGTGTTGACACAAAGAACAAATCTTGAATACCTTCAGAAACTAAAAGTGTGTAAGCAAGAACTACAAAGCGAGACGAAAGTCAAGTATTTGCTTGACACTAAACTGACTTCTAATTCTGTAAGGAAAAAGTACAATTATGGCCACACATTATGGGCAGGTAGAAGAATGATTGGAAGAACATAGGACTTGAAACCAACAATAACTGTATGGTTGTACACTAAAGTGGTGTTACTGACTGCAACGTATGCTGCTGGTGCCATTACACCAGGAACAAAATTGTGAAACAACCTCGGCAAACTACAAAAACTTATGTTTGGAAGTAACATTGCATAAATAGAGGTGCTGCTGCATATTCATTTACTACATGCTACTCCTAAAATTGCAGTCATTTTTTTGAGCACACAGAATAAAGGCGAATGGTCACGCAAGGAATGGGAGTCTCTACCGAAATCTTCGACTGAATGAACTGAAATTGCATACTAAACATGCAATCGGATCAAACTAGCCCTGTGCTCGGTTTCAGGAAATTTTTCATTGTTGATATACTCGAAAGGGGTTAAAGGGTTAAAAGATAAAAAGCCAAGATCTAAATATAAAGGAAATGTAAACATCTTTTCATTTATTAACTCGGGTTGCTCCGCTACCATCGGCGTCTTGTTCTTTTTCTTTTTCTTCTTCGTTATAAACAATTTGCTCTTTTTTTAAACCGCCGTTTCTTAGGTCTCCCTGTGCTGCCTCTTCTTGCTAGAGATCAATTTCTGGCTATTCTTGCTAGAGTTGTTTATTCTGTAATTATTTACCGTTCCATTTATTCCTTTGGTTATCAACTCAGTTTACAAGTGGTTTAACATGGGTCTTATCATGCTTTCTTACAATTTGGTTTTAATTATCGTATTTAAATGTTTGTTTCTCCAAATTGAAGTATTGAGGCTTCCCAAAATTCTACTAGTTTTTTGAGTTTGTTCCCTAACTTCTACTTGTATGTTTTCGTAACTGATTATTTAGCTGCCTAACTAGTTTATATTTATGACTTGTTCTATTATTTTATTGTAAATCGACAATTTGCGCCCTGTGCAAGCACTGTTTATTGCTTTGGTCTTCTCTACAGCTATTTTCATATTATACATTATCATTTCCCCACATGTTTCTTTACTCGATCTTTTTTCTCTTTTAACCAATCGCTTTTTTCTCCATCTTTTGACACTTACTTATTCCTTTTCTGATAACGACTCTACGTGTTCAAACTTGTCCAGACTTTTTCTTCTTTCTGTATAACAATTTTTGTTAACGTTAATAATCCTGAAATATAAAATATGGACTTAATTTTGCTTCTCTCGGTTCTTGCTTCTTTCTTATCTTCGTTTAACTTTGTTATCTTTGTTTCTTTTGTTCCTCCACTTTTTCGTTTTCTTCTTTTTTCAACTCTTTTCTTACTTCACATCTCACACTCTTCCTTACATCAGCTTACCCTTCTATTCTTCTTTTTTCTGTCAGTCTGTATTCTTTCCTTGATTTTTAAGCACCCTCTCACGTTTCGTTCTTAAATGTTTTTTTTGCTGTCTTCCTCTCAACGACTCTTTCGCCCCACACCTTTGTTTCCCACTATTCAGCTTGAAATATTGAAGATTTTAGAGTTTTCTAATTCTCCTCATTTCTGCTACAATCTCCCTCTCTCTTTCTACTTGGACAATCCCCAATTTTTTCCTCTCTGCAAATCTTTCTCTTTACAGTTCCTATATTTCCAATTTTCTTGCTATTTGTGCCTGTTTTCCCCTTCTTTCTTAATGGATACATTACCTTCGATGCTTCTCGTGCTTTCGCTATAGTTTCTCTCACATTTCTTTTTTCAAGACCCCCATTATAGTTCTTCCTGTTATGTAGCTATTTATTTTACTTTTTCGAACCCCCCAAACAGAATTTAACAACGAAATTTTACATTTTTATTTGAATAAATTAAAAAAGCTTTTTACGTCTTGTTCATTCTATAAATTTAAATGCTTTATTACGATCAATACCATTGAAAGCTTCCCGCACTTAAAACTACTTGATATAAATTTGAACGTAAGTAGTTCTCCAATAATCTACGATAAGGGGTTGAGAAGCTCAGTAACCGATGACCATAATAAATTAGATATCAGAGCTCCGAAACTTTGCGTTGAGTCGACAATTTGCTAGTTTTATTGATCGAAAAAAAACCAAAAACGGTCTTTTAAATCCGGCGTCGTCTCTAAAGAATTTTAACGTCGTCCTAGACCCAGTTTAAAGCTTTCCTGCAGGAATCGGCGAGAGAAATCCCGGGCGAATCGTACTGTCGGTGGCCGCGGTCCCCGTTTTTCCTTCATCATCTCCAAGAGCTCCCCTTTTTACCAACGTCGCTGATTATTCAATATTTATGAGCAAAAGGTACTGTACTGTGTATGTGCCCCTAGGCGATTTAGAAATTGTCGATTGAACGAATCGCGCGATCGCGTGACCTCTTTGTTAGGTTACTTTTATCATTTAAATCGGATAATGAAAACAGCGTAATGGAACTTGATTCGCGCGAGTGCCTTGCATTTCTCACGAGACGCAACTTTTAGGATATTACAATAATAATAAAGTCCGACGCCTTTTGAAATCGAAGGAAAAATTCTACTCATTTTTGTGTGTTTAATTAAATTTTTCAAAAGATGGTTGTGCTACAATAATAAATTTAAAGAACAATTTTCAGAACAACAATGGCTTGATATAATCGCTCAATTCTTGTAAGTGATTAAAGACAATGGTGTGATCAATAAATCTAAGAGCCCCAAACGCTGCAAGCGCTTATTTGGCAAATTGGGCAGATCGTTGTAATAAGGGTAGTGCAGATGCCATAATTTGCCTATGGCACACGGGGCCACTAAAAGCACCTGCCTACTATGCACAATAAAGATGTGTGTTGCCCTGCTTTGTGGCTGATAATCCTCTGTTCATTACATCCAAGCCCCTGTAATTAATTTGATCCAAAAAAATTTAATTGCCTTTTAAACAGGGATTTTCAACGATCTGCTTAAGAAGTTAAAATGTTTAAAATTGGAATGAAAATGCAGAATTTAATATTATTTTAATGACGAGCTTGTAAGTCCTTCTACATCTATACAAAAGAAATAAGTCTTTCAAATTATGTGTAAGCCCATCTCACGCAAAATTTTTAAATGATCAAGAAAACGTTTAAATCCGGACAAAAGCAGATTGCTAGACTGTTTAGAATTTTTGGGCGTAGGAGTTTTGCTGGAAAAAGGCTCTACAAAAAAATTAAAATTGTGTCGGAAGAAATCCTTCTTCTGAAAGGTAAATTCTTAAGAAAATAATGTTCTCTAAAAATCCTTAAAAAATTAATATTCGAAAGCTTGATTTTTGCACAACTTTGTGCTTTAAAGGAAATCTTTTAAGCGTTTTCGTAAGAAATCAGTTAATTTCTGAGGAATATACTCAGGCAGGATATTGTTCTATAAGTATCTCTTTAAAAAAATTCACACGGAGGCGGTAAGCTCTTAATATGTTTTTACAATATTTTGCATCTGGAAGAAAACTTTACAAAACACTCTCATGAAGGATTAGTTAATCTTTGAAATTTTTGTTTGGACAAGATGTTGTTCTATTTTAACCCCTTTTTCCCACTTTTACAAAATCTTTCTTTTCTACTGACATGTTTTCATTTTTTCCTCTCAATAACTCTTTCTACCGACACCTCTTTTTATCACTTTCTTGGTATTTCTTTTCTTCTTGCTCCCAGTTTTACGACATTTCTTGTATTTCTTTCTTTTTTAGCCAATATTTTTTCTCCCTCTTTCTACAATATTTCTCAATTCTTTCTCTCGACGACATTCTTCTTTAAACCTCTTCTTTTACACCTTCCTGTTATTTTTCCTATTTTTTGCCTTCACATTTACGATCTTTTCTGTATTTCTTTTTCTTTCGGCAAAAATTTGCTTCATTTTTTTTTAAGATTGACCGATTCTTTTCCGCTCTACTTACTTAGCAGCTTTCCTACTTCTTACTCTTACTTTAACTACTTGTTTTAAATTTTATTTCCTTTTTTTAGCCAACATTTTTTTTTCATATTTAACATCTCGAACGAATTTTTTTAATACTTATTTATATTTGGTATTTTATCGATCTTAAAGTATAAAATATATTTTATCTCTACAGCTTCTTTTTTTATTAAACATTTCACCAACTTTCTTAAGTTGTTTCTTTATTTTATTTTTTCCCTACATAGGGGATGTTTTATTTTTCAGACATTTTTCAGCTCTTTTTCTCTGAGAGATTTTCCCCCGTACAACTCTTATTTGCTATGGTTTTTCTTTTCTCCCTCTTCTTGTACTTTCGTTATTGGCCTTATTCGATATCATGTTTATTTGTCTTACTTTCTCTTTTCTTCAAACCTGTTCTTCCTTCGTTCTTTTTATGTAAAAAAATCTTAAACAAAGTTTAACTTAGACTTTTATATTTAATAGTACTAATTTGCATTTGGCTATGCAACTTCTAAACGTGCAATAAATCTTTTTAAAATTAATTTAACACCTAAATATTTGTTGAGTTATATTGTTCAAAGCTCGTGCGCTATTTTTAAGATTTTTTAAATTTTTTTATCTTCAACAAATTTTTTTTAATATAGAACATATTTTCTGAGTTTACTCTAAATATTTCGTCATTTTACTTCACTCACCCCTCTTCCTCTCCACTCTTGTAATATATTTTCCGCTTCTTTCTTACTTGCACAGCCCTTTCCTCACATTTATTTTATTTTTTTGCTTTTTTGTCCTACTTTTAAAAGCTTTCTATAGTATTTTACTCTATTGTAGCCAACATTTTTGCTTTTTCCCGAAGAGGTCTCACTAAAGGCAATTGGTGTACAAATTTTCGAAAACACTTTGAAAATCACGCGGAAATAAATACAACAGCTCGGTAATCACGGCAATTACGACAATAAAACGGAAATCAAAGGCAATCAACCAAAACAAATCAGTGATTAAAAAATACTCACTTAAAATATACCATGAGTACTGAAAGTTATGTCAACAACTTATGTTTCAGTTTCATTGTCTAAGAGTATAATATTAAAATAGAATCCGAAGTTACCCGAAACGAATTCGGAAAACATTCGTGAGTAATCAACGAGGAGAATGTGTTCGGAAAGAAATTGCAATAAATAGCATAGCCGCCGACTACGTCACGGCGATGGGGGCAACAGCACTCATAAAGGAATTTGTATGACGGCAGGACCCACTTAAAAAATGCCATTGGGGGCACACCATTATAGGAAAAACTCTGTGGGGGCAAAGCTGATGATTGTTTTCAAGCGCCATCGTTTAAGGTTCTTAACTAGAAAACCAAGCATTGTAAGACACACATTTATTATTGCTTTTCATCTTATTTTCAGATCAGAAATCTACTGTATGACAGACTATTTTTCGACACTCTGTATATTGACAGGAATATGTTTTGAATATGTATGAAGTGTAAGTCAGCTTAAGCCGCACGGCAGTCTTTGTGGACCAAAAATATTCGCTAAAATTGTATATACACTGTGTCCATAAAGTAACCCCCCCCCCCCCAACTAACTTTTGAACGACTTGATATTTTTTTACAAAATTTGAAGTGCTGTAATGGGAACTTAAAAACTACTTTTCAGACTATATTAAAATTTTGTATCATCTAAAATGGCGACAGGTCGCCATTTTCAAATTTTTTTTTAAATAAAAAAGGGGGGTCGAGTCACACCTCATTTGAAAGGTCTTTTAATTCTGCGTCTGATCCTAGAGTTTCAAAGAAAAATATTCAGCTATAACAAAATGGCGGATTTTAAACAAATGAACTCGCTCAGTTCAAAATTGTTTTGATTTTCTTATCCAGTAGTCCACTTTTTCATTTGCAGGACTAAATTTTCCCAGAAATATCTCAGGTGGCTTGAAATAATATTGAAAACGTTATGTTCCAACAAGACGGTGCGCCTCCTCATTATTATAGGCCTGGTTCTGACTTTCTCAACCGACATTTTTTTGGCAGATCGATTGTTCGGCGGGGGCCTGTAGAATAGCCGGCTCAGTCCCCAGATTTAACTTTCTTAGATTTTTTTTTATGGGAATATCTGAAATCGAAAGTGTACAAAACCCGTCCAGAAACAATTGAAGAACTGGAGCAACGCATTACAGAAGTTTGTAGAATTATCACTCCAGAAACTTATGAAAATGTAAGGCAGGAATTTCATTACCGACTTTTTATGTGCCAAGAAGTGAATGGTAAACATTTCGAACACTTAATTTAGACGTCTTTATCTTCAAACATCGTCATTTTGTTATGGCTGAATATTTTTCTTTGAAACTTTAGGATCAGACGCAGAACTAAAAGACCTTTCCAATGAGGTGTCACTCGACCCCCTTTCCATTAAAAAAAAATTCAAAACGGCGCCCAGTCGCCATTTTGGAAGATACAAAATTTTAATATGGTCTGGAAAATAGTATTTAATTTCCCATTACAGCACACCAAATTTTGTAGAAAAATATCAAGTCGTTTAAAAGTTAGTTAGGGGGGGGGGAGTTACTTTATGGACACAGTGTATAAGTTCGACCCCTTCCTCTACCAAGTACTACCTACCGCACATTTAACTTTACGCCCCCATAGAAATTTTTAAAACTCGACGCCTATGATGAACAGAACTAAATTATATTTGATCGTTATCAGAATAATTAACTTTGGGAATGTATACCCCAACCCCTCAAGCAAATTTAAGCTTCACTGCTTGTTGCACTTTTATTTTGACTTTGATTGTTTTTAATAGAATAGGGAAGTATAGACTCGGTGAAAATTGCAATTTCAAGATTTTGACGGAAAGGTATTTTTGACTTTCTGAAACTTAAACTAGTAGTTTTTAAAATTATGTGTGTGTCTGCGCCCCATAACTCCCGAACGGATGGGTCGATTTTGATGCACTTTGGAATACAAAAATGTATTAACAAAAGTAATTTTAGAAAAATTTTAAGCCTGAAAGCGAAAGTTAGACATGTTTTATTGGTAGCATGTTGTTTAAAATCAAAATATTGGAAATATAGAAACGACATCTGATAGAAGACCTTAGGGTAAATCCAACGCCTTTTGCCGAACTTTCTAGCTTCAATATGACAGCCGCTAAAGTTTGCTCACAGCTTGGGGTAAGCTGCAGTTTGGTTGGTGTCCCCGTCCGCTAAATTCTCTGCGACGGCTTCTTGTATTTCTTTGAAATTTGATAATTATTTATTTCCTTTTACGTAATAAACGGAAGACGTTAAAATATTTCTGTTTAAGGTTAATTGCTCATGAATGATAGTAAAAAACGGTTCACGTCTTAATTTTTTTGGTGCAGCAATATTGAGGGAGAAGGAGTTGATGTTCCCCCTTCCACCAAAGATTTGGCTGACAATTTTTGCTTTGGTCTCTAGTCCTTTTTAATCTCAAAAATATAGTTCCAAAACATTAAAAGCACGATTTATCAACAAAACGTGTTTCAGTCTCTAACTATAGTACAAAATTCTCATTAACGTCTTAGCACACAATCAGCTTGTTTTACATCTCTTTCTGAAGCTTGTGGAAGATATTCTGTAAACAGAAGCATATAGTCTAAAGCCACGCGACTGAATTATTGAGAACAAATATAGTTAAAACGGGAAGGCCATTGCTTCAGCACTCTTTCTGTTTATACTCAGCCATTGTAACAATGAAATCGTCTGAATAAAAGCTCCTGTCAAAACATCCTTTAGATAAAGAACATCTCCGTAAAAAACAACCCCGGTAATATAGTTTTTCAGGGACAACACCTATAAAAGGGCCCCTAAACAAAAGCACGTGCATTTTCTTTCTGGTGAATAATTGTATAGTCAAAAAAGAGCTTATACTAAAATAGATACGTGGTTCTTTCTTGCTGATCGGTTGATGTGAATAGAGGCAAATTCCATTTTGAAATTATATGCAATTGTCTAACAGTTTTTTTGTGTGCAAGGAAATAGGAGCAATTTCAATTGAGAAAAAGCAGATTGCAAAATACAATTGCTCAATAATACTCTGCTCCCGAACAAACCAAACAGAAAAACATAAATGATTTTGTAAACGCGCTTGTGTCTTTCTTGTGATTTTATTTAACATAGTTATACTAACAGAAAATGTTGGATTTTTAAAAAGCAGTTATACAAAGTATATCCAATAGGAAGGTACAATACCTTCATTGATAAAGACGAATACAAAATTTAGACATGATTGTCAAACGAATCCAGTTGTTCAATCACAAAGCAAGGATTAAACTAAACGAAAGGTAATCATACAAACATTTTTATTTATTTTTTTATAGATACCATAACAATCATTATAAATGAAATTGAAAGTCGCAACAATAATCGTTGCGAAAAACGTCAATACGGGAAAACGTAAAGAAAATTTTACTTAAAATCCATCCTATATCTTGTCTTTCTCATTTTTTTTCCATTTCTCTCTCTTTTTCTCGCTTCCTTACTTCCCTTATGACACCTTTCTATATTATTCTGCCTATCTTTTATGAGATACTCTTTCCTCTTCCTCCCTTTTGACTTTCATTAAGCGGTATTCTTCTAGAGATAGTTGCCAACGTTCCTTTTCTTTTTTCTTCTTCTATCTTGGTTTTACAATCTTGTATTTTTAACAATTTTTCTTCACAAACCCCAAAAAAAATTAAGATTTAGAATTAGTTATTCCTTAATTTTTTTGATTTCATTATTATCCAAGTTACTAGAAATATGCTAAAACAGGATAATGTTTTGTAAAAGCGGAACATTTCCTGAACGTTGTCTTTCAAATAACAAAATTCATACAGGCTGTAGAACCAAACTATTGTGAGGAAAAATCCTCAAAGCGTAAGCTTTAATCCAAGCATTTACCCAATTTTTTGATCCTAAGCGAAATTCGAGTTTCCTTTCTCCACTAATACATGTACATGTAGGTAGTACTATTGTCAATAAAGTATAATCAAAACTAATCCAAAAGAGACAGTCTGGCTTGATGTGGTAAACTTGTACTAGCTGAATTATTAATATTTTCCCGATCTTAAGGGTGGGTTCACCCCACGAATGTTCTCCGCAATTTATTCTTGGCCGTCCAAGGCTAAAATTTAATCAGTGACGTCTATTTTATGAAGAATCGGTCCGTACAAGAGCAAATTCTTTGAATTGCATACATCCACTCAGAAAATTGGAAATGGTATTTATGAGTAAGGGCGTTAATTAGTAGAGAAAGCTTTTGGCCCTCCGTGTAGTCAAAACAATGCGAGCGTGTGAAATATGGATGCGTGAACACGTCACCTTCAACGTTAATCTTCTAAATGAATGGCACATAAAATAATAATCGACTGGGTAACACGAAAATACTTTTGCTTTGATAAGATTTCAAACGTTGACGTGCAAAAGGCTTGCTTGCTCGAAAATCGCTGACCTATTTTGTTCATATTGCTCGTAATGTATAAAAAATCCTTTCTTGCATAATATTTTTTTTATTACTAGCAGTGAGTTACTGAACAGATAGCGTGATTTTGTGGTTTTTACGGGCCGGATTTACAACGAGATTTGAATCTTTGACCATAATGATGTCTTATTTTACTTTCGAACAAGTTTCTTTGACAATATCGATATACAAGACAATAAATCCTAATCTACTTGATATACGAGCCCCTTTTTTAGCAATAACTGCTGCTCGAACAAATCGGTAAGTTTGTCTCCTAAAAATGAAACACAGTTCTTGGTTTGAAATTTCTAAAATTGAGCGTCAAGGAATAATAATTGGTGAATATTTTTAAGTATTTTAAAAAATGTTGGACCAAGAAGTTATTCTAACCTATTGTCGATTGTTTTCAAGTTTAGACTCTTAAAATTTTCATATTTTTCTACCTGCTATGGGAAAATTATCAATAAAACGGTGTTTTAAAATAGCAGAATACTTTTTCCTAAAATTCTTTTACTTGGCACTAACTCCTTTGTTTTAAAATGCCAACCTGTAACTCTTCTGCAATTTATTACTGTTTACCAATTCTAATTTCTTTTTGTTTAAAAAAGAAAACATTTTGGGGAGTAATTCCTGTAGGTGACGTGTCGTCTTTGAAATTTTCAATTTTTAATTATTTAAGAATTTGTAAATCTGCTTCGGCTTCACTTTGCACAAGTTTGATACAATCCATATATTCTGTTCTCGGCCATCTTTTAATCATATACTTAATCATAACCAAATGACATTAGTTAACATCTAAAGTGACAACAAATATGCAGGACTGTCTGCTTTGCGCGTCACTAAGCAACATACGACCTCCGTTTTCTGCTACAGCCGCTACAACTATAAATGTTTGTTCGCTAAACAACGACTATTTCTCCCCTTTGGGAATAATTAAGATTACCCTGTCTAAAATCGTTTGTTTCAATGAACAAGCTAAATTAAACAAGAGCGATTTCCGTTTCCTCCCACGTTTGCAAATGTTTGTTATTCTGCTAAGCGACGTCGGCTAATGTTTGTAATTTTATCATGCCGACAACGGTCAAAAAGGGATATTAAAAGGCTGCATCTTCAACGAAGACCTCAGTCTGTTTTTAGCGTTTTCAGGATCGAAAATAGCAAACCATAATATAACTTACAAGTGCGACCAAAAAACTAAACTCTTTCCTCTATCTGTTGCCAGATCAATCAAACGGTCTGAAAACCAAACCGCTGTCGCTATTTGTTGCTGGATCGATCAAATGGTTCTACGCAGCCACGTACTTAAGATCATTTCAATAAAATGAAATTTCCTTGCACCCTGGAAATACCTCCCAGTTCTCAACGTACAAAAAGGCCCACGTTACAGCCAGCAAGCACCAGCAGAACGTGGAAAAAGTTTCAATACTACCCGACTGAGAAAAACGGTTCCGTACCATATTAGGAAACGAGCAAAAGCCGTGCTTATTAAGTTTAGATTTTTAATGCGCTTACAAGGCAGAAGAACTAATCCCGTTCTGAGTACGGAAGATTAGGCCAAGCGACGATTTTTCTTTAGACCTGACAGGGACTCCTGTACCAGGACAGTCTGCTGCCTCCAACGCCCCCACCTGCGGAAGTCGAAGAGTCATTTTCCGCTACGACCTTCCAGCCGTACAACAGGCATCTCGTCGACCCCGTCTATCTAGAATTACAACCCGAACCCGAGTAGAATTATAAATTTGTGGCTTAGTGGTACCTTTGGCCCATTCCGCCTCTCAAGGTAGCTTTCCCTGAACTTCGATGGCCGGAAGACTCGCGAAACAGTTACTGCGTGCATCGAAGACCATCACTTCTTTTTAGTGCACTAAAGCTTGAACCCACCGTTGTTACCCAAGACCCATCATCGGGAGTGATCAACTAGCTAAAGTTTAGGTGTAAGTTTTTTTTTTGTTGATTTTTCCTCAAAATTGTTTAGTTATGCTGACTGTTTATTAAATATATTTATTAATCCCCTCTTCTATAAGCAAATTAAACTAAAGTAAGAAATATTGTCTAAATGTTTCGTTTTAAAGTTACTTCACGCGACACATTCTCCCCTCTTTTAAAATTAATTTTTTAAATGTAACAATTTTAGAAATTTATTTGTAATTATTTATTTACTTACAACAATTTTTGCAGCTACTTTGTTCTTATTTTAAATAAAACGATATACCAGGCATTTTATAAATAAATTCTCCGGAAATGCTTTCATGCGATACATAACCCTCATTCCTGAATGTTTAATTCTTTGGCAATATCGCAATTTCTTAAGAGTTGTACTTTTACTTGTTTTATTTTCTCTTCACTGTGAAAAACGACTTTGCCGTAAAATTCCTTCACGCTACTTGAAGGAAAGTTATCCCGAGGTTGAGAAATGTAATTTCTAGTTTTTTTGATTTTTAAAGGCCGCCTACGTCTTTGGTCTATGTTTGGCCAGCACTCTTCTGATTTTTTAAGTATCGATTCACAAGTTGATATTTTAAATTTTATTTCTTTTAATTATATACTTAATTAAAAGAAAACTCATAGATATTCAATTTTAAAGGACTCGCTACTTAAGACAAGTATATTTGTGGTAATTATGTCAAAAGTCGTTTTTCCACGATGAGTTTTAAATATTTTTCGGTTATGTTTGGGTTTCCTTTTGAATTTAATTTGATGAGGGTAAAAAGGGTATCTTTCGGGTCGTTGGATGTTAGTTTGGCGCTGTAAAATCAACGATTGCCATTATGAAAGACGGCCGTTTTAGAACCAAGGTAAGGTATAAGGGATCCAAAATAAGATAATAAGATGGCTCGCGTGATTTCAGAACACTCATTAGCTCAAGGTGGTTCATTTGTGCCCAGAGTCCTAATTTATTCCTTCGATCGCAGGCCCCAACACGCAGAATTAAGCAATTTGTTTCTCATTTTGACGCCTTTGTTCCCCGAGAGGTGGGACTTTCATCTGATTATCCGCCCCGCGAAAGAAACCACAAGAATAATGATTTCGAAATCACGAGAAATGGTAATATTCAACAGATCCAGATATGAATTAAATTGGTATCTCTTCTTCATTAACTTTTTTATTAAAACTTATACTAACTATATTGTTTTTCTGTTTTTATTGTGCTAATAAATTAAAGGAAATGAAAGCCAAAAGTATGATAATAATGTAGGAAACTTGTAATGTTAAAAAAACAGTTAAAATTTCAAAAATTTAAATTGTTTTCTTGGTTCGAATCCTGCCGTTGCTTCTATCATAAAATATTCCAGTTAAACTTGTGATCAGTTATGATCTTTTATAACCGTAGAAGGGAAATATTTTTTTTAAATATAGATATCTAACAAACGAACAAAATGCTCCCATTCTATGAAAATTATAGTGAACCGAATGAAAGTAAACATTTATTATTATTATTAATAATAACACAATAAAAGTGGAGGACATTGCCTATTATCATTCAAAAGAAAGTGTGTAAATACGAAATTTAAACAACCACAGAAATTATACCAAAGGTAACAGCAAACACTCTAAATTAGCCAACAGAGTGTATCGCAATAACTTACTCTTAACACTAGTCGCATAATTGTGCTGGTGCAGTGGTTGAGCACCCACCGAAAGTGCATTTAAACGTACTAACATTGGCGGATGCGACGATTTCCTGAGGTAGCGAGTTGCAAGCCGAGACCTAAAAAGAAATGTTTAACTTCTCTCATTTTAACGTATGCTAATGACGGCGTAGTTTTTTATCCATATAGAAAACGAGCAAATGGGAGAGATCAATTCGGTAGATGTTGTGGAGGATGCAAAACGCTATGACAAATCACCATGTCCTCTCATTTTGTCATAGGAAGCGACCTTCACCTTTTTTATAGGAAAAGCATGCGAATCTATGAGGAATACTTGTACCATGGCATTTCTGCTTTTCCAGAAAGGTAATGTATGTAATGTATTAGATGTAGTGTAGAATTGGCTTTTTTAACAACAGAAATAACTAACATGAGCAGACATGGATAAATTTTGAGTGACAGACCACCCAGCAAGATGTAAACGTGCTTGGAATTATTTTTTCCACAGTGCAATTAGAGTGGTTCATTGGCAACAGCGATTTGTTACAACAATGTTGACAATGTTGTTGAAATCGTCGGAAAATTGAAGGCGATACTTTTCAACAAGCCATAAAGTTTTGTGCCGTCTTCGTAGAAGAAGCAACTATAGCGGCTCAGGTCGGACATGTAATAGTAAAAAGTAAAGAGCTGAGTACTGACCTTTAAGGAATACCACTTAGTACAAACTTGCAGACCTAACTCTTACGCAGAAGCACCGGGTGTAAACGAAGTTGCTAAGCTATTTGTAAAGTGTTTCACAAATTTCATAATGATACAGTGTAGTCTGGTTTTAGCCTTTTTATCAAAGACCTTATAATAGTCCAAATAGAAGAAGTTTATGGGAGAGGCAGTATTTAATACTGTCACGAGTTGACTTAGTCTTATTTAGAATATTTAATATTATTACAACTAATTATTAAAATAATTAGTAATTTCAAAATATGGTGTAATACATATAGTATTGATCTGGTCACCTAATCCACCTCATGTTTATTTTTAGAATCAAGGGGTTGTATGCAACCTTTCCTTGTTGCACTCTTCTGAGACAATTACATACAGTATTGATTGGTCTATTAATAAACCAATCTGGGTCTCAGATGCATACATGATAACTGAAGTGCACCATATTGATTATTAATAAAACCCCCAACTGCTCTGCATCACAGAGTATAAATAGGGCTAAAGCTTGATGGTACAAGAACAGTCTTCGATCAAGCTCAGCTCAGCCCAGTCCAGTCAGCAGCCTTCATCTACAATTCTAGAAACATTCATACTCTCATTATTTAAACATAATGTGAGTTTGGTATGAAGTGTTGTTAGTCACGTAAGTAATTGTATTAGTCTTAGGCAATCATGTAAAAGGTTAATAAAATATATTGTTATGTATTTCGAGTTGTGTTTTATCACGGACATAGTCACAAGCTACGAAGTTTGGTTCATCTAATATGAACCAAACCAACCCCCTAACGTGACAATACTAGCGTCCAATAATGTAAGCAATCTAAAAGGTTAGTGGCGATTGATCCGCCTGAAACAAAACTGTGCTGGTTTATCAGAATGACCTTCTAAGTTGCCTTAGCTAAAATACACTCCATAATCTTTGATGTAATATAAACAAGGCTTATTCGACGATAGTTAACAGCTCTAAGTTTGTCCTTTTTTTATAAATAGAAATAATAACTAATAATAACAATCTTGGGGTAATGTTGTTGTATTGTAGGAAAGTGACATTGTGATGGTAAAAAGAAGAAAAAGGGAGTCAGAAAATTTCTCAATCCTGGGGACCGGACCCGGTTTTTTCGGTTCTTACGGTATCTCCTTTAGCCATTTATTACACCAATGTTGACAATATTGTCAAAATCGTCTGGAAGTTAAAAGCGATACTTTTCAGCAAGCCATACAGCTTTGTGACGTCCTTGTAGAAAAAGCAACTATAACGACTCAGGGGTCGAAAATGTAAATAATAAAAAGTAAATGGCTGGGCACCAACTTTTGAGATATAACACTTAGTATGAACTTAGAAGACCCAAAACACCAGAAAGGAAAGAAGAGAGTTTCTATGGTTATTAAGAAGAAATATAGAAAGCAGATAAACAGTTGGGAAGCAATAGACGAGAGGATTATCAAAGTTAACTTTGATAGTTTTAGATATAGAATGACAATATTAGTATATGCACCTAACGAAGACAACAGCTTCATGAACAAACCAATTCTATAGTAAGCTAGACGATATTATAAAGGAATGTGGAACGCGAAGAAAAGTCGTGTTACTTGGAGATTTCAATGCGTGGGTAGGGTGCAAGGCAAACGACAAGACCGTAGGACAATTTGGTGATGCAAGAAGAAACGGTAATGGAGATAGGTTAATAAGTTTCTGTGAAAGTAACAACTTAAAAATCCAAAACGGATTTTATAAGCAAAAGGGAATACATAAATATACTTCTGAAGAGCGCACACGACAACGAAGAACAGTAATTGACTACGTTATAACTCAACAGTACTCTACTGGTAGAGTTCAAGATGTTAGAGTTCATAGAGGCCCGACATGTGGAACAAATCACTATTTGGTGAAAGCCAAAATGTGTGTTTTTGCCCAAAGGCCAAAGCAAGTTATTAAAACCTCAACCAACAAAAGAAATAGAACAAGTCAGATACAACTTACAGTCTACAGCAAATTAGTGTGCAATATCTGTATCAAAACAGATTAGACCAAAATCTTAACGAAAATCTAGAAAGATCAAACACAGAGTTATATGAACATATAAAATCCGGCATACAACAAGCCGCAAAAGAAGCCCTATGAGAATATGAAAAAGAAAAACCAAGAAATTATTGGATAAACGAGGACTTAATAGAGGAAATATGTTATAAAAAAGAATTATATATAAAGTGGGTAAACACCAAAGTAGACGAAAACAGAGATGCCTATAAGAACCAACAAACCAGAGTAAGAAAACTGATAAAAACCAAGAAACAACAAACATGGGAAAAAAAGTGTAGAGAGGTAGAAATGTATAAAGGAGCAAGAAGAACGACAGAGATATGGAAATTTATAAGAGATGTAAAATCACCACATTAAGAAGAAACAATAATACAAAATATTCCAGCCGATGAATGGAAGCAATACTATCAGAAACTACTTACCGAGAAAAGGCCGATATTCCGAGAAACCACGCTACAAGATGAGAGAGCGGCAAATATTAACTATATAGAAATACAAAAAGAGCAAGCGGTTAAAAAGATTAAAGAAATGAAAAATGGCAAAGCACTAGGTCCAGTAGGAATCCCCAGTGAATTGATAAAAAATGGTACATCGAAATTATATAAGCTGATAACAAAGCTTATGAATAAATGTATAAATAAAGGAAATGCACCAAAAGAATGGAAAATCAGTTATATATCGCCAATGCATAAAAAAGCAAGAAGAGACACCTGCAATAACTACCGAGGAATAGCAGTCACAAGTACATTTAGTAAAATATATGCACGAATTGTTCGAGACTTAATTGAACAACAATATCAAGTTGAAGAATCGGAAGAGCAAAGTGGATTTAGGGCAGGTAGATTATGTCTAGATAACCTGTTTTGCCTAACACAAATAGTGCAGAAAAAATGGCAACCGGCAGAGAATTACATTTGGTATTTCTCGACATATCAAAAGCTTATGATAACGTGCCTCTTATAAAAATGTGGGATGTATTGGAAAATAGCAGTATTAGCAGTACGTTAGTCAGGGCTGTGAAAAACCTATATAACAACCAAACAGCGAGAGTGAAGGTCGGAGCAGACCTGACAACAGAATTTAAAGTTAGGACGGGGTTAAGGCAGGGTTGCTGCATTTTGCCGACGTTATTTAAGATATATATGGAAGAAGCGCTTTGTCTATGGAAAAGAAAATGTATGGGAATGGGAATACCACTGAACGAGGATACTACATTATACACGTTACAATTCGCCGACGACCAGATTATTATGGCGCAAGAAATGGAGGATATTGAATATACGACAAGGAAAGCTATAGAGGAATATAATAAATGGGGGCTTAAAATAAATGTAAATAAATTATTATACTTAAGTATAGGATACGAACAAGACGTTTTAACCTTAGAAACAAGTGAAATTATACCAGCATGTGAAGAGTACAAATATTTGGGAGCAACGGTAAGAAAGCAAGGACTATATAATACGGAAGTAAAATAGAGAATAAAACAAAACCGAAAAGTAATAGGAGCTTTAAATGGTATACTTTGGGATGCAGGTATTAGTAAAAAGAATAAAAAGCAAATGTATACAACTATGGTCCAAAGCGTGGCTTTATATGGATCCGAAATTAGACAGCCTTCGGAAGAACACAAAAACCAACTAAAAGTTATGGAAATAGACTATTGGAGAAGAGCAGCAAGAATATCCCAAAGAGAAAGACTCAGAAATACAAAAATACGCGAAATAATGCAAGCAGAAAAGGACATCGTCGAATAAATTGAAAAAAGACAACTCTTGTGGTACGGGCATGTCCAAAGAATGGAAAACAGTATACTCCCGAAGAAAGCAATAGACTGATAACCAAGAGAAAGAAGAAAAAAGGTGGTCCAAGAAGAGGTTGGAATGAGGAAATAAGAAACCTAAAACAAAAATGGCATAT
The DNA here is from genome assembly GCA_958336395.1 of Ctenicera cuprea. Lineage (NCBI taxonomy): Eukaryota > Metazoa > Arthropoda > Insecta > Coleoptera > Elateridae > Ctenicera > Ctenicera cuprea. Next base: position 25,683,735 of record OY284495.1, on the reverse strand, counting down.
CCAACAAGACGCCTGGATGAATAGAAGAATAGAAAAAATAATTAAACTCCGTAAGACCCAGATAAAGGTTGAAGAACGGAAAGGAAAAGAAAAAAACGAACTTAGTAAAAGAGTTCACAGATTCAGCTGTTACCCAGAAGCTCCGGGTGTAAACGGAGCTGCTAAGCCATTTGTAACGTTTTATACTAATTTCACGATGACACAGTTTAGTCTGGCTTTAGCCGCTTTATCAAAAGCTTTATAAAGTTTAAATAGAAGACGTCTATAGAAGATCCAATATTTAATATTAGGGTTTAATTGTAAAAGCAACCTAAAAGCCTAGTGGCGGTTGACTGCCCGGAGAAAAGCTGTCGTGGTTTATCGGAATGACCTTTTTAGTTGCTTCAGTTAAGGTTACACTTTATAATCTTGGTTATAATAGGAACAAGTCTTATTAGACGATAGTTAACAGCTTTAAGTTTTTGTCATTTTTTATCGATAGGAATGACAATTGTAGTTTCCGAACCTTGGGGTAATGTTGTTGTTTTGAAGAAACGTGAGCTTTTGATATTAGGAGGAAGAAAAAGGAAGTCAGAACATTTCTCAATCAGCACCAAGAAAATTTTATCCAATCCTGGGGAACAAACGCACCAATTTTTAATACTTTTAGTTCTGCTCTTACGGCATGTCATAAAAATTTAATCGGTCTAATAGTCAGCAAGCGTATTTATAAGATTCGGTTGAAGTTGAATACCAATTGGATCAACGGTGAATGCCAATAAAAACTGATGAACAAGCGCCTTAAATATGGCTGTAAAGTTCTTGCATATGTCACCTTCAGGAAATCTAAAAGACGAATTCCAGCTTTTAAAGAGTTACTGATGGAAATGTGTTTGTAAAGATGTTTGAGATCTCTAATAAATAGCTGCCATGCGTTATGCAATTTTTATATTTTCTAGCAGTTAGTGGTTATGTTGTCAGACTATTAGAAAATGCTTTATGACCTTTGTAATCTGCCGAGTTCTGAGTGTAACGGAAGCAGCACCATAACCTATTTTGTATTTAGTTTAAGTATCAATGTTGCTTATCCAAGGTTTGTCTGGAAATATCGTACAAACCTTTACAAATGAGCAATGAATTTCAGCTTAATTTAATGTAGAGAGAAAATGTTACTATGCAAGTGCATGTCAAGATCTTGAAGTAGATGGTTGCATTGGTTAGCTTTTAAAACGCTATCAAGATTAGGATAACTAATAACTCGTTTAGAAAGCTGTCGTTTTCTTTACTGCTGACAAGAGATATGTTGTAGCTTGACATGAAGAATGCAGTGGTTTGAAATGCCAACGGTAGGTCAGTTATTTGGGTTTAATAAAAGATTAATACCATTTCTAATGATGAGATCTAGTAAAGATGGTTTCTCATTGATACGGTAACGGACGCTTGACGTAACTAATTGGAATAAATTGTTGCTAAATAATAGTTTCGCAAAAAATTAATTACATTATTTAAATCAGAAGTTTGAAGTTGCGGTCACGGAAAGTCAGGAAAGCTGAAATCTCCAGCAATTATAAGTATAAGATTATTGGTATCAGAGGATAAATACATAGAAAGCCTTTCCAGGTTTCTTAGGTATGAAGCCTCGACTACTCATTTTAACTATAAAATATCACAAATTTAAGCATTTTTAAATATTTGTTTGAACTTCAGAGCGTTTTGTTTGTTTAATCTTTCACATTTTATACCCGAAGGTGTCGAGGTCTTTCACTCCGGGTAGGTTCTTCGCTTGTGTAATAGGAGGTAGTGGGGCCTTTTGGCTTTTAAACCGCTACGCTTCTGAAGCTTATGCCACCCTTCATGCACATTCATTCAATGTCATTCACACACATGTGTTTAATTGTATGTTTGATGTTGTTTATGACTTTGTTACTTGTCCTGGTCAGTCAGTAATCAAGGCAAGCGCCGTTAATTGTAACCCAACGTTGAATGGTTATCGAGCTCGATACCGATCCACAGAATTACAGAAAAAATGTTTGCTTCTTCCAGGATTCGAACCGAGAACTCGAGAACTCACGCATTGTGACCTGATCCTCTACAACTGGACCACCCGGACTCTACTTTAGAGCGTTTTTAAAAGTATAGAACGTTCGATTGCTTTATTTACAATTTTTTGAAATACTTATAATAATATTGTAAGAAAACTCATTAGTGTCTAAAATTCAGAATTGTTGTCGTTATGGTTTGTAAGTTACTGCACTGGTTGAAATTTGCTGTTACTCAAACTAAAATTTTGGGTAAACTAATGAACCAGTGAATGAGAACAGTTGACATTTTCAGTTTTTCAAGAATTATTTTAATTCACTGCAGTACATAAAAGTAACTTCTCTAGATCTACAGATATTAACCTTTAATATTTTTCTACACCTGGAAAGTTTTCACTGATAAAACAAGTTTTTAAATCTTTAAAATGTTGCTACGACAAACTGAGCTCTCCAGTTTTTCAGAAATTAATCTTCGACTGACAGATTTTGAAAAGTTAATTTACAATTTGTTCACTATAATAAAAAAAATGACTATTCCTGATCGTCAGCAAATAATCTTCAATGTTTTTTCCACTTAAATAGATACAATGAATATTTCCAAAATAAAGTCTTCAACATTTTCATAATTTTTCTAGGAAACATTCATGTTCCCCAACTTTCCAAAGCTATATCTTTTTCATTCAACTGGGATAAATTAACGTCTCGTTATCTTCAAATTTTACCATTGACGTTTTACTATTCTTATAGAAAAGTGGTGAAGCGATATCTCCAGATCTTCAGAAATTTACTTTTCTTATGGGATTTTTCATTAAGCAATTAGCATCTCCGGATTAAAAAAAATTAATAATAAACGTGTGTCCAGAAGAAGAAGAAGAATTTAATTTTAAAAATGTTTTTACTCTAAGCTCTGGAGATGTTTGATCAGTGAAAAAACTTATCTCGCATTGTTTAAACAGCTTCTACAGATCTTCACAAATGCCATGCTTCAACTTCAATAGGGAAAGTTTACCCATGGAATTTTAATTCAAGGATTTCCAATATTTAATGTTAACTTAGGTGGATAATAACAATGTATATGTATAGTTGATATGGGTATCTATTTTGTATGACACATATACAAATACCACAACCAAGGAACGCATTTTTAGCGGTAAAAATATGATGTTTTGGTTTTTCTATACTTGCAGTATAGAGTGTTACTGATTTTATGAAAATATTCGAATTTTATAATTTGACGGAAATACATATTCAGTTTTTAAATCATGTCTGTCTATGTGTGGATGGGTGCCTATGTATGTACGCTTTTCATCTCTCGAACGGATAGGCTAATTTCGATGCGTTTTAGAACAGATGGGTATATAAAACAATCACCGACAAAAACAAACTCCAGGTAAATAAATTTTCTAAACTTGCAAACAGAATCTAATAGAAGACCTTAGAAAAAACACAAACGCTTAGGCGCAGTGTTTTTCTTATTTCTTTCGTTGTTTTCATAATAGGATGAAATATTTTCTTTCTTTAGAAAAAACTAGCTATTTTAAAGCCACATGTATTTCATTTCTACTCTTTTATTTTATTTTAAACTCTCGTAGATCTTATTACGGTATACCGTTAATATCCTCAAAGCTCCTTTGACTTCCCGTGTTTACCATTTTCTTGCCTTAAATTAATCTGGTGTAATTGCGGAAATGCCGCGTACGTTTGCCAACGATGTAGCTTATATTTGAGTAGTTGCACCGAGCCGACGTTTTCGCAGTATTCTATTACAAATCCAAATCCTCAGGAGCCGTTAAACGCATGAGCCGCCGTGTACATTCGTTGATCTCATCAAAGCACCTACGTATTTCCCTCATTATTAGCGAAATCCTCTTTCTAAACACGCCTCCCCAAATCCGATAGAATAACAGTGACATAATAATTAGGACAACCATGACTAACTGCGTATGGTAAACCCCCAGCTTTGTAATTAGCGCCGACAGTCTGCGAGCCTTCAACTAGATGGGGAGATTACTCCAGGGCAAAGCAGCAAGGATATCCGAAAGGAAACGATTAGGGCCTTGTTGTCGATATGGCAACAACCCTCCTCTCCATACAAGATTCCTTATTACCTGACGTTTATAAATGTTTGTACTACTGAACTGCAGGACCCTCCAGAACAGAATTGATCCTTTAGAAACCGCAAACGTCGAGCTAGGTTTGCGAAATTAGGCTCTCTATAAGATTATTATTATTACCTATTATTGAAATCACGCAGAAAATTCTGGTAAACAACTAGAGAACGCGCGCGATTTTATTTTTCTCTGAAGGGTTTATTAGGATGAAGGATGCTCGAAGTGAACTTGCCTTTTATAAGCGGGGATTTGCAGACTTGAACCGCCTAGTCAGTGAATAAGACAGGTTGGAACAATGGAGCTCTCTGTTGAGGGCGCTCTAATATGCGATCCTGCATAATAGTAGTGCAACAATTAAATCGACCTAAATTATAATGGCTCTATATCCAGGTATTATGATGCTTAATGCTTTGTAGTAATGAGTTATTATAGGAGAGAGATAAAGTTTATCCTGCGGGTCTATTATCTATAATCGGTGTAAAAGGGATCGTTCTATGACCTGAAATACTCATTATGTACAGGTGTTATGAATAAATTAGAATCGATTTTTGCGTGTCAAAAACAATAATCGACATTTTCAAATGTACAATCTCTAAATCTTAACTTAACAATTTTTCTACGTTTACTGTTAGCTGCGGTTACAACGCATCATTAGTAATACAACAAGGTTTTTTCTGATAAAACGTTATAAATCAACAATGGAATTTGAATCAATGACTTGCAAATCAAATTGCCTAGTTCTGACGATGAGTTGGCTGTTATATACTAAGAGTGGCAACCGTATTCAGATATTCAGATATTCGGATGTTTTGTAGGCTGATAATCGGATATGGTGTAAGTTAAAAATCCGGTTTTCGGATTTGCCCTGATTTTCTGTCAATTCGGATTGTAAATTTTATATTTAAATCTAAATTCTGTATTTCACATGGCGATCTGGATCTTTCGAGTCATATTTTGCTAAACAAATACGGACTGTATATTTGTGAATTTGTTTGACGTTAAATTTTATCAGGTAAATCTGCAGAGCGATTTTTATAATAAATCTGGATATCAAATAATTTCTATAAACTCGAACACTAAATTTCACGAATGAAACCGAATATCGAACTTTTTGGATAAATCCGGGTAGCGGATCGCGTATTTAAGATATCTTTGGAAGATCTGAGATATTTCATTTTTTAAAGAAATAATTCCTAAAAAACTTTAAAAATGAACATTTTTGCAGAATACCTTTAAACACATTTTACTGTACATTAAATTTTAACTATGAAATTTTTGTTGTACTAGAGATTTTATCAAAAATGAAGATATTATTGCTACACCATTTGATATGAAAGACTAGGACAGCACCCAGCAATGAAACATATCCGTTCCCTTCCAGGTGGTGAAACCCTTGTCATGAATGAGGTACGCTCGATCAACGCTCCTGCCCTCAATACAAAAAAAAGCGAACAGGCTACCAGTTCTGGCATCAGGCTGCAAGCCCTAAGCCCCTACTGGTGCAGGGAGACTACCTAAATCTCTACTAATTCTGCAGATCAGTGCCCGAGCTGAAACGCAGCTCACCCGTCGAACCGCACTAAGACGCCCCTAACGACCACGAGTCCTCCGTGACCAAAAACGGGGGGTGTAAATCCCCCGCGGTCTCGGATTTCGTCCCCGTGGTACCAGTCAAAGAATGTCACTGATTGGACTTGTTGAAGCAGGCGCATGCCAAGCAGCGCTGCTCCTCCCAGTTAGGACCTTCGCAGGTCTTAGCACTGGTGAGCTACGCACCGCCCAGACTGGTCGGTAACCGGTATGATCATAGTAGTCGGCACCTTAACAGCGTCGGGTGTACATAAGTACGAACCCTATGGGTCGACACTTAGATGGTGGGAGTGAGCAGGCAAAATGCGCCTCACCCCTAGGGTGCCAGTCGCCAGTGCCAGCTGCACACCGCTGCATCGTTGGAAAGCACCATCACTTGCCGGAACGACCATTATCCGGTCAAGGAGCGAGTTTCCAAACTTCTGCGATCGTACTACCAGCTGCACACCACTCCATCGTTGCAAAGCACCATCACTTGCCGGGTCCCCTACCCCTACGTAAGAGTTTACCGGTCAAAGAGCGGGCTTTCAACTTCAGCGATCGTACCTGAGGCGTTAGGACCTGTACTGAGGGCTGGCTGCAAGCGACACCCCTAGTGCCCAGGTCTCTTTGCAGCAGCAGCCACTCCATCCTGGAAAGAACCATTACCTGCCAGAACGACTATTATTCGGTTAGGGAGCTGGGTTTCTATTCTTGTGAGCGCTACCGCTCAGGTGTTAAGATCCATACTGGGACTAGCTTGTTTACACCCCTAGAGTCCAAGCAACGGCGCTTCTCCATCCTGGGGTACACTTTCACCTGCCGGACCCCCATCACCCAGTCAATGCGAGACTACCCGGTCAGGGAGCGGGGACCCCCTTCCAGCTGCCGAACCATTTGCCATCCAGCTCACGTCGGGGAGAAGACGGGCTGGTACGCTCCCGGTACCCCGGTCAGGTAGCAGGGTTCCATTCCAGAGAGCGAGCTACTGCCAAGATGTTAGAACACGTCTTGAGGGCTACACTTGTCCTGCTGATATCACTCACCCAGTATCCATAATCCCAATTAAGGAAACCTTGAACCTCTCCGAAGAGAGCTGGACGTACCAAGTTGAAATCACCGAAGTGACCGTTGCAACGCCGACCCCGCACAAGGTGCCTTGGTTCAGGCCTCTTACCTAGGTGAGGGTCCTTGGCCGCCCCGCCATATTATTGCTACATGGTTTACTTGAAACAATCGAGTATTAAAGCAACTATATTGCATAGTTATGCTTCCCATAAGACCAAAATTAATTTGCTTAAGCTGCCAAATTTCATAGACCAAACAAGACAAAAAGGTCAGCAGCTCTGGTATAGATGGCTACAATAAAAGCAAGCTGTTTTGGTTGTAGCCGTTGCTTATCAGCAGTCTCGTCAAATTGTTCTGTAAACAATTTTCTTTGAACTGGCATGTTTAATATACCCTGCAGATATATAGGCTTCCGAAATGTAAACAACAATGTAATATTTATATTATCATGAATGATAAGAAAAAGCATTAGTGTTCGTATTGTAAACGAAGGTTTATGTTACGGCAGGTCAAAGACGCTAGATAGCGAAATTAAACAATAACTTACTACATTGTTAGAAATAGTTGTCCGTCGCTTGCCAATACTAGTGCTGCAACAAAATTGTTTTAAGAATAGAATATCCGTTTTAAATAGGCACTTGTACTATTGCAAGAAATGTTTCGATACAGAACCTTTGAATAAATCTCACTTTTAAATTGTTTTTAGCGAGTAACAGAAAAATAATTTGCTGAAAATAAATTTGTTTCAAAAAAGAAGAAAAAAATAGTATTATCGGAATTGCAACAATTATGTTATTATGTTTCTTCTTCTTCTTCTTTAGCCTTATTGCACGCAGTATTGGGTATAGGGCCTCCCTTATCTGTCGCCATCTTTTCTATTTTGTGCGATTCTTAGCCACGATGGTCCTACAATTTTCTTGATGTCGTCGTACCATCTTGTTTGTGGTCTTCCCCTATTTTTTCTCTCTGACCACGGTCTTCATTGTATTATTCTGGCGTTCCATCTGTTATCTTTGGTTCTGGCTATGTGTCCTGCATAGTCCTACTTCAAATGTGCCGCTCTATCAATTACATCCGTTGTTCCGGTTCTTTGTCGTATCCATTCGTTCCGCCTTCTGTCTCTTAGTATTATGCCCAAAATGAACCTCTCCATGGCTCTTTATGTAGTCTGTAATTTTGATCTTGTCTGTTTAGTGAGGGTCCATGTTTGTGCTCCGTATGTTATGACGGGGAGGACACATTGATCGAAAACCTTGGCCCGCAAGTGTAATTATGTTTATTTGGTAGAAATAAAAAAACAGATGTTGATGAAGGCGGAAGGCAAATTAAATAATTTATTTCCTAACATCTCTAACTGAAGAACAGCAACCGAAACGATATTGTGAAAAGTATGAGTTATACGCGTGTTTACTCAAAAATAAGTCGGCAGTAATTTGGCATCGCAATAATCCTAGCGGGAGACCATATTGTTATTTTTTTTCCTAGAATTGGTATCAGTGATTATTGTCCCAGTCTAGTTGCTTCGAAAAAGCCTAGAATGTCTTCAATTAAGGTGTTGTTGATAAGCATTTCGGGTTCCTCTCCTGGTTTCCCAAAGTGCTTTTGTCTGCGGACCAATAGTTTTTCGCAGTGACGTAGACAGTAAAGGGGAGTTTCATCTTCTTCCTTACAGAACCTACAAAGCGGGATTGCTACCAACCCTGTGATATGTAGTTGTTTGTTTATTATTCCCGTAAAAACCGTTGTTGCACGCATTATTTTCTTTCTTCCAAGATTAAAATTTTTTGCCGTTTTCTTAGATAGCCCCGCGATAAGAGATTTTGATAACTTCATAACCGGATGCTCTAACCAATACCTGCGGTGATAATTTTTTAACCAGCCTCTTCTCTGCTCTCTAACAGTGCTATAAGCAATGTTGCAGGTTGGTTTTGGACCTACCAGCAGTTCTGCTTTGCCGGCATTTGCAAGCCGATCAGCTTCTTTATTAGTATATACAACTTGGTGTCCTGCCACCTACATCAGCCATTACTTGTTGAAGTTTACCAGTTTCAACAGTTTCCTGTGGCGTTCTCAAACCAATTTGTAATTAATTTGGCAAGACATCAGCTCTATTAGCGCCGCCTGGTTGTTGTCCATGATGCACATTCTTCTATGTCTGTAGCATCTCTACCACATGATCTGGGTACAGGTGACAATTGCTGTAATTTATGTTTGGAGCAGGGTATTAAAGCGGCTTAGGTTTATGCTAGTAACATTGCCTGGTTCAATTTTGTAAATGCCCAGACCTGTGCCGTTTTCTGATTTTAGACCGTCTGGGAATAATTGTTCTATTCGTCCCGTTCTGGTATAACTACTTCAAACGGTTTTTGGAACTTTGACAGCATTTGTAGAAGTTTTTGTCTATTTGTTTGAAGATGTCGGTATGATCTTTAGTGTATCCGGAGTATCTTCCATATCCATTTGGTTTTAACCGGTAGCCCTCAGCCTGGCCTCCGCTTCTACCCGTAAGTGTAAGGGAAGGACATATAGGCGTACTTCTAACGCGGTTATTGGTGTACACGACATTGCTCCCTTTATGATTACCCAGGTCAGCCACCCCACGAAGGATGCATATGTGCTTGTAGCTACAATCATTTTCGTGTAGAGCCAATATACCATTTTTGGTTTTAACCCCCATGTCTTGCCAAACATCCACCTTCAAGTCCAAAACGCCCTGTTGGCTTTGTTTGTAACATGTGCCAGATGTTGTTCGAAGATCAGTCTTGGGGATTATTTCATGATAATTTAAAGAGGTAAATTTGTCTTACTAAAGAGTACTAGTAACATGTTGAAGATTAATTCTTGAAGATCTAGATCGGAAATCTGTATTTAAGTTGAAAATTTAGAGAACTGAATTCTACTACCTAAGTGGAAACATTCTGAGATTAATGTTTAAAGATCTGGATCTGATTAAAACACAAGAAGTTGTTACTAAAGTAAGAAATTTGAGATATTAAATTCGGAAAATCAAGGCAGGTTGATGTTTCCTATTCCAATGGAAAACATTAGGAGGTTAGGTACTCAAATCCCGAGCACGTCAATTTTTTCCACTGAAGTGGGAAAATGTAGACGATTAATTGTTGTACCATCTAGAGATGTAGCTGCATTAAGATGAATACGCGACAGAGGTAAGCAAATGTAAATTAAATTCTGAATATTTACGGATATTACTTTCTCCTACTTTGGTAGAAAAATATTGGAGACTAATTTTTAACGATTCAGATACTGCTTCAGCAATCGGAAATCTAAACTAGAAAAACTTGGAAAATTAAATTTGGAAGTTTAGGCAAAGTTTATGTTTCCCATTTCAATAGATAAACATTGGAGGTATATTACTTAATATTACGAGCCAGTAAATTTTTTCCACTCAAGTGAGAAAAAATAGAAGAATAATTTTTGAAAATCTATAGATGTCGTTGCATTAAGATGAATACGCAACAAAGAAGTAGACTAATGTTGTAAGTTAAATTCTGAAGATCTGGGTATATAAACTTCTCCCACTTTAGTGGGAAAATAATGGAAAGCAATTTCTGAATATCTAGAGAGGTCAACTTTTCCTCCTGAGAAGGAAACATGCTAAGATTGGAGGTACTGCTTAATCAATTGGATATATCTACTGAAGTCGAAACATTTGAAAATTAAAAATATGTTGACAACAAGATGAGGTAGCAATCACAGTAGTGGAAAACTGGAGATTGGTGCCTGAACATCCGAGGAGGTCAATTTTTCCCGATGAGTGCAAAACGATCCAGATTTTCGGTTAACGTTTCCTCCTGAAGTAGAAATATGCTGAGACTAGAAATACTGCGTGAGCAATTGCAAATCATTACTGAAAAAGAAAAAATTGGAAAATTAAATTTGGAAGATTAGAAGTTCATGTATCTTATTTCAATAGATAAACATTGGGAGGTTAATTAATTACTCAATACTACTAGCAAGTCAATTTTTTTCACTGAAATGGGAAAATGTAAAAGATTAATTGTTAACGATCTGGAGATGTAGCTGCATTTAGATGAATACGTGACAAAAAAGTAGAGTACATTAATTTCTCCCATTTCAATGGAAAGAAATTAGAAAATAAATTCTGAAGATCTAGAGAGAGCAACTTTGCTTCCTGAAAGGAAAACATGCTTAGATTGGAGATACTACTTAATCAATAGGAAATCTCTACTGAAGTACTGAACATTTAAGAATTAGACAAACGTTGGCAAAAGATGTGGTAGGAATCGCAGAAGTGGAAAACTGAAGATTCCTGAACATCTGAAAAGGTCAATTTTTTTCGATGAGTGCAAAACTATTGAAAATTGAAATTTCAGTAGATGTAAATTGCTGAAGTATAAAAATTGAATTTTACATTTTAGAGACCTGGAAGTGACAATTAATGAATCTATGGATTATTATTATTGTAATAATAACGAAAAAAAATAGACTGATTGTTGGCAACATCTAAACTTATCCGCTTTTATTTAACACATCTTTGAAGGTTTTAAGACAAGTGCTAGTAAACGTGGTTTTTAATGTAACAAATGCGGTCATACAATTAGTAATTGTCGGAATAACATAATTAATTGGTAATACGTTATTTAACAACCGTAATACAATAGCGTTTATTTATTACAAACAAGTTGTTTTTTAATTTGGATTAGTGGACTTTGTTTCTTGGGAGCCCTTAATGTTACAAAAAAAACTATTACCAGCGCCACTACAAAATCACCGAGGCGAGTAAGTAGAATATAAACCATCGTAATGCAATTTTGTTGTCACACTGCCATTATTAATGATGAAGTACATGTGCGAACCAGACCATATGTTGTGTTTCCCCATATCATGTGGAACAATTACTTGGCGAGGTCCTATTTTCTTGTTTCAAGTTACCCCTTGCTTTGATGTGCCCACGTGTAAAGCTCGGGTGCCATGACAAAACTGGCACATATTCTTGACGCCCTGTTTGTGAACCAGAAACCTTTTATACTCTCTCTGTAGGTTATTTGTTCAAAATTATCAATTTTCTTTCACTATTCCTATCCGAACACTGAATACAAAGTCATTGTTGAAAACTATTTGGACAAGGCGAAGCAAATTGAGCAATAATAAAAGTTTCAAGGGTGCTTCTGAAGCAAACAAATTGTAAATGGTATTTTGATTGTAACTATTATCTAATTTGGTAATTAAGAAATCCAATATTGTATCTATTATTTTTAATTTTTGTTCCAAGTCATTAAAATGTTATAATTGCAGTCTGGCATTTATTTGGGTTGTTTTTCTTCTAAAATTACATGTTAAATTTTTATTTCTTTACTTATGCATTATTAATTTAACTGAAGGCATGTCAGAGATGTTGTTTAAATTAACGAGACAACATGCATAATTCAGAGAGCTAAGAATGAATTATATAAGTCAACTCTCCCCTGTCACGCATTCTATAAATAAATAGTTTTGTGGTTAGTTGATACTCCTTACGTACATTCAAAACCGAAAATTGCTCCAATAAAAATTTCTAGCAAACAAAGTAGATAATTTCGTAAATGAAAGTAGTGAAGGTTACCTTAACTGCATTACTTTTTATTTATTTTTCATTTTTTAAAAAGTCTTAAGTAAATACTAAATAGATAGATTTACCTGAAACTCTTTGATTACGAATTAATTTGTCTGCATCACATTCATCTTTTCATGATTCCGATTGGTCCTTAAGACATTTTCAAAATTATTATTACTTTCATCTGATTAAATTAGCTGAGTAGTATTACTAATGAAAGTTTTCAAATTAGCTAATTTGTAAGTTCATTCTTGATAAAACGTTTTCTTTGTGGAGTGTATAACATCTTGTTCTTATTTTGAATTTTTTCCAAAAATAATTAGCTGATTTAATTTCATTATTCAAATTTATGCACTTAATTGTTTAAAGAATGTTCACTACTTAGAGTATAGATGATAATTCTTCTGGCTCCCACTAATTATAATTTATATTTTCTGTACTGACCTGCAAGTCGGCTTTGGATCAGCTAATATTATTATTTTAGCTTGTAGAAACTTTTCTCTTATGAGAGAAATGTAATGTTTTACTAAAATCTTTTTCTTTTTTGCGAATTAAATCTAAGATTGCCTACTTTTGAACTTCATCTTCATCTTATTTTCATATGGAATTTGTTTTTTCTTAAATCTTGGAAACCTGTAATTAATAGTTATTTAAGTATTAAGGAATGTAAAGACGTAATAACATCCGAGGTAGGCGAATACGAGCTGAGGCGGAGCCGAAGCTTGTCGCCTGCCGAGGATGTTATTAGTCGATACATTCCGTGTTACTTATTAAATTTTTCACGCTACCGGCAATGTAAGTAGGCCTACAGGTAGAAATTTAATCATATTTTTAAAAGCTCTATTATTCTAAGTTGTCTGTGTTTGTTACCATATCAACGAACAGTTAAAATCAACATTATTTTCCTAGGGATGTAAGTGACACTATTAAGTTCCGTCGTCAAGGGTAACTAGTACACGAATGTTATCAGCCATTTACGATCCCTGTAGCTATGGATGTAAGGCCTACTTACATTGCCGGTAGCGTGAAAACTCTTTTTTCTACTTCCGTGTTTAAAATGCCATTTATCGCATATGTTTCCATGACGCTAAGTAACCTTTTAAACACACCTCGACAAGCCGTGACTTTGTGCGCTTTAGTCACGGGCTGAAGTTAGCTCTAGGTTTTTAATCGCAAAAATCAATTGAAAATCAAATGAAAATCAAGTTAGTCGTCACCTGTCATCAATCTGTCAAAATAATTAATATTGCTTAAGATAATAAAATAATTTCCAAATTTTTGTATTTTTGTGATGGTCGTAGAAAAAGTATAGTATGCAATTCGTTTTAGAAACTTTTTTAGATACTCGTTTTAATAAACACTCGCTCCGCTCGTTCCTAATATAACTCGTGACTAGAATGCCGTTTCTAAAACTTGTTGCATAATATACTATTTTCTACTTCCGTGTTTAAAATGCCATTTATCGCATATGTTTCCATGACGCCAAGTGACCTTTTAAACACACCTCGACAAGCCGTGACTTTGTGCGCTTTAGTCACGAGCTGAAGTTAGCTCTAGGTTTTTAATTGTGCGCTTTAGTCACGGGCTGAAGTTAGCTCTAGGATTTTAATCGCAAAAATTAATTGAAAATCAACTGAAAATCAAGTTAGTCGTCACTTGTCATCAATCTGTCAAAATAATTAATATTGCTTAAGATAATAAAATAATTTCCAAATTTTAGTATTTTTGTGATGTCGTAGAAAAAGTATAGTATGCAATTCGTTTTAGAAACTTTTCTAGATACTCGTTTTATTAAACACTCGCTCCGCTACGCTCCGCTCGTGCCTAATAAAGCTCGTGACTAAAATGTCGTTTCTAAAACTTGTTGCATAATATACTATTTTACAAATTTAATCATTTAAGCTGATTAACTGTTTATATTTTCCTCTGTGGTGATCTTTAAACTTAGCTGATTACACTTTGCTGATTTTGTTTGTTTAACCAATTTTATTTATGACCTAAACTTTTGTATTATTGACCTACCAGTTATTGAAAACTAGCTTTGCAGAGTACGTGTTTTCTTAGATGAGTCAGCTAAGCCGCTTAAACTGTAAGTTAGCTAATCTGAAGTGTTAAAGTATAATTCTATTTAGTTGATTGAGAAGTATACTTCCGTTATTTGTGTAATTCTGTGTTGGTGAACTGATTTTCACCATTAAAATCAATATTCTTGATTGTAAATCAGCTACCTTTTAAGTTTATTTGTGAGGCACTTTTAGCTGACTAAACTTGTACCTACCTGTAATCTGTTTAGTTCTGTACTAGTTAGCTGATTGGAAGGTCTGTTATTAGTGAAATTAAAATCGATTTTCTTTGGGTTATAGGACACATAAACACGCGACACATAATCATAGGACATTTAACCACGGACAGTTAAACACGCTGACAATTAATCACACGGACATTTAAACACATAGACATTTAAACACTGAGGCACATAATCACATGGACATATAAACACACTGGCGTATAAACACATTGTGTTTGAATTCTTATACGACTGCAGTAAAACTAAAATATAAAAAAAATATGGGAAATTAAGCTTTATGCCAATCTAGTTTCTAGAAACATCTTAAACACTTTGTTTAATGCAAAATCAAAAACAGACAATTTGCTAAAATCAGACATTTAGAAATTAAATTGTTCGCATTGTAATTCGGTTTATATAGGCACGACAATTAGAAATTTTGATATTAGGTATAAAGAACACGTACGTTGTTACAAATACAAACACCCACATAAATCCAATTACGCTAAACACTTACTAGAACACAATCATTCAATGACATCTAATAACACCATAAAATGATTACACTTTTATGATGATAAACGTAAATTAGATATACTAGAAGCTTTTGAAATTCACAAACATTTAAAAACTGTACCGCACCAAGTTCTATTGCTATAACAACACTAACTGTTTATTTCCTAATATAACCTTTGACAATGGAATATAAACATGCCGAAATAGGTATAAGGTTAAAAAAAATATTGTTAAAGTAATTAAGTATTTTATATACAGATAATCATTAAATATGGACTTTAACGAAGTAAAGCTGGAATTTATAAATGATGTTAAAATTGTTAACGTTAAAGATCATATTTAGTAAAAGTACAGATTACGTGCAGAATGTGTGTTTATATGTCCATGTAATTATGTGCCTCAGTGTTTAAATGTCTATGTGATTAATTGTCGGAGTGTTTAACTGTCCGTGATTAAATGTCCTATGATTATGTGTCGCGTGTTTATGTGTCCGGACACCTTTTCTTTGTTGAAGATTCAATAATTTTTAAATTTATTTGTATGAGGCAGTTAATCTGTTTAGTTTTGTATTGGTCCGTTGGTTTGGACGATTGGTGCTGATCTTGTTAACTGTAAATTAGCTAGTTGATTAAACTGTAAATCAGCTAATCTGAAATGTTAAGGTACAATGCTATTTAGCTGATTGAAAAGTATACGTTTGTTATTAGTGAAACTCTGTATTGTTGGATTGATTTTGACAATCCAAATACATTTTTTTGGCTAACTTCAGCTAACTTCAGCTAACTTTTAAATTTATTTGTTTGAGGAATTTTAGCTTATTTACTTTGTACATACCAATAATCTGTTAAGTTCTGTATTAATCTGTTGGTTTAGACGATTAAAGTTGATCTTCTTGACTGTAAGTTAGTTAATTGTGAAACTCCATTGTTAGAATTGTTTTAACTGATTAAACTGTAAATCAGCTAATCTGAAATGTTAAGGTGCAATGCTATTTAGCCGATTGAGAAGTATACGTTTGTTATTAGTGAAACTCTGTATTGTTGGATTGATTTTGACAATCAAAGTACATTTTTTTGGTTTAACAAATCAGCTAACTTTTAAATTTATTTGTTTGAGACATTTTAGCTTATTTACTTTGTACATACCAATAATCTGTTAAGTTCTGTATTAATCTGTTGGTTTAGACGATTAAAGTTGATCTTCTTGACTGTAAGTTAGTTAATTGTGAAACTCCATTGTAAGAACTGTTTTAACTGATTAAACTGTAAATCCGCTAATCTGAAATGTTAAGGTGCAATGCTATTTAGCCGATTGAGAAGTATACGTTTGTTATTAGTGAAATTCTGTATTGTTGGATTGATTTTGACAATCAAAATACATTTTTTTGGTTTAACAAATCAGCTAACTTTTAAATTTATTTGTTTGAGACATTTTAGCTTATTTACTTTGTACATACCAATAATCTGTTAAGTTCTGTATTAATCTGTTGGTTTAGACGATTAAAGTTGATCTTCTTTACTGTAAGTTAGTTAATTGTGAAACTCCATTGTAAGAACTGTTTTAACTGATTAAACTGTAAATCCGCTAATCTGAAATGTTAAGGTGCAATGCTATTTAGCCGATTGAGAAGTATACGTTTGTTATTAGTGAAATTCTGTATTGTTGGATTGATTTTGACAATCAAAATACATTTTTTTGGTTTAACAAATCAGCTAACTTTTAAATTTATTTGTTTGAGACATTTTAGCTTATTTACTTTGTACATACCAATAATCTGTTAAGTTCTGTATTAATCTGTTGGTTTAGACGATTAAAGTTGATCTTCTTTACTGTAAGTTAGTTAATTGTGAAACTCCATTGTAAGAACTGTTTTAACTGATTAAACTGTAAATCAGCTAGTCTGAAATGTTAAGGTGCAATGCTATTTAGCCGATTGAGAAGTATACGTTTGTTATTAGTGAAATTCTGTATTGTTGGATTGATTTTGACAATCAAAATACATTTTTTTGGTTTAACAAATCAGCTAACTTTTAAATTTATTTGTTTGAGACATTTTAGCTTATTTACTTTGTACATACCAATAATCTGTTAAGTTCTGTATTAATCTGTTGGTTTAGACGATTAAAGTTGATCTTCTTGACTGTAAGTTAGTTAATTGTGAAACTCCATTGTAAGAACTGTTTTAACTGATTAAACTGTAAATCAGCTAATCTGAAATGTTAAGGTGCAATGCTATTTAGCCGATTGAGAAGTATACGTTTGTTATTAGTGAAATTCTGTATTGTTGGATTGATTTTGACAATCAAAATACATTTTTTTGGTTTAACAAATCAGCTAACTTTTAAATTTATTTGTTTGAGACATTTTAGCTTATTTACTTTGTACATACCAATAATCTGTTAAGTTCTGTATTAATCTGTTGGTTTAGACGATTAAAGTTGATCTTCTTGACTGTAAGTTAGTTAATTGTGAAACTCCATTGTAAGAACTGTTTTAACTGATTAAACTGTAAATCAGCTAATCTGAAATGTTAAGGTGCAATGCTATTTAGCCGATTGAGAAGTATACGTTTGTTATTAGTGAAATTCTGTATTGTTGGATTGATTTTGACAATCAAAATACATTTTTTTGGTTTAACAAATCAGCTAACTTTTAAATTTATTTGTTTGAGACATTTTAGCTTATTTACTTTGTACATACCAATAATCTGTTAAGTTCTGTATTAATCTGTTGGTTTAGACGATTAAAGTTGATCTTCTTGACTGTAAGTTAGTTAATTGTGAAACTCCATTGTAAGAACTGTTTTAACTGATTAAACTGTAAATCAGCTAATCTGAAATGTTAAGGTGCAATGCTATTTAGCCGATTGAGAAGTATACGTTTGTTATTAGTGAAATTCTGTATTGTTGGATTGATTTTGACAATCAAAATACATTTTTTTGGTTTAACAAATCAGCTAACTTTTAAATTTATTTGTTTGAGACATTTTAGCTTATTTACTTTGTACATACCAATAATCTGTTAAGTTCTGTATTAATCTGTTGGTTTAGACGATTAAAGTTGATCTTCTTGACTGTAAGTTAGTTAATTGTGAAACTCCATTGTAAGAACTGTTTTAACTGATTAAACTGTAAATCAGCTAGTCTGAAATGTTAAGGTGCAATGCTATTTAGCCGATTGAGAAGTATACGTTTGTTATTAGTGAAATTCTGTATTGTTGGATTGATTTTGACAATCAAAATACATTTTTTTGGTTTAACAAATCAGCTAACTTTTAAATTTATTTGTTTGAGACATTTTAGCTTATTTACTTTGTACATACCAATAATCTGTTAAGTTCTGTATTAATCTGTTGGTTTAGACGATTAAAGTTGATCTTCTTGACTGTAAGTTAGTTAATTGTGAAACTCCATTGTAAGAACTGTTTTAACTGATTAAACTGTAAATCAGCTAATCTGAAATGTTAAGGTGCAATGCTATTTAGCCGATTGAGAAGTATACGTTTGTTATTTGTGATTTTTTCCCAAAAATAATTAACTTATTTAATTTAATTATTTGAACTTGTGCACTTAATTGTTTAAAGAATGTTCAAGACTTAAACTATAGATAATAATTTGCTAGTTCCCACAACTCGACCTTGCATCAGGAGAAATCAGCTAATCTGAAATGTTAAGGTGCAATGCTATTTAGCCGATTGAGAAGTATACGTTTGTTATTAGTGAAATTCTGTATTGTTGGATTGATTTTGACAATCAAAATACATTTTTTTGGTTTAACAAATCAGCTAACTTTTAAATTTATTTGTTTGAGACATTTTAGCTTATTTACTTTGTACATACCAATAATCTGTTAAGTTCTGTATTAATCTGTTGGTTTAGACGATTAAAGTTGATCTTCTTGACTGTAAGTTAGTTAATTGTGAAACTCCATTGTAAGAACTGTTTTAACTGATTAAACTGTAAATCAGCTAATCTGAAATGTTAAGGTGCAATGCTATTTAGCCGATTGAGAAGTATACGTTTGTTATTTGTGATTTTTTCCCAAAAATAATTAACTTATTTAATTTAATTATTTGAACTTGTGCACTTAATTGTTTAAAGAATGTTCAAGACTTAAACTATAGATAATAATTTGCTAGTTCCCACAACTCGACCTTGCATCAGGAGAAATCAGCTAATTTTATTATTGTAGCTTGTAAGGAATTTTTTCTTTTTTGAGAGAAACGTAACATTTACAGAAAATGTTTTTCTCTTTAGCGGATTAGATCTAAGATTGTCTAATTTTCAACTTCATCAGTGGAAATTAGCTTATTTTAACGTGGAATTTAAATTATCTTAATTTTTGGAAATTAGTAACCACACTCGTGTTACAGAGTTAGCTGATTAACTGCTTTTATATGTTCATACAGTTCACGAATAATTCAAGCTAATCAGTTCTATGCAATGTTTACTTTTCTCTGGTGTGATATTTAAACTTAGCTTACACTTACTTACACGTTGATGCTTTTCTAAGAATCATTTCAGACGATTAAACCGTAAATCAGCTAATCTGAAATGTGCTATTTAACCGATTGACAAGTATACGTCTGTTATTTGTGAAGTTTTGTATTGTTGGATTGATTTTGACAAATAAAATCAATTTTCTTGGCTGTAAATCAGTTAAATTAAATTTGTTTGTATAGGGCATTTAAATAATTAAATTTGCACCTGCCGATAATGTGTTTAATTCTATATTCGTTGGTTTGAACGATTGGAGTTGATTTTCTCGACTGAAAATCAGTTAATTTAAATACTCCATTGTAAGAGTTAGTTCAGCTGATTAAACTGTAAATCAGCTAATCTGAATTGTTACAGTATAGTTTTAGTTAGCTGATTTGAGCTGTATACATCCGTTATTTGTGTAATTCTGAAAAATAAAAGGTGGGAGGGATGGGCTGCTTTACTTGGAAATAGACAAGCTCAAAAAAAAACCTGAGATTCGTATTTTATGCATGTCGGATAGCAGATGTGCGCAAACGCAATCTTCCCATAACCCTCGACTAGCCCAATCTATCGATTTTTTTAAATTCAAGATATTCAGTTCAGAATCAGTATGATGGTGGTGGTGATGATGATGATTGGTCGTTTACCTGAACAGTTTAATTGAGTAATTATGAAAAGGTGTACAGAACGTTAACAATCGATTTTGAGATTTCAATGTATAAACATTGGTTGCAACTAGAAAATAAAATACCATAAAACCGGGCAACTGCTTTAAAAAATGGGGTAGGGAGAGGTGTACTCTACTTTCTACTTTAATGTAAAAGCGCTCGAAAAAGAAACTTAAGGTCGATTAGTCGATTATGTGTAAATGTCAGATTTATTTATCAGCCCCCCCCCCCTACTCCAATCATCGATTTTATTGTTTTTTTCAGTAATTTACGATTTACGGCTTCACAATTGGTATACAATTTTTAATAACTATAGAAACAACTTTTTGTGAGTAAACATTACTGAGTGGTTCCTTTTTAGTCGTTTACCTATACAGAATAACTGAGTAATCGCCAAAAAACGTAAAAATAGCGTCAAAGACGTGAACAGGCGATTTTGAGATTTTAATAGATAAATGTTGGTTGCAGCTAGGAAATAAAATATCATAAAACCGGGCAATTATGGTAATTATAAATTGTTAAAGAATAAACAGCTTCAAATAATTTCAAAATGTATTGCGTTTTAAAAGTTTTCAAAATTTTACATAATTTACGAAATTATCAAATTATTCAATTTTCAAAAAAATTCAAAATTCTTAGCACGAAAATTAAAAAATTTTAAAAAAATTTAACAATAATCCAACATAATCCGAAAATTAAAAAAACAGCAAAATTCTTAAGTTTAAGAAAAAACATCAGGTAGAAGACATACAATATTTAAATAAAAAACACCAAAAAGCGTGAACAGGCGATTTTGAGATTGCAATAGATAAATGTTGGTTGCAAATAGGAAATAAAATATCATAAAACCGGTCAGTTTTGATAATTATAAATTGCTAAAGAATGAACAGTTTTTAAAAATTTCAAAATATTTTGCGTTTTAAAAAACTTCAAAAACTTCCCTAATTTAGGAAATTATCAAATTATTCAATTTTCGAAAGTTTTCAAATTAAAAAAAAAAATTTTTAAATTCTAACAATAATCAAAATAGTCCGAAATTAGAAAAAAAGCAAAATTTTTAGGTTTCAAGAAACATCCGATACAATACATAAGATTTTTTTAGGAATTATAAAAATTCTCAAAATTCCATGAAATTATCAAAATTTTTCGATATATTGTCAATAAATTTTCAGTAAATACGATGAAGGTCTCGTAGCGGTTGCCCGACAGCGTTTTTAGGTTTATTGTAAGCCCAAAGTACTATTTAACAATCTGGCTGATTGGTGTTTCAATGTTTATTTAAGTGTTTGTATTCCACAGTTTGAGTGTTTTTGGTTCATTGAGTTAGCTGATTTGGATACCTGTGTTTATCTGAAAATTTGGGTTTGGTTCTATAAAATATCATCACAATCTATCCTCATCCTACCTGAAGGTGTCGAGGTCTTTCACTCCGGGTAGGCTCTTCGCTTGTGTAGTAGATATGAGGTTTTAATTGGGGAGATTTTTAAAATAGTCATGTAATTTTTAATTTGATTCGGAGTTTCATTATTGTAATGATAATTCGTAATTTGTTAAAATTATATAATCAATGTAAAATACTTTATCACATTTGACCAAAATTAACTGATTTTTGTCACTGAAGCGAAGTTTTGCTGCAAACTGTATCCGTGTACTGGTCGATATTACTTCTTGTTTTATAAATGAGATTATTTCATTTTCGTTTGGTTATTCGCACTTTGACAAGTTGTCATTAGCCATTTTGAATGACACATGTCACATTCTTTTTCGTTTCTCTCCGAATTTAGCTAAATGTACCTACATTACTTCTCCCTATTACAGTAATAAATTCGGTGACAATTTTTTACATTAGCTGCGATGGAACTTTGCGTCCTACTTACATAACGTTAATAATTCAAAATCGAGCAGCAAGGGATTTAAAACATGGGGAAAAAGAAAAAGGAAAACAAAAAACGAGCAGGTAGCATTGCGAGCCTCTACACGGTCATTAATATTAAACTCGTTTTGATTCATTCCGGCGAATGCATCAGGTCGTAAAAAATCGGCGTATGGAGACGATAAAAAATTAATTTCTGTTTATTCACACCAATAACATTTCAATCGCCGCGGAAATTCTCGTGAGTCTAATATTAATTTTTTCGTAGCCTAAAGGTTCAGTTATGGAGAGCAATTAAAAAACCGAACCGTTCACCGACTGAGCGTCTCCCGGGACCGAATTCAATAAAAGTAGATACTTTGATCGCAAAAGGAAACTTTCTGGTTTGTAACCACTCCGAAAATACGCTTAAGTGAAGCACGTGCTCTTTGAAATAAAAGAAAAAAGTAATTAGTCTAATTAGTCGTTTTTGTTCGAGTACATTTTCCTTTTATTAGTAATAAAAAATTAAGCTCCTTAGTTACTTTCATGTTTTGGTTTCCAGCGATATTTATTTAAATGAAATTATTTTCTTTGTTGGGGAAAATGATCGGAAGCAGGCAAGGGAGCGCTATATAGGAAGAACAAGTACGTCCATTTGTGCTTCGGACAATTAATCCCACGCGGCCAAAGTTGGAACATCATCAGGTCTGAACATAAAAAGGTTTTTAACGTAGTACCAAGGGATTGCAGGTGGAGGCAGAATTTTCGCAGCACTAATAAAGTAAATAGAACGGCGATAATGTATTAGTCCGAGCGACGTGTACTTTCAGCCCTAAACTTTGGGTTTCTGTGTAAACACCAACCCTTGGTTACTAAAACAAAATTTTGACACTTAGAAAGACAAAGCTGAAGCTAAATCTAACGCAAACGACCGAAACGTTAAAATTTATTAACTTTCTCATTCCTATCGTTAACATCATCATATGATCCACCTCATGTTAATTATTCGAGTGTTTGAATCTCTACCCTTGTGGTTTTATAATGTTCAAAACAACAACACAAAGGTGCTGCTTCAAACACTGAAATTAGCGTATTATTATTTCAAAAGCGTTTAACTGAGTCATCAACAAGATCATGAAATTTGTATCTGAAGGTATTAATTGTGGTATTGATTAGTGAGGATGTCGCTGATTGAACCCATATGTTTGTGATGTACGTACAAAGGCTTAATCAAGTTGTTAATTAATGCATTAGCTGCTGTAGCTACGGCTTAAATCGGCAAGAGAATTCTAAGTGTAACATTTCAAAATACTCGAACAATTAGGGATACAGAGATTGTTTATAAACATGTAATTTACCCAGCTTAAACTGAGTTGTTACAACCTACCTAGGTATGTTATAACAATAAGAAAAATACCAATATACAAATCAAAAAAATTAATTTTAAACCCATGTTTATAGGTCAAAAACCAGTATTTATTTTAATATGCAATGAGCTAAATATTTAAAATACATCAATATTTACATTAACTGAAGGCATGTCAGAGATGTTGTTTAAATTAACGAGACAACATGCATAATTTAGAGATGCATCAATAGAAATCAGCTTATTTTCACATGGAATTTGATTTTTCTTAAATCTTGGAAACCAGTAATTAGACTCGTTTTTACAGATTTAATTATTTTAGCTGAATAACTGTTCATATATACTGCAATGATATGCGTGTGCATGTACTGACTAGAAAACAATTCCCTAAATGCCCGCAATTCACGCAATTCTCTATTATATTTTCTGTGAGACTCTTTATTAACTTTCTCAGGGTCGTTATTTAGCTTGTAAGACAAGTTATTTATAAATAAATTTGAGATAGGATAAACACAAAACAATATCAACGTTACAACAAAAAAAAGGTTTTATTTAATAAATCAATTTTCTAATGAAATTTGCGAAAAATCAAATAAATTTTACTAAATACTATCGTCCCTTAAAAAGAGAACACTTATCTTAACGTCTCCTTATAGGGATATCCTTCACTCGAGCAAACGATGAATGACCAACTTCTACTTCACTAGTTTGCAGGTTCCTCAAGTAACCACAAACACTCGCCTTTAGTTTGAATCTTCCTCTGGTCTGTTTTATATTATTTTAAACATGGTTTTACCACCATCACAACTGGAAAAACTTTCTGGATCGCTTTGTACTTGTTATTCTTCTGGACTTTTCACAATTCGTTGATAATTAGTTGTATTTTCTTCTTTTATATTCACAATCAGTTGTACATTACTTTTAAACTCGTTTGTGCTCTTTATTCATCCAGAGGATATAAAATTCTCTGTCTTTGTTTACAAAGACGAGTCGTAACTAAATAAAACAAATTTTCCATTCTTTTGTCTTCTTCTTGATTCTCTTTTTTTGAACAAACAAATAAATCTCATGACAATGAGTATTCTTTTATACGTTTGTGACATTGACACTGACATCCATAATGACATTAATCGATGCACAAAAAACAAGTGAGTCTAAAACTTCTTATAAATTAAACCTTTTGAACAATTCCGAACTAAATTATAATTAAAACTAACATAAATAAAAATCGTATCAATCTGATTGTGTTTTTCTTTTCTTTCAGTAAAAACAAACCTCACAAATATGAAAAATATAAATTATTAGAATTTATAACAAGAAATTACAGCAATAATACGCAACCCTGAGTTTAAAAGTTAGAATATCAAAACCTTACAGCCTTCACAAACCTCCAATCTCAAATTGAATTGTAGCAAGCATTCCAAAAATTGCCTTCCAGGAGTTACAATACCCTAGTAAAAACATACACTTCCAAATACCATAGCAATACACAATGCATGAATAATTTTTCGGTTCTATAGAAAGTTAATTTTGCTCTGTGCTGATCTTTAAACTTAGCTGTATTATTTACTTACCAGTTATTGAAAAGTAGATTTGCAGAGTACGCGTTTTCTTAGCTGAGTCAGTTCAGCCGCTTAAACTGTAAATTAGCTAATCTGTAATGTTAAGGTATAATTCTGTTTAGTTGATTGTTATTTGTGTAATTCTGTATTGGTGCACTGATTTTCACAAATAAAATCAATTTTCGTGATTGTAAATCAGCCACCTTTTAAATTTATTTATATAAGGCACTTTTAGCTGACTAAATTTGTACCTACCTATAATCTGTTTAGTTCTGTACTGGTTCGTAATAACAATAAGAAAAATAACAATATAAAGATTAAAAAACTTAATTTTATGCGCATTTTCATAGGTCAAAAAACAGTATTTATTTAATTGTGAAATCAGCTAAATATTTAAAATATATTAACATTACTTTAATTAGACCTACATTAAATGAGTTGTATGACTGTCAAAATTAAAATTGTCTAACTGATCTATTGCGTGTTTAAAGAAAGTAAACGGTAATCAGCTAAGTAATCATCAAAAAAATTTTCTAAACTGATAGTATAATTGCAAAATGTAGTTGGTGTGTGAATCAGTTCGGAATTTAAATAGGGATTGGTTAATCTAAACCAGAGGTATACTGATCCTAATTAGCTAGATCTAACTTTAAATTGCAAGAAAGGAGGTTTCAAGCCAATATAAATTCTATAGTACTACAATTTTGCTATTTTGTGTTCATGATACTCAGCTAAAATATCTGCAAAATAAGGAAAATTTAATTCAATAACCTGTCAATGATAATTAATTATAGTTATTATTTAAATTAGAATGTTGTCTTATGGAAAAACTATAATGGGTCAAACTGTTTACAATTATAAAAAAATAATCATTATTAATCTGTTGAAAATAGCTAAGGTGGAATGAAATAAAGACATAGCCCTTATACAGGGTGTTAATGAATAGTAGGGACAAACTTCTAGGGCTTGCAAAACACAACAAAGCAAACAACTTTTGTTATTAAATGTGTGGTAAAAAGTGTTTCCTTTCAGGGATAGAGCTTCTCAAATCTTTTTTAGTAAGTACCTGAAAATAGGCTACCCAAATTGCAGTTTCAATTATTTTGCACAGGTCAGGGAAATTTTAAAAAGAAAATGAATTAAACATACATGCATTCAAATAACATCAATTTTGACACAATTCGATATTTTTGTGATATCTTTTTACTTTTCTTGCATTCGTTTCTTTCTGTGCCTTTTATAATTCGTTTTTTTTTCGTTCTGTGACTTTCTTGATAATTACTTTCTTCGTTATTTATGTTATGTGTTTGGTATTTTTGTGTTATGGCGAATTACACTTTTGCCGAACAGCATGACATGATGTACATGAACCAAGAACATTTTCCGAATAGGAATCATCCATCGCACAAGGTCTTGAGTGTAGTTTCACGCCGGCTGCGGGAGAAAGGTACATTCGTTGTCAACAGACACAACTGTGGAGCTACCAGAACAAGGCGAACGGTGGATTTTGAGGAAGAAGTTTTGGAGAGAGTGGCTGAAAATCCTTCTACTAGTTCAAGAGCCATCGCTCATGAAATGGTAGTGAACCATGTTTCAGTATGGGAGGTACTACATGAGCAGCAGCTACATCTGTACCATCCACAGAAGGTACAAGCCATGGTTCATGCAAATTTTTCCAGAAGGGTAGAATTTTGCCAGGAATTTCTGCGGCGCTGTAATGAGGATCCAGAATTCCAAGTAAACGTTCTATTTAGTGGCGAGGCATCTTTTACGAAAGAAGGAATATTCAACAGTAGAAACAGCCACATTTGGGACGATGAAAATCTCCATGCTGTGGTTCAAAAAGGATACCAGCAAAGATTTTCAGTGAACATTTGCGCCGGGATTGTTGGCGATAGACTCATTGAACCATATCTGCTAGCTAAAAGGTTAACAGGAGCAATTTATTTAAATTTCTTGCGCCATGTCCTGCCTGAACTTTTGGAAGATGTTCCACCTCAAATGTGGCTGCAGCACGATGGTGCACCTGCTCATTTTTCGTCGGAAGTCAGGGAATTTTTAAGTAACACTTTTCCCAACAGATGGATAGGTCGAGCAGGGCATGTGGCGTGGCCTCCACGTTCTCCTGATTTGACCTGACTTGATTTCTTTTAGTGGGGTCATGTTAAAACGTTAGTGTATGCTACCCCAGTTGAAACTGTAGAAGAACTTACGCGCGTATTCTTGCTGCATGTGAAGAAGTTCAACAGACTCCTGGTATATTTGGAGCGGTGCGCAGGAATTTACTTTGGAGATGTGCGTCGTGTGTAGAAGCTGGGGGCGACATTTTGAACATTTACTATAATTTAGTTAATTTTTGAATTAGTTATTGTAAATTTTTCAAATAGTTGATTTTGCTTTGTAATTTTGTTTTTTTCTATTGCTTAGTTTTGAAACATTTTGTTAATTAATTT
Organism: Ctenicera cuprea; assembly: GCA_958336395.1. Lineage (NCBI taxonomy): Eukaryota > Metazoa > Arthropoda > Insecta > Coleoptera > Elateridae > Ctenicera > Ctenicera cuprea. The sequence continues at coordinate 25,656,206 of OY284495.1, read as the reverse complement.
ATTTTAAATTTAATTTGAATTTGAAAAGTGGGAAAGAGAGCTTTATTTATCCTGTATTAATTTCCGTCGTTATGGAAACAAATAGTAGGTAGTAAATTGAGTTGCCTACATTTAGGCACTGCTTAACGAATCTTTGAGAAGCTCTATCCCTGAAAGAAAACACTTTTGACCACACATTTATTAACAAAAGTTGTTTGCTTTGTTGTGTTTTGCAAGCCCTAGAAGTTTGTCTCTACAATTCATTAACATCCTGTATATCGGTATTAATCAACTGAAAAATTGCGTCAACATGTATTGAAGGGGTAACTGTATCATTTTTGTAAATAACTCAGCTAGCACTGTAAAGAGGCTAAAACAAAGCTAAAACAAAGGCAAAACAAAATCAATATTTCTCAACTAAATTAGTATTTAGAGAGCAAGAAATGTATGTTGTCTTAACACAACTATGTGACTTTTTACTTTGCCATACTACTGAAGTATGGTAAGCTGTGATTTTATGTAAATTATCGAGTTTAAAATTTTAACGGAAATACACGTTTTGGGGTTTGAGAACTGAATGAGTGGACGTTGTTCGGTTGTGATTAAATTTGGTATAATAAGTTTTTTAGTTGCAGGTAATTCTTTGTAAGGTTTTTAACCGAAAACAAAAATTTTACAAGTTTCTTTGGTATCGAGCCTTTGATAAACATTTTTAAAAACTTTGAAAATGTACTAGTGCTTCAGAAGGCAAATCAAATGTTTGTTCTGAATGCTGTGTCCTAAAAACGAAAGCGGTTGCGAATTTTTAAAGATGTTGACATTAAGAGCGCGCCGCGCGGAGGCACAGGACACAGATGGCGCTAGTAAAAACATCATATAGGCATTTTTATATGTACTCAGCGACTTAATTAAAAAGAAAACGAATTGAAACAAGTTAATAGATGTTACTTAATAAAATAACTTAGATGCTCAGATAATTATTTTCTTGTGAAACATGCAAGTAAGGTAAAAAAACTTACATTTCTTAGCAAACATAAAACTGTAAATTTAACACTATTCTTCATTTGTATTTACGCTGATCATCTAGATACTGTTATAATAGGTACACCAATTTAAAATTGTTGTCAATTATTCAAACTATGTGCCAGCTGAGTAAATTTAAAAATTCGATGCGAGAACGTCAGCCATGTTTTTGAACACCAGTTCATAGGAATCAGCACGAATGGCGCTACGGCGATAGGCATTTGGCGCGTTAATTTCAAACTTTTAACAAATTTCGCACATAAATAAGAAATTATTGCACACAAACCCACGAGCAAGTAATATTGAGAATTGATTTTATGCCAGAAATCAATAATTCTGCTAGTACAGTCCTGTAAAGAAAAATATATGCACGTCAACAGAACGCATGTGACGCTACCTGTTTATGTTTAATATAACCATCAGTAATTAAATTTAAATTAAGAATGACTAGCGCCTCTAGCGTCAAAAACAAAAAGGTGCCACGGCAGCGCGCTCTTAATTCCTAATGACATAAAAAGCAAATGTTTAATCCACCAAAATTACGCTGTGGCTAGCTTCCCGGTTGCGGTATTCGTATAAATGCCGGTTATATAATGACGTCACACAATTCACGTCACCAACAACTTTTATTTATAGTAATTCCGTATTTTTTTTAATATTAGAGTTTCTAACAAAGACTAAGCTTCCGTCAGAAATAATATTAAGATAAAATTAAATTTATAGCACATTAAATATAATGCTTTACTTCGTTGAAGTTCATATTCATGTGTGAATAAAGCACTTCTCAACTTCAACAATTTTTATTTATTTTAAATACTTTATTTAATGCAAAATAATATGATTTGTTAAAATCAGGCATTTACAAATTAAATTGCTCCCACTATAATTCGGTTTATATACGGCAGACAACTTGAAATGTTGATATTATGTACAAGAAACACGTACGTTGTTGCAAATATAAACACCTACATAAATCCAATTACGCTTAATACTTATTAGAACACAATCATTTAATGCAATCTAATGACATTATTAAGTTTTTACACTTTTGTGATGATAAACGTAAGTTGGATGTACGAGAAGCATTTGAAATTCATAAACATTTAAAATCTGTACCTTTAATGAATGAGCAAATTGATCTCTCAAATTCACCATTGTTAGACGTTTTGGAATAAGAAATGAAGTTGTCTGCAGACATAGATAACCAAGACCAAGTCATCTTGTTTCAGGGTTCCTGTAGCAACGCCAACTGTTTACTTTTTAATCCTACCTTTGAAAATGACATGTGAACATGTCGAAATACGTATAAGGTTAAAATACTAAATATTCTTGCAGTTATAAAGTATATTTTTTACACATCAATATGAACCTTAACGAAGTAAAGGTAGTACCTATTATTAATAAATTATATTTAATGTTTTTTTTTTAATCTTGTCTTATTATTTATTACTTCTGACTGGAGCTCAGTGTTTGTTAAAACTGTAGATTTACATTTAAGAAAGACGAGATTATTACAAATCCTGACTGTCGGTGTTACGTCAATTGTGTGACGTCAACACATAACAGGGATTTATACAAATACCGTCACCGGGAGGCTAGCCACACCGTAAACATTATTTTTTATGTGATCATGTGTTGCAAAACTAATTTCGTATATAGGAAACTTATAAAAATGCTAGCTTTTCAAAATATTCAAAAATAAAAAAAAATACTTTTAGAAAACTGTATAGATCATTTTTTAGTACTTTGTGTATCGATTGAGCTTGTAGTGAACTACAGATTTTTTTTGACTAATCTCTCAAACTTTACTCTGCGGGAATTTAAAAAAAAATTATAATTGATTAAGGATTTTTTCAAAAACGCATACGCCAATCCTTATAAACTTTAAACAGTTCGATAGACTATTTGAAGGTGTATATACGGATAAAGTAAAATTTCAAACTTTTGTAAAACGTAACAGTAAATGTACTACTTTTTAACATCAACAACGTGTTCTCCGCAATTTTAATGTGGGTATATAGGGGTGTGTGGTGCATCATAACTATCGAACGGATGGTCAGAGTTTGATAAGCTTTGGAATCGGGAGAATATTAAAATTTCACCAGCAAAATAAGCTTTTAAAAAAACCGAAACCGGAAGACATGTTTTTTTGGTATTATTTTTCAGGAATTTAAAAACGGAATATGATATAAGGCTTTAGGGAAAATCCAACGCGTTTCGTCGGAACTTTCTAACTTTAGAATAGCGACTGCTACGGCTTATTGAAAATTTTAAATTTAGCGCTTTATTACTCAAAAACATGTTAACAGATCGCATTTAAATGTTTTACCGCAATAGCTCTTTAAAAACACAATGGCACTATTTTTTTTAACTTTGTGAATTTATAGAGCTTGAGATGAGCTACAATTTGGTTCGTGTGTCAACCCGTTAATTTCTCGACGTCTTTTATGAATTTTTGAAAATCGAAAAGTCATGCCCTCCCTCTGCAATAAAAAATTCTGTTTAAGCTAAATTGCCTAAGAATAATAGTAGAATAAGTTTAAAAAAATTATTTTTAGGTGTCAATAATATTTAGGGATACTAATTTTCCTCATCTTTTTCTAATTTTGACGAAAAAGTTTGTCCGTGCGTTTTTGGCATTGTTAAACCCCGAAATATATTTAAAAAAATCAAAAAATTTATTTCTTTTAGAACAACAAATTTCCGTCGCAACTTAATCAGCATAGGGACAACTTGATGACAACTTAAGAGTGCATAAGGTGGATAGCAAAACACGTAGTGCGTAAGAGATGAACATAGTATAATTACACCATAGGAGGCAAAAGAACACTTCCTAGTTTAAATATGCTGTAATTGTTGTGATAAGCTGGGCAAATAAAACTAATTATGTGGTATAAAAGTATAGGAACGTTCAGCAAAGTGCTTTGCTAATTTTTTGTTCTCCTCTATCCTGATCCAGTTCTTCTTCATCTTTCAATACATCCATACTTTTATTCAATTGGTTTTGAAAGTATTCTTGCCATATATTCATAACATTTTTATCATTATTAATACACAACATGACACTCTGCGTTCTGCATTCCTGTTGTTTTTATGTTTATACCATTGCTATCTATGCTGTCTTTGTATCTCCTTTATAACTTTGTTAAACCATTGCTGTTTTATTCCTTCGTTCTTTTTTTCATTATAATTTTTTAACTCTTTTTGCTGGAGCTTGGCAATTTTATTCTTAATTCTCTATTTTCTTACCTCTACATTCGCTCCCAAACAATTCTACTGAAATCTTTTTCTTTCTGAATGCTATTATTCGTTCTTCTCCTGCTCATGCTTTACTTAATATTGTTGCATTGCTATTTCATCTCGCCAACTTGTATTCTTCTGTAGATTTTGTGGTGTATCTTTTTAACATATCTCTTTTTGTTTCTTATTTGTTTGCTGTTAGTGTTCAGTGCCAGCATTTACACCTCTAAATGTTTTTGCATCTGTAAAAGATGTAGTTCTTTTTTTCCTACTAGAACATGATCTATCTGATTCCTGTTTTTATCCACGTATTTTTGTAAATGACTTTATGATTGAATTTCGTGCTACTAATCTCTAGGTTCAAGTTTGCCGCTAGATTATATAATTTGTCCTCATTATCGTTTTTATCTTCATTTATTGTATATTTTCCTGCTATTTTTTTGCCCATTTGCGGTAAAATTTTAAACTATTATTAAATTATCATGTCTGGGTACGGTTTCATATATTATATTCTCTACCTCGTCGTGTAACTGTTGCTTTCCGTTTTCGCATGCTTCCTCTATTGGGTCATACACATTGATTAATGGTAAGTTGCCGTCTTTCTCTTAAACCTTAGATATCCTAGTCTTTCATTTACTGGCTGATATTACAAAATACTTCTTACTAATTTTTTGGTTATTATAAAACGACAACGTTTTGCCCTCTGTTTCCTGCGTACAACGTAATAATATCTGTTTTCTTATTTCTCCTTTATGCTTCCATCTCGATCTCTAGTATTGCTGTCACATCCATTCCATGTCTTATTAGTCCTTCAGCTACTTCCATTATTTTTTTAAAGCTTACAATTTTTTTTGCATTATATGTCTCTATTTGAACAATATCATTGTACTACTCGGCGAAATATTTGAATATTAGGAAACTGAACTAAACAGTCAATTTTAAATATTTATAACTAATATATTAAATATATTACAGGAAAAATGAAGTTGAAATGCAGAATTTTAAAATGATCTAATCAGATAAACTTCACATACGCAAATAAAAGTTATGCAACAGAAATCAGCTAAGGCCGAAACAAAAGAAGTCAGGACAGTTTGTATCGGTATAATTTAACATAAACATTGCATTTATAACCTCTGAAAGAGTAACAGTGTTTTTAATCAGGTAAGTGAGACAAGTTATTGAAGGAAATCAGCTAACCTGTTCCAAGTGAATATCTAACTTAAAATAACGTCTTTTTTAAATTTACAGCTATGTGCGCTTTTCTGGATCAGCTAAATGACTAAGAAAGCAAAAGACTGTCAGCTAAATTGCACATGCTTAACGATCTACAAAAATGCATTAGAGCAGGTTTTGACCAGCTTTCGTCACGTCTTAGACATATTCAGAATGCTACAGTTTAATATTAATATTGATATTTGTAATTATTTTCTAAATACAGCTAAGACATGCTGGTCAAGGCCTGCTCTAAAATATGTTTTGTGGATTGCTTGTTAGTCAACAAGACAAGTTGTCCTATTTCGGATAGGTAAGCTAGGAAATAGAAAAAACCCCGTCGGGATAGTCTTCCAGCAACACTACATTGAAAATATAAAATAATATCAGCTAAATTGCACATACTGAGCGTTCCAAAAAATGCATTAGAGCATACTTTGACAACTTGGGTTATGTTTTAGACATGTTCAGGAAACTACAATTTGAGACTGATTTTGGCATTTGTAATGGTTTTCTGAATATAGCTGAAACGTGAAGCAGCTTTAATCAGCTAAGGGATAAACCTAATTTAAATAAATCAGCTAACTTGATATAAGATATCTATATACGTGGAGATCTAGTTTAAAGTATTTTTTTAACTTGCAGCTATGCTGAGAAAAACTATACGTTTTCTCGATCAGCTAAATGATTAAGAAAGTTAAACGACAATCAGCTAAATTGCAAATGCTGGTCAAGGCCTGCTTTAATATATTTTTTGTGGATTGCTGGGTAGTCCACAAGACAAGTAGTCCCATTCCGGGTAAGTAAGCTGGAAAATGGGATCAATGCCTTCGGGATAATCTTCCAGCAACACTACATTAAAAATATAAAATAATATCAGCTAAATTGCACATGCTGAGCGTTCCAAAAAAATGCATTAGAGCATACTTTGACAGTATTGTGTTGTGTTATTCCGGACAAGTAAGATATAAAAAAATTGTCTCCCTATTATGTTCTTTCAGCAACACTACATTGAAAACAGTAAATGGAATCAGTTGGCTTGCGCCTATAATCAAAAAAATAAGTCCAATCTTTGTCGAAAATTCAATTCATCACGAATGAGGAAAAATGATATAACACCATTAAAACGAAAGTAGGATATTAGCCGATTTATGCGGGTTTCGGACGTTTTACCCAAAATTTGCACGCCCACTGTTATATTCTGCACGCCCAACGCTACCCTATTGCTCAACTATGATCGACTGTAAATTTTTCTTCATCTAAGCTTGTTAATTTACTATGGTGTATTTACTATTCCTGTAACTTTAAATAATTTGAGGGGACACAACGCCCAACGCAGCCGTATTGCCCAACTCTAAATATATCCACAAGACCCACACGCCCAACAATGCGATGCGGATACAACATACCGTAATTGCATCTCCTAACTACAAAATTGTACAGTTTTCTGTAACGCGCGGTTTCACCGGAACTAGTCATAAATTATTTATTAGTTTTTAAAGTATTGCAAACTTGATATGAATTTACTCAAAAGTAAATGCAGGTTAAAAAAATTTAAAAATATGCAGGTTGTTTCATTTAAAATAAGATAGTTAAGGCTACTTCCGGTAAAACAGGAAGTGTCAGAAAATTGTACAATTAAATTTGTGTTCATGTTTGTAGTTAAGCAATGCACCGTGCTTTTATTCAATAGTTTTTGAAAGTGTTCTTCGCAAATTTGATATCTCTTATGATATCTCCACAATTATACTAACATGATTCGGCGTTCTTCATTCCTGTTGTTTTACGCGTTTGCTTCCTTGTTTCATGTGCAGACTTTTACTATTATTATTCATACAACGGTAAAACCGCAAGTGTAAGAAAACTGTGCAATTAGATTTTTGTTCATTTTTGTAGTTGGGCGGTGAGCGTTGTGTACCGCGTCGTCTTGTTGAGCATTGTGGGTATTGTAGACAAATTTATAGCTGGGCGATATTGTCGTGTTGAGCGCTTTGTCTATATCGCATTGTGGAGATAGTGAGCATTGTGACCACATTGCGAATTGGGCGATACGGTTCGGTACGGGTCTTAGAAACTAGAAACTGTTGGTGGAATAGGTAAAGGGAGCTTAGGGATTACAATACTAAAGGAATTTTGCTGCGGAGATGTAATTTCAAGCCCGCGTACACCTAGTTGAACCGTATTTGCAACTTTTTGCCACACTATCTAGCAAACATCTTTAGTTGATGCTTAGATGATTTTCATATGTAAATAATAATTATTCATATACGAGGTCTTACTCTTTCTTTTTCATTTGTCGTATTTCAAATTAGCACTAATTACGAAGCTGTTCGCAATTGCTTTGTCGTTTAATAAATTCCGAAAATAATTAGGGTTACGGTTTTCGGTTACGGATAAGAAAATTGTTAATTTCTGTTTTGGTTTTGATTACGATGCAAACAATTCTACGCTTGTTCCGGTATCATTATTAAACTGCTTATTAAAATTTAATTTTCTAGTTTTTTATTAGTTGTGCAGTCTGAATGCCTATTGAAATAGAAATTGAGGTACAAATTTCCTACTGCAATACAAAAATATTTCATATCAGTATAAGTTCTGAGCTGTAATCTTCTTACAAATAATTTTTATTATTCTCAAGGAAAACAATTTTTACAAGCAAATAAAATGAAGCAAATTTAATGGAAAAATATTGCGACATAACTCAAGAATAATAAATGAAATATCAGTACTAATTTGTGTTTTTATTTTTCCTTAATATCTAACTAAACACAATATTCGATGGAAATTCTGAAACAAGAAGAATCGCATAAAACTTTCCTCTGAAATAACGAATTTCCGAGCGTGTGTCAATTAGCGTTAATTATTTTTCAGTACAAAGTGATTTGCAATACTTGGCTGTACAATCTAGCATGGAAAATTAATAATAATTACTGGGTCAAATAATCATGTTAATAAAACGACGAATTTGTTTTCTGTTTGATTGTGGCATTAACAAAACCAATAAATCAAATTAAATGCAGTTAATTACAAAATTGGCAAAACTGGCAGTGCGCGTTCCACGCGGCTCCATTATTTGCACAAGATTTGTAGTTCAACAGATTGTACTGATGTATTTATTTGCCGTTTGTATTTGGGCCACTCGAAAAACTGTTGATAGATCGCGATCCAATCGCCATTTTATTGGGCGAACGAACGGCAATTGATGGCATGACAATTCGTGCTCGAATCAACTTTTATTACTTTGTAGCGCAAATTTTCATTATTCGACTATTAATGGCTGTAAAAAAAGTAACTATCGGCTTACAACACTAATTAAAGGTGAGGAAATAACTGCTGCAACTCCGGCCTCATAAAACACATATTTTCCTTGATTGATTGTGAATTTCCATTTACACAAATGTACTTTTTACGAAGGTGGTCATTAGAGTCGATTATTGTATTTGACAACGCTGATAGGTTTTTAGCTACCATTTACACAACACATTTGAGCTAAACGCCATTTTATTTTCATATGCGGACATTAAAATCTGTAACGTAATAAAAACTGCTACACAACGTATTACGTCGACATTGCCAGGGGGTGTACGCTTTAAAAATAACAAAAATGAACCCCCGTTGCTATGACTTTCAGTAATGAACGTCCGCTTCTTCTTGGATGCTGCACAGAAAAACCAATACACTTGTTCGGTTACTTACTCAACATGACCTACTTATGTAGTAAATTATTTATTTCTGCCATTTCGAGATTAAGTGATGCCGACAAAACATTTATTGAATAACGATGTTTTTGAGTTAAATTAAAATGGATTCTCTATTTAGCCTAAGTCGAATTGCTTTTTTGAATAAATTAATTAGAAAAACCGGCAGGGCACTTCTACTTAAATAAGGAATAATATTTTTCTGTAATTTATAAAACTAATTTAGCCTATTTGGAAATATTATTCCTATCGGTTAAATTAGAAAAGTTTTTCTCGCTTGCATTATAATTAGGAAACGCCATTTTTATATAAGTAGGCCTTAAACAAAACCATTTTGGTATTATTATAATAATTATAAAAATATGAAAAGTTATTGTGACACCATTACCATAATTACAAAAATGGGCATTTTCTCATAATTTGTATTCAATAGTTTATACAAAATATTATTCTAATTAGATAAATTTAAATTAGATTAGATTGTTTATGGGGTCGTTTTGGCTAAAGAACTTCTTATCGCTTTAACCGAAAGAGATCTTTTGTGAGTATTCTACGAAGTTGTCTCCCAAAGTCCTGAACCTTTTGTAAAGTTTAGGATCTTTTTGGGTGCTATTTTCCTATATCTTGAGGAAACACTGTCACCTCTTCTACAAATGTTTGCCTTTTGTGTGCCAGCGCATTGCACTCGCATTATATAAGTTCTGCAGTTTCTTTCACTAGCGCGCAGAATCAATTTTTCTCATTTTTTTGAGATGGTATCTCAGAGGGCAATGTCCGGTCAACAGGCCCGCTATTTGCTCTAAGTCGTTCTTGCTTAGTTTGAGCAGTCCTTTGATACTCTTAGGTGAGCTGGTGATAAAATTCTTCGCTTGATGTTGACCTGGAGTGTTGTTCCAGTCGGACTTTATCTGTTCCTTCTCCCATTTACGGACCTCGTCCGTAACTTGTCTTTTTGAATGTCCACAAATGAGTTCTGGCCCCTAAGAGGCAGCTGCTGCTTCTTCTTTTGCAAGGTGATTAGCAGCTTTGTTTCCTGCGATCCCTCATACATCGACACCCATATTATGACAACCTTGTAATTTTTTGCCAGTTACTTTAGAGCTTGTTTACAGTCAAACGCAATCTTTGACTCAAAAGTGTAGGAGCTTAGAGCTTTTAGAGCGGCTTGACTGTCGTATGGTAAGTAAATCCGTGCTTTATCCAATCCTTTGCTAATGCACTGTTATGCGCATATAGGCTAGTAGCGTGAATTTCAGCTTGGAAGATGGTTGGGGTCCTTCCCAGTGGTATAGAAAGCCTGCATCTAGGCCCTACTACACCTACTCCAATCCCTTCGTTCATCTTTAAGCCATTCTATACCATATACTAGCTCTATTTGCATTATGTGACGGTATGGCTGTACTCTCCACGCGGTTTTTGATGACCACTTCAAAGGGAGTACCTGGGAGTAATTTTTGACAAACAGCTAAATTACTGGAAACACAGGCTAAGGCCGATAAACCACCTTTTAACAGTGTCGCGCTCTGGAAAACTTCTGGGGACTAACTCACAAAATTACCCACAGTGGCTTAGAGTCAGACAGGCTATAGCAGCAACCAAACTCGGACATGTGCAACGTCTTGTCTGTCTTAGTATTACAGGGGTTACTTGCTACCTCCCCGACGGATGGTATATAAAAGGTGTGGGTGGCAGGCACAACCGCAACCTTCATGGGGCAGTCGTAAAGATTCCTCTTCTTGGTGCGGTGGTTGATTGGCTCAAACTGAAAAAAGGCATGCAACCGACGGCGTCGGAGTTCTCTCTGACGATCTAAATCTTCGCCAACATATACACACCACCGTCTTCCAAGCAGAAGTAGTGTAGTAGACAAATCAACAACTAACGTATTTCTATCTTTATCAATAGCAGAGCGGCCATATTAGCCCTGCGTAATTGTAAAATTACCTCAGGGGTAAAATATCACCAAGATATCTCTAGAGACAATGTTTCACTTGTTTGGGCGAAAGGACATGATGGTGATCAAGCTCATGTGGAAGCTGATGAGGTCGCAAGATTAGCCTTTAAAAAACTTTTTGAAGGGCCGGAATTTGTAGCCCCCTTTCTCTGACTATGCTACGTCAAGAAGCGTTAAACAGCTACGACAAATTGCAGGAATCTTGACTTTGAACTGCGCCCTAACGAAGAACATGCACAGGATGTGGCTGGTAGACAGCTCTAACTGTTGCGAATGAGATAAGTTAAAGATAAAGTTCTATTGTTATTAAGATACACGGTATCTATTAACAATTGGTTGGTTACAATAAATGCAAAATAATTACTGCAATTTTAATTTATACAAAACAATCACAATGTGTGTATTAGACTGTCACAGCAAATCTTTACATTGCAGAGATTTCCCCACAGAGCAGAAGACATTTTTGTTAATATATTTTTGACGACTTTTAAATTTGTTTTTGGTATTTCTGTTTTTTACTTTTAATGGTAATTTATTGTAGTTGTAATAATATTTTTTTTTGAATTATTGAATTTAAATTTGTTTTGTACCTCAATTAGCTCAGTCTCACAACTTCAGGGCAATTCAGGTAACGGGGTATTGGGTCACTTTCCTAGCTCGTAAACTTCTCGCTTTCTATGAATTCCTATAAAATAAACTCCCTAAATGCACTTTACAAGAATTCTATTTCTAAACGTTTAAATTGAATAAAAGACAATTAACCTTATCGGCCCTACCTAGCTTACTATTCTAGATAAAAAACAGGAAAACAGTATATACAATCTTAATGCTAACTTATATTCTACTTAGCTTTAGCTGGTCGTGGACGACAAAGCAGCGGCGTGTGTAGTGGACGCTAGCGGTGGTATTTCCACCGTGGATCGCTGAGAATGGCGAGTAGGAATCGAATCGCTGCGCTGAATGGATGGTGGATTCCAGATCTTTCAAACGACTGGACGCTATCGTTCTGGTTTGATTCGCTTTTCATCGGGTGTGAATCTCGCGGCGTAGTAGTAACGCACTAAAATCACTTTTACCGCACTGCGTAGAGCTAATGCCCACAAATCTTCTTTCATTAACAGCGACGCTTTTTAAATCTTAATTTTAACATTAACACCACAGCCTGTGGTGGTTCTTTGGGTCCGCATCCTTCGACAGCTTGCGGTTATCTCCCTATGTACCCTCTCGTTCTTCAACACTTTCTTACGCCTACCTCGGCGTCCTGGGGGTACCGTTACGTCACTTCGCCGTTCTGGCTTTTATCTAGGTGACCGGAACAAAAAGTCGACACCGGTGGTCAGTCGCCAAACACCAGCCGCCCGACCAACACCTTTAGCAAAATCCTTTCATACAACGCTTTAAATGCATTTAGTGGTTATAAAAAGAAAGTAAAGTCGGTAGCACTACACTCCTATGAGGAGTTTGGCCTGCAATACGGTGGGTCAGGGCCACCGGACCATCGTTTCCGATAGCCAGCCGTCTCGCACTCTTATATGGAGTACGGGGTGGTGTGGTAAGCACCACGCTTAGACGGCTGCCTTACTTCCCTCGCCCCTCGAGGGGTTTGGTTCCCAATTTTTAAAAACCAACTGGGCATCCAGTCTTCCGGTTTGAACCCAAGACCTTCCGCGTAGCAGCCAAGTGCCTTAACCACTCGGCCACTCTGTCGCCTATTTAGCGGTTATAACAAAAACAATATTCTAAGAAAGCGTTAGCCTGAAAAGTTGACCCATTACATAGTACTTAACAACATAAAGAAAAACATTTAGAATAAATACTAGAATTACATTTAATAGGACGAATTTCACAGTTATTTCTAGTTGGATAGTTGTGGAAGTCTATGTTCAAATTGAATAAGTTTTTTTAATTATGAATAAATGTTAATGTTTCAAATAAATATAAGGTCGGCAATGTTATTTTGAATTTACGAAACAGTGGTCTACAAGAATCTCTTTTTCCCAACACCGGCAAAAGTTCTTAGGGCTCCTTCTTGTATTTTTATAAATTTAGAACTAGTAAGGGGCGAGTGATTCCACAAAAACAACTTATAAGTCGTCTTTGCCTCAAAATAGCCAGGTAGATGGATTTTAATGTTTCAGATTGTTTCACATTGTTTTTAATATTTTTAAAGCGAAAGTGGCACTGCTTAACTTTCATAGTAGTAGTTGAATGTGTTTATCCCAAGTGAGCGTGTTCTCTAATATTAAGCCCTATAATTTACACGAACTAAGTGAAGTTATCGTGGCATTACTGTTATTAACTTCTAAATCATTGGCTGAATTATAATATGTAATATTTGTTTTATCAACGTTCAAAATTAATTTATTGGCAGTAAACCAGGCAGATAATCGGTTTAAAGCAGTGCAGTGGCTATATTGCTTTGCAAATTTAATTCATTATTACTTTTAATATTAATATTTGTATCATCTGCATACATCATGGTATTAAAATCGATTTCAAAACGCCAGTCATTAACACAAATTGTAAAAAGTAATGGGCCGAATATTGACTCTTGCGGCACACCACATAGAATTGCTTTATTGTTAGATGTATACCGTTGAGTAATAGAAGCCGATATATACGAAATTTGAAGGTAATGCTCTCTGTTTTATAAGTAAGATGTAATTAAGGATAAATGATTAGATACTTCTAATTCTATATGCTTCTAGTTTATCCAGTAATATAATATGGTCTATCAGGTCAAATGCCTTTGAAATATCACAATTTATGCTAGCCGTAATTTATGCTAGCAGCAATTAAAAATTCTATACTGGAGGACCTCTGGCTTGACATGGCCGTCATCAGCAACACCCCAATCGTGGACGTCCTGTAGTTCAGTCAAATAGTTGGGTGGCATGCTTTTTATTTTAATAAATCATTCTAGATTTAAATAAATTCTTAAACATTTGGTTTAAATATTCCAATATTTAATAAAGCATTAGAGATTTAAGTAAATCCTAAAACTTTTATTTTAAATTTTCAAATATTTAGTAAACCTTAGCCAAACCTGCACATATTTGTTTCAAATATTTTTCAATATTTAATAAATATTCGCAGATTTAAATAAATTTTTACCAATATAAATAAATCCGCACAGATTTAAATAAATGTTTCAACATTTGATTCTAAGCTATCACATTTAATGTTAACCTGTGATATTTATTTGACTTTGGTGAGCCCAGCCGACTTAGGACACCAAGACCGTTTATACCGGTAGTAAGGCGCAAGGTAGGGTCATGATGGGAGCGTTCAACGCTTAAACAATACAGATTGAAAATTACATTCTCAAGGGAATGTTGAGGAAACTTTCATTCTATGAATAATAAATTATGCAATGTTTATGTTGTGAAATATGTTGTTATTGATGATTGAAGTAACATTAATTATACAAATTTTTGAAATACGGAAAACGTGTTCATAATTGTTGAACATTAACACCAGTGTAAACGGTCTTGGTCTGCTATGTAGGCTGTGTCTACGAAAGTCAAATAAATATGACAAGTTAACATTAAATATGGCAGCTTAAAATTAAATGTTGAAATATTTATTTAAATCTGTAAGGATTGATTTATATCGATAAAGATTTATTTAAATCTGCGAATATTTATTAAATATTAAAAGATTTAAAGGAAATATGTGCAGATTTATCTAAATACATAAAGATTTACTAAATATTTGAAACTTTAAAGTAAATGTTTTAAGATTTATTTAAATCTCTACTGCTTTATTAAATGTTAGAATATTTAAACCAAATTTAAGGATTTATTTAAATCTAGAATGATTTATTAAAATAAAAAGCATTTAGCTAAATGTGTTTCTATATAATAAATATTGGAACAAATTGCCTAAAATACCGTGAAATGCACAGCAAATTTTCACTTTACACTTGGCGCCTCATACTTTTCCTAGCCAAAATTTGCGTGAGTTTTCGTACGCAGAATCCAGAATCACATGATAAACGTAAATGCCGAAGAAGTAAAAAGAAAAAACTTCTTCATATTAGCCGGCCCTGGTTTCGAACTGCTAATATGAGAAAGTTTTTCGCGTTGTTCTCAAATATTTGACTGTGTTAAGGTACACAAGTTTTGAACCGTAAAAACAAGAAAATCTGTATCGAGTAATAGTAAAAAACAAGTGTAGTGCGTAAAAATAATGCGGGTTGAATAATTATACCTGCTCGGATACTAACATGTCCATTGTCCAATTCCAAAAATATTTGTGAATTATAATTTTATTTAAATTCCAGTTTTTCGATTTTACATTTTCTGCGGTGGCCAACCAAATCCTAAATTCGTCAAATAAAAAATTAAGGGTGGGGGATGTAGCTTCGCCAAAAATTAAATTTACTAAAAACTAACATTTAATTTTGGCCAAGATGGCAGTTCTGCTTAAAAAAATAATTTTGTCGGGCCCCGTTCAATAAATAAAAGCGTACTGGTTATTGATTTTGAAAAATTTATAGAAAGCACCACAGTGAAGTTGTAGCTTTCAGTAACCCTCTATGACGATGTAGGAGTTTTATACGTACATAGCTAATGAAATGCGTAGACTGACTATTTCATACAACTACTACACTCTTGTGGAGCATGAAAACAAAGTTGTAGAGCAACTGTTCAATCAAGAAGAATCCAGCAGTGGCTTTAAGATCTCATAATACAGCCCAACCAGGATTAATCTGAATTTCCTTCGGGAGAATTATGGATGGATTGACTTTCTCTAATTACCAAACTATTATTATACCATTCACTTATTACTCACAATATAGAGTGGACTGTTAATACGCAAATCTATAAATAGAAAAAAAGTATATGTTTCATAATCGCTTATTATTTGCCTATTTTAGAATTCACGAACAGCGGAGCGCATTAATTACATGTCTGACATCTCGCCACAGCATATTAATTATTTTTTAAAAAGAAGTTACACTAAAAAGCGTCGGGTATAGCTCACGGGTTTCGCTAGTGTTTCATTATTAGCTTTACCTTTTCTTCAAAATAATCAAAGGCATTTTATGCACAATTTCATCGTAATGGGCATAACAAAAATACACACTTTAATGGCCGGGATTAGAAGTAATAAAAGCACCAAATGCTTTCTAATTCAGCTAACATCATAATTACATTTATCATCAATTAAAAGTACATTGCTTCGTCGACTTCCTTAGAAAAATCTATGCGAAAATTACAAATCAATGAAGTAAACCTTTTCAATTGACAACAGTAATATTTCTAATTATAAATTTCTATCGTAAATTCGTAAATAGGATTAAATCATTTACAGTTTTAATTAGAAAATCTTATGCTTTTACTATAATTAGGTATAGAAATCGAAGTTTTTTTTTTAAATAAAAGGCTTTCAATCTCTAGTTTAATTAGTGGAAACGTAGTGACATTTAAACACTTAAACTCGACTTGACTAAAGGTAGTTACATAATATTTTAATTGTCCACGGTAATTAATATCCATATTTGACTCCTACTAAAATTATTTAATTAGCGTCAAAATTAGCAATAGTGCTTCACCATAATTAAATTTAAAAACATAAAGCTAGTATTAAACTAAAATCTGCCATACAAAAAATGTGTGCTTCGCGTAGAAATTTTAATAATAAATAGCTGGAGGTTAATAATTTTCCATTTTTAATTTCATTCCCGCTGTTCAGCGAAAAAGGCTTCTTCGTGCTGCTACAAATGAAACACTCCACGAATACCATCACCACCACCCTTAATCTATTTTGTACAGTGCAATTTATTGTAGCGAATTGTTTACTTGCGTATGTGTGTGTGTATATTTGGTCCCGTTTGATTCCTGCGTCATGGCAACACTGCATTACCCTAGGGGCACTACGGACACCATAATTGCCAATTTGATTTATTTCATTATTGATTATTGACATATCCTTGATTACAACGCAAAGCACCCTCTGCTTCGTATTTACTTAGGATTGTGTTTATGATAATGTCAAAACGAATTAATTATTAATTACCAGCACTGAAATGATTTAAACTTTTTTGCAGTTTTACGTTAAAGAATGTTACTTTTTCTATTAGCTGTTCATAAAAAATTGTAACCCTATTTTAACTTGGCTTGAATCTGGATATTATGCGGATCCGCATCGGATCTACAAAATAATATTACTATCTTAGGATCAGAATCCGAAAGGATGTGGTTAACGAGTCCGTATTAAGCAGATCCAATGGTCTAAGTTTATCTGATGTGGTCTAGTACATGTAGACAACACTAACATTGCTGTTGCTTTACATCCGAATTTAACTAGATTGAGTTTCGGCTGCAGTTTACATTTGCATTTTCTAAAATGTACACTTAATCCCCTCATCCTAACCTATGTTCTAAGGTTCTGATAATTTATATGATTATATATAATCCGGACCAAAATTATTTAATAATTTGTAGATGCGGATTGAAATATGATTCTTTTCATTCTCAGATTTTAAAAACTGGATTGTGCTGTGCCTAAAATTAAGAAGCTAATTAGATAATTAATAGTATGCTAATCCTAATCCTATGTTCTAAAGGTCTAATATTTTATAACTTTGGATTCGAATTGTTTTCGAATCTTTAGTACTTTGTAGATTTAGATAGAAATATAAATCTCCATCCTAAGAACTCAAAAACTGGATTTTGATTGCCCAAAATTTAATTAAAAATTGGAAGGTGAGCTAATCCACTAATACTAATCCGGTGTTCTAAACAACTAATATTGTACAATTTTGGATTCGAATTTTTTCCATACCTTCAGTACTTTGTAGATTTAGATAGAAATATGAGTCTTGATCGTAAGAAATCAAAAATTTAATTTTGATTTGCTCAAAATTTAGAAGTGAAAGACCTCGACACCTTCGGGTATAAGAGGTGAAAGATTAAGCAAACAAACAAACAAAATTTATAACCCAATTATAAATTGCATGGTGAGCTAAACCTCTAACATTGTATAATTTTGGATCCGAATCAATTTCGAACTTTTAGTACTTTGTAGATTTGAATAAAAATGTGATTCTTAATCACAAGATCTAAAAACTGGATTTTGTTTTGTTTGAAATTTAGAATCCAATTCAAATTGTATCGTACGCTAATTTATTAATGTGAGTCGTGTATCCCAAGGACTAATATTGTACAGTTTTGGATTGGAATTCTTTTCGAACCTTTAGTACTTTGTAGATTCGAATGGAAATACAGTTCTTAGCCCTAAGAGAACCTAATTATAAATCGGATTGTGGGCTAATTCACTAATCCTAATGCCATGTTCTGAAAGAATAATTTTGTATAGTTTTGGATTCAAATCTTTTTCGAACATTCAGTATTTTCTAAATTTGGATCGACGAATGATTTTTAATCCTCAGATCTCAAAAATTGGATTTTGATCTGCTTGAAGTTGACAGACCAATTAAAATGTGGATCTTAAGCTGATTTAGTAATACAAATCTAGTGTTCTAAAGAACTAATACTGTATAGTTTTAGATTCGAATACTCTGTTGCTTTGCAGATTCTGATAGAAATAGATTTTTGTTTCTAAGATTTACAAAAATGGGATTTTGATCTACTTGAAATTTATAATTAACTTAGAAATTGGGCTAATTCACTAATCCTAGTCCTGTGTTCTAAAGGATTAATATTGTATATTTTTGGATCCAAAACTTTTACGAACCTTTAGTTCTTTTGAAATTCAGATAAAAATAGCAATCTTGATCCTAAAATCTAAAAAACCCGATTTTGATATGCTTGATATTAAGCAATTAGCAATCCACTAATCCTAATTCTGTGTTCTAAAGGACTGTTATTGTATAGCTTTAGATCCAAACTTTTTTCAAACCGTTAATAATTTGCAGATTCGGCCAGAAATATTGCTGTTAATTCTAAGATCTAACGAAATAATAATCTAATTAGAAATTGGAATGTACGCTTATGCACTAATCCTAATCATATGTTCTAAATAACTAATAAAATATAAAGTTGGATATAAATCTTTTACGAACATTTAGTAGTTTAGAGCTTCGCAATAAAATTTGATTCTTGGTCCTAAAATCGAATTTTAATACGCCTAAAAATTAAAACCCGGTTCGAAATTGGATCGTACGCCAAGCCACTAATCCTAATCCTATGTTCTAAAAAACTTATATTGCATAATTTTGTCTACTTTTATCTTACACGAACCTTTAGCACTTTAAAGATTTAGATAGAAATGTAATTCTTGATCTTAAGTTCTCAAAAATTAGATATTAATCTGCCTGAAATTTACAATATAATTAGAAATTGGAACGTGCGCTAATCTACTTACGCCAATCCTGTGTTCTAAAAGACTAAAATTGTATAAGTTTGATTTACTTGACATTTTGATTTCAATGGAATTTCGAATAGAACTACGATCTGGATCTTAAAATGTAAAATATTGATATTTGATTTGCTTGAAATTTAGAATCTGATTGAAAATTCGATTGTAGGTTAATCCACTAGTCCGAATCTTGTGTTGTAAATGATTCATAATAAATAATTTTGGATCCGAATCCTCTATTGCTTTGTAGATTCTGATATGATTTATCTATTCTAAGATCTACAAAAATGGGATTTGGGGCTACTAGAAATTTATAATGCAATTGTAAATTGAACTAACCCAATAATCCTAATTCTGTGTTCTAAAGGATTAATGTTGTATATTTTCGGATTTAAAACTGTTTCAAACCTTTAGTTCTCGGTAGATTTAGATAAAAATATCATTCTTGATTCTAAGATTTAACAAACCCGATTTTGATATGCTTGAAATTAAGCAATTAATTATATCGTGGTATTATATTAGATCGTGGGCCAATCCACTAATCCTAATCCTGTGTTCTAAAGGACTGTTATTATATAGTTTTTAATTCGAATCTTTTTCAAACCGTAAATACTTTGTAGATTCGACCCGAAATATGATTGTTGACCTTAAGATCCTACGAAATAATAAGCAAAATAAAAATTGCAATGTACGCTAATGCACTAATTCTAATCATATGTTCTAAATCACTAATAAAATATAAGATTAGATTCTAATCTTTTACGAACATTTAGTGGTTTGTAGATTCAAATTAAAATATGATTCTTGATCATAAATTCGGATTTTAATACGCCTGAAAATTAAAACCCAATTCAAAATTGGATCCTACGCCAAACCACTATTCCTAATCCTATGTTCTAAAGGACTAATGTTGTATAATTTGAAGTACTTTTATCTTTTACGAATCTTTAGTATTTTGAAGATTTTAGATATAAATATAATTCTTGATCTTAAGTTCTCTAAAATTAGATTTTAATCTGCCTGACATTTACAATACAATTAGATATTGGAACGTGCGCTAATCTAGTTACGCTAATTCTGTGTTCTAAAAGACTAATATTGTATAAGTTTGATTTATTTGACATTTTGATTTCAATAGAATTTCGGATAGAACTACGATCTGGATCTTAAAATGTAAAAAATTGAATTTTGAATTGCTTGAAATTTAGAATCGGAGTGGAAATTGGATCGTAGGTTAATCCACTAGTCTTAATCTTGTGTTCTAAATGACTCGTATTGAATAGTTTTGGATTTTAATGCTTTACGAATTTTTAGTACTTTGTAGAATTGAATGTAAATATGATTCTTGATCCAAATAGATAAAAAATGGATTTCGATCTGTTTGAAGTTTAAAATTTAATTAGCAATTGCATTGTACGTTAATACACTAATCCTAGTTCTGTATAATCTGAGAACTAATATTGTATAGTTCTGGATCCCAAACGTTTTAGAAGCTTTAGTACTTTGAAGATTTGGATAGAAATGCTATTATACAATCAAACGAATTTAACTTTAGATGAATTTCTGATTGCAATTATATAAGCGCGTTGTCCGAATAGATTATTACATCTAGTACCTTGATTTCATCGTAGGTGTTACAAATTTTAAATCTTCCGCTCGCTCCCACAATTCC
The DNA here is from genome assembly GCA_958336395.1 of Ctenicera cuprea. NCBI lineage: Eukaryota > Metazoa > Arthropoda > Insecta > Coleoptera > Elateridae > Ctenicera > Ctenicera cuprea. Next base: position 25,635,097 of record OY284495.1, on the reverse strand, counting down.
CTAATCCACGAATTGTAATCTTGTTCTAAAGGACTGATATTGCATAGTTTTGAATGCGAATCTATTTTGAATTTTTATTAGTTTGTAGAGTCTGATTGACATATAATTCTTGACTCTAAGATCTAAAGAATTGGATTTTCATCTATTTGAAATTTTTAAACCAATTGTAAATCGACTACTGTTATATAGTTTTGGTTGCGAATCTCTTTCAAACTTTTAGTGTTTTGTAGATTCGGATATCAATATGATACGGACAGAAATATTATTCCTTTTCAGATAGAATTACGGTCTTGACCCCATATTTTGGTCTTGCAGGTTTCATATTGCAGACAATCTTAAAAAATCTTTTAATTCTGTAGTTCTGACTAACCTCTGGAGCTACGATGAGAGCGGTTACTGCGTTGAATGTGTTTAAGGTTGCATAAAAAGCTCCTTTTTAAAACTCGGTTGATTCCATCTCTACGTTAAACAGCCACCACAGTTTCAACCGCCTGCTATATTGCTTTAGTGTGAAGGTGTTAAAGATACCACCGCAATATCCTTCATGGTGGGTGCTGGTTCGTATGCCAAAAAGTAAATTTTGGTTAGAAGCCATAGTTAATAGTTCTTCAGTTAACAGAGCCTGAAACAACGGGGATTACTGCTGACAATACCAATGACGTACCACTACTATGCCCTTTAATTTTTCCTATCATATCTTTCTCAATGTTCTTAAATCTACTAAAAAACGGGGAAACTCATAAAAGAACCAGCACACCCAGGAGAACGTGAATGCGTCAACTGCTACTGCTTCTGGGTCCGGCAAGCACAAGGAAAATAACTTTCATTTCGTGTTCTTACAGTTACCGAATAAGTCTATCTTGGGTATGCCAAATACTTTCACAATCTGATAAAACGCATAGTCCGCGAACTGCCATTTAGTTTCGAGTTGTAGCTGCCTGGACTATAAAATCAGCTTCATAATTGTCAACGAAGCTAATATAGGAAGCAAACAACCAAATACCTCGTATTTTGCACCACTGCCGAATTTCTAGCTATAGCATCTAGACCTTAGCATTGTACACCCCCATCCTAGTTATGTATAAGATGGCAGTGGTGTTGTCAATTTTTATGAAAATTTCACAATTAGAACCGGTGCTGACAAAAGACTCTAGACCGAAAAAAATAGCTTTCAGCTCAAGCTGGTTAATATATAATATCCATTCTTCTATTCCCCAATTTCCATGCGTTCCTTCCCCATGACAAGTTGTACCTCAACCCCAAGTTGAAGGAAGCATTACAATAAACTAAATAGGTTTGCCATAGCCTCCTGCTACCAAGAAAGGTCCTTTACTAAGTATTTGGGAAGTAAAAACTTTGGGTCGTATTTATTATTTGAAGCACAAAGGGCCAAGAACTTAGCTCTTGCAAACGTTTAGCATGTACCCAACTGTATTGGACTGCTGGACAAATGCGCACTAAGATGATAATAAAAAATTTAGTCAAAGTATGCCTTACTCTCTTATGGGAGAAAAAAAATTGCAGCGTTGTGTTGGTAATAATCGACTCTTAGAATAGTTAACTCCGGGACCTTGATGGACTAAAAGTCTTGGGGTTGCTTAGGACCAATGGTGACATATGCGTCGTTGGTGTGGTGGTTCGCAGCCCAACGGCTATGAATCAAACTGCGCTTAACTCAGCTTTAAAAACTGGCTTGTTTAGGAGCCACAGGAGCAATGCGCACGGCACTTACTGCGGCTCTGAAGGTACTTCTGGATCTTGCGCCCCTTCATATTTTGATTGAGGCGAAGGCCCGAAAGACAGCTTACAGGCTTACAGGTATAGTGGCTAGTGGAAAGACGAGGGAGGGTTCTTGGGGCATGCACGTGTCCTAGCTCTCACGATACGGACGTACACGTTCCTCGGAGCGTGGAGCGACTGCATGTTACTTGTATTCTCCTTCACGCAACCATTTAATATTGTCATCCCTAAAAGGGAAGACGGCGGACCTAGTCTGGTTCACAGACGGATCGAAGACGGCAGAAGGTTCTGGTGCAAGGATCTATAGCGATAAGCCTAGGGCAAAGTTTTCTTTTGCCCTCGGTAAGTTTGCCACGGTGTTCCAAAGAGATTTATGCTATCTTAACCTGTGCCCAAGAGAACCTAAGCAGAGGTTACTCTAATAAGCATATCTATATATGCAGCGATAGCCAAGCGGCCCTCAAGGCTATTGATTCTGTTGCAACAAAATCAATGCTGATCAAAGACTGTCGTGAGGCCCTAAGCATACTCGGCTTACACAATTGGGTCAAGTTACTTTTGGTGTTCGCCCACAGTAATATTAGTGGAAATGTGGAAGCCGATGCTCTGGCCAGGAAGAGCTCAAAGAAGCTTTTCCTTGGCCCAGAGCTAGCCCTCAGACTCCCAACGACTACCGCAAGGCAAGAGATTGAGAACTAGACTCGCTCCCAGTTTAAAATCTACTGGACTTTGCATCCAGGGCTGCGCAAGTCAAAGCTTTTAATCTGAGAACGTTCGTCACAGCGTTCCAAACAACTCCTACGCTTAAGTAGGAAACACATCAAAATTGCGGTAGGTTTCTTGACTGGCCATGGTCCTTTTAAGAAACGCCTGACCACCATGGAAGTAGTACACGACCCCATGTGCAGATTCTGTGAAAAAGCAAAGAAATCTTCCTTCCATCTCACTTATTGCCCCAGACTACTGGTACTGAGGCACCGATACCTCGGCATCCCAATTCCGGAGCCAGAGGAACTACAGGATATTTCCCTCAGCGGGGTACTACCTTTTGGCTTGAGTACCGGTCTGTATGAGGAGAATCTCTAAACTAGCGGTGGATGTACAATGGGCCAGAGTTCCGCAAACACTTCCATGGTTCTAGCGTTAAGAGATAAATTATAGGAAAGATCAAATAAACATACAAGGAGGCATCTAACAGAAAATATCTGCGGCCACGGGTTGGCAGAAGGCACTCCACGACAAACTAAGTCGTGCCAGACGACCTGCAACAACGCCCCCCAGTGGCTACTTCATCATCACTCACATCCAGCAGTACGTTGGCGTATGGGTATTGTTAATATTAATTAAAGAGGTGGCGGGCTACTCTAACAGAAAATATCTGTGACTGCGGAGCAGGCGAAGGCAGCCCACGACAAAATATGTGATGTCAATACCTGCGTTCGACATGAAGGTCCTTCGGACTCGCCTCGAAGGGGTGGTCGTCGCGCTGTTGCGCGTTACAAACAGATATGTTAAGGAAACCATCTAAAGCAAAGCTAAGATAATAGAAAATATTTACTTGCTGAGGAATAACTTGATTTTCGGTAACGGCGTTTTCGTCCTTAAAATTCGCGGCTACGACGCAGAACTGATCTGCGGGTTTTCAGTTTTTTATGTGTTTCCCTTTTTTTACATGATTGCTAATTTTTCCATAGAAAACGTTAGGAGACTTTGGGCGGAAATGTTATGGAAAAGAGTAAAGGAGTTGGAAAGGAAATTACGTCGAGATAGAAGAAGTGATGTACTGCTATCTCGACGCAATTTCCTTTTCAACTCCTCTACTCTTTTCTATAACATTTCCGCCCAATGTCTCCTAACGTTATCCGATTATTTTCTTTTTTTTAAGAATCATGAAGCCGTGCGTGAGCACGACCCCATGACTCTCATCCCACCCCCTTACCCGGGCTCAGCACACTAAGTGTTCTTCACCGGTCTAACATGCCCCACCCCTGAAAGACATGCAACCCAACATACACACCTGGACCCGCCGGATTTAACTTATTCAGAAAAATTACCGACAGGCAGTGGACTCGAACCTACTGCCATTGGGAGTCTAGTTTCAAAGCCTGGGACTTTAACCACTAGACCACCCGTCGGCCCAAAAAACCGATCGACACCAACGCACAAAAAAACAAGTAATGACGTATTGAATGAGATGTAGCAAGAGGGAGTTGTAGGAACGTCATATAATACATTAATATTCGATAATTTGGCTAATTTTATAACCGGATTAGATTAGAACAAATCGGATGAAAATTTTAGTATTATAATTTGCAGCCAAATTAAATTTTTTTAAAAATTAATTAAGAATTGATTTAATTTTAAGTTCATAATAAATTTCAAATTCAATAACATTATTTCGTACTAAGTGAAATTTATTGCGTAGCTTTATTCCAATAAACACACACACACGGACTAATATCGTCCCATTACAGTAAATACACGATCATTTTGTACGATACGCTGGTAATGACCATGCTTTGTGCACGTACTTGAGTTCTCTATACATTTGGCTCCACAGTAACTGAAATTGAAGTAGCGTTTCGGTTGGCATGAATTTTTAAAAACCAATGTGGTATACAAAAATTGCTACGAAAACTCGCTTCGATGCTATCGTTTTTTTGCGTGACAAATCTTTCAGGTTCTATTTACTTGGAAATAAATTGGAAAATTAGGCAAGGAAAGAAATGGGGTTGCAATCGTTGTTAAGGTTGATTTTGGTTGTAGTTTTGAAAATATTAAAACCTGATTAATTAGGAAAAATTATTTAACAAAATTGTTACTCTATAATTAAATTAAAGTTTATCTAAATCAATTAAACCTTTTGTGGTGCCTAATAATTATTGTTTAGCACAACCGAAGTAATATTTGTAATCTATTTTGAGAGCCAAATTAAAACAAAATTACATGAGAAACTTTCAAACTAAAGCAAGATGTTATACAAAAAATTATATTAAAAAAAAAGTAGCAAATAATGTTTAATTAAAACTAACAGTACAAAGTATTCATATTAAAACAAGCACGTCTGAGAAAATTTAATGAACAACAGCTCTCAATCTCAAAATAGAATTATTTAATTAATTGTGCTTTTAAGATGGAAGCTAAAAGAGCAAAATAAAAAAAAAACTCAATTTTAACGATTTTAGAAAATTCATGTAAGCCTAATTTGAAGAAACTTTTTTTTATTATTGCCTTATTTAGTGGAAGAATAATTCAAGTTAAACTGCTTTTAAATATCAAGTTTAATTATGATGAATGATAAATACAAATAATACTAAAATACACTTTTGATTTGTAGTTAAAGTTGTCTTTTTGGAAGTACATAATAGTATAAGAATATATTGATTCAGTATACTGGGTGTATACGAAACTAGGCGCACTTACCTTTTTTCCATAATTTGTAATTATTAAACTGAAATTTGGGTAGTACGTTTAGTACTTCCGTTTTAACCGGATGTGATGTTACCTTCGGCAGGATTACCAATTTTATGCCCTTAGCCAGCTTTAAATCGAATTCTAGTAAGTCTAAATCAAATTATTTTATATAATTTTATCTACTTCTCCCCCCTGTTAAAAATAAACAATGCCGGTTTGTTTTTGAAATGTACGTTGCTATGCAACGGCGACTTCTATGTTATTCTATGTCTTTTGGGGCTTAACATTAAGGCCTTCTCTTTTGGTTTACCTTGTTACTACGTTCAAGGCTTGTTGAACAACCTCCCTTTGACTAGAAGGGTCAGATCATCCGCGTATCCTAAGGAGAGAAATCCTTTATTACTAAGATTCCTTAGCAGCCCGTTCATGATAGAAGGGGAGAGAGAGCTCATCTCTGACGACATCACCCTGCTACCCTAACTATCGAGGTTTCATTCGTAGTACCTCACTACGAATAAAACCTTGGCGGTCAGGGTGGCACGGGGATGTTCACAGGGAGGAGTTTATTCTCTCTTGCTATGGAACCTTGTTATGGATGGGCTACTAAGAAATCTCAGAAATGATGGATTTTCCTACCTTTTAGCATGCAGTCTATCCACATGCAGCAGGTCTCCTCCAGTTCCAGATTTCTGATGGCTGTTGAGACAGAGTAAAAGGATATATTGTTGAAGGCTTCTTCTATACCCAAGAACGCTTCTAGAAAATTTTCCAGCGTTTTTTCCACCATCCTGGTGAGATGGCAGAGTGCGGTTTCTGTTGATAGTCCTGCTCTGTAAGCAAACTGGTTGCGATGTAGTGAACTGGTTACTATCACACCGTCTTTGATGTGCCTATCGAGCAGCTTTTCTATTGTTTTAAGTTCGAATGACATAAGACTGATGGGGCTGCAAGTTTTTGCTTGAGAATAGTCGGTCCGACCAGCTTTTGGTATACCAACCGCCCTGGTTAGTCTCCATATCCTCGAGATGTAGTTCAGAGCCATGCTGGCTTTTAGAACCATACAAATTCTTGTAAGCAGGAGGTCTGATCTTTCTGCAGCATATCCGAAATGATTTCATCCAGTCCCGGTGATTTAAAGGGGTCAAATGAGTTCATAGCCTATTTAATTTTGTTAAAGTCCATCGCCTTTCTGGCAGTTACCCAGTCCGCTGTTGATGCTCTGTGTTTAGAAGTATTCTGGCTTTGGTTTTTATAGTCAGTAGGTGATTGTTGAATAGCTATTGAGCCAGGAAAGTATGCCCAGAAGAGTTCGGTCATAGTGTCTTTACCTGTCTTTGCATATTCTCTAGAGTGTTTATTGAGCACTGAAGGTTTTTGTAGTTTATCTTGTAGAGTATGGCATATTCTGAAGCTCTTTCTATCTTCTTACAGAGCTTTCTCCAGAAAGCTGTTCGAGCCCTTCTTAGTGTTTTGTTGTGCTCAGTTAGAAATCTTATATATTCCTCCCAGTTTCTTGATGCTTTCGTTTTATTATTTATTCTGTTTTGTTGCAGTGAGTTCTTGAGTCTACCAGGAAACATTCCTATTGAAAACTTTCACAGTTGGGGAACAGTTTTTATTGTATGTGGAGATAATTGCGTCTGTCATTTGCTCCACAGTTATATAGTACATAGTCTTCGCCAGGTAGCGATCTAGGTCCTCTTTGTAGGCTTCCTAGTCCGTTTTACGAGGATTTCGATAACTTTATGCCACGCGGTTAAGTCTGGTGATTTCAAAACGTATGTATCTGCAGTCCGAGCAGCTCTCTTCATCAGACACATACCAATTTCTAACAAAATTACTTGGTATAAGAAGTACCTATTGTTATATCAATTAGTTTTCCTTCGCCCTGTTACAAAGGTGGGTTTATTTCCCTTAAAAGGTTTTTGGAAAATTTAAAAGAATCCAAAAAAATGTTATTTGAAAACTACACGATTTTTTTTTTAACTTTGTAGGCTGTTAGAACGGAAGATTGGCTACAATTTGATGTTTTGCTTAGTTATAATTTAACTGTGGTGCTTTCTATGAATTTGTATGGATGGAATAAAAAGTTGCCTATATAGCTTGCTTTCTTAGAAATGTAACAGTCGGTGAAATGTACAACATTATAACTATAAAATTTACACTTTTGCAAGTACGATCAGTATTAATATTCAGTATGAGAAAGTCCACTCGAAGTACACACTTTAGCTTTTTTTTTCAGAGCTCGTGTCTACTATTTCAGTCATCATAGACGTTGTCTTTTTTTCGTTCGCTTCCTTTTGGTTGGGACATGGTATGTTTATTATAGTGATATTAATGAACTGAACGTCCCCGTAATGCGTATAAGAACATCTCATACTTATTGGCGTAAATACAATAATTTGGTGTCTTGATCGTTTACTTGAGAAAACGGAACAAACAACTGGTTGGCCATAAAAAGCGTTTTTTTTTTGGAAACTTTAAATTTCTAAATTCCACAGTTATGCTCCGATTTTTGAAACCGACTTTGACCAAAGGTCCTTCATGGAACAAAGTCAGCTTGAGCACCCATTTTGAACTCGATCATCATCAGATTTTATTAAACTTCTGTTCGCGTACTTCCTGCTATGGTAGAATTCCATAGTAGGACTGTAAAATCGTTACAAAAAAATTCTAAATTTTTGTTTGTTCCAAACGGAATTCAAATCCAACCGCCGCGCCGCTGCTGGAGGATCGGGAGCGGCGAGGGGGCAAAGTGGATTTTGTTGAATATTTAAAATTCAAGTGGGGATGTCGGTAGTCCTTTTTTTGTCGTTGGCTTTTCCGTTTTGCCTCTAGAGGGCGCCAACTTTTTTTGTTTATTGCCAATTGCATAGTCCTTAATTTAAATTTTTTAATTTTATTTACAATACCTTTATTCGTATTGAATTTTTCTCAAATATTGTTCGGTACAATGTTTATCCTTCCACATTTTAAATAACCTAAATATTTCTCCATTTCCAGTACTTAATTATTTCGGAGATGTAGACAAACATTTTGCCATTTCCATAAGAGAAAGCATTGAAACAGTTGCAGTTGATGCGATAAATCTGAATTTAATTCGCCCTCAGATCCGAAACGTATTTATTTACCTGCTCATATAAATCAGAGATGTGTGTGCATTTTAGAGCAACCTAATTGCCGGTGGGAATGCTTGTTTATTTATGTGCATATATTCATCAGAAATACAAACAAAACGATAGAACATGCAGAACTCGGTACTCGAAATGCTTTACATATCAGCTGGATATTCCCATGTTTTTACTAATTTACAAGTAGAGCATTGTTCATATGCTCAGCTCATTGTACGAAGAAAATAGGAAAAAGCCCGTCAAAGCTTTTTACTTAATTAGCAAGTGAATTACAACGAGTTTTTTGCATATATTAAGGCAGTGACGCTTGAAACAAACGTTATTATGACTTTTTCGGGAATCTTTTTTATTGTTACGTGCTACGCCACTGGTTGGCAGTGAACCACTAAGCAAGTACAAAAAAAATTTCAAACAAAAGCTTAATTTCGACTAGAGCGAAATTATCCCTGAATAGACACGGTAGGTCCTTTGTTCTGCTAATCGAAACTCACACGTTGGGTATTAACAAGCTCGAGTATAGGTTACGTGGCAAGTTTCTATAATATTTCGCGGTGTGTGTCTGCCTACCTGTTCCCTTAGGCAATAAGTTGCAACACAAACATAACTTCAAAACTGTGTTATGCTTTGGAGCCAGGGCCTTGGTAATGATTCGTTTAATATTCTCATGCCAGTCCCTGTTAGTTATGCTGTCTTTGTGGCCTGTGTTTGTTTTAAATTATGTGTATGCAACTGTAGTTGCTGAAATTGCTGCTCTGGCGATGAGAGTATCTCATACTTTATTGTAATTACTCTTAGAATTTTTGTTGGTTGATTTTTTTCCCGGAAGTGGCACACACGCTTGAGATATAAGTGCTATGAATATTTAGTTACTTGTACTGGAACTAAACCATAAAAACAAATAGAAATGTGCGCCCAGCATGCAAGTTCTAATGAAACTTCTTAGCCTGTTCTTACTGAAAAGCGTATTTTAAATTGTATGGTTTAACAGAAAACACAAACGGTTATGACATGTTCTAGTTAGTTGTAGGAATCGCTATAAAAACGACAATGCACGTAAATGAATTACGAATTTAATATATGTAATTGCTATTATCTCGTATCTATCTTAATTTTATACTTTTTCTAGTTTTAATTTTTAAGTTTGTATTGTTTAAAACAATTTCTCTCTTTGACTGCGGGTCAGGGTTCACTGTTAGCTTGCATAAATAATACGATTGCTCCGTCCAGTCAAGTACAACGTCAATACGTGCACACAGTACAGGCGAGACGTTCAGAAAGGGCTGATCGAGGCTCTGGAGCGTACCATTTTTACAGTATTTTACATTTATTCTGTTTATAAGGTTATTATTAACGATAAGAATATGAAAATAGTAGTGTAGCAATCACAAATAATAGTGCAACAACTTTCAAGGACATACTGTTTTTCGTCTAAGGCCAGATAATCGTTGATAAGAGTGTGACCTATTTTTGTTTCCGGCTCCCGTCTCCACAAACGAATTTTAGTTCTACGAAATATGTAAGTACCGGCAAAGGAGTTTCACTTCAATAAAGAGAACATTTCTGTCTAGGGGTAGTAAAAGTGGAGGCCTATTAAAGTTTTCGTTAAGCTAACCGACGAATAGTCTTCCAGTTTGGTAATTTTTACGTCTTTAAAAAACTAGTTCGATGTTCACCGATGGGTTAAACCTACAGCCACTTCAAGTGCCCGTTAAAACCTTAACTTCCGGTTAGCATTTAACAAGAAGTGGAATACTATATTTAATAAAGTTTCCCAATAATTATACTAGCGGAACGTGTGGGCTACGCCTCAAGCTTCTTTTTGTTAACTTTTTTATAAAAAATAGTAAATAAGTTGTGTTAAGATGTAAAACATTTACCTCGACATTTACTTAAAGCGTGCACCGGTATTATACAATCTGGCCTAAGACTATCCATCCGAACATAAGCGTGGGTAAAACTGAACGTCTTGTATAATATTGCCCAGGAATGCGCACGTCAATTTTAGACGTCATACTGACGCAGAACGGATATTTTTGTATTATGTGGTAGAAATTTTGGTAAGTTTCCGGTTTAATGCCGGCTTTAATTAATTAATTTTAAGCTGCGATACACAATATCGGCTTAAAACTAGGAAATTACACTCTCCCCGCATGCGTATATCGATACCACTGTTGGCAGGCGGGTGTTGTATTCTCGCAACACAACAACGGTACCTAAGGTGCAGCGGTTTAAATCCCGCTTGCCACTAGTTTTTTATAATATTATTTTTAATTTATATATATTAGTTTTTTTGTAAGGACTTAATATTGTTATTGTTCTAAAAAAATTGTTAAATTGCATAAATTATTATTTTAAGTTTTTTATTAGTCAAATGATGAAGATTTAGGTAAATATAATTATTTGTATAATTGAACATGCTTCAAATAAATATTAGTACAAAAATAATATTAAGCTATTATAAACTAAAAACTGATATTTGAAATTAAAATAGAAATAAAAAAAATGGCACTGGGCGGGATTTAAACAGCAGCACTTTCGGAACCGTTGTTGTGTTGCAAGCGTATAACACCCGCTTGCCGAATGGACTACCAATATACGCATTAGAGAAGAGAGCAATTTCAGAGCTACAAGTCGAAATTGTCTATTGCAATCGTAAATAAATTAATTAAAGCCGTAACAAAATTAGCATATTATATAAAGCGAATTAATATTTTTCACAAAATAGCAGCTGATATGAGTTAGCTTAATAACAAACTAGTCAGTGGCAGCTCGCGGTTTATTATAATACAAAGCCACCAAACAAAATAAATCAATAGCAATTATATATACCTTATTTATGAAATTTATATATAAATTCAGCGCGTTATTTTTCTTGAGGAGGAAAACGTTTTATAACATTAGCGTTGAAATCTGGCGTATTTTGAATCAGTCCGCTAAAGCTGTGAGCTTATCCTGAGACATGGTACAGCATCTTAGAGCAAGGGCCACATAGAAATCGCCCGCAAACTGCCTACAGACAGCACTACCAAACGCAAGATCTCCCTACCCCCATGTTTCACTTGCTTTATTTTTACTCGCAGTTCAACAATCGCCATATAGCATGATGTGATGATACATCATAATAACACATGTTAATTAATACGTTATATTTTTGTTGGGGGGGTTTTGGGTCAATGATTAATTAAAATTTGTTTATATTTGTGTATTCATATCACAACGCTTGACTACATTATGTGGTTTTTAGAATAATCTAAAGTCTAGAAATATACAAATAACAATATTACTTTACATTAAATATAGCATTGGTTACTTTAAATTAAAAATTGATTACATCACATAAACGGTATCGTCATTAGAGCTATACAAAATTCTAGGTTTATATCACATAAACATTTAAAATAGTTGTCCCAGCGCTTCTTGTGGGTGGGTGACTTCGCTCTATCAGAGTTAATATTAATAATATTGTAATAGCTGAAACATTTGGATAGCTTTTATATCAATATGATGCTAGTTTAAATATGAAAATTAATTAATTAAATAGGCAAAAAGCATTAATTTTGATGTAGAGAGTCGGTTTTAAGTTGCCAGGGCGACACCCCATTGCCTTCCCCGCACCAACCGCCAATGCTGTTCACTGTCTATCTTTTTCTAACCCCTCAGTTGTCAGATATCGCGCTAAGTGTATGGGGCGCCAAGTGTAAAGTAAAAATTTGCTGTGCATTTTACGGTATTTAAGGCAATTCGTCCCAGTATTTATTATATATACACACATTTATGTAAATGCTTTTTATTTTAATAAATCGTTGTAGATTTAAATAAATCCTTAAACATTTGGTTTAATCATTTCAACATTTAATAAAGCATTTGAGATTTAAATAAATTTATAAACATTTACTTTAAATTTTCAACTATTTAGTAAATCTTACATGTATCTAGATAAATCTACACATATTTGTTTTAACTCTTTCAATATTTAATAAATATTTGCAGATTTAAATAAATCTTTACCGATATAAATAAATCCTTACAGATTTAAATAAATATTTCAACATTTAATTTTAAGCTGTCATATTTAATGTTATCTTGTCATATTTATTTGACCTTGGTAGACCCAATTTACATAGAAAACCAAGACCGTTTAAACTAGTGGTAACGTTCAACAATTATGAACACGTTTTTCGTATTTCAGGAAATTGTACAATTAATGTTAGTTTAAGCATTAATAACAACATATTTAACAACATAAACATTGCCTAATTTATTGCTCATACAATGAAAGTTTCTTCAACATTCCCTTGAGAATGTAATTATCAGTCGGTTTGTTTAAGCCTGGAACGCTCCCACCATGACCCTTCCTTGCGCCTTACTACCGGTGCAAACGGTCTTGGTGTCCTGAGTCCTAAATACATAAAGGTTTACTAAATATTTGAAAATTTAAAATAAATGTTTCAGGATTTATTTAAATCTCCATTGCTTTATTAAATATTGGAATATTTAAACTAAATGTTTAAAAATGTATTTAAATCTAGAATGATTCATTAAAATAAAAAGTATTTAGCCGACCCATATAAGTGACGGTTAGCTAATCATAAGAGTTAATTGCATTGAAAAAAGATTTTGCGATAACGTAATGATTTATCTAATGTTATGCTAGTTTGCTGAGAGCCTCACCGCTACTTTATACATACCAAGACCAAGCCTAAGGGTAATCTATGTATTAAATGCGGCGCTCTTACACTTTACTCAATTGTCTGACTGTTTTGAAAATGAAAATATTTTCAAAGTGTGGACATTGCCAAAAACCTATCGCTAAAAAACTGGCCACATCATTTACTTTGTAAACTTATAGAGCTAGGGATGGGCTACTGTTTGTTTTGCGTCTTAATCCACTAACTTCTTTGTGACGCCTACTATGAATTTTTGAAAAACGTAAATTGATACCACTTGTGCTTATTATTAATAGGAGATTAAAATTGAGAACTTAATTTTTAGTTGCAGCAATATTAAAGGGGGTGGGGGAGGTTTAACTTATTTAATTTATATTGATTTTCATAGCATTGTAATTTTGGATCGCTTACGTCTTTGTTTTTTAGTTTTGTTGACAATTAATTTGTGATTGTAATCATTGTATGCAACCATCAGGAAAACAATGAAAATGGAAGAAAATCGATTGAATTGGCCGCAGAACGAAATATGAAAATAATGAGTACGCAGTTTAAACATAAGGAGACACACTTAGACACCTAGAGATCACCTGATGGGAAAACTATCAATCAAACAGACCGTGTATTCACCGAAGCGAAACATCCAAGAGCGTTTAAAGACATCATTTCCAAACAAGCAATACCCAGCACAAATTAAACGAGCAAGGAAAAAAAGATAAGATTTGACAGAAACAGGATTCGAGAAGAAATAAACAGTCAGGTAATGTAAAGGTACAGTGGAAAAATTATAAACGAAGTAAGTAGCATTTAACTCAATGTAGAAGTGCAATGGGAAATTATCGAAAAAATAATTCATGAAGCAGCAGAAACAATCCGTAAAGAAACAATGAAAAACAAGAAGAATGAGGGGTTTGGTGAAGAGTGTAAAAGCATCATAAAAAGAAGAAATGAAGTAGAATGAATAATAGTGAAATAAACAAAAAGAAATACGTAAATATGAGAAGACAAACAAAACGGTTATGCAGAGACTAGAAACGAAAGTATACGTAATAAAACCTAAAGAGAATTGAAGATATTTGAAAAACAAGGAAATAAGAAACTTCTATCAAGATGCCAAAAATCAGAAAAAGGGGATATTAAACAAATGTACTATACTGCAAAAATATAGACAGTGAATTCGCAGGGGATTTGCAAGGGACCCTAAAAAGATGGACAGAATACTTTGAAAAAGGTCTAAATGGCGGACACACTTAAGAGGCTGAAGGAAGAGATATGCAAAAGCTTGAAGAGAATTTCGTTGAAAATGTAAAAAAACAACAAATAATAAGCTTAGAAGAAGTTAAAACCGCAATAGGACAACAGAGAAATAACAAGAGTGCTGGTGAAAACGATGTAATACCAGAGTTAGTTGAACAATGAGGGAAAAACCTGCACAAACTGTTATATGACTTCATCAAAAATTCCAAAAAGGCGGACAGAAGCAATACTAGTACCTGTACATAAAAAGGAATATGTAACCTTATCTAAAAATTATAGAGCCATAGTTTTACTAGATGTGACCTACAAAATCGTAGGCAGCTGCTTGAAAAAAACGATTAAATGACAATGCAGAAAATATAATTGGTGACTACCAGTGTGATTTCAGGCAGACCAGATCTGTCAATGGCCTAATATTTACAACGAAACAAGTTCTTAACAACACTTATGAACACAATTTGGCACTGCACACAATATTCATAGATTTCAAACAAGTCTATGACACAATAATTAGAAAAAAATTATATGCAACTATGACTGACTTGGAAATACCAGAAAAACTAGTGGGGCTGACCCAAATGATGCTGAAAACTGTAGTGTTTCTGGAGGTTTCAAACTGAACCGTGAATTGAGACAAGGCGATCCAACGTCAACAATTTTGTTTAATTTGTTATTAGAGAAAGTGATAAGAGACAGCAAAATATATACACATGATACAATTTTCTACCATAGAAATCGGTGTTTGGCATATGGCGAGGATATTGCAAGAATAGCAAGGACTAAACGCGAACTTATAGAGGTCGTAAAAAGACTAGAAAAAGTTGCAGGAGAAACGGGGCTTAAAATTAGAAAAGAAACAACTATGTACATGGTAATAAGAAGAGGTATTGCAGAAACGGATGAAGACTTATAGAATATAGAAAGCCATTACACAGAGGAGGCTACAATACTATAGATGATTTTTAGCCATTATACATAAGTAAGTATTAATTGTATTAATGAATAGTTAGGTTGATTGTACAGACGAACCAAGTTAGGCATATATTTCCAGAACTAGCATTAATTTACTGTTTTGGTTTGAAAGTAAACAGACGTCAAATTGGCGTCATCCAGATAACAAATATCAAAAATTTTATTATTGCAAATAATAATTATCAGTTTATTTCTTAAAATTGATTTTTAAAATTGGGGATAGTGGTGCTTTTTGCCAGTACTTAATTAAACTGTTCAAGAAAGCCACTACAGAGAAACCTCATAAAAGTGTTTTCTTATAGAAAAGTTGTTCCTAATATTATTTACGCTCCTCATATCGAGTTCGAAGTCCAAATACCTAAATTATTAAAAAAACAAACAATCGCAAGTGGTGGGGACATCGTGTGTTTTTAGATTAGTTAACAAAGTCATCTAGTTATGATATCTGGCGTATAGTTATTAGATAATGTTTGTCGGCTGAAAGTTTAAAATCGATTTTTGAAGTGGATGATGGCCGTAAGAAGAAATTCGAACATTGTCGAACAAACAAAACATGGTGAGGGAAAGGGATATCGCGCTTGCTGTGTAAACTATTGGGTATGCGTAGAATACATATCAAAGCTTTTCCTTTTGGTGTGTACATTTCATTAAAGCACCCTTTCTCATCCCCCTTTTTTAACAGACCAACCTTATTACTTTGCGATTTCAGCTTATCATGATTACCAATTTTTTTAATCTTAACAAAAGTGAGCACATTCATAATTATGATGTGTTCATTACCGGCAAACTTTCAATTCAAAACTAATTCGTGAGTTTTACACTGTGAATGCTTTATTCTGATTAATAAACAGCTTTTGAGAAATTGATAATTAACTGTGCCTTTACATGTTATTACTATTATTAGATATTAGCGTTTCATACAGCACAACTTAATAAAAGTTAACGTAAATTCAAGATTTCATTTATCCACCGCAATTCTTCTGCTGCCTATCGATTCTGCCTTGGAAATGAGGGCTAGCGTTTGATTGCATTCCAACTTCCACTAATCGAAACAATCAAGGTAAAGCCAATTTTCTTACTGCATCGAAAACTGTACTAATTTAATGGATAGCTGTAGATACGAATAAGCGTCTTATATAATGGAAGCGTAAAGATTCTGCTTCTAGTAGCGGGAGCCTGGCGGCAAGAAAAGTTGAGACAGGTAGAAAAAATTCGAATTTATTATACAGATTAAGCTTGCTGCTTTTAAGCGTCGGTGCTCTAGGACGTATACAGATACAGTTGATACACACAAAGTCAACATGGCCACACCCACATTTTAGGATTTTTCGGATCTTAAACATGCTTATCCGTCAGAAGTTTAACTTCCAAAAGTTTGAAGAATAGTGTACCGGCCCCAGATTTACTCCATATAGCGAGGAAAGTGGAAAAAAGAATGTAGACAGATTTGTAAGCAATGTTTCTTTTTAAGATTTATATTTTTATAATTCACAGTTTTTATTGTTGTAATTATTTTTCTACCTAGTGCTATTTATATTATATATTATAAGAATTAACGTTGTACCAATCTAACAGCTCGGTTCTGAGTAACAAGCCGTTAAAAAAATCGTAGCGACACAAAAAAAGCGTTGCATTTTCTCCAAGGTTTCCGCTTTTAATAGTTATTTAAGTAACAAGGAATGTAAAGACGTAATAACATTCGAGGTAGGTAAATACGAGCCGAGGCGAAGCCGAGGCTTGTGGCCTGCCGAGAATGTTAGTAGTCGATACATTCCGTGTTACTTATTAAATTTTTCACGCTACCGGCAATGTAAGTAGGCCTACAAGTGGAAATTTAATCATATTTTTAAAAGTTCGTTTTGACAGCTGTCATCGGAATTATTTTTAAAAGCCCCATTATTCTAAGTGCTTGTGTGTTTGTGCTTGTTGCCATATCAACGAACAGTTAAAATCAACATTATTTTCCTAGGAATGTAAGTGACACTATTAAGTTCCGTCGTCAAGGGTAACTAGTACACGAATGTTATCAGCCATTTACAATTCCTGTAGCTATAGATGTAAGGCCTACTTACATTGCCCGTAGCGTGAAAAATTACAAAATTCAATTTCTGGGTAATTAATACCAAAAAACATGTGTAACTCCGCTTCTAGTTTTGAATTTTTTAACGCTTTTTTTCATAGGATGTTGCATTAAAGAAGTTAGAGAAAAACAATTAAATAGTTTACCTGACTTAAACGATATTTTTGTAGCACGTAATTTGACTGCTGTCCACTGACAGGCGGGACAACCAAGGACCCTTACTTATCTAAGAGGCGTAAACAGAGATAGGGGTTCAAGGTTTATCTTAACTGGGACCATAGAAAAGTGGGTGAGTGATTGTACGAGGTAAAGTGTTACTAGCTCCAAGTATGGGTACCTATAACGTGAGCTGCAACGCGTCCTCTAAAACGGGATTCTCTGCTTCGGTGCTGTAAATATACATGCGTCCTAGTCACCACTTCTGAGCAACTCCCCAAGTTGTAAATTTGCCCAGGCGGTAAACTGGGCGGTTGGAAACCGACGATTTACAAAGGTGAACTTAAGACTCAGGGGGCTCGTGTATCTGCACACCCGACGCTGTTAAGGTAACGGTCACTAAGATCACACCGGCTACCGACCTAGCTGCACGGTGCGAGGCGGACCAGTACTGGGTACTGCGAGTAACCCAAGTAGTATGGGCATTTTTCCTGTTTCGAAAAGCCTAACAAGTGACTTCATTGGCGGGTGCCACAGGGACCAAGTTTGATCGTTACGGCGTAGGACTTGTGGTGGCATTGGTAAACCTATCGTCGTCTCGGTGCAGCTTGATGGATCAGCTAAGCTACGTTTCAACTGAGGCACTGAACTACAAAATTAGATTTTGGTAATGTATGCCCTGTCCCAGTGGGAACTTAGGTCTTACAGCCTGATGTGACTGGTAGCTCGTCCTGGTTAAACCACTGATAACTGGTGCAAGCGCACTGATTAAGCCTAACTTAATCCGGCCTGAAGAAGGTTATGGCGGATAATGGTCTTGCTAGGTACCGTCACGTCAATATCGAAGGTTGGCTGGTGCCTTCGCGATTAACGCGTCTATCTTCAGTTCAGTTCCTCGGCGCGGCCAACTGACCTGGCTCAGGTTTTTTGGTAGTTTTTCTGATCCTAACAAGTGAATACTGAGACAGTACTATCCGCGGAAATCTTCCCTTATCCAAATTCCTTGTTATAACCTATCCTAACCCTTCTTTCTCGACCGAAGAGGGGCTTAGGACTCCTGTGCGAAGTCCGAAAGACCCCTATAGCGGCCCGCTTCTTCACTGGAATGGAACCAATACCAAACTTCTCTTTATCGACACCTCACAGGGTAAGGAAAAAAAATTTCAGCTGACAATGAAACTACATTAATTTTATCAGCAATAAATTACGATGAGAACATTGCTAATTATTATTAATGACGTTTAGGTCCAAAAAATAGTTAAACAATTTTATCCGAAAATGGCTTTTTGTGGCGCTTAATTTTACTGTCAGATTATTACATAATCAAAATAATTTTACTACGTTAAATTAAAATAAGCGATACTGCTAATTGCTAATTAAATACGTACTAAAGGAACCTACATAATTTGTGTAGCAATTATTTTTACTGGCAATTAATAATGATATAAAATTAATTTTAAGAGCAGATTATAATAAAAGACCTTGCTAATTTTAGACGTCAAATAATTTAATTAAGAAAAGTCTTCTCCTGCGGCTTAATTTTACTGCCAATTAATTATATCATTAAATTAATTTTAATACAATAAACCATATTGAAGCACATGGCTGCTCAAAAATATTTAATTCAAAAAAATATACAATAAACTTACATAAAGAAGGTCAGTTCGTAGCTCTTCAGCTGACTGAAAGTTAATGGTGTTTTGTGTACCAAAAATAAATTACAATAAGGGACAGTGCTAATGAAAGCCGTTTAGATACAAAAATAAAGCACAAACGAGATTTTCTGTTGCGGTTAATTGGTCTGACCATTAATTATGTATTTGAATTAATTTTTAGTAGCGGAACCCGTGAGCCAATCCTCACGCTTTTTTTGGTTCTATTTTTGATTGCGATTGTTGTAATTCTACATAATAAATTCTTATCCCTGATATAACACATGCGGCGGGCGACAGGTATTATTTAAAGTTCTCAAAAAACTATAGGGCTACAGATGGTTCTTCTTAAAAGCAAGCTGCTAGAGTAAACGCAGCCATTTGTTGCTAGCGCGTTTGTTATTGTAACTCGAGCTCCCAATATTTGGGTCAATTTTAGTGTCTGTTCAGTAATTAACTTAGCCTATTTATTTTTAAACACAAGCGTAACATCATCTACACACGATAAACACAATCAAACTGGTTCGTTTCATAGCGAAACGTGGGGTGGCTGTATTTGTTTAAAAATTTCTGAGCAAACATCGCTTGTAATATAATTGTTCAATATCTGTTTGTTTATTGACTGCTTAACTTCTATATATTTTCGGATTTATTATACAGCGTGTATTATGCAAATACACACACACACATGTAGCCTATTGCTTCATATTTTATTAAATCATTATAATTAGAAATAAGTTCTTAAACAATTATTTTTTTTAATTTTTCAGTATTAAAAAATGTTTATTCTTTGAAGTAAATTCTTAAAACATGTAACTTAACGATTCCAATATTAAATAAATTATTATATGTAGATGTTTATCTAATTCTGCTTCGATATTTAGATAATTCGGTTTAAAAAAATAATGCTGCTAAAAAATACGACGTCTAGCTTCCGCTTCGAGTTCTAAATGTTTTTTTGGGAGCTAATTTCGTTGATAAATTCTTGATGCATTGTTGCATCCGTTCGGATGATATAATCAAAATAAACTACAAAAAAAATAAAATCAAAAAAGTAAGGTGAGGACTTTTAATTGGTACGTATTTTCTGCAGTTGCGTCACTTTTCGTGCAACAATAAAAATTGTAATAAATTTCTCGGTGCAATTTGTTTTAGTATTATACGAATTATTTATTAATATAAGAAAATATGAAATTGTTTAATATTTTACTCGCGTAATGAAAACCTTTAAATAGATAAAAATAAATAATTGATATAAAATAAGTAGGGGAGAGGTCCTGAGTTGGTGCCTATTTTCTGACGTTACGCCACTGTTTGTACAGCAAGATTAGCTTAATAGGTGTAACAAACAAAGCATCTTAAAAATGTTGATTCTCTTTGTATTGTTGAAACATGTCCCCAATTTATAAGTGCTTATTTAAGAAATTTTAATGTAATTTTACTATTATGAAATATTAGCGTTCCATACAGCACAACTTATTAAAGTAAAAAGAAATTCTAATCAGAGTACTTAAACAGCTGTTGATTTTGCTAAATCTACCAGGCGGGTACCAGTATCACTGCTACATATTATAAAATAATAATTCATTTCGACTATTCTTATTGGAATAATAAGTTATAAATGCTGTTTTTATAAAACTAATTTTGTATTGAATTTACTACATATAGATTCCTAGCCTACTAGTAATTATTTGTTTGTCCAATTATTGCCTTTACTTTTTATATCTTAGGGAACGATTTCAGTAATATGACATGTTGCAACACAATTGTGTGTAACTGCATTCTTTAGTAACCGAAAACTGCATACGTCCGCACGCAGCAATCTCGCTTCGAAAATGATACCTGTAAATCCATTGGCTAAATAATATCTGTAACTGTGGTAGCACATGCAAATATGCGCCTTATATAGTCGATGTGTGCGAATAAAATAAAATCATTAAAATCTGAGACCGGTGGAAGGAATTTAATATATCGATAACTGTAAATAATAATCATGTCTATTAAACATGTTGCAGTAAAAAAAGTAAGAAAATAATGCAAACCTAACAAAGTTTTCTTCTGCAATTAATTTTACCTACAAATAATTGTTATAAATAGATTGAGTTTATTAAAAATAAATATGCCTAAAAAAAGTTTTAGATTAAGTTAGGCGATTAACCTAGCAAAAATTTGGAGTAGTTAATTTGATCGTTCGAATTAAGTAGTTGCATTAATTCTATCTACGATAAAGTGTAATAAGAGACATTGCTAATTAAGGACGTTTATGTAGGGAAATAAAGGGAACGTTATTGTGGCGGTTATTTTGCCTTAAGAATAATTTTCATTTGAGCGCGATTTCTTTAAGCTTCGGAATAGGGGGGCATAAACAATTTTAAAATTTAAAAAATTGCGTAATATTTTGAACACCTAAGAATTTTAAAATTTATTAATAATTAAAAAAATTGTAAACAATTAAAAAATTTTGAAAATTAAAAAAAATTTGTAAATTACGGGGAATTTATAATAATTTTGAAAGTTGTTAAACATTGAAAATTTGCGGAAAGGTAAAAATTCTTTTAAAAATTGTTGAAAACTAGAAAAATTTTTAACTTTTATAAAGTTTTGGAAATATTTAAGGTTTAAAAAGTAAAACATTTAAATATCTTGAAACTATTTTAAAATTTTCAAAACCAAAAATGTGAAAATTTAAAGATTTCTTAAATATGAAAATTTATGAAAATCTTAAAAATTATGGAAAATGTTTTAAATTTTCAGAATTTGAGGTTTTTTTTAATTTAAAAATTTGAAAATTCTGATAGGTTTTGTAAATTTTGAAATAATTTGACAATTTAAATATGTTAGAAAATGTTAAAACTTTTTAAGATTTTAAAATATATTGAGTTTAGGAAACTTTGGATATTTTTTTAATTTTAGTGTTTGTTAGTTGTATTGAGATTATGGTGTTCGAGAATCATGTGTTTTGCAGTGCTCCCACTGTGACCGCTATTTTCGAATGACAACCTACCTCTAGAATCGCGAATTTGTGCAAGCGAACTCAAATAGTGTCCATCTTTATCTTAAACTAAGGAAATCATCAAGGCCCAAAGCAGTGAGTGGTTCTTTAATTATTTAACGCGGATTTATCCGCAGTCGCATAAGTGAATATTCTCGTTAAAACGGCCAGTGCGCCATGTACACACTGGGAACGGAAGGTCAATCTCAGCAATCAACAACTGGCGATATCTACAAAACACACGCTGATATGCAGCCGCAAATGTCAAATTCCTCATTATTATCACAAGGGGAAATATCAGAGGTCGAATTGCAACAAAAATCGAAGCATGAGATCGAGAAACGAGCTTACGAAATCGCCGAAAAAATGCAGGAGGATTTCTTAATTAATTTCAAAAATGGCCCTGAATGGACCGAGGTCAAAAATCGAAATCGAAAAAAGAAAAGGGAATCGCCGGAAGCGCTCAGAAATGTCAAACAAAAACTGATTACTGACTTTAATAAAAAAATATTAAACCCAATCAATAAATTTCAATTATTGGAAAAAGCCCCCGAGGAGGCTGCTGATAAAACTACTGAACCGTCTAAACCTAAACCTCCACCCATATTTTTGTCAGGAATAGTCGAAATTGAAAAATTAACTGATATGCTAAACTCCATACAAGATTTAAAGGGAAAATATTCGTTAAAAATAATAAACAATGAAGATGTCAAACTAATGACCGAAGATGCAAACGCTTATATAATAGCAGCACAAACTCTGCTAGAAAAGGACGTTAAACACCACACCTACCAACCTAGGGACAAAAGGAGCTTCCGTGTAGTCCTAAAAGGCTTGCACTATACAACCAATACAGAAGACATTAAAACTGAATTAACTAATAAAGGTCATAATGTAAGGAATTTCCACAATGCAAAAAGTAGCAGAAATAAGCAACCATTAAACATGTTTTTCCTAGATTTAGAGCCTGGTGAAAACAATAAGGAAATATATGATATTAAGCATCTGCAATACTACAAAATAACTGTAGAGCCAGTACGCCAAACAAGGCAGATCCCACAATGTAGTCGCTGCTTAAAATGGGGCCATACTAAAAATTTTTGTACGCGGCAGCAAACATGCATCAAGTGTGCCGGACTACACAGTAGCAAAGCCTGCAATGTCAAGGAAAGGAAAGACCTTCGTTGCGCATCCTGCGGAGAAAACCATCCTGCGAACTACCAAGGCTGCAAGGTAATTAAAGATCTACAGCTAAGAAGATTCCCACCTCTAAGGCCAAAAATTCCAGAAGACCAACCTCAAAACAAAACCCCAGCCCTTTCGAGAAAGGTCGCCGAAGGTGTATCATTTGCCACGGCTTTCCAGGGCGAAAACGCAACAACCAGTAAAAACAACGATATAGCTACAAAGTCCCAGCAACCTGAGGACAGAATCTGCAGACTAGAGAAGCTCGTTGAGCAAATGGCCCAACGAATGGACACAATGTTGAACATTGTGTCTCAACTGCTCAATAAACTCAACTAATGGATCCACACCTCAAAATAGCTGTGTGGAATGCTAACGGCCTAGCCAACCATGGCCCTGAACTATCAGCTTTTATGAGGGATCATGATATTGATATCATGCTGATCTCGGAAACACATTACACAAACCGCAGCTATTTAAGGATCCAAAACTACAATGTTTATGACACCAAACACCCTGATGGGACGGCCCACGGTGGTAGTGCTATCATCATCAAAAGCAAAATTAAACACCATGAATCACCAAAGTTCCAAACAGAACAGATTCAAGCAACAAATATAGTACTTGAAGACAAACGCGGACCAATAACCATTTCTGCAGTCTATTGTCCCCCACGCCACGCAATAAAAGAAGACAAGTATACGGAGTTCTACGGCACCCTAGGAAATAGATTCCTCGCAGGCGGCGACTACATTGCAAAGCACTCCAGATGGGGATCTAGACTGACAACATCCAAAGGACGCGAGCTTGTTAAATGCATCGACAAAAATAACCTGAACGTCCTGTCCACGGGAAGGCCCACATACTGGCCGAGTGATATAAACAAAATACCAGATGTCATTGATTTTTGCGTCACAAAAGGCATACCACCCAACCATCTTCTAGCTAAGCAGAATCTCGACCTCTCCTCAGACCACTCTCCCATCCTGGTAACCTTAAGTACCAGAGTAATCAACAAACAAAAACCGGCATCTCTTACCAACAAGAGAACAGACTGGGAGCTATTTAAGAGTTTGATCGAAGAAAGGTTAAATATTAACACCTCGTTAAAAACTGCCGAAGAAATCGACACAGCGGTAGAGAACTTAACGACAACAATACAACAAGCGGCTTGGGACTCCACCCCAGAACTGAACCCCAACCATAAACAACAAAATTACTCTCAGGCGGCTAAAAAAGCGATTTTGAAAAAAAGGAAGCTCAGAAAAACCTGGATGACAACCAGGGCTCCTCCAGATAAGGAAAGGTTCAATAGAGCTACTAGAGACCTTAAGGAATTGCTCAACAATGAAAAAAATAAAGCAATCCAGGAATATCTGGAAGGCTTAACACCAACTGAGGCTACAGAGTACTCTCTGTGGAAGGCAACAATAAAACTCAAGAAAGACCAGGATAATATCCCACCAATCAGGAAAAACGACAGGTCATGGGCAAGAACTGACAAAGAGAAGGCTAAGACATTCGCTGAACATCTGGCAAAAGTTTTCCAGCCCTTTCCATCAGAGATACTACAGGAGGAAAAAGACATTGTCACCTCATTCCTAGAGACACCATACCAAATGGCTCCCCCGATAAAAGCCATAAAAGCAAGTGAAGTGAAGGAAGCAATAGAGAAAAACTTGAATCCAAAGAAGGCACCAGGCTTTGACCTAATAACAGGATATGTCATAAAACAATTGCCAAAGAAAGCTATACGAACAGTAACGCATATCTTCAACGCCATACTCAGAATAGACCACTTCCCGTCACAGTGTAAAGTTGGGCAAATAACGCTAATACAAAAACCTGGAAAACCGGCAGAACAAGTAACATCGTACAGGGCAATTAGTCTTTTGCCCATCATATCCAAACTTTTTGAAAAAATATTCCTAAAGAGGCTGAAGCTACAGCTTGACAAACTTAACATTATACCAGAGCACCAGTGCGGATTTCGTCAACAACATGCCACAATTGAGCAGGTGCATAGGGTAGTTGAAATCCTGAGCAAGACATTTGAAAGCAAAAAATACTGTACAGCCGCCTTCTTAGACATCTCGCAGGCTTTTAATAAAGTATGGCATCAGGAGCTACTATATAAGTTAAAAACCAAGCTACCTGCTAATTTCTACCAGGTCCTACAATTCTACCTCACTGACAGATACTTCCTAGTGAAATACCAGGAAGAAACAACCGAAATATACCCAATACAATCAGGCGTCCCACGGGGCAGTGTCCTGGGACCAACCCTATACTTGATTTACACTGCAGACATACCAGTTACACGAAATACTGACACGGCCACGTATGCTGATGACACGGTCGTACTAGCAACAAGTGAAATACCTGCCTACGCCTCAGAAAAACTTCAAGCAGCCCTCGATAAACCAGGACTGGCTCAAGAAATGGCGAATTAAAGCCAATGAAACTAAATCCCAGCACGCCACATTTACCCTACGCAAGGAGACATGCCCCAGTGTTACCCTAAATGGACAGCAACTTCCCCAATCCGACAGTGCAAAATATCTTGGCATGCATTTGGACAGACGGCTAAATTGGAAAAAACACTTATTCGCCAAGCGCAAACAACTCGGAATAAAGTTCACTAAGTTAATTGGTAGAAAGTCAAAACTTTCCCTAACCAGCAAGCTCACCGTATATAATGCGATACTCAAACCTGTGTGGACGTACGGGATTCAGTTATGGGGCACCGCGAGTATTTCCAACATAGAAATTCTGCAGAGATTTCAGTCAAAAACCTTACGTACTATTACCGATGCCCCGTGGTTCGTGACAAACTATACCCTACATCAAGATTTAAACGTTCTCCCTGTGATACAAGAAGCCAAGTGCGCAAGTGCAAAATATCTTTTGCGACTCGAAGACCATCCCAACTCTCTTGCTGTCAGCCTGTTAGACAATAGCCAGAAGACATACCGCTTGAAGCGATATTACTCTCTAGACATAGTGAACAGATAAGACTATGATAATTTTAACCCTACTATTAAAACTAACTCTAGGTTTAATCCATTAGTTAGTCCTTTAATGTAAGCGTACTAACATCCCGCTCTCTTGTCATTGTAACAAAATTCGTTTATTGCCCCAGGGCAGCTTGCGAATATAGTAGGAGTTTTAATACAAAAAAAAAAGTTGTAAACAATATTTATTTGTTCAAATCTAAGATCTATTTCATTATTTGGTTATAGTCTTTATTTCGGCGATTATACAATTAAACTGTTTAGGTAAACGACCAAAACGAAACTTGCCAGAGGTGTTTTCTCAATTGAAGATTGTTTCTATTGTCATTTAACATGTTTATACCGATTTTGAAGCTGAATTCTGACATTGTTTTAATATCGAAAATTCGTTGGGGGGGACTTTGGGGGGCTGGAGGAAGGTCGGGCTTGCGCTGATTTGCTATTTGCCATGTGTAGAATACGAATCTATAGTTCTTTTCAGAGTCCATCTATTTTGGTGTAGGACCCCCTTCCCCTCATTATTAAGCAGTCGAGTGGTTTTATAATATTTTGTGTTTTCTATTTGCCTCCTAGTAGTGTTTTCCCAATAAAAAGTTGTTCATGTTTTCCGATTTTGAATCCGAAATTTTTGTTATAACGAAAATCGATGGTGAGGGGCAATGGGGGTGATAAGAAGATCGCGTTTTCGCAGATCGGCTATTCAACAAGCGCAGAATACGAATTTAAGGTTCTGTTTCGAGCGCGTCTATTTTGGCATAGAGCACCTCCCTTCCCTTTTTTGGCAGGCCGACCTCATTTTCTTGCGGTTTCATCCTATTCCAATTACCAATCTTTAAGCCAAATTTGGATTTTATGCGTTAAAGCGTTTGGACTGTTAAGTGTATACAGACACACAGACAGACACTCGTTCTCCCACGGCTGTAAAACCTAATTACTATATAAAATGTTTAGGTTAAAAATGTTTGCCATAAATGTACCTTTCTTTTAGGCATAACCCGGATATCGGCCATTATGTCCAAAGCGAAAAAAACTTCTTTGAATGAACGCATTTGCTCCAAATCCAACCTGACGATCACAATACTTTCCTCCATAGCTAAATTTCACAGCGAAAAAAGGAAAAATAACAAACATTGTTTTCCAGAAATGCAAAAAAGTTGGTACTTACCTGAATGCAAATACTTGGCATGTTTTTCACAGCACCAAATTTTATTTTCAATACAAATTTATCTTAATTACTTACCTTAAACAAGGTTTTAAAAAATATTAACTTTTTCCAGATACGCATTAGCTTAAATAATAATCAATAAAAATGAAAGTAAAAATTTCTCACTTTCGATAGACCTTTTGGCTGTTTTAGGTAAACGACTGTTCGGGTAAACGACCAAAAGGAAACCTCTCAGTGAAGTTTCTCAATGGTAAGTTGTTTTTATTGTCATTTAACATGCTCATACCGATTTTGAAATCGAAATACCTAAATTTTTGAAAAAACAAAAAATCGCTGGTGGGGGCAAGGGGGGTGATCGAGTTTGCGCAGATTGGGTATTCCACAAGCATAGAATACGAATTTAAGGTTCTTTTTCGTCTATTTGGACATAGAGCCTCCCCCTTCTCCCTCTTTGGCGGACCAGCCTCTACAGCGTCCGCTTTGCCGCCTAAAGCTTTTAAACCTGCGTATTAGTCAAAATGTTTTGTTTAAAATGTTTGCCATAAAAATACCTTTATTTTAGACGTAACTTGTATATTGGTCAGGAAACTCAAAGCAAAAAAAAAACTTTGCTGAATGAACGCATTTACTCCAAATCCTACATGACGGTTACAGTACCCTTCCCCTATAATAGATATACTTCGTATAGCAAGGAAGGTAAAAATAATAAACATTGTTTTCCAGAAATGTAAAAAAGTCGATACTTACCTAAATCCAAATACTCGACAGCACCAAATTTTATTTTCACTTCAAATTTCCCTTAATTACTTACCTTAAACACAGTCTTAAAGATTATTAACTTTCACCAGATACGCATTAGCTTAAACAACAATCAATAAAAATTAAACTTAGAATTTTCCTTTTATTATTCAATCAAAAATTTCTTACAATATTGTTGTAGTTGTTAATATATCTAATAATTATAATACCTAAATTTTTTATTAAACATAACCTTTACATTATGATTGATTGTTCACTATAAGATAATAATAATAATAATAATATTCGTAATGCCACATTTTTTTATATGTACACATTGTGCATAAAGCTTATATACATTTTTTGGCAGCAAAAGTGTGTCATTCAGTTTGCAAAATATTTATCATAAACTTTTTGAATATACCTCGTAACACAAATAATTTAAAACGGACATAAAATTTTCTTGTACTTGCGGTTAATATTTTAAAGGTATGGAATTTTTATGAACTAAGTGAAAATTATGAACAATTTTGCGTACAGATCTTTATCATGACCTTAAAGTTATATAAATTTTTATGTTTCACTTTAAATTTTAATATTTTAATTTCACGCTAAATTAAATAAGTGCGTGCTGGTATGTTTCATGCATTAGTTACTGAGTTTTTATTTTAATTTTGTATAAATCCAGCGTTCTTGTTCAGATTGAAGCTTAAGGGAAGCAAAAGAAACGTTCGCTTTGAAGTTTTTTTTTAAAGAAAATTAAGAACCGAGTGGCACACTTTTACGCCTTCACAACAAATTTCTTATAATTAGGCTGAAGTTTGCTACAGCAAATAGCTATAAGTATTTGACGTATCAATAACAGACAGCAGAGAATAAAATATAGAAGCATCGTCAATAGGTTACTTTACTTTTATAAAAATAAATTTAATGGGGCGCAGCTTCTAAAACTCAGCACAACAAGTTCGCGATGTCGCTTTTCCATTATTACCCCTATTATTACCTACTTCAATTCCCTTATTATGTACAATTCTGCTGCAATAGGGCGCAATTTCCTGTGCTGGGTTTAGGAGCCGTCAAAATAACTACATCTAATTGTTATACTTTTTTCCTCTTTTTACACACTTATTTCTCCATTACCTAAATATTTTATTATAATTATGGAGTGTTTCTTTTAATGTTAAAATTATTTCTTTGCTTATCACTCATTTATAAGATAAATCGTAAGTAGTAATCATAATTTATTGATTTGAAAATTTGAATTTTTTTTTGTTCTGAACAGCTTTTCTATTTCTCTTGTGTTAATCTAACTAGTCAATTCCTAAAGAGATTAAATTAATTTTTAAATTTGAAATTTTACTTATTATTTATTAAGACCTACATCACATTATCATTCTTTTTTATAAGAATTTAGAAATAAATTCTTAGGCAATTTCTGATGAAAATAACAGTTTGATTTTTTTGTTAAAACAAACTTGGAATAATTTCGTGTTTTAAGTATCCATAATACGCTTATTCTTTGTTTAGGGGGTATAATAAACGTTTATCACACTACTTTTACGGTTACAGATAATGATCACACATTATTAGGTCGTCATTTAAACGATTTTCCCCACAAAGTCATTAAACTCGACGTTAACTGTCTTGTCTGTCTTTAATGAGGTCTTTTCTGGCAACCAAAACTCATTTTGTATTATTTTATTTGCCGTTTTAGATCTCTCCACAATCGTGGAGTTAAAATGGGGTTATTATTAAACCAAGAATTACATTATTCTCTAGAAGAAGCATTAAAGGAAACGTTTCTCTTCTCGCTGCTAGTTCTCTGTCGGTTCCTTCACTTTACATTTTTGTTTTGGTCTCACAACTATATTTTTTTGTATTAAGTGGTTCTTAAGAGCGGATTATTATTTTAATATTGGAGACACTACTATTTATGATATGTAACTACTACAAATACGATGATAATAAATCACTTTTGTTGATTATTAGTTGATTTTTTAAACAACACCATTAAAATATTTTTAATTGTTCGTATTTAAAATCTTAGCAATAATTATGTTAAAACCGCGGTTACACATAAAACTATTAAAAACGGCGCGTAGCTCGTCGCTTTATGTCCGTTGCTTCTCACTGAAACAAGAGAAAAAGCATCCAATAAATTACTGAAATGATGTTATTAACTTTAAAACAAAGAAGGTCGTAAAACTTTACCTTTGTTTTTATTAAATCTTTATTGCATTTTAGCGAGTACTTTCTGTCTTTCATACCAAACCAAGCTCTCTGTATTTATTAAATTGGACAAGTTAATGCAAAGGAAACTGTATTCACGTTATTGTGCTGTTACGACACATTTCTTGTTCACATTAGACCCTACAATGCTCACTTTAGACTCTATTTGCTCACATTATAAATTTCCAGACTTATTTGTGGAATTCACAGAAATTGATGTTAGACATGCTTGTTTCGCATGTTAGACAGTGTTTGAGTTCACGTTGTTGTTTTAGCGGGATTTTTCTAAAAATTACAAACATTTTAAGTGGTGTAAGGACCTTTTGAGTTTTATACAATCAAGTTCAACACTATAGTGAGTTTACCTTTCAGACGTAGATTGCTCAGTTTTGATTCTTGTTGCATATTACGTATTTTTAAACCTATTTTTGCAATACACAATTATTTTAGGTCATGTTAGATATTCCAGTTTTGTACAGTCATGTTGGAGAATCTCTGGGTTTACCATAAACAATCTCAGAGTTTACGTTTAGACTTGGAATGCTCACTTTACTCTCTTTGTGCAGAATGGAACTTTTCCGACAGAGAATTTCTAGTTTCTTACTGAGACACAGTTGCTGAGTTTATCGTCGACAATCTCGGAGTTTAAATTAAGACGGTAAATAGCCATGTTCGACTCTATTTGCTTACAATAGAAATTTCCGGACTTATTTTTAGACTTTAGAAACATTTTAAATTATGCTAGAATTTCTAGTTTTTACATTACATTTTGTTCACTATAAAAATTTTCGGAATTGTTTTAGAAAATCACAGAGTTTAGGTTCGTTAGACATTCTAATTTTATACCTTAATGTCTAAATTTACGTTATACAGTCCCAGAGTTAACGTTTCTAGTTTCTTACATTCCTGTTAGACAACCGCTGAGTTTATCGCCGACAATCTCTGAGCTTACGTTAAGACGCTAAATGCCCAAGTTCGACTCTATTTGCCCACAATAGAAATTTTGAGACTCATTTTTAAACTTTGGACACCTTTTAAGTTATGCTAGAAATTCTAGTATTTACAATACTGTTAGAAAGTCTCTGAGTTTACGTTAGACAATCTCTGAGCTTACACTTAGACGTAGAATGCTCACATTAGGTTGGCTTTGTTCACTATAAAAATTTTCAGAGTTGTTTTAGGAATTCACGGGCAGTTTAGGTCGTCTTACACATTCAAATTGTATACGTTGATGTCAGATGGACTCTAAGTTCACGTCAGACAATCTCAAAATTTACGTTTAGACGTGGAATTCCGACTTTAGACGCTCTTTGCTCACAATAGAAATTTTCAGACTCAATCTTGAAATTCAGAGACGTTTTAGATCAAGTTAAATATTTTAGTTTCTTACATTCCTGTTAAACAGTCGCTGAATTTATCGTCGACAATCTCTTGCTTACGCTCTTTGCTCACAATAGAAATTTTCAGACTCAATCTTGAAATTCAGAGACATTTTAGATCAAGTTAAATATTTTAGTTTCTTACATTCCTGTTAGACAGTCGCTGAATTTATCGTCGACAATCTCTTGCTTACGCTCTTTGCTCACCATAGAAATTTTCAGACTCATTCTTAGAATTCAGAGACATTTTAGGACAAGTTAAATATTTTAGTTTCTTACATTCCTGTTAAACAGTCGCTGAATTTATCGTCGACAATCTCTTGCTTATGCTCTTTGCTCACAATAGAAATTTTCAGACTCATTCTTAGAATTCAGAGACATTTTAGGACAAGTTAAATATTTTAGTTTCTTACATTCCTGTTAGACAGTAGCTGAATTTATCGTCGACAATCTCTTGCTTACGCTCTTTGCTCACAATAGAAATTTTCAGACTCAATCTTGAAATTCAGAGACATTTTAGATCAAGTTAAATATTTTAGTTTCTTACATTCCTGTTAGACAGTCGTTGAATTTATCGTCGACAATCTCTTGCTTACGCTCTTTGCTCACCATAGAAATTTTCAGACTCATTCTTAGAATTCAGAGACATTTTAGGACAAGTGAAATATTTTAGTTTCTTATATTCCTATTAGACAGTCGCTGAATTTATCGTCGACAATCTCTTGCTTACGATCTTTGCTCACAATAGAAATTTTCAGACTCATTCTTAGAATTCAGAGACATTTTAGAACAAGTTAAATATTTTAGTTTCTTATATTCCTATTAGACAGTCGCAGAATTTATCGTCGACAATCTCTTGCTTACGATCTTTGCTCACAATAGAAATTTTCAGACTCAATCTTGAAATTCAGAGACATTTTAGATCAAGTTAAATATTTTAGTTTCTTACATTCCTGTTAGACAGTCGCTGAATTTATCGTCGACAATCTCTTGCTTACGATCTTTGCTCACAATAGAAATTTT
Organism: Ctenicera cuprea; assembly: GCA_958336395.1. Classification (NCBI taxonomy): domain Eukaryota; kingdom Metazoa; phylum Arthropoda; class Insecta; order Coleoptera; family Elateridae; genus Ctenicera; species Ctenicera cuprea. Next base: position 25,602,306 of record OY284495.1, on the reverse strand, counting down.
CAGACTCATTCTTAGAATTCAGAGACATTTTAGGACAAGTTAAATATTTTAGTTTCTTACATTCCTGTTAGACAGTCGCTGAATTTATCGTCGACAATCTCTTGCTTACGCTCTTTGCTCACAATAGAAATTTTCAGACTCAATCTTGAAATTCAGAGACATTTTAGATCAAGTTAAATATTTTAGTTTCTTACATTCCTGTTAGACAGTCGTTGAATTTATCGTCGACAATCTCTTGCTTACGCTCTTTGCTCACCATAGAAATTTTCAGACTCATTCTTAGAATTCAGAGACATTTTAGGACAAGTGAAATATTTTAGTTTCTTATATTCCTATTAGACAGTCGCTGAATTTATCGTCGACAATCTCTTGCTTACGATCTTTGCTCACAATAGAAATTTTCAGACTCATTCTTAGAATTCAGAGACATTTTAGGACAAGTTAAATATTTTAGTTTCTTATATTCCTATTAGACAGTCGCAGAATTTATCGTCGACAATCTCTTGTTTACGATCTTTGCTCACAATAGAAATTTTCAGACTCAATCTTGAAATTCAGAGACATTTTAGATCAAGTTAAATATTTTAGTTTCTTACATTCCTGTTAGACAGTCGCTGAATTTATCGTCGACAATCTCTTGCTTACGATCTTTGCTCACAATAGAAATTTTCAGACTCATTCTTAGAATTCAGAGACATTTTAGAACAAGTTAAATATTTTAGTTTCTTATATTCCTATTAGGCAGTCGCTGAATTTATCGTCGACAATCTCTTGCTTACGATCTTTGCTCACAATAGAAATTTTCAGACTCATTCTTAGAATTCAGAGACATTTTAGGACAAGTTAAATATTTTAGTTTCTTATATTCCTATTAGACAGTCGCTGAATTTATCGTCGACAATCTCTTGCTTACGATCTTTGCTCACAATAGAAATTTTCAGACTCATTCTTAGAATTCAGAGACATTTTAGAACAAGTTAAATATTGTAGTTTCTTATATTCCTATTAGACAGTCGCTGAATTCTGAGACTCACTTTGGAATTCAGACACATTTTAGATCATGTTAGAAATTCTAGTTTCTTAGATTCCTGTTAGACAGTCTCTGAATTTACGTTAGACAATCTCTGAGCTTACATTTAGATGTAGAATGCCCACTTCAGGCTGGCTTTGTTCACTATAGAAATTTGCAGAATTGTTTTTGGAAATCACAGAGTTTAGGTTCGTGAGATATTCTAATTTTATACCTTGATGTCTAAGTTCACGTTAAGCAGTCCTAGAGTCCACGTTTCTAGTTTCTTACATTCCTAATAAACAATCGCTGAGTTTATCGTCGACAATCTCGGAGCTTACGTTAGAACGTGGAATGCCCACTTTAGACTGTTTTTGCCCACAATAGAAATTTTCATACTCATTTTTGGATTTCAGAAACATTTTAGACTATGTTAGATATTTTTAGTTTCGGGCCTTCCTGTTAGACAGTCTCTAAGTTTACATTTAGAAGTAGAATACGCACTTTAGACTGGCTTTGAAATTTTCAGTTTTCGTTTTAGGAATTCACAGGCAGTTTAAGTCGTCTTACACATTCTAATTTTAGACTTCTAAGTTTAGACGTGGAATGCCGAATTTAGACGCTCTTTGCTCACAATAAAAATTTTAGGACTCAATCTTAGAATTGAGACACATTTTAGATCAAGTTAAATATTTTAGTTTCTTACAATTCTATTAGACAGTCACTGAGTTTATTGTCGACAATCTTTGAGCTTACATTGGCACGTGGAATGCCCACTTTTGAATCTTTTTGCTCACGATGGAAATATTCAGACGCATTTTTGGAATTCAGGAACATTCAAGAAAATGTTAGGAATTTCAGTTTCAGACAGTCCTGTTAGACAGCCTCTTAATTTACATTTAGAAGTAGAATGCCAACTTTAGACCGGAGTTGTTCAAAATAGAAATTTTCAGACTCGTTTTAGGAATTCACAGACAGTTTATGTCGTGTTACACATTCCAATTGTATACGTTGATGTCAGATGGACTCTAAGTTCACGTTAGACAATCTCGGAGTTTACGTTTAGACGTGGAATGCCGACTTTAGACTCTCTTTGCTCACAATAGAATTTTTCAGACTCAATCTTAGAATTCAGAGACATTTTAGATCAAGTTAAATATTCTAGTGTCCAACATTCCTATATAAAAACAGTTGTTGAGTTTATTGTCGACAATCTCTAAGCTTACGTTAAAACGTGAAATGCTTACTTTATACTCTATTAGTTTAAAATAGAAATTGTGAGACTCATTTTTGGACTTCAGAAAAATTTCAGATCATGTTACAAGTTCTAGTTTCTTACGTTCCTGTTAGACAATCTCTACGCTTGCATTTAGACATAGAATGCCCGCTTTAGGTTGGCTTTCTCACTATCGAAACTTTCACACTTGTTTCAAAATTTTACAGACTGTTCAAGTCGTGTTAAACATTCTAGTTTTACACGCTGATGTCAAATATACTTTCAGTTCATTTTAGACAATCTTAGTGTTTATGTTTCGACGTGGATTGCCCAGTTTAGACTCTACTTGCTTACAATAGAAATTTGGAGTTTTATTTTTAGACTTGAGAAACATTTTAGATCATATTAGGAATTGTAGTTTCTTACATTCCTATTAGACAGTCTCTGAGTTTACGTTAGACAATCTGTGAGCTTACACTTAGACGTAGAATGTCCATATTAGGTTGGCTTTGTTCACTATAGAAATTCTCAGAGTTGTTTTAGGAATTCACAGACAGTTTAGGTCGTGTTACACATTCTAATTTTATACGCTGATATCAGATAGACTCGAGTTTACGTTACACAATCTACGAATTTGCGTTTAGACGTGGAATGCCCACTTTAGATTGAAAGGCCTAGTTTAGACTCTCCTTGGTTACAATTTTGTGACTTATTTTTAGAATGCAGAAACATATTAAATCATATTAGAAATTCTAGTTTCTCACATTCCTGTTAGACATTCTGTGAGTTTAAGTTCAACAATCTATGAGCTTACGTTTAATCGTAGACAGTCCACTTTGGACTGTCCTTGCTCATAGGAATTTTCAGACTTATTTTTGGAATACCCACAGTTGAGACTAGGTTTTGGAATTCACAGAAATTTTAGATCATATTAGAAATTGTAGTTTCTGCTGACATTCCTGTTAGACAGTTTTTGAGTGTAAGTTTGACATTTTCTGAGGTTCCGTTTAGACGTACAATGTCCACTTTAGACTGTCTTTGCTTATAAATTTTTAGACTTATTTTTGAAATACGCAGAAAGTGTAGGTCTTGTTAGAGATTCTAGACGACGTTGAGTTTACGTTAGACAATCTTAGAGTTTACGTTTAGAGGTAGAATGCTTACTTTAGACTGGAATGCCCAGTTTAGACTCTCTTTACATACAATCGAAATTTTCAAACTCATTTTTGGAATTCAGAGTGTTTTGGATTCTTTTACACATGCTAGTTTCTTGCAAGCATGTCTATAAGTTTACGCTAGACCATCTATTAGCGTACGTTTAGACGTAGAATTTCCATTTTCAACTTTCTATGCTCACATTAAAAATTTCCAGACTACCTTTAGGATTGCACAGCCATTTTAAATCATGTTACACCTACAAGTTTCTTACACTCTTATCCAACAATCTTTCAGTTAGGCAATCTTAGAGTTTAGAAAATTTGGGAGAGTCTACAGTTCCACGAAAATCACTCAGTTTACGTTTAGACGTAAAACGCTCACTTTAGACTCTCTTTGCCCACATTAGAATTTTTCAGACCAATGTTTGGACTTCACAAACATTTTAGGTCATGTTAGACATTCTAGTTTCAAACATTCATTTTACGCAGTCTGCTAGTTAAAGTTTGTCTATTTGTGAGCTTACATTTTAGACGTAGAAGGCTCAGTCTAGGCTCAGTTTGTTCACATTAGAAATTTTAAAAAATCAAACATTTTAAGCCATGTTAAAGATATAGTTTTTTTACACTCCTGTTAGACAAGCTTCACGGCAATCTCTCAGTTTACGTTTAGACGTAGAATGCTTACTTTAGACTCTCTTTGCTCACGTTTTAAATTCAGAAACATTTTAGGTCATGTTAAACATTACAGTTACAGTTATGTTAGGCAGTCTCTAAATTTACTTTTAGGCTTGGTATACTCACTTTAGCCCTCTTTGCTCACATTAGAAATTTTCAGACTTATTGCTTAAATTCACAACAGTTTAAAAGTCATATTAGGCAATCTTGTTTCTTACATTCATGTTAGACAGTCTCTGAGTTCGCGTTAAACAATTAACTGACACTCGCAGATGAAGTTAACATTAGACATTTTACTACTTTTTAATTCCCCCCAGCTCACGCTAAACGTTGATTCACTTGCGTTTAAAACTTTGTGCTTTTGATATTCAACATTCTTTAAAGTCACAAATGTGTATGGCGGTACTGTAGTCGTTTAAAATGTTATTGGCTCACGTTAGAAATCCTCACATTAGAAACTGAGATTATTGAAGTTTTCGCCGCTGCAGCAACGTTAGGTGTTATTAGATCACGTTAGTAAACCCAGATGTGCTGTGAATCTTAATCTTTCCTTTATTGAATAGCTAATGAGTTTCACTTTAAAAATTGTGTATCTGTAATGACATATCCTTGGAATTTACAGATATTTATAATTCACGTTAAACTTTCTGATTTCGCACAATTTGCATTGCATTAACTTGGGCATTATTTGCTCACGCTAGAAACAACAGATTCACTTTAAGTTTTCCTATTGTTGTTAGGTTTCTTGAGCTTCCCATTAGAAACTTTTTATTTTTGGTGACAGAAATTTGGTGTTTATAACGAACTTTCACGGGATTTCATAGATACCTAGGACTCACGTTAGATATTTTAATTTTGAAAAAATTGTTTTACAATCGCGTCGAGACACGACTTTAGATTTATTGCCATCCTTGTTCTTACATTTACAATTATCTTCCTTTTATAACAAAACATATTTCGAGCTCACCTTAGACATTTTAGTGTCATAAAATTTGTTCTGTACTCACGTTAGACGATATTTGTTAACTTTAAACACACCATAGTTACCTTAAGTATCGTCTCTCTGGAACTTCCAAATATTTAAGTCTCGGGATGTTGTACATACGTTAGACAAGACAAACACTTCAGTTCTTGGAGAGAAATACATCAATACTGAGACGTCTTCTAACACGGGAAAAGATAAGTTAAAATTATTTGCAACCCCTAAATTACGAATTTTTTTAGTGATCATGTACAAGAGTGAGGCAAAGTTTAAAGTTTAAGACTAAGTTATTAACAAAATTATATTCATGACTGTAAATGTCCGACGTGAGTACAGTAAGTAGTATAAAGCTAAAAAACCTGTGAAGTATAAAAAATTAGTATTACATCTAACGTGAAGAGAAAGTTCGAAAGTATGCTGTAGTTTGAAAATTACAAGAAAATGGCTTCGTAATAAGCAGAATAATCTGAAACGCAACAGTTTACTAAGATAACTCAAAACAAAGAGAGAGACAGGGAGAAAAATCAAGGCCAATTATCAAAATTAATAAAGATTTTACATTAGTGAAGGTAAATTACGTCAAGCATGAGTTTGTTGATCTAAAGTTAATTATTTAAACTTACAGGTAAATTAGTTGGGAAACTTTGTCAAATGTAAACTTGCTGTTTGACTTTCGTACGTTAAGTTTCCTAAACTAAGGATTCGCATAAATAAAAATACAAAATGAATAATGAAACTTGCGGACGAGAGCGTAAAAATCAATGGACTTTCAAATTACCGAAAGATATATTCAGGCACTTAACTTCCTTTTAACACGTTCCTAATATTTAAATTACAAACAGTTTATCGCCTCTATTTTAAGCTAATCGAGTTTTTCATAAGCGCGCGTTCTGAATCACCCTTAGATAATTGTTTTTTTTTCTGGAAGCCAACGCGCCTCTTTTGCCGCTAAGATTGAAGTGGGGGCGCTATTTTTAATTTTAAATCTGCTGTTATGATGGTCGAGTTTTGTTGTAATCGAGAAAAAATGTGAAATATTGCGCTACATTTAAAAAGCAATTTCATACAAGCTGTGCATGGAGACAATGCTAATGATCGTTCTTCACGTTACAACGGCCCCACCAATCCCTTAGCAAGAGGATATAATGCGGCTCGAAGTGAAACATTAACATTACGCTTTCCAGCGGTTTGCTTTTCTAAAGAGGGAATGAAATATCATGATGCGAAAAGAATAAAAACACTTAACTAGCACCAAGGGGTGGACCGAAATAATAAATTAAGAAATGCCCAAAAACGTCGAGTTTTTTCAGCCCCTCGTCTCCTCGAGTTTGCACGGATGTAATTGAATTTTAATTTGAGTTTCATTACAGGAATTTTGCAGTTTTCGGGCTTAAAAAATTAATTTTTCAGGAGCGCTTCGCGCCGGATTAAAACGCGAATGTTTCAGACCAAGGTCCGGCGGGTTTACTGCGGTTTGTCAATAACAATGTCCTGTTCCCATTTTTCATCGATAACAAGAAGAACGTTAGCAACGGATGCCTGGTTTTCTATAACGCAGAGATTGCTTTTATATTAGAAATACATTTAACAAACGCTTTTTATCTTTCTAAAATCCCAGGAGTCACTACATTTTCGTTTTAATGTTTACAGTAAACTTTAAAATTTGTCTCGACAATAATTTGAAAGGTTTCTTACGACGCGACGTAAGAAATAACCAGAATGTTCTGGCGGAGATTGATTTTTCCGAATATTTTCTGAAAGTCTGAAATTTTTCACACGAAATATCGAATAATTTAACTTTAACATAAATGAAAATCTAAACTCTACAATAGTTTGGAAGCCAAATTTTCTGTCTAAACATTGCTATTTTCTGAAACTCCCGCATTTACCTTTACACAAAATTTTGTAGGACGAAGGAACAAACAGATTTTTGTCGCTGAATGTTGGTTTTCTGGTTTCTTTCTGAACTATAATTTTGTAGCTAGTTTTTGTCTAGACTCTTTATCAACTTCTAAATTATAAAACCAAAAATTAAAAGTAGATATGCTTAAAAATGTAAACTTCGCAATAATTTAGAAAATTTTGTAGGACGAAGGAAAAATAAAGATTTTTCTCGCTGAATGCTGGTTTTTTGACTATTTTCTGGACTTAATTTCTCTAACTATTTTCTGAGAGAAGGTCTAGAGTCTCCATCGACTTCAAAATTATAAAACCAATAATTAAAAGTAGAAATACTTGAAAATGAAAACTTAGCAATAATTAGGAAAATTTTGTAGGACGAAGAAAATGCAGATTTTGTTCGGTTTTTCTATTTTCTGAACTTAAATTGTTTATTTTCTAAATGCCTAGAGTCTTCATCGACTTGAAAATAATAAACCAGAAATTTAAAACTAGAAGTTTTGTAGGACGAAGCAAAAAGTCATTATTCTCGCTGAATGCTGGTTTTCCGGCTATTTTGTAGACTTAAATTTTCTTATTTTATGAATGTCTAGAGGCTTTATCGACTTCAAAATTATAAATCCAGAAATAAAATAATTTGGGAAATTTTGTAGGACGAAGGAAAATAACAATTTTTCTCGCTGAATGTTGGTTTTTGACTATTTTCTGGACTTAATTTCTCTAGATATTGTTCGGTTTTTCTATTTTCTGAACTTAAATTGTTTGGCTGTTTTCTAAATGTTTAAAGTTTTCATCGACTTTAAAATTATAAAACCAAAAATTAAAACCAGAAATACTTGAAAACGTGAACTTTGCAATGATTTGGAAAATTTTGTAGGATGTAGAAGAAATACAGATTTATCTCGCCAAATGTTGGTTTTTAAGCTATTTTCTAAAATTATAAAACTATAAATAGTTGAAAACGCAAACTTTGCAATAATTTGGAAAGTTTCGTAGGACGAAGCAAGATACAGATTTTTCTCGACAAATGTTGGTTTCCTGAACCTAAAAATTTCTGCTTGTTTTTTAATTTTTTGTTCTATAATTTTGAAGTCTATGGAGACTTTAGACATTTAGAAAATAGCTAGAGAAATTAAGTCCAGAAAATAGTCAAAAACCAACATTCAGCGAGAAAAATTTTTATTTTACCTTCGTCCTACAAAATTTCCCAAATTATTTGCAAAGTTTACATTTTTAAGCATTTATAGTTTTTATTTCTGGATTTATAATTTTAAAGTCGATAAAGCCTCTAGACATTCAGAAAATAAGAAAAATTAAGTCTACAAAATAGCCGGAAAACCAGCATTCAGCGAGAATAATGACTTGACAAATGACATTTGCTTCGTCCTACAAAACTTTCTAAATTATATCAAACTTCACATTTTCTACTATTTGTAGTTTTAATTTTTGGTTTTATAATTTTTATGTCGATGAACATTAGAAATTTAAAACAAGAAATACATGAGAATGAAAACTTTGCAATGATTAGGAAAATTTGTAGGACGAAGAAAAATACAGATTTTTCTCGGATTTTCTGGCCATTTGCTGGACTTAAATTGCTTGCTTATTTTTTAAACGTTTGAAGTATTCATCGACTTCAAAATTATAAAACCAAAAATTTAAACTAAAAATACTTGAAAATGTGTACTTTGCAAAAATTTGAAAAATTTGTAGAACGAAGAAAAACGAGAGATTTCTTTTCCTGGATGGTGATTTTCTGGCTATTTTCTGAACTTAAGTGCTATTTTTAAAATGTAAACTTTGCAATAATTTGGAAAATATTGTACGACGAACGAAAAGACAGATTTTTCTCGCTGAACGTTGGTTTTCTGCCTATTTTCTAAACTTAAACTATCTAGCTATTTTCTAAATGTCTCGAGTCTTCATCGACTTCAAAATTATAAAACTAAAAATTAGAACTAAAAACATGTAAACTTTGCAATAGTTTGGAAAGTTTTGTAGGGTGACAAAACCTAGTATTTTTTGATTTCTGGACTTCAACACAAAATGGTAAAGAGTAAATATAGAAATTAAAAAGCTAAAGTTTACAATAATTTGAAACGAAGAAAAATAACAGTATTGTTTCTGTCCAAAATTTGCGTTTTTTGAATACCTTGTGAAAATTGTAACTTCAACACAAAAGGAAATAAAATCAACCTACAAAATACTTGAAAATCGAGACTATACAAACCATGCCTATGAAGGGTCCACTCACCAAGTAGTAGGGCTTCCCTCATGTCCTTTATGGGCAGACTCTGCACCACACTCTCCCTGTCCCCCTTCCAGAGCACTGGAGATACCGATGCCACGCACTTTACCCTCATGGAACCCCCTAGGAAGTGACGACTGCTCAGAGTGAAGCGAAGCCCTAAGGTCACTGATACCAACCCGTGCCTGTGCTGCACTTGGGGGTAGTAAATTAGAGCTCCTGGACTTGCAACCTATCAAAATAATTGTAAAATTCAATCCAAAATCGTGCTGGATACGGATCCGGTTTTAATTAGAATTAAACATATGGTTAAGATCTGTTAGTAAAATTTGAGTATCGCATTCGGATCGAATCAGATAAAATTCGGCTTAAGATCGGATTGGGATCTAGGAACAAGAATTTGGGTCGGTTTGATTATGTGATTCGGTTTAACAGGAAATTGACTGCGTTAATATCGAATAAGAATTGAAGTAGGATCTGAATGTAATCTACTATTAAGGATGAGATCTATTCGATTGCCATCCGAATTGAATAGTGATCAGATTTATTGGACTTAGCAAGAAATTGTATCGAATTAGAACTAGCAAGCAATTGAATTAAAATTAAAGTAGGATTTTAATGTGATTGAATAAGAATAAGATTAGGATCGACTTAGCATCCCTTAAGGTCAGATTGCAATCTAGTTTGGATTGAAACTTAATCAGAGTGGGATTGTGTTGGGATTAAATTAGGTTCAGTATGGACACGAACTTGAAACTGGTTAATTCGGATTAATACGAAACCGACTTGCATTAATATTGAATAGGATTTGATCTGATTGTAATCTAATAAGAATAAGACGAAAATCGATTTGAGATTCGATATATATTCGATTAGGGTCCGAATTTAATCAGATCAGAATCGAATATTGATGAGATTAATTGGAATTAGCATTAGAATTAGATAGTTTAGATAAATATTAAAGTAAGATCTGATTGTGATTGAATAGGAATAGATTAGGATCGACCATTACGGTCGGATTGCAATCTAGTTTGGATTGAAATTTGTTCGGATTGGGATTGTGTTGGGATTAAATTAGAGTGAGTGTGGACACCAACTTGGATCGGGTTGATTCAAATTAATAGGAAACTGGATTGCATTAATATTGAATAACATTGGAACTAGGATTTGAGTGTAATCTAATAGCGATAAGATGAAAAGCGACTTAAGAAGGTTCGATATATATTTGATTGGGGTCCGATTTGAATTAGATCAGGATCGAATATTGATAAGATTGATTGGAATTAGCAAGAAATGGTATTGCATTAGAATTAGATAGAGTTTAGATAAAAATTAAAGTAGGATCTAATTGTGATTGAATAAGAATAAGATGAGGATCGACTTAGGATCCAATTAGAATCGGATTACAATTGAATTGAAATTGAAACTGAATCGAACTGGAATCGACTTGCTTTCAAATTAAAATCATTTGAGCACGAGTTTGGATCGTATTAATTAGGATTAGCACAAAATTGAATTGCATTAAAATTGTATAATATCCTAAGTTAAAATCTGATGTGATCGAGTAAATATTATAAGATTAAATTTAAGATTGAATGTTGATTAGATTCTTTCAAATTAGCAAGAAATTGTGTCGCTTTAAAATTGATAGTGATTGGATAGGAATTGAATTGATCTGATTCTAATCCAATAAGGATTAGATTACGATTGGATTATGATTGAATTGCGATTGAAACTGGATCGAATTAAGATCGCAGATTTGGAATCAAATTAAGTTCTACATTAGACGTACGCGACTATATTTTCTGTTTTGAAATTTTTGTTTAACGTATGCCTCTGCAATTAATATCTAATATGGTGTATAATTATGGATTTATTAAAGGTTTAATGACATTTTTTAGTTTTCTGAATGTTCTATCATTAGTCACACAATCGATATAATATAACATTAAACTTGAATGAGTTGCTTTTACATCGTAGTAATAATAATAATAGTACTACCATTTCAACATAATACATTAGGGTAGTATCATCAAAACTGACAAAAAACGAAACTTGTAAATCTAATGTAGGTGAAATTGATAGGCTTTTAGTATAAAAATAAAATTTCTATTATTAACTAATAGTTCCTAGTTTTATTTAGAACTGTTTATACAATCAGGGCAAAACTGTTACCTGCTGTTCGTTGATGTACCAATGCAGAATTGGTGCTGGATGACTTTTTCCCGAGGTGCAATTTAAATTGATTTCGTCTCCGATTTGGTATTGCATTTCTACGCCCGTGATAATCGGATCCTCTTTCGGGAGATCTGCAACAAAAAGAAAAGGTAGTTGTAGAGAGAAGCGATTTCAATTTTTTTCCTTTCCATTTCTGAATGAAATCTTTAAATTGTCGTAAAAGGTGTTCCGTTTCAATTCAATTCTGAAAGTTTTTTTCTCCAGTGGTTGTAAGCTTTAGCAAAATCGTAACGCTCAGTTTACTTTGGCTCGTGTTCCTTTCTTATCTCAAAGAAAAACGCAAATATTGCCCTCACTTCAATAAAGCTGTTAAGAAGAAAAACACTCGTACGACACCGAGCATTTCCTGAAATCGTTTGCGCCCCAAGCCAACTCGAACAACCAAAATTGTAGTGCTTTCGGGATTATTAGTTGCCTATTCCTTTCCATAAATTTTTTAGGCCGGAAACAATTTTCCTGGAATGAAAAATCTATTCGCTATTTGTCGAACGGCACCAACTGAAAACGTCAGATTTTGATAAATGATATCTGTACGTTGTAACACACAATGTTTGCACCAAATTATTCATGAATGAGTGGGAAACCAGCAAGAACACGATTGCCCGTGTGTTTTCCTGACACGTAGGGTTTTTCACCCTTCCGTCTAAACAAATTATCAATCAGAAAAAAGTCAAACAAAGGCAGGAAGGGCGGTACTTTATTTTATGAACTGAAAGGTTACGTTTGTGCCGAAAGTTTTCTCTTCGAAATTAAGCAATTTTGTACCGATTTGTTTTTTCACTCAAATGGTTTTTTTGTACTTAACAGATTTCTGTGTAAGAATTAAATTTTTTTTGCACAAATATGTGGACTTAAACAACTTTAAAAAACGTGATTTTCGCGATGAAAAAGAGTTGAAATTTAATAGCACCGCAGAAGTGAAGACTTTAGCGAAATTAAATGAACATTTAAATGAATGAAAGCTCATTGATACGCAACGACGCTTGAACCCTTCAGCAAACACCAGTTTTAGTTAGCGATTGGATAGCACGTGTTATTACTACTAATTTTGCAATTAGAAAATAATGCTGTGCAAACTAAGCCGTTATTTCGGGTAAATGTTATAGGTTTCCAATTGGCAAAATGGTAATTGTAATTTGATTAGTGTTTACTGTTATATTTGATCTGGATTAGTAATAATCTTTAGATGACTGTAACAACATTTCCTGAAACGCGGTCTGAATTTTACTCCTAACACCGGGTGCAAATCCGGATTCAAATCGAATTTGAATTCCATATTTATTCAAATCAATCTGAATCTAAATTAAATCTCATCTGGATTAAAACTGAATCCGGATTTGGCGTACAAAATCAATTTTTACCAAATGATGATTCTCCGAAAGTGCTTTATGTAATTTAAATGTACTGTTCAAGGTAACATCGAATATCTTCCATTTAAAAATTCTCTCTGGGGTTTTGTGTAACATTGGATGTTACATTTACCTCCACTTAAAAGGAAAAAAAGCCAGAAAAAATTGAACAAAAGCGATTGCGTGGTCGCATGACACGCGATACAAAATAAAATGATCGGTCATTCTCAAGGTTGCAAATGGCCGCCTTGACAAAATGCTACAAGCACACGAAAGAGTATTTGTTACATTCAAATATTGTTCATACTTTTTCTCCACACTTTCTTTGAGAGAGACGATTAATTACCCCTTTGTGGGGTCAGAAAAAGAAACACGCGCGCTCGAAATACTCGCGTGCGCTTTGTACTTATCACACTTATCAAATGACCACAATAAAACAGACGGTTTTTATTATATGTTTTGAAGTGCGCTTGCTTACTCTTACTTACTTTGTACGTATTAAGTTAGTAATGCTCGGGTTACTTCCCTATTTCTGTGTGATTTACCAGATGAAAGGAGAGAACAACTAACACAGAAAACTTTTTTAATCAAAAATTCATGGTAATTACGAGCAAGAGCAAACTAGTTATTTTTTCATCCAATAATCATAAATATGATTATATATTAGCAACTCAAAAAATGTATCCGAATACCCTAACTTCATTCGATACAATTAAATATGCCTCGATCCCATATTTTGATGATATATCAGAAAAAATTGTTTAAAACAGGCGATTTGCTAAAACCAGGCATTTACACATTAAATTGTTCGCATTGTAATTCGGCTTATATAGACCAGACAGTTAGAAATTTTGATATTAGGTATAAAGAACACGTACGTTGTAAAAAATACAAACACCCACATAAATCCAATTACATTAAACACTTACTAGAACACAATCATTCAATGACATCCAATAACACCATAAAATGTTTACACTTTTGTGATGATAAACGTAAATTAGACGTACTAGAAGCTTTCGAAAAATCACAAACATTTAAAAACTGTACCGTTAATGAATGAGCCAACTGATCTCTTAAATTCTCCTCTATTGGACATTTTGGAATAAGAAATCAAGTCATCTGCAACCGATTACCAAGACCAAGTCACCAAGTTCTATTGCTATAACAACACTTACTGTTAACTTTTAATATAACCTTTGTTGACAATGGCATGTAAACATGCTGAAATACGTGTAAGGTTAAAATAAATAAACATTGTTGAAGTAATTAAGTATTTTATATACAGATAATCATAAAAATGAAGTTTAAAACCGGAAAAACATTTTTACAATTCTTTAGTATTTGACGTGACTCTTTCTGTTCCGTTTCCTTTTGAACGAAAGAGGTAGGTATCGTTTCTTTCTCCTATCCTATTTTCCTAGTCCGGCTTTTCTTCCCGGATATTCTCTGTTTCTACCCATTTTGTGTTTTTATCACTTCCCCTTCCCTTCTCACGTTTTGGTTGTGTGTCTTTTGTTTCACTTTAGTTGCTTATATTTCTGCCGTTTTCTTATCTCCTCTCCGATTTTTTTGTCCCCCCCCCCCGCCGTTTCTGCCCTTTCATTCTGTAAAATTTCCGTTTCCATACATTTTTTGTTTTTTTTTTCACTTCCTTTTCCTTTTATCAGTTTTTTGTTGTACTTTTAAATGGTGAGCAGATTTTGAATTCGATCATTATCAGCAATTAGTTTGAAATTTTATTGTAGAAATTGCTTACAATTTCTAATTTACGTTTTTTGTAGATCGAACCACATTAGTCCAGTCATTACGTCGAAAAAATCCATTAGATGTGGAAATAACTTAGGAATGAATTTTTTTTTATTAAACCCTTTATTTTGGAATAACAATAAAGGCTCTAAGTTTTTGATCCTTTTAGATTTTAGGAAGTAAGTGCAAAAATCAGTTTTTTTAAATAGTCCGTTTCCGCTGCCCCCAATGACAATAGTAATTATTAGACAAATAAAAATGTCCAAAAGTCCCTAGAAAACTGAAAAAAAATTATGACCTAGCTCAAACAGTTTCCGCAATATGGCCCCTCAAAGAGGCCTATTTTGCGCCCAAAAAACGTACTTTTCGGATTTTATAAAATTGTTCATTTCCTGATTATTCTACAAAAAAGTGGTACATACACGAGTGAAAATTTAAAAAAAGAACATTCCTTTATCCTTAATCGATTCGAAGTTATGACCTACCAAAGTTGACCATTTTGATGCTTTTTTGACATACAAGAAGTATTTTTGAAATAACTCGTTTCCAGGCCATCCTACCTAAAAGAAGTTTTCTACTCCCCCCGAGTCACACTCTTGATTTTGTGATTTTTTTAACAATTTATGAGTTTGAACTTCAACAGCATAAGTATATCAGTAGAAACACGCTAAATGACAATTTTGTTCGTTTACCTGAACAGTTTAATTACATATTAGCAAAAAAATTATATCTTAACTAAAAAATATTAATTGTTGTTATAAAATACGAAAAATTAATAAATTAAGAATTTCAGTTTTCAGATTTAAAATTTCTAAAAAATTTCAAAAATTTTCAAAACTTTTAAAATCTCTTAACAATTTTAAAATTTCTAAAAAATTGTAGATTACAACTTTAAATATATTCGAAATTTTGGATAATTTAATAATTTAAAAATTTTTAAAAATTATCTAAATTTCTAGGAATTTTAAAATTTCCGAAAATTTGCAAATTAATCTTAAACTTCAAACTTTTTCAAAATTTTCGTTATATCTAAAAATTTTGAAAATCTGCAAAAATTAAATTTTCGAAATTTTCAAAAATTCAAACAGTTTACTTTGAAATGTAAATAATTTTTAACCATTTTCTAAATTTCCAAAATTCTAAAAAAGATTGTCAATATTAGTATATACAAAACTTTCAAAATTTACTCAAATTTGACAAAAACAAAGAATTTCAAAAAATATTTAAATTTTCATATTTTAAAAATTTTCAAAAATTTTATTCAATGACAGGAAGGTCCCCTTGCAGTTGCTCAACAGCTTTTTTATACACTCTGTTCTCACCCATTCTTTTCTTTCTACTCATTTGTCTTACGTTAGTTGTATATTTGTGTTGCTTCTCAACTTTGTTTTGTTGATTTCTTCCACCCTTTCCCTTTCCACCCAATCTTTTGTTTTTCTCACTTTCGCTTCTCTTCTCATCTTTGCATTGTGCTTCTCGTTTTTTGTTTTTTTTTATATTCTTTGCATATTTTTATTTTTTCCTTACTATGTTGTCCGTATTTTACTTTCTATTGTTTTCTAACTTTTCTGTTCCGGCTAGTGTTTTGTTCCTCTCCATTTCGCCTTCGCTTTTCACGTTTTCGTTGCACTTTTCTTGTTCCTTATGTTTCTGTTCTCTTCTACACGCTTTCCCTATTTCAGGTATTCTCTTGTTCTGTTATCCGTGCTCTTCCTTTATACTCTTTTTTCCCAGCAATTGTTTTTCTTACTTCCACTCTTTTTCATCTCACCTGTTCGTTGTGTTTTTTTTTGTTTTACTTTAGTTTTTTATGTTTCTATATTCTGTTATCTTTTATCTTCTTTTTTCTAACTTATTCTTTGTTTTCTTTCTTGTCTTCCTTTATAGTTTCTGGTTCTTTCTCTTTTTCCTCCGTTTTTGTAATCTGTTATTGTTTCAGCTTGATTATTATTTTTATTTTTTTTATTATCCCTTTCCTTGTTCTTCTGTTTCACCCTGTTTTTGTGTTCCCCTCCTTCATTTTAACTCTCTGTTCCCCCCCTCCCCGCCTTTTTATTTCCCCCACTGTGTTGTTTTTAACTTTTTTGTAGTATTTTCTTTACTGAATTCGTTTGTTCATATGTTTGTCTTATTTTTATTCATTTTCCTTTTCTATTTCACTTCTTTTAATGTTTTTATTGTTATCAATTTAAAGATCATCAAGAAACCAGTGAAACCGTTTTGAATAGGCGCAACCCTGATCATTTAAAATTTGATTAATCTTTTCCGCAATTTCCTAAAGCAAAGCATCAAGTTTCTACGAGTTTATCTTTGGGTTAAGATTAGGACTTATCCTGACGTTCAAAATTAATAACGACAGAATGATAAATGAATGAAAAATAAGTACGTAATATTGACTATCGAAGCGTAAAACTGAACAGAAGCCAATTTTCTACTTTAAGACGAAACAACAATTACATTGGAGTGGATATTTTCAATAATTTATGATTTGCACTTGCGACCCATTTCACGTGTAGTAAAACGTTCCAAACGTCGAGCTATCCATCGACTAGATGTCCGATTGATCCCCATAAAAGTCCGTTCCGATCTGTTACACCCCATTTTAAAATACTCCCGGATCAACGTAACTTTTAAAATATTGTAAGGTTTTAGTGTAGGAGTTGCAGCCAGATAAAACCATATTTCTATCGTTCCGGCGCTATATTTATTCATATCTAGAATAGGATTTATGCCCAGATTTATACGCAGGAATTGGTGGAAAACATTTTGTTTATATTTTTGTTGACAGCTCTTTCGTATTCCGCTTTTTACCTAAAGTATGATTTGTTAGAACTGTCAACGGAAATCATGCGAAAATAAAATGTACCCGGATTATTACAGTTGACTTTTGATTCGAATTGGGCTCAACCCTCGGGGCTTCCATTATTTTTATTTTGGGGTCGCTACCCTCACGCACCCCATTAAAAGCCACATACGAGACCGATTTTCATTTATCTTCAGTTTATAAGCCTATCCGCGAATGCATTCGTTCTAACTAGATCCGAATTCAAATTAAGATCCAAATCGCTTTTATTACAACATCCTATACACGAGAAAAATTTCAATTACCTAAAAACAAGGAAAAGATTTCCATATCTACCGCTTAAAGTTTAAATACGGCCAGCGAGCAATAAAATCTAATACAAATAAAGTTTATGAACGGTGTTTCCCTTTATCAGCGAGTTTTATTGCCTCCCGTGAAAGTAAAGATAAATTTATGGGCGCACGTACAAAAAAATTAAGGCAATATAAGTTACAGGATTAAGAAAATGGCGGTAGGGAAATTTAGATTATTAAGTTATTATCTTTTAAAAGTTTAGCGCTCTTGATTGATGATATTTGCTGTTATGTAACGGCTGTACACAAAACGATAACATTTTTGCACAAATTTAGTAACAAAACCAGCAAATTTAATTAATAACAAATAAAATGTTTTTATTTATATATTTTATTAGAAAACAGATGTAAAACACGGGAATGGTGGAAAGGATATTGGCAGGTAAAAAAAAGAAACACTTCGCATGGACATTCTTAGATATTTCAAAAGTATATCTGTATGAACGTTTTGTTCGAGAACGGTGACTTATAAGATTGCACCAGTGCCACCACTTCACCGGCTCGGCTAGCTTGTGATCGAACACTATTAACTTTAACTATAAACCGATACATAATTATATGAGTAACTCCGCCAAAGCCGGATTCATGGTTGGTTAGGAAAGGAGAAGGGATCTTTAGGTGAAGCTAGCAGCCTGTCTAAGGGAACGATGATTAATTGCTCACAGAACCGGTAGAAATGCCTCGAATGATAGAATGAACTTATTGATGACGGGCAACGCGAAAAACAAAGACAAACGCAGCCGGATAAGAAGTGTAACATGCTGGAATATAGGTACATAGAATAGAAAAGATCAAGAAATAATCTTAGGGATGAACCACCATAACATTGATATACAGTGTGTGGATAAAGTATGGAACAAATTCAATATCTCCCAAAATATTATATTTCAGTAAAAACGCTCGGACATTTAAACTTCAGTATTACCCCAGCCACATTTTAGGCATATTGATGTTGCAAAAAGGGTCATGCGACACAGCGCAGTGACTTGATACTTATTTTTTTAAAGGAACAGGATTCCGTGTGACGGCTCATTTAAAAGCTCTTTTTAAGAGGAATTCAGAGCACTGTTTTTCTTTTGGCAAATATTGACCGATAACGTATGGATAACCATTAAATATCTCACAAATTATCACATTTCCCCCCTAAATGTAACAGTATGCCGTGTGACGGCTCATTTAAAAGCTCTTTTTAAGAGGAATTCGGAGCACTGTTTTTCTTTTAACAAATATTGACCGATAATGTATGGATAACCATTGAATATCTCACAAAAAAAACCTTTAAACAAAGTATCATATTTTCTCCCCAAATGGAACAGTATGCCGTGTGACGGCTCATTCGAAAGCTCTTTTTAAGAGGAATTTAGAGCACTGTTTTTCTTTTGGCAAATATTGACCGATAATGTATGGATAACCATTAAATATCTCACAAAAAAACCTTTAAGCAAAGTATCATATTTTCCCCCCAAATGGAACAGTATGCCGTGTGACGGCTTATTTGAAAGCTCTTTTTAAGAGGAATTTGGAGCACTGTTTTTCTTTTGGCAAATATTGACCTATAATGTATGGATAACCATTGGATATCTCACAAA
Organism: Ctenicera cuprea; assembly: GCA_958336395.1. NCBI lineage: Eukaryota > Metazoa > Arthropoda > Insecta > Coleoptera > Elateridae > Ctenicera > Ctenicera cuprea. Next base: position 25,583,039 of record OY284495.1, on the reverse strand, counting down.
AAACACCTTTAAACAAATTATCATATTTTCCCCCCAAATGAAACAGTATGCCGTGTGATGGCTCATTTGAAAGCTCTTTTTAAGAGGAATTCGGAGCCCGATAATGTATGGATAACCATTGGATATCTCACAAAAAACACCGTTTTTGGAACAAATCTCGTGTGCGATTTTTAGTTTTGTTTTAATTTTGACGTTGACCTACTTCTATTAATTAATCTTCTTTTATGTATTATTGACGTAAGGAGCTACCGAGAACAAACTGCGACTTAGACCACTTTATGGTTAAAGGTAAATAATAGACAGCGAATAACAATAACGAAGAAAAATAATTAACGTAATAAAAGGAGAGTCTATGATACTGGAAAACTAAAAGATGGGGAGATTCAAGACAGCTACCAACAAAAGGTAACAGCACTTCTAAACGAAAACACGGGCGGAATAAATACCCAGGAGAAGTGGGAAAGGATAGTAACATCCATATACAGCAGCAACTGAAACAATAGGTAAAAAAACAACACTAAAACGTAATAACTGGTATGACGAAAAATGTAAGGGAGCGCACAAAGAAAGAAACTAAGCTTGAAGAAAAATGTTACCAAACCAGCCTATATAAACCAATAGGCAAACCAGGGCGAGCACAGAGGAATACCAAAATAGGGAAAGACACTCACAAACTACGAGAAAGAGAAGATAGAGCAATTGGAACAAGAATATAGAAACCACCGTGTGCAAGCGTTTTACTAAAAAGTGAAGGAACAAAAAAATATACCAAGCTACAACAAATATATGTATGTAAAAGCAAAAAAGGTAAAGTAGTAGCAGGCGATAAAGAAAACTTGAAAGATGGAAAGAATATTTCGAGGAAGTGCTAGAAGGTAGTGACAGCAAAGAAGAAGAAGGCGACGATAAAGATACCCAGGAGGAAGTTAAACAACAAGTGCAAAGAGATGAGGTGTTGGCCGAACTTGTCAAAAATGAAAGGGAAGAACTAGTCAACAAAATATTCGAGCTGCTACAGGAAATATGTGAACAACAAAAATGACTGATGGCCGGACAAGTGCAATAATATGTTTAATCTACAAGAAGAAAGGAGATGAGAAGGAGTGCAGCAATTACAGAGGAATATCCCCTATTAGCAGCTGTTTACAAAATTATGGCCTCAATAATAGCGAGAAGAATTAAACCGTACGCAGAAGAAATACTGGGCAAGTACCAATCAAGCTTTAGAAACACTACCCAGCACCTATCGCAAATCGATTAAACTGTTCTGCCAAAACTGAAAACACGCCAAGCATCCTGCTCACTCAAATTTATATAGTTTGCCTGCGGATATGTCTTATTATACTATACTTAGAAACGGTAATTTTTCTTATATTTTTTTTAACTAAAAATTTTTAATTTTTTAAAAAATATTTCCTAGAATCAAAGGAAACCAAATACGGGGGAGCGAATTCCTTTACCAAAATTAGGTTGAGGTAGAGGGATAACCTCATCTAATTTTTTCTGTACTTAAAAATTAGGTTGTAGACCTTATTTTACTATCACTTATGAGTAATTTATTTTAAACAGATTTTTTTATCGTTCCACTTTTAATAAATAAAGGAGCATCAATTTTAGAATTTCAAAAATTCATAGAAGGCGTCACGTGGGAATTATTGGGCTGTGACACGAATTAATAGAGGAATAGGTAGGAGAAATGTTAAGAAAGAAATGAATAAATGGACTGAAATAATGGAAAAGGATAGAAAATTGAACAAAAAAGAGAAAAGCAGGATATAATAGAAGTAAAACAAAAGCAAATACCAGAGAACTTAAATTATGGAAAAAAAAGCAAATGTATAGATAATTAAAGACCTGTAAAACTCAGAAAGCTTTTCAGCTATAATTAGTGAAAAGAATAAAAAATAAATACCCGGAACAGCTGCAAATGCTTCGAATCGATACTTTAATGTCTAAATTAGTACGTTGCTTTTATAATTGTGAAATTGTAGGTTGTAAAAATTTTGATGACCAGATTACGGTTTTAGTTTTTGTTCAATTCTTTATTTTAATACAAGTTAATTGGAAAATCGAAATAATATTGTAAATCTGATTCAATTTCAATCCGTATATAAATTAAAAATTGGAACTTGAAATTTTAAAGCTTTGTAATTACCTTTTGTATATAAACCAACATTTTCCTTCAAAAGTTTTGTTTTTTAAACTGATTTGTTGCATTTTATAAATTTTCCGTATGTATCGCTTTAAAATATTGACAGTTAGTTTCTTGGAACGAAAGCCATAAAACAATTGCAAAGTACAAAACCGTACTTTCTAATGACTCGTATGCATGTCTTGCGCGCTTATCGAGTATTTCAGGTGTGCTTGTCCACTTTATTGTCCACTCTTAGTAATTACAAGCAGCGGCGGCAATAAAATAAAGGTTTTTCTTTTGTGATTGCATCTAGACTTTTATATCTTCAATTAAAATGGTAATGGCCTTAGCAAGCACAATTGCTGATATGCAAAAATGTTTTCTTAGAAATCTAAGCAATTTTTTTGTTTGCATCGATCACAAATTCATTTTGGAAATTTCACCACTTGCATTTTGGTCGGGCTATGAAATTTTTGTCAAATCGCAAATTCGTACATAACATACAAAAGGCGGATATGGTTCACACAGTGCCCAACATGATATTACCTGCATACAATTCAAGCACCAAAGAATGTCAATAAAACGGTGCAGTCAATAGCATTCCCGACCGGAAGTTGATATTTACTGCACGCATCAACACACCCGAGTGCCTGTCTATCTCATTTATACCAAAAAGGCACGAAAACCGCCCGATAGCAACTAACTATCGACATCTGAAGTTCGTTGAATATTGAGTGACAATTAGATCGCCTCGACACTTATTTATGAATTATACACACTTACATCGATTGTATTGACTTGTCTGTTTGAATTTACCACTTCAAGTGTTTTTTAAGCATTTAAACGAGAATAAGTCGTATACTGAACGTTTTCGTCTTAATGTTTTTTTTAAATCATATTTTGTTGTGATAATTTGACTTGGATCGTATCTGCCGTTGTTAATTTTATGAAAAAAACATTATAACTTTGCACTTTTTAACGAACCCTTATATAGTTACCAATTTTAAAATATTTTTATAACTTAAAGTTGATAATATTGCTTAATCCTTAAATACTTATTAATGAGCCCTCGTATAATTCGTCTTTTTCCAATAAAAAGTAATTTTATTTTCTGTTTAGCTCTCGTATAAGTTGTCAATTTAATTTCTCTTCGTTGGTACTTTTGCACGCGAAATAGAACAAAGTTTGGGCGTCATTAAGCAAATTAGTCCATCAATCTGCAGCAAACACAATTAGTGAGGTTAATCAAAGAAATCTGAGACATCCTGGAGCACGTTAGCTGAAAAGACCGTTCCTGCTGATCCTAAGAACACGCAATTCGATTACCACGCACCACCGCGCCGCCCATCGCTCTCCACCAGAATGTCAAATACTCGGGATGTATCAGCTTCCTATTGAAAGGAAAACGATCTCAGTGGAGAAAATATACTTTGGGTGAATATAAAGGACTGTTATTTTGATACAGGGAAGATAAGTTATATTTAGAAAAGTTCGGCGGTTTTTAGGGTGCTGTTGCTGCGGCTGCGGCTGCTTGAATGGAATACGCGCTTTATTGTGCGTGGTTCGGGATGCTATTTGCTTGAATAAGCTCCAAAAGATTCTTGTAAATCTTGAAAAAACTCATCCAATAAATTAAGTACTTTGTATGATATACTCATTGCAAAATATCAAATCGTTTCATTATTTTAAAGTAATGCATTATTTAAACGAACTGTTTTATTTAAGTTGGGAAAGTTTCTATTAGTAATAAACTTAACGCCAAGAATGGTATATTACCGAATCGTTAACGCATTTTAATTACTAACATTAAATGACGTTAGTATAGTTTAAGTAACTATGAGTCATGGTCTTGTTAGGGTTGATGATGTATGCATAGCTGGAACGCTTAGCATATTGCAAAGTTCTGCTATTAATTCGTACTGACAAGATGACTTTACCCTTTTTTTAATTAATCGTATGCCAACGCTAAGTTTATCTGAAAGTCAAGATCAAAACTATTTCAAGGTGAAGGTTAATCGGTTGCCACGGATATAAAAATCCGCACATATCCTATAAGTATTGAATTTTTGTATTTATTTATTCTGTTGCTCTGTTTATTGATTATAGATATATAAAATACTTCATTGTTTCAACAATATTTATTTATTTTAACCTTATACGTATTTAGACATGTTTACATGCCATTGCCAAAGGAAAGTAAACAGTTAGTGTTGTTATAGCAATAGAACTTAGTGAATTGATCTCGGAAATCGTCTGCAGATGACTTGATTTCTTATTCCAAAATGTCCAATAGAAGAGAATTTAGGAGATCAATTTGCTCATTCATTAACGGTACAGTTTTTAAATGTTTGTGAATTTGAAAAGCTTTTAGTATATCTAATTTACGTTTATCATCACAAAAATGTAAACATTTTATAGTGCTATTAGATGTCATTGAATGATTGTGTTCTAGCAAGTGTTTTGCGTAATTGGATTTATGTGGGTGTTTGTAATTGTAAGAACGCAGTGTTCTTTATACCTAATATCTTCTTCTTCTTCCTCCTCTTGTTATAGGCCAATGGCCTGTTTATTACCCGCAACTAGCGCGGGTTCTGTGAGCCCTCTTTGTACGTATGCCGGGGAGGATGCTGGCCTTACCCGTTAAAAGGAGAAGTTCCACTAAATAGTTTACGATTGCCAAAGATGTTAGTATGACAACCGGGATCGACGGCTTAACGTGCCCTTCAAAGCACGGTTGGTTGCATATATACCCCTATATTCGTCACCCGTCCGAGTGGGGACCAGAGTGGGTAATGCTTAACTTTGAATACCGTGTCACCGGCATCCGCAGTACTTCGCCGTGCAACCAGCCTCATATCAAAATTTCTAATTGTTTGACCTATATAAACCGAATTACAATGCGAATTTAATTTGTAAATGTCTGATTTTAGCAAATCATCTGTATTCGTTTTTGCATTAAACAAAGTGTTTAAGATGATTCTAGTTGTTTTAAAACTTACTTTAAATTTATTTGTTTTGTTTATAAACCAAAATATGGGATAGAGGCATATTTAATTGTATCGAATAAAGTTAGGGTATTCGGATAAATTGTTTGAATGGCTAATTTATAATCTTTTTGTTTAAATTAATGTATCAATAAGTTTAGTATTATAACCATTACTATATGCAATTTGTTTAATAATTGAAATTTCTCTATTATAATTAATTTTATCTAAAGGGACCGTCAAACCTCTATGTATCATGAACCTGTATGCTGATAATTTATGTGTTTTATGATGACAATAATCGTGTGTTATTGTAATGTCTGTTTGTGTAGGTTTACTTATTTAATTTATCCGAATACCCCAAATTCATCGGATACAATTAAATATGCCGCGATCTCATATTTTGGTGACAAATCAGAAAACAATTGCTAAAATTAAACACTTTGTTTAATGCAAAATCAAAAATAGATGATTTGCTAAAATCAGGCATTTACAAATTAAATTGTTCGCATTGTAATTCGGTTTATATAAGCCAAATAATTACAAATTTTGATATTAGGTATAAAGAACACGTGCGTTGTTACAAATACAAACACCCACATAAATCCAATTACGCTAAACACTTACTAGAACACAATCATTCAATGACATCTAATAACACTGTAAAATGTTTAGACATTTGTGATGATAAACGTAAATTAGATATACTAGAAGCTTTTGAAATTCAAAAACATTTAAAAACTGTACCGTTAATGAATGAGCAAATTGATCTCTTAAATTATCCTCTATTTGACATTTTGGAATAAAAAATCAAGTTATCTGCAGACGGTTACCGAGATCAAGTCACCATGTTCTATTGGTATAACAACACTGACTGTTTACTTTCTAATATAACCTTTGACAATGGCATGTAAGCATGCCAAAATACGTATAAGCTTAAAATAAATAAATATTGTTGAAGTAATTAAGTATTTTATACACCTACAATCAATAAATATGGACTTTAACGAAGTAAAGCTAGAATTTATAAATAAAATGTTACTCTGTTAATTACAGATCGTATAGATCGCAGTATTGCTATGTTGTTCAGATTTTTAACATTATTTCCTAGAAATGACAAAAAAATCATGACAAGATTAAATTCGGAAAATTAGATACGTTTGACAGTCTGTTTCCTAAAGCTAAAACTGACCGAAAAGTTGTCACTATTGAAAAATGTTAGGATTTATGATGTATTTAAGTTAAAGATATATTTTGAACTTTTAACATTAAATTGGATAACGTTCTACTGTTAATAAATTGGAATTTTAATTATTTCTGTTTTTATTTAATACTTTTTACTTTTCTATACTATCAGTATAGGTAAGTATTGACTTAATCTAAATTTTGGACCTCGATATTTTTACAGAAGTACATGTCTACCAAACAAAAAAGTTTTTAAAATATATATATATGGGTGCGGTATGTGCGTGTGTATCGTATGTGTGTGGTGTATCATAACTCTTGGATGGTTGGTCTGATTTTGGTGAGTTTTGAAGTTTGTATCAAACATTCACCCACAAAATAAGCTTTTAAAATTCCAAGCCGGAAGCGGAAATTTGATACATTTTTCTGGTAGTATGTTTAAGCTAAATTGTTCATGAGTGATGGTAGAATAAGATTCACACCTTAATTTTTAGGTGCAGCAATATTTCGGGAAATTAGTTTTCTCCTTCTCATCAAATGTTTGAAGTACGAATTTGTCTTTCGTTGCTGGTTTCATAAAAAATAAAAGTCTACGTAAGGTCCGCTAAACAACTACAATAATCACGTGGGCATAGAAAAACCCCGCACAAATATAGTAGAGGAGCGGCCAACTACCATAGCGAGTGGCCAAACAGGATATCGAAGATATAAAGCAGACTTTAGTTTAAGTTAAGTACCCCATCCGCTTTTTTGTTTATTTTGTTGGTAGCGTAGCGGTCCGTAGATCGAAGTTACAGTCTATATTCTACAGTGTGTCTATAAAGTAACCACCCCCCTTTGCTAACTTTTGAACAACGTTATATTTTAGCACAAAATTTTGTGTGCTTCAATGGAAGGTTAAATACTACTTTTTTAGCGTGTACTCAAATTTTGCATCATGCAAAATGGCGGCTGGGCGCCATTAAAGAAAATAGCAATCAGGGGGTCGAGTGACACCTCATTTAAAAGGTCTTTTAATTCTGCATCTGATCCTAATGTTTCACGAAAAAATATTTATTCACAACTAAATGAACCTTAAAAAGTCTGTTAGGAAATTCTTCCCTAATTTTACCATAAGTTTCTGGAGTGATATTTTTGCAAACTTGTGTCATGCGCTGCACCAGTTCTTCAATTGTTTCTGGGAGGATTCTGCACGCTAGGGATGTTAGATATCTCCAAACAAATATAAGGATGTTAAATCTGGGGAGCATGCCGGTCATCCTACGAGACTCCTTCTTCCAATCTATCTTCCCCAAAAATGTTTGTTGAGATAGTCAGTAACAGGCCTATAAAATTGAGGCGGTGGCCCGTCCTGTTGGAACATAACATTTTCAAAAGTGTTTCTGGCTACCTGAATAAATACTAGCTTCTTAATAACAGCAAACATCAAGCATTCAAATAAAAAACTAGCTTACTCAATTAAAAACCAAAATCATTTTCAATTAAGATATTGCGTTAGTTTAAAAGTCGCCATTTTGCTCTGGATAAATATTTCTTTTTGAAACTCTAGAATCAGACACAAAATTATTGGACATTTTAAATGAGGTGTCACTCGATATCATTCGCACTTTAATATTTTCCTTCAAAATAACGCCCGCCCGCCGTTTTGAAAGATACAAAATTAAAATATGAATAGAAAAGTAGCATTTAACCTCCCTCTAAAGAACACAAAATTTTGTGCCGAAATACCAAGTGATTCAGAAGTTAGAAAGGGGGGCGGTGTTATTTTATAGACATGCGTTATAATAAATCCAGATCCTTTTCTTATATCTCAACTCAAGCAGGTTATTTATTTTCTGTATATTAAATCCGGATCCCATCCCCCTTTTCTCTTTGTAGTGACCGAGCATTTAGTAATTTGCCTTACATCTTAAAATAGGTTATATCATTATATCTCTTTTAATTAGTTTGATACTATTGTGTGCAAGAAAAGAACGTGGGGCGTAGTTCGTAGGTTTAGCTAGTTTTAGGAATTAATTTGCAATTGCTTTAATTCTTGTAATCGCAATTTTTGGCGCTTGTTATTTTAACTAGTTCCCAATATTTGGGTCAATAACTTGTCGAATTTGTAAACATGATCGTCCACTCTGGTTGCTCCCGATTTTCAATAGTATAAGGAACCGCTTAGTTATAGTATTTGAAACAAACAGACATACCCTCCTTCGTGGGAAACATGAATATTATGTTCCCGTTCTAAGTGTTAAAATTCGTTAGTTTAGTTATTTTGTTGTTTGTTTATTTGTCTATTTATTTTGTCCAACTGAGTAAATACTTGTCCAATTATTGCTTTTACTTGTCATATCCTTTCAATCATAGTCATATTTGTATTTACACAACTCGCAATAAATAAATACCGTTTCTAATAAACTAGTCATAAAATTCTGTAAATTTTGCTTTTATTATTCAATTTATCTGTTATTAAAAAATTATATTAAATGTGCTGTGAAAAATTCCCAACCCGCCAAAATGAAAGTAAGCAATAAATAACTAAATTATACCAACAGTAGTGACACCAACATAAAAATGAATCAAATACAATCAAGAAACGTAGCGGAGATGTAAGGGCCCGTCGTCCTGTTATGGTGATACATTTTGTCGAGCTGCGAGAGCTCCTTGCCGTGTTATGGTAAGACAGTTAGGGATTTAATGTATAGATGACGACGTTGGCACGTTTTAAGACCATGAGTTGTTGAAAATATCTCGATGATGTAATTTTAAATTTTATTTTTCTTATAGTTGTTTCTTGCGATATTTAAAATGTAAGTTTAGCTTTATTAATGAATCATTCACAAAGAAAGTTTCCTGGATATATAAAATTTTAATAACAAGTTTGGGAATGTAAGACTTTTCTAGTGTAGGCGGTGAAAACTTTCCGGTGAGTTAATAAAATATAAATCGAGTAACGAACTTGATGCTATGAAAGGGTTGTTGCTTGTAGCAATAAGAAGTTTTCCTTGTGTACGTTAAAATTTTTATTGTTATTAGGATTTTCATGTAAAGGGTCGACGCGGTTTAAGCATTGTGTAATACCAGTTCATTAAAAATTTAAACGGTTCAACTCAGTCCTGAACTATAAATCTATTTGTTAGGGAGAAAAAAAAGGGCCATTCGTATATAATTCCGTTTGTTGCGTCGAATGTGGGGCAGGCCGCAAAGCGTCTTATTTTATAAGGACGTAAATTATGAAAAAAATACAGTCGGATAACGTAACTTACGGCTCGAAATTCACATGTATCATCGGGAAAGCTTTCGCGACGTCGTCTCGACCCGGTGAATTATATATCAACCAAACTACGGTAAAACTGCTAAAAAGCCAAATAATAAATTTATGAGGTCGCAATATCGGCGAACCGGCCAAGAACTTCACTAATATTTTAAATAACTTGTTTGGTGTGGTGTTTCGCAAACTACCAACTGCTGCACTAAACTGCTTAACTTGTCTCTCGTTAAACAGTTTTCTCGTTTTCGTGCCACATTTAACAAACGCGTATTTTTTCCGTGGTGGAATTAATGGGATTTGCAGCAGGGACGACTAACAAGCACCGTGTGTCAATTAATACTTAATTGCGTTTGCTTGGATCGATGTTTAAATTAGGATAAAGTAACATAGTTTTTTTCTCAGTTCCTTTCGTTTTTGTGTTCGTTCTATACACTAACTTAAATCACTCAAAGGCGTATGCTTTAATATTGATGAAACGGAGGAGCGATTTTTCTGAGCTTTTCGTGGATTATAATGTGATTTGGCCCTATTCTTATTCAGGCGTTCGGCTTTTAACCTGTCGTGTTCTCAAAATAAACTTAAAACGAAAGCTCAAATCATACATACACGAATCCTAAAGTGGAAATATATGTAAAGAGAAATAACATTTTAAATTTTGTATTTGTTGGATTTCTTCGCAATATTCAACTTGCGCTAAATGCTTTAGTGCTGACCTTTTTAATGTATTCTGTCTGTTGTTCCGTTACAGATGGGACGGTAGCGTTTTGTATTTTTGTAATGGAATAATAAGCTAGCGATTGTTAAAAAAGAGCTTTTGCAAGGTACTATAGGGTCTTACTCTTTATTGTCATAAATAGTTTAGGTGGAAGGGTAATTTGTAAATACTTTGTTTGGTACAGCTTAGCGTAACGCGTAGAAATAAGCAAATCACTTTGCATAAACTTTCGAAATGGATGGTCTTATTATATTTCAAAAGTATAATGGTATGAACGTTTTTTTCGAAAACAGTGACTACTAAGATCGCATTAGTGCTCGGCTTGGCTAGCGTAGAATCGAACGCCAGTAACCTGACCATAAACCAATGCAATATTGCACACAATGTATTTTTAAATTATTAAAAACATATTTATGTTTGTGCAACTGGGATCGCATCACATTCTTCCAATTTTTGGTATAGATATGTAAACGTAAGATATTGTATTCGTCGTCTAGAATATAGAGCAAATGTGATGTTTCATCGGAGTTGTTTTGGCTTTGAGCGTACTCGCGCCGATGTTATGCGAATTATGCCTAAACTTTACAAATTAGACGCATTAACGCAAATACAAACAATTTAGGATTAAAATATAGGTAACTGCACTCCGATGAAATCGCAACAAAACAAGGTTGAATGTTGAAATTGGAGGGGGGTTAATTATTCAATAGCAAATTATATACATAATCTGCTAAATTAACCGGTTGGTTAATTTGTTTGATAAGTACCCCCCTCCCCATTTTTGGCTGATGAATTTGCTGCATCGTATCTGGTTTCCTTAATGTCAAATAATTTGTTTTCTGAAAATCAAAAACTCTGTTTACTTCACTATAGACTTAACAAATCTGTTTTAAATACACCACGACAAACAGGTGCAGTTGCGCTAAAGCTATTTCCTTCTGGAAAGCGGACGTTAGTCACTTGCTCCGGCCTCCCTGTTCGGACGAGAACATAGTCACTAACGTTGATACAAAAATACTTTTGAAAATATGATGTGTAGCAATTTTAATGTTTGGAAAATCCCAAGTCAAGTACTTCATTCAGCCAAAACAGGCCGAAAGGCGCAGGTCGCTTCTACTATAAAACGTCGGAAGATTCTCTATTTTGCAGTAAAGATATATTTCAAATTAATTCTCATTATATAATTTAGGAAGATTTCTATTACTTAAAGTAACTTTTAGAGTGATGTTTTAATAAAATCGTATATTTGGCAGCTATTGTAAACTAATGAAACCAGTGGACCACGCCACCCGCTTTTTGTGTTTATTTTGTTGATAGCGTAGCGGGCGCAGATCAAAGTTTTAATCTATGTTATGAATTAAATCCGGATGCCTTTCTTCTGTCTCCATTTTTAGTGACCGCGCATGCTGTAAATTTCGTACATCTCGACGCAGGTTATTTATCTTCCACACATTAAATACGGATCCTTTCCCCTTTCTCTCTTTGTAGTGACCGAGCGTTTAGCAACTTGTCTTACATCCCGACACAGATTATACCATTATATCTCTTTCCATAAGTTGCCTACCGCTGTGTGTAAGAGAAAAGCGTTACTTTTCGTAATCGTAAATATTAGAGTTTGTTAGTTTACAGTAGTTTCCAATATTTGGGTCAAGGAAGTGTCGCATTTCAAAAAGAACTTTTAAAAGCTTAATAGGGTAACGTCTTCGTCTTCACCAACACAAATATAAATAATAATAATAAACTCAGAGGGTAACTGTAAATACTTTGTTTGGTACAGTTTAGGGTAACAGATAAAAATTAACGAAGCACTTCGCCTGCACTTTCTTAGACTTTAAAAATTTATGGCGTTATCATATTTCAAAAGTATATAAACGAGGTTGATCCGCCAAAAAATTGGTATGAGAAGGGTGTACTCTGCTTAAATATAGACGCGCTCAAAAAAGAACCTTAGATTGATATTCTATATATGTTGTATACCCTGTTGCCCCAGAACATCTTAAGAGCTTTAACATGCCAGGTGTAACTGCTTGCGTACCTATCTTCAAAATTTTATTTTAAAAATTTCTTATAATTATCACCATACAAATAGTTTTGTGAGGTATTTAAATATGAACCCCTGCCAACCCGTTATTGCAAGAAAGACAAGTAACAATAGTCATAAGTCATAAACTACGTGAGTAGTAATTTCAGGGTGGAACCATACGCAGCGGCCAGCTTCTATCTATTATGATGTGATTCTGCTATGTTCATGTCTTACTTACTACACGTATTGCAATATACTTTGTGCACTTTGAAGTTGTCATTCATGTTCCTATGCTGATTAAGTTGCGACCGATTTTTTTTGAAAAACATTTGATTTTTTGGAAAAATCTTCTTCGTGCTTTAACAAATACGAATACTGCATGCAGAAACTTTTTGGCCAAAATTAGACAGGGCGGTGGAAAATTAACCTATCTAAATATTACTGCACCCAAAAATAAAGTTTTTAATCTTATTCAAATATTACTGAGAAGCAATTTAATTTAAATAGAATTTTTTTATCGTCGACCGTTTATTAACAAGAAGAACGTGCATTTTCGATATTCAAAAATTCATAGAAGGCGTCACAGAGAAATCAGCGAGTTAAGACACCAACCAAATTCTAGCTTAATTTCAAGTTCTACGAGGTAACATAATTAAAAAAATTGTGTTGCTAGTTTTTGAGTAATATTTTTTTGAAAATTACTAAAATTATCCAAACATATCTTGCTACATAGCTCTTAACTTTTCAAAAAAAATTATGTACAGTAACATTGTGTGTCTATACTGCTATAAAAAATAGGAGCCCGATCTGTATACTAGTTTTTGAGAAATAATGAAAATTTTCCAAAAATCGTATCGGCCGCCGTTTAAAGCTAGAAAGTTAAAAAAGAACGTTAGATTTTCCCTAAAGTCTTCTATAAGATTCTAGCTTCAGATTTAAAAAAATTGTTGTACTAAAACAATTCTACCAACAAATTATGTATAACTTTCGTGTCCGGTTTTGAATTTTTTAAGAAGAGCTTATTTTGTGGGTGAATTTTTGATATACGCCATATTTCAAAGCTCATCAAAATCCGACCGTCCGTTTATTGGTGAATGGCACTACACACATACGTACGTACCCATGCATGGCTTTACAATTATTTTCCTATTCTTTACATTTTATATTCTTTACTTCAAAAATATCCAACGTAAATAATTGATTTTTTACGTGTTAAGAACTGCGTAAAGAATCGACGTAAATTGCACATCATTGCTTATAAGTACCTACCATTGACGATCCGCCAATGCACTTAAGTGAAAATGTGTACATTTCTCCTCCACTACCAGGTACCGCTCTTTTTAGATGTTTGTTAAAAACAAACTTTGTACATTAAGACACGCGTTACTCATCTACCTAGCTCTCATATCCTTGGAGAAAACACCTCTGGGTGGTTTCCATTTGGTCAGTTCCCTGTACTTTAATTATATTATCATCCGCCACCGTCGAGGTTTCTCGTATTTTCTTTTTGCTTGACGACAGATACAAGTATTGTTTTAATTCTCAAATTGTTATAACTAAATATGATACTTACATCTAAGACGTTTGTTGCATTGATGATCTTCTCATTAGAGCTGAATCTCTTTCCACCGAACTATTCACGTTCGGAAACAGGAATAGTCGCAGGGAGCTAAGTCTGGAGAATATGGTGGATGTGGAAGCAATTCGAAGCGTAATTACTGGATTTTGGCCATGGCAACTACACAGGTGTGCACCCGTGCCTTGTTTTGATGGAAGAGAACTTTTTCCGTCGCCAAATGCGGTCGTTTTGTTTTTCAAAACGTGTTTGAAACGGTCCAATAAGTTGCAATAATATTCGCCGTTAATTGTTTTTCCTTTTTCAAACTAATCGATGTAGATTATGCCGCGTGCATTCCAAAAAACTGTGGCTATGACCTTGTTGGCCAATAAAATTGCCTTAGCCTTCTTCGGCGCAGGTTCGCCAGTAGAAAACTACTGTTTAGACTGTTCTTTGGTCTTTGGTGTATAGTAATAGATCCATGTTTCGTCCACAGTTATGAAACGACGCAAAACCTCTTTTTTATTGCGCCAAACCTGCCTCTGAAGTTGTCACACGTGTGCGTTTTTGGTGGATTGTGAGCAAATAGCGCGGATAACTTTTTTTATATTCAAATGTTCGTGTAATATATTGCGCACCCGTTCATCTGAGATGCGTACTATCTCAACTATCTTTCTGACTTTTATCTGCTGTCTTGCAATACAATATCATGGATTTTGTCTATCATTTCTGGTGTGGTGACCCCATTTGGGCCTCTTGAACGTTTGGCATCAGTTGTGCTTGTACGACCACAACGAAAATCAGTAAACTACCTGTAAATCATTCTAATCGATAGTGAAGAGTTCCCATAATATTTATCAAGTTTTATTTTGGTTCGCGTAATGGTTTTTCCACGCAAAAAAAATGTTTAATTAACACACGAAATTCACTTTCTTTTATGTTTGCAAAAATACGAGAGGTTGTCTGCTTTCAATGGCTGTCAAAATTGAACCAAATGACAGATCTGTCTGAAAATTTTAATGTGGCCTAGTGACAATTGGTATTGACCAATGTCATCTGGGATTTGCGATTGTGACGCCCTCTGTTGCAATTTTACCAAACTTCTAGCTCCGTCCTTGTATTTTAACTAGCAGGTGTCAACTATTATTTCTTATTTACGAGGACGAGAAAGGCCCAAGTTAAGTTCAAGTCGGAGTTTTACTCTAACGGTTGAGATTAAGTTGGAATGCTAGAAAAAAACATCTTGTGACCCTACTGCATCTTTGCAGTTACATACAGGGTGTGTATAAATTGGCGAAAGAACTACACGTGGAGATGTTGGTCTTAAAATTCTGTGTCGAAAATATTAATACCAAAATATTGGACCATGCTTCCTGGGTATGCACGAGATCTTCAAAGTTTGAAAATAAAGTCCTTTTAATGTGGTTTAATTCATTATCTGTTGACAGAAAGAGCTGCAAATTAGAAGAAATAAGAATTGTAATAAATATTTTTTCATAGATGTTGTTTTTCAGCCCCAAAAGCGTGTTTTAAACATTTCTTCGTTAACTTATTATTGTAAAAAATACATATGGCAGCATTGTAAAACAATATTCGTTCACTAACAATAGATTTTACGTTCAATAATCTTTAGTTACCGTGCATTATAACAAAACACCTGTGGTGTGTAGATCCAATGTTGTCAAATGTACGTTCCTTTAAAATGGTTCCTGAGGACGGAGGAAGTATTGTCCAACATTTTGGTATTAAGATTTTCGACTCGGAATTTTATGACCAACATCGCCATGTGTAGTTCTTTTACCAATTTATACACACCCTGTATAACTTAATTCTGTGTCTTTTGAAGTATATTTACATTCGCTTAATGAAGAAGTAGAGTTGCTAACACCAACAATATTAAAAATTTGAAAATAAACGTGTCGCGCCTGCTGCTTAATGCCAACTACTACTCTACTAAAGTATCCACGCGGCATGGGCGCAGAAGGGAAATAAAGCGAGAACTCGTGACTCACATATGCGAAAGCAGCCATTCTGTAGATTTGCTTTATTTACAACTTTCTTTATTTCCAATATTTATGTTATTACTACACTTTGCTAATTTATGCAATTTACATCATCAAAATCAGCACGAAACAGCTACAATTTATTACCAATACTTGTTTTTGCAGCTGCAATGCTTTGGCATGTATGGCAAAAAGCTTAAAAATAATTAGAATTTTGCGTACGTTCAAAGCGAGAAGATCAAATTTCAAATATTCAGCTCTGTAAGGGCCGTGTATTTTCGAAAATTATTTTTTTTTAAATCTAAAAGCCACAGAATATCTTTTGAAACTTTTGCTACAGTTATTTGTAAAAATTGAAATTTCTCGCTGTACCTCAAACTCGAAAATTTTGTCTAACGCCTTTTTGCACGGGACGATTTTGACAACTAGCAGATTCGGAATCCTTAAGACATAAGAACACTTTTGCAAGGTCGTAGCTTTTTACCTCTGATGCCCCACGACAGTTGAAATAGAATTTCACTTTTCAATCTACTATGAGCTGTAGGTAAAAGTGAAAATTGTATTAAATTAGTTACTAAATATGTCAACGGTAAAGGTGAAAACTAACAGTTAAACAGGAGGAATGGGTCGACATGAAAGAAAATATGTGAGGACGTAAAGAGAAGGAACGAAGGGTTGAGGAAGGTAAATAGGGAAAGGTGGTCAAAGTGAGATGAGACAAAGACAAACGGGAGTGGGCAAAGAGAAGGGGCTGGGGAGGATGTAGAAGTTACATTGTACAGTACACTGCAGTAGCTTGACCAAAAATAATAAGGGATGATTTCTACTGAGTTTATGAAACAAAGTCGATAATAGCAACATCGGAAGTAAACGTATACAATTATTTGATGTATTTTAAAGATTTTTTCCACTAGTTGTGAGTCGTAAAATCTAAGTTGGAGGAGGGCCACTGGTTGCCAGTGCTACAAATTGCTTATCATATTGTAGAAACTGCTTTTATTATGATTACCCCGAAAACTGCGCAACTTGAAATGAAGATATATTTTGAGCATTAAGTTATAATTATAATTCAGCACATTACTCTCGGAAACTTTTCCAACACTTGATAACAATGTATGACAGGGAACACAAGTTTGATCGCGTAATATAAGTCTGTATTTGCTTGTTAAATAAATTTAGTTTCTACTTTCTGGCGTAAAACGAGCTCGTTGCTTTGTACTTTCCTATACTTTTAAATAGCAAAGTATTGATTTCATGATAATTTGCAATTTCGAGTTTTTGACGAAAATACAGATTCTGAATCTTCACGAACTCGAAGAAGTCTTTTTTTTTTCATGTCTGTCCGTGGATGTGTGCAGCTCACATTTTCCGAACGGACGCGCCAATTCCGATGAGATTTGGGGGATGCATCAAAAAATAAGTCAGAAATTATTTTTCTTTTTCGTAGTAACGCCTTTTGTTTTAAACTTTTTTGATTACGCTTGTGATGTTGACTTCCATTTGTCTACCGTTTGGCTTTCTTTTACGTCTGTTGTTGTCCATTGAATCCATGTGTTCATTCACACGACGTCTCCTTTGCCTAGACCATTTCACTACTTCTGCGGTGTGGCATTGTTGGTAAATGTTTTCATTTCGGACTCGTAGCGACTGTCCCGCTATGTATTTTAATATTTTCATCTCCGTCGTTCTGAATATTTCGTTTGATCTGCTATTGTCGGTTTTCGTCTTTATTCCATAGTCCACTGTGGGTCTAGCCCAATATACGTTTTATAAATTCGGATTTCTGAGTCAATATTCATGTGTCCGTTCTTCCACGTAATGATATTGCCGCAGCTCTTTAACCTTGTTCTTGTACTTCTTTACTTAGATCTCCATAGCTTGTGATCTCTGCACGTATAAGTATTTGAATGACATTACTTGCTTTTTGCTCTAGTTGCAGGTTGACAATTTACACCTTTCTCTTTGTCCTTGGTGTGACCACGTACTTATTGATGTGTAGACAAATTGTTTCAAACTTTCTAGCTTTCAAATTGCTTGTTTTTAATAATTTTGAGTTCAATTCTTTATTACTTAAAAACGAGTTGCCAGATTGACAAATTTTAATTCATACTAACAAAACCCGTGGGCTACACCTCTCGAATTTTTTTCTTCATACCTGTCGAACGAGAGCTGCTCTCGGAATGAAAATGTAGTTATAATCGCTCAAACAAAAATGTTAAGAGAAAAAAACCGCCATACAATTTCCGGGGAAAACATCCTGGGAATAAATTCCTATCGCAGCCTTAGAAACAAATCCTAAAAAAGAATTGAGAGAAAAATTACTTTAACGTAGCATTTTTCCTCATTTCTAGGGGAGTGCTTTAACGGAGGTTTTGAAAGTACTAAATACGCACCAAAGAAGTCTGCTTAGACATACGCATACATTTCCCAAATAAAATCAACCCTTATTCATATAAATCGATTGCTAGAAAAAAAACTCGTTTTTCAGGGAAAACTTTTTCTTAATTATGTATTGATCCACTCTCAAGAAAATAAACGTGTTTTTATTTATGATTTAGGTTTTTATTTAGGAGGTTGTTTTTTCCGGGAAATTTTTTTCTGGGTTTGTTTGTTCCAGGAAATGTTGTTACTAAAGCATGTTTTTACTGGAGCCTTTTTTCGGACAATTTTTGTCAGCGGGTGTTCTTTTCGTCAATGTTTCTCCGTGCGATTTTGTTCTCGGATTTTTTTCATTGATGTAAAACCGTCAACGGCGCAAAAGCTTTTCTTTGGTCGCATGTTGTTAGTGTGACCGCATTTCAGAGAACGTAATGTTTAGTCTATCTTGAGCCGGCGCATGACATCTCGGACTGCAACACACTATGACATTGAGAGGATTTAGCGTTCTTTTGTATTACGAAATATTGTATCAGGCAATAATTCGATAGTAAGGTTCATACTCTTAGTAAAATTTGATTTTTATATGAAAGACATCACGCGCTACTCTGTATCTTTAGCAGCAACTGTTCAAAAGCTCTAGAAATTAAGTGGTGCTTCGGTTATTACATCTGTTTGTTCAGTGAGGTATCAACAGATTATGATACAGTACCGCAACCGATTACTGCACAACAAAGAGAAAAGCTCCGGTTTTAATATACAGATATATAGTGTTCTAGGCTATAAGTAATTATCTATTTGTCAGATTATTGCCTTTACTTTTCATATTTTAAGGAAT
This sequence comes from Ctenicera cuprea, assembly GCA_958336395.1. Classification (NCBI taxonomy): domain Eukaryota; kingdom Metazoa; phylum Arthropoda; class Insecta; order Coleoptera; family Elateridae; genus Ctenicera; species Ctenicera cuprea. The sequence continues at coordinate 25,563,964 of OY284495.1, read as the reverse complement.
TATTTCAGTAATATGACATGTTGCAACAAAGTTCTGTGCAACCGAGGTCTGCATGTCCGCTCGCCGGGAATCTCGCACCGCAAATAATGTTCTCTGAGATACATATTCACCCAAGAATACGCTGCAAATCTACTGGTTAATTAATACCTAAAACTGCAGTGGTCTAGCAAGCATTAGCAAATGCAAATATCTGCTTTATATAATAATCAGTGCGTAAAGACCTGTCACGGTTCTTCGAAGACCCGGCGACAGTAAAAGCTGAGACATCTAGAAGGGATACGGATTTTAATATATGGATAATAGTCGTATGGGAACACAATGTTAATATCTACGAAAAGTTGCGAAACCATCACAACCGTGAAACTTGCACCTTATATAATCAATGCGTGCAGACCTGTCTTGTTGCAGCGGGGCCCAGAGGAAGTAAAAGCTGAGACAGCTAAAAGTGATCCGGATTTTAATATATAGATAATAGTCATATGGGAACACAATGGTAATATCTACGAAAATATCATAACCGTAAAATGGAGAATACTTTCGAAATTTATGCAAATATGCGCCTTATATAATCAATCCGTGCAGACCTGCCTTGTTCTAGCGAAGGTCCGGCGGCGCGTAAAGCTGAGACAGCTGGAAGGGATCCGGATTTTGATATATAAATAATATTACTATGGGAACAAAATGTTAATTTCTACGAAAAGTTGCAAAAAAATCATAACGCTAAAGCAAAGAATATTTTCAAAATTCATGCAAATATGCTCCTTATATGTATAATCAATGCGTGCAGACCTATCTTGTTGCAGCGAGGGCTCAGCGGCAGTAAAAGCTGAGACAGCTGGAAGTGATGCAGATTTTAATATATAGATAATAGTCGTATGGGAACACAATGTTAATATCTACAAAAAGCTGCGAAAATATCATAACCGTAAAGTGGAGAATACTTTCGAAATTTGTGCAAATATGCGCCTTATATAATCAATCCGTGCAGACCTGCCTTGTTCTAGCGAAGGTCCGGCGGCGCGTAAAGCTGAGACAGCTGGAAGGGATCCGGATTTTGATATATAAATAATATTACTATGGGAACAAAATGTTAATTTCTACGAAAAGTTGCAAAAAAAATCATAACGCTAAAGCAAAGAATATTTTCAAAATTCATGCAAATATGCTCGTTATATAATCAATGCGTGCAGACCTATCTTGTTGCAGCGAGGGCTAGGCGGCAGTAAAAGCTGAGACAGCTGGAAGTGATGCAGATTTTAATATATAGATAATAGTCGTATGGGAACACAATATTAATATCTATAAAAAGCTGCGAAAATATCATAACCGTAAAGAGGAGAATACTTTCGAAATTTGTGCAAATATGCGCCTTAAGGCGGCGCCACACATTCGGTATTCGCCGAATCTCGATTATTTGCCGTTTGGCAAAGGTATTTGCCAAACAGATTGTTAATTGGCGAGCTGTATATACACACATATGCCCATTTGCCGAGCATAGTTTCTATGCGAGCATTTTCATGGGAACAACAATTAATGTTCGTGTACAAGCATCTCATCATCATTAATAATAATAAAAATAATATAAATATAGTAGTGTTGGTGGTGTAGGCCCAGGGGTGAATTTTAGTTGGTTTGGAAACAAAATTATAAGTATAAACAAGTATTCCAAATAACGGGTTCTTGTTCATAAAAATCCAAAAATTGCATCACTTGTTCGTTAGACCACTCCATAATTATCAAACTTTAAAAATATTTTTGTTGTATACTACTACAATTTTACGAATACGTGTTGCATGTTTAGTTGCCTGGGATTACCCGAGCATCGTAAGTGTGGCGCTGTTTTGCAAGTAGGCACGCAGCGAATACTTGTGCACTTTGATGTGGCATAAAATACCGACTTTTGATGGGAAACAGCGAGCATCGAATTTTTGTTACGACCAATTACGAGCAATACACAAGCCACCCATCCACACTAATCGCTATTTCCCAAATCGGTGCTTGAAATTCGGCGAATACCGAATGTGTGGCGCCGGCTTTAGATAATCAATGCGTGCAAACCTGTCTTGTTGCAGCGGAGGCCCGGCGGCAGTAATAGCTGAGACAGCTGCAAGTGATCCCGATATTAATATATAGATAATAGTCGTATAGGTACACAATGCTAATATCTACGAAATGTTGCGAAAAAATCATAACCGTGAAGTGAAGAATATTTTCAAAATGTATGCAAATATGCGCTTTATATAATCAACGAGTGGAGACCTGCCTTGTTCCAGCGAGGGTCCGGCGGCGGGAAAAGCTGAGACAGGAGGAAGGGATCCGGATATAAATATATAGATAATAGTTGTATAAGAACACAATGTTTTTATCTACGAAAAGTTACTAGCTCTGTGACGCCTTCTACAAACTTTTGAAAATAGAACATTTTTGGCCTTTTATGTAATAACGGGAGAAAATAGAATATTTTTGTTTTAAGGTAAATTGCTAGTCAGTGACAGTAAAATAAGATTCACAACTTAATCTTTGGATGCAGCAGTATTTAGCCGAATTAATTACTCCTCCCCCCCACTTAATTTTTCGCGAACTAATTTTCTTCTTGGTCTTTGGTTTTCTTCATTCTCATGAAATATTTTCCTAAAAAACTAAATATTGTTTTTTTGTCATAAAAATTTATTGTTGCTTTGTAACTTCAGATTTGAACCCTAACCGACGACATTATCCTAGAGCAGTGATCGTTATGGCTTGGTTTGTTGTAGGACTGATATGTAAGCATTCTTGTGTAGTGCATCAAAAAATTGTACAAGAATTAAGCAATAGTTTTTGTGTAGAGGGTATTTTTATATATTGATTTCTTTCTAATTGACATCGTCAAACATTTATTTAAAAACAAAAACATAAAAAACTTATTTAAAAAGGTTGTTAGGAATTCAATTTTCAACTTGTTGTAGTAATAAATATCTTATTAAATTTGTTTATTCAGATGTGAATTGTGAAAAACGAGCGACAGGCCGATTCTGACGGTAACGGTATTTTGAAAAAAGCTTTTAGGTGCATGCGCGACCAGTTGAACTAATTAAATTAAGCAGAAATGGTCATAAAATGAATAATGCCGATTTTTAGCAAATTTACATTTTAACTGCAAAAACTAAATAATACCAAAAAATTCTTTAGTGCGCCTATAGTGCAGTCGATTTGAGAACATTATATTTGTATAAGGTAATGTGATTGTCCTTTGCGCTGTAATCAACGTGCCTGCAGTTTATTTTGTAGTGCCATTGCTGTTGGGGCTACAACCATGTTTTTATTTTTATTACACAATTCATTTTATAAGTTTATCAAGTATGGGAAAGTTCTTGACATGTACTTTGTTCTTTTTTTTTTTAATAATATTGTATGAAATTACAAGAAATTTTGAATATTAAATTTTTAGAACATTTTGCAACGAAATTGAATTACAAGCTAAATGTTTTTCAATATTTTCCAAAATTGCGTTGATAAAATTCTGTCATCCCCTTAAAACAGTTTCTAAATGAAATTTCGTTGATGGAATTTATCCCGTAATAGCTGTTATGTTCTAAGGAAATTAATTGGTGCTTTGTTCTCTTTTTCAGGTAAATGGTTTTTTAAACAACGTTAGTCGTTCAGGGTCGGGTTGCCGCGAAGAACAGACCGTGGTGAGAGTGAGTGGATACGGGCATAATTGCATAACACGTACTTCAAAAAATAAAAGGAAAACGGATTTGCCATCTCTTGAAAAGTCATCTCTTGCTAAAGCCATTTGTTTCAAACGTTAGGGTTAAGGAGGCTTTGAAGTGATGCTTTGAGCTTTTTGACTTTTCGTGCTTTGTGAGCACCTATTCAGACCCGTGTTTCAGGAGACTCGTCTCTGCGTTAAGCGACTCGTTTATAATCTGAATTATTTTGAATATACTCCTGTTTCTGAAAGATATCCCTGAATGCGCTGAAAGGCATTTATCTCCTTTCGGTACTCGCTTTTCCGAACCTCCGGAAAAACAAAGGCTTTTTTCTCTTTTTGTTAGCTTTAATCGCACAGGATTATTATTCAACGAAATCCGCGGCTAATAAAAAGAAATTAACTCGCTCCAAAATTTCTTATTTGTTTGTAAATTCTTTTTATTGATGTTAACAAAAATTGCGCAACAACGCCTCTTTCCATCTTCCCGATATCAATGTCTTTTCATCTTTCCTATAATCTCTCTTCTGTTTACTTTTAGCAATATTATTACCTGGGAAATAATTTGGAACGCAGTTACAAATTCCTTTGTCATAAGAAACCTCTCGGAAAATCTGTTAGCTTAAAGGTTACTAAATTTTAAGGTATTCTGCTTGTATTCCTTTTGTAATTATAAAACTAATATTCTAGGTAATAGGAAGTAAATTAAAAGTTAGTTATCAGTATTAAGAAGGTTTTTGCAGGAAAACTTGTCTGTAGGCCAAAAAAGGTTTTTCTTATTGACGGGCTTTTTATATTCTCAGAAAATACTTTTGCGTAAGAAGCAAAACTAATGTTATAAATTTCAAGCTTGTTATTTACAATCCTGTGTTGTTTGCATTAGAGATATATTTATTTCCATTTGAACAAATTTCTTTTTTTTACTTGTAAATATTGATGTTCAGAAAGCAGGCCGATCAATTGGGCCCCTATTTTATAAGAACATACAACTTACTCAAATAAAACAAGTAACAGTCTTATTCTTTTATCATTAGTACAGAGCCTTCATTAATTAGTGATACCCACGTGACCACAAAATATAGGCAACCCAACTTACACCGTTGGTAAGCCTTTTATCCAAAAATTCCCAAGCCGTTTGTTAACTTATCGAGGCTTGCTTGTTTACATACATAACCTCACTTTGAGCGTGGACAGTGACACTTACAGGGAATTTTTAGTTTCCACGAGTACCAATCCTGAACTGACTTCAACATCTAAATCTAAAACTCCCTAAGTCACTGCGGACCAAAGGTCACGTGGGTATCAGTAATTAACGAAGGCTCTGTAGAATTAATCTAGTCATCACGATGTTGTGTATAATACCAGTGTGATGATTTTGTCGAAAATAAGTCCAAATTTCAGAATTCAAATAGCAGGCCTATTATTAGCAGGCCTATATTGCTTTGTTAACTTTCTCACCTTGATCCAACAAAAGCAACATAGATTCGATTGTAATGGATCTGCTACAAAAAATAGGGGTTCTATACTAGGTAGATGCTAGCATATACGAATAAAAAGTTCGATTTTGTACTCTGCAGTTACTATATCGGCTGTTAATGAAATATGGAGCACCTTCTTTTTGTTTTTTATTTATTTATTAAGATAAACAATTAAAATTTTAGTATGTTTTATAAGTCTTAAAATGCATTGTATGGGCTAAAAATTCTACTACTTTCACTTCCGGTTTCACCGGAAATGACATCAACTTTCGTAATTTAATGGAACATCCTCTATATTTTTGCATGTTCGGAATTAGGATTACATTATGAGTCTATCTAGACCAATTAGGGAAAATTGGGACATCCAAAAAATAGTGTTTTTGTAGTTTTGGTTTACTATTAAGAGTGCATTGATCATTGAAATCAATTCTAATTAATTTACGTAGTTTTATTAAATGCTAAATTTAAACGACTACATTCAAAATGGTTTTAAGCAATTTTTTGCTAGAAAATAATACTAAAATGTTAAATACAGGCTAGCGTTCCAAAGAAAACCACAAGTTATAGGTATCATTAAAATCCTTGAGCATTTTTTTATTTAAGAAGGCGGTCACGTGTGCGCCACCACCTTTTCATTTAAAAATTTTGAAAAAACTTTTTGGCAAATTTTCAACCCTATAATATTTCCACTCTTAATAGTAAACAAAAATCACAAACAAATATTTTAGAGATGTGAAAACTTTCATCTTAATTCCGAATATGCAAAACTATACAGGGTGTTCTGTTAAAAATAAGAAAGTTGATGTCATTTTCGGTAACACCGGAAGTGCAAACAGTTGAATTTTTAGATCATATAATGCGTTTTGATGGCCTATAAGACATACCAAAATTTTATTTGTTTATCTCAATAAATAAAGAAAAAAAGAGGGTGCGCTATGTTTAATTAACACCCGGTATATTCTATTTGTGCATGTGCGATGATTCTAACCATCGTTATTGACTCGCTTGCTATAGAGTTTCGTCTCAGAACCTTCAGAATATCAACTTTGCTTGAATTTGTAAAATAAGCACAGTTATAACTTTCCATTATGAATCAGTTTGTAAAAAGTTGCTTACCTGAAGTTCGACAGATGTAAAGAAATCAAACAAACAATTCTGAGATTTCACGTAGTGTTGGTTGAACAGCTAGCAAGAAATAAAATTGAAATATTTATAATCATGTAGCCTAATTTCCTTATCAGCTATCCTATTCCTAAAAAATGCAATTTGGAAAACACGCTCAAAGTTCAAATTTTAGGCAGCCCACTTACTATTAGCCTGAATGTTATGAAAAATTCCTTTATTTTAGATTGTGGGAATTTGATCCAATTTTGTGTAATAACTCTGCCTTATGTTATCTAAGAAAATTGGTTCCTAATGAAACAAAGTTGAACTTCCAAACAGCAATTTTTAAGGAAGTACAAATTTAAAAACGGAATACTCATTATTTGATTATCGGGCTTACTATTAATATGTATTTAGTTATAAATTGCTATTTCACTACACAAAGCTCGCCTTTCAATTTACCAGGCTGTTAAATAAATTATTTATATATTAAATTTAAATCTTTTACACCTGTCTGAATTTGTAGTGGCGACGGGTCCCTGCTACTAGGACTTATTTACGCGTCCATTGTATAAAGCGCATATTTGATTGTACAGCGGGCCGCTACAGTTTCAATACATGTAAACAAATTTGACTTTATACTGTTTGTTTGTTTTATTGGAACATTTGGTATGGATGGTAGTTGTTACAAAACCAAACTCCAAGGAAGAAACTTTGCATATGGACTGCAAGGCTGTAAATGCCGGCGGGCAGATGTTTCCTGCTTTACGTTGTTTTTTCTATTAAATACTTTACCCTATTTCCATTATATTTGTTTTTATTGTTATAAAAATATTTTTAAGCTTGGTTCCCTTTTAATGTGGCAGCTCAACGTACGTACATTAAGAAATTACGTCGATTTTCATTCGTCCCGCCAGCGGAGAACGAAGCAGCTCGATTCAGACTCTGTTGCTGTAATTTCGATCAAAACACAGATCTTATCTAATCTAAAAAATCTAAAAAAAAAATTTCGTAATACATAAGTACACTTAATCCTCTCAAGGTCCCCCCAGGCTGTTGCAATCCGAGATGCCAAGCCGGCAGCGGCACGAGATACACCGTTACATTCTCCGAAATGCGGTCACACTAGTAACATGCGATCGAGTAAAAGCTTTTGCTTATAGTAGCTATTTATGGTTTACGATAAAAACATCCCTGTAAAAGTCCGAGAAACAATTCGCTGGCAAAAATATTGATGAAAAAAGCAACCGCCTGGTAGCGCTAACTAGCTATGAAACGTTGTGCACTCCGTGTACTCGTAGGCCTCGGTGTACTACGTTTCCTAGACGGAACCACGAAGATATGCCCCGTTTGAAGCGAAAAATAGGTAGCGACACTACTGCATAGAACTCCGATGTTTTTAAAAATTGAATTTCTATCTAAGCCAGCAGACTATTCAACTACGCAATATGTAGATTTATACGAAAATAGAGTTATATTGAAAATTTTTGATTATGGGGTTACGTATAAAAAATTCTAATTTTAAGCAATAAAAAGATATTTAAAAAATTGTAATAAAGAACATAAAACATATATACTTATTAATATATAGAAAATTTAAAAAACTTAATAATGAGTACTGCTATCGTGACATCGGGCAGTTGGTTGAGTAAACTAAAACACTGGAACTGTGAAGTAACAACACTCTTGAAAAATACAGCATTTTTCCACACAGGTAGTAATTTTACCAGACACGTATTCCAATAGCTAAGCTATCATTATCAGTGGTGAACTGACACAACGTCAGATTACAGTTTTTTTTTCTGAACCTTATTTTGTTTTTCCAAAGATTTTATTTCTGTGAGCATCTCTCCTTCCCGAAACCGATTCGGTGGAGAAAACGTTTGGAGCGGCGGCGCGGTGAGCGCCGGGTATAAAGTTATCAAACCAATTTGCAAGGCGCAGCCCATGAGTTCTTCTATAATTAGTAATAGTTATAATATTTAAGAATTCATAATTATGAATTGATCGAGTTTGTTTATTTGGTATTTTGCTAGGTTAGGATGATGTCACGGTTAGAAAAATACATTGCTGACATGTTTAACTAATCTTAAACAACTCAGAGGCGCACGCACGCAAACATTTTTTCATGTTTATAAAACAGTACCAAAACTCAAAATAATTATTTGGAAAATTAGAAAAAAATAAAAGTGTAACATATTTAAAGTAGTCAAATTTTAACTAATTTAGGTTTTTACTGTTGACTTGGTTTTTTGTCCATTTTTTTAATAGATGCGCCTGTTAGAGTTCAGACCCTGCACAAATGCAGGAGGGTTAACTCGTTTAACCTGCTTTCTGACAATAAACTGCTTAAGTAATTTCTCAACGGTGTAATGTGGAGAAAGATCTTTTGTTCTCTGCAGTAGATGCAGGCAGTATCGCTAATATATGCAGTATTGTTGTGATGTATGGTAGCAATACTGTATATTGATTAATTTCGGGGTGCTGACAATCAAAACCTCCCAACGGGTGCGCCATGAAACAAATAACCCACTTCATTGTGTATAAAAGGTTCTTGCATAAGTAGTTTCAAATACATTGTGTTCTTTTTTCTTTACAATTATATACGTTATGCTTCTATCTTGTCATACCCAATCTAATACCTACAAATAAGAAACGAAAAACGCGCAATAAATGCGCTCCTATTATTTCAGGAAACAAGCAAATTTACGAAAAGTATGCTGATAAACAAATAAAAAATTCCCGAATGCATTAAGAACATGTCTAACATCTCGACACGGCGTACTTATTATTATTATTAAAAATTAGTATATTAAAAAAACATAGTCCATGGGTTCCACTAATTAATATTAAAAATATAATATGTGTTTAGAATATTTTAAACAAACTAATATTATAGCTTTATTGTACGCCTAAGCTGTAAATGAAACGGCACATTTCTTAAAACAAACTAAAATTATAAATTTGTCTTCTTTTCTATTAACAGACCCACATTTTAAAATCTTATAAAAAAATTTGTAGTCCTAAGTTCCTAATTTGATATTTAAAAAGAGACTTAAGGGTGGAATATGCCACTATACCAGGTAGCATTATATGCATGCTATTAAAATTACAAATATTGTTTAAAGTGTCTGAAAAACTCAAATTTACATGTTCAATGAGGCAGTGGCTCGCTATTTGTCTCATAGTTCGTCATGTGTTTGAACTTAGATACTAATTTTGCATCGAGCAATGCCACTTATTAGGTTGAAATCGGTCCAAAGTGCGAAAAAATGGTCGCGTATAAGCGTACCGCTCGTCCGGCTTGTTTATTAGAAGCCCCTCAGTTCCATCAGCATATCATAATACTCTTGGTTCCAAAATTTGCGGCCATTCTGCCGCACTTTAGAATTAAATTCAAACGAATTTCAAACTATGAAACAAATAAATAATGCCGTGCTGTTTTCAACATCCAATAGCGAGCCACTGCTTAATTGTACATGTAAATTTGAGTTTTTCACACGCTTTAAACGACATTTGTAATTTTTCTTCTCAGTTATCATTTGAACTATCTTTATATTGTGTTTTTATCACAAATTGATTTTCAGTACTTAAATTTGAGTATGAAAGTTTTTCTTTCTATCATTATTATATTGGTTAAATCGAAAAATTGTACAAAAACTTTTTGTTCAGTTTTTCGCGCAGACTATCATATAAAAAAAATTAGGAAGGCCGAGTTTAAAGTAAGTTTGTACATTATGCCCTATTTGAATAGAATATTTCTCCAAACACGATAATATTATAAATTTGACTTTTTTCTATTAACAGGCCTTAAAGTTTTCACATTTTGCTTAAAAATTGGGAGGGCCAAGTTCAAACTTAGTTTTTACATAGCAGGCCTATCAGTGGATATGCCACGAAACAAGCTCACCTTATATGTCTGCTTTTTTTTTATTATTTTGCACATATTTTTGAACAAAATTGTGCGTAAAGTCTAAATTTTTTATAAACAAAAAGTCGGTGTATAATAGTATATTAAAAAACAAGTATCATAAGACATGATTTTAGAGCACGCGTCCAAGTTAGAAAACGAGCCGCTTGTTTGTAATGGACAAGTGCGCTTAAATGTCTTATGAAACGTGTATTTTATACTATTTTTTCTATTTTGGCCCAAATAAGTTAAAAATTACCTTATTTTATATCTTAATTTAAAAATATAATCGATTAGGAAAATTTTTTGTATTTTGTTTTGGTTATGAGGCTGTTGGTAACATTAAGACGATATCAAACAATTCAAACTACTGTCAAATTAAAATTTAGACAAACTGTGTTTGAAAGTGATTTAATTTTTAAAATACCTAAGATTTGAAGATAAGATGGAAGAAGAATTATGTTGCACCCCACCCGAGCTACGCAAAGTAGCGGAAAATACGCTAAATAATCTTAATTTTTAGAACTTACAATTTGAAGGTTATGTTTATAACGCGTGAAGGTTTTGCTGTCACATGGTTGTCACCAACCTAACAAAATAAAATTTCGAATTCTTTAAGGAGTTGCTTTATGAAATCCAAATGAGTTTCATAAAGTAGTCGGTAAAGAACCAAAATAGAAAAAACACTTTACTCAACAAACTAAAATTTTAACTCTTATTTTTTAATAGTAGGCCTAAATTGCGTACATCTTGTTGAAAAATTTGGAGGCTCAAGTTCAATATAAACATTTTTAATAGCATTTCTATGGATAGACTACCTATTTGACAAAAAAAACTGGCATTATAAGCTTGTCTTTTTTTATCAAAAGGCTTTAACAGTTCTCCAATTTCCTCTGAAAAGGTTTAACTCAAACAGCATCACAGCAAAAATGTTCTCTGTAAAAGTAATTGTTCTGGTTTTTTCCCAAAGCAATAACAAGTGTATAAAACTAGACCCGATTGATTAACGCGATATCTGTCAATACGTATCGACGGGTGTCGACGTTATTGCCTCACTAAATTGAAAATTTCTGAAATACCCGCCTATTCACCTCGAATTCCGCACACAATGCTCGAATAATATTTAATACACACAAACGGTACATTTCATCGATATTACTATTTTTCACATTCGCAATGCTATTTGATGTTAAACATTTCGGCCCATTCTACTGGAATGTATACGAACGATGTTTCCACGATTTATATCCAACCCGGCACGACAAAATTGTTCTGCAGATAAAGCCATAAAGCGACTTTATTCGTGAAGTTAAGTCCGTCCAAGCAAAACGCATACATGGAAACAAAACCAGAGTCGTTATGGCCATTCGAAAATGATGTAAGGGCATTTCCAAAAGGGAAAATCGAGTCGCGTCTCAGCCTCGACGCCGTTAGGGCTGAAAACGGCCTGTTTTAGGGGTGCGTTATCATTCGGGCGGGCTTTTGTCTATAATCCGGCGACACCTTGACTCTCCGGGTAATTCTAGCGCACCGAGATATCCTCTAGCAAATTTCGGGTTACATTTTAAAGTTGTTGACGGGCGGCGGCGCAGACTTGGGTCCCAGGTCTATCGTAAACATTTTTAGAAGCAAAAACAGACCGTAAAACACATATTTGAGGAAAATTGTATTGCAGAATTACGACCGCTGGTCTATCTACTTCTCCTCGTAGTAATAAACAGATTATTTTATAGAGAAACATGAAAATGTTGGTATCCGACGCGAAATGTTAAGCCGCTTACATACGTTTATTACCCTATAATTTTACTCCTGCTGTGTTTTCGCCGTTGCTGGGGTATTAAAAGACTAACACACTTGCATTATATTAGCAATATTTAAACAACGTGGATATTAAAAGAAATAAGATGACCATTGACATTTTGACTGATCTATTTCGCCGCACAATTGTATACAATTATTGATTTTTAACAAATATTACTTCCAAATCACCCCTGCAACAGTCAAAAATATCTTAAAAATTGGGAATGACTTCTTTTCAACGACTATTGCTTCCAAAACACTTTTTATACTGTAAAAAAAAATCTAAAAATTCAAGGAACTGTACCTTTTTACCAAATATTACAGCCCCCCCCCCAATCCCCAAACAACAAAATTTGCAAATCTTTTCCAGAAATGATTTTACTTAACTCATCCAATTTTGAAGCACCCTCTACAGATCCACCATCCACTTAACAGTCAAAATATCTAATAATTAAGGAATTGTCTCTTAGGCAGCAACAATAGCAAAGATTATTTTCTCGAAACAAATATCATCTACGAATCACCCCTCTAATGCACCACTTCCTTTTATATAGCAAAATTAACAAAAATCGTGCAGCAATAGCTCTTTTTGACAAATATCACCCTCAGACCAACTCCGCTGCTTGTCCCCTATCAAGTCCAAAAAAATGTTGATTGTAGAGAGTTATTCTTTCTTTTTGACAATACAGCAAAAAACACAAACAACTGTAGAAGGCTAGTCAAATCAGCAAAACTAAAATAAAAACAATTCCGGAAGTTAAGAGATTTGACAGAGACGTTCGGGAGCGGAAAAAAGTGCCGCGGGTAACAGTCGTGGAAAAACATGCCGCGGAAAAAAGTTCCTGGAAAAAAAGGCCGGCGGAAACCGTACCGCGGAAAAAATGCCGTGGAAGAAGATTCCGCCAGATAAAAGTGGCACAGGAAAAAAGTGCCGCGGAAAAAAGTGTCGTGTAGGTGTAAATTTGACATTTGCACTTGCAAAATAAAATAATATAAACAATATAAATACCGTTACACATAATAATTTATTTTAAAACAATTTGAAAAATGGATACTAAATACTAACCAAAGAATCGTCACTACATGATTTGATTCAGTATTTAGACACCACATACGTTGCAAGAAGCAACAATAAATGAGAAAGATCGCACGAATAACCAGAGGGAAGGCTGGAATAATAGATAAAGCAGTTAGGTTAGGTTAGGCACCTACACGGCATTTTTTTTCGCAGCACTTTTTTTCGGCGGCACCTTTTTCCACGGCACTTTTTTCGGCGGCACATTTTTCTGTTGGAACATTTTAGCACTATTTTCCGTGGCATTTTTTCCGGGATTCAAGACGTTTGCATGAGCTTACTGTTGAAGTGTAAAAAGCCCTCATCTTAGATAAAGTGTGCACTTTTACGCTGTTTTGCATATATCGTGAATTATCGACTTTATCAACAAAACGATCATAAAATAAATGGTAAATTACATTTTGTCCGTTAGTTTGATAGTTTTTAGTAAATGAGCGGCGAATGTTACGTAGTTTAGTTAGTAGCTCTAAAAACTTTCTTTATGCCGAGGTTAAAATCCCTAGGAATTATGAAACGTGGGAAAAACATCATCTATTTTTCTGTTATGGACCCACTATGCCTACCATTGATATACATTTATATCGTCTAAGCTAGCTTGCAGAAAAGAAGGCGCACACGAACTGGATGGAACTCATTTCTGCGTGAACCTCGGCATAGAGATTGTAATAGCCATTTAAAGGACTTCAATGCCTTAAATTTAATGCAATGTTTTAGTTTAATTTAATGTTACTGTACAGCATTTCGCTGCATAGGTGGTTATGAGATCGAATCCCGGTGGTGCAGCGTAACTATTTTTTTATTGCTGGTTTAAGTGGTCTACGTGAAGTTATAGCAAGACATAGTTGCATTCGCTCACTTACAAATTACGTCCATTAAATTGTGCATGCGCAGAAATTAACTCCCGCTCAGAACACAGCTGCAGTAGAATTCGGATCCACATTTCCTGTTTGTTTTTCGTAAGTGCCTACAGTCTGCAAAGTCACTGCGAGAAGCCCATTACAGCCAACCTCTGTTGTTTAACGTGGCGGCACTTAACAAGAGCGTTAATCCGCCCCGATCTTCTTCGGGCCGGATTGAGTTACCTACGTACTTGTCCAAGACAACAACGGTTCAACGAGTACAAGTTACCAGTCATGGCAACAGGCTGCACGCCCAAGTCCCCACTAGTCGGGGGAGATTACTTAACTCTCCACTGAGTCTGCAGATCAGTGCCCGAGCTGACAACGCAACGCACCCGCCACGCCGAGACGACCCTAGCCTTCATAGGCTTACCACTGTTACCACAAATCGTACGCCGTGACCAAGACAGAGGCTTTTGTTCCTCCGCAAGCTCGGATTAGTCTCAGTGGTACCAGTCAATAAAGTCACTGGTTGGACTTTTAAAAATTGCCGAAGCTCTCCCTACCAGTTAGGCTACTCGCTGTACCCAGTACTAGTCAACTACGCACCGCACAGATAGGTTGGCAGTCGGTCTGATCTTAGCGACCGGCACCTCAACAGCGTCGGGCAGATGTACAAGCACCCTGGGTCCTCCTGGTATAATAGTGAGCGTAAGCAAGCATAGTGCACCTCATCCCTAGAGCCCAGGTTCCTAATTCCAGCAGCCACGCCACTCCTTTCTCACTCATCTTCAGCTGCTTATATCATCGACCTCCAACCACCCAGTATTTTTATAACCCGTAGAGTCATCTAGACGTAGTGATTGGGACGCAGGAGGATTTATAGTCACGAGCAGAGAGCCGGGCTCCCGTTACTAAGGGTGCGCTGCCGCTCAGGTGTTAGGAACCTATAGTGAGGGCTAGTAACACTTCACCTCGTAAAATCACTCAATCAGTTCTCCATGTTCCCACCTTAAGGTAACCTTGAACCTCTTCAAAGAGAGGTGGACGTATCAGTTAAAATTTCCGGAGCGACCGTTACAATTCCGCCACAAAGGTGTCTGTTAGGTATTGCCATTTAAATGTTCGCGCCGTTTTCGTATTTCCGGCAAGGGGGTAGCGCATCAAGGATGCGTCGCAATTCTTCTCTTGCGTTCACCCACGCTCGAACAGTACTTGTCTGGTAACTGCAGTAGTGGTAAGAACACTTGTGAGCTGTGTGGGTACTGAACCTTTTTTTTTGTTATTTGTAATTGTTGATAATATGTTTAACCGTTTAAGATAAGTTTTAAAAGTTATTACGATAGCTTCTATGTGTTTTTCAGTTTTATACCTGGCGTCCTCTAAGCAAGCGTATTAGCAATACATCGAGCCGGTCTTGCAAAAAGTAAACTGTTAACCGGCAAATATAATTCCGCAATTCCCATATCCCTGAAGATATTAAGCTTTATGCTATACCAAGAAACCTTAAAAAGCTTCAGACGTAGATGGGTTAACACTCAAAGGGGTCTTCAAGCAAGGGCTGCTATTACGGAACCCTAGCCAAAAGCAGCCAAATATTGTGTGCAACTGTCCAGAAAGAACTTGCGACTAGTTGTGGGTATCTTATCTGGACACTGCACCCTAAAGCAACACATGCACAGGATGGGTCTGGCGGACAGCCCAAACTGTCGTGCATGCAACGAGGCCGACGAGTCGGCAGAACATGTCCTATGTCACTGCCCAGCTCTCGCAACAACCAGAGGATCCATGCTGGGGGACTTCTGGCCTAACATGGCCGAAATCAGCAACACTCCAATTGCGGATGTCCTCAAGTACATCCAAAAGGTTGGATGGCTTGGGTGATGTCCAATGTGGAGAGCTGCTAGGGAGGTAGTACAATGAGCCCACCTATTGTGGCCTAAGTGCGCGTGAGGTAACTCGCACTCCCAATTCCAAATCCAGAATCCAGAACCAGCAAATATTTACTAACGCTAATCTAACAAAATTTATTACAACTAAGAACAACGCCCCTTACCTAAGTGAGGGTTCTTGGGCCTCCTGCCCCAAGAAAGTACACTCAAGATGTTGCAAATATTTAAAGATTAAGTTCAACTGCAACAAGTAATTCTCGCTGACATTGAACGAGTTGTTGCTTTTCTCCACTATTTCAGAGACAGGTATTTGACGTTTATTGCAGTTGCACCTCTTCTTTCTGGATTGTCACAAACAGTCTCACACCAATTTTTAAAACCAGTAGCTTATTCAAATATTTGCAGGTACTTGGGTGTAATTTCTTGATACTGTGAGCCTAGCCTAAGTAAAATTGTATCTGCTTTAAGTCATTAACGAGAAACTGAATTATATAACACGCTTCTTCACAGTACAGTTGACCTTTAGATTGGCCGTCTTGAGTATAACAACTGAACAGTTTCCATGACAACATTTATGTACTGTTTCTGGTTTAGAGTTCTGTAATATGCAGAACAAATAGTTGTACTAGGCACTAAGTTCACCATGTCACTGCATAAAATCCGGTTTTCGCGTAAGCCTTCTCATCAGGAATGCCAAGTGGTAATTTATCGAATTAATTACCGTATTTTATATGGTAACTACATTTTTTTTATTACCGGAAATTACGAGATAAACTACACCGTAAATACCTGCGGTAATTTATTAATTTCCACCAGATATTCGGCGAATCTGAGAAATACCCGTTTACAAAAACTTGGAGATGTAAAATCATAAATTACCGAAGTAATTACCGTATTTTACATAGTAAATAAAACGTATTAGTAAATAAACATAAATAACTGCAAAGTTTATTTTAAATTACCTAGTAATTTGTACTATAGATTTTAGATTACCATCTTTCGTAAATTACGAATAGTTTTGGTAAATTATTAATTTAAGAAAAAATAAATTACGGTAATTTTACACACCTGCTTCTCAATTGCCCTTTCTTTGCTTGAACGAACCGGCTTCACTAATTTTCCCGCATATCCTTGGTACATTACCAATTGTTTTCTGCAAATTTGTTTAATTTTTCATATAAGTAAGTACATCTTCCCCTTCCCTCATTTTTGCCCTTTTCCTTTACTTATAAGTTTAAAGTTCTTTCTTCCAGGAAATTTACCACAGACAGACAAACAGACCAAAAATAGAAAATTCGACTTTTTTACTTTCCTGTACTTTCAGTATTGGAAAGTATTTATTTCATGAAAATTTTCGAATGAGAAATTTTTGGGGAAATGCATGTTTCGGGTCTCCAGGAATCCAAAAATAACGCTTTTAAAATATATCTCTGTGGGTCGGTCGGCGGGTTGGTGGGTATGTGTGTGGTGCATCATAAGTCATAACTCCTGAACGAATTTTGATGAGCTTTGGAATGTAGAGGTACATATCAAAATTGACCGACAAACTAAATTTATAAAAAAAAATTCGAAACCGGAACCGAAAGTTAGTTCTGTTTTTTGGTAGCATGTTTTCTAGAAACCGAATATTTTAAATCTAAACGCGGAATCGGATATAAGACTTTAGGGCAAATCCAACGATTTTTCAAATACGAGTTGACAGATAAGTATTGAATTTGGTGGTGCAGTTGCTCTATGGCGTCGCAATACTACTATGTACAAAAAGGTTTCAAAAATGAAAACTATAAAATAAAACAATTTTTCAAAGTTTTGGAAATTTTCAAAACAATATTGTACAAAAACTGGGCAACGATAAATTTTAGGTATTACAGGCTCGTAGAGCTGGAGATGTGGTTCATGTCCCAGTCCGCTAATTTCTTTAAGGCGCCTTGTATGAATATTTGAAAATCGTATATTCTTAATTCTTTATTTAATAAATGTGAAACGTTAAAAGTTTCTGTTTAATTTGAATTGCTCATAATTGGTAGTGGAAGAAGATTCGCAACATAGTTTTGAAGTTCTGCAATATTTAGAGGGTTAATTTCCCCCTCCCGTCAAATTTTGGCGAACGGATTTATCTTTCCGTTTTTACTTTTTTTTTAATTCCAAAAATCATACAATTTTTGATTATTACGATTGATTTAAATTCAAATGTTTTCGCGTCTGTGCAACTAGGACGCTTAACTAAAGTAGTCGGACAATAAGAATACCAAATTTGCTTTAAAATAAAAACTATAGCTGTCAAGTTGCAACATGCCGATGGTATGTACATCAGGAAGTCAGCGCTACTCAAACAATTTTGCAGTAGATGCAGTGTATTCTAAATAACTTTACTATTAGCATTCTACTGATTACAGTTTTGCGACAGTGCGGTGTTCTTATTTTGTAACTACTTTAATATCTGGAACGTCTACGTCCGCAGAGAGAAGGAAATGAGCTGCTTTAGGCTGCTTAAGCAAGCGGATCTGAATTGAAAAAAGTCAACAACAAAGGCTTTTGTTTAAAATGCAAAGTGTTTGCTGCGTGCAGTGAATCTAGAGATTAAGGTAATACTAGATGCTCTAAATCAATCTAATATAAACACAGTGCATCGAATTGGCTGCCTAAATACGTTGCCCGAGACACCAGACAATTGAAAACGATCCTTATCAAATTAGCAGTTTTTAAGAATACAAGGCTGTTTCTCAACACTTTTTCAGTATAGTGAAACCTCTTTATTTATACTCAGCGCTATTAAAAGCACACCTCTAGCGAAGTTAAATTCAGTACAAGGTACCTTGGACAACGTGGGATTCCTCTCAATAACGAGCGCGGCTACAATATTAAGTAAAGACTAATCAAAGACGTAGCCGAGATCGAATGGTGAACCAGCACAGTGTTTTTTTATCTAAAAAAAAAGTTCTCTGTTATCAGGTTTGCATCTCGCTGTTTATTCATATGTATATTATTCTGTATTATGTATAATCTTGGTTCCTATTTTATTTAGCGATTCAGAGATCTAGGTTTAAAGTGGTATTGCACTTATTTTCTTGTATTTGGTGTGTGGTCATTATAAAATTGTTTATAACCCGACTTTACATTTTATTGAGTGTATTGAGTGATTCAAAATTGTAGTATTTCCATATTTGATAGAATTTGAGTTTTGTAATCAGAGTGGCAGCCTATGGGACTTTTTAGAAATCCTGAAAAGGAGTCTAACTCCGCCTGCGTCAGTTTGCTGGGTGGATTTAGTAGCCCAGCAGCTGCGTTGCCGGTCCCAAGCCTGGATAAAGGAGGAGGGTTGGGGCGTTGGGCTAGCCCCCTATCATCTATAAAAAAATTTAATGGCTCCTAGAACCATAGCCAAACCTCGGAATTCGGACGGAATTAGATTACGACGACATATAGCGAGTAACAGGACAATGAGAATAGAAACATGGAATGTTCAGAGTATGACAAATAAAACAACAGAGATAATAGCAGAACTAGAAAAACTTGACATAAATATAGCCGTGCTGTCAGAAACTAAAAGGAATGGACAAGGAACGGAAGAAATTGGGAAGTACATACATTTCTGGTGAGGTGTGGAGAAATCACAGAGAGCTAGTTCAGGGGTTTCTATTTTAATTAAACAGCACCTAAAGAAATATATACACAACTTTATCAATATATCCGAAAGGATTGTAACAATGACACTATCCTTACATGGATATGAAACTGTTGTAATTGGATTATATGGCCCGACAGACGACTCCAATCAGAATATTCAAGAGGAATTCTATCGGAACTTATCGGGAGTGCTAGAAAAAATAAAAACCCGACAAGAAATCTTATTAGCTGGAGATTTTAATGGAAAAGTAGGCACACGAGTTGATGACGAAGTGGTAGGGAGATATGGTGAAATATATGTGAATGACTCAGGAGAACGATTAATAGAAGTATGTGAAGAGAATCGCTTAAAAATTGTTAACACCCAATACCCCCATAAAAGCAGTCACCTAATCACATGGGAAAGACCGTCAATGCAACAAGAATCTATTCTGGATTATATAATAATGAAACAAAAATCAAGAATAAAGCCACAGGACTGCAGAGTTAAACGAGGAGCAAACTGTGGATCAGACCATTATTTATTGACAGCAAAAATAGTATTCCCATATGACAATCAGAACACGAGAAACAATGAATTAAAGAAGACGGTCAACCAACCAAAAATAACACCGACAGATACAAACTGTATTTACTACAACCAAGTATTAAACAACTATACAACAATAGATTAGAAGAAGAATTAAGAAAAACGAAAAAGAATGAGGACCGAGAGGAAGAACAAGAAATTATTAAAAAAGCTATACATAAGGCAGCAACGGAAGCCTTAGAATCTTATGCAGCTAAGACAAACAAAAACAGCCTGGGTGGTTAACCGAAGAAATTCAAAAGTTAATAAATGAAAAAAACTAAACTCTACAACGTATGGTTAGCAAAAAGAACAAATGAAACTAGAGAGACATATAAAAACAAAAATAGAGAATTAAGAAGAAGTATAGTGAGGCAGAAAAACAATTACTGGGAACAGAAATGTTTACAAATCGAAGGATTAATAGGTGGGGCTCAGTCAACGGAAGTATGGAGTTCTATTAAAAGTATGAAAACAAATACTACCAGTAGATTTGACCAGCTCATAAGTATACATGAGTGGAAAGAACACTATGAACAATTATTTGTAGAAAAGCGACGCCGGTTCCTTGACAACCTAACACCTGAAGATCACAATGAAGATAATGAAGACAATGAGGATGAAGAACAAATAACTATAAGCAAAGATGAGGTCACACAGAGTTTATATCAGATGAAGAACGGAAGATCACCAGGACCAGGTAACATTCCGGTAGAATTGATAAAATGCGGAGGAACAATGTTGATAGAAAGAATCACAGATCTAATGAACTAATGCTGCCAACAAGCTAAAACCCCAACAGAATGGAAAGAATGTTATATAGTGTCCTTGTTTAAAAAAGGAAATAGGAAAGATCCAAAATGCTACAGAGGATTGAGTGTAACGGGAACTTTAAGTAGACTTTATGGAAAGATATTGCAGAGCAAATTAAGAAACAATATTGGAAATAAAATTGGAGAAGACCAAAGTGGTTTTGTTCCGGGTCGATCTTGTGTAGACAATTTGTTTACGTTACAAGTGCTAGAAAAGAAAATAAGCAGAGGAGAGGAGGTACATCTGGCTTTTGTAGACTTGGAGAAAGCCTACGACTCAATCCCAAGAAACAAACTATGGGAGGCATTACAAGTTTTGGACATGAATACAAAATTATTGAAGATAATAAAAGAAATATACCAAGACAATGTATCATATATTAAACAGGGCAGCCAACTTTCGAGTCCTATAATGACAACCAAAGGTCTCAGGCAAGGATGTAGCCTGTCTCCGTTGCTATTTAATGCATACCTGGAAGTAACACTGAGAAACTGGAAGAGAAATTGTGAAGGAATGGGAATCCCTATCAACGAAAATCATCTTTTGACTCTTAATTTTGCGGATGACCAAGTAGTGTTAGCCCAAGATTCATATGATTTAGAATTTATGATGAAAAGACTATACAAGGAATATGAAAAATGGGGGCTAAAAGTCAGTATAGAGAAGACAGAATATCTAGTTGTTAACTCCGATGCAAAATTTTATATATTAATAGATGATGACGTGACAGGTAAACAGGTCGAAAAATTTAAATATTTAAGAGCCATAATAGATAAAACAGGTCTAGGAAAAAAAGAAATTAAACACAGAATGCAACAAAGCCGAAAAGTAATAAGCTGCTTTAATTCTCTGTGGTGGGATAAGGGTATATCCAGAAAAAATAAAAAAAGACTGGGAGAAACAATGGTAGAATCCGTTTTGTGCTACGGCTGCGAAGTATGGACCGTAAATGCAGAAATGAAATGCAAGTTCGCCGCAGTCGAAATGGACTACTTACGAAGAAGCGCAAGAGTATCAAGGCGCGAGAGAATCCCGAACGAAGTGATCAAAAATAATATGGAAGCAGGAGAACCGGTAACAGACAGGATAGAATAAAGGGTCTAAAATGGTTTGGCCATTTAATGAGGATGCCGGAAAATAGGTGGCCCAAAAGAGTTTTTCAATGGGCCCCACCGGGAAAGAAAAAACGTGGCAGACCGCGGCGCTCATGGAATGAAGGTATAAGAAAAGCAATGACAGACCGAAATTTGGAAGAACAACAAGCATTAGATAGAGAGGCATGGCGAAGGGGAACCGGAAGGCGGATTTTAGCTGTAGTGTAGTTTGGTAATAGTTATGTAATACGTATTGTACATTACTAATCCGGAAATATATATACACTGAAAAGGAGTCTTATAAAGACTAAACTGAACTTTTTTCATCTACGGAAGGGTAGGTATAATGTAGCCCCAGAAGTAATAATGTAAATAGTTACCTAATTACCCAAAAACATGTTTTGACACGACAAGGAAAAAGTAGATATAAAATTAATAGAAAATTTTTTAAGAGAAAATTTAGGTATTTAATTAATTTAGCAAAACGCAGACTATTCTAGCAGAATTTCAATAGAAAACATTAAGCTTGGTTTGCACAAACAGCATTCTTTTACGAACCAAGACTGTTTATATCAAAACGCACTTTTGAACTTGTCTTTGGTTGCAAAAGTAAACTTAACATGGAAAATGTTAAATTAATTTCTCATGTAATATTATCTATTTGATGAATATCTTTTTTTTTGTGAAAATTAAACCTGTATTAATGAAATAGAATTCCCTCTGCAGGAAATATTAAATTTGTTATTCAAACAGTTTGACCTATTCTAGAGTAATTTATCAAATGTTTTGTTTATATAATATTGTGGAAATATTGATTAACTTCATTAAAATACCTAAATGGTAAAGTGAACAGTATTTAAATAATAATTTAACTTTAAATCATTTTACCTAATTTAGAAACCACAACAACAAAACTAATTTTAAATTACAGGTAAGCATGAATTTAATAAGAAATTAAACAGCAAGAAAGTTTTCTTTTCTGGAATTCCTCACTTAATAATAAATACGCCTACGTTAGTTGAAATAAAAACACCACTTGGAATAAACTCAACAGTTTCCATTCACCTACTACACCCATAATTAATGGAAAAAGAGCTCGAAGAAAACTTCAGATAAAATTCTAATTAGTTTGTTTTGCATCGCTACTTTAGATATCAATTTAAAACTTACCTTTATGCCTTCGATACACGCTATGTAAACATTGGGACTTATTATGGAAACATATCGCGATACCAGAACAACTTTTGCTAACTTTATTTACTGAATTAAATCACCACTGTTTAAAATCTTCCAAAAAGTTATTTCCGCTTCAATGTTATGAAGCCCCGAAGCTACTGAAAATCGCTGTTTAATTTTTCACGGGACGATTTATGAGCACAAATTTACCACATATACTAAAACCCTGCTTTAAAACTCGCTTTTTTCGAGCTATAAATGCATGAAACTAGAACCGATTGATTAACGCTGTAACTGTCAGTACGTATCGGTGGTTGCCGATTTTATTGCTTTAGATTGAAGTTTTTTAAAGTGTTTCGTGTTTTTACTCTCACATACGTTAATGCATTTTTGTATAATTTTTTCATATACAGAATAATACGTAGAACGGAATGACAAAACTCAAGACTTTTTTCGAACTGTGTAGCTTGAAAACAGCGACCATAATGTTTTTTTTTAATTTGATTTAACGCCGGTTAGGTAAAAAATATGTTAGCAGATGCACATTATAAAATATTTAAATAAGAAAAAAAGGGAATGATACATATTACATATACCCCCACCACTTTTCTTTGCCTGTAAACTGAATGCCGCGCTTATTAATGTACCCCCACCACTTCCACTTAAAGGTGGAAGCCACAAACTTACGTTGACTATGAGCTAAGGAACAAGCTCATGAACATTTTTTCCCTACGTCATCTGGAACTGAAGGTCATGAACTTACCCACACCATTTGATCTCGAGCTGAGAGTCGTAGCAATAACTCCACCTGTATCACTTGATCGTGAATTATACGCTACCAGTCTACTCCCCACCATTTGATCATAAGCTACCAATCATGACCATTAACCCACCATTTGATCCTAAGCTGAGGACCACTCATATAATTGTATTCCCACTATTTTACTCGTACCAAAAATCATGAAATACCCCGCAGACGCAGGTGTACTGATAAACTGTATGCCATGCCTCTGAATACACCTCCACCATTTCACCTGCACTAAATGCCATTAATCTACCCCATTATTTATTTTCTTAATTGTAAGCTGAAATTCATACCCATGAATATGCCCCCACCACTTTATCTTAAGCTAAAAGCCACAAATCTACCCTAAGCACGGAGCCAAAAGCATTTACCATAATTGTACTCCTACCACTTCATCATGAACTGAAGGTCACGAATTCACCCCCTACCATTTTATCTTAGGCTCACTGCATAAGCATAAATCCACCCTCACTATTTGACCTTAAGCTGAAAGCCACGCCTATTTATACACCCCCACTCCCACTGCATCTTGAGCCGAAAGTCATAATTTAATTTCTAGCGCTTCCTTCCGTTTAAGACCCTGCTTATGCATTCACCACCCTAGTTAACCTTGAGCTATCAGGCATGAATTTACCTCCACCATTTGATCTCGAGCTATAAGTTATAACCATAGATTCACCCCGACCACTTGATCATGAGTTGGAGGGCGCAAATCCACTATTTCATCTTGAGTTGAAAGGCGTGACCTATTTAACCCCCACCGCGCCTTAAAATATTCCCCACAACTTTACCTGGATTTGAATTCCATAAATCTCCCGTTTCCCCCACTTTTTGCGTTTGATCTAGAGCTGAAGGGCATTATTATGGCCCGCATCCTCTGCTTTCAAAAAAATTAGAGCCCTGTTAATTAGCAGAAGCTAATATTATTATGATGACTTTTTTGAGGATAATAGCATTATTTGATTTGTTTGTCTTTAAATTTTGTAAACGGTAATTTGACAAATGTAAACGTTTACTTTGTTGTTATTGATTAGTAGCAGCTAATATCATTATGCTGATTTTCTTTAGAACATTCACATTATTGGATTTGTTGGTTTCATACGTATGTCAGGTGACAATTGTAAACATTTATTTTGTATTAGCAAAAAATAAATAATTATTATTATTATTACTATTGGATCTTACGCGGAGAACCATGCTATTAATACACCCTCACTTTATCTTGAGCTGAAAGCTATAAATTTATTCCCAGCACTTGTTTACTTATGCTAAAGGCCATGCTATTTAATATATCCCCACCATTTGATTTTGAGCTGAACGTTGTAATCATAATTCACCCCCACTACTTGACCATGAACTGAAGGTCGCAAATACACTCCCTACGGTTTGATCTTAAGTTGAGGGGCGTGACCTAATCCACCCCCTCCATTTGATCCTGAAATAAAAGTCACGTTTATAAATACTCCCCCTTCATTTTAGCTTAAGTTGAACGACATGAATCTACCCCCATCACTTGTTGTTGACTGTAAGTTAAGCGAATACACTCCCACCATATCACCGAAATCTAAAAGCCATAGATTTATGTTTCTCCTTCTTTCTTCACTTATCTCACAATAGTTGTGCACTTGCAAATCTTGAAAAAATTCTGTAGTGAAAAACTACCCGCTATGATTTTGTCAACTGACTTCTATGGAAAAATAAATAAAAAAGATTTTTCCCAAGTCTGTAAATCCTGTATAACGTTTCCTATAATTATTTTTAAGTTGTTTAAGTAGAAGGATCTAATTGGTATCCGTCAAATACGAATCTGAATTTATTTTTTAGTTGTATTATTAAAATAGAGTCCCGAGTTGGCGCGGTTAGAATGCCCGTTTGAGTGCAAGCAGCAGAGTTAAGCATAGCTCTCCCTGGTCAGTACTTGGATGGGTGTCGAAAGCCAAGTCAGCACGGCGATTGGTGCTCTCGGAATGGCTCCCTAATAGGTGGTCCCGGATGTCGCATTAACAACGCGGCAGTCGTTCGTTAGTGGGGTTAAAATTCCCCACAAAGTATAGATGGATGAGTTAATGCAATAGCAAGAGTTTGGCGTAAGCTGAGGAGACGTAGTGGTTAAAGGCCCAATGGACCCCACTACCCTCCGGTACATAGCAATAAGCCAAACCTGGAGTGAGTAGGACCAAGCCATGGCCCTCATTGGCCCGCAGTGCTGATGTATATATATTATTTTAAATGTTTAGTCCTTTCGTTCTTTTCACTTTTTGAGAGGTACTTAATTTTGTACGTTTTGTACGGTAAAAACCTTTTTACGTGACAAAAAATGAAAATTTATTAAAATGACTTACACACTACTTCCATTCGTGCTTCGCTTTGTGCTGATGAAAATGAAGGTGCTTCGGCTGACACTTCACATTTAAAAAGTCCACTTGTTTTTAAGTTCACATTTTTAAGTACGACCTTTTTCCTGTCGGACAAGCCCATCTGCAACACAAAAAAACAAACGTTAAAAACTAGTGCACAGTAAACAATTTTCAATGGAATTTAATTACGTGTTGTAAATACCAAACAATGATTTAAGAGGGTATTGAAACAAAGCGGGAGGAAGATTCCGAAACCTTTTCTGTATAAATTGCGGTGTAAATATCATCTTAAAAGCATTACAATTTGGCATATTTGAAAGGCAGTTAGAGCGTAAAATCGTCCTCTCCCCCTCCCCATTTATAATGATTTCGGGGAGCTAAGAGGGCATTGAATAAGAGGCTGAAATTATTAAAGCGTTTCATTTCCGTTTTGAATTGAACAACACATCAAAGTTTACTGTCGGTAATAAAGTTTTAGCTTCGGTGTTGAGTTGACGGGAATCGATTGGGTTTCCTTCCTATCCAAGTCACATTTTAGCGATCAGGGCAAATTATCATTGAGCGAATGGCAAAAATATAGACTGAATTCAGAGTGTGTGAACGGCATCCCAACTACTAAACTCGCAACAACTTCTCCCTGACGCGAATAAAACAATTTCAAAAATAACTGACACGTATAATTAGGAAACCTTTCAACAAACTCGCTTCTCTCCAATTATTTTTTGAACTATGTTTTTGCTTGTCTGACAAAATTGAAAATTTTATTACTATAATAATTAAGAACGACATGAAAATTATTACTAGGTAGGGAATAAAAAATGTCACTTTTACGCCAGTTAATAACAATAGGAACAAACTTTTGAGCTTTTACATACTATAATTGTCTGTGTTTCCTTCTTAAGAAAAAAATTATTTTTGGTTGCTTAGAATTTTGATGTTTCTTCTAAAAGTATAGTAATAATCAAACTTTTACTGCTATTGAATTATCTTTCGTTAATTGTTTATCTAAATATGAAATCCCTAACTGTCTCGCCATAACAAAACAACGGGCACTTACATTTACACTCAGTTTATTGATTGTTTTCAGTGAAAGTTTATGATACTGTCACGACTGTTGGAGTAATTTGGTTTATTATAGATAACTTTAATTGTAGCGGGTCGAAAAGTTGTATTTATTGCGCTGACATAAACACCGCGCAAAAGCACATTTTATATCATTTTTGTTTTCAATAAAAGACAATTAATATAATAGTAGCATTGCAAACATAGCATTATTGCAATTTTCATTATTAGTCTTGCAATTTTTTGGCACTTTTATTAATAAAATGCTGTTGGGGAAGTGCCACGACAACAGTGTTTGCTCATAAATTTTAGATAATAAACAAACACACACGCGACGAACTCCACAAACGAATCTCCTACATATTGACAGCTCGGTAGTTGTGGTAAAAAAACTACTACGTGTACACTACTAGCTCCCATTGAAAAACGACTAGCTGAATCTGTACGTTTTTGTACTTTCCCATACTTCCAGTATGGAAATGTATTGCGATCGCGAAAATATTCGAATATAATATTTTCACGAAAATACATGTTTTGGCTCTTTATTTTTTTAAATTACGGTCTGTATGTCCGTGTGTGTGTGAAACGCAAAATCTCTTTGTATTTTTTGGTAGAATTTTTTTCACGAATGGGATTTTGTAAATGTAAGAACCGCATATAAGACAAATCGAAAGTATTGTCCGAGCACTCTAGCTCTCAAATGGCTGCCGCGGCAGTTGTCGTAAATTTTCGGCTTTCACGTCAATTTATTTAAGAACAAGTTAAAGAATTTAGACTAATTTTGTTATAACAATGGCCCTAGAAGAACACAATGTTGTTATGTGAAAGAATTTTTATACAAATTAACTGTGAAGTAAAAATAGCTATTGCCTTAAAACTGGTGACACGATTTTTTTGAACTTTGTAATCTTATGGAGCTGGAAATGGGTTACAAATTGTTTCGCGTCTCGGTCTGCTCATTTCTCTGTGACGCCTACTATGAATTTTTGGAAAATTTAAATGCACCTCTTGGGTAAACAGAAGATGGTAAAAACATCTGTGCAAGCTAAACTGCTTCTGAGCAATAGTAGAAAGAGATTCAGAATTTAATTGTTAGGTACAACAATATTTAGGAGAGTTAACTTCCCCCTCCCTCCCTAAGTTTCGCGAACAAGTTTATCAAACTCGGTTGATATAGAAATACAGCAATCTATAGAGGTTAGTCGTCGGTTTCGCTAGTATGAATATAAATCCATTAACAATAAATCAATGTTTAAATTTCTGTTACTTCTGAATTTATTCCGTTAAACATACACTTCAAGGTTTTGCTGCTATGATTTTTTTTCTGGTACATGTAGATACGTATAACTACGCTAAATGTGTAGCAATATTCAAATTCCTTTTTTGGATTCTGTTGCTAAATTTCTAGAGTTAATTTTGTTAATGGTAAGGAAATGTTTAAACTTCTGGTTTTCAATTTATTTTTGTTATATACAGGGTGTGGCAGACCGCTGTAATTTGTCGATTGCAGGTTAAGTATTAGAGACAGAGAAATTTTAAATAAAAGTTATTCGGGGTCGTGTGTACTATCAAACAAAAATATTTTGCATTATACAGGGTGTCCAATATCAGAGTGGCATCGCAAACTTAGATTTTTTTTTAAATTAAACACTCTTTATATTTTTGCAAATTATTATTCGCCTTTTAATTTGCTTTCTGCCTGCTTTTTGTTTTTTCAATTTCGTTGCGGTGTTGCCAAGTTTGCAGACCCTGTCACGTACTTTTTGTCGCTTACTGTTTGGTAAGATTTAGCTAATTTGCGAAAGCTTGAACCCGCGTATTGTCGGCCGTTGTCGCAGATTATTCTTTCCGGCACACCGTACATAAAAAATACATCTTCTTCTATATGTTTGCAAACAGCGGCGCTTGTAGCAGATTTAAGTGGAAATAAAAGCACGTACTTAGTGAAACAGTCAGCCACTACTAAAATGAAACGATTTCTATTTGTAGACAGCGGAAGAGGTCCTATCAAGTCGGTACAAATGACTTCCCATGGGCGCGTGATAACACGTTTTACCATAATCCCCTGGGGCGACCGTTGCTCGGGTTTCTGAGCGTTACAAATGTCGCATCTTCGTATGTAACGAGCTATATCATCGTTCATACGGGGCCAATAATAGTACTTGCTTACCCTATTTCTAGTTTTAAAGTAACCTAGATGTCCAGCGGTAGCGACATCATGACTCTCCTGGAGTACAGCAGCCCTTAACGGTTTTGGAACCACGATTTTCCACTCCAATTCATCATACTCGTTAAAACTATTCCGATTCGCTAACTTATACACTCTGCCACTTGTAACTCGCCATTTTGGAAATTTATTCGGTCTTGCTTCTATTTGTAATTTCAACCGTGAGTACCAACTATCCTCATCCCCATCGTTCACCTCAATTAATGCTATCGCCCGCGATAAAGCATCAGGCACCTGATGACTACTACCCTTCCTGTGTTTAATTTTAAAATCGTACCCCTGCAGCCGTAAAGACCATCGAGCCAGACGACCAGATGGGTTTTGGAGTTTATGTATCCATAATAAAGAATAATGGTCGCTAATCACTTCAAATTGAGCCCCTTCAATATAAGGGCGGAACTTTTCGATCCCCCAAACAACCGCGAGACACTCTAATTCGGTTGTCGAATATTTTTGCTCTTGACTGGTTAGACTGCGACTTGCGTACGCTATGACGTGTTCTCCGTCTTCTGCTTCTTGAGTCAACACGCAACCAAGACCTACTTGGGAGGCATCGGTCTGTAATGTAAAAGGTCGCAAAAAGTCTGGACAGGCTAAAATTGGAGACGATATCAAGCATGATTTTACGTCTTGAAATGCGGCTTCCGCATCGCTATCCCAAACAAATTTAATATTCTTTCTCGTCAACCGGTTTAAAGGTGCAACCCGGGATGCAAAATTCTTGACAAAACGGCGGTACCAGGAAATGAGACCTATAAACCTCCGAACGTCTTTACTACATTTCGGGGTAGGATAATTGACCATACAAGTAATCTTTTCGGGGTCTGCCCTAAGCCCATTTTTATCAACAATATAGCCGAGATATCGTAATTCGGATTTAACGAACTCGCATTTGTCGGCATTGATGGTAAGACCAGCGTTTAATAATCTAATAAAGATCTTCTCTAGAATCTCCAAATGTAAAGTAAAATTTGGCGTGGCCACAATAATGTCATCTAGATAAACCGAAACGAAAGGTTCTAGATCGGGACCTAACACAGAATCTATCAAACGCTGGAACGTCGCGGGCGCATTATGTAGACCAAACGGCATTCTAGCAAACTGAAAAAGACCTTTACCCGGAACTACAAAAGCGGTCTTTTCTTTACTTGACTCCTCGAGTGCAACCTGCCAATACGCTGATTTTAAGTCAATCGAGGATAGCACACGGGCGTCCCTTAATCGATCTAAAATATTAGAAATATATGGGAGAGGATACGCGTCCCGTTTAGTTACGCTATTTACTTTTCGGAAATCTAGGCACATTCTGTATTCTCCATTTGACTTTTTAACAACAACAATTGGGGAACTCCAAGGGGACTTCGACTTTTCAATTACTCCCAGATCTAACATTTTGTCAATTTCTTTATTAATAACATTTTGAATAAACGGGGAAACAGGATAATAGCGCTGCTTAATCGGATTATTATTTCCCGTATCTATTACATGTTGCACTCCCTTAGCATAACCCAATCCTGATCCCATTTTTCCCAGGTACTTTCTGACCAGAGTGTCAAGAGCTTCTCGTTCTTCAACAGCCAATTCGTCTCTGATTTGTATCGCGGATACCTTTATCTCATCCCCAAATTTCCAAGTATTTTCACGGAAAGCGGATACAATATCCATATCGCGACAAAAATCTATTCCTAGAATAACTTCATCCACAATACTAGGTATAACTAAGGCTTTAATTAATTTGACCTTATGCCGTAGTTGTATAGGTAGTTGTGCTACACCTAACGCGTCACATGTTCGTCCATCCGCAACGGTAATGATGGGTTTATGACGTTCCAACCTAACCCCCATCGATTTTAATTTTTCCCAACCAGGACCTCCAACCACAGTCTGGCTAGCACCCGAATCCAATAAACTTTTAAACGCTATACCGTATATGTTAATACCTAAATATGGTCGTGGATCTCCGTTTTTTGCACTAAACAAACTAGAAAGTTTGTCTACAGTAAACTGAATTTTAATAAAATCTAACCACGCAAGCCATGATGAATTTGCCGGCTGTTGCATTAAGATCGCCGTCCGGCATCCCGACGACCTTGGTTGGCGTTTCCCGAACACTTTAAACAAGAGTACTTTGTTGAGTTTGGTTGACCGCACCGGTAACAAAACTTTCCCTTTACAGGTCGCTGACAATTTCGAAAGTTGTGACCGGTTTCCGAACAATTCCAACATTTCTTATTTAGACTGACTGCTAATACGTCCTGTTTACTAACACGGTTGCTATCGCTTAATCTATCCCTATACTCGTCACTATCTAAGGGGCAAGCTAAATCAGGCTCCAATAAATTGATTCTATTAATGGTGGGTAAACGAAATCCGGAAGCTAATTCTCTCGTGGTTTCCAGTTTTTTACATAGCAGTAGCAGTTCCTGCACCGTATTATAGTTTTGCAACCCAACACCACTAATATAGTAGGGTGCAATATTTCTCCGAAAAACGGATAACTTTTGCTGTTCAGTAGGAGGCTGAGGAAGTCTAGCAAAAAGGTTGACCATACACGCAAAGTAATTCCCTACCTTTTCCCTAGGTCCCTGTACACGGTTACGAATTTCGCTCCACAATTCTGTTTCATAATCCACGGGTAAGTACTCGTCTCTGAGACGTTTAACAAAATCCATCCATGAGGTTACTTCTGTTCGAATAGACCTATACCAAATTAACGCGCTACCTTGAAGTAAGTCTATAATTGAATTATGTAAGTCTACCTCCGAAACATTTCTAGCTACCCTATACTCTTCTACCCGTTCAATAAATGCAGTAACGCTCAGCCCTTTATTGTCTCCACTGAATACAATTCCCCATTTATGTACCGGTACAAACTTAGTACTAACCGCAACCGAATTCGACAACGCGGCGTTCAACGGACCAGGATTAGCTAACGTGGTCGGAGCTGTACGCGTACGGCTATCAAAATTGAAATTTTTCTTATCTACTGCATTTTCAATTTCCCCTAAATTTTCTAGTAATTGATCGATGCTACTCAAGACTGTTTTATACTCGTCCGTATCTGGTATGGTTAACCTATTCAGTCTACCGTAAAGATGATGTAATTTCGCATCAATAGCTTTAGCGTCGTTAGTTTCTAGACCTCCCTTAAAATTGTTAACAAACTCAGCTAACTCAGAACTTTTCCTAGTACAAGTTTCAAGTTCAGTAGTAATATCGGGTTTAAAAGACTCAGCGACAATTAATTCACCAAACAATTCTTTGCTAAGTAATTCCTTTAACTTCTTACGCATAGTTACAACTGTCTCAGTAGCCGTATTTTTTACTCCACGAGCCAATAACTCATATTGAAGCTCATCCCTATTTAATCGATATGGATCCATTACGCACAAGAACCCACAAAATCAGAAAAAAAAACAAATCTAACTTAATTGCCCTATAGAACTACTCATCCAATTTAACATGCCTTATCGCTAATGAAATCACTAATATAAAAAAAAACGCAAGCAGAAAAACGTACTAACTAAATCTACCTAACAATACCGCATACCAAAATCTATTAAGATAAACTAGGCCCCACGTACGGGCACCAAAATTTGTCACGTACTTTTTGTCGCTGACAAGAAAAGTTGTGAATACGCCACCGACTGCTAGCGGAAAAGGGGTGGGGTTCAAAATCAAATTTAGAGTTTTTTTTTTTTTTATAAATAAGTGGGCGCGAAGTAGTTTGCTCAACCCTCATACGCATTCACTACCACTGGATCTCCGAAGCCTGGAAACTACTAACCGGCTCCTCCAAATAAAATAAGTACGGTGCTGTAAAAATTTTGGGGTTGACAAACTGGACAGTATTGTCAATAAAACGCGGCAATGTTAGTATAAAGCAAAATATAATTTGTAGGTATAAATATATATAAGTGATAATTATGTATAACACATGCAAAAAAATAACATATATATCAAACAAACAACATATACCTATGTAAATATAAATAGGAATGGTGGCCACCTTCTTATGCACAAATGACAAATGCAGGTTGGGATATTTATGTGACATAAAACCAACAAAACTTAGACCCAAACCTGCAATTAACCATTTACGGCGATAGTGCACATCTTTGGTAAAATTTATACATAAGTAATAACCAATAAGCAAGGAAACTGTGCTGAATATTGAACACTGTTAATTAATAATAACCATAAATAACATATAGTGCATTTACATAAAGTAAATATAAGTAATAACAAATAAGCGAGGTAACTTTGTTGAATATTGACCACCGTTATTAATAGTGCTATAAATAACATAGAGTACATTTACATAAAGTAAATACTTGGCCAGTTTGTATTAATTTAGAAAAACTGGGTGGGAATTTATCCTACCACCAAAAATAGCCGTCACACAAATAGATAAGTATATCTGAGTGGTGACACCAATCACAAAAACAATGATACAAAATTTCCCACGAAGGGGTTACTTAACCACGGGCAGGAGTAGCTTCCTTCAGGGGATCCCATTCGCCCATCTCATGCCTTTACAGTACGTGCAGTTGAGCAATCTTTTGGCGGGCCCCGGTAGATTGATAAACAATGAAGGATAAACCAAATTTCCATTCCACTTTCTACGGCCTTTCCTGCTATTGGCAAACGGTGGCGGCGTAAGTTTTGACAAACGCGTGAATTATCTCAGCAGCTACTAACTTAAAAACCTTCCAATACTCGAAGACGGCTAGTTAGGACACTAATCACTAATTTACTAAGCCCCAACTAAATTTAACTTGCGTGAAAGATCCGTTTAAAACGATCAGTAATTCGAAAAATAACTTTATACTTTTCACAGCAAAATTCAATGTTAGCAGCTGCACCTCACGGCCAAGAATGAATCCTTTTACAATTTCTAAAAATTCTATGCTTTATTTCGCCTATCGCACGACCCAAACCTCTAAAAAGCCCACGGAAAAAGATAAGACATTTCTTACACTCCTGCCTTGAATTGAAATACCATCGACAAATAAATAAATTACACTACAATAAAATTTAAATAAGACATGCAATATTTTTGTGACAAATAGAAACAAATATTTGTCACAACCCACTAGTAAAATCTGTACAAGTCGTATTTTTACAGATTAAACAATTTTTACTGGAAAATATTAGTCAAGACCATGTGCTATTTTTCAAATATTTTAAAGTTAAATTTGGTTATACAGGATGTTTGTTGCCGCGGTCCAAAGTTTTCGAACTTTAATGTCTCATAACTTGATTTTTTTGAATCTAACTCCCAAATTTTTATTTAATTTTTGAATTCTACTGTAAATTTCCCATCAAACGTCTTTTACATTCTCTATACCTATCTGTACTAGGTTTTCGTGTTTTTTTAATTTTAATTTTATTTAGATAATCTATTACAAGTATTACTTTAAAACAAATAAAAAGTAATTTGAGAAAGCAGATTTTAATTTTATTTAAATAAATACATTCCATTACAGCTTGTTAGAAGATGTACCACTAATAACTAGAAGAAATATGTAGCTACAACATGATAGTGCTCCTGCACATTACAGCGCCGCAGTACGGGAGTGGTTAAATCACAGATTCGAAAGAAGATGGATAAGAAAAGGAGGACCGATGGCTTGGCCAGCCCGATCCCCAGACCTAACCCCGTTGGATTTCTTCTTATGGGTTTACATAAAAATCTGGTGTATCAGGAACTTCTAACTACCTATGAAAACATGCAGCAACAAGTAATACGGGCTTTTACACAAGTTATAGTAGAGATGTTAACTAGAGTACAAGCACCATTTCGCGAAGGAATTGGTTTGTGTTTGCATAACGAAAATACACATTTTGAACAGCTGTTGTGAATAATCACAAGCTGCAATGTAATGTAATTGTTTTAATAAAATTAAAATCTTCTTTCTCAAATCACTTTTCATTTGTTTTAAAGTAATACTGCGCGGTAAACTTGAATGTTTGTCTGAAATAAAATTAAAATTGAAAAATCAAGGAACACTAGTAAAGATATGCATCGGGAATGTTATAAACGTTTGATGGGAAATTTACAGTAAAATTCAAAAATCAAGTTATAATAACACAATAAAGTTAGAAAACTTTGGACCGCGGCAACAAACATCCTGCATCACCAAATTGAACTTTAAATTATTTGTAAAATAGCACATGGTCTTGACTAATATTTCCCAGAAAAAAATTGTCTAATCTGTAAAAATACGGCTTGTGCAGATTTTACTAGTAAGGTCTGCAAATGTCAAATTTACATAAAAAAGTTGAATAACTTGGCAACACCGCAACGGAATTAAAAAACAAAAAACAGTCGGAAATCAAATTAAAAGGCGAATATTAATTTGCAAAAATATACAGGGTGCTTAATTTAAAAAAATATAAGTTTGCCATCCCACTCTGATATGGAACACCCTGTGTAATAGAAAATATTTTTAACTGATAGTACACCCGACCCCGAACAACTCTTATTTAAAAAAATTTCCTCTATCTCTAATACTTAACCGACAATCGACCAATTACAGCGGGCTGCCACACCCTGTATTTAAATATACTTATGTTAATGGTATAGCAATGTTCAAACTTATGTTGGTTTTGAATTTTTTCACAGTAAGTATAATTAAACAGGGTGTCTCCGCCAAACTTTTTTATTTTAAGAGATACGGCTTTAAAGGTCATTACAAAATGTTTTGAACGTTCAACGATTTGAATCTTTTTTGTTTGTTTTTATAGGACCTTATATTTTGAAACAAGTCGCTTAAATTAGAATCAATTTCCTTTCAAATCATACACTCGCACAACAGATTTTTCAAAAAAGGCGAGTTTAAAAAATTTTTTAAAACTTACTAAATGAAATAATAATTTTAAATAAATGTAAATAATGTCATCAGTGGTAATCTGCTTTAATTAATCTAGTTGAAATGTATTCACTAAAGTGATTTAAAATCATAGTATTATGCTATAAATTAGTTTGCAATCTGTTTGGACAAAACGAAATCGAATCATTAGGTAGCCTTGGAAATTCTATCACACGCTACCTGACAATTTGATGTAACTGTGTTCAAATGGATTGCGAAATAATTTTTATCACAATACTGTCATTATACAGGGTGGGGAAAAGTATAAAGTCTTTCAAGAGGTATAGCGATTTAAGTTAAGAGGCATTGTATGACGTACTTAAATTTTTTTTTGTTCAGTTGTTTTTGACAGGTGATATCAGAGACTTTTTCTAAATGGCAACATAGGAGGTGTTGGGTATCGCTAAATAGAGTTTTTTCCCCTTTTTATCGGTCTAAAAATTTTACAGGGTTACATTAGAGAATTATTGAATAAAAATTATTTAAAGTTATTGCGTTTTAAAACTTGACATTAAATTAAATATTCAAAATGTTCACGCCATTTACAATTTGGCAGTGTTCTAAACGTTGTAAAAAATTATTATAAGTATTTCTTAAGTACTCTGCTTCTATTTGCGCCTTTTCTTGATGAATTCCGTTGTTTAGATGTTCTACATTGTTTGGACTTTGAGTGTAGATTTTTTTCTTCAGGTATCCCCATAGAAAAAAGTCTAACGGTGTCAAATCGGTAGATCGAGCTGGCCAGTCAAGGAGGAGCAATCGACAAAAATCTTCAAAAGTATGATTTGCTATTTAAAACTGAGTTAATATTTTAAAAACAATATTGTTTATAAAACAGTGCTGGCAAAACTTCTGAGCGACGATCAAATATTTTTAATAGTTCTTGTACCGAAATATTCGTGAAAATCTTGCAAAAGTATAATTGCCTATGTAAAACTGAGTTTACATTCTAAAAACAATTTTGTTGTCAAAATAGTATTGGCAAAACTTTTGAGCAACGGTCAA
Organism: Ctenicera cuprea; assembly: GCA_958336395.1. Lineage (NCBI taxonomy): Eukaryota > Metazoa > Arthropoda > Insecta > Coleoptera > Elateridae > Ctenicera > Ctenicera cuprea. The sequence continues at coordinate 25,526,566 of OY284495.1, read as the reverse complement.
ATATTTTCAAATGTTCTTGTACTGAAATATTTGTAAAAATCTTCAAGAGTGTAATTTTCTATTTAAAACTGAGTTATTATTCTAAAAACAATTGGGTTGTCAAAATAGTGTTGGCAAAACTTCTTAGCGACGATAAAATATTTTCAAATGTTCGTGTATCGGAATATTCGTGAAAATTTTCAAAAGTATAATTGTCTATTTAAAACTGAGTTTACATTCTAAAAACAATTTTGTTGTCAAAATAGTATTGGCAAAACTTCTAAGAGACGGTCAAACATTTCTTAGTATATAGTGAATATTGCTTAATTTTGCTTTATCTTGCATCCCAGTTCAGGGGAAATTGTTTACAAAACCATTCACAAGTTGACGAAATTGCTATTAAGCAACGGTTAGAACCAAACGTGCTTGCATTCTAGCACAGATAAGGTTAACACTACAGATATACGGTAAATATGGGAGCTATCGGCAGCTTGTTTTATATGATTAATAATCTGCAAATAGATGGCGCTACAATGACAATTTATAATTAAGTCACAGATGACTGTAATTGAGCGGATTACTTAGCACATATTCAAACCAAAAGCCATATGCCATGCTTAATTGTCAAATCGCAATTTTTCGTAAATAATTAATATTGACGCCAATTCTACTTAAACTATATTCATGATGTGTACCTAGTTTTTTAATTTATTGCAAATAAATTAATTTATCAAGCATTAATCATACACATTTATTGCACAGTCTAATTTTAAAACTTTATTTTCTGTTTGTGGTGAATTAAATTTAATATTAATTCCAAAATCATCTACATATTTTTATAGGACTCATATAAATCATAATAATCGAGCACTTGCCACTTAACAGGCAAAAGCTTAAATAAGTTGTTCTAAAAATGTTGTACCCTTTGCCATGTTCTTATCTGTACTATTAGGCACAACCATGCACAACGAACCAGCCCACTACGGTTTATTCTAAGCCCAAATATTCACTATTTTTTTTCTGTTACCATTTCAATGAAAATATAAAATACGGGCTTTAACCAGATCCCAGATAAGGTCAGGTTTTTAACGTCATCTGTGACAGATGCATTCAAATTCGCGATAAAACAGTTTCCAACACATTTCAACAGTAATAAACCAATAGCGATAGCAGCGCCCTAAAATTGGTCTGGTGCGCTGTAACCATACTAACGCTAATTTCGTCTCCAAATATGGGCGAACATTTTTTATAAGGGGTCGTATATCTGTAGTGTTAACCTTATCTGTGATTCTAGCTATCTATACCAAAGCGACTATACTTTTTGTGTCTTGTTTGGGCTACTACTTTCGGCGGCACAAACAAATTAACATTGATTTAATAAAAAGGCACAACTACAAAATACTTTACTTTCTTGCAGGATTTCGGTTAAAGTCAAAAATTCCTACATTTCGAAATTTTCGTTGCTTTCTAATTTATGTAAAAACGAGAAAAGAATAGGTATGCCTCCTAATGATATTAAATACAACTGGTAACTATTGTATATGTTTCGTTAATCCGAAAAAATATGCTAACAATCCGTTAATGACAAAAAACTTTCTAATTCTTTTTATTTTTTACATGTTTAACTAAAAATAGGACGCAATTGTCGTCGTCTGAAATTCGAAGCGTAAGGACGTATCGAATAGCTCTTCCGCGTGTGCAATCAAGTGTTAAATGATATTACTCAAGGCCGCGAGTGACCTACCTAAATAGCATAAGTGGACAAAGTACAAGCGAGTGCTGGCCGATGGCCTATGCTCAGAACTATGCCACCTTGCATTTAACGCAAGCAAACCCATCGACAATGCCCCAATATAACCAAATTCCGCAAGTACAATTTACGCAACCGCCAAAACCGTATGCACCACAAATGCAACAATTTATTCCACACCCAGTGATGGTCCCAGTAGCGACGCATCAATATAATGCATTATACCCGCCACTGCCAAGTGAAGATTCAGATTGGAAAATCGTTGAAAATAAAAAACGAGGTAGAAAAGATAGCCCTGAGAAGCCCCTTAGGATTGCAAAACAATCAAAACTAGATGATTATTATCTAAACACTCCTGTAGCCACTTCCAACCAGTACACACCCCTCGAGAACGCAGAAGATCAAATTAATTTAAAAGATCAAAACAAAGATGAGAAGGCTGAAAAGGAGCCTAAACTCCCACCGATATTTGTAGCTGGAGTACAATATATAGCACCACTCACCAAACTTCTAGAGGACATTGCCAAAGATAAGTATGAAATTAAAGCACTTAATAACGATGAGGTTAAAATCCAACCAAAGTCTGCCGAACATTATAGTATAATTATAAAAGCCCTAAATGCAAAGAACACTGAATTTCACACGTACCAATACAAAAAAGAACGTAGTTTAAGAGTCGTAGTGAGAAATCTACACCCAACAACGGATACTGCTGACTTAAAAAAGGAAATAGAAGAACTAGGTCACACCGTAGTAAACATCTGCAACATAAGACAGAGAGGCACCAAAAAGCCTCTGCCCCTATTCTACGTAGAACTATGTCCTGACAACAGCATTAAAGACATTTATAACGTAGAATACCTTTTGCGCTCTAAAGTGAAGATTGAACCACCACACCAAAAACGAGAAGTACCGCAATGTACCAGATGCCAGCGGCATGGACACACCAAACGATTTTGTAATCGGAGCCCACGCTGCGTCAAGTGTGCAGGCAACCATTCAACTCCTGAATGCCCAAGAAAAGAAAAGAGTAATCAAGTGAAATGCGTACTCTGCGAATGTAACCACCCAGCTAACTACAAAGGATGCACTATTTACAAGGAACTCCAAAAGAAGCACTTCCCTCCACTCAGAAACAAACAAGCTTATAGATCTAGCCAGCCAACCAATACGACATTCTATCAGCAAACACAACCAGGCATATCATATGCCCGACGAGCAAGGGAAAATACGCAGCAAGTACAATTCGCCAATAACTTAACGCAACCACAACTCCCTATGATTCCTCAACAGTCAAATGATATGCTTGAACTCAAGCAAATGATGAAGGGACTCATGGAACGTATGGGGACCATTCTAAACCTATTAACAGCGCTTGTCGCCAAAAAATCATAATGTCTAAATTCCTTAGAATCGCTCTTTGGAACGCCAATGGCTTGTCACAACATGTACAAGAAATCAAATCATTTATTTCAAACCAAAATATTGACATAATGTTAATATCTGAAACACACTTCACTGACAGAAGTTACATAAAAATACCAAACTACTCGATTTATGATACTAAACATCCGGACGGCACTGCACACGGCGGTACAGCTGTCATAATAAAAAACCGCATAAAACACCACGAATTCACCAAATACAACCAGGCACACCTACAAGCGACTAGCATTGTAGTAGAAGATTGGAAAGGTCCAGTGACTATTTCAGCGGTATACTGCCCACCAAGATATAACATAAAGAAAGAACAATTTGAACAATTCTATAATACTCTTGGCAACAAATTTATTGCGGGAGGTGACTACAACGCTAAACACACCGAATGGGGTTCGAGGTTGATAACGCCAAAAGGTAGAGAACTTCTAAAAGCAATGGAAAGCAACAACCTGTACCATGTGTCCACGGGACAACCAACATGCTGGCCAACAGACAGAAATAAAATACCAGACCTAATTGATTTCTACGTAGTAAAAGGTATTGCTAGAAACTACCTTAAAGCCGAATCATGCCTAGATCTTTCGTGTGATCATTCCCCAATTATAATCACATTTGGCCTGCAGGTGATAAGAAGGGAAATACCTACATTTCTCAGCAGTAAAAAGACGAACTGGGAAGTCTTTAGAAGTCTGCTAGATCACACACTATCACTACAGATCCCCTTAAAATCGGAGGAAGATGTGACTAGTGCAGTAGAACATCTTAACGGAGCCATCCAAAGTTCAGCCTGGCAAGCTACTCCAGAGCAGAAGCAGACTGAAGAACGCGAAAAATGCCCTACAATTGTCAAAGAGAAGATTGCCGAAAAGCGCAGGCTTCGAAGGCAATGGCAAAACACTAGAGCCCCAGCAGACAAACAAAAATTCAGCCGAGCAGTAAGAGATCTGAAAACCCTATTGTATGTTCTAAAAAACCAGGCGATCGAAAGCTACTTGGAGAACTTATCACCTACAGAAGCTACGGACTACTCCCTCTGGAAAGCCACCAAAAAATTAAAACAACCCCAGCAAGCCATTCCACCAATTCGGACAGCAGACGGACACTGGATAAGGAAGGATGAAGAAAAGGCCGTGACATTCGCTAACCATTTAGCAGATGTGTTCAAACCTTTCTCGGCTGAGATTTCAGAGGAAGAAGAAAGTGACATACACCAGTTCCTGGAGGCGCCTTTCCAAATGAGCTTACCGATTGAAAAGTTCAGAGTGCGAGAGGTACGAGCAACAATTCTCACTGGTTTGAACTCCAAGAAAGCCCCTGGATACGATCTAATCACAGGTCAAGTGTTAAAAGAACTATCAGATAAAGGTATGAAATTTATCACCATCTTATTTAATGCAGTACTAAGGCTGGGCTACTTTCCTGCGCAGTGGAAAGTAGCACAGATCATTCTTGTCCCAAAACCTGGAAAACCTCCTGCTGAATTAACATCCTATCGACCAATCAGTCTTCTGCCTATTTTGTCAAAAGTCTTTGAAAAACTATTTCTGAAAAGATTGAGACCACTACTATTGGCAAATAACCTAATCCCAAATCATCAATTTGGGTTTCGCCAACAACATGTCACAATAGAACAAGTACACAGAGTAACTGAAAAAATCAGAAGAAATTTTGAAGGAAAGAGATACTGCTCAGCAGCGTTCTTAGATATATCGCAAGCTTTTGATAAAGTATGGCACGATGGCTTGCTATACAAAATCAAGAGTTCATTGCCATGTGTGTACTACCAAGTGTTAAAATCATATCTTACAAACAGACACTTCCTTGTGAAACAACAAGAAGCATACTCACCGTTACACTCAATTCACTCCGGAGTACCACAGGGAAGTGTACTAGGACCCATTTTGTACCTCCTATATACAGCTGACCTGCCAACGACAAGACTTACGATGGTTGCAACCTTCGCTGATGATACAGCAGTGCTGGCATCACATACTGACCCAACTATGGCATCACACCACCTACAAGTACACCTAAACAAGATTCAACAGTGGTTGAAAAGATGGCGTATCAAGGCGAATGAAACAAAATCTGCCCATGTGACCTTTAGAATGCGCAAGGAAACCTGCCCAGCAGTGACGCTAAACAACCAACAGTTGCCACAAACGGAGGAAGCTAAGTACCTTGGTATACACCTAGATCGTCGCCTCACCTGGAAAAAACACATCTGGACTAAGAGAAAGCAACTTGGATTCAAATTCAGAAAAATGTACTGGCTAATCGGCCGTAGGTCACAACTCTCCCTAGAGAACAAGTTGTTGCTCTACAAGACCATCTTAAAACCGGTATGGACTTACGGAATCCAATTATCGGGGACAGCAAGCAACTCCAACATAGAAATTTTGCAGCGATTTCAGTCCAAAGTACTGCGAACCATCGTAAACGCTCCATGGTACGTTCCTAACCAGATGATCCATCGAGACCTAAGGATGACCACAGTCAAGGAAGAAATAACCAAATGCAGCGTGAAATATCGTGATAGACTCAGTGAACACCCGAACAACTTGGTTGCAAACCTGCTAGACAATAGACGTGAAGTGCGTAGACTCAAGAAGTTTAAACCTTTGGACCTAATAAATAGATTCAATTAGATTTAAGTATTTAATTTAATTTAGTTCTTTTAATTCTATGTAGCCACAAAATAACTTAGTCTAGGCTAAGATGAACTTAAGAGGCTGCGTCAATGGACAAAGCCTCACATGTCATGTATACTAAATGTCACATAAGTTGCTGAATGACCACTTAGGTCAGCTTGCAAATAAACATAGATGTTATATAAAAAAAAACTGCGAATTATTTTTCTTGATAGTTATTGAAACTGTTACTTTGAACGATAAAAGTACGTTAATGTCGTGAAAATTTCTTATTTTTAAGGTTTGTTTAAAAAGTTTAAAAAAGATAACTTGGAACTCTGTGTGTTACAATTATTGAAAATTAAATGGAACAATGGGTATTACGAAAATAATGAAATACCGCTTAGGAGGAGCTTTCTTACTACAAAACACACATACTAAATCAAATACCGAGTGTCCCGTAAGCAATGGAACAAGGTTGAGGTATAGCTTCCTTGGTGTGAAAGTAGACCGATTAAAAACCTAACATGCTTTAGTAAAAAGTGCATCTCTAAGAAGTTATAGGGCCTTGAGGCAAAAATTGTATTTAGGTTTTGTTAAAACTCAAAAACTACTAATCAGATCGACTTGAAATTCGATATGGTTATGTTTTATAGGTCTACAAATACGATGGTGCTACGTATTTTTATTTGCTTGTATAGAGCGCTAGTTGCGCCACTTTGGCTTGATATTGTTGCACATAACTTTTCTGCTGTTAACTTTTTGAAGCATTTGACCACATATTCAAATGTAGAATTTAATTTTACGAAAAAAAACTATATTTGTTAAAAATTGTACAAATAAACCGTTTTTGAAAAATAATATTTAAAAGAGTCAGTCTACATCAGAAAATGCTTTACTTAAAATGACACGTACCAAACTTGATAAAATGCATTATTGTATTCTCTGTTGTGAACTCATATTGTTAGGTAATATTTCTCCAAAACGATTCATTTTATCGACTTTTAACAGGTATATATTTTTTTCTTCTACATTAGAATTTGTGGTCAAAAGCTCTAAGAAGTTAACAGCAAAAAAAGTGATGTGCCCAAATATCAAATAGAAGTGGCGCACTCTAGAAACAGCAGAAAAATATATAACACCATCGTGTTTGTAGATCTGTGAAATTTATCTATACAAAATTTTAACTCGATCTGATTAGTAGTTTTTGAGTTTTAGTCAAAAATTGAAACAATATTTTTGTCTTTAAGACCCCATAACTTCTTAAGAAGCACTTTTTACTAAGGCGTGTTAGGTTTAATCTGTCTACTTTCATCCCAGGAGACTATACCTTAACGTTGTCCCATTACTTACGAGACACCCTATACTTTAGTCTAAAATTGCTTCCTTACGGAGTTACAGCCTCCAGAAGATAGTACAGTGTAATCACTTACATCCTCTCTATAATAATAATAAATTGAGATGTTTGATTCAAATTTTGTACGGTTGTTTGACTTTTGATGTAGTACACAAATAAACGTACTCTTTTTGAAAGTTGTTAAGCCCATAAATCATCAATAGTAAATCATCCATAAAAAATTTAAATCAAAATTTTGAATTTATGGTGGTGTAATTAATTTATTAAAGCGTAATGAAGAAGATTGAACTGTCCCATCTTCGTGAGGCTGTAACTCCATGAGGAAGTAATTTTGGATTAAGTTTCAAGCCCTTCCTAAGCGAATCTCATTATTTTTGGAATACCGTGTATGTGTACCTATTGATTATGTGAAATACCACCAATAATTCTTCCTATACGCTCAGTTATATGACAGAAATATGCTAGCAATCCGTTAAGGCCTTAATTAATTAAATTTCATTGAATTTGTAAATTTTTGCAAGTTTAACTATAACATGGTGTACAGCTATTATTTATTAATTCCAGCTTTACTTCGTTAAAGTCCATATTTAATGAGTATCTGTATATAAAATACTTAATCACTTTAACAATATCTATTTATTTTAACTTTTCTTTATAATGGTTATTGATAATGTTGTGTTAAACTGTAAAAATCCGTTAATGTCTTACAAATGTCTAAATTTTTATTGCTACTTTCGCATAGTTTCAGTGGAGAGATGTATTGATTTCATGAAAATTTTCAAAATTAAGACTTTGACGGAATTACATGTTTTAGACCTCCAGGAACCCAGTATAGTGTTTTTTTTAAAACATGTCGGTCTGTGGGTGGGTAAGTATGTATGTTATTCTGTGGCGCATCCGAACTCCCGACCACTTACTCCGATTTTGATAAGCTTCAGAATGTTTCACCCGTAAAATAAGCTTTTAAAAAGACATTTTTTTGGTAATATTTTTTCCGGAATATGAATTTTTTTATCTCAAGCCCGAATTATATATAAATATAAGACTTTAAGGCCACTCTAACGCTTTTTTTCCTAAACTTTCTAGCTTCAAAATGGCGGCCGCTACCATTTTTTGAAAATTTTACTTTAGTGCCGTGTTACTCAAAAACAGGTATACAGATCAAGTTCAAATATTTTATCGTAAAATCCCTATAGAAACACAGTGTTTTGTGCACAATAAGTTTCAGAAATTTAAAATCTATGAAGCAAAAAAATTTCGAAAAATGTCGCACATTTTCAGAAAAATATTAGGTACTTAAAACTGGCTACACGATTTTATTTGCATTTTGTAAGCTTATAGAGCTAAAGATAAGCTACAATTTAGTTTGTCTGAGCTCGCAAATTTCTCTGTGACGCCTGCTATGAACTTTTGAAAATTTAAGCTTTAACGCCTATTTACTCAAGAACGAGTAATCAGATCGGGATAAAATTTATTACTGGAAATGCTTTAAAGGTGCACAATCTTACAACCGTACTAGCAGTTTTGGGACTACTAACACTATGAAGTTTACAAAAATCAAAATTTTGATTTCTTCAAAAACATACTGCTCAAAAAGTGGCTACACGATTTTAACTTAAATTTTTTCGACTTCTAGAGCTACAGATCAGCTACAATTTGGTTCGTGTCGCACTCCGCTAACTTCTTTGCGACTTTTCTATGAATTTTTGAAAATCGAAAATTCTTAGCCTCTTATTTTATAAACGGGGACCTAAAAAAAATGTGTTAGCGCTAACTTGCTCAGTAGTGATAGTAGAATAAGGTTCTCAACTTAATTTTTAATTACAACAATATTGGGGAGGGGGGAATAATTTCACTCCGCTCACCCGCTCTCCCTCTATCTGACGACCATGCGTTGACCGAAGTTTTTCGGCGGGTGACCGTAGTCCGCTACCTTACTTCACTATTCTGTCTTTGTAGTCAGTGTTGGGGCGTAACACATTAATAACAATATACTTTCAAATATATGACAAGTGACAATATCTAAAGTATAGAAAAGTTCAGGCGAAGTGCTTCGCTCATTTTTACTTTCCCATAACTTCGGTAGGGAAGTATTGATTTCATAACAATTTTCGAAATCTTGATTTTTAACGGCAATACGCGTTTTGGGGCAGATGAAACGCAAAAAGTAGTATTTAGATTTCTGTCTGTAGGTGTGTGGGTGGGTGTCTGTGCATGTGTTGGTGTGGGTGGGTTTGTGTGTGTGGCGCCTCTACAGGCGAAAATACTTGACCCCTTTTGATGAAATTTTTAAATCAAGGTATATCGAAAATTGTAGTTCTAGTTAAGTTTTTCCAAAAAAATCCGAAACCTGAAACGGACGTTAAACAAGTTTTTTGGTAGCGTTTCTGTTTTCTTAAAATATTAAAAATTGAGCACGGGATCCGAGAGAAGAACTTAAGGCAAATCCAAAACTTTTATATCGAACTTTTTGAAAATCTCGAATTTAACGCCCATTTACTCAAAAAGTAGTCTGAGCGGGATCAACTAAAACTTGTTTGAGAGCCCTTTGTGAATAGTATATGATGAAACAAAATTAATTTTGAAAATCAGAAAACGATCGCAATGGCGCCTTTTTGAAATCCTGAAAATTTTCAAAAAAATATTGTTCAAATGAACGGAAGAATTGATTTTTTTTTGAAAGCTTTAATTTCACTGTGGCGATTTCTATAAATTTGGATGGATGGAAGAGACGGTTGCCTTTGTAGTTTGCTTTCTTAGAAATCTAACAGTCGATGAAATGTGCAACGTTATAATTATAAAATTTACACGTTTCCAAATATGGTACGTATAATATCTGGTCTTGGGAAAATCCACTCGAAATTCACACTCCAGCTTTTTTAAATTTATGGTGGGAAAGGTAGAAGTTCGAAATTTTACGTTGTCTTTATTGACAGTGTTCCGTTAAATATAATGGTTTTAAAGGCAATTTCGTTAATATAATAAAAATAAAAATAACGTTGTTAAACGTTTAAAATTATTTCTTAAATTTAAGCAAAACTTGACCTAACCATTTACGTACAACAATATTTAGCAAAACTTCTTGGTTAAATGAATAAAATATAAGGTAATAATTTGAAATGGCATTCCGGTAATGATACAAAAAAAAGTCCAAACAGCGGATCCTTCTAATTTACTCCTCCATTGAGATAAAAATAGCTTTCCATTGATGTTGTAGCAGTGATCGAATGGTGTATTTTTGGCAGATATTTTACGAGAGAAAAAGCAGATGCGAAAACGTTAACGGTCTAACGAAGACGAATCCAAATATAAACTGCGGATTTGGGGGTTGAAAGTTATTGTCAGATATGTGTTTAATTCCCCAAAGCAATTTAAAATTCTGTACTGCAATATAAAAATATTTTCCATTCTGTTATATGGCCGACAACAGCTCTTGTTTAGGGCTTATCTTGAGCTCCAAGTTTTTCCAAAGTAGGGATGGAGGAGTTTCTGTAATTTTTAACGTTACAGGATAAAAAAACATGCATTTCCGACTGAGATCTTGGTAATAAATTTACAAGTGTCTATCTCTAAGCATATTGCCCTCGGTCTACATAAAAGCCTGTTTAAGCGCGACTTGGATGTAATGCGCGGTTATTTTTAAGTTTATGCAGCCTCCGTTTCGTTTTTGCTGTATAAATATTACGAACTATATTATCCGCAACTCCCGGTGTATAAGAGATAGGAAAAGAGAAAGCCCCGCGGATACACTTTAGTTAAAATTCAAGAGTTGCGTTCTCGTCTGTGATATATTGAACCAATTTATGGAAACACAAAATGCAAAGTATACAGAAATATCAAGATACTGCTGAGTATATTTCTGTAGAAATTGGGGAAGATTGACAGCACGACGTGACTACCTCTCGCGGAAGATTTTTTAAATTATTTTTTAATATTTTATACACGATAAACCAAACGTTATTTGCGAAAGCCCTCGGGCGTAAAGATCCTTGATAAACAAAATAATTTAAATTAGTACTCTTGCTCGAACCTCTCCTTTACAGTGGCAAGTTTAACCATTGGCGCCGAATACAATTGGGAACTAGTGATTCACCTCCACCCTCTAAAAACCAAAATTACTAGTTGTTTTGAACTCTTTAACCAGGGCACGATACAGTGCTTCAAAATCACTTTTAAATTTGTGATGTGTTAGCTCACATGACTGGCACGTTTGCGTCCCGTGCTGAGGTTGCGGGTTCGTATTTGACTAGATCCTTTTTATATTATTAATAATTACTTTAAATTTTTAAGTTTTGTTACTGATTACATTAACAAACTTTGTATTAGTACAATGCCTATCTTTAAGCAAGTACTTCTTAAAACCTTGCTAAAATAGCTGGGCTAAAATGCTTGAGAGTAAAATTTGGAAAGGATCTCAGAAATGAGGTTCCAGAAACAGAATGTCCCAAGGGATGTTTTTAAAACTTCGGTACAAAAACGAGGTCTTTGGGGAATATCCACTTTAAATGATGCGAAAAACATCTGATACATTATCCAGAATGAGAAAGAGAGTCAAGTTTACATTTACGAAACATTTTGGTGTAGAAAAGACTCAAATGAACAGCTTTGGAAAAAACATTTCACGAAACAGTTTCTGATCAAATATTCCAAAAAAATCTACTTAGTAACGGAAATAAACTTCGTAAATAAATACTGAACATTTTTAAAGAGAAATTAAAGAAACTAAAAAAACTGCGGCTAACAGATTGTTAAACTCTTCAAAAAGAAAAATCTTTAAGGACATCTGTAAAACGCAACTAGGATACAGCACCTACGATAAGATAACATTGGCAAGTAGAAAACAAAATTGGAAAAAACTACCACATCAAGAAGAAAATCATCAGGAACAACCAAACCGTGGTAATAAATAGGAAGTCTTGAAAGAAAAGCGCCGGTAAGAAGAAAAAAGTTTTGGAAGAGCAAGTGCCAAGAAAATCTGTAAAAACAAACTCGATAAGAAAAGAAAGTTTTAAAGACACTACTCACAAAGATTGTCTGAAAAAGGTAAGCTTTGTTAGAAGCAAAAGGTCTTGGAAGAACCAGTTCCGCCAGCATCTGGAAAAGGCAAACACGGCAAGAAAAAAAAATTTGGAAAAGCGAGCCCCAGAGTCTGTAAAGAGTAAACGCGGTAACAACTAACCCCAAAGATCATCCGGACCAAGCAAACCTCTAAGAACAAGGCGTTGGTACAAAAATCTCCACTAACATTTGGAAAAATCAAACTACCCTTAAAAATCATCTAAAAAAGCACACCTTATAAGCAGAAGAAAGTCTTGGAAGAAGAAGCTTCACCAACATCTGGAAAAAGCAAAGGCGGTAAAAAGCAGTCTTGAAAGAGCGACACTTAAGAAAACCTGGTAAACGCAAACACGGTTATAAATTGAAAATCTTGGAAAAACTACCCTTAAAGATCATCTGAAAAAGCAAATCTTAAGAAGAAGAAGGTCTTGGAAGAAGAAGCTTCACCAACATCTGAAACAAACAAACGTGGTAAGAAGCAGTCTTGGAAGAGGGACACTTAAGAGAATCTGGTAAAAGCAAACATGGTAACAAATAGAAAGTCTTGGAAAAACTACCCTCAAAAATCGTCTAAAAAAGCAAACCTTATAAGAAGAAGAATGTCTTGGAAGAAGAAGCTTCACCAACATCTGGAAAACGCAAACGCGGTAGAAAGCAGTCTTGGTAGAACGACACCTAAGAGAATCTGGTAAAAGCAAACATGGTAACAAAGAGAAAGTCTTGGAAAAACTACCCTCAAAGATCATCTAAAAAAGAAAACCTTATAAGAAGAAGAATGTCTTGAAAGAAAAGCTCCATCAAGATCTGAACAAGCAAACGTGGTAAGAAGCAGTCTTGGAAGAGGGACACACAAGAGAATCTGGTAAAAGCAAACACGGTTACAAATAGAAAGTTTTGGAAAAACTACCCTCAAAGATCATCTGAAAAAGCAAACCTTATAAGAAGAAGAAGAAGGTCTTCGAAGAAGAAGTTCCACCAACATCTGGAAAAAGCGAATGCAGGAAGAAGAAGAAAGTCTTAAAAGACCGAACCCAGGAGTAAATCACGGGGGTAATTTTTTGTACATTACAGAAGAAATTTCAAGGTATGCAATAATAATCTGAAACAATCGTGGAATTCAGGCGTAATTTGAGATACTCAAATTAATCTAGAAGTGATTTAAACTGCAATCCGAGGTAATCTAGGCAATTTCTAAGGCAATCGTGGAATTTGAGATAATCAAACTGATTTTAAAGTGCTTTAAACTGCAATCCGAAGTAATCTAGAGGTAATCTGAGGCAATCGTGGAAAGCAGGGGTAATTTGAGATAATCAAGGTAATCTAGAGGTGATTTGAACTGCAATGCGAGGTAATCTGTGGGTAATCTGAGGCAATCGTTGCAATCAGAGGTAATTTGAGATAATCAAAGTACTCTAGAAGTGATTTAAACTACAATTCGAAGTTATCTGGAGGTAATCTAAGGCAATCATTGCAATCAGGGGTAAATTAAAATAATTTAAAAAATCTAGAGGCGATTTGAACTGCAATCCAAGGTAATCTGCAGGTAATCTATGGCAATCGCTGCAATCAGGGGTAATTCGAGATAATTAAAGTAATCTAGAAATGATTTAAATTGCAATCCGAAGTAATCTGGAGGTAATCTGAGGCAATAGTGAAAATCAGGGGTAAATTAAAATAATTAAGGTAATTCACAGGTGATTTGAACTTCAATCCGAGATGATCTGGAGGTAATCTGAGACAATCGTGGAAATCAGGGATAATTTAAAATAAGCAACGTAATCTAGAGGTGATTTGAAATGCAATCCAAAGGAATCTGTAGGTAATCTGAGGTAATCGTAGATATCAGGGATAATTTAAGATAATCAAGGTAATCTAGAGATGATTTGAACTGCATTCCGAGATAACCTGGAGGTAATTTGAAGCAATTGTTCCATGACGTCACATGTCTCGCTCGTGGCACACGTCAAATATACGTTTACAAAATTTAGAATTCTCAGAATTGCCAAAACGTGGGGAGAAAGGCCTTTTTTATCAAAACCTTTAGACTCGCTGCGGTCTGAATGGTGCACGTCGGTTTCGTTTGTGCTTGTCGATTGTGCCGAGAATAGTGCAAAATCATCTCGGTAGTATCTCTCCATAGCAAATTGAAACTGTCAGTGCAGCCAGTGCCGCCTATGAGCAACTGATGCTTACGCATCGATAACATGACGCTACACCTAAATTTTAAATTTGTTTGCAAGGAAGATTGCTACGTTGTTATATTAAGTTAAACAGTTGTACCAACAAAAGAATAATTTTCAATTTTGTTTCAAGTCGTAACGATACTCATCGGTAAAAGTGCGGTGTTCGTAATTTTACAAGTTTTGAGATGGTTTCAACGGCAAGCTGCTGCCGTTATTGCAACCGTTAAATTTAACATTGTTGTTGTATTTATTGTTGTTAGATTACTGTTTTTTTGCAGTTATTGTTTTTTGTGTATCATTAGTATAGTCGTGGAAATACACCAAGTCACAATTCCTTCTCTGTCTATCTATAGTTAACAGAATGAGAAAGAAAATTACTAAAAATTTGATTGAATATTTTATATTTGCTATCATGATTACATCAATACATCAGAAAACTGTATGAAATAATAATACACATGCAAACGGTAACTAAAAAAGTTACATTATTTTGTCTTGTGACTTTCCACGACTATACAACGGGTGCGTTGTGTTTTGCTGTGAACCAAGTAAATTGCAAAGCAGGAGCAGATTTTAGAAGATAGCAGCTTGCTTTAAACCATCTTTAAACAAATACAAAAAAATCATATTGAAATCAGTTTTCCTGATTTACTGGTCCGAAACCAAAACCGCTTTATATATAACTGAGGCGTCAGGTTGGAATTGATATTTTGATTACAAAATAAGTATCAACGATGTTATTATAGCGCCAAGAACCTGTCGAAACACATAATATTTGCTATAAATTAGCAAGTGAGCATTGTAAATATTTATTATTTTTATTTTACAAACCTGCATGATAAATGTCAGTTAGCACCGTGACCTATTTAACTTACATTTAATGGAAAAACATTAAACGGTGATGCGGTTCAGCGGTAAAGGCGTTGGATTGTAATATGGTGACTCCAGTCTGCCTGTGACAGACTTGTTTTTTTTTAATTTTTCGACGATTTTTGCTGGTGTATTATTTTTCCACATGTGTATAATTGATTTTAATTTTACAATTATATTTATTATAAAAATAAATTTTTAATTTAAGTTTCCAATCTAACACAAGCAAAGGCTTGTGTAAATAGCATAACGATGTAAAAAATAAATTATAAACATGGGGCAATATAAGGTAGCAGTAAGAAAAATCAATTAAAAAATAGGTTTTTCACGGTATTTCAACTGGGGTCGCCAGATTGCAGGCCCACGCCTTTACCGCTGAACCACATCACCGTTAAAA
Source organism: Ctenicera cuprea (assembly GCA_958336395.1). Taxonomy (NCBI): domain Eukaryota; kingdom Metazoa; phylum Arthropoda; class Insecta; order Coleoptera; family Elateridae; genus Ctenicera; species Ctenicera cuprea. Next base: position 25,510,902 of record OY284495.1, on the reverse strand, counting down.
ACCTTTTTCCATTATGTGTATTAAATACGATGATTGACATGTCATGCACTGTAAAATAAATATAATAAATATTAAAAATAATTTCCACGTTTACTTGCTAACTGTTAAGAATGTGAAATATGAGCTAGTGCGGTAAAGTAAAAAACGGCGCAATTATATAGCTCCACGATTTGCAGACTAATCAAAGACATACCCTCATTGTTTTAAAGACTACTGAGATTCAGTTTTTATTTAATTAATCTGTATAACTTCCGCTAAACCTTATGCGAGCATGGTAGCCGCCCGCCTTACGGCTGACTTACGGCTGAGTAGATAAGCTGTAGACTTCGGACTAAAAATTGCTATAAACACTTTATTTAAAGAGCAAACAATGAAAGATATATATTTTAATTAGAGCTAATTGGTAGGCGTAGTTAAAATACCTTGCGGAAAACACGTTGTTGATAGAAACTAACATCGTCTTTTTTTTTATTTATCTTTAAAATCATTTTTTACCTAATAAAGCCAAAACAAAAGTTATAGTTCAGTGCAAGCTCTAATGGCTTAGAAAATTTAAATGCGGAAAGTAAGAAAATGGTGTATGCAGTTTTTAAGGAACAATGTTTTTTAAATTTTAAAAACGTGTCTCAAAAACAATCTATAACAAACAAATATGTCTAATTTCCGTTTCCGGTTCCGGTTAAAGAGTTTACAGAGAACTATCTGCAACTAAAGGACTTCCACATAACGAATATATTGAAATGAACGCAACCCAAACGACCAACAACTCTAAAACGCGTATTTCAGTTAAAATCAAAAATTCGAAATTTTGCATGAAATCATAACTTTCCATACTTCAGTGGAAGTATGGAAAGTAGACGCAAACCTCATAAGAAGACGAAGGTCTTGAAAAAACAAGCTCCACCAGATAAAATAAGAACAAGAAGCTCGTAAAAGACCGAGCCCCAAGAGAATCTGGAAAGTAACGATTACGATGACAAATGTAGAGTCATGGAATATCCGATACATTACCTGGACAAAGCAAATTTTGTAAGAAAAATAAAGCTTTGAAAAGAAACCCTAAGCATCTGAAACAAACAAACCGCGGTAAGAAAGAAAATTGTAAAAAATAAAACTCCGCCAATGAGAAGAAAGTTGTGGTAAAGCGAATGCCAAGAAAATCTGTAAAAAGCAAACTCGGTAAGAAAAGAATAAGTGTTGGAATAACAACTACTTCCAAAAATCGTCTGAAAAATCAAGCTTCGTAAGAAGCAAAAGCAACCAGTTCCACTAGCATCGGGAAAGAGCAAACACGATAAGCCGAAGAAAGTCTCGAAAAAGCGAGCCCCAACAATATCTGGAAAAAAAAAATGAAGACGGTACCAAATGGAAACTCATGGAACAACTAACGCCAAACATAATCTGTACAAAGCAAACCACCTATGAAGAAGAAGATCTGGCAAGAACAAGCTCCACTAACATCTGGAAGAAAATGGCGGTAAGAAGAAGAAAGTCTTGGAAGAGCAAGCCCCAAGAGGATATGCTAAAATGAAACGCGGTAAGCAGAAAAAATCTTGGAAGCACCAGCCCTAAAATTATCTAGAAAAAACAAAATCTCGTAAGAAGAAGTTATTAATACACGCTCCACTGCCATCTCGAAAGAGCAAACTCGGTAAAAAGAAGAATTTCTTGAAACAACTAACCTCAGGAGCAACTGGAAGAAACAAACCGTTTGAGAAGAATATAATCTTGTAAGAAAAAGCCTGACGGGAACCTGGGAAAAAAACCACAATGAGTGTAGGTCTTAGAAAAAACTATCTGCAAAGAGAAAACGTTCAAGTTCCTGGAAAAGCGACAGGAAAACAAAAAGAAAATGAAAGTATCACTAATTGAAAGAAAAGTTTGTTAAGAAATTAGAATTGACTAGTGTTACCCCAGCACACAATGCACTGACAGACAGCGGTGACAGAACCGGCGAAATGTCAAGTCACGTGATGCATTAGTTCCAATAATGACACGCGACGTTATTATAGATGGCTCCCCAAGTGACGCGCCTCTAGCCGACCTTCATATATATTATAAATTAAAATAATTATTATTAAAAAATCGACGTAGAATAAAAATATAAAAATGTTTCATGTTCCATCTGTGGATAGAGACCTTTCATTTAAAAACAAATTGTCCACATTGGTGAAGCGGTAGCCGCTGGAGGAAGGGGAGAAAAAAAACCTTTGTGCTTTTATATATGTATGGATTACAACAGGTTTGTGGTGTGGAAAAATTCGTCACAATAATTTCCTATAAGAACCTCAAAAAAAATTCAGTGAAAGAAGTTCTTGAGATAGAAGCACTCGAAAATAATTCAGAAAGGAAGTGCGATCTTCGGTTAAATTTACAGATGTAGTGGTTTACTCTCCGAGATTAGTGATTATTCATAGTAGCAGAAATAGCACGACGATAAATAAATATAACGAAAAAGAAATGCATTGTAAAATTTTTTGGAAAATCACCTTGAAGGAAAACTTTTGGAAAAAAATTAAATGGGAAAAAATTATGAAAGGGGATTGCTTAAAAAAGACATGGAAATAGACACTCTCCACAATTCCGTATAACACATCTCAAAAAGAAAAACACCGAATCAAAAATAAAATAAAGTTTAATAATAACAGATTTTATTGGAAGTATTGTGAGAAAGCACTTAAAAAAACGCATTGGAAAAAAAATTTCTGTAAAAAAGTGACCTGTTATTGAAAACCTGGAAAATCGCCAATGTAAAATTTCTGGAAAACGTGTCTAAAATTGTCTGGCTACCACATCTTTGACTATTTGTTTAAAAATTATAATTGTTAGGGTTAATTGGTATTATTCCATAAACTAAATTAACGACTTCAAATGTTCCTGAATTTTCTCTTTTATAAACTTTATTGTGGTGCGTTGTTTCAAAATAGTTCGGTTCTGGCGATTTTTTCCTAAGCGTTTTTCTATGTATTATTGTGACAGTCTTTCTTTTAGAGCCTTTTTCCTTGATTTTCCCTATATTTCTTACATATTCTGGTTACCAGTTAGTTAATTTAAAATGATGTAACAATGTCAGCCTCCTACGGAAATTCAAGAAATCGCCACCCAATGTCTGCATCTTTTTATTCCAATTACTCACCTCAAGAAAGTATCATAAATTTTCTTTACTTACATCAACGTGAACTCCTTCCACTTTGTAGCTGTTTGCCTGCGGCCGGGCCTTGGGGACGAATCTGTAGAACTCCTCGTGCTCCTTGTACCACTTGACGGCGTAGAGGGTGTCGTTCCCCAGGTCATAGTCGCACAGGAGTTGGGCCATCTCCCCTGGAGAACGGTACTGGGGCACGTTTACACGCACCCACTTCAAACCGCCAGGCACAGACGCTGGAAAAATAAAAGCAGCTCTAAAGACCTCTCTGTAGTTGAATTTTTTATATGCTACTTTTTATACGTCAAATTTGACCTTTTTTCACGTAAATTCCCACAGGAATAACTTAACTTTCAGGTATTTGATGCTGAATAATATAAGTTAGGAAAAACATTATTTTACCTATCAATTGACAAAAAAACATATAAGTTACTCCATACATAATTTAAATTGGGAAAAACCTTCCAAGAACGAATTTAGCAAGCAAAACTCGCGCTTGAAGTTCATAATTTTACTTCTGCAAACTTAACGAGTGTAGTTAGGAAAACTGAACGAAAAACTTCTGTGTAACAGCTGACCATAAGATAATGATTTAATTTTTGTTTGAAGCCAAGGGGTGTAATTTCCCGGAAAGTTAGTCTTAAATCGAGCTTTAAAGATTCAGGACGACGAAGGGGTGAGTTATATTTTTCTTCAATGTTTGCGGTTCTTTGATGTGGGAATTTTTTGCTGTCGGTGGAAAGATTTTAGATGCTTTTTCACCTTGCTGGTGAAATTTATTTCTGTAAGAAAACAAATGTGTCGGCATTTTCTTACGAGTGGTAAACATTTTTCAGTGATAAAATTTGATTTTGAGTGGTATTAATAATTAATTTAACTTCAAAATAAAACTTTATGAATGCTAACTAGAAAAAGTAGTAAACGTTAAGTATATCGCATCATCTAACCTGGTTTGTAAGTTAACTTCTAGTATACAAATTTTTCTGAAGAACTTAAAGAATTGACCATAAAGTACGGGCTTGTAATTAATTACTTACATTTTAATTTTGTTTTAAACGTATTTTTTTAGGATGCTGGATAAAGAGTATCTGAGAACTTTGGTTACAACCAAATCTCAAGATTTTTCAATCTCAAAGTGATGAGCTTACCTTTTTTCTATGCCTAAATGTATATTCCCGGATATTTCTTAATGGTTCTGGGCTTATTCAAATCTAGATAATTGGGTTTGTTTAAATACAGGACAGTATTTGAAATTTTTAAGGTGCAAACTGAATATATTCAAAGTTCAAGCTTGTAATTGTCACATTTCGCTTTATTTCGATACTAAAAGTGTCTCCCAGAAAATTGGAAGCGCATTTATTAAAGACTTTGAGCTTATTCCAAATTTTCCATGATACTGTATGGGCAATTTTAAGGGTTGTGTAATTATTAAGATCTGTATGCTAGAGTTGGTTGAAGAAAAGGTCAGTATAAGCAAGTATAAGTTCAAGTTTAAATTTGTAATTCTTGCATGTGCTCTCATTTTCAGTACTTAAAGCATCTTCAGGGAAAGGAGGTGAGCAATGTTGCTACAAATATTGATAATTTCGAACCGAAAAAATATTGACATTACCGATATATCGAATATGTCGGTATATCGACTTTATCGGTATATTAAAACGCTTCGCGGTTGGCGACCTACTACCACACTTTTACTCGTAGAACCGATATGGAAACAACATTAAGCGACAAAACAAGCCACTTTGAACGGCAACCGAAGAGTCAGCCCGGAGAATCCAAAAGGATGGATCTAGGCGAGAAAAAACGACTTTTTGGCGCAGCAAAGGGAAAGCTTAACCATAAGAAAACCGAAAAGGTGGAGCTTAAGGTAACCCGAACCAGCACAGCCATCAAGACGATGATAGCCACATCAGCACCCGGAGGGCCCAGCACCAGTGCTGCATTGTTGTCGAGGGCAACTTCCGAGAGAGGGACCAAACGGTACCTCTCTAACGAAATTACCCCGAAACAAACGCAAAAAAGAAGCAAGAAATCCAACTTGCTGCCAGGTACAAAGAGGCATTTACCGGAGGTCATTGCAACTAAAGGGTATCCCGATAACAGCTTATCAGTAGAGCAGGCAAGGATCATCGAGACCCACCTACTCGATAAAATCGAAGCGATCGTTGAAGAGGGTACCGAACCTTGACCGAAATTCGTTGAAGTAAGATACAGGGGTGGGTTGCTGTACATCACCTGTACCGAAGCTGAAATCAAGAAATGGATAGAAAAAGTCATGGGGGTCATAGATATAACAGTGGCGACACTTTAATTTACTTCCACGATACTAAACTAGCGTGTATCTGCAGAGCCAACCTTCTCAGATCATAGGTACATGAGGTATGGTACTTGAGCTCTGGTAACTACCCTACAGTACAGGAACACAAGGAATTGCAACTGGGATTCATAGTGAAAGAACCTATTACAAGTCCTGCAAAAAATATCTTTTAAGGGCGAATAATCTTGCTGGGCTGGATAATATGGCTAATTCTATTAAATCAATCATATATACCGCCTACGAATCCAGTTGTACCGCAGCAGTTAGAACGACTTAGGACAGTGAGGACAGCAAAAAGATCTGCATAGGAAAATGACTGCAGGGGAGTCAAAGACACACCTGAATGTGCAAAACTCTAAAAAGCTTTAGCAAAAGACACTCTGAACGTGGTAGGAATCCTACGAAAACCTGAAGGTGGATATACGCAGACCGGTGAGGAAACTCTGGAGATTTTACTCTTGATTCACTTCCCCAGCTGCACCGTAATCCAAGAGTAAAATAAAGTCAGCAACATAAGACTCGAATTACCCCTAAGGGGGGCCTGGGAAAATTGGAAACTGGCAAAACATATTATAAATATGACAAAATGCGCGATACATTCAATTAAACCATTTAAGGCCCCGAGCAGGGATATGATCTATCCAGCACTAGTTATTCAAGACTGGGAAGAACTATCCCTGTGCTTGTGCGCGATGCTGCAGGCTACTTTAGCCCTATGATATATACCGGAATGCTGGAGACAGACGAAAATGGTATTTATACCAATGTCAGAAAAATACACCTATACCCAGATCAAATCCTAGTGACTTATAAATCTTGTTATTTTTTTCTGAATACGTTGGTAAAACTGATTTATGAACTTATAAGGAATGGAGAATTGGATTGATTGCTACCGCACCAACACCAGTATGGCAATTAACCTGGAAAATTTTGCGAGTTGGCTGTCAAAGAACTACGCAGCAGAGCAGAAAAGACTCTTCGGGTCAAACAATTCGGACTTCAGGCCTTCATAAATATCGATGGATTGCAAATATGCATAACGGCAGTTAAAGTGTCAATCAGTAGAGGATGGTCACAGAAGACCGTTCTCTTATCCTTGCTGTGGTGCCTCGTGTTGGCGGCCTTCTGCGGCTGCTAGCTGAGAAATGGATATACGCACAAAGATATGCGGATGATATCACCATTTTTACTCGAGGAAAATTCGAGGGCGTTTTTCAATTTAACCCAGAAAAGTTTTTAATTACTGCAAGATAATGACAAAACACCAAAACTGAAAAGGATAGTAAGAACTGTCGATGTATAAAAAGTATCTCTCAACCTACAGTTAGCACACAAAATTAAATGTTATTTTATTTAATTTAACTTTTAGTTAACAAAACAAAATCATTTCACAAAAATGAACGGTACCAGAGAAAGCTACTTAAGTTTGTTTGTATATTTGTACCAACTTTCAATGCCTTTTTTAAATATTTGCCAAAGTCATTTAATATTTTATTCAAGCTCACGAAAACTTTATTAAGGAACGTTAGACTTCAGTAAGAATAGAAGAAATAAACATTTTATAAACCGGCAGTATATCAGAAGAAACAGGAGAAAAAAAATCCAATAATCGTCACGGTGTTTCATCGTATTTATGAAACCATTTAAACAAGTAGAAAAAACACATCGGATGCACTCTATGAGAAATTTTACGAAAAATTATATATCAAAATGCTGATAACCTTACCCGAATATTTAAATCCTCGACTTGCACTGGATGTTTTGGTTAACTGTTGTATAAGTTGTGCACAAAAAATAAACAACAAAAAAAAGTAGTAGTGAACCCTTACCTAACTAAAGGATGAAATCATAGGGCACAAATAAATCTAGAATCAACTCCAAACTGCAAATATAAATTGCTAATAATCTACCAGGACTACTTTACCAGGTTCAATTACTTTAAACCACTAAAGAAGTGTTAACAGAAGTTTTAAAACTGTATCCAAAAATTTTGCAAAGTGATAAAGGGAGAGAATTTATAAACAATGTAATTATTGAGATGGCCTTGTAAGATTGCAAATGGTCGTCCAAATCTTTAAACAAACGCAGCTTAGTGCCAAAAAATCGAACAAAAATGTGTAAAACATGCTGCCAAAATTTCTTTTATCATAGGATTATTATTATACGTACACCTAACAAAACATTGTTTACTTCGGATTTTTCCGTTGGACTGTTTTCTTCTGATTAACCTACAGACACGGTGAGAAAAATAACAACTAAAGAAAATTTAAACATTGTATTAACTCTCTGCGAAGTTTCATGAAACTAATCAAAGTTGTGAATATGTTATTATTTTATTTTATATTTGTCTGCAAAAAAATGTGTGTGCGTGTTGTAAAAGTTACTCATTTATTTTTTACAACAAAAATAAAACTGCATGTGCCTAACTTACGTTTTAATTGTCTGAAATATTATCGAATTACTAAACACAAGGCAAATTATACAGTGCCTATAAAACTTTGCAGTCTCTTACAAAACAGCTAAATATGACCAGTCATATTTTGAAACAGGCAAAATTAAATAGCGTTTGATAATAAAACTGCGAGTTTTTCGTCAAATTATTGAAATCTACATTTATTTATTATTTTACAATTTGTCTAGTCATTTAGAAAAAGAATAGACGTTTTATAAAACCACGAATATTATAATTAGCCTGCGACAGTAATATTTTATCTATTTCAAGTTTATATTTGTAATTGTTACATTTAGTATGATTTTTGATAGTTTGTTCGTACAGGAAACTGAATAAACACTGCACATTTAGATATATTTAGCGGTTTCTTCAAAAATGGTCCAAAAACAGTAATTTATGCTACCAGGTAATTAAAGATTAATTTTCTAACAATTAAAAAATAGTTACATGAAATGTTCGCAATTTTAAACTAATGCTTCAGAGAACTAAACATGTTATTTCTATTAGCCTAGTTTTCGAAGAAACTTGTAGTTGTCTATTTTTCTCATTTTCTAAATAGAATTTAAAGCAACCTAGGTATTCTCTCAGGATAGTCTAGAAAGTTAGTTTAAGTTTGAATATGTGTCAGTCTGAGCAGCATACTTGCAGAAATTTCGTGTTTCTATTCAGGAAGTTGTCTTTACAAACTGAAACTTGTAATTTTCGTGCGTTGTCGGTTTTGCTAGTGGGACCTTAGCACAAAGAGCCTATAATTTTGAAAAGTATTTGCGTATACATCTCGTAAGTGTCCGCAAAGCATTCAAGAAGCACTGCTTCGGGCTCGGAGAAAGGAGCATGAATCTGAGAGAGCACATTCCGGCCAAGTCATTCAAACTTAAGCCATTTCGTGTAATTGCTACTGTTAACAGCGTGCCGCGTGTGTCGGAAACAACCTCCCTTCATACTAATTAGTTGTTTGCTTCCGAGATAAAGAAGTCCATGTTTATTCGTTTTTATGGACTCGCGTTAATTATTCATTTTGTTGAAATATGCCTAATGAGTCTCGTAAAATCTTCTTGTTCTCTCTTCTTTTCTTGAAGGCCCGACTTAAATTGCCCGTGAAAAGAAGTTGGTTTCTTTGCACAACAAAGCGAGTTTTGAGTGAAACGATTTACCTAAATAATTCTTTAATTGTGTTAATGTTGTTGGTGTGCTTTTCATACCGAATTTAAACATTTGCAATTAGAGTGAGTGTTTGGATATTATCTCAAAAAAAAACCTGAAATATTAAAACATTTATTCACTTTGAAGTGCACCAATTATTGATAGTTTTAACGGAAATATGAGTGGCGAAGGTTTAGTGTGAAACATTTCAGGTGTTTCAGAGTTCAATGTTTTACAATTATAAATAATCGTTTCTTTAAAAATAAATAAAGCGCGGCGATCAGATACATTCAAATATTTACTATGCTAGTAAAACTGAAAATAGAGGTGTTAAATAATATCATGAAACATTTCCATAATTCAGAAATGAAGCTTAACTTTATCTATATTTAAATAGAAACAGGAAGATAAAAAACAGCAAAATATTGGTAAAGTAGAAATTAAGCCAATAGGGTGTGTTCTAGCTCTCCTGTATGATGGTATTTCCTCTTTTAGTATCGTATGATAGACGAGGAAAGAAGTAGAGAAAAAAGGAAGCGTTATAAGAAACCTACTTGTCAATATCTGATGTATAAATAAAAACTATGTTTATATAAGTCTAGGAATGGAGAAGAGGGAGGTCAGATAGAAATGAGAAAAACCAGAAATGTAAAAACCGCCTTGTCCGTGCTCCTTAAACTTTCCTAAAAAGCAATGAGCAAGAGAAACAATAAGTGATAAGTCCTTGCTCACTATTTAACATTCTAGAATTTGGAATGAATACTGACATTAAGCATAACTAGACAATGTAAGCTAGTGGGGATGATACATGTAACCGTCCTCTCCATCTCTTTTTTTCAAAAGAAGTACTCACTGAAGACGAAATATAATGCGATACTAGAAAGAATGGCCTATAGTGAAACAGTCTTTTAATGAAATATCAATCCTTTAGCGCCGTGGAATTAAGAATCAAAATTTTTAATATTGCTTTCAACAACTGTTGAAAGTTAAAAACTGTAGCGATTCCTTTACATCCCCTTTCTCGGGAAGAGATTTAATTTGTAAACAGAAGTGGTGGGTGAAGAAATTGGAGTGGTAGGAACCTTCCCTTTGAACTCCCCACTACTTAACGCTGTAGGATTATTAGATTTAGAAGTTGAACTACAAGGGGGAAGGCAGAGTAAACAGCAACCTTCCACATTCCCATTTATTCGAGGAGGCGTCTTTCTCACTCACTGAAGAAGAAACATATTGGAAGAAAAGAAGGAAGTGGCCAAAGCCACTCCTCTTAATGGAGTTTTCGCCCTTTATCGTCATAAAGGCATGTAAATTTATATGACTGGAGAGGCAGAGTAAGTATATGTCCTTTGCACCCCCTTCCCAGGAAGAGATTATCGTATACTTAGAGACGAAGAAAAATGGTGGGGACAAAGAAGTGTTGGGTAGAACTTCATCTCCCCCAACTTGAAAGTGACGCTATTGCCTTCTATAACTAGACACGAAAAAAAATAAGGGGATTTTTCTATTTTACTTTTCTTTGGCGCGGATTGTCTCTAACTACTAAAAATAATTGGTAGAGAAAAAAAGACAAAAACTGTATAATGGAGTATCCACTCTTTAATGAAATCTCTTGAACGTCATAGAATTTGAAAATACAATTATATGGCTACCTTTTTTATAGAGGGTTAGAGATAAAGAGTGGAGGGGGATCAAAGAACTGTCATCGCCATTCCCCTCCTGGGGTAAAAGTGTCATTTTACTCGTTGGTGACAGGAAATAATAGCTGAAAATGAAGAGTAGTAAAAACCCCACCTTTTAAACTCCCGACGCTGTAAAATTTGGAAATGGAACTAATTGTTTTTTATCTATAATTTAGAAGAGCTACGTAGGAGGGGGCAGACCAAACCTTGAAAACAATAGACTAAGCATGTTTGTTCAAATATGTGTACCTTAGTCGGCCATCGTACGTGGGTCATACTCCCCCCTCCCAGCACATTGCTTACCCTGAAAACTTAGACAACGAATTGTACCTCTACTGCATGTCAAATCCAAATTCCTTAATCTAACTTTTTCCACGCACATATAAAAAGTGTAAGAAAAACACTGCAATAATAATGCTTAACTGGGCAATATGTATCCGCAAAATGGGCACTGATGCTGATTACATAAGCATGTTTGACAATTTGATGTATCAACTCTGGTTTGTGTCTTTGCTAATTTTTGTTACCAACCTGCTCAAGTAGGCAATCTTTCGAACCTTATTGCACCAAACAAAATACTAAACGAGACTCGCTGTGACTCGTAAGATGGCTGGCTGCGTTTTAGGTACACTTTTCACATTAACCAGATAACTACTTTAGAAGATATTCTGGGTAGAAATATAAACGCGCTTGAAAAGAAGCTTGGATTCGTATTCTACCCATACCAATAGGCGATCTGCGCAAGAGCAATTTTCTTACCACCTCCTGGCCACTCCTACCATTTTCGGTAATGTCCAATTCTGACTTCAAAAATCGATATCAACATGTTAAATGACAATAAGAACAACGTTCAATTTACAAAATACCTATGGGAGGTGTCGCCTCGGTCATTTAACCAAACAGTTTAATTAAATTGTCGCCAAAAAAACCACTGTCACCAAATTAGAATACCGATTTGAGACTTTTATGAATAAATATTGTTTTCACTCAGACAATACCAATAATTAAAAATTTTCAAAATTCTTAAAAAATATATAAATTTTCCAATGAATTTCAAAATCTTTGACTTTCAAAAAAAATTCAGGATTTACAGTATTTTTAAACTTTAAACATTAATCTTAAGTTATTTTCGAAATCATTTAAGTTAATAATTCAAAAAATTGTCAAAGTTTTTCTTACATTACCATAATTTTCAAAAACTTAAAAATTTACAAAAATGATTTAACATTTTTAATTTTTCAAAAATGTTTTAATTTTAAAAAACCGTAAATAAAGTTTCTAGATTGTCAAAACATCCAAACTAGATTTTCAAAACAACAAAACTTCCAAAAATTGTATATTTTTCAAAAATTTAAAAAAATTTTCAAAATTTTAAAAAAGCTTTTAAAAAGTTATATCCAAACATTTACCGAAATTTTATAAATTAATAGTTTTATAATTTTTCAAAATATTCATTATTGGAAAAACTTTAGAATATAAAAAATTTCGAAGTTTTTAAATGTATACAATTTATAACTAAATTTTAATTTAAAATTTTTTTAAGTTTCTATGTTTTTATAATTTTCAAATGTTTCAAAACATATTTGTAAATTTTCATAAATGTGTCAAAAACGATAAAATTTTAAGATACCAAAAGTTTTTCTTAATTTTCTAGATATTTACAAAAATTTAATAAGTTTCAGCAAATGCGAGGAAGCTCCCGTGGCGGTTGCCTGACAGCTTTTTAGAAGTTTGAACTCGGTACATAGTTAATCTATTATTTTTGAAGGTTTGTTGTAAGCAGTGTAAATAACTGTCCTATTCTCTCTTACTTACTGCTGAAAATAAGTGGTGGGAGATAAAAGTGGTGAAACCCTCCCACTCTAGAGAAACATTTGCCCAAAACGAGTTGTTTTTCCCTTCTTTAATTTATTTTACCAATTTGTATTTATTTTTGTTTCATGCCAGCCAGCCACCACTGTTTCATTTTGTCCATTTGTTATATTAAACTCTAATATTTAAGGTTTATGGAATACATTCGTTAAAAAAATTAATTAAAAAATATTTCTTACCTTGTATACATTCCGTGAGAACGACGTAATAAAACATTTGCATTAAAAACGTTCTCATTTTCCCAGATGTCCGCCCTTTTGGGGATGTCGGAGCACTCGCAATGTCACTATTGTTTAAATACAAACGTGGGCTGCTAATTCAAATATTCAATTAAGCTGTGAAAGAGGCCATCCGGGCGTCGTTAAATTTTCTAATCGGGATTCTTTCCATTCTGTTCGAGGGATTCGGTGTCCGGGAGATGTAAATAAACTCTCTATTTTAACTCGCGCAACATTTTCGTATGGAGAAAGGAGGAAGTAAGCGAGAGCGCTGCAGTTTTCGTTGATTTATTCGATTAACTTCTGCTGCCCGGACTTTTCTCCAGTATCGGCCCACCATGCGAGTGCAAAATCCTGTAAAATAAATTAGCCTTTAATCTCATTTCCCTAAATAACTTTAATCTCGGATTATTTATTGATTTACCTTATAATTTTCAAGCTTTAAAAAAATATCGTCAGGAAGTTTCTTTCAGTCCGCAAAATAACATCAAAATTTGCAATGCTTACACAGGAAGAGCTGCTATTTATACCCCATAAAGTTTATCAAACCTTCATTAAAAGGTTAAATTAATGCGTCAGTAGAATTCATCGAATACGCAGCGAAACTCCACCGAAATCCCAGAATATATATCAAAACACTGAAATTGCGAACATTTTCCCTCGTTATAATCTGCTTACTGTAAAATTTCTAAATTACCGTAACTTGTTATGATATAATTACAATAATGTGATTCAAACTTTGCTTATTTGTATATTTAGATTTCTTTACTATAAATTTGGGTATTAACTAGTGAAAAAATTTACTCATTGGCCGCCATTGCTCTTTTTAAGCCATCAAAATCGTACAGAACAAAGGAATTTATTCAAAAAGGTTCCTCTCATTAAATTCTATTGAAAAGGTCCTTGTTCAAACAAATTGAAATGACAAACAACAATTTGGCCAGCAAATGTTAGCAAACACTTTGTTTTTCAAAAAATTATTCTCATGTTTATTTTACGCTAATTATAAATCTGGAATCGTAGATCTTTATGATCTATTACTCACCAGTTGTAGAAAAGCTGCATTATTATTTTGAGTTCAAGATTTAATTAATCATAACATTTTCTGTATTTGGCCAATTTTTATTAACAAAAAGCAGTACAAAAATAATATTTGCCTTTTATTCATTAAAACATGTAATTAGGAATAATAACAATAAAGTCGGTGAGCGGGATTTGAGCCGCTGCACTTTTGGTACCGTTGTTGTGTTGCAAGCGTGTAACGGCCGTTCATCAACTGCGCTATGTACACACGTTTGCGGGGAAGTGTAAATTTGGAGTTATAAGTCAAATCTGTCTATTGCAATCGTAAATTAATTTAATTTAAGCCGTTATTAAGCCGAAAAGTTACCAAAATTTTTACCGAGCATTTCAGAAAGATATTATGTGAGATTTTTAGTGTTCTCATGTTATCTGCCTAATTTCGGCTAATCTTGGGACACATTATATACAAAAGTTTCAGAGTTATGGCGTACTAAATTAGAAGTTGACGACACAGTTTGATTTCATATCTCAAAAGCGGTTTGAGCAAAATTTTTGAAATTTCACATAGAATAATTTTACGTAAATCGTAGTAACTCCAATCTAAAAATTCCAGTGACATATCAGTGGCGTAAATACATGGAGGTGCGCAGTATGTTTTCTTCGTTTTCTTTTAATATAAATTTTTTTTGTTAAAATTGCTTTCAAATTTCATTAGCGTGAACACAAATACACAAAAACTGCATTATTTACTGCTTTTTCTTAGACCTAGAACTAAACCTCAGTGTACCACGTGTAAATAGGGCTAAAATAAAAATTAAAATAATCAAAAAATTTAGCGTGCCGTAATTTTAATTATTGTAACATTTAGTATTAGTAGTATAACTGGGCGGTTTCTGGGACACTTGGATGGCATGTCCATCCGAAGCACTACGTAATCGTCCTCTTAGGGGTCGTTCAAGGTTACCAAACAGTTTCTTGTAGCACATTAAGACCTTTTGGTTATTGTTGACAAAAAATTACTTCTTCTAGTATTGCTTCTAATATTTAGTCATTATTGGTTTATGTTAAGTACTTCATTTTTCAAATGTAATTAATTTTTTGCTGTAATATTTTAAGTGTATCAAATTATTCTTTAGTTAAATTGAATGTAAGTCATGATATATATACCTAACGTTTCGATTATTTCAATTTTTATATCAATCCAGTTTACACATACGGAAAACTTTTAGACCAAATATGTCTGTAATAGTTAGTCCTGTAAAAAAAGAATATTTTTTTTGTAATTTTGTTCACCCTACTTTAATTTGTAACTGTTTTTAGGAAAAAATAAAAATCCTAAAAAGTTATGAACAGCTATGACCCTCGCTCTTGTACCTGCATCACTGTTTCGAATAAACTCATTTCCCTATGCCTAATTTGAAAAGATAAACCTGTTTTATTCACTTTTACTTTAAGAATGCTATACCTCTGAAACGACATCCTTTTGCATATTGGAAAGTTTATTTAAATTGACATATTTACACATTTTTAATCAATAGTGACCACATTTTTCAGAACACTCTGTAGAACTCAGACTTAATTCAATACCGAGTTCGTATTGCTCACCTTATTTTAATGCAAATCTAATAGTGTTTAAACAGCGTTTAAATTATGTTTAAGGCTTACATATTATTCTAATATTTTGGTAACGCTTTTTAATATTAATGGTAACATATGTTAAAGCAACGTTTACTTAACGTTCAGGACTTTCAGCCGAAAAATGTTGCACTAAAATTTTATTCGGCGCGGCGCTGAAAAGTATCCAAAGCACTGAAACGTATTGGCTACATTGTTTTAACGTTAATTATAGTTTATAATATAGTTTCAAACCAAAAAATATTAAAATAAAATTTAGTTCAGTACTGCGAAATAGACATACCGGAACGTTTTGGTTACGATATTTTACGTTATTCATAAGGAACGTTGAAGCAACGCCAACTTAACGTTTAAGACGGTGAACAAACAAGCGTTTAATACGAATTTAATATGTACTAAACAGCAACCGAAGTGATGCAGCGTTTTAGGAAAGTTTCTTTCAACGTTAATTAAGACGTAATTTGTTTAAACAACGTTTCCCTAACGTTTACAACTTTTAACAAAAAATATGAAGTAACACTTAAATCGCTACTGATAAGTAACTGAAGCATTATATTATTTCAAAATTAACTATAACTTACGCCAAAGCAAAGTTAATTTAACTTTGAAAGTTTTAAGCAAGCGAATTGTAAATTGAAATCTAGTTCAGTACAGAAAAACTCTAAAACGTTTTGGCTACAGAGAAGTAGGTTTGTCGAAACGCTTGGCTACGTTATTTTAACGTTAACTAAACTTTTAAGACTTTGTGCAAATAAACATTTTGACAAAGCTTAAATAAGCACCTATAGAAAAGCGTTTGAAATGCTAAAGCGTTTTGGTAATGTTATTTTCGAGTTAAATTGTAGCATATTTTAAGCAACGTTTACTTAACGTTTGGGGCTTTCAACAAAAAAGAAATACGTTTAAACCTTTAAACCAAAAAAGAAGTTTATTTAAATTAAATTAGTACTGAGAAGTAGTTTTACTGAAACGTTTGGTTGCGTCGTTTTATTATTAACCATAAGTAAAGTTAAAGTAATTTTAACTTAACGTTTTAAACTTTGAAGAAACAAACGTTTTATTAAAACTTAATTAAATACGAAAACGCAAATGAAGTCACGAACTGTTTTGGGAACGCTATTTTAACGTTAAATATTACACAAAACGCTAAAACAACGTTTACATAACGTTTAGAACTTTTAACAGAATATATGGACTAAAACTTAAATCGTTACTGATAAGTAACTCTAGCACTGAAAAGTTTTGGTTACATTATTGCAGCGTTAGTCATAACTTATGGCGAAGCAATGTGTAATTAACGTTTAAGGCTTGAAACAAAAAATATTGAATTCAAATTTGATTAGGTACTGTGAAATAGATACTGCTTTGGTTACGTCATTTTAGCGTTAATTGTAAGTTTCGTAGAAGCAAGGTTAACTTAATGTTTCCAACTTTGAACAAGCAAACATTGAACTAAAACTTAATTAAATACGGAAAAGCAATTGAAGCGCTAAAAGGTTTAGATAACGTCATTTTAAAGTTAAATAAATCATCAGTTAAAGCAACGTTTAGTTAACGTTTAGAACTTCTTTCAAAACAAAATATTGGACTGAAATTTAATTCGGTGCTGAAAAGCTCTGAAACGTTTTGGTTACATTATTTTAACGTTAATTACAACTTATATTGTAGCGACGTTTAAAGGTTTAAACAAGAAAATATTGAATTAAAATTTACCTCAACACTTAGAAGTAAATTCGTCAAAACGTTTGGTTACGTTATTTTAACGTTAATTAAACCTTTGAGACTTCGTGCAAATATACATTATGATCAAGTTCTATTAACTACTTACAGAAAGCATCTAAAATGCTGAAGCGTTTTGGTAATGTTATTTTAACGTTAATTGTAGCATATGTTAAGTAGCGTTTATTTAACGTTTAGGACAACAACAAAATACGTTTAAGCCTTTAAACAGAAATAAATTAAATCAAATTTGATTGAGTACTAAGTAGTAGAGATTTTCTGAACATTTGATTACGTTATTATATCGTTAAATATAAGTAAAGTTAAAGGAATGTTAACTTAACGTTTGAGACTTTGAACAAACAAGCGTTTAATTAAAACTTAGTCAAGCACGAAAAAGCAACTACAGTCCTGAAGCGTTTTAGGTACGTTACTTTAACGTTAATTATTACATAAAATGTTAAAGCAACGTTTATTTAACTTTTAATAAACGGTGGATACCTCCCTGATATTTGGGGGCTTTTTGTTAAAGCTACGCGAATCGCATGTTTATGTTCCATGTTGCAGCGGTTTCTGTAACACAGTTGTACGGTGTTAGTGGCCACCGGATCGAACCACGACAGGGGACAGCTTTTTTTATATTTTTAAATTATTTGATAATTATTTATTATTGTGTACATTGTGGAATCCTACTGCTTATGCTTCCTGGGATGCTTTTAGCGATAATAACAACGCCATAGGTGCAGCAAGCTACTCAGGAATGTTTTAATAATCTTAATTGAAGGTTTCGGAAAATTCGAAATTTTGGCTCCCAAAACTTTCCTAAACGTAGCCCACTCGATGCTCTGCATTTCTGTTTTTGAAAGCCCTAAATTTCAGCTAACGAGAGCCTTAAATTATGACAATCGAAAAGCTTGAATTTTGGCTTTAAGTAGGGTGAAAATCAGGTGTGCTTTGAGCCTTAAGACACGTGTATAAGTGGCTTAAAAGTCAAGATGTAGGAAAAACTGTTCTTTTTTAAAGCAAAAATGGCGTTTTTTGAATTATCGGGTGTGTACCCAATCTTACGGCAAGTGTTGATTTGCTTTAAAATTTCAAAATTTTTAAAATTGCTCTGCGTAGCCATTGTAATAAATAAACAAATTTGTTCAGTGTCTTAGAAAAGTGAATTTATTAAGGTGGCAGTAAGTAAAAAGCTCTAAAAAATTCGACGAAAAAAATTGATCACTTGCTGTAGTATAGCGTAACTAGAGTAAAAGATACAACTTGATAATGTACACAAAATAATTCAGTGTGTGCTGTGCTTTAATGCATTTACGTTATCACCTTTCACATTATTCTGTCGCTAATTCAACAAATCCTGAATAATTTTTAACACTAATGCATTAATCTATTACTATGTGTAATAATGTTAAATTACTAATGAGTAAACGCTTGCTAATTGTGATTAATGTAACAGGCATTATTGACGACATTCGCGTTTCAGCCGGTTTATTAAATTAAGTCTGATTAATAACGCTACATGTTCAAATCTGTACGGTTTTCCTCGGTAAATAAAATATTTGCGGTCTGGACAAACAAAAATTTTCAAATAATTTAAATGAAAACACCATTTTAACACCAACAAAAACAGAATTAAAAATGATAAAATAATTGCCCGTAGAGGGTAGAGCTGATTAATGTTTTAAGAATTCTAATCCGTGTTTCAATTATGTTGGTTGGTCGTTCGGTTAACCAACAAATGAATGCTAATTAAAGAGAGCCGATTTTATTATCAAATTGGAGTTATATTTTCTGTAAATAAACTAAAACCTTAACATTAGCTCAAAGAGTGGAAGTTGAGAATATCCTTTTGAACCTCGAAATATGTCAAACACCACAAAGAGGGTTTAAAATCAAAATAGCAAAAAGAGTAGCTGGAGCCGAGCTCGACAGAAAACTAATAAGGGCACAACTGGGACTGAGGGTAATTATACCCTGGGGTCTTTAAGACTAACTCTTTTTCGCAGTTCCAGTCCGCTAATGTTTCCGTTTCGACCGCAAAATAGCGACAAAATCAGGCAAATTACTTTTTTCGCTCAAGGCGCCATATCTCATTATTCACTTCTTAAACAGCGTGTCGTAAAACTCGCGCTTATGCAAAAGAAGAGGGAAAGTATGACTAACATCCCGAAACCAGCTCGAGCTTTAAGAATTTATTGGAAGAAAGTAGTCGTGCTTTTGATAAATCTCGATATCTGGGCTGGATTTTCCGTTTGGTTTTCGGGAAACTTAAGACCAAATTAATATCGGTCAAGGTGGAAACCGTTTGAAGTTGAAGGGATAAGCACCACTAAATTCGAGTGCGCCAATACGGGGAAATGTTCAGGATATAAAATACAGGGT
Organism: Ctenicera cuprea; assembly: GCA_958336395.1. Taxonomy (NCBI): domain Eukaryota; kingdom Metazoa; phylum Arthropoda; class Insecta; order Coleoptera; family Elateridae; genus Ctenicera; species Ctenicera cuprea. The sequence continues at coordinate 25,491,314 of OY284495.1, read as the reverse complement.
GCTTTAAGGTTTAAGCCCGCATCCTCTTTGACTCTCTTGTCTTCAAAGATTCCAATATTTTATTACAAGGATAAAAATGTTCTTTTCTAAATAAACGACTCGAAATCGATTGTATAAAACTTTACCACATTTTTTAATTACAAAATACGTATTAACACAATGTTTGAGGCGCAACACGTGTATTTTTATTAAAATCCTAATTATGTTCTGATTACAATTCATTAAAAGTAAAAATTAAGTAAAAATTTTTGAAAATTAAGCAATCATACTACAGTTTAGGACCGTATTAAAGCACGTACTGTTTTTGCAATAATTAAACGCAAATGTAGAAACTTAGGTACAACGACAAAAAAAATTCAGAAGTCATAACACATAAATTACAACTGTGAAGGGTCTGCGAACGCAATTTCTTGTGGGATCCTGAAGCGATAACTAATTAAGTCTATTTTGACCCTTTCATTGGCCCCATTTTCGTCTAATAATACACATTCTCTCTGGCAAAAACAATCTAAATAAACAACGTATTAATAAAAACAATACGTTTTATAAATTGCATTACAATAAGCAAATTTTGAATGAAAACGCGGGAGCCTACCTGGCCTTTGAAGAAGCCAATTTTTCTTATTGCATTATCCTAGAAACAATTTCCAGACATGGCCCAATAAACACGCCCCGACAGGAACATTTTCCGCAATGGAAACACTAACAGAGCACTTAAGCTTTGTTTTTCTCCTCTTAAACTCGGACCTGTAACGGACTAGAGCGGCCAATCCGGGAATTAACGCACGTCTTAGTGAAATAAGCCAAACATTTTTTTTGCAGAAATAAAATATTGCCGATCATAAATTACAGAAATTAAAGGCCAAACTTTCGGGAAAATAATAATTTTTCGTTTGTATAGCTGGAGCATAATTAAATAAATAAGTTATTGTATGGCACGGAGTAAAAAAACAAAATATTAATGTAAATATAACGCCACTGACCTCGAATTTGTTTAAGTGAATTTTAACCAGAAGCCATTTGAAGCTTTCACTATCCTGAAATTCAGAACTCTACAAAGCCGTAACTTAGGGCTTGGAATTTCAATATTAAGGGGTTTTGAAAGCAAAAAAATAAGAATATCTTTATATTTTTTGAGTTTTTGAAATTGGGATCGCTTGAAAACCAAAATTTCAGGATTGGAATACTGAAAAATCGCTCTTCTGAAATCAGAAACCGAAAGCTTTCAAACTTAATATTTATTTTGGATTTTGGCCATTAATTAATTAACTTTTTTCTCTTATTATAATCATTATTTTGATAAACAAGCTTTTGTTTACACAAATTTATTTAAATGAAAAGATTTCCTAAACGTTTCTCTTATCAATGGACTGAGACAATAATAAAAATCTTCAATATTAATTTAGGTATCGAATTTTGTGTAATGTCATCTTACAGATAGTAATTATTATGACAAGACACACCAACTTTATGTCCTCGACCATCCCTGAAGCGCATTCCACGATGCCAAATAACATTATATTCAGGCTACCGGCAGTGTAAGTAGGCCTTACATCCATAGCTACAGGGATCGTAAGTGGCTGATAACATTCGTGTACTAGTTACCCTTGACGACGGAACTTAATAGTGTCACTTACATTCCTAGGAAAATAATGTTGATTTTAACTGTTCGTTGATATGGTAACAAACACAGACAACTTAGAATAATGGAGCTTTTAAAAAATAATTCCGATGACAGCTGTAAAACGAACTTTTAAAAATATGATTAAATTTCTACCTGTAGGCCTACTTACATTGCCGGTAGCGTGAAAAATTTAATAAGTAACACGGAATGTATCGACTAATAACATCCTCGGCAGGCGACAAGCTTCGGCTCCGCCTCAGCTCGTATTCGCCTACCTCGGATGTTATTACGTCCTTACATTCCTTGATACTTAAATAACTATAAGTGTAATATAAAAATAACAGCAATTATGCAGGTTCAATTATATTCTCCGTTGCTAGGCAACGACGACTTCTGCTTTGAAAATAATAAAATCGACCAGTCGCGTCGTCGCGTCATGTGAGTGAAAGTTTGTTTGACCCGCGCTACTAACGGTGCCAAACACGTGCAACAAAAATGTAATATGTGAGGTTAAGTTATTGTTTGCTTAGCGTAAAACAAAAAAATGGAATACGTTTCATTTCCCGTTTCAGTTTTTATGAACAAGGAAATGACTTCCTACGTAAACTGATAAGTATGGCTACCTAATGTAAACAATTACATGTTTAATATGTTGTTTTCACCGAAAACCGTTAGGTGACGCCACATTCCGTGCAAAATGTGTGAAGTTTTTTCAGAAACAAATATTTCGCAACGCGGCAGACCTCTCGTCTGCAGTCGATAATAAAACAAGAGGCCGTAGTCAGAATAGAATAGAATACTATAATCGATCAGAACGGCCAAAAAAATGGGCGAAACAGGTCGCGACAAGAAGTGATTAAAATTTACATCTAGTCATCTCCAGCCGGTACAAGCCGCTCCCCGCCCATTTAGACATAAGGCGTTGCTTACGTACGGCGCGGTGCGTGTGCCGATTAGGTACAAGCGCTGGATATGTAAAAATGCGCTCACGACCTCGAGTCAAAAATGATTATAACAACTTTGTTTATAGATTTATCAAAAATATGCAAAGAACGAACAATTTTTGTTATTAGAGCTAATTGATAGGCGTAGTTAAAATCACGTAACTTCCCGAAAATGCGTTGTTGAAATTTACAAGTATCGTTTTTTTTCCAATTTTTAATATGATAAAAACTTCTTCCTAATCCTAATAAACTACTTCAAATAAGCTTTTACACTGTTTAAAATTTATAACGCTTGAAGTTTTTTTTTAATAAATAATTATTCAATTTGAATATTTTCAAAAATTCTTGGAAGGCGTCAGAGTAAAATTTGGGAGATTAGTAAAAAATAAATGTGTAGCTTATTGCAAGCTTTATCGGCTTAAAACGTCTTTAAAAATTGTTGTGTGCAGTTTCAACTTCAAAATGGTGTTTAGAAAATAATGTATACCAAAAAACAAGTCTAAGTTTCGTTTCCGGTTCCGGTTCCTATTAACGACCTTACAAAGAACTACCTGCAACTAAAAAGCTTCCATACGCCAAATCCTATAAAAATCGGTCATGGGGTTTCGGAGATATAGAAAACCGAAAGCACCTACTCACCCACGCACCCACTCACTTACGCACCCACCACCCACAGACAGATATTTTTTAAAAACCACTTCGTTGGGTTCCTTTCCCCAAAAACTCGTATTTCCGTTAAAATCTGAAATTCGAAAATTTGCATGAAATCGTAACTTTTCTTACTTGAGTAGAAGTACGGGAAAGGAAAAACGCTTATAAAGTTGGTTTTTCAAGACTGAGCCAAAGCTTCCGGTCATTAACAAAAACATAGATCGAGCACTAGCCTTTGGTCACAGAGAGAACCGTCATCACCGTAGGCTCCTCAGTAAAGTCGTATTTTTGGATCGAGCACTTACTTCAATCCAAGACAAATAATCTCCATTAAAAGTCAAGTCAACCCAGCACCGTGAGCTTCCCCTAGAGTAACGGAGAAGTTACTCCAGGTCACGAGTTCCCTTAACCACCAAACTTCTTCTAGAGAGAAGCAATGGTTACCTCAGCTCCCTGAGACCTCAGAGCTTTGCAGAATCAGACGCACCAGTACCGGTTTCTACACAAACCACAACTTTCAGAATCTTTACGTCGAGCTCCTTATTTTTTTTATATTGACTCGCTATAAATTAAATCCGAATCCCTTCCATTTGTGTCAACTTTTGTGACGATAGCTCCCCACTACCAGAAGCCAGATCTTTACGCGTTCAATAAATAAGACGCATATTCGTATGTACAGGTGTGTATCAAACAAGTAGTTTCCAATGCAATTAGGAAAATTACGTTGGCATTCTACGTTTGTATTTTTAAAACAAAGTCCGCTGACATGCGCACACAAAGCGGCGGGTTTATAATAATAGTAATGTTTAACTAATATAAGGCTTACAAATTTCATTGCAGTTGAGATTTTAACAGGGCGTTTTCTTATAGTGCCATACCCTATTCAGGGCGTTGGCTGCCTCTCTCCTATGTCTGTGGTAGGTGGGCGGCGGTAGATAACCTGCACAGACAGACATAGGAAACCTACAGTTTAACGTGGGCTCCGAACCATAGGAAGTGCATGCACTTCTTCTCCAGAGAGGTTTTTCTGGGGAAAAATCCACCTCGCTGGTTTCCCATTGCCTTGCGACAGAGAATGACCGGGCCGGGGATCGAACCCGAATCCGCTGCATTGGTAGCCGCCGCACTTACCACTGAGCTACGGCAGCTCTTTATTAGAGAAGATAATCTATAAATGTTGTTTTTTACCTAGATATATTTTATCACTCGCAGGTACTGGATTACCGTTTAAACTTAAAAGAAAACAATTTCTGATAAGACTAGCATACACAATCACCATTAATAAGGATGAAGGTGATACATTTTATAAACTAGGAATTTATATTTACCAAAGCCTGTATTCCCACATGGACAATAGTAAGTAGCATCTTCTAGAGTTAACACAGTTTCGGGCGTAGCCATTAAATTTCAAAACACTGATAAACGGGGTCAATTTAAAGACAAAATAAGACACACTTACTAAAAATAATGCATATAATAAAATGATATAGAATTATAATTTTAATACATTTATTTTAATGATTATTTAATGTCGGTCTTGTTAGGTCAGGATTTTATTCTAAAAGAATAAAGGTAATTAGTAGTTACACATATTAAGTTTAGTATTTCATAATCGCTGAGTCTTTACCTATTAAGAAAATTGCTAGATACCTTAAGTGCATGGCTTACATCTCGACACGACTTACTTATTATTTTTTAGAGCAAGTTACCAAAAGATGCGTGAGCCGTAGCTCACGGGTTCTGCTAATTCTGATTAACTGTTTGCTTTACGTTTAATGTTATTATTCAATTTTATAATTGTTGCGTTAAATAATTCCAAAACGAATAAAGGTGTTAACTGTGTCAGTCCATTGATCAGGCTATCCTGATCCTATCAAGACGTTTAGAAATTTTTTTGCATTAAAATAAATTTACGTAAACAGAAGTTTATTTATTAAGCAATTGGCTACAATTTCCCAAGAAAAATACGAGAGAAAAAGTTAAAAGTTGCATTTTAGAAAACTAGTCAAAATTTAGAACAATTAAAGGTAGACAGTTATAACTTTTGAAATTGAGAACTGTCTAAAGTCAAAAATTATAGTTTTTCAATGCAGCTGTAAAGAAACTTTAGAGCATTTAAATGTCAATATTTAAGGCTTTTTGAAGCAGAAATTCGTACTTGAAACGTTTACGTTTAATTAAAACTAGCAGAACCCGTGGGCTACTCTCACCGATATTTGTTAGTAACTTCATACTCTGCGCGTGCGTTTTGGGGATAATTAAAAAACCAAAAAACACCCCTAGAAAACAATTTTAAAAAAGAACAACCCCACAAAAATGCATCAATTAGTTTAGCGGATTGTTTTTTCCTAGGAATGTTTCTACTGCAGGATCTTTTTACCGAGGTTATTCGCAGACGATTTTTGTCGGCAGGTGTTGTTTCATCAACGTGTTTCTTAGCGATTTTGTTCTGTGACTTCTTTCAGGGACGCTTGCACTTTCTCCCCAAACCGCAAGTGACCCCTTAAAGCAAAAGCAAAGTTAGGCACCACTGATGGAATTAATAAACTTAATAAAGCAGCCAAACATACCGTAATGCATTTTTTAATGTTTATTTAATGTAGATCATCAGGGGTCGTGGGGTTTGATAGCAATTAACAAACGTGCGTGGTCATCATTCTTTAGTGTTGTGGTTTGTGATCAAAATATTTTACGTATCGCGTTAAATGTATTAAATTACTACAGCACAACTTAATAACAGTCAAAGTAAATTCATATTGCAGTTGCATTGGGGCCCGAGATTGCAAAGGGTCCAAGTTCGAAGTCTATTGAATAATAATAAAAACAAATGTAATGGAAATAAGCCAAAGTATACAATAAGAAAATACGTAAAGCAGCAAAGACCTGCCCAATTATCCTCAATGCAATGCTTCTGCCCCTAGTTTGTTTTTGCAACAGCCTGACCGCTACCAACAGATTATTTGCCAATAACACAAACAAACGGTATAAACCCAAATTTGCTGCATTGAAAACTGCAGCGGTCTGCTGTACAAAGTAATATGCGCCTTATATAAGGGACGCGTAAATATGTGGGTTTTAGTAGCGGGGGCTCCTCACTACTAAACGTCAAGACAGGTTGAAGGGTGGAAGAGGAATACTTGAAAGCTTACGTTGTGAGCTATCGAAATCAGTTTTGGACATTTTATATACAGAACTGTTAAAAATTACGCCGAATTTACAGTGTTTGCAAGCAGCCGTTTCGAGTTTTTGGCGGTACAAAGGGTAGCACTGAAAACTGAATTTTAGAGCTTTTGAATGTCAAAACTTATACCTATCGTGGCAGAAATTTGGAGGTTTAAGTGATTGCATTATAGGGAGTGTTTTGTAAATCAAATTTAAGGAGCGCCCAGTTTGGAAATTTCGAAAGTTCCAAATTTGGGAGCTATTCAAAACTTTCAAACGCAGAATATTTTTAATTTTAAACAACAATTTGATAAAAATTTTCTTGAGATATGATTTTAATCCAACAATCCACGTAACCAAAGGTTCAAAACACACCTGACCAACCCATTCTTACCTTATTTTTGCTTATTTTGAAAGATTTTAAAATCATTTGACTAAGCATAATAAACTAATCCAATAGTTTCTGTTAAGTGGTACAATTTTTAATAAATTCTGTTGAAACTCCAAACTTAAAACTTATATCACCATCAATGTTAACCGCGCTAATATTTTTTAGTGTATGATTTAAATTGCTGTTTCTTTTTTTGGGCATAGTAAATGGAAACCTAGTAAGCGTTTGGACAAAAAAGCGCTTTTTTGTTATCACAAATTCAAGCTGAAACATTTAAATTCTGAAGTAAATATGTTCAGCTAAATGGTAAGCAGACAATCGTCTTCATTTTAAATTCACTGAAACTTTCAGGATGTTTCGGTATTGTAGATGCGCCCCATCGTGTTCGAGACGAATTCCAGGACAACGTTTTGATGGAGTGACGACTCTGCTCGTTTGTATAACGAACATCTCTGCTGTAGCACAGCTGTCACTTCACTCGCGAAATCCCGACGTTCTCAAACACCCTGTCGGCATTTTGTTCAAAAAATAATAAAGAGGAAGCCGACCCTTGCAGTAGGAGGCGGCACGGTTAATTATTTTTGAGGGGTTTATTTTTAAAGATCTCGCTGCACTTGAAGATTTGTAACTGGGGAATTTGTTTGAGAAATGCCCTCAGTTTGCTTTGGTCCGTTGAAATTTTAATTTGAAGGGAAAGTCTTTAAGGGTTTTTTTGTTAATTGAAGTTTAGGTGGGTTTTGCTAAGTACTAAATAATTGTGTTTATATGATTTTCATTTAAATGTAGCTGAGGATTTTAATTTCTTAGAAATACTTAAAATTTAAGTCTATTGTTTTTTGTCGCTTCACATTTTCTTTATTTATATAATAAATCCAGAAAAAAACATGTTTTCATAGCCGCAGGTATAATTTACTTTATGTATGAAATTAAAAAAAAATCTCAACCGTTGAAGCAGTAAACCATATTAAACGACGCAAAATTTCCAGAATTTCATTTTAACATTTTCCTACGGAACTTAGAGATATTTAGAATTCAAATTTTACATAATTATGAGCCGCCGGGCAACTCATATAGGCCCTCATGAAATATGTAAATATAAAATTGAATATATTAGTAAAATGTTATTTAAAGGGGCCGGGCGAAGGGGTAATTTCAGGAAGAGCTAACAGGTACGAGAAATGTGTACTTGGCTGTTGTAATCCCCATATTTGTTTGAAAGACGTCTCGTATTCGCAAACGTTGAGGTTCTAATCCCCCTGAACGAGGGCATTTGGATTAATTAAATCGCCGACTCGAGATGTCTCCAGTTCTCCCTTTACTTAACACAATTGGGGGACTTAGAAACTGCTCGCCTTCACCTTCAAGACAGGTCAACCGAATCCCGTTATAAAATCCCTAATCCCGCACGCCACTGATGCGTGGACTAATTTAAATCACAAGGGCGAAATCAGATTTCCCAACTTTTTCTCACTTGCTAATTTTATATTCTGAAAGTTTAAACTCGATTTTTAAATTATGGAGGCGATCATTGAAAGTGTTAGCCGGGCTAATTGTGCGAAAGTTTCTAAATAAAATGAGATTCCGGAAGAAGGAGTGGGAGTAAGGGTTGTGTGTGTCGTGTTACAGGATATTTCGTAACAGGGCCGTGTAGAAATGTTTTCTTATGCTAAACTACACAATACAAATGCAAATTTACTAGAAGTGCCTATTAGTCTAGGGGATAGTAGTTGTTAAAACGTTTTAACTATCCCAGAAATTTATGCAGTGAGAGCGTTTACTGACAATGCAAATTTGGTTTAGTACGAAATCATGATAATCCGTTTGGCTTTAAATAAAAGTCTGTTTTGTTTTGTCTTATCGATACTTAATACTCTGAGGATTAGAAATTGCTAATGGTGTTAACCATCGCAATGTGGTTTTTAGAAATATGCTTGGACAAAACTAACCTGGGAAGCAAAAGCATGCGAGTTTCCCAGTGTAACAATTGAAAGTTCTTTTAACACTTTTTTAAACTCCTACAAATTAAATCATTAAGTTTGATACAAAGATTTAAAATAATGTTTTAGTTTTCATTCTTGCCGCTCCTTTACCGAAACCTAAAACACGGTGCAAGTGTGCGAAATCATTAATTTTTTACTTACAAAAAATTAATGATTTCATAACCAATTCAAACTTAAAAACTTTAACTAGTAATCCTACCAAAAATTATCAAAACGAATTAAAACAAACATTAGAAAATTGCCAGGTTTGTTTAACAGATTATCAAAAAAGACAAATAATAAATCCAAATCCACAACCACCAAAACTATACGGTTTATTAAAAATACACAAACCCAACATGCCCATTAGACCAGTAGTATCATACATAAATGCACCCAACCATATGCTAGCAAAAATACTAAATAATATAGTTACCAGTTTTGATTATAAACCAAAATATTCAGTTAAAAATTCTTCCGAATTAATCAAAAAGTTGTCTAACTTACATTTACAACCACAAAGCAAGCTAGATAGTTTTGATGTTACTAATATGTTTTCCCAAATACCTCCTCAAGAGTGTATTCCTTTGTTAAATGATATTCTTATTAACAAAAATGTTGAGTTAATAAAACGAACTGAGTTGATTCAATTATTTGAACTTTGCACCAATCAAAATTATTTTACTTTTAATAATAAAATGTATTTCCAAAAAGATGGTTTACCCATGGGAAGTCCAATTTCACCTCTTTTAGCTAACATATTTATGGAAAATCTAGAAGATCAAATATTCGAATCAAATCAATCTGAGAAAGTTATATTTTGGTTTCGTTATGTTGATGACATTTTAGCATGTTTTAATTGTTCATTTGATTTAATTAATGAATTTTTAATTTTTATTAACAGCTTGCACCCAAACATACAATTTACACTAGAAACTGAACAAAATAAGTCCATTAACTTTTTAGATTTAAACATAAAAATTAATTCAACTAAGAAATTTGAGTACTCAGTTTATAGAAAACCTACACAAACAGACATTACAATACCACACGATTCTTGTCACCATAAAACACATAAATTAGCAGCATACAGGTCCCTGATACATAGGGCTTTGACGGTCCCTTTAGTTGAAATTAATTATAATAGAGAAATTTCGATTATTAAACAAATTGCATACAGTAATGGTTATAATACTAAACTTATTGATACATTAATTAAAGAAAAAGATTATAAATTAGCCATTCAAAAAATTTATCCGAATATCCTAACTTCGTTCGATACAATTAAATATGCTTCGATCCCATATTTTGGTGAGAAATCAGAAAAAATTGCTAAAATTATAAACAAAACAAATAAATATAAAGTAAGCTTTAAAACAACTAGGAACATCTTAAACACTTTGTTTAATGCAAAATCAAAAACAGACGATTTGTTAAAATCAGGCATTTACAAATTAAATTGTTCGCATTGTAATTCGGTTTATATAGGCCAGACAATTAGAAATTTTGATATTAGGTATAAAGAACACGTGCGTTGTTACAAATACAAACACCCACATAAATCCAATTACGCTAAACACTTACTAGAACAAAATCATTCAATGACATCTAATAACACCATAAAATGTTTACACTTTTGTGATGATAAACGTAAATTAGATATACTAGAAGCTTTTGAAATTCACAAACATTTAAAAACTGTACCGTTAATGAATGAGCAAATTGATCTCTTAAATTCTCCTCTACTGGACATTTTGGAATAAGAAATCAAGTCATCTGCAGACGATTACCCAGATAAGTAAAAAAGTTCTATTGCTATAACAACACTAACTGTTTACTTTCATATAACCTTTGACAATGGCATGTAAACATGCCGAAATACGTATAAGGTTTAAATAAATAGATATTGTTAAAGTGATTAAGTATTTTATATACAGATACTCATTAAATATGGACTTTAAAGAAGTAAAGCTGGAATTAATAAATATTTTAATAATCATTTCTAGTTTGATATGGGTAAATTTTTAAAATGTTAAACTATAGAAAGCATTTTAAATTCTAGGCTTAGGATAATTACACGGTTTTAGATTTAGATTAGCAGTGTAAAGTTACCTTAATTGACTGTAACCTAAGCTGTAGTGTAAAATTATTTGGAAAGTTAATTGTACAATTTGGGAATGTTTTGGCAGGAGAAAATAAAAATAAAGCCTCCGCGTTTGTTTATCTTTTATTGTAATTATGGTACAATAACCAGTTTTTTGCAGAATTAGTTAAGACTGTAGGGACTAAATCAAAAATGGGGAAATTATAAGATTTGAAAAGCATAGATTACAAGTATTAAAGCAAATTGTGAGCTTTTTCCGGCACAGTTGCTTAAATGCCGAAAGCGAAAATTATGAGCTTAATAAAGCAAGTAGGTACATACAGCATTAATTTGCGCAATTGCCAAAGTTAAGTCGTGTTGGTTGCAACAAGCATTTGAAAGTCGCCATTTGAACCTTTTAAAGACTGAGATTTTACCAACAAAATTAAGACAACTTTTGGTAGCAACACGCTTTAAAAATTTGAAAGGTGTCATTTAGACCTTTAAAAAGTTGAGTTTTAGAGCTTTCTATAGCAGCTGTTTAGAAATTTTGCAACCCGAACCTAACAGCAGTCATTTGGAGATTTGAAAAATACCGTTAAGACTTTTAAAGCGAAAATGTTGAATTTTTAAAGTAGCCATTTATAGCCTTTTAAGACGAAACTCGAACACTTTTCAATACAAAAATGGAGGGTATTTGAAAATCAAACTTTAAAGATATTTTGGTAGGAACACGTTATAAGAGAATTTTTATGGCAGACATATAAAGCTTTCGAGACTTTTCGTTTAAAGCCGATCGTTTGGAAAATACTGGTGGAACGTTTAAAAACAGTCTTTTGCAGTTTTCTACATCAAAATTATAAGGCCGCAATTTGTGAGATTTTTTGGTAGCAACACAATTGAAAACCGCCGTTTAAAGCTCCCGGAAGTTCCGAGGTTTATAGCTTTCTAAACCAGCTAGATTTTCGGACCAAAATTTAGACAGCTTTGGGTTACAATAGAAAGTTATAGCGGAGATACAAAATCCGAAATTTAGTGCATTCAGTAGCAGCGCATTTGCAACATTCAAAGGCAGCTATGTAGAACATTGGAAGACTGAGGTGTAGAACTTTCTAATGCAGCAATATACAACTTCCAAACCAGAAGTTTGAAGCAGTTATTTGGAACTTTACAAACAATTGTGCTCTTAAACTCGAAAAGTTGGAACTTTTTAAAATAAACTTTTACAGCTCTTAAAATCAAAATTATAAAACTTTCTAAAACCAAAATTAGAACTTTTAAGCAGCTCAACTGTAGAGACTCTCTTAAAGACAAAAATCTAAATCTTGTTACTCCAGAAAAGTGCGGCATTGCGGGCATATAGAGTCCAAAATTTGAAGATCTTTTCGAAGCAACACATTTAGAGAATTTTATGACTGCCATTTAGAGCTTTCGAAGGTTGCCGGTTAAAGCTTTCTAGAGCTCCTAGTTTTAACTTTAGCTAACCGAAGCTTGGGGCAGTCATTTGAAGATTTGTACGATACTAGTGGAAATTTAAAAAGCGGAAATTTTTGCTTTGAAAAGCAGTTACTCACGCTTTCGATTACAAAATTTTCAGCTTTTGTAGATTGAAATGCAGAGTGTTCAGGGGAAAATTTATAGAGTTTTTAATAGCAGCACATTTAGACCATTTAAAGACCCCTTTAGAGCTTTGAAGATTAAGGTTTGGAGTTTTTTAAAGCAGCTGTTCTGTGCATTTCACAGGAGAGCCCCAAGGCTGTCATTTGCGGCTTGTGGAAATGTCTTGGAAGGTTCAAAGGCGAATTTAAAACAATCATCTTGTAAAAATCATATATTATAGTTTCTGAAAACAAAAATCCAGGTTTTTCATAATCCGATACTTTCAGTAGCAGTACAGTTGTATCATTCCGAGACGGCTTAGAACCTTCCAAGGCTGAGATTTAGAACTTGCTGAAGAAGCTATTCAAAACTTTAAAAATTCGAAGTTTGAAGCATTCATTTAAAGCTTAGGATAACAATGATGTAGCTTTAAAAACCAGAAAATTAGAGTTTTGTTAGATGGCTATTCACCGTTTAAAAAAATATGCAACTGTTCTAAAATCAAATTTTTGAGCTTTTAATAGCTCACATTTGGAACTTTCGCTAGCCTAAAAGTTGGAGCTACTTAAAAATAAAACTTTTACGGCTCTTAAAATCAAAATTATAAAACTTTCTAAAACCAAAATTAGTAGTTTTTAGCAGCTCAACTTTAAAATTAGAAAAAAGGAACACATTTAACTCATTTAAAACCGTCATTCAGAGCTTTTGAGGGCCACAAGGTTTGGAGCTTTCTGATGTTTCGCCAAAAATTACACAGTTTTTACTACCGATAATGTTTGAACGCAGCAATTAAAAGCTTTAGAATATATGGGTAAAGAGCATTTTACAGCAACAAGTTTGAACTTTCGCAAACCGAAGCTTAAACCGGCTTTTCTTATAAAATACTGTTAAGAGTTTTACCAACCGTACACTTTGAGTTTTGAAAAGCAGCGATTTGCAGCTTGATTGAAATCTACGGCTGTTTGAAGACTTAAATTTCAGTAGCAGTACATTTACAGCATTCGAAGACTGCCGTTTAGAGCTTCGAAGATTGCGGTTTAGAGCTTTTCTAAAGCAGCTGTTCTGTGGTTTTCAGACGAAGCTCTGAAACAGCCATTTGGAGCTTGTGGTAATATTGTTGATGTTTTCAGAAGAGAAAATTCAAAACAGCCATTTACACCTTTCGTATCGTTCAAAGCCACTTTAGAACCTTCCAAGTCTGAGATTTAGAACTTACTAAAGTAGCCAATTAAAACACGCAGTTTCAAGCAATCATATAAAGCTTGAAGCTTTAAAAACTAGAAATTTACAGCTTTTAAAAAAGCTTATTTGTTGCTTTTAAAATAAATTGTGCAACTTTCTAAAACCAACAGTTGGAGATGTTAATAGCTCAATTTCAGAGCTTTCGATGGCAGCACATTTAAACCAATCAAGTTCTAATATTTAAAGCTTTCGAAATCTGAAACTTGGAACTCTCAAAATCTGAAATGAGGGTGTTTTAATAATTTGTAATTTAAAACTTAAAAGCAACCAAGTGGAGCTTTCAAAAATCAAACCTCGAAACAACCGTTTTGGAGTTTTCCACAACCAAAAATTTTGAACTTTTTAATCATTGTTTAGAACTTTCACAACCTGAACCTTGCAGCAGTCATTTGAAGTTTTCGAAAGTACTGGTGGAGTCATTGATAAACGGAAATGATGAGCATTTTGTATAGCTGTTTACAGCTTACAAGAACAAACATTTTAAGCTGTCCAAGATTAAATAGTGAAAAATTTTTTTAAGTAGCGCCATTCAAAGGCTGCCGTTTGGAGCTTAAAAATCTTTCTAAAGCAGTTATTCGGTGCTTTTTAAACGAGAGCTCCAAGAATTTGGAGCTTATAAAAATAATCTTGCAGCTTTCAAAAACGAACATTTAAAGCAGTTATTTACATCTTGCAAAAATAAAAGTTTATTGCTTCTTAAAACCAAAATCGAAGGTTTTTATAAGTCAAATTTGATGCTATCGCTAGGAACGCGGTGGTTTTATTTAAAAGCAGCAATTTTTAACCGTCGACGATTGATCTTTAACAAGTACTAAAGTATCTTTTAAAACTTTCAAAACCTGAATTTAAAATTAGTCATTTGTAAGCAATGATGAAGCTTTTAAAAGCGAAAAATTAAAGCCTTTTTACAAAGCAATTTACAGCATTTAAAGGCAAAATTATTATAAAACGTTCGAAAACCAAAATGCGGAGCTTTTAACAGCTCAACTTCAAAACTTGAGGTAAAGAAACATTTAATGCGTCTGAAAACCACCAATTGGAGCTTTTGCAGGCCGCGAGGTTTGGAGCTTTCTAACGTAGCTATTTTTCGGCCAAACATTAAGACAATTTTTGATAACAATACAGGTACAAAGATTAATCGCAGCCATTTACGGCTCGAAAAAATGGAGGTTTAAAGCTTTCTAGAGAAACCATTAGCTTTGTAAAAGCTTTTAATTACCGAAATGTACGGCATTTAAATGCCAATATTTAGAGATCGCTTGGTAGTAACACATTTAGGCCTTTCGTAAATCTACGTTTAAAGTCGGTCGTTTGGAGCTTTGGAAAATACTGGTAGAACATTTACAATCGGAAGTTATCAGCTTTTTAAAGCTGCCAATGGTAGTTTTTTAAGGAAAATATTTAGGGCTTTTTAATGCCAAATTGTAAATCTTTTCATTATCAGCGCACTTAGCAGAATTGAAAACCGCTATTTGAACCTTTCGAAAGCCGCGAGGTTTAGAGCTTTCTGAAGCGGCTAGTTTTACGACTAAAAATTAAACAGATTTTGGTAGCAATTCATTTAGAAAGTTTGAACGCAGTAATTTAGAGCTTTAGAAAATCGAGGTTACGAAAATTTTGCGGCTTGTGGAAATACCTTGAAAATTTCAAAGACGAATTTAAAGCAATCATCTTGTGAAAATCATATGTTATAGCTTCCGAAAACAAAGGTTTTTCATAATCCGAAACTTAATGCTTTCAGTAGCAGTACAGTTGTATCAATCAAAGACAGCTTAGAACCTTCCAAGGCTGAGATTTAGAACTTGCTGAAGAAGCTATTCAAAACTTTAAAAACTCGAAGTTTGAAGCATTCTTTTAAAGCTTAGGAAAACAATGATGTAGCTTTAAAAACCAGAACATTAGAGTTTTGTATAGCTCTTCACCGTTTAATAAAATATGCGACTTTTCTAAAATCAAAATTTGGAGCTTTTAATAGCTCACATTTAGAACTTTCACTAGCCGAAAAGTTAAAGCTATTGAAAGATAAAACTTTTACGGCTCTTAAAATCAAAATAAAAAAACTTTCTCAAACCAAAATTAGACTTTTGTAACAGCTCAACTCTAGAATTTGGAATAAGAAAACATTTAATTCATTTAAGAATGTCATTCAGAGCTTTTGAGGGCCACAAGGTTTGGAGCTTTCTGATGCTTGGCCAAAATTTAGACAGTGTTTAGAAGCGATAATGTTTGAACGTAGCCATTTAAAGCTTTAGAATATGGAGGTGTAGAGCATTTTACAGCAACTAGTTTAAACTTTCGCAAACCGAAGCTTAAAGCGGCTTTTCTTTTAAATACTTTTAGAGTTTTAATAAACGTAAAATTTGGGTTTTGAAAAGCAGTCTTTTACAGCTTTCAAAAACGAAATTTGAAGCTACGGCTGTTTGAAGGCTTAAATTTCAGTAGCAGTACTTTTACAGCATTCAAAGACCGCCGTTTAGAGCTTCGAAGAATGGGGTTTAGAGCTTTCTAAAGCAGCTGTTCTGTGGTTTTCAAACAAATCTCTGTAACAGTCATTTAGAGCTTGTGGCAATATTGTTAGAGTTTTCAGAAGCTATAATTTAAACAGCATTTACATCTTTTGTATCGTTCAAAGCCATCTTAGAACCTTCCAAGACTGAGATTTAGAACTTACTAAAGTAGCCAGTTAAAACTTTTGAAACTCGCTGTTTGAAGCAGTCATTTAAACCTTGAAGCTTTGACAACTAGGAATTTACAGCTTTCTAAAACAGCTATTTGTTGCTTTAAAAAAAATTATGCTACGTTCTAACCAAAATATGGAGATGTTAATAGCTCAATTTTAGAACTTTTGATAGCAGCACATTGTCTAAATAGACCAAGCAAGTTCTAATATTTAAAGTTTTTAAAATCTGAAACTCAGAACATTCAAAATCTGAAATGAGACGTTTTTAAAATTATAAACTCTCAAAAGCAGCCAAGTAGAGCTTTCAAAAGTCAAACCCCGAAACAACCGTTTTGGAGTTTTCAACAACCAATATCTTTGAAGCGTCCGGGTGTTTGAGTTTAAGTTCTTGTTGAACTTACATTTAGAGTAGAGATTTCTGGCTTTACAAACAAACTTAGTCTTACTAGAGTACAATTATTAACTGTCGCAGGTAAAAATTTTGAACTTAATAAAGCAGCCTCCAAGGGCATAATTGAGGCTTTCTAATGCCAAATTATAAACTTTTTAAAAACTACAGTTTATATAACTTTTGATAGCAACAAATTTACATTTAGAGCTTTTTAAAGCACGCAAACCTTGAAGATGGCTTTGGAGTTTTGGACAACAGAAACCCGTCTTTAAACAGGAACTTGTAAAGCTTTTTAAAATCGAAGTGTGGGACTTTGAACCTCTTGGTAGCGATACATTTTGAGTATTTTAAAGCAACCATTTAGAGCTTTCGAAGATTGACGTTTAATACCTTTGAAATCATTGTGTAGAACTTTCGCAACCCGAACCTTGAAGCTGCCATTTGAAGCTTTCGAAAGTACTGGTGAAACCATCGATAAACGGAAATTATGAGCATTTTATAGAGCTTTTTACAGCTTACAAGAACAAACATTTTAAGCTGTCCAAGATTAAATGGTGAAAATTTAGAGTTTTAAGTAGCAGCATATCTAAACCATTCAAATACTGCCGTTTTGGAGCTCAAAAGATCTTTCTAAAACAGCTATTCGGTGCTTTTTAAACGAAAGCTGCAAGAATTTAGAGCTTGTAAAAATAATCTTGCAACTTTCAATAGCAGGTATTTACATCTTGCAAAAACAAAAGTTTATTGCTTCTTAAAACCGAAATCGAAGGTTCTTAAAAGTCGAAATTTATTGCTTTCGCTAGCAACGCGTTGGTTTTCTTTAAAGGCAGCAATTTTTTACCGTCGACAATTGATCTTTAACACGTTCTAAAGTATATTTTTAAACTTTCAAAACCCGAAGTTACAAGTAGTCATTTGTGAAACAAAATTAAAGCTTTTTTAAATAGCAATTTACAGCATTTAAAAGTTAAATTATAAAACGTTTGAAAACCAAAATGTGGAGCTTTCAACAGCTCAACTTTAGAGCTTTAAGTAAAAAAAACAACATTTAATGCGCCTGAAAACCACCATTTGGAGCTTTTGCAGGCCGCGAGGTTTGCAGCTTTCTAAATAGCTATTTTAACGGCCAAACATTAAGACATTTTTGATAACAATACATTTATAGCTCGAGAAGATAGAGGTTTAGAGCTTTCTAAAGAAGCTATCAGCTTTTCAAAAGCTTATTAAACGGAAATGTTGATGGTTTGAAAATGGCCATTTACACCCTTTGAAAACGAAATTCAAAAGCTTTTTATTACCTAAATGTAAGGCATTTAAATCCAATATTTAAAGATCGCTTGGCAGTAACACATTTAGACCTTTCGTAAATCGACGTTTAAAGTCAGTCGTTTGGAGCTTTGGAAAATACTGATAGAACATTTACAATTGGAAGTTATCAGCTTTTTTAAACTGCCAATGACAGTTTTCTATGGAAAATATTTAGGACTTGCTAATGCCAAATTGTTAATCTTTTCATTAACAACGCATTTAACGGAATTGCAAACCGTTATTTGAACCTTTCGAAAGCCGCAAAGTTCAGAGCTTTCTGGAGCGGCTAGTTTTAAGACTAAAATTGAAACAGATTTTAATAGCAATTCATTTAGAAAGTTTGAACGCAGTAATTTAGAGCTTTAAAAAATCGAGATTACGAACTATCTAAGGCAGTTTGAAAATTTTGCTACCAGAACCTTACAGCCGTCGTTTGGAGGTTTGGAGAACGTTAAAAAGCGGAAATATTCAGATTTTTAATGCAGCCATTTAGAGCTCTTAAGAGACAAAAACCTAAATCTTTTTACTACAGAAATGTGCGGCATTGCGGGCATATATAGTCCAAAATTTTAAGATCTTTTCGAAGCAACACATTTAGAGCTTTCAAAGGTTGCCGGTTAAACCTTTCTAGAGCTGCTAGTTTAAACGTTTGCTAACCGAAGCTTGAGGCAATAATTTGAAAATTTATAAAACAATGGTGGAGCTTTAAAAATTAGAAATTGTATACTTTGAAAAGCAGCCACTTATAGCTTTCGATCACAAAATTTTCAGCTTTCGTAGATTGAAATGCAGGGTGTTCAAGGACAAAAATTTAGAGAGTTTTTAGTAGCAGCACATTTAGACGATTCGAAGATCCCTTTAGAGCTTTGAATATTAAGGTTTGGAGCTTTTTAAAGCAGCTGTTCTGTGCATTTCATAGGAGAGCCCCAAGGCAGTCATTTGCGGCTTGTGGAAATGTTTTGGAAAGTTGAAAGGCGAATTTAAAGCAATCATCTTGTGAAAATCATATATTATAGCTTCCGACAACAAAAATCCAGGTTTTTCATAATCTGAAACTTTATGCTTTCAGTAGCAGTACAGTTGTATCATCCAAAGCTTAGAACCTTCCAAGGCTGAGGTTTAGAACTTGCTGAAGAAGCTATTCAAAACTTTAAAAACTCGAAGTTTGAAGCATTCATTTGAAGCTTAGGATAACAATAATGTAGCTTTAAAAGCCCAAAAATTGGAGTTTTGCTGGATGGCTATTCAGTTTTAAAAAAATATGCAACTTTTTTAAAAAACAAAACTTGGAGCTTTTAATGGCTCAAATTTAGAACTTTTGCTAGCAGCACATTTAATGCAATAAAAGCTTGATATTTAAAATGTTTTAAATCTGAAATTCAGTGTTTTCAAATGCTGATATGCAGCATTTTCAAAATATGAAATTTAAAGCTTTCAACAGCAGCCTAGTAGAGCTTTCTAAAGTTTAAGTTTTTTGGAGTGTTCGACAACCAAACCTTGGAGCATCCGGGTGAGCAGATTTAAGTTTTTGTAAAACAAAAATTTGGAGCTTTTGCGAGTAAGTGTTTAATAATTTACAGTTTAATAAAACAAAACTTATATAACTTTCGTAAGCAGCTTTTAAAAGCAAAGTATTTTGATTGTATATCTTGCTTTAAATTTAGAGTGTTATGTGTTCTACGGATTATAATTAATTAAGAATGTAGAATTTTAAAGCTCAATTGCAAGATAAGAGTTAAGTTAAATATACCTAGCAGTCTGTAGGTGATAGCACATTTACGGGCTTCATTCTCTACTATTCACGTGCTTCTTCGCTCATTCTACTTTTATGATTAGTCTGACTTTCTCTTGAACTAATAATTATACGAAGCTTTATATGGTACATAATTTTCGCTTTTACCACTTCAAACTTGTTTTCGTGTCTTTCAATTTCATAATTTTCAAATTAACCTAAGATCCTTCCTTTTACTTACTTAGAAATATCTAAAAAATACGCCTGCCGCTATGGTTTTTAAGATTCCGATCTTATCTCTAATCTAGCGATCTGATTTCGTATCGAATCCTCAAAAGAGCTCTTACAAAGATCGAACTCATTTGTGCCTTTTATCTTTGACGCAGTTGAACTGAAGGAATACCAAACTCCACGTTCACCGACATGCATGTTTCAGTAATATTATTGTGATCGATATAGCGAGGGTGGTAGGTACGTTCTCTTAAAAAATTCCGCAACGTCCAATGAATATTTTATTACGCGAGAGAAAACAGTTTTAGCACCGCAGATTAAAGCAAATTGACTGTATCCCTCATTGTATTACCCGTTAAAATTAACGACAATGGGTCGGCGTTCCACACGAAAATTGCATTTTACTATAGCACGCGGGACACCACGGCTATGGAATTTATAACACCTATGCATAGTTATAACTTTTAATTGCTTTATGTGGATGAGGTCGAAACCTCGACGCACACAAAACGTACACAGTGAACTCGCCCTGTCGCCAGAAAACTCGCTTTTTAATTAATACTTAACAAAGCGTGAAACATCGTTCACAACTCTAAAATACAATGGGCCCTCCAGCAGTGCCTTGCGTCACGCTGCGCTTTCGTTACTACTTGAGCACTTAAAAAATGAACGAAACACTTGGAATTTCTCACACCAACATATGTCTGACAATGTTGAGCGAGGAATCGTATTTACAAGTGTATATATTCCGTGGCTAAGTACCAACCCTCCAGGCACATTAATTAAATTATTAACGGTTATCTCTAAGAGCAGAGAGGGGGATGAGTTGGAGTAAACATAATTGAAGATAAATAACACAGACGGAAATTAGAGAATGCCAACAAGTTTGAAATAATTTATCACAAAAGTAAGCGGAGGGGGGCAGTTTGAACCTCCGATATTTGAAAAAGAAATCAGAATCATATTCCACATTTAAGAAAGAACACGTAGCGCGAATGGGATAGTTTTGTTGTACTTTCTTATTAAGTAAAAGAGTACTAAAATTTAAAACGTGATAAATTTATAGGAGACACCACAATACAGCTAGAGCTTTGGTAAAAAAAACTGGCTAGTATTCCATCCTTACCTCTTTTAACAGAAAAAAAGTATTACAAAACGGTAGGTGGTGCCTTAGAACGATTATACAAAGAAAGTCATAAGAAAAAAACCCTCAGAAAACAATTTCTAAAAAAAAACCTTGGAAAAAATATTCTGCGGAAAAAAGTCTTATGGAATAATATCCTAGAATAGAAAAAAACTTTAATAAAATTTTGACAAAACTCGTGTTATGCAAGAGTTTTAAGAGCAATTCGACATACGTGATGATTAGAGCGCGGATTTCAAGCATTTTGCTTATGTACAATTATTGTAAGCAAACGAAATCCTTTTGTATCTCTACTATTCATGAAAAATGTAGTCATTTCGCACCACTTTTACTTTGCTTATTTTGCTTTTTTCTCGTTTTGCTTCTTAAACTGCTTATATGCGCTTATTTTAGCTTTTATACAGCTAGTTGGTAATTTATTTGTTGCAATTTTTTGTTTTAAAAATGTAATGTAATTTATTTGTGAATGCTTTCGTAGGGCTACATCATCCCCTAAGATCTCCAGTGTCTCTTTGTTTAATTCAGGGACGATAACAGTGGTGTCAGTTTCAATGTCTCCGTCATTTCCGCCTCCCTTCGGATCGCCTGCACATAGGAGATGTTGATAACAAGTCGAACTTGTAGACTATACAAAAAACAATTTGCTTATCACAAACATAATATTGTTTTTAAGGAGCACTGTCAGAATGCTGATAGCAATAAAATAAGCACCGTCATCACAGACGGGCACAAAGACGCTGCTATCACAAGCAGTTGCCGAAATAATAAACTCTACCAACACGGATAGGTTTGATTTTTTACTGTCATCAGGCAACTAATTAGGAAATTAGAATTTCTGCGTTCACAGACATGTAAAATGAGTAAAATGATGTGTTAGCACCATGGCGGACGGAAGTGTACGATATTCCTACATACGCGACGCCACTGATCCTGAATAAGCATACCATGTTCGGGGAAGCCCCGCCAGACCCCGATATGACGGCAGCTCTTGATTTTTAAGTATTTTTTTACTAACTACTATTAACGTTGCATGTTGTTTAATGCTTTTTATTATTTTTTGTGAGTCGTTTGCAATTTGTCGAACGTCTTACATATTCTGTTTACCATTATTCCCAATAAATAAACATGTACTCACTGTCAACGTCAGAAAAATGCGGGTTCGGAGAGTCCCGCATCACTGGTAGGTACCTGGCCGCGCAGGCTGTTGTTGTCACTGCCCGCAGTTCGGCGATTTGCCTTCCTTAATTCCGCTAATTACTTCTAAATATCTTTTAATGTCGCTGCCAAACTACTTGGTGATGGACTTCTACGATGTCGATGTTATTAGTGTGTTTCGGCATTAAAAGAAAAGCACTTTAAAAGATAGTTTGTATGGAGAGCAGGACGGGTACTACCTGGCACAAAAGCAAAGAATTACGACGGGCGGGTCGCGGGGGGTTCGTGTTGTGTCTTTAAGATTTGTGGTCATCGGGCGTGAAGTGGGGGAACTGCATTGTATTATTTACGAGAAGAGGCCAAAATATGATATTTATCAAGTGTACTAAGTCTTGTTCGTATTTCCACTACCAAATAAGATCTATTTGCCAAATACATACTATTTGTGAAACAATTTATTAGCGGCTTCAAGCACGTAATAACAAGTTTATATGTTAAAAAATAAATAAAGCGGAAAAGCATTTTTTTTAAGCGGGCAAAAATCAGTTATCATTGAATTTTGCGTTTACCTACACTTTTAAATTCTGCAAATAGTTATTTGACGAATACATAAAAATTGAAATACGCAACACAGATATTTGGCAAATAGAACTTTATTAGCACATTGAAATACCGGGCTTATGTGACCAATACAGTGATGATCTGTCCATTGAATTTGTTAGTAAACTACCGTTATTTCGAACAATACTGAAGGGAAGAATTTTAAAAATATTGCAAGTGTTAGTATTATTAGCAGTAATATATTTATGAATAATTAAATAGATTGCATTCAAAGCAAGACCTTTAATAACTAACTGTCGGTCATAAAACACCTGTCGATACAAAACCATAAAATAGTTGTCCTTTGTTGCTATCAGCGAACACAAGGAATCATAACAGTAAACATTTAACATAAACATAACATAAATGTCTACATGTGTTGACCTCCAAGAAAAGAACCTTGAAATTTAATTGTAATATAATGTAAAATTGTTTACGTCTTTTAACAAAGTGTATAGCTATCAATTTGTTTTTCAAAATGCTAGTTTTAATCAATTGTTAACGTTTAAGACACAATCTGCACACCACATAACTCAGTCTCGACTACGTCATTGGCAATTCAAATTCAACTACAGGAAATTATCATGCAAATAAAATAGTTTCAAAAATTATCGCTACGTTTGCTAAAGTACGAGGATCGTTCGAAATGTATGTGGCCTAACACAGAGATGGCGCTAATTCGGCGGAATTTGCATTGCCATTTTTCAGAACCATCCTTTCTTAGGTTAAATATGACAGTATAGAGTGATCTATCAATTAGTTTGTGTTTGACAGTGCGCCAAAGTGGCCGTCTCGAGTGATTTCGTAAATAATGGAAAAAGATGAGTTGCGAGCAGTGATAAAGTACCTAATTTCATTTGAAAGGCTTAACACCAAGCGAAATCAAAGCAGAGTTGGATTCGACATTTTTGAAGTCCGCTCCATCGTTATCAATGGTTAAAAACTGGGTTGCCGAGTTTAAGTGGTCGTGTGAGCACAAAGGACGAACCCCGCAGTGAACGCCGAAGAACGGCTACTACCCCGGACATGATTGAAAAAGGCCTCCGTATCGTATTGGATGACCGTCGAGTAAAAGTGCGCGAGATAGCAGACATAGTGGGCATCTCAAATGACAGTGTGCACAAAATTTTAACTAAAAAATTGAAAATGAACAAACACTCCGCGCGTTGGGTGCCGCGTTTGTTCACACCGGTGCAAAAACTGAATCGTTTGATTGTTTCTCGCGACCTTTTGGCACGTTTTCGCCGCTATCCGAAAGGACTTTTCGCGCCGTATGAAACCTGGGTCCACCATTACACTCCCGAAACCAAGGAACAGTCCAAACAATAGACACACAAACGTTTTCCGCCACCGAAGAAGACAAAAACGGTTTTGTCAGCAGGAAAGGTTATGGCAACTGTACTTTGGGATTCTCATGAAATTATCTTCGTCGACTACTTGGAAAAGGGAAAAACAATAGATGGCGAGTATTATGCCAATTTGTTGCAGCAATTGAGCGACAAAATCAAAGAGAAACGGGCTAATTTGGCAAAAAAGAAAGTGCTTTTCCATCAAGATAACGCACCTGTGCACACGTCTGCAATCGCCATGGCCAAAGTTCATGACTTGGGATTTGAATTAGTGCTTCATTCGCCCTATTCGCCATATTTGGCTTCCAGTGATTTTTATCTATTTCCAAACCTGAAAAAATGGCTCAGCCGTAAAAGATTTTCATCCAATTCCGAGGTAATCGCTGCTGTAAATAGCTATTTGAGGACTTGGGTTCATCGACCTACAAAGACGGCATTGCTGCTTTGGAGCATCGTTGGAATAAGTGCGTTGAGCGAGTAGGAGACTATATAGAAAAATAAAATTTTAAAACAACAATCTACTCAACTACTTCACATAATAGAAGGTATTTTTTTGTATTTCTTTTATCTTTTAATATTTCCTCTGCCGTTTTTTATTACTTTTACTGTAATTAAAACAAAATATTTGTTTCTGAAATTAACATCGCGTAAATACGTGTTTATGCATCTTTATGACCATGTCTTTTTTTTTATAACAATTTCCGTCTGCGGCGGTGCAATTTTGGTGGGGCCCAACTTGTTATTTGCACACAGGCCGAGTTTACTTGAGTTACGCCACTGATAAAACGTGGGTATTTAGTGCAACCAATTTTGGTGTTTCTTTTATTTTTAATATTTCCTCTGCGTTTTTTACCTTTACTGTAATGAAAAAAAATATTTTTTTCTGCAATTTAAATAGCTTATACGTATTTATGCATCTTTATGACCATGCCCCTTTTTCAGAACAATTTCCGTCTGCGGCGCAATTTGATGGGGCCCAACTTGTTATGTGATTGCTGATTGCACAACTATTGTTGTAAAATGTTGGCCCTTAGAGGTAGATGTTTGCATATTTATATGAACAATCTCGCAGTCGGCATGACTGAGGTCACCGCGCGGAACCAGTCAGCAATTTTTGATATAGATTCTTACTGATTAGGTTTGAAATCAGAAAATATATAAAATTTAAATTGACTTAACGTAAAAATAAGGAGGGGGACTTGAACTTTTTTAACATTACTACTACATTAACAAAAAAGTTCAGAATTAAGTTCTAATGTTGTTATAGTAATTGGTCGTAATTTGTTTTTGAGCGAAAGGTGCCACAACATTTGTGCTGTTTTTGTTCGAAGAATTAAGGAATTACCGATACTGGTAATGGAAGTTCGGTAGAAATACGTGAAAGTACGTGAAAGTACGTGAAAGTATGTGGAAGTATCTGAACGTAAGTGGAAGTACGTGGAAGTAAGGTGAAAGGACGTGGAAGTACGTGGAAGTAAGTAGAAGTATGTGAAAGTACGTGGAAGTACGTAGAAGTAAGTGGAAGTACGTTGGTAGTACATGGAAGTAAGTGGAAGTACGGTGGAAGTACGGTGGAAGTACGTGGAAGTACGTGGAAGTAAGTGGGAGTATATGAAAGTAAGTGGAAGTTGAAGTACGTGGAAGTAAGTAGAAGTATGATGGAAGTATGTGAAAGTTTGTGGAAGTATGTGGAAGTAAGTGAAAGTATGTGGAAGTAAGTGAAAGTAAGCAATTTTCGATATAGATTTTTTACTAATTAGGTTTGAAATTAGAGAATGTTTTTGTTTTAATCTTTCACCTCTTGTACCCGAAACTGTCGAGGTCTTTCACTCCGAGAGAATGTATAAAATTTAAATCGACTTAACGTAAAAATAAGAAGGGGGACTTGAACTTTTTTAACATAGTACTACATATAAAAAATTAGTTCAGAATTAAGTTCTAATGTTAACACAGTAATTGGTCGTAATTTGTTTGTGGGCGAAAGGCGCCACAACATTTGTGCTGTTTTTGTACGAAGAATTAAGAAATTACCGATACTGGTAGTAAGTAAAAGTATGTGAAAGTACGTGGAAGTAAGTGGAAGTACGTGTAAGTATGTAGAAGTACGTAGAAGTAAGTGGAAGTACGTTGGAAGTGCATGGAAGTTAGTGGAAGTACGGTGGAAGTACGTGGAAGTAAGTGGAAGCACGTGGAAGTAAATGGAAGTATGGTGGAAATACGTGGAAGTAAGTGGCAGTATGTGAAAGTATGTGAAAGTAAGTGGGAGTACGTGGAAGTAAGTTGAAGTACGATGGAAGTATGTGGAAGTTCGTGGAAGTACATAGAAGTATAGTGGAACTATGTGGAAGTATCTGTGTTAATGGAAATAGGTGTACAATATCTTTAAGCGCGGTTTATCCCTTGATAGCTGCGAAGTTCTAGAAAAAAGCATGCAACGTGTTTTCATTTTGTTGTATTTAACAATTTTTTAAAAATGTATTCCTTTTTTCAGTTGTTTTATTTTTTTTCTTTTGTATGTATCAAAATTTTTTCATTTCTCGAATATCTTGTCGTTTTGTTTCTTTTCTTTCCAATCCCGTTTTTGAAAACATTGTTTTTCGCGTCTACAGTACCTCCCTTGCTGCCGTATGAGAAAGTAAAAATTAAAGAGAATTTCCGCAGCTGTGCTTGTTGAAAATTCTGTTGATTTTGGTGGATTCTTTTCGCTCTTGTTGGAATCATTAATGAAATCCTGTTTTTACTGCTTTTTTCCTACACTATTTAGCATAATGGTATTATTTTAAGTTTCGGAATGTTTCGAGAAGTGAATTCGCACACAATTAATAAGCCCAGTCAGAATTTTCAGTGGATCGAGAATCGCGGAGCGTTTCAGGAAAATAGTAAGTTGTTAATAATTGCCACTAAACGAAGTTGAATGAGTTTAAATTTTAAACTGCCATGATATTCTGGCTGTGAAGCGGGAGCTCTAATATAAAATTAATTAACCTA
Organism: Ctenicera cuprea; assembly: GCA_958336395.1. Classification (NCBI taxonomy): domain Eukaryota; kingdom Metazoa; phylum Arthropoda; class Insecta; order Coleoptera; family Elateridae; genus Ctenicera; species Ctenicera cuprea. Next base: position 25,464,061 of record OY284495.1, on the reverse strand, counting down.
CGTCTTAAAGTTTTAAGAGCGGATTATGGCTTTAAAATACCCGCTAAAACGGAAGGAATACAGGGCTCTTAGTACTAAATTACCGCTACATATCATAACTTCCTACCAATTAGCTGATCTTTAAAGATCAACGTTATTTGCTAATCAGCTTGGCTACCAGAGTCATTATCAACGAAATTTCCTCTCTTAACTCATTTTCATACACGAAAATGTTAGGAGAAATTACGTGTATACAGTGCGGCCAAATTTGTATGCCTAACACAAGTCGTTTTATTGCTATCTTAGTTTGTGAGCCATCTTCAGGGTTACAAGTGATAAAAGACATTCGGCCACTTATACAGGGTGTTAATGAATTGTAGGAACAAACTTCTAGGGCTTACAAAACACAACAAAGCAAACAACTTTTGTTAATAAATGTGTGGTCAAAAGTGCTTCCTTTCAGGGATAGAGCTTCTCAAAGATTCTTTAAGAAGCGCCTAAATGTAGGCAACTCAATTTACTACCTACTATTTGTTTCTATAACGACGGAAATTAATACAGGATAAATAAAGCCCTCTTTCCTACTTTTCAAATTCAAATTAAATTTAAAATAAATTAATTAACAAAATGTTTCAAAACTTAGCAATAGAAAAAAACAAAATTACAAAGCAAAAATCAACTATTTGAAAAATTTATAATAACTAATTTAAAAATTAACAATATTATAGTAAATGTTCAAAATGTCTAGATCGTTTTTTTTTCAAAATTCCGTGTGACCTGTGCAAAATAATTGAAAATGCAATTTGGGTTGCCTATTTTCAGATACTTCTAAAGAATCTTTAAGAGGCTCTATTTTCTAAAGAAAACACTTTTGACCACACATTTATTAACAAAAGTTGTTTGCTTTGTTGTGTTTTGCAAGCCCTAGAAGTTTGTCTCTACAATTCATTAACACCCTGTATAAAACGGATGAAACACGTCGTTACTATATTGTTATAAATCATGCCATTTCTACGTATAATAATTTTAGTGCATTACAAATTTTACAAAGAATTTTTTCGCGTTGATAATTCATCAAGCCCATCTTCATGCATAAACTATTTCGTGTCTGTGAACTTTTACCATTGACGAAACCATACAAGCTGATTTTCAGGGCGAACAATGGCTAAACACGTTAGTCTAGGTCTTTGCAAGTAATTCTGCAGTTGGTGTTTGTAAAACTTGGGTACAAACAACAGTTTTGCTTAGTAATATATACGGGATGTATCAAGTAGCGTGTTAACTATGGGGATCACGCTTATTTGAAGAGCTACGACTATGGTTAAATTAGAAAAAATTTGTGAAGTTTTATCCCCACTAATAACCTAAAAAGAAATTAAAGCTATCTTGCGTACTTACTGAATAACCTGAAAAAACTGAAATTTTTGATTTTTTGTTTTCGACTACCCGTATAACCAAATCTATAAAGATGTCCTAGGCGATAGAGATATTTAAAGATGCGGTAAATATTACGTGATACAGGTGTAATATGTATTGGAGCTGTACTTTAGCCTATACCTTAACTGTAGAGATTAAATATTTACCGCATCTATATGATACCTATACTTGTTTCCAGTACAGTTTTATCTTTATCACATCTGTATCACATCTTATTCTATGCTGTACCGCACCGGTACTTCAAGCAGGGATTTTATCTTTATCGGATCTGTAGAAAATATATACTGATTGTCTTTACAGTTGTACCTTTAACAAATCTCTACAATATCTTCATGCAGGCTATATCGCACCTGTAGCGCAATTACCGATTTTGTCTTTATCGAATCTGTGCTAAATATATACTGCCTGTCTTTACAGTTTTATCTTAAGCCTAAAACCGCTGTGTATAGCGTCAATCTAAACACTATCTTTGTTGGCCTTGTGTGTAAAAACGTTAAAAATGGCGCATCAACAAGATCAAGAATTTAAAGTTTACGAATTTGATGGAATCTTGGAGATTTGTGTGCTTCCTACAATTATAATAATAATTTATGACATAATCATTAACCAAGGCTGCTGTCTCCAATGTGGAGTTATTTTCGATAGGGGTAATTAACCTCCCCCCCCCCCCCCGAAGGCCAAAAAAATCACCTAAAGCACTAGAAGTAAAGTGTTTTTGAACATGTAATTGGAAAAACTTTGTAAATAAATATATTTCATCGGCTAAAAGTTCCAGCGAAACACAATAAGAATGACTCAATTGCAAAGAAACTTTCTTAACGGTAAAACCTAAAACCAAGTCGGACGTTAAACAATGCATGGCTGAAGAATAGCTCTAAACCTTTATGGGGGTTTATAAACAGACCTGTTTGGAAAGTCCACTCACCAAAAAGATAAAGATATTTAAAGCTTATCCCAGCGCCAGCAGTACAAAGTACGAACCGACATCAACATGAACAATTACGTGATATTTTTTTCTTGAAATTACAATTCTGACAGCAATGGCGGGAAATTCAGAAATAATGTACTTTAAAATAGTTGGTGGTAAAATAATACAAAGACATTAATTATTTCGAAGTAAGATTCTCGAAATGTCTGAACCTACTAAAACTGTTTTATATTTTATCCCCTATAATTCTTCACTGTTTATTTTTCTTAATACTTTACTCTATCAAAATAATCTGTTTTCACGTGTTTCTTGAAATTTTAATACTATATATAATCTAACGTCGTTTATATCTGCTTTTTTCCACTTCGCTTGTATACACACTACGTAGTTGTCTTTTTTTTTGTTTCGGCATCAGTTTATTAAAACTTAGCAAAGCTGCAAACGATACACTTTACCAACTATTTATAAAATGATTTTACTCTACACTATTAACGAGATATTATGCAACGTCACTATAAATTTTACTGCAAAAAAGAAAACGGTTTAACCCTAACCTGTAATTCTTGGTAGTACATTTGTATCATATTGTCCATCATAACCTAATGTAATACTCTTAAAACATTTAGCGGTCGAATCTTATAAGAGGCGAGATTAGCTCAGGGTGCAAGGAGACCGACTCACAAACCAAAGATGGCCAGTTCGATTCCCCGCTAAGGTAAAGTATGTAGCGCATTTTTAAAATTAAAAATTTATCAATAAATACATTAGTGTAAGTGAAATTAGCTAAAAAAATACAGAAGTTGTATAAAATATTATAATAGAAAATATATCCGCTAAATAAATATATAGCGTAAAAAAATATTTTTTTTTTATCTAAAATTAATTGCTTGAATTATCTATACCGCACCTTAATTTGGACGATACAGCATCAGAATAGTATCTGTGGGAAACCTATACAGTATCTTTAAAAATCTATATCGTATCTTTACAGTACCTTCATGTGCTCTATAGGCAATCTTAACTGCATCTGTACTTTAACTATATGTTGTCTGTACAGGAGCTTTACATCTTATATACAGAGTTAGTAAAGACAACTATACACAATCGATATGTAATCTCTATCGTCGCGCTATCCATAGGGTACAGAAAGCCTGTATCGACTAAAGATTTAAATACAGGTTCGATATAGATTCTGTATTGTGTGGTTATACGGGTATAACTCATTTGTCATTTATATTACATATTTCTAGTTAACGCATTATTAAGACACTTTTTCATGCCGAATCAAAAGTTTTGATCAGATTTGGTATAACTGTTACCATTGCTCATTTTCGACTGTCAACTTTTTTTTTCTTATGGTCGGCATTTTAAATTGTTTCATATTTAAATAGAGTTTTTAATTCGGATTTCAACCATGTGTTACACTTTTGTTTAAGTTTTGAACATTTTATTACAGAAAATAAAAATTTCATGAGAGTGCTATGGAAAGACCACGTCATTTAATTTATTTTGAAAAAATTCTAGTAGGCCATGAACTGATGGAAGTAATACAAAATACTACTTTTGTTTAGTTTTACCTTTAGATACATTAGGTACGCGAAAATTTCAGCAAACTTTGTTTTGAGCGTAAGCAGCAGGTTAACTTATTTTTTACAAAAACAAATTGATGACACAGTTACTAACACACAGATTAGAGAGTTCATTTTAGACGAGCTTCTGAGCATGTTTCACAGAGGTGCCAAATGTTTTGATCATTTATTTAATAATTGTTTGTATTAGTGCAGTTCTAGTGTTATCTGTTGTATTTATTAACCCGTTATTCAAATTTTTTATGTCAGTTACAAACATAAAACCGCGAGTGGAATTTACAGTAAATTGTGTACGTTAGAAACCTTGTCATTTATTGAAATAAAAATAACTTAACCTACTGCCTACGCTCAAAACAAAGTATCCTAAAATTTTCGCATACCTAATGTATTTAAAGGTCAAATTAAATAAAAGTAGGGTTTTGTTTTACTTCCATCGGTTTAAGACCTACTAGATTTTTTTCAAAATAAATTAAATGACGTGCCCTTTCCATGGCACTCTTAGGAATATTTTATTTTTTGTTATAAAATGCTCAAAACTTAAGCAAAATGCAAAGTGTGACACATCGTTAAAATCAGAATTAAAAACTCTATTCAAATATGAAAACATTTAATATGCCGATCGTAAGAAAAAAAAAGTTGGCAGTCGAAAATGAGCAATTACAGCAGCTATATCAAATCTGATTAAAAATTAGATTCAGCTTAAAAAAGTGTCCTAATAATGCGTTAACTAGAAATATGTAATATAAATGGCAAATGAGTTATAGCCGAAAACAAAAAAAATCAGGTTTTTTAGTTTATTCAGAAACTAAGCAAGATAGCTCCAATATCTTTTCAGATTATTAGTGGGCATAAAATTCCACAACTTTTCTCTAATTTAACCATCGTCGTATCTCTTCAAATAAGCGAGATCCTCATAGTTAACACGCAATTTGATACATCCTGTATATAGTGCTGTCCAGTATCGAAAATGTTTAAATACGATTCTCGATTCATAAAAGAATCGATTCCATAAGAATCTGTTTTCGATTTTACACTCGAAAATTGATTTTGGAATAGAGAATCGGATTTCGATTCTAGAATCGAAAACCCTTGTTGAGTTGAACGTAGGATAAAAATCTGCAGAAAAAAAAAACCTGAAAAAACACTGGTGAAAAAGAAAGCGGCGGAAAAAAAAGAACCACGGAAGAAAGAGCCGACAACAAAAGTCGACGGAAGAAAAGCCCATTAAGAGAAAGCAGTTTTTTTGCAAGTACAGTCGAAAGCTCACATAATGACTTCCCAATCCTATTGTCGTCCTATAACGTGCTGGAAATCTTGGAATTAATTTTCAGAAATGTTTAAGTTGGCATTAACCCCACTGTCGCTTGCAAGTACTTACATTTTGAAAAATTTTCCAACTTGCAAAGTTCTTAAGTTAGAGGTAATGTGCTTATAATGGGAAAAAAGGCCGAGAAAAATAAGCATAGAAAAAAGCCGTGGTTTGCTTAATAGTTATTTATATTTTAAATTAAATGTACCATCAAGGCCTTGCCTTTTCCTTTGTTTTTTTCAGTCGGATTTATTTTCGCCTGTTTTCCGCAAATTTGTTCCTCGGATTTCTTTGCCTTTTTTTCGCCGGTTTTTTTCACGGTTTTTTTCAGGCATTTTTTGTTGCTGTTTTCCTCGGCTTTTTTTCCTAGATTGCTTATCTGATATAGGTACTGTTTTTTCTACTTTACTTTTTTAAACTTTTTATGTAGTTTGTCAATCTGCAATAGATTAATGCAATTAGGTACTTAATTTGTTTTCTTTCATTTGTCGACTTTTTTTTATTAAATTTAGTCTTTTTAGACTTCCCCGGCTGCAAGTTCACTGCTCTTACAACTCATACTTCCTACTTAGGTACCTCACTGTAAGTGGCGATCAACAGAATTTGTAGGTCCTAAAGGCCTAAACCAAGAGTACCTAGAAAACCCAAAGACTTTAAAGTAGGCCCTTAGATTAAGTTTCGCAATTTTATGGCAGATCGTTATTAGAAGAACACCTAAGGCCGACAGGTGCGCTTAAATAAAGTAAAGCTTGAATATAAACCGTACTTAAAAAATAGCCGTTTTTAGGTAGAACAGAATAAAAGGGTAGCTGTAGTTGCCAGCGCATTGGCAGTGGTTGGAGTTTAGTCTTTAATAAGCTAAGATACAAAAGATGCAAACATTTGAAATTTTGCAATTCATCTAACTGCGTAAATACTTGCTTCCTGCTACTGTTTTTACAATATTCTAAGAAATAATGGGTTGTGGTTGGTATAGGGGTGAACTTTTAATACCACTAAAAGTTTTTCGATATACATTTTTGCAGTTTTAATTGAATCAAGTAGATACAAATTTTTGTGACAATCAAAATAACTTCTGAATGCAAATAAACTCCCTAAACTAAACTATCGGAAGCAGTTTTGCACCCCAATTTGAGATATTTTTGAAATGAAACTTCTTTGCCGGCTGGAGTAACCACGAGAATATAAAACGGAAGTAATGGAACGGAAGTGAGGTTGAATACATTCAAACTGAAGTGATCAATGTTCAGTTGTGCTATCACAGCCATACAACTCCAAACGAATGTATTTTGTTGCTTTGCTTATACAGCCAGTCTACGAACAACGCGTTTAGAAAGAGATATGATTTATAATTTGTCTGATTGAAGAATGAATTACATTCGAATTGTATATTTCCTTTTTACAAAAACCAAAAAATATTCATTGTTAATTTTAATATTGACATTTGCAACATTAATAACATTTGTATATAATATACTTAAAAACGGCCCAGATCGCCAATTTTATAATTAAGCGTTTTTAACACATATAACGTAATATCTTTTTAAAAAATACTTGGCATATCGACTTGCTTTTCGTTTGTTTAAAAACAGCTACATTCCCGCTGCCTATTATCCCATTTTAATTTACGAAAAAAAATTATTTTTTGGCTAAAGAAATTATGAATATTTGTATTCGATGTAGTGAGCGTTTTATTAAGCGACAATACTTTTTTAATTGTAGCGAAACACATTAGGTTAGATCTTCACTAGGAACTATAATCAAATTTTAAGTTGAAATTTGTATAACTAAAATTTTTCTAAAGTAATATTAATATTAATAGCAAATCCATACAAGATCATCTTAAAGAACCGTATTTTTACAAACATAAAATACTATAAATATTCATCATCGCTCTAGTTAGTAATAAAACTATCTTAATTTTCGTTTCCTTTCTGTTTAAAAAAATTGAAAATTTCAAAAACAATAATGATAAGTATTATAGCCACAATATCATCGATCTTATCAAAATTTGAAATCATACTTTTTCCCGTTTTGATCCTTGTTGACGTTCACTGTCCCCATACAGTTTCATCAGGGGTAGATGATTGCATACATGAATATTAGAGATATAGTCGCGCTGTCCGGGTGCCATTCCATCTATAATGAATATATCAATTAGTGCCCGGTGTAGTGCTATCAATGCTTGTTATTTGATTTAGAACTGTTTCCTATATAGCTACCTGATGGCTGCACCTCCATCTACAACCACATGATGTATGTCTGTAGTTGGTCGTGTGAAGGGTTGACGGGAACTCCATAATTTGCTTAATTTCCTGTCGGGATACTCCGGGTAAATACATTGTGGTTGGTATAGTATGGGAAACGAGGAACATGGGGAAGAAAGTTTAAAAACATTAAACTGTTAAAAGTGTAATTTTAATTGGAAAATTTGAAGATGGCTCTTCAACAATGGAATGGCGCCGGGTTATCGTGACTAAATAATTTTGACTCTAATGACGTTTTGGTTTGAACTAATTTTATAAAGAACAAGAACTTTACCTTAATTTTAGTTTAAGTAAAAAGTTTCTACTATTTTAATCCTGAAGATGGCTCTTCAACATTGTTATCATATGAGCTTTTACATAATGCGTGTAACGGCTACAAACCTAAAACGTAGTAGAAAATTTGTTTGGATTCTCAACGTATTTACTTCGCACGCGTCGTCTATTTTAACCCCGATGATGATCTTGATTTAATTTCAGAAACAGTTTTTGGAACTAAACAAAATTTTATGTTAATTTCAACTTTAAAATGTTTTCCAAGCGGCCAAAAGTACTGATGGGCATAATCGAATAATTTAAATTCGAATGAATTAATAATCGCATGTTTTGTTCGAATAAAATCATTCGGGCTTTTCTAGGCGGTAAAAGTTTTGAATGCTCTTATAAAGGAATTCTCGTTCTCATCGTCTTTCCTCCGACCGCTCGGCAAAAAGGCGTAATTTCTTCACATTACTTTGCCAATTCCGGCCTGATATTTGGGTAATATTTTTATAAACCGTGAAAGTAGATACATTTTTTCGTTTTATAAAACAACTATATTTATAAAATGAGGCCAAGGAAGACAAAAACAATATCCGATTATTACTTATTATACAAATAATCGGTGGTTATTTTTTTTGTGAAGTACACCACTTGTTTTTATTCACAGTAATACAATATTGTTCTAAATAGTAATAAATTTTGATTTTGATATTTTTTATTATTTACACGTTTTAGACCAATATTAAAATACGACCCTGCGCTGAAATAAGCACTAGAAACAAAACAGTACGGCGGAAAATGCTATCTTTGTTGTTCCTAGTATCAGTAATACCTAAATGTTAAAAAAAAGTTTCATCTCGTCATGCTTGCGCGGCGAAACACAGCGCGGGGGCCGTCTTTATGCAATGGTTATCCGTCTCCATTATTGTATTTGCATCATAATACTACAACTGGTGGCGTCATCGTATCATTAATTTGCATTGGGCATTTTCAGTTGGTGGGTAAGGAGTATCGCTTCAACGCCCGCTTCTAAAATAAACAAATTAGGAAATTTTAAAATCGTATAATCATTTAAATTATTTTTTGTAACCTCTCGAGATATCTCGAGATATTTCGTTAATCAAAAGCTTTTATTATTTTCAGTCAAAATATCCCATCTCTATTCAAAAGTCTGCAAAGCACACAACAAATAGGGTTTTATGTCGTTCAAATTCAACTTCTCGTATTTAGATTAAACTGCAGCTTTATTGCTTCAAGTAAATAGAAAATCTATTAAAACTACTTTTCGAATAAGTCTCAGGTGTTCTTGCAATAAAATTTGCCATTATTAGAGGCAAATCAATTTCTACGTGCCTTGCCAATTCATCCCGTATTTCCGACACGAAAAATAGGTTCTTATAGCAAAAATTCCGCGTTAATGTTTATGATGCTGTTTTTTAATAGAATGCGCAAAACATTTGAAATGGAAGCGAAATAATAATTATTCATAAAATCGCGAGAAAAAAGATAAAACCGCATCGTATAACCTGTTTATCTTGCACGAAGTAAAATTCGCATAAATTTTCATAAAAATTAAAACCCGTCGATAAATCGAAACGAAGTACCTAAAAACACGCTTGTTATTATTGGTTTTATGTATATTCCGGTACATTTTTAGTAGTCCGCAAACAGTAAAACGTAAAATATCTAATAAAATACGCATTAGTACAAAATTATTGGCAGATACACCACCTCGACCAATTGTTACTGCAACGAGCTTTGTTTAAATGCAAATTGGACGTGCATTCGTAACAAAATGCAGTCACCGTTAATGTTTTATATTGCAATTGCAACATTCAGTGGAGAGAGGATTTGTTTAGGTATTTAAATACACAACCCTACGTAATTGGAAATACATCCACGGTTTTGATTTTTCTCTCTTGCTCGGAAATTCTGAAATGCGTTCTGTTTATTGAATAAAATATTCAAATGATAAATAGCAATTTGTAGCGCTTGTCGATTTCGATCCGGATTTACTCAGCTTTAAATGGGGGCGGTTTTATTGGGGAAAATTCGAGCTTAACTTTCGATTTCATCTGGAAAACTAACCCTTTGTCCCAAAACCACACACGCAGTATTCTACAAATATTGACGAGACATTTAGAGTTATAGTTGTTTGCGTATTAAATGCAAACACAATACACCCGAAACTAATATTATTCCCGTCTAATGTATTATAATAATTTATTTCAACATAGAAAATATATTCCTATATTTATAGTGAAAATTGTGCACAAATAACGGAAAAATCACATAAAATTTACATACTTAAAACAATTATTTGTAACTAATTATTATTTCTAACAGATTAACACTATTTCATGTAAATAACTAATTAATTAATTCATGACTTAGGTATTTTTTACTCCCAGTAGATTGACTCTGTTCACTTTTTCACGTTCCTAATAGATTAACCCCGTCCGCTTGTTTTATACAGTGTGTTTCAAAATAAATATTTATCTTGCAAATTTTACACGAAGTTTACACAATATTGAAGGTTTTGCTTCTCGAGGTCTTCCCTGAATGTTATAAGTTTGTGAAATTTAATGCCTCGACCTTTGCGTTCCCAAAAGCTTGAGTTTCCCGGCATCACAATACAGTCAGTGCCTTGGCGAAAGTTTTCTTTTGCACACTTTGCTACTAACATAACAAGAAGTTTAGTTTAATAGCGTGGGATGCTCAAGTACGAAATCCCTAAATTATACTGGAATATAAACGCATGATTGTTGTTTTACGAGTAAGGGAATGCTATGAGAAGACTGCGAAATTATCTCTCGCACAACGGGCCCTAATGAAAACGCCGAGCGGGCTACTGTTCTTTTACTAATAAAAGGGCTATGGTTATTTAGCATTAAATTCAACGTTTCGAGGAAATTCCGTAAAGTATTGGAAAATTAAGGAAACTTGTTCGAGGCGGTATAAGGTTTTAGCAAAATAACCTTGAAATAATATTTTAAGGTCAACTTAACACTTTGAGGAACTATTGTTAGAAATTTAAAAAATAAACATAAAATGTTACAGATAAATTTGGTACGCTTTTATTCAATAACAGTTCAAATTAGCAACTTGTGGCTGTCGGCTACCTTAAGCAATTTAACGACTCTTATTTTTATTTTCACGATAACACACTCTAGATTCTAGTTTGCTTTCTCTTTTTTACTCCCTATTATTGTTTGAGACTTTTCAGAGATATTTACTACCCACGTAGAAAGTTTGAACGGGGAAATGTAAAAAACAAGTCGAAAGCTTTTACATTTTCGGCATTGTAACGTCTTCTGAGTTCGAGTCACGCATTTATCCACAGATAACGTCCTTTTTTTGTAAGTTTTTGAATATTTTAACACCTGTTCGTCTCTGCAGGTTTTCAGTTCTTCACATCGGTTATTTTCCCAAGATCGATTAGGGGTGATTATAGAAGCGTAGCCGTAACAAAACTATTTTTTTTTCGAATAATGAGACTGAATGGCAAGTCTGTAATTTGTCCTCATGGAAAATTGACACCAGCAGCGTGGGGCATTACGCTATGAAAGGCGCCATCGATTCTAGGTAATTGTGAAAGCGAAAAAATCACAGGTACAAATAACTCTGTCAAACTTTCAAAACAGGAACATGATTAATTGTTTTTCCATACATTTCCGCCCCATTGATGGTGTCGCGAGCGCTACGAAAAATCCAAGCCGGAAAATAAAAGTTCGATTTGCTGTGGAAAAATATTTGCCTTCGGTGTAATTTAGGAAATGAACTAGATAAATAATAAAATGCTTTAACAAGCACATCAATGTCACACACACACACACGTAGCGTAGATAAAAATTCCGATCGAGTACATGCAAGCTGCTCATCAATAATGTTACTCAATAAATATTCACAAACAAAAAAATCAGGGGCGCTTCCTTTGAGGTTTACGCAATTCTCTTTGTTAACCAAAACTCTGCTAACCTATAACGCAGTTCAGTTTTCAGTTCACTCACTCGCAATCGCTTTAACTGTCAGATACTTTAACAAAGGATTGTCAGTTAGTATTTCTCTTGACACGCAATTTTTTTTTCATGACACATATTTACTTGTGGTCTCAGTTTGATGAAGCATTAATAATTAAAAAGACAAAGATTTCTTTGTTACTTTGCTACAAACTTCCTGTAAATGATAATTGTGAATTGCCAATCATAATATACATCAGCAGTTTAGTAAAAGAAAACAAAATTTCAAACAAATTGTTGGAAATCATCATAATGCGTATTTGATGCTATTTGTTTTAAATACTAAGTAGCTCTTATAGCGACGCAAATAGTAATAATAATAACAACATTGCAATTGCATAAATACGTTTAGAAGAACAATAAATACATAAAATGACGCGAAAATAACAAAATTTGATACAAATTTGTTGGAGGTCGTCACAAGGCGTGTTTCATATATTTTATTGATATTAAACAGCATTTATGACGACACGAAGATTAATAGTAATTACAATATGTCGTAAAAAAGTTTGTAACAATAGTATATTGCTTGAGTTAGAAATAAATGCCTTATAAAAAAAAATCGATATAAGGCGAATGTGATACAAGACTTCACTCTCTAAATATTTAACTTCTATTGCTCACAACGCGTTTGAGCGTACTTGTAAAGACACGAACAATATTTGTAATAATTATAAAGTCTTTCAGACATTTAGAAGAAACATAAAGATGTTGATATGCCGAAAATACTGGCATGCTTACGAAAAGTCGTCATAAGGTAGGTTCTACGAGTATATACATATATAGAAATCTGTTAATTCAAGAATATTAGTTATGTTATACACTATGAAACTATTACATGTTAATTCTACACATAAGAGGAAGACGACTGTAAATAATTCCAGGCACTTTCTGATATCACAAAAGAGGGCCAGCGGGTGGTCTAGTGGTTAGAGTGCCAACCTCTAGAATTAGACTCCCAACGGCAGTAGGTTCGAATCCTCTGTCTGTCGGAAATTTTTCCGAATAAGTTAAGTCCGGCGTGTCCATGGATGGTGTGTGCGGTGTGTATGTTGGGTTGCATGTCTTGCAGGGGTGGGGCATGTTAGACCGCTGAATAGCGCTGAGCCCGGGAAAGGGGGTGGGATGGGAATCATGGAGTCGTGCTCACGCACGGCCTCGTGATTCTTTTAAAAATTAAAAATTAAAGTGATATCACAAAAGCATAAAGAGATCCGAAAAAATTGCTGAATAGCTGTTAGGGCAGTATTTGCATTGGTAATCATAATAATAATATTTAGATGTTGATGTTTTAGGAGAAGAACAAATAAATTGGTAGAAAAATAGCTAATTTTGTTATGGTAAAAGGTCGTCTGAAGGTGGATTAAATTTTCTGAAAGTGAGGAGTACTTATGACGACGTAAATAATAATAGTAATGCTTCGACCGCTCTGAATAGAGTATGACACTACAAGAAGAAGAATGCTTCGACGGCGTACTTTGGAAAAAACATAAAATGGTGAGAAAATAAAAATTTCTACTACGACGACATGTCATAAAGTGAAGTTTAGCATATATACGCGTTTAAGAACTAAAGAGCACTTGTGATATCACAAATCATTAGGAGATCCGACAAAAATCGCTGAATACTTCTTTCTTGTGGTTTTGCATTTATAATCATAATAATAGTAATATTGAATTGGTATGTTGAAGTTTAAGATAACAATAAATTGATACAAAAATTGCTAATTTGTTATGTTAAAAAATCGGCTTACGCTAGGTATATTTATATTTCTGGAAACTGAAGAATACTTATGACGACCTTCTTTGGAAGAAACATAAAATGGTTGGAAAATTAAAATTTCTGCTAGTACATGTCATAAAGCGTTTAGAATTGCGAGACCACTTATGATGTCATAAACAATAAAATTTGTAACATTTAATTTTAATGTTTACCGCGCAGAAACGAAATAGATAATAAAGAATCACAATGTGACGTTGTGATTTTACTGAGCATTAAGAGATATTGGTATGGAACGAGGATGTTTACAAGGACAATAACTTGCTTATAAAATAAGTAAGTTTGTGATGACAATAAAAAAACGTAACAAGGTAAATTATACAAGGTGTTAATGAATTGTAGGGACATTTCTAGGGCTTGCGAAACACAACAAAGCAAACAACTTTTGTTAATAAATGTGTGGTCAAAAGTGTTTCCTTTAGAAAATAGAGCCTCTTAAAGATTCTTTGAGAAGTACCTGAAAATAGGCAACCCAAATTGCATTTTCAATTAATTTGCACAGGTCACATGGAATTTTGAAAAAAAAAACAATCTAGACATACATGCATGACAGCATGACATGATGTTCATGTATGGAGCTGCTTGGGGTAACGCACGCGAAGCTGCTCGCCTGTACCAAGAACATTTTCCGAATATGAATCATCCACCGCACAAGGCCTTTAGTGCAGTTTCACGTCGGCTGCGGGAGGAAGGTACATTCGTTGTCAACAGACACAACTGTGGAGCTACCAGAACAAGACGAACGGTGGATTTTGAGGAAGAAGTTTTGGAGAGAGGGGCTGAAAATCCATCTTCTAGTTCAAGAGCCATCGCTCATGAAATGGGAGTAAACCATGTTTCAGTATGGGAGGTACTACATGAGCAGCAGCTACATCCGTACCATCCACAGAAGATACAAGCCATGGTTCAAGCAAATTTTTCCAGAAGGGTAGAATTTTGCCAGGAATTTCTGCGGCGGTGTAATGAGGATCCAGAATTCCAAGTAAACGTTCTGTTTAGTGACGAGGCATCTTTTACGAAAGAAGGAATATTCAACAGTAGAAACAGCCACATTTGGGACGATGAAAATACCCATGCTGTGGTTCAAAAAGGATACCAGCAACTATTTTCAGTGAACATTTGGGCCAGGATTGTTGGCGATAGACTCATTGGACCATATCTGCTACCCCAAAGGTTAACAGGAGCAATTTATTTAAATTCCTTGCGCCATGTCCTGCCTGAACTTTTGGAAGATGTTCCACCTCAAATGTGGCTGCAGCACGATGGTGCACCTGCTCATTATTCGGCGGAAGTCAGGGAATTTTTAAATAACACTTTTCCCAACAGATGGATAGGTCGAGGAGGGCATTTGGCGTTGCCTCCATGTTCTCCTGATTTGACCCCACTTGATTTCTTTTTGTGGGGTCATGTTAAAACGTTAGTGTATGCCACCCCAGTTGAAGCTGTAGAAGAACTTACGGCGCGTATTCTTGCTGCATGTGAAGAAGTTCAACAGACTCCTGGTATATTTGGAGCGGTGCGCAAGAATTTACTTCGTAGATGTGCTTCGTATGTAGAAGCTGGGGGGCGACATTTTGAACATTTACTACAATTTTGTTATTTTTGAATTAGTTATTGTAAATTTTTTAAATAGTTGATTTTTGCTTTGTAACTTTGTTTTTTTCTATTGCTTAGTTTTGAAACATTTTGTTAATTAATTTATTTTAAATTTAATTTGAAAAGTTGGAAATTATTTATCCTGTATTAATTTCCGTCGTTATGAAAACAAATATTAGGTAGTAAATTGAGTTACCTACATTTAAGCGCTTCTTAAAGAATCTTTGAGAAGCTCTATCTCTGAAAGGAAACACTTTTGACCACACATTTATTAACAAAAGTTGTTTGCTTTGTTGTGTTTTGCAAGACCTAGAAGTTCGTCCCTACAATTCATTAAGACCCTGTTATAAAATATAAATTATTAAATACTTACGTGTAGGTATAACAACGCGAACGGTAATGTCATACAGCGGAATTGAGAGAAAGATAAAATGATTATTAGCATATAAATTTGCTACCGTGAGAACTAGTCGTCATTTGTTTTTAGAAAAAACATACAAGTCTGGAAACTGTACAACACTTCTAACGATCGCATAGAAAATATTAAATCTTATTATCAGAATGGTCACGAACCCCTTTCAACTACTACCAGAGAAAACTACTTACTGTTGAAAAAAAATTGGTTTTAAAAATTTTTGAAGCAAATATTATGTATATGGAATTTTCCAACTGGAATTTTATCTGAACCATTACCTACAGAAATCAACAACCTGTGACATCTTACAAATTTAATGTGTTGTAAAAGCGGATTTAGAACCGCCTTTTAATCACTACCAAAATAAAATTGGTAATTGATTTTAGCAGATGCTGTCGCAAAAATTTTAACGTAATATAATTTGCGGTGTGCTTTTAAATAAAGCAAATAGCACGTTGTGACTTGAGTCATAAAAATTTAGATCTAAACATTCATATTAATCTAACTGCAATTCAAAGCTGTTAATTTACAAGTCTGTAAACGAACTTTTATTCAAAATGAAAGTGTTTAGTGCTGGCAATTGGAAGGATTGTCGTATTTTTGTAACACTGCTGACAAATTTATTACGTTTATAAGTTTATGCTTAGTTACAACGGCCATATTTAAATTTTCAGGTCGTTTCAAACATTTACTTGACATGCATGTAATCATTAACAAAAAGGTAACTCCTGTTATAATATTAATAAATAATGTATATATATGCAACCGCATATTTATTAGAAAATACGTGTTGAAAGCTTCGCGCACTGCTATAACCCAGTGCAGTGGAGCTCCGTTCTGCTGGAAGATAATATACGGTTGTTAAATCTTGTATTTGTCGTATTAAAAACATTTGTAGCATTTCAGAGTACTATTTAAAAGTTTTTGAGTTGCCACATTTAATGAACTAAAAAGATTAATTTTAACATTCTTATTATAGATATTATCAATTATCAATGTAGTTCAAATCTTTTATGGACATGGTGTACATTATCATTGAAGCTTAAAAATACTTCTGAAGATGTGGTTCATCAAAGTATTATTATGGCGTCGGCGTCGTTTAGAAGAAACGTAAAATGCTGCGAAAATAACGATACTAAGTCTGTTAGAGGTCGTCACAATCGATATGTATTTTTATATTTAAAATAAACCCAATAGCGACAAGAATATTAATAATAAGAATAATGTCATAAAAAGGGTAGAAAATAAATAAATTGGTTGTTAGATAAACAAGTCTCTTTTGATAAAGTAAAGCCGTTATAAAGTGAATTGATATGAATTTTTGTGAGTTTAAGAGTAGTTGAGATAACCCTAACTACATTTGTAGTATAATAACGTGAAAAACGCATTTAGAAGAAATATAAAGTCTGTGACTATTGTTTTGAAAACGTTTTTAATGCTACACACCAGAGGGAGACTACTGGAAGTAATTACAGGCACGTTGTGATGTCACAAGCATTAGGAGTTTCAACGAAAATAGCTAAATAGCTTTGGTGGCATAATTTCCATTAATAATCGTAATATTAATAATAAGATGCTATGTTGAAGCTCAGAAAAGCAAGCAATCGATTAGTAAAAAAACAGCTAATTTAGTTGTTTAAAAGTTGTCTTGTTGTGGAGTTGATTTACATTTCTGGAAACTGAAAAGTACTTATGACGTCATTAACAGAAATAATGCTGCTACGACGCTGTACTTAGGATGAAACATAAAATCTTTGGACAATCATAATTTCTGCTACGATGACATGTCATAATGTGGAGTTTGGTATGTATACAGGATGTTAATGAATTGTAGGGACAAACTTTTAGGGCTTGCAAAACACAACAGAGCAAACAACTTTTGTTAATACATGTGTGGTCATAAGTATTTCCTTTCAGGGATAGAGCTTCTCAAAGATTCTTTAAGAAGCGCTTAAATGTAGGCAACTCAATTTACTACCTACTATTTGTTTCCATAACGACGGAAATTAATACAGGATAGATAAAGACCTCTTTCCCACTTTTCAAATTTAAATTAAATTAATTAACAAAATGTTTCAAAACTAAGCAATAGAAAAAACCAAAATTACAAAGGAAAAATCAATTACTTGAAAAATTTACAATAACTAATTCAAAAATTAACAAAATTATGGTAAATGTTCAAAATGTCGCCCCCAGCTATATATATGTATACGTTTAGAAAGTGGAAAGCACTTGTGATAGAGAAAATAGTATTCGAAACATTAAATTTTAATTATGTTCACCGCACGTGAAAGCAAAGCGATGCGAAACAATCACAATGACGTTGTGATATCACAGAGCATTAAAAGATATTGCTATGGTATCAGGATGTTTACAAGAAGTATAAATTGCTTGTCATGATGATGAAAAGTCGGCACAAGGTGAATTACATATACATTTTTGAAAGCTCAAGTGTACTTATGGCAACGGGAACAATAATGTCAGATACTAGAGTTGGATTAAATATAAAATGATTGGAAGAAAAGAAATTTGCTACCTTAAAAATTAGTAGTCATAAGGTGTGTTTTGAATAAATATATATGTATACGATTCTAAAACCTCCACAGTACTTATTATGACACTGTTATGAAATTTTTAATTTCTGTAATAAAATGCTCAAAATTTAAACAAAATGCAAAGTGTGACACATCGGTGGAATCAGAATTAAAAACTCTATTCAAATATGAAAAAATTTAAAATGCCGACCATAATAAAAAAAATTTGACAGTCGAAAATGAGCAATGGTAACAGTTATATCAAATCTGATCAAAAAATTCAGATTTAGCATGCAAAAAGTGTCCTAATAATGCGTTAACTAGAAATATGTAATATAAATGACAACTGAGTTATTGCCGAAAACAAAAAATACAAAATTTTAGTATTTTTTAGTTTATTCAGGAACTAGGCAAGATAACTCCAATTTTTTTCAGATTATTAGTGGTCATAAAATTTCACAACTTTTCTCAAATTTAACCATCGTCGTATCTCTTCAAATAAGTGAGATCTCCATAGTTAACACGCAATTTGATACATCCTGTATACAATTCTAAAAACTCCACAGTACGTATTATGACGATATCCCTTTCTATCTGAAAAATACTTCCTGTTGCGAAAGAATGAGTTTAGAATTTTTTGAAGCGAATGTTGTGGACAAGAATTTTTTGCAACTAAAATTTTTTTACATACAAAAATTAACAACCTGTGACAGTTGAAAAATTTGAACTGTTTTAAATGCTGATTTAGAACCGTTCTTTAGTAACTACTAGAAAAATTGCTAAAATGTTGTAATTTATTCGAGTAGATTCTGTACCAAAAATTGTAAGCTAAGAGTGTATTGCAGATACAATTTGTAGTGTATTTTTAAATAAAAAAATTCTGTGACGTCAAGCATATAAATTAAGATTGAAGTTTTAATTGTACTTTAACTGTTATTCTAAGCTGTTTGTGTCTATTTACAAGTATGTTAATTAATTTCCTATTTATAATTTAAAAAATTACTGCTGACAATTGAAAGGATCGCCGTATTTTTGTAACACTTGCTAATAAATTTATTACGAAAGTTTTCACTCGGTTACAACGGTCATATTTAAATTTTCAGACCTTTCCAAACATTGACTTGACATGCACGTAATCCTTGACAAAAAAGTAACCCCTATTATAATGAGTTATATTTATATACAATCGCATTTGTTAGAAAAGGTGTTATTTTAAAAAGTGGTCGTTAAATATTCATCAATTTTTTAGGGTCATTATTAATGGTTTTTTTTGAAAACGACAAAAGCGAAGTATTTAAAAAAAATCAGTTTTATGGATTGCATGATTGCGGTAAATATTTATATCATTTTTTTCTATAATGTTTCAGTGACGTGTAAAAGAAAAAAATTCAAATTATACAAATTTCTAAAGTTTCGAGTAGAAAAATTAGAAAGATTTGTTACATTTTGTGACCCTTACCTCACCCATTAGGTTTAAAAAGTTGTAGTATTAGGAAACCCTTTCAACTTTACATAATGTACAAAACGCGAGGTATGTACAGGAATTAAGGAAACGGTTGTAAAAATGCTAACTACTTTTGTAATGCAGCAGGAATGCTAAACTCGGCCCCTTTAGCTTCATCCTCATGCTTTTTCCAGAGAAAATTTAATTCTTGCTGCAATTACTCATTATTATGACCTTTTTTCATAGCAGAATTATTTTACGGTTATACAAGATGAAAAAGGGTCCACTTTTATTATTTTT
Source organism: Ctenicera cuprea (assembly GCA_958336395.1). Lineage (NCBI taxonomy): Eukaryota > Metazoa > Arthropoda > Insecta > Coleoptera > Elateridae > Ctenicera > Ctenicera cuprea. The sequence continues at coordinate 25,444,207 of OY284495.1, read as the reverse complement.
TTACTTACAATTTCATAATCGGAACAAGCGCTGCATTTAAAAGGGAATTATTCCAAATTGATTAACACTCATTTACATTCACAAATCATTTTTTAATAATACAATGTTTCCTTAATTATCGGGGTGTTTCGTTAGTTAATTAAATGTGTCAGGGGTGTCATTTATCATTTTTGCAATGTTTTTATTAGTTCACTTTCGGTTTTCGTTCAAGAGAGGGAATTGGAAAAAATAATTATTGGTTACATTAGCAGCAAGTTAATTAAAAAAATCAAGGTAACTGGAAGGTAATTAAAAAACAGTACAGGGAAGTTTACTTTATTCCATAGGCGTACGATAAGGGGAAAGAAAAAATTATCGCAATTGCAAGGTTCTAAATTCTACTGGAAACTTTATATTTCGGCACTTTTTAGCTCTTACATGCCCGCTACTGAGTTCACATATTCATACATTTATCACCGTTTAGTTAGAATCGTATATTTGCCAAACAATTTTTGCACGCAAGTTCTATGTGAAACTTCTTTGAGTGTTCTTACTCAAAGTGTTTTTTGAATTCTATGGTTTAACTGCAAACGTAAACGGTTATGTCATGTTCTAGTTGGCTGTAGAAATCGTGGCCGGTAATACCAGCACCGATAAAAAATTCATATCATCAAAGTCATAGCCATATGATATCTTTTGCTAGCTTAAAATATTTCTAAATTTTATTCTTAATTTTCTTCGCTGCATGTTTATGTTAAAATCTACAAATAAATAAGTTTGTCGCTTAGTAAAAAGTTTACTACATCGAAAGCAAAAAGTCTTTGGACAAAAAAAAATTTTTGTAAAATAAAATAAGATCATAAACAGCTCTGATGCATGTGCTTTAAACAAACAAATCAAGTTGACATGCAAATAACGTACTTAATAAGAATATGTGAGTATGATATAGTTCTACGGCGAAAAAAATATTTTATAAAGGACGCGACGTTTACCGTTTAACGAATTTACATGGAAATTTCATCAATTTTTAGTTTATTTCAATATACAAATGTTATTAATATTTTAAATGTCAATATTTAAATTAAAAATGATATTTTGTTTGTTTTTGTAACAAGGAAATACAATTCGAAAGTAATTCAATCTTACTCATATATAATTATAAATCATATATCTCTCGTTAGATATATATTTCATATACTTCTTGTACAGGGTGTAACAAAAATAGTGCGCTGGCTGTACATAGACGTATTGCGCTCACTGAAATGATCAAGAAAGTTTAGGTAAACATGTAGTCTAAAATGCGTCGTTTCCGAGTAGCAATACATTACATTTATGATCACGTAATCATAACTTGTTTTTTTTAGGTTGTCATGGTGGCGGTGGAAAGAGCCATTTGTTTGATGTAATACGCTTTTGTAATTAATTGTACCTTGTTAAAAATGAAAGTGATGTCAGACATGCATTTGATGTATGAGTTGGCATATTGCGATAGGGCCGAAGCAAGGCGACTTTACGCAGAACGTTTTGCCATTTGATAAACGTCGGTCTGGGAAATCTTTTGCTTAAAGTTGTCTTGCTTCAGCCCTATTGCAATGTGCCAAACCATACATCAAATGCATGTCTGACATCACTTAAAAAAAATAATCTTCCAGTTTTAACAAAGTACAATTAATTACCAAAACGTTTTTCTGCAAAATGTCTGCTTTATTGTTATTATTATTATTACGTCAAACAAATGGCTCTTTCCACCGCCACCACGACAACTTGAAAAAAACAAGCTAAGATTACTTGATCATAAATGTGATTTATTGTTAGACTAGCGAACCAAAACTTAAAGTGGCTATAACTCGGAAAAACTGCATTTTAGACCACATGTTTACATTAACATTTTTAATCATTTCAGTAAGTATAATACGTCTATGTATCCCAGCCTACCATTATTGTTACACCCTGTATAAGCAAAGTCACATAATATACTCGTTTGGAAGTATGTAGCTGTAATAGGCGTAATGGCACAACCTCACTAGCATTCGCCTAGTAACTCCTGCCGGCAAGGAAGTTTTCGAAAACTGAGAACTAACTAGTTTTTTTAAATATTTATAGTTCTTTTGATCTATATTTAAGTCCTAACATGTATGTACGCCTCTGAAGTCGTAATCTATAGATGTATTTTTGTTATTTTGGCAAGCTAAAATACTTTTTTCTTCTTCAAATTTTACGATTTTCTGAACTCCCATAAACCTTAATTAACGCCACTGATGCCACATATCGATAGATTTATTGTTATAAATTCAGGTTCGTATACGCAATTTTATTTTGGAAATAATAATTCTAAGAAAATGTTAAACTTAACCAATTAACTGGAGTTATACAGTGGATTCCAAATCAAGTGGAACATGGCCGATTAACATGGCAAAAACCTATGTTCTACGTCTGTAGAAGGATTTTATTACTTTCAGTAACCATAAATGGAAAGCTAATATTCTTTTACCTGACTTGATGGCATAATATTTATAAATTGATTAGAAATAATGCTGTAAGACGCCTCCGTAGCGTCGATCTAGAAGTGTTGTAGCTCGTAAACGAGACATTATGACTTCAAACCATGATAAGGTCTACTTTTTTTATTTTTCTAAATTACTGTGAAAACTAATCAGGTTTATATTGTTCTATTTCAAATGTATAATTATTATTTTTTATTGCTAATTTTGCAACAAAACTAATTAGGTGAAAGATAAAAAGTTAAGGATAAACCATTTACAGCTAATTAGGCAGAGTTGAAACATTTTAGTGTTAAGACTTAAACTAAATGTGTACTTTTAGTTATTTTGTAAACTAACAGTGCAGTGTTAGAGCTTAAGTTAATGTACTACTTATTTTCTTCAGCTGTAAAAAGTTTATCGTTCACTTTTTATGTTTCACTTGATTAATTTTGTTGTTAATGTAGCATTTAAAAATAATAATTATACATTTTAAATAAAATAACTTACACCTGATTATCCTTTTACAGCAAATAAAAATCATCAGTGCTACCAGCTTGACTACTTTTAAATAATTTATTTAAAGCATTATTTTTAATGAATTTTTAAATAAATTGCCATCAATTGATGTAAAAGAATGTTATCTTTCCATAAGGGTTACTGAAAATAATAAAATTTTTCTAAGGGCATAAAAGAGAGAGTTCACTTTTGCTACGTTAATCGGCCATGCTCCACTTAATTTTGAATTTACTGTATATTCATGCAGGTATCGCTGTTAGTTCAAACACACACACAAAAGCTTTGGTTATAGAAGCAATTCACAGAAAAAACATATTTTATAAGTAAATTTGGAAGACCACATTTGCATAGATTTATTATTGTATTTTATTTAAGGAATAATTTACGAATATATTTATTTTTTTTAAACAAATAATTTTTTTAGATTTTTCTGTATTTTATATGTATACCACGGAATTCAAATATTTAGACATTTATTAAGGTGGGTTTGATCGAGATTGTGCACAGAATTTACATTTCGAATTAACTCCTAAAATCGGTTTGAATCCGCCTCATCGGCACTGCTACCACCGACGCGTCGTCCACTTTTGCACGGAGCATCTTTGAGGCTCTAAACTCTGCTGCTGTTAGACGGCGCAACTGACGGGTCAGGTAGGTTCAGTCGTGTTCCAGCAGCAACACACCACAGCCCTGAAGATGCCCCGTGCAACCATGGACGGAACGTGGGCAGTAGCAGAACCGACGACGAAGCTCTAACCCAGAAGCCTTCAAATTTTTATTTCCTAATATTTGAAACGAACACCTCTTTGTTTACTTCTTTAGGTTTTTCTGTGGTGTTTTTAGAACTTTTCAGCACAGCGCCGGATTTTAAGTGTTCGACGCGCTGGGGCTAGAAAGCGGGCGTGTATTAATTTTTTAGTTAATAATTCTTATTATTATTTTTAATTTAGAAAAAAAATAAGCATTTATTTCTCCACGACCGAATTATGCACTTACACATTTTTAATTTAAAAATTTTAATTTTAAAATAGAAGATAAATTTTAACAAAACTAAAAATTGTAACTTCAAAATAAAATAAATATTTATACCAACTGTTTCTTCTCGCAGTTTTTGTCGCAAATCTCTTAATTACTTCCGAAAAGTCAAGCTGCTGTCGTGTTCAAATTTTGCAAAATTTAATTTCTTGTCGTTTAGTTTTTCTGCCAACGGCCGTTTTCAGGCGCCCCTCACACCCTGACGCCGCGCCCTGTGGTTATAACCCCAGTAGCCTCGTATGTAAATTCGGCCCTGCGTGTACACTACTCAGGTATCATCGTTAGATCAGGGAAGTACACATATTTTTTTAAAGATATTGAATATTAAGAAAAACCAACTCATTTTTCAAGTTTTTCCACGGTCTTCTAAACTCCACTTGCACGCCACTGTTTCTATAGATTTATGATCAGAAGTTATAGGGTTTGTACACAGAGTATTATTTTAGAAAGATTTTAATTAAAATTTTGTTTGAGAGAATTTTAAGTAACTATTTTTTCAGTTTTTGAAATTTAACGAAGATTCCTTGTACCTTACATGTACGCTACTGTGGTTACATATCTACAGATTTGTTATTGTAAGTTTATAGTTGTACAGAGAATGCTATTTTAGGTAATTCATGAATTTTTTCAATTTTTTAGATTCTTGTGCCCTCTTTTGAACATTACATGTACGCCATTGAATTTTTACAGGGTGGTCCAACACTTATTAATTATTGCGCCCATATTTAATTCTAAAACTGATCAATGCTGCAAGCGCTGTGATGCGATTGTTATTTTTTTAAGTATCAAGCCAGCAATTTTTGCACTCATTCGATAAAGAATTTTTTTCTCCTTGCAACGATAGAAAGCTTTTATAACCTTACATAACACAATTTTCCAGAAAAACACGAAACACTTTTTTATTATATCAGGTCTTGAATTTAAACAACAGCTTATTGTAGGGTAGAGTTGGATTTTAAGAAATAATTGTTTGAACTTTATACGAACTGTATTTATAATATTTTATTTGCAACGAAACCTTATATTATATATTATTAAATTAAGCAAATAATGGTAAGAAATTGAAGATGCTAACCCTTACGAATACGTCACAACACTGGTCTTTTCTGCAAAACCCAAGGATCAGGTTGACCGTTTGCAAGTACCTGTTCCTGTGAAAATTGTAAAAACTAAATTCGCACGGCTTGCACCGTCCGGTCATATGTAGCAATACGTCGAAATATGCCGAAGTAAAGATTAGCTACCCAACAGGCGCCTGTCGTATTTAAGACGAAACAACAAAATGATATAAAACTTGTATACCCTAACATGACAACATTTTCGAGACAAATGTGAAAAACGTTGTCATATTAGCAGGCCCTGGATTCAAACAACAGCCTAACAACGTATAAATTTCCTTCTCTCAATTGTTCTTGATTGTTAAGAGGTAACCGGTATGCAAGTTTGATATCGTTGAAAACAGAACAAATTCTCTGTCAAAAGAGCGCAAAAAACTGCTAGGTTGCCAGTTAAAGAAATGACAATCGTGTAACAGTTATGGTTAAAAATTTCTTTTGAGTAGGCATAAAGGTACGCGAAACGTTACCAAAAAACTGTTATTAACATTTTATTTCTTTATCTTGATTCGTTTCAGAATTAAATAGGGGCGTAATAAGTGTTGGACCACCCTGTATATGTATACCGATGTCATGGTTAGTTTAGGGACGTACAGCATGTGCCACCTAACCTTGCAAATTTTAGTGGGCTTTGATTCGGCTACTTACGCTTTGTTTCGTCGGTAGTCGTAACTTAAACTAGCTCTAATTGGCTGTCGGACAGTGTGGTACACTCTACTAAAAAGTGAAAGTCAATTTATTTATGGTTTACGAAAAATTGTGGATTTTTTGACAAATTAAAAGGCCGTGTAAGTAAAATCAAGAAGAATTTTGCTTTCCTATTTTGGCGTATGACAAAATAATAATGACATAAATAATTAACAGCAACTAGATATTATACTAGCTTTCAAACTACATGATTGCTTTTGCTTGAGAATGTAACGGCTTCTCGCCTTTTAAACTTATCGTCATTTTTTTTGCAAGGTTAAATGGCACTTGCTGTATAAATAATTGTGTTATGAGCAACCGAATAGATATTTAAAACAAAATTGAAACATCACTAATTTTTCTCAATTTCTACAATTTTCCGCTCTCGCCTTGACCTTACATGTACGCCATTGTTGCACCATTTTTATAGATTTATTATCGGAATTGAAGGGCTGTTCACAGTATTATGTTAGAAACAATCAATAAAAAATGTTGAGCCAAAATTATTACAATCAATTTTTAAGCGTTTTCTAAAGCTTCCTCGGATATCACACGTACGCTACTGATTTTTAAAATTATTTTGGGCATATTTCATAAAACTGAAATTTTGGACTACAAATTTTTGATTAATTTTTTTCCTTCATTCCGTAACGTTTTGATAAGAAAAAACCTTTAACGTATTTTTATATGCACAGCTTGTTCTGAATCATATATTGGACCGACATGTAAAAGTTAAAAAAAATCCTACCGATCAAAGTTTTAACGAGTTCGAATGATAGTCCTGAATTGTTAAATTAGAGTTGGATTTAGTTTCAAGGAAAACTTTTAATTTAATTATAAAACTCGCCCCAAAACAAAATTTATTTCAGCTTTATTAAATTTAATTTAATTTAGTTTATATTGTTGTTTAATTAACTTTTCAACGTTTCGTATCAAAATAAATTATCTTCTTTATAAATAAAATCCTAATTCATTAAAGAATGAGGCGATAGAGAATAGTAAATTAATTACAACATTGGCGAGACGGCAAAATACATAATTAATGTTGGAATTCTTAATTTTATTTAGTTGGAAATTTTTTTTATATCTAGAAAAAAGGTAGGAACATAAAAAAGTTATTCACGACGTGCAAACAACGAGGTCGCTCTGAAGATTTCAAAATTTTATGTTATAGCTCTGATTATAAATATGTATGAATGGCGTATCGCCAACTTTACGACACTTTTTTTTATCCAGGTAAAGAAATGCGCGATTTTCTGAGTTTGTGTCTTACGTGTTCTATTTTGCAATTTTTCTTTATTTGAAACAAAACAAAAATAGCTAAGAATTCTACAAAGTTTCCTAAAAATAGTCAAAATAACTATTCTACATAATGAGAATTAGGTCAGAAAACAATGTTATTGTGAGAATTTGTAGGTGTGATTATTAAATGGTTTTCCTAATTATTTGTCTCCGAACTCACTCACAATTGTATAAAACACGAACAGACGTTCTTAATGTTCATTCGGAGTTGTCTGATCAAATTAAAGCATATATGTGTGAAATAAAGTCACTGAAGGTCGTTAAATCGATTGCTGCGGAATTTATTTTGTTTTTGCAGACTTTAACCAAACTTTACGTGTTTAAAAACAAAGCGACTAGAAAAGAAAGTAAACTACACTAACGCGAATGCGTCTGAATTAAATCGTTGCATTCAACGAAATTAAAAAACCAAATGCCACAAAATTAGTCTAACTGGGGAAAAACACTCCAATTATTCTTAATTGAAGTATTTGCGTGTTGTATTTACTCTTGTAAAAATTTAATTGATTATTTGAAAAAGGAGTGGGGACAAATTTTACTAACTTGAATGCGTCGTAATGAACTCGTCTAGTTAGAAGTTAAAAAAAACAAATTTTCCAAAATGAACCCACCAATTAGTATTGATTGATACATTTGCGTGTTCTATTTACTCGATTGCAACAATTTGATTGATTATTGCAAAATGGAGTGGGGATAAAATTTATTAGCTTGAATGCATCTAAATGAACTCGTCTAGTAGAAAGAAATTTAAGAAATCCAAATTTTCTAAAATATATCCAACTGGGGAAAACCCTTCCAATTATTTTTGATTAAAGCATTTGCGTGTTTTATTCATACCATTGTAAAAATTTGTTTGATTTAATCTTAGACACATAAAGTGATCATATTAAAATAAAAATATTGCTCGAAAAAGCTTTCCATTTTTTTTTCTAATTAAAGTATTTTCTTGCGTGATTAAAACTGTGCTGCCATTTGATAAAATAGCTCAAACTAGAAAAAACCTTTTAACTTTTACCAATTAAAGCGTTTCTTTGCATGTCAGCAGTCTTTCCGTTATGTAATTGTATTTTCTTTATCGAAAAGTTTATTAATTTTATTTTTGACAGATATGAAAAAAATTACCATCAACTTACAAAAAAATCACGGAAAACGAACAGTTTTTATTTTGTTTAAAAGTTTCGTAATTATTCATAAACCAATTTCCAATAATCACTTAATCAGCTACCACCACTTTCCAATTTTTCACGCCAAAAATAATCCAATTAATTTTTGTACCTTTTTCTATCTTCATATTTCCAGCACGTAACGCGTAACATTACGATCTCTCGGACACATCGCGACGCTGACGTTTTCGGCCGCGACGCCCGGCACCGAAGTTGAACTGCGGTACGGGACGTCATACCCGGAGTTGAATTGGAGGCCGGAGTTTTGACGCGTGCGCTATGCAATGCCCACAGGTTGCGTGTATATCATTTAAAATATTGTTTATATAAATGTGCCTCTTTTTACTTGCATTTTGCCCTACGTGCGATAACACACAACTCCCTGGATTCTTCCGGGAGCGAGAAAGAACCCGATGCGAATAACGTGCAGCTCTGGAAATGTTCTGTGGACTTACACAAAACTCTTGGCTAGAAAACTAAGGGATTAACTCATGCATTTGCAACTAAAAAAGGGACAGATTTATTCCTCAATTATTATGCTGGAAAATGACACAAAAGTTATTTTTCCTTTGAACTCCAGCTTTTCCAGGTCTAATTACAGTTTTCCAACTGTACAAGGAGCAATTCCTTCTCGATATCAATTACGTGGACGTAAATTAATAACTATGCACGTATATTAATTGATAATACTATTAAATAACGTGACTTATTATTTATTCTATTAGATGACGTGAACTATTGACGATACTGTGAGATCGTTAATTCTGTTAGATGCCGTCAGTCATTGATGATGCTGTTAGATGACGTGACTCACATAAAGTTCGTGTATGGAAAACAAGCTAAAGAAGTACAAATTTATTTCTCAATTTTTACAACACTCAAAAAAAAACAAAAATTATTTTTCAATTGTAAGTCCAGTTTTTCCAGGGCATGTCATATCCCCCACTGGTCTGTTTCCAGTTGTCCAGTTTGTCCATGGGTCAACCCCACGGATTTCTTTCTGGGTATTATTTATGTAGATGTCGTAGGTGAGATCAGCTATTGGAAGTTCTTTATCAGCGAGAGCCATTTTGACCGCCGCTTCCACATCCGTTTTTACTTTCGCATCAATTTTCTGAAAGGGAACGTAAAGCGACATTTAAAAGTTGGCCCGAAATCTGATGCACTAGAGAAGAGGGACCGAGAAACGCAGAATCAGAGTATGAAATCAGCGGGAATGTTGTTGGGGGGTGAACCTGACCTGGATGTTCCGAATATCACGTGTCGGGCTGGGATTTCAGGGTATTTTTTGCAAGGGGTCTGAAACGGGGTTTGTGGGTTTCACACTTTGATGATACTGTTTGTTTGCCCAAAGCGTTATTGAGTGAGTGGTTGTATGTGTGTATATACAAGCTGTGGAATTAAAATAATCTCACGAATGTTTAGACAGCGACGCATAAAATTGAGTTTTTTGGGAACAGAAAACGGATTTTCCCCGATAACTAGGTATAGTTAAGAATACTAATGTTTTTTAGGTTCCACTCAAAAATTCATAAAATTTCAGCGACTTCGTTATCAAAATATGAAACATTTAGAGAGGTTTACATGACGTGTGTTAATGTTGATTTTCTGAAAGGGAACGCAAAGCGACATTTAAAAGTTAGGTTAGGTTAGGTTAGTTCCGTTATGTTTGCTTCAGCCTTAGATTTTAGAGTTAGTTAGCATTTACTACTGTAGATGATTACATCGTAATCGAAATGTACATACATATAGCATTATCTATATAATAAATTTATGAAGAAAGGCTTGAAGTTTTATTTTGTAATGTTGATTTTGTTAGATGACGTGATTCCGTTAGATGACGTAACTTGAAAATATATTTGATCACCGGTTAGGTCAAACAAATTTTTAACCCCAAAATAATTAGTATGAACTACTGTTTTCAGAATATTTTTTTTAATAAAAACGCTTTGAAATTTGAACTAATTTTTTGCAGTTTTTTGATGTTAGACGTATTAGGTTAAAATTTTACGTTACCAAAGAGTGAAAGATTGTAAGAATTTATGTAGAAAATCTCAATAGTGAAATTATAACTTTAACAACAAAGAATAAAGAAACAGTTGTTTTCTACTAGATATTTCCTGGAAAGTAGTTAGTGTTGCATATATATGTAGGGCACGTCAACACTGCCATTAAATTTGTAAACTATTTTCTAACCAAACATGGTGTTTATTAAGTAAGTAAGCAAAAACAGAAACAAAATATGCAGAACAATAAATTCTTCCATTGGCAATATGTTTTGCGCTCTATATGTAATATTTAATTCGAAATTTTCATTCGTTTGAAAATCCTCGTACATTGTAATATTAAGTCCCTCTGAAGCTACTACAATGTCAAATTTGCTTCGGATCTCCCAATACGATTTTGAACAATAAGGCGTTGAAGTCTGAAGTTTCAAATCATTGTAGCAGCCGCCATTTTGAAGCTAGATGGCACAGAAAAAAATGGACGAAACAGGTCGCTGGTACTTTCCCATCCTCTTTATGTTTTAAATATTCTCGCGTCAAGAAGTGATGGAAATTTACATCTATTTTATCTTCAGCCGGTACAAGACTCAAGGCGTTGGTTATGTAGGTACGGGCGGCGCGCGCTCCTACTACATAAAAGGCGCTAATAAAATAGTTAATGGGCTCACGAAAATGGTTATAACAACTTTATTTATAGTCATCAAAAGCATACAAAAATTGAAAAATATTTATTTTTATTAGAGTTAATTGATAGGCGTGGTTAAAATCACGCAACTGCCGGAAAACACGTTGATGATATTAAAAGGTATCGTTTTTTCCTTAATTTTCAAAATAGTTGAAAATTATCGCTGATTCTAATAAAGTACTTTAAATAGTCTATCAAACTGATAAAAGTTTATAACGATCGGCGTTTGCGTTTAGGAATAAAAAATTAATCAATTGAGGTCCCTTAGGTTTTCCATTTGAATCCTAAGCAGATTAAAAAAATTCTTAAATAAAAAAATTACTAGCTAAAAAACTACCTCTTAGGGAGTTATGGAACGTACACACCCACCCACAGACAGACAGGCATTCTTTTAAAACCACTTTTTTGAGTTCTATAGATCCAAAACATGTATTTCCGTTGAAATATTAATACTGAAAGTATAAGAAGGTAAAAAATGAGCGAAGCACTTAACCTTGACCGTCCTATACTTAAGAAATTGTTGTTGCTCATATTTTCAAAAGTATGTTTATATCAACGTTGAACGCTAAACATTGACAATGTTAATGTGACTTTCACACGCGTCGAACAATGCTATCAGAACCTACAGCATAAGCGCACCACTTATTTAAATCAAAACCAGCTCTACCACTGCCTGTAGCGGTTAGCTATACAACAACCTGCGGTCATATCCTATTCAAAAACTGAAAGTTTTGGTATGAGGAAAAACAGGATTTTTAATTTTTGGTAAAAAATCCTTGGAAATCAAGAAAACCAAAAACATAGAGACAAATTTGTCAGTTATATTTTGGCCGGGTAGGGAAATATTAACTCCCCTAATTTATGCTGTATCTAAAAATTACGTTGTGAACCTTATTCTACTATCACTCATAAATAATTTAACTGAAACGGAAATTTGTTTGCCTCGTGTTTATTATTTCTTATTTTCAAAAATTCGTCAAAGGCGTTACAGACAAATTGGCGGACTGAGACACAAACAAAATTGAGTCTCATCCTTAGCTCCATGAGTCTACAAAATTTTTTAAATTTCCAAAATTTTGATTGAAAATTTTACTTGGCTTTCTTTTTCTTTTAAATTCCGGTACATGGTAACATTGCGTCCCCCTAGAGCAATTACAATACCAAATTAGATAGCCAGCTGCCAACTTGTTTTTGAGTTACAAGGCGTCAAAATCAAGATTTTCAAAATATTGTAGCGGCGGCCATTCTAAAGCTAGAAGTCGAAATTGGACCATCCGTTCGGGAGCTACGAGGCGTACCCACTCATACTCACATATACAGACAGTCGCTTTTTAAAAACTAATTTTTGAGTTCCTACAGGTCCAAAACGCATTTTCGTCAAAATCTCAAATTGTAAAATTTTCATGAAAACTTGTATCCTACCAGTAATTTTCCGCTTCCTGGGACTTTAAATATACGCCACCAAAGACACAGATTCGTAGATGTCTTACTGAAAGTTATAAAGAAAATTGCGTTTTCTCAAAATTTTTAGAAAAAAAAACATATTTAGAAGTTTTTTAACCTAACTGCGTCCCCTTAATGCTCGCAGGTAAGCCACTGAGGTTACATAAAGTTTTCTGCCCCTTTTAAGGATTTATTAGTACGCCACTAGCTGAGATAATCAAATAAAATATCTTTTTAAATATTTGTGGAAAAAGATTCCTTAGAATTAAAGGAACCCAGAAACAGAAAGATAAAATTTGTCCACCAAAAATTGGGTAGGAGGGAGAAACTTACTCCCCAAAATATTGCCGTATGTAAACATTAACGTAAGAACTTTATTTTACTATCACTCATGGGCAATTTAGCCTAAACAAAATTTTTTATCTGCTCTCGTTTATTAAATAAGGGGGTAAGAATTTTCGGTTTTCAAAAATTCCTAGCAGGTGTCACAAGAAGTTAGCAAGCTGAGGCAAAAAAAAACCTCTGCCAATTTTTGAGCAGACATTTTGTGAAAACGTCAAATTTTTGATATTTTTTTCAATTTTTGCTAGCCCTGCTAGTCCTTATATTTACGTTACTGATATCGCATATACAAAATATATAATTATCATCGTTTTGTACAGAATTTCAAATTTATACAATTTGTTCAACTTATATTGTTTATCTCCTTAAACTTTTATTCACGCCACTGTAGTCGTACAAAAATAAAGAAGTGAATTATTAAAACAAAAAACAAAAAGCCCACTTAAAAAAATTAACAATGCACTTCGCCTGAACTTTTCTATACTTTAGATATTGTATTATCGTATTTCAATAGTTTGTTTGTAATCTTGTAAGAATGCACCTGTGCTGCCGTAGAGCACGTTAGTAACCTGTTAGTTGATGTCAGTGGGCATCTTTTGTTGCATTTAGAAAGCGAAAAAATATTGAATTTTTTTTATGAAAAGCAAAAATCGAATCTAAAGTGAGGTGGGGAGGTGGTGTATATTACTGGACATAAAAATTAAGTTCCGAATCTTAGTCTACAATCACTTATTTAGCTATTAAGCTCAAACAACTGGTTTGTCATCCACCGATTATTACATAAAGCGGCATAAATGTTAGATTTTCAAAAATTTATAGAAGGCGTCACAAGGAAATTAGCATACTGAGGCACCAACCAAATTGCAGCTCATTCCTATGTCTAGGCACTTCCAAATTTAAAAAAAAAAGCGAAGCAATAATTCTTAGAAAATTTTCAAAATCACAATTTATTTTTCATTTTACAGTTTTCATTCGTACAAAACATTATCTATTAACCTTATGTCTTCTAGGGTTATATAATACAAAATTTGAACCGGATCTATTAACTCGTTTTTGAGTTATAACACCTCAAAGTCAAAAATTTCTAAGAATTGTAGCGGCCGCTATTTTGCAGTTAAAAGGTTTTGGAAACAGCTTTGGATTTGCGCTAAGGTCTTTTATCAGACTTCGTTTTCAAATTTATAAAATCCATTATTGAAAATTTGCTACCAAAAGAATATGTCCAAATGGCCGCTTTGGGTTTTGGGTTTTTTGAAACTTTATTTTGTGAGCAAATCTTCGATGTCATCCGTTCGGGAGTCATGCGGCGTAACTCACCCATCCATCAAACCATCAACAAACAGACATTTTTAAATTCCTAGAAGTCCAAAACACGTGTTTTTGTCAAAATCCCGAATACTTTCCTATACTGAAAGTATAAAAAAGTTAAAATAACTGTAGAAGAAGGACAAAACTAGGGAGGGGATGTTTAAAAACCTAAAAGGCAATCTAAAACAGAATCTATTATGATACGCTTGTAGTTTTCCGCTCTTAGATGTACATGTTACACGTTAACCAGATGGTAGCTTGGGGCACGCCGTATACAGAAAGAGGACACATACAGACAGATATTTAAATGCAAACTCGCATCACCACCCGATGCAGAAAGCTACTGTGCGAAAAGCTCTAACAACCAAAGCAGTCCGAATCTCAGATGCAAAACACCTACAGCAAAAGAGAAAACACATCTGTTGATGTCATTGAAACAAAACTGTTATGCAACCATAGAAATTCAAAGAGTAATCTGCAATGCTGAATAGTCCAGGGCTAAAGAGAAATTAGCACCTCCAAGCTTATCCTTTTTACTTTACAGTAAAGAGATTCTTGTTAAGATAGGGCATGTTCTTGGAAGGTACAGCACAAAAAAAGTTTTTAAGACTAATGAAACCCTGGAAAACGGTTTCAGATACGAAAAAGACCAAATATCGAGCTTAAAATCGTCCGGGATCTACAAAATTCCTTGCTCTTGTAACTCAAACTAAATCGGACAAACTGGCCGCTCCATTGGTTAAGATTACGAGAGCACAAAAGTCATTGCAAACACAGACGCATCATTAAATCTTGCTTCGCCGAGCGGCGACAGCCAACTAGAACTTCACCGTTCTATCTGACTGGCTTGAAGAGGATTAAATATTTCCTCATCTCGAATTTAATATCAGTGCTCTGATCACTCTAAAGATGCAAGCTGCAATATCTTACCAAACGTTAGTTTGAATGGATTCACAAACAACTAAGAGGCATAAGCCGATTAATTATTCTTATTATGACAAACCTTATCCGCCCTAACTAATATGGCTCAAACATTTAGAGCAAATACTTGTAAAGATTAAACAAACTTGTAAAGGCAGACATGCTAGAAGTCGGTCTTTATCTGATTATGCTGGGTGTAATTCTCAAATGACGACGCGGTCTACTACGCCGAAAGTAAATTGTAATATTGACAATTTGAAAAACCGCGAAAGCTCAAAAAATTAGACATTTGTTTTTATTTTTCATTTTTTTAAAGAGATATTTTTAAGTTTTGAAAACATGGAGTTGTAGTGAATCTAAAAGCAAATCAAATGTTTTTTTTTCCGAATGCTTCAAAACGAAGGCCGCTATCAGTTTTTGAAAATGTCGGCTATAATGCCCAATTAGCCGGAAATAAAATATCCGACCGATAAAAATCTACTATTTAGTATAATCGAGTGTTCCAAAAATATTTTTGGAAATATGGGAATTGTAAAAACGGCAGCTTCTCACGATTTCCAAAACTTTCAAAAAATTATTTCACAAAAACTGTTCACGTTTTTTTATTTCAACTTTGTGAGCCGACCAATAGACCATTTAAAGTAGTTTATTAAAGCAAGAAAAAATTTTAATTATCATAATAATGAAGAATCAACAACAAGTTTTCCGGAAGTTAAGCGATTTTAACTACGCCTATCAATTAGCTCTAGTTAAAAAATATATTATTTGATTCTTTGCATGTTTTGGTAACTTTTCAAATAAACTGTTTATACCGATTTTTGGTGCAAATTTTAAATCCCAATCTAATTAAACCTTGAGTCCGCACGGTTATCGCTGCTTACTATGTTTAGGAATTACGTTCTGTATTTTAGCAGTCTTAGTAATACAGCGTTTAGAAACACTGGTGCGACATCCTATTGCACAGGCTATCGCAATTTTAAATTACCGCAAGGGGGTTACCTTTTTTTTTAAATTATTGTCAAAGTTGTTCAATTATTTATTCGCGCGAGAATATATAAAATGTAAGAATTATGCGAAAGTGCTAGCGAAATGATATCCTTTATATTTGTCTAATTATTTCATGGCCAAAAAAACGTTTGCTTTTAACCTTGAACTTTCTACTCTCTATTTTAATAATGAATAACTTAATTATTTATTCTTTAGATACGCTATTTTTTACCTGAGTTTTAGTTCTTCTTTTCAATTTTTAATCAACTAAACAAAGATACAATCACAGAGGCTTATCAATTATTCAATTGGTATTGTTTTAATTTTCGAGCTTTCCCCAAGGCGAACTTAAAACACCAAACTACCAACAATAACAAAGCTTCAAAATAAAACATAAAACCTCTCTATTAATTTGCATGGATAACTTATTCATAAAATGACGAGAAAGTTTAGACAACATTTTTGCCTGAATTTGTAATTTTGTAACTATTACACTCGTTAAATCATATTTGCCATAAACCTACAGTTCTAATTTTGTTTTTTTTTAAATTTTTTTCCCTCTGTGTTTGCTTTTTTTACTAACTCATACACCGTTAATTGGAAAATTAAAATTTACCAGCATAGAAAAGTGTAATTAAATGAACTTATTTTAGAAGAGATATTATTTTGTGGCTTGAAAACCTGTGGCGCAGTAAATTTGATTTAAAACAACATCAATAACTTGTTTTTAGTTATTTTGTTATTAACATTAGATGACGTGACTTCTTGTTTATTACTTTCAAATTATTATTGTTATTGTTGGATGACCCACTGTTAATTCTGTTAGATGACGTGATTTATTTTCTGTGCTTTTAACTGACGTGACTCATGATTAATTCTGTTAGATGACGTGAAATTTTGCAAAGTAGGTATTGTCGTATTTTCTACAATATCTTTTGCGTTTAACCCGAGCTTTAACCTTTATTTTTTGAAAGAAAATCCTTTAATGTTGTTCCTTTATAACCGAATTAAATAATAATTTCCTTTAGTAAATCGTTATTTGAAATTAGAACAACAAATTTTGAGGCACGAACTAATCAATTAAGTGTTTCGTATCAGGAGTCAGGTGAGCGGAACCTTTAAATCGTTACCCAATTAAACGAATTATCGCGGATGATTAAAAACCTATCCGGCGTTACTTTGAAGTCTTCTTCGGCAGCGAGTTCCGCCTTGATCATCTGCTCCTTGAACACCCTGATAGGATCGCTCTTTTCCCTCGCCTGTTTCACTTCGTCTCGAGTTCTGTAGGTCGTGTCGGGATCAGACATGGAGTGGCCCGTGAATCTGGAAGCGGCAAGTGGAAACAAATCTTGACTTATCTCACGATTTCTCCCTTTGATATCGTCGCTCGATGGGCACTTTTATTGAGGATGCATTTTCCGAACAGCGCCCATCATCGACGAGAGGGCTCTTTCTTACCGATAAGTGGACGCCTCCATCACGAGCGGTCCCTTTCCAGACGAACAGTATTCCAATGCGAATTTTGCGGCCTCTCGAACAGACAACACGTCCATTCCATCTACCTGTTTTAAAACGTTTTGAATGAGACAAACCAGCAAATGGAAAAGAATTCCCTTTGGGATATTTTCTGATCGTTTGGACTTGTGAAATGTGGATCTTTAAATTTAGAATGTTTAAACTGATTTTTTTGTAGAAAAAATGTTTTTTTTTCAACACATTTATTTCTTATGATTTGTTTCAACAACTTATGTAGCAATACAATTACAACCTCCAATTATTTACACCCATTGTACTATGCAACATTTTACCTGAGAAATAATTACAACACACATGTCTTTTTTGTGGTTAACTGACACCCACTCCAAAAAGTGCTATTATTTAAGTACAAAACATTCATTTTCCTTACAATATTTCCACGTCTGAACCTAAATTTAGGATTTACAAAACAACTATTTCCTACATTAGTCTCTAAATGTTAATTGGAAAGAAATAATTATACTGTTTCAATAGTTCATTTGATTTAATTAATGAATTTTTAATTTTTATTAACAGCTTGCATCCAAACGTGAAATATACACTTGAAACTGAACAAAACAAGTCCATTAACTTTTTAGATTTAAACATAAAAATTAATTCCACTAATAAATTTGAGTACTCAGTTTATTGAAAACCTACAGAAACAGACATTACAATACCACACGATTCTTGTCATCATAAAACACATAAATTAGCAGCATACAGGTCCCTGATACATAGGGCTTTGACGGTCCCTTTAGATGAAATTAATTATGATAGAAAAACTTCATTTATTAAACAAATTCCATATAGTAACGGTTATAACACTAAACTTATTATACATTAATTAAAGAAAAAGATTATAAAGTAGGCATTAAAAAATTTTACCGAATTCCCTAACTTCATTCGATACAAATAAATATGCCTCTATCCTATATTGTAGTGAAAAATCAGAAAAAATTGCTGTAATTATTAACAAAACAAATAAATATAAAGTAAGTTTTAAGACAACTGGAAACATCTTAATCAGTTTGTTTAATGCAAAATCAAAAACAGACGATTTTCTAAAATCAGTCATTTACAAATTAAATTGTTCGCATTGTAATTCGGTTTATATAGGCCAGACAATTGGAAATTTTGATATTAGGTATAAAGAACACGTACATTGTTACAAATACAAACACCCACATAAATCCAATTACGGAAAACACTTATTAGAACACAATCATTCAATGACATCTAATAACACTATAAACCGTTTTCACTTTTGTGATGATAAACGTAAATTAGATATACTAGAAGCTTTCGAAATTCACAAACATTTAAAAACTGTACCGTTAATGAATGAGCAAATTGATCTCTTAAATTCTCCTCTATTGGACATTTTAGAATAAGAAATCAAGTCGTCTGCAGACAATTACCGAGATCAAGTCACCAAGTTCTATTGCTATAACAACACTAACTGTTTACTTTGTAATATAACCTCTGACAATGGCATGTAAACATGCCGAAATACGTATAATGTTAAAATAAATAAATATTGTTAAAGTAATTAAGTATTTTATATACAGATAATCATTAAATATGGACTTTAACCAAGTAAAGCTAGAATTTATAAATAAAATTATACTATGACTTACCCATATTCCAGGTATATAATCCCCTCGTTGGTAAAAATCACTAGATCCAGCGTGTCTGGCTAGTGAAGTTCCCATAGCATACTGATTATTTTCACATAAAAAAATGCATGGTAAGCTCCATAGTTTAGCCATATTGAACGCTTCAAATAGCTGACCCTAAATTTTAAACAAACTCCAATTGTAATTAAATATAGAATCGCTTTAAAAGCTGTTTTACCTGATTAGCTGCACCATCCCCATAGGCTGTTATACTCACGCCACCCGTTTTCAGATATTTATGGGCAAGGGCTACCCCAGCTCCCTGCGGTGTCTATATTGCAAAAAAAATTGAAAATAGAAGGGGATGATTATTAAATATTAACAAAAAACCTGAGCTCCAACGATTCCGTTACCCCCATAACATTTCGCGGTGTACATATGCATGGAGCCTCCTTTTCCTCTGCTAATACCAGACTTATGTCCGGCTAATTCGGAAAGACAGCACAATATATTTCCGGTAAATAAGTAAGTCCATCCGTGCACCCGATAAGTGGTTATCATGGTATCAGCAGGGCGCATCACAGCGTGTATACCCGTTGCGACAGCTTCCTGTGTTAATCAAATAAAAGTTACAGTGGCAAAAATACCCAAAATAGTTAATCTAAGACAAATATTTATTGGAAAATCGATAAGGGAAGTCCCAAATGTTGCTGTGTGTGCCTTTTTTAAAATTGACCTTCAACCACAAGTTGGTCGTGTTTATGCACCAAAGTAAAATACAGTTTTTGTAAAAACTGTATTTTTGATAAATTTTTATAACCATTACATGACAATTCTTTCCAAAACCCTTTACTGAAGAGGTATTTTTGGGTTTTAAACAACATGTATACTTTCAGCATAAATGGGAATAAATATCCTAGAGACATCTATAGGAAGCACGGCGAAGGAATAAATGTAGCAAAGCTACTCTCCACGCAAAAAGCGGTGAACCGGCTAAGCTGGTATCAAATCGCAAGGTGGCCATCTGTGTGTGAATACGAATATCATCGTTATAGGTTAAATAAATGAAATGATGCTCCCATTTAGATATAGAAACAACTTAAGTAAGCATCTTTTTATTTATTTATAAATTCCAGCTTTACTTCGTTAAAGTCTACATTTAATGAGTATCTGTATATAAAATACTTAATTACTTTAACAATATTTATTTATTTTAACCTTATACGTATTTCGGCATTATACCGTAAATGAATGAGCAAATTGATCTCTTAAATTCTCCTTTATTGGACATTTTGGAACGAGAAATCAAGTCATCTGCAGACGATTACCGAGATCATGTCACCAAGTTCTATTGCTATAACAACACTAACTGTTTATTTTTTCATATAACCTTTGACAATGGCATGTAAACATGCCGAAATACGTATAAGGTTAAAATAAATAAATATTGTTAAAGTAATTAAGTATTTTATATACAGATACTCATTATCTTTTTATTTAGCTTCAGCAATTGAAAAAAATATTTTGCACGCGTCTCAAAATACTTCACGGCATATTGCTATACATGCCTGATTTCTGAACAAAAGTTAATAAGTAGAAAATTAAACATAGTTTAAGAATTTAGAAAATTGAAGCCGAAATGCTTAGACTCAACGGCCATGATATCACTTGACAAGCTGACATACAACTTTGATCGAGGTTTCCTCCTCTAGACTGATTTTTTGCACATAGTGTTCGTACGTACTCCTATAGTGTGCAGGTGCTTTGAAAAATTCTATAATACAGGGTTTTGTCGGATGCTGTCTTTGTTGTGATTTCCAGTCTATTAGTGACACTCGCCTCTTCGCCGGAGAACATACAGAAAGATCACTTTTACCAAACAATGCCACTAAAGTCTGTTCTGAACCGATTCCGAGACCTCAACAAACTCGGTGCTTAAGACTGGGTTAAATTTCTGAGGTTTCCTATCCCTAGCACATAAGGAAACATAAGGAAAATCAATAGATCAAAATTTGTAATATGGAGGCTTTAGTAAAATATGCACACACAACAAGAGTGACAAACAATTTTCTCTGTAAGAACTGCGGCGAAGAAGAAGAAATCTCCACCAGTTTACGAAACCTCGAGTTTTCTGTAAACTATTCTATTAACACGGTTGTCCATGCGTGGTAGAACTGAGAATCCTAAATGCTGTGGTTTTTCTTCGCCAACTTAAATAGCCAAAAAAATCCAATATCACCTTGCAAAATGTTTGTCAAGATAGTCGGTTCCGTGATGACGGTCTCTTGGCGATAGCGGCGACTTTGGCGGTCCATTGACTTACGGTGAAAGGGCTCACTATTTCGAGGTTGTAATCATTTAACTACACCTCAGGATCAATTTAAAAGTAATCTTTGGCAAGTGAAATGGTTTGCTATCTCCAAGAACCCATATCAGAAATGCCCAGTTTCAATAATCGAGAGCGATGGCGCAGCAGTACCGCTTAACTAAGCAATACGGGAGTAGTGCATGGTCTGCTCTCGACAGCAATCTGGGGCAGAGTCTATGCTGTAACGGTTTACCCCCATGATTTTGGTAGTCTACCAACGGTGAAAAGACTCATCACTACGAGGGATGGTATTCATTTACTTGCATCCCAGTCAAATGGTATTAGGGTTGCTTGGTTCTTAGGACAAATATAAAAAAAAACTTGTAGCTCCTACGGTCGTTTTCTTGTAAAATCCAGTATCGCAAAGATTTCTGCTTGAAATACAGTGGACTGACTATAAGCCAAGTCTAGAAAGTTTACCCTGGGCCTGCTTCCGTAATGGCTTCTTCCTAATACCGTTTTTTGTTTGGGATTTGTCCGTGGACTAGACCAAATCATCTGGAGACAGAAGGTTTTGTGGTGTTTTTAATCACTCCAATTTAGAACTTTGTTGAAGAGGTAGATGGGCTTTATTTATGAGTGTCTTACCAAAACTATTATTGCACCACGCACAACTGATTGTTAACCTTCCACTACTATAGGTAATTGTCTTAGCCATAGCTTTAACCAAGATATGGAAGCATGGGAGTTCTGGGGGTATCGACACACAAATCTTGTCAGAAATTGTGATTTATTTTTAAGCTTCAAAAGCATTATTTTTTATACTTTTTATTAAATGTTCAATATCAGCAAAATGATGCAATGTAGTCAGAAAAATTGAGTTGTCACAAGACACTAACAAGAAATTGGACTTTCCTTACCACCTTAATGAAGAAACTTGAAGTACCTGGCCAATATACAAGTGGCAAAATCCCCGTATCTCTTTTCGACGATACATAGATTGTGCAGCTGCTTCCATCTGTCTAATGCTTACCATCTTTGTGTACATATTCATACCCTCATCTTTGGTTAGTTTTGTTTCTGCAGGCGGTGAAATATCTAATTTGTGAAGCTTGTAGGGCTAAGATGAAAAAATTTATAAATGGATATTTAATATTAGTTTTGTAAAAATGTGTTGAAAGGTCGATCACGACACTTGATGGTAGCGCGGTCATGAGTAGTATATGAGGATATTAGATGGAATAGGCCAAAACCGTTATACTATTAAATATTTGTTTGTTTTAACAGAAAATGATGAGCAATTTGCATGAATTAACAACAAGGTGTTTCGTGGGAGTTGGTAAACAAGACAGTGTTTATTTTAGACAGTGCTGAGTACGTTTGAGAATCATGGATCGAAATAGGTAACTGAATATTATTAACCCTCGTCTTAAAGGTGGCTTCTGTTGCAAATCTTCTAAGGAGAAAAATCTGCAAAATTAAAGTCATAGGTAGAAATTTATTAAAGATGTTTGAATTTTACCTTTTGTATGCTTTTTGTTTGCTTCAGCAGGCGCATTTTGGTGTATGATTATTTTGTATGGTTTTTCCATGACATTTCTAAACTTTCATGTTTTTAACTAATTTTATATGATTGATTGTAGTAGTTTGCTTGATTTTAATAATATTATAAAATTAGCAACGACAACTGAATTTATTACGTAATTGTGAAGAATTACTTAACTGTGAGAAAAACGACTCATGAATATCTTGAAAGCTTTATTGTTATATCCAGATAATTTGATACAGAGGTTATGTTTCATAATTATTATAATAATATAATTCACATTGAGTTAAAAACAAAGAATATTGCAAAAATACAACATAGTTTTTCCAATATACGAAAATTGAGAAAACCACAAACCCAAATTCCGCGACGTTCTGCACGAACAATAATTGGAAAACTATGTTGTATTTTTTTAAAAGTAAGCTACCTAATACTAAATTATTGAAAATTTTAACCTTTCTTGATCTTTCCGTTTTATACAAATTCTTTGCTGTATTAACACCTTATAACAATAGTAAACGCATGGCATTTAGCAACAATAACAAAAATAGTTTTAAATGTACACTGGAAAAAGTGTTCTTGTCATAAGGCATTAGCACAGTAACCGTAAACCTAAGATCCTATAAGTACGATGCTCGCTAAAATACACCTTTTAAGTATTTCAATCGCGTATTATTAAACTTACTCATCGGGACATTAATTTGAACTACTACCGGACAGAGGAGAGCGAATTGAAATACCTAAAAGCCTTAAAGGTGAAAAAGCTATTACATATCAAAACAAAACCTTATAAAACATTTAATTTTGCTATTATTTTTTTGTGTAATCTACTACGTATGTCATTTATTTGAAGATATCAGATTAACTTGCATAGCGTGGATGAAAAGATCTGATGCTAGCGTTGTGCTTTGCACCAAAAAAATGCATTGCCTTTATAAAACATGCACTTGAAAACGGTCTAGTTTGGTTTATTTTCTGCACCAAGCATGAAATTTCTGACACACAAATAAGACTGTTGCGAAAGCAGTATAGGGCAGCGAAAGCTAAGAATGTTTTTGATGGTTAAGTGACAAGATGAGTTCGTTCTGATACATTTTGCGTGATAAACGCGAGCTTTCGATGCCATTTCGTCATATTTGGGATAAATTTGTTCATGGTAGGTTGAAATCGAAAAAAACCACAAATCAAGATTTTCAGACAATTATTTGTCTCAAAATCTTGGTTTTGTTACACATTTATTAGTAACTAAAGTGGATTTCAAATTTAAAAGGAACTATAAATAGCAGGTAAAAAATTACAAAAAATGGAAATTAATTCTTTACTTCTTAGTGTCTTCTTCCATTTCTTTGAGTAATTGCTTCATTTCTTCTGATAGTTGATGCTGATCGGCAACGTTTCTGAAAACAAAATAAAATAATTAATCGTAATAACTTTATTCAACTTCTCTACTTTACCGTTGCTGTGATCCTGGTTGGGTGGATGGACCTTGAGTAGGAACTTCGGAAGTGCCTTCCTCGCGTCCAACTGAAAAGTATTGTGTATGAGTTGCATGAAAGACATCAAATGTTCAAAAACATGCCAAAGTGGTGCTTCAAATTTGAAATGTGTTAGTGCACCAGCTTGCTGTGATACCATCTTACAATCTTGTAAAATTGGTACTTTTTATATCTTTAGTGCTTCGATGTTCATCAGAAGATAATGTTAAGTTATATATACTCTTATCTACATTAAAAATACATTTAAGTTTAACCAGAAAAAATTGTTGGGAGGGGTTACGCAGATGCAACAAAGACGTACAGTACATAAATATATACGAAACCTAGAGTTCAGAAAAATATTTACAGTTTTAATGCCAATTAAAAATATTTAACAGAAAAATTAACTACAAGCAAATATACAAAGGACTTTAACTTCTTCAACACAACACACGTCATAAGCCAAAAAACATTTATAATATAAATATAAAAATGTCTGTGCAAATAAAAAGTTTTAAGCTAATTAACTAAAGAGCTGTAGGGGTTTAGAGGGCACTTGTGGACTGACATCGAGAGTATGCTATCTACCATATTGAGGTAAGTTAAATCGCCAGTCGTGTTCCCTCGGGTCCACTTCAATTTGGTCGTCAACACTGATTTCGTAACGTAGAGGTCGTCTACGGGAGGCTTGTGCTAAGAAATAATTCCATCAGGAAAGAATTCTACTAACAGTTATTCATATATATTGTCAACATTTTAATATCCCTAAGGGTCCACCAATACACTTATATCTCAATTTATCATACACCCATACAATTAGGAAAACATCAACATTTAAAGGAAACAGTCAACGCTTAAAAAACTGAATTGGATAAACAACTTTTTGGATTAGATCAATAACTACAAAATATCCTTGCTGCATGATACATCAACAAACATTGGTCATGTCGCACTCATCAAACATCATCACACGCTTGAACCAAACAAAGTCCAACGAGTGTTGAATAAATCAACAAATGATCATCATTAGTTAGAATCATTACCAGAAAACCATATTGAAGTGTTCAACATTGCTCCATAAGGAATAGTTCTAAATCTACATACCACATTGGATAATCTCTAAGAAAATAAGAATTCCTTAAGATCCATCTCTCTAAAGCTTACCTCTGAATGGAACTGGTGCTCGTGGTGAAACAGACTCGGGTGTTACTTGCCAACTTCCACTACCTTCACCTAAACATTAAAACTTAATTAGAAATCAGTTTTATCCAATTTTGGATATCTCAGAAACATCTCTGGGGTGTTAAAAACAATTTAATTAAAAAAAACCGTAAGTCACTGCATTTAACAAAAGATTCATGCATCTTATAAACACATGCAAAATTAATTTCGCAAACTAAAACTTACCCCAAATAAAAATCTGTGGATGTGCTATCATTTAAATAGAAAATAAAGTAGAACGTGAAAATTAATCGGGTTTTTGGGGTTCGGTGAAGCGTATTAGAATCTACCTGCTCGAAATGTATTTGGTTCGAAATGAGGAGTGGACGAACCTGCTGTATCTCCGGCTATTGAACTGAGCAGGCTGTGAACGGCTGAGGTAGAATCTTGGCCCTCCATTTGCTTCAGACCGAATTGTTGGGTGTAAATTGTCTTAGTACCCTGTCCGTCCATGTACGTCCGTTTGACCACACCCTGACCTTCCCAATCTGTACTTTTTTGTCCCATTTGTTGAAAGTATTGGTCAGTTGGTTTTTCGTCATCTTTGTCGTCGGATTTTACAATGTAACGTTTCTGAATTACCCGTTTGACGTGAACATTTCCGTCGGCGTCCACTTCTTCACTTTCTTGTACGTCTTCTCCTTCACCGAAATCTTGGATGTACTGACGTAGTTGTTGGTCAGCATCTGGACCTTTAAAAGTCACCTTTCTTACTTCTGGTGGTAATTCGACGCGCCTATGAATTGTATGGGAGTAAAAATCATCCCCTTCGCATGGTTCAATGACTTCGGTAACGTAAGGCTTGGAACTGTCATCAATATATTCTGTAGTGTAACGTTTACCAGCTGCCTCTGAATCATCATCAAACCATACCTTCCGAACGGCAGCGGCTAAATCAACGGATTCTATAACGTGAGACCCAGTTGGGTCTATGGTATCTGTGGAGGACACCATGGTATTTGAACCTCCACTAGTAAAACTGCCAGAGAATACAGAGTCAGTTTCGTAGTGACAAGTAGCATGGGTAGCAGTGGAACTGGATACATCCAGAGGATCAAATCCTTCAGGACCAAGTTGATCCCTAAGATCGCATTGCTCTGGTTGATCTTCTCTGGCGGATGAGCTAAAATCTTTACCGGTACTGGCACTGCTATGGTCTTGTACGCCAATTCGAGAACCATCTTCATCAATCGAATCACTTAAAAGCGCTGCTACTTGTCCACCTGTTCCCGTTGCTAATTCCAAAGAATCACTAGAAACCATCATGTAACTCTGATCAGGAATATCCCTGAATTCAATACTATCGGTCATTATAGTATCCTTTGCTGATTTCTGTTGAATTTGAAATTCTATAGAGTCGGTACTTGCAGTCATAATATCACCAGCTGTTGTCTTTTGATCCAAGCTGTCGGCACTGTCATGGCGACTAGGTTTATCTGGTTTCAGATCTAAAGAATCTGTCGATGTTGCCATAATGTCGTCTGTTTCACCCCATTTTGAAGAAGTTTTAGGTAGGGGAGTGTCGAGATCTAAATCGGGTACTCTGGATACCTCTTCTAGAGAATCACCACGACCTATAGATTCAGGTTTATCGTCTTCCTTAATATCGATGAATTTTTCAACATTAGATTGCGCTTGTCGTATAATTTCATCTATTTCAAACATACGTTTTTCGTAATCCTCCTCATCAGAATCTGGTATTAATTTCTTATCTGTACCAGACATCGTTTCGCAACTTTCGGTTTCCGAAGCAATGCTTTCTTGTCCTTCGTCAATTTGTGCCAACATTGCTTCCTCCTCCTTGACTTTCTGTTCTATTTTGGAAACTGCAATGCAAGCCTTTTCCAAGCCTTCAAATTCTTTTAAAGAACTTACAGATACATCATCCCCCTGACCGCTGCGACTTGCATAGTAGCGCTTTCCAAAACTACCGTTGCTGGAGGAATCTTGAGAACCTTGATGGCATCGACGGTTCTCCAAAGACATGGCTCGTTCAAGGTTTTCAAATTCTTGCAAACTCGACATCGAAACATCATCGTGTTCACCTGATCTGGTAAAATATTTACGTCCTGCCAATACGTCATATTCAGGTGTGCTAGAAAAGGAGTCTTTTACACTTCCCAAACTACCTCCAGACTCTTTCTGAGATCCTACACTACCAATTCTACTTGATGTTGGGTCAAAATCTGTTACTTCTTCTTCTTTAATATCTTCTAACGGAGCTCTTTCAAAGTCCATCTCGTAACCATAACCAGCTGCCATCATAATTGCTTGGTCACCTTGAAATTGTTGCTCCATCCATTTTTTATTGGCTTCCAATTCTCGGTCGTATTCATAAACGTAGTCACGCGGGCTAGATCCTGCGGAACTTTTTGCAGTTACACCTGCGTTCTTTTGATTAGCGGTTGGTGGACTGTCTTCAAATTCAAATCCAAGTTCATCACTAGAAGATCCATCGGGATAGTATTTAATTTCAGTCATTTTTGTCTGAGGTGAAGTAGAAGATTTTATGAGGTACTCTTCAACTTCCTCATCGTGTTTCTTTACCTGCTTTTTTCCAGTTGAAGAGATCCTAAGACTCTTACCTTCAGTGTCTTGTTCGAACGCTTCCTTGCCTACCTCTTCAATTATCACGAAATCATCCATCAAATCAGGTTTTTCCAGCATTTCAAAAGAATCACTGTTAGGAGATTCGGTCTGAGATTCTGTTCCTTTTCCAGCTTCACGTACTGTTTTTTCAACAACTGTTCCAACTTCACTCTTGGATTCAGTCATGGCTTTCTCCGATTTTTCGTCAAGAATACTACTTTCAGGTTCCTCGGGAATAGAAACCCCACCATCATCTAAAATGTATTCTTTACCTTGATCCGTTTCTTCTGAAGTTTTACTTGAATTAGAAGCCGGTGTTTCAGGCGTTGATTTTTGGGTTTCTGTTTCCTGTTCTTCTAACTCTAAATCTGGGTATCGGAAACCTCGATCGACAAGTGGAGTCATGTGTTGAGTAACTTTGATGTCTGGTATGGCACCGGGACTATGATCTCTTAGCTGTGCCGCTCGACGTTCTTCGAGTTCTTTCTGGGCTCGTTCCCGAGTTTCCAATTCATGTTTTTCTGCATCTTCATCTTCGAGAATAGGACAAATTTGTTTTACTTTATGAGCAGGCGAAATGTGAGCTACCATACTGAAAGCAGCTTCAGCTTCTGCTTCTTCAAAGCTCGATTTTTCACTAGAGCTACCACTTATGCGACCATGTGAGTCGCGCTTTTCAAGAATTTCTTTATGAGATATTTTGTCTTCCCTTGTCTTTTTGATGTCTGTTATGTGAGTTTCATGAGTTCTTGCAACAGCAGAGGAATATTCTTGTTCTAATTCTCCAACGCTAGCTTGAGCTTCAGAACTAAATTCGGGAGTGTCGTCTTTGATTTCGTATTCGTCACAAGGTTCTGGTGAAACAGGTCGTTCAATGGGATCAGTGACTGCTTCAGAGGAACATTGCTTTGCTAACTCAATCAGTTCTGAATCGGCCTTGCTTACTTGAGATTGTGGTCTGGATAGGTCATGAAAGTCTTTGGTTTCAGTATCATTATCTTGGTCGGATTCTGTATCTAAAAAGCGAGCTTCACGTTGGTCTCGATGAAATCCTTGATCTGCTTCAGTTTCGTAACTTTCTTCCCTTTCGGTTTCATCCACATCTTTCTTCTCGTCACTGCTCACTTCTTTAAAACTTAATTCCGTAGTGTACTTATCACTTTCCGCTAAATCAGAATGAATTTTTCTTTCGAGTTCTGCTCTGGCGGTGGTTGGTGGTGGTTGTGCTGGTATAACGAACGAGCTGGTGCTCTCGTGGCGCCTATGACCTTTCTTCTTTGGTTCAACAACATCATCATATTCCGGTACGTAATCAACTTCAGTTGGCCCGTTTAGTTGAATTATATCTACATCCTCCTGTGGGGTAGGGGTGTGTGATCGCGAAGTAACTTGTGTGCTTACACTCTGGATACCATTTTCGGCAATGATTGAACTGGTAATCGTGACTGATCCCACGGGTAAGTCTAGGATTGCAGGATGGGTACTTGTGGAAGAATCAGTGGTGGCTGTTGGGGTAGGAGTGGAAGTATCAAACTGCAGCAAATGTGAGCTCACTAAACTTTCGCGACTTCCTCGAGGTAAATTCTCCATGTCGTCCAAACTTAACTGCTCTGAAGTGCCAGATAAGTTCATGCTTGCTTCTTGGCGTTCCGAATCTGCACGCGACAACTCGATAACCGTTCTTAAAGCAGCAACACTGGAGGTACTTGATACACTGACGCTTAAAACACTACCTTCATCTAAGCTTGTTCCAAATTTCTCATCGCCTTCCAAAGGAGTTTCTGATTGTGGCGATTCTGCCACCAGAACTTTAGGTTCTGGCTGGAAGGTCATTTCGTGTGAACGTTTCATTCTTGATGGGACCTCTTCAATTGGTTTAGGTTCATTGCTGAATTCATCTTCAGAAACATCCATAGACCCTTCAATATCTGGGTACGTTAACATATCAGAATCGCTAAGTTGTGTGCCTTGTCTTATTGGTCTTTCAGGCCAGGCCGAGTCATCTCTTCCAACCTCATCTTCGTCACCTTGGAATTCCAATTCGGACGCAACTAAAGTTTCAGAAACTTCAGATACTTCCACACTGGCCAAATTTCCTGAACTTTCACTGTCGAGACTCTTCATGCTTTCTTTGGAACTTAAGCTACTTGCAGCCGTGTGGTATTCGGATATGGCGTGAGATCTTCCAGAGATTTCTTGAGATGTTAGAGCGCTTTCGTATTCGGAGGAACCAGCAGCAATAAGACCTTCAACGTCCGAAGAACAGGGCCTGCTCTTGCCACTGTCTAACTCAAAGCTGTGATAGTGGCTTTCGCCAGAACTTGAATAAGCTTCAAAGTCAACACCTGATTTGCGATCAGGTTTAAGATTTCCGCTGCTACTGCTTGTGTCAGCGTCTTTATGGCCTTTTGTTTTTCTCAAGATTACGTCGTGTTTTTCAGCGGTTTTACTAATGGTGTCTGAGTCACCTTTACGCCCGGATGAACAGGTCGAAAATTGATCTTCAGGTGATTTTGCTGATTCGTCCTGACTTGATTTTGATTCATCACTGAGGGTGCGTTTGACCTCTTCGTGTGTGGTAACCGTAATTTCTTTGTCTTTCATGAGTTTTTCTACATCTTCTGCGTCAACGTCTCCTATAATCTCGCTAGTTACTGTTTTGGTTTCCCGGTGACTTTCGTCAACTAGCACGGAACTGCTCGAGATTTTAGTGTGAGTCTTTTGAACAACTTCTGATATTTCCAATTTTGTACCATCTTCATCAAATTTGCTTTGTTTGACATCGTCAACTTTAGTTTCAACTTCTTTTTTGACAACACCTTCTGTTACACGTTTCTCTGTTCCAAACGTGTCCGTTGTTTTATCATCAGATACTTCGTACGTTTTTTCTTCGGCTTCATACTTTCCAACGACTTTTGAAACGTCTTCGTCAATAATCTGAGTTAAGGTTTTCTCAATTATTCCCGAGTCGGTTACAGTATCTGCAGTTTTCCTGATTTTATCTGTCTTATGGTCTTCTTGTTCTGAAGTAGTGGTTGAACTAATTTTTGTTGCTGCAGAATCTTTGGCATGTTTCTCATCAATTTGTTTGATTAATGTTTCCCTTTTGACAACTTCATATTCTGATTCTTCGCTGATTGCTTCAGCAGAAATTTCGTCTTCTTCAACAATTACGTCCTTTTTGGATTTACCAGATTTAACAGCTTCGGTTGTTTTTGAATGGATGTCAGTTTTCAAGCCTGTTACTTTTCCTTCCTCATAAGCAACACTACTTCGACTAATACTTGACTCATCAGTGCGTACTTCATCCAATTTATCAGTGACTGTAGTCCTATCTTCGTACTCTTTTTTCATGGCATCAAAAACGCCTTCAATATCCATTTTTTCTGCTTCAAGTTGCTCCAGAATATGTGCTTGGCTTCCAGATGGGGAATAATCCATTTCTGTTCCACTAAACTTTAAGTCTTCATCTGTAATCTCCATGCTAGATGCTTGAGTATCGTCACGTTTTAATTTCGCAAACTGTCTTTGCTTTCTAGCAAGAACTGACTCAACCAATTCTACTTCACGCGAATCTAATCCTTTGCTTTCGGCCAATTGGCGCAAGTATTCGGACACTTGATTTCTGGCCATTTCGGGAGGAGGTACGGGAGGTTCTTCTAAATCTGTACCTATATTTTGTTGGCGTTTTTGAATTTCTATCTCAATATCTTCCACTAATTCAGCAGCAATTTTTCTAGCTTCGTCTGGGGATATATTTTGGTGCTGTAGGCTTTCCAGGATTATTTGTTCGATTTCGCTGTGACTTTCAGATTTGACACGATCGGATGCTAAGGATGATGAATGATCTTGATGGATTTCGGAACCTAAATCGGATTCGTCGCGTACACTACCGCTGAATTCATCATCTTTATCAAATTTTACCTCCTTGTCCAAACACAAATCAATTGCTTTTTCGAAACTTGGTTGAGATTGAACTGGAACTTCCCAAACAGTATCTTCTACGTGTTCTTCTGGGTGATGGATTGGTGAAGTTACTTCGGATTTTTCTGCGATGGGGCTGATGACTCGAACATCTTGTTGTTGTTGGTGGTGTTGTTGTTGACCTTCATCAAAAGATTCGTCACTATCTTCACTAATTCGTCGTTGTTTTCCTGATAATGTTACTGTTATTTCTGGAATTTGGTCATCGGCGTTGAAAGATGTTTTGGATGCAATTTCAGCTGCATTAAGGGAATCAAGTGATTTTGTTTCTATATCAGTTGCGTCCTGTTCGTTATCTGTTATTTTTTCAGAATCTTCAACTTCGCTTTTATCAAGATGTACTTCCATGGAATCACCAGGTCTGGAAATACTATCATCTTTGATTAAAGGACCTTCAGTAGATTGCGATTGGATACCGTCAACAAGTTCCAGGCTTCGTTCAGGTGATGAGCTTTTTTCTGATTCTAACGAAGGAGGTTTGCTTTGAGAACCAAGTTCGGTCCCTTTGTGCGCTTCATAATGCTTTAGTGAGACTGCAGCTTGGTCCTCTAATTTGTGCGTAGGCGTCACTTCTGGTTTGTGCGTTTCAATTTCCCACTTCTTTTTCTCCCCAGGTGTAACTTTATCTAAATCTCCATCGTTCACTTTGTGCGTTTCTATCAATTCGGGTTTGTGCGTTTTTTCTATTTCACTCCGTACCTCCTCTGTTTTGTGCGTTATTATATCAGGTTTGTGCGTATCTTCCAGTAGAACTTCCTCTTCAAATTTGTGCGTTATAGTTTTTTCCAGTTTGTGCGTTTCTCTTAAGAATTCCTTTTGCTCCATCATGAATCGTTCTGCGTATTCTTCAACTAACTTTTGCTTGTCCTCTTGGTGCGTTGGCGTAGTGCCTGATTTGTGCGTTTTTTTATCGGTGTCTTCCCGTGTAAGTTTGTGCGTTTCAAACATGGTTTTGATATCGTTGAAGCTCTTAATTTCTTCTTCGACTTCTGTTGTTTCTGGTTCAAAACCTCTTACCAGATCTTTAACGGATTTTGGCTTTTTCTTTTCTTCTTTAATTTTAGATGTAACATCAAACGCTTTGGCTAAGTCTTTAACACTTTTTGATTCTAAAGTACTGTCGATGTCTTCGGGGGCGCTCCTGGTTCCTGCTGGTTCCTCCTCCATGACTTGAAGACTGCTTAAGGTTTTATGTTCAGGAGACGTTTCTTCTTCGGATTCGGTTGCAAGTGATTCTTCGACCATATCTTTTCTAAGCTGCTCTTCGAAGTATTGCTTTCTTATTCTCATTGATTCTGAAATATCATATAAATCTTCAGTAGGTAACGAGAATGACCTCTCGTAAATACTTTTACGAGCAGGTATAGCCGGTTGAAATACGCTCATTTGTCTTGTTCGTATTTGTGGTACCCTATCTTCAATTTCAGAGTCAGAAATATAGTGCTCTACATCTTCACTGTCGGATATGTAGCCCAGTTCTTGAATAATAGATGCTTTTTCCGAATCAAAGCTATCTTTGGCTTCGAGTTTTGATTCAGTTGATGTTTGTCTTGGGATAGGTTTACGGTCAGGAATTATACATGGGTCTTGGAATTGGGCTTGGTATTCAGTCATAATTTTGGTAGAGGTTTCATCAAACGAAATATCACTACTAGATACTTTGGTTATTTCAGTATGGTGAAGACCACTACTGTCGCTCGCTGAGGACTCAAAAGAAACCCCTTTTACTGATGTTGCTGGCGCTTCTTCAATACTTTCTGATGATTGTACTGTTGATCGAGGTTTAGGTACGGGTGGCGTAACAGGTACTTCTTGCAGGGAAATATGCTTCTGGATCGTAGCTGGTTTTTCTCTTATTGTTTCTTCGTGTAAACTCATTCGCTTTGTCGTTGTTATTCGAGAGTCTGAGTCGCTGGATATACTTTCCCAGAACTTCTTCCTGTCGGTATAGGTTTTGGGTTCTTCTCCGATAGTAGTGGTCGTGCCCGTGTCCGTTATAATGTCGGTGTCTAAAATGTCGTCTCTTACCGGAGATTTTTGGGCGTCTCGAGGTATGTCAGCGTCGGTAGTTTTAGTTACTCTAGGTTTGGGTTTTGGTAT
Organism: Ctenicera cuprea; assembly: GCA_958336395.1. Taxonomy (NCBI): domain Eukaryota; kingdom Metazoa; phylum Arthropoda; class Insecta; order Coleoptera; family Elateridae; genus Ctenicera; species Ctenicera cuprea. The sequence continues at coordinate 25,409,878 of OY284495.1, read as the reverse complement.
AGCCGTTGTTAAATAGGATTCGCTCGTTGTTAGTTCTGCTGAAGTTTGTGTTAGTCCGTAGCTGGTGTCTAAAAATATGGGGTTAGATGTTAAGGCCGCCTAGCAGTTAGTACATAAACAATTACAAAGTAAATTGAGCCGAAAGCAATGAATGTTACATAAAGGGAGACATATGAGACTGGAATAGATTTTACGCTACCTCAGGTAACTAAAACTTACCGTAAATTATAAAATGTAAAGAAGGTCGTGGTAAGAGGAAAACAAACAAAACTCATACAATAAACGTGTAAAAAAACGTTGCTATGTAAACAAAACAAAAAATCAGCCAAAGTTGCTTTGTGCAGACAATACTAAGTACCTGTAAAATGTAAAGCCAGTGTGTTAGTGTCTAGTGTTGTTGCATGCAAAAAATCAAACATATCGGGCTCCTGTCGGTTTCCTGGAACAGTTCTATCTAGTGCCAATTGTTTCTTTCAGCTGTATTTACCTAAAGGAGACTGATCAAGTGTACAAGGTTCTCTTCTTATGCGTCTCTTTTTAGACTTCTTTAAACTTCCCTTCCTGCTTTTATCGTCGTCGGATACAAGAATATCTGGGATTGTGTGTTCTGTTCTGGAGCGGTCTATATGAGATGCGCTATCACTTAACAGTGCTAAAGATGCTAGAGATTCACTGTCGTCTCCAATACTTATATTCATGTCTTGTGTATCTGCAACACTAGCGCAGCAACTGTCGTGGTCTAATTGCTCTGTCGAACCAAAAGGACTAGCTTTATTCAACCAGCTTACGACAGCCGTTGTTAACGCTCCTTTAGACAACGAATCGGTGCTTCCAAGGGATCTTGCCATGCGTTGTTGATCGGTACTCATGGCCGAACTTACTAAAGATTCCATACTTCCAACTTCTGACGTCTTATTAAGGAAAGTGTTCGGGTCTCGCTTCAAAATAGCGTCCAGAATACCACTTTTAACATACATAGGTTTAGATCTGTGTAAATCGGGTAAGCTTCCGCGGCCTTCTTCGAATATGTCACGTGTGCGGAATCCCATCTCAGATCTGGGGCGCTTAATTCTCTGCAAAGGAGTTGGTGATGGGCAAGGACTTCGTCTTATTGGAATAACTTCGACCTCTATACCGGCTTTGTTAATTAAATGATCTTTATTTAAATTAACAGGGCCCATGTACACAACTTCACCTACGAAATTAAAGCTAGTGAGGAAAACTACTATTGTTGTATAAATAGGTCCCGATATGTTTGTGGATGGTTAAAATGAATTATACGATAAATGATACCATGCTTAGAGAGATAGATATGCGAAACATCGACTTGTGTACTTGAACCTACTAAGCTGTAATATTTAGTGTGAGTGGGAAATGAGAATTGTTAGCACCACATTTAATATCTACCTTGAGGCAGTTCTTGAGCGTCAGCCTGACTGCCGGGTGTTTTTGCACTTTTATCCTCACTGGAAGACAATACGTGATCGTCCCACATGGCTGAATATTCTTTCTGTAAGTCTGATAGTTCTTCTGTGCTTAACTGAGACACGACGGTACGAAAGTCACTCTCTCGTTTTTCTTCCATGTCAGGTGTTGATAGTCTCTTCGCTTTGGCTTCCTCTGCTTCTTTATCCATCGTTTCAGAAGCCAGTCGTTCAAATTTGCGTTCAACCCTTTTTAATTTTCGTTCAGATTTTGCATCGTCTTCAAGCTTTTGACTCAATTCTTGGTCTGCTTTCTCTAAAGAACCTAACGCTTTGTCCAGATCCTCTAACTTTTTCTCTATAGCATCAACGTCAGATTGTAATTCTGGTTTGATACCGTGTGTTGTTTTGCTACCAGTTTTACCACTGGTTTCTTGTACTAATTGATCTAAATCACGCGTTTGTGCTTCGGTTTGTTTTATTATAAAATCAAAATCTTGTGCGCTAAGGGCTTCAAAAACGTTCGATTTCACGCTATCGCGTTTTTGTTGCCCTGTACTGTAATGTAATAAGTCGTCTTCGGATTCCAAATGGAATAGGGGTTTTCGTTTTGGTTGTTGGGATGGGTCATGTTTTGTCAAGTTATCGTCTTCGTCTAAATCGGTTACTTGTACTGGAAATTTGCTTTCTGAGATTCCATCGGGATAATCTGCCGGTTGAACGATGACGAAACCATCTTCGTCTTGCTCTAGCTTTGCCAGGTAATCTTCCATACTAGTTACACCAGAGTCCTCCAAATCTTGTTCTCTCGTATAGTCCATTGCGGGCATACGAGATAGATCCATATCTTTTTCAGAAATTGATGATCTTTCTTGGCCATCTTTCCGGCTTTTTCCAACTCCCACATTGTCAGAAGCTGTACGTGTTATTGATGTTTTTGCAATATCTTCTGGTTTAATTACATCCGTGTCGTCTTGCGACTTATCATGCCTTCTGAAAAAATCGGAAGTTTCTTTATCAGCGTCGCCAAAATCATCTTTAGCACGTTTAGCAGTTTCTTGCGCATCTATCTTCAATTTCTGTTCAGAGTCTAAAACTTTATCTTTAACTTCAGCCGATTTTCCAACTACACTGTCTTTTATTTTACTTAATAAACCAGTCGTTTTTTTCATGGTATCTTTAGCTTGTTCCCCAGCATCAGCTTTGGCTTTGTCTAATTGTTTAGACACCTTTTCTTTTGAATTATCTATATCATCCTTCATTTGGGTACCCCAGGCACTAATCGATACATCAGCTTGGGCAGCCGCACTCTCGACTCCTTTAGCTATATCTTGTGCTGATTTTTGTGTATCGACTGCAACTTCAGAGGCTTTTTCTTTTGTAGAGTCCACCACATCTTTTGTTGTACCAGTTATTTTATCACTTAAAGCACTGAAGAACCCACCAGTCTTGGTGGTAGCATCTTTGACTCCAGTCTCTACACCTACAGCAACGTCTTTTGTTGTTTTTTGAGTATCATAAGCAACTTCAGATGCTTTGCTTTTTGTTTTGTCTTTGGTCTCTTTGACATAGTCGGCCGCGTCTTTTGTTGTTTCGGTTATTTTGTCACCCGAAGCATCGAACAACTCACCAGTCTTAGCTGTTAACTCTTTCATTTCGGTCTTGACGTCTTCAGTGACGTCTTTTGCTACTTTTTTGGTATCAGTAGCAACTTCAGAAGTTTTAACTTTTGCTTTGTCTGTAGCTTCTTTGGCAGAATCAGCAACATCTTTTGTTGTATCTTTTACTTTTTCACCTAACACATTGAACAACCCACCGGTCTTAGCTGTTATAGTTTTGGATCCGCTCTCTATACCTTCAGCAACTTCTTTTGCGGGCTTTTGTGTATCAGCAGTAACTTTGTCTTTGGATTCTTTGGCAGAATATGTCACTTCTTCGGCCGTGCCAAATAGTTTATCACCCAAAGCACTAAAGAACCCACCTGTCTTGGCAGTAGCATCTTTTACTCCAATCTTTACACCGTCTACAACGTCTTTTGCTGTTTCTTGAGTATCAGAAACAACTTCAGATGTTTTGTCTTTGGCTTTATCCTTTGTTTCTTTGACGGAGTCAGCCGCATCTTTTCTGGTTTCGGTAATTTTGTCACCCAAAGCACCGAATAACCCACCAGTCGTAGTTGTTAATTCTTTGACTTCGGTCTTTGCGTCTTCAGTGACGTCTTTTACTACCTTTTTTGTATTAGTAGCAACTTCTAATGCCTTGTCTTTTGCTTCGTCTTTGGTTTTTTTGGCAGAATCTGCCACTTCTTCGGCTGTGCCAAATAGTTTATCGCCCAAAGCACCAAAGAACCCTTCTGTCTTGGCGGTAGCTTCTTTTACTTCAGTCTCTACACCTTCAGCAACGTCTTTTGCTGTCTCTTGAGTATCAGAAGCAAATTCAGATGCTTTGATTTTGGCTTTATCCTTTGTTTCTTTGACGGAGTCAGCCGCATCTTTTGTGGTTTCGGTAATTTTGTCACCCAAAGCACCGAATAACCCACCAGTCGTAGTTGTTAATTCTTTGACTTCGGTCTTTGTGTCTTCAGCGACGTCTTTTACTACTTTTTTTGTATCAGTAGCAACTGCTAATGCCTTGTCTTTTGCTGTGTCTTGGGCTTCTTTGGCAGAATCTGCCACTCCCTCCGCTGTGCCAAATAGTTTTTCACCCAACGCACTGAAGAACCCACCAGTCTTGGCGGTTGCATCTTTCACTCCAGTCTCTACACCTTCAGCAACCTCCTTTGCTGTATTTTGAGTATCAGAAGCAACTTCCGATGCTTTGCTTTTTACTTGGTCCTTTGTTTCTTTGACAGATTCAGCCGCATCTTTTGTTGTTTCGGTTATTTTGTCACCCAAAGCATCGAAGAAGCCATCAGCCTTAGCTGTTAATTTATTGACTTTGGTCTTTTCGTCTTCAGTTACGTCTTCTGATATTTTCTTTGCTTTAGATGTTTTAACTTTTGCTTTGTCTGTAGCTTCGTTAGCAGAATCGGCTACATCTTTTGTTTTATCTGATACTGTTTCACCCAACGCATCGAAGAACCCACCGGTCTTATCTGCTACTTCTTTGGCTCCGCTCGCTATATGTTTACCAAATTCTTTCGCTGACGTCTGTGTATCAGCAGCAGCTTCTAATTCAGAATCTTTGGCAGAATCTGCCACTTCCTCGGCGGTGCCAAATAATTTATTACCCAAAGCATCCAAGAACCCACCAGTCTTGGTGGTTGCATCTTTGACTCCGGTCTCTACACTTTCAGCGACATATTTTATTGCCTGTTTAGTATCAGAAGCAACCTCAAATGTTTCAACTTTTGCTTTGTCTTTAGCTTCTTTAGCAGAATCAGATACATCTTTTGTTGTATCTGCTATTGTCTCATCCAAAGCACTGAAGAACCTACTAGTTTTTGCTGTTGCTTCTTTCACTCCGGTCTCTACACCTTCAGCAGAAACTTTAGCTGTCTTTTGAGCATCAGCGGCAACTCTAGATGCTTTGTCATTTGTTGTGTTTTTCGCTTCTATGGCAGTACCAACCACGTCTTTTGTTGTACCAGTTATTTTGTCATCCAAAGCACCGAAGAACCCACCAGTCTTGGCGGTTGCGTCTTTGATTTCAATTTCTACGCCCTCAGCAACGCCTTTTACTACCTTTTGAGTATCTGCAGCAGCTTCAGATGTTTTCTTTTTTGCTTTGTCTGTGGCGTCTTTGGCAGAATCGACTACTTCTTGGGTTGTGTCAGTTATTTGATCACCCAAAGTACTGATGAAACCTTTAGTCTTGGCAGTTGCGTTTTTCACAACGGTCCCTGCGCCTTGAGCGACGTCTTTTGCAACTTTTTGTGTTTCAATAGCAACTTCAGATGCTTTGTCTTTTGTTTTGTCCTTCACTTCTTTGGCAGAGTCTACTACGACTTCGCTTGTTCCAAATATTTTCTCACCTAAAACACCGAAGAAACCACCAGTCTTAGCTGTTGCGTCTTTAACTTTGCTCTCTGCGCTTTCAGCAACGTCTTTTGCTGCCTTTTTTGCATCCGTAGAAACTTCAGATGCTTTGTCTTTTGCTTGGTCCTTGGTATCTTTAGCCAAATCTGCAAATTTCTCTGCTTCGTCACCCAAAGCGTCGAAGAATTCTTCAGCTTTACTCACTGTTGCCTTTTCTCCTTTCTGTGTATCTTTTACTTTCTCTGAAGCTTTCTCTTCAATGTCATGTCTTAATTCTTTTGCTGCTTCTGCTAGTGTTTGAGAATCTTTTTCAATTTGTTCGCTGCATTCGGTAGCGACTGCAACAGCTTTTGCAATAGCAGCTTCTGAACCTGTCTTTACTTCGTCTGATGCATCTTTCACAGTCTGATCCACTGTTTCTTTAATTTCCTGCACTGTTTTTTCTGTATCTTTACCAACTTCTGCCGTTTTAGCTATTGCTTGTTTACTTACATATTTTGCGTCGTCTTTTAATTCTTGCGATTTTCCTGCAAAAGTGTCTCCTAATTTATTAAAGAAACCTGCTGATTTTCTAGCGACTTTTTTAGTTTCGTCTTTCACTTTTTTAGAACTTGTTCTGATTCCTCCTTTAGTATCTGTTGCTTGTTCTGGCAACCCTTTTGCTATAGTTTCAGCAGATTTTCGTACTCCGTATTCTACTTTTTTCGATGTTTCTGCTGGTGTTGCAACTGCAGCGGCAATTTTGTCTTTAGGCTTTTTTGTTTTTACTCCTATTTTACTGCCCAACTTGTTCAAAAGTCCACCTGTTTTTTCTGCTGTTTCTTTTGCACCTTTGCCAATATCCTTAGTTGTTTCTTTGACGTCTGTGGCTTTCTCAGATACCTTTTCTCCAACCCTTACAGCGCCCTTTTTAATGTCTTTTTTCGCATGTAGAATTTTTTCTGAGCCCTTATCTTTCACATCTTTAGCAGTTGCAGTTACTGTCCCAAAAGCATGTTTAGTCGTCCTTTTAACGTTTTCTTTGGCATCACCTGTTTTTTGTCTGGTTTTAGTACCAGCATCTGTTAGGACACCTTTGGTTCTATCAGCTGCTGCTACTACTCCTTTTTTAGCATCATGCGCAACATCTTGGGCGCCTCCTTTAAACTGATGTGCTTTCTGGCTTGTTTTATGGCCTACGTCGTCAAAGAAGTCCTTGGTTTTATCAGCTACTCCAACTACACCTTCTATGGTATCACATGCACCATCTTTAGCACCTTGTTTAAGCTCATGTGCCTTCTGGCTTGTTGTATCGCCTACGTCAATAAAGAAGCCCTTGGTTTTATCAGCTGCCCCTAGCACTCCTTCTTGAGCATCATGCGCAATATCTTTAGCGCTTTTTTTAACGTCGTGTGCTTTCTGGCTTGTTTTATCGCCTACGTCAACAAAGAAGTCCTTAGTTTTCTCAGCAGATGCAACTACACCTTCTTTAGCATCATGTGCAACATCTTTAGTCCCTTCTTTAAGTTGATGTGCTTTCTTGCTTGTTTTATCGCTTACGTCAACAAAAAAGTCTTTGGTTTTATCAGCTGCCCCTACTACTCCTTCTTTAGCATCATGCGCAACATCTTTAGCGCTTTCTTTAACGTCGTGTGCTTTCTGGCTTGTTTTATCGCCTACGTCAACAAAGAAGTCCTTAGTTTTATCAGCAGATGCAACTACACCCTCTTTAGCATCATGTGCAACATCTTTAACCCCTTCTTTAAGTTGATGTGCCTTCTTGCTTGTTTTATCGCTTACGTCAATAAAAAAGTCTTTGGTTTTATCAGCTGCTCCTATTACTCCTTCTTTAGCATCATGCGCAACATCTTTGGCGCCTTCTTTAAAGTCATGTGCTTTCTGGCTTGTTTTATCGGCTACGTCAACAAAGAAATCCTTAGTTTTATCAGCTGCCCTAACTACACCTACTTTGCCATCATGTGCAACATCTTTAGCACCTTCTATGAGTTGCTGTGCCTTCTTGCTTGTTTTATCGTCTACGTCAACAAAGAAGTCCTTGGTTATATCAGCTGCACTTACTACTCCTTCTTTAGCATCATGCGCAACATCTTTGGCGCTTTCCTTAAAGTCATGTGCTTTCTGGCTAGTTTTATCGCCTACGTCAATAAAGAAATCCTTAGTTTTATCAGCTGATGCAACTACACCCTCTTTAGCATAATGTGGATCATCTTTAGCCCCTTCTTTAAGTTGATGTGCCTTTTGGCCTGTTTTATCGCTTACGTCAACAAAGATATCCTTAGTTTTATCAGCTGATGCAACTACACCTTCTTTAGCATAATGTGCAACATCTTTAGCCCCTTCTTTAAGTAGATGTGCCTTCTGGCCTGTTCTATCGCCAACGTCAATAAAGGCGTCCTTGGTTTTATCAGCTGCTCCTACAACACCTTCTTTCGTATGATGTGCAACACCTTTAGCACCTTCTTCAAGTTGATGTGCTTTCTGGCTTATTTTATCGCCTACATCAATAAAGAAGTCCTTGGTTGTGTCAACTGCCCCTACTATTCCTTCTTTAGCATCCTGCGCAACATCTTTCGCGCCTTCTTTAAAGTCATATGCTTTCTGGCTTGTTTTATCGCCTACGTCAACAAAGATATCCTTAGTTTTATCAGCTGATGCAACTACACCTTCTTTAGCATAATGTGCAACATCTTTAACCCCTTCTTTAAGTAGATGTGCCTTCTGGCCTGTTCTATCGCCAACGTCAATAAAGGCGTCCTTGGTTTTATCCGCTGCTCCTACTACACCTTCTTTCGTATGATGTGCAACACCTTTAGCACCTTCTTCAAGTTGATGTGCTTTCTGGCTTACTTTATCGCCTACATCAATAAATAAGTCCTTGGTTGTGTCAACTGCCCCTACTATTCCTTCTTTACCATCATGCGCAGCATCTTTCGCGCCTTCTTTAAAGTCATATGCTTTCTGGCCTGTTTTATCGCCTACGTTAACAAAGAAGTCGTTTGTTTGGTCAGCTGCTCCAGCTACACCTACTTTGGCGTCATATGCGGCTTCTTTTAGTCCTTGTTTCGTGTCGTGTGCAACCTCTTTCACACCTTCTTCAACTACACGTACCTTCACGCCTGTTTTATCTCTCACATCCACATAGAAGTCTTTAGTTATTCCAGCTGCATCTACTACTGCCTTTTTAGCATCATGGACAGTCTCCTTAGTACCTTTTTTAAGTTCTTCCGTTTTTTGACCCGCTTTATCGCCAACATCTGCCATAAAAACGTTAGTTTTATCAACAGCTTCAACTACACCTTGTTTTACATCTTCTGCGCCGGTAGATGTTGCATCTTTAATCGTCTGAGCACTTTCCTCAATTTTATCTTTTGCAATTTGGGCAAGTTCTTTGGTTCCGTCTTTGACAGCTATAGCAACTCCAGTTGTAGTTTGCTTGACGGCGTCGGCTGCTTCGACGTTTTTATCTTTGATTTGATCTTTTGCCTCAACCACACTCTCTTTGAGGTCTAATGATTTTCCAGTTATTTTGTCACCGAGTTTCGAAAAGAATCCTCCACTTTTCCTTGCTGCCTTTTCCACTTCCTTTGCAGCATCCTTTCCACCTTCTTTGGCATCTTCGGCTGCTTCTGCAATCCCATCTTTGATTGCAGCGCCCGTTTCACTTACTTTTTGTGCGATATTATCTTTAACTTCTTTCGCACTTTCTTTTGTTTCCTTAGCAGTTGCTGCAACTTCGTCTTTTGTTTTAGCAGCTTTATCTTTGACTTTTTCTTTGGTTTGTTTAGCGGTATCCTTGACTTTTTTAGTTTTTCCGCTTATTTTATCTCCAAGCTTTCCAAATAACGAACCTGATTTTTGGGCGGCTTTTTCTGTTTCAGATTTGGTATCTTTGATGGCTTTACCGGTTGATGATTTAACATCTGCTGCTGCTTTGGATATTTTTTCTTTCACTACACCTACTTTATCAGAGGTTTCAAGTGCTGCTGTCTTAGCAGAATCTTTGGATAAATCAATTGCTTCCTTGGAATCTACCGCAACACCATCGATTTCATAACGAATTTCATCTTTAGTGGATATTATTGCATCTTTAGTGTCTTTAACTGCTTTCTTAGTGGAATCTTCAATTTTTTCTGTTTTTGTAACAACAGCGGCGGCTAATCCACCTAAGAAATCTTTGGTTTTATCGGCCGCTTTTTCTTCTCCTTTTTTAACGTCTGTTCCAAGATCATCAAGAGCTTCCTCGTGGTCACATGCAATTTTTTCGATTTGATCCTTTGATTTTTGGATAACTACTGCAGCTTTATCTGCGGTTTCCTGTATAAAATCTTTTGAATCCTTTGCTAAGTCGCCAGTTGCTTCTGTTACGACTACAGTTTTATCTTTAGCTTCAACTTGGACTTCTTTAGCCGTATCTTTTATCTTTTGAGATTGTCCGCTTATTTTTTCTTCAACTTTGTTGAAAAATACCTTTGCTTCAATTGCAGATTTTTCTAGATCTTTAACTGTTTCCTGAATTTGTTCATTTTGATCTTTCATTGCACTGACCAAAGTTGCAACATCTTCTTTGGTTTGTTTCGCAGTCTCTTCGGATTTTGTTATTTGTTTAGCAATTGCTTCGTTAGTGGCTTCTACTTTATCTCTACTTTCTTGCACCGTCTTTTCGGTTTGCTCTTCAAATGATTCTCTTGTTTCCGAGGAGACGCTTCCAAGTTTTCGACCAATTTTTTCAAAGAATCCAACCTTTTCTAGTTCTGTTGAATCTGATTTTTTGTGTTTTTTATGTTTTCTTTTTTCTGCTTTTGGACTTGCTTGTTCCTTCTTCTTCGAAAATATGCCAAAGAGAGCTGATTTTGTGACTGATTCATCTTCACTAGCTTCAGGTTCTTCTGCAGATTCAACTGGTTTGATGATTGGCCTGACATCTTGGAACTGAGCTATTTCTTCTTGTATGAAGGCATCAGTTGCTCCTACAACATTTGCAGGAATACCAGGTTTAACTGGCAATATCAATATTGCGTGTTCTTCTCTTGTTTGTTCTAGAGGTGTAACAAGTTGTGCATCTAGTGATTTGCTTCCGCTTGGTCCATGGTCGTATCTTACGATTTCTTCAGTTATGAATGTTGCCGTGTCTAACATTTTTTTTATAAGGCTTTCTGTTAATTGCTTGGATTCTACCGGTTTAAGAGAAATTTCTTCAACAGCCATTGGTTCTACTTCTTTCAGTTGTGCGGTTTCGGCTACTGGTCTGTCTTTACCTTCTTCCCGTATAGGAGCAGGCATTATCAAAACATCATCAAATACAGATATTTCCCGATTTAAAAAGTTTTCGGTGTTTGAAATGTCTCTTAAAGTGTCATCGGAAACTGCTGGTGGAACTTGCGGAAGAACTTCAACAGCGCGTTGAGTTTGTCTTACTATTTGCGTTTCGATCTCTTTCGCTGTGGTAAGCTCTAAGGTGTTATCACAAAGAACAACTGCGTCGGTTGCTGGAAGTTCAGCGGTTGATTCTTCCTTATCCTTGCCAAAAATTCCGAAGAGTCCACCTTTTCTTGTGTCTTCGCTGGCCAAATCAAACGCAACCGTTTTTTCTTTAGCTTTTGGCTTTCCTTCAGCAAACTTTATAGGTTTAACATCCTCATACCTGCTCACTTCTCCATGGAGGAAGTTATTGGCATCAGTCATATGCTGAAGAACTTCTGGTGATAACTGAGGAGGGGGACTTGGTACTTGCTTCTTTGGAGATTTAACAGCTTTTTCTTCAATGGATTTAACCTTCTTTGGTTTTTTTTCGAAAAATCCAAAAAGACCACTTTTTCTGTGTTCTTTTGTTTGCTCTTCTAATTCTGCTCTTATATCTTCTTCCTTGTGTGTTTCAGAAGGTTGTTTCTGTTTTGCTGCCCTAACATCTTCAAATCTTGAAATTTCCTCAGTCAAGAAATTTGAAGAGTCGGTCATTTTTTGTAGAACTTCTTGTGAAAGAGGTGGGGGAGGCTGGCTAACAGCAATTTCTATTTCTTTAGCGATTTTTCGCTCAATTGATTCTTCTTTTTTGGGTTTTTTGCTAAAAACACTAAACAGACCGCTCTTTCTTCGTTCTTTGCTTTCGTCGTCTGACTCAGCTTTCTTATCTTTTCGCTCTTCCGAATGTGGTCTGGCTCTTGCTAACTTTACTTCTTCAGTAATTTCTGCTTCTTGTGCAAGAGATGCGGAAATGTGTTCTAAAGAATCTTCTTTGGTTGATTTTCTTCCAAACAGGCCCAAAAGGCCACTTCTTCTACGTTCTTTAGTTTCATCATCAGATTCGGATTTCCTGTCTTTTTCTTTTTTATCTTTGGGGCGTTTCCTGAGCTTTACAGGTTTGACATCTTCGTACCTTGAAACTTCTTCTTTTAGGAAGTTTGAACTATCAGCCATATGTTGGACAACTTCTGTCGAGAGAGGTGGCCGAGGAGAGCTAAGTGCAAGCCCTATTTCATTTTCTATTTTCCTTTCAATAGATTCTTCTCGTTTGTATTTCTTCCCGAAAAGTCCAAATAAACCGCTTTTCTTTTGATCTTTAATTTCCTCTTCTGATTCAACTTTTTTGTCTTTCTCTTGTTTCTCTTCTGAAAGTTGTTTTGGTATTGTAAGTCTAACATCTTCAAATCTTGCAATTTCTTCATTTATAAAGTTAGAAGTGTCTTCCATTTGTTGAACGACTTCATCTGAAAGAGGTGGTGGAGGAGAAGTAAAGGTAATTTCAATATCTCTTTCGATCTTTCTTTCAACCGAATCTTCTCTCTTGGATTTTTTACCAAACAATCCAAACAGACTTCCTTTCTTCTTGTCTTCATCGTCAAGTTCAATTTTCTTGTCTTTTTCTTTTTTATCTGCTGGTGGTTCTTTTGGTTTTGGCGGCATCACATCGTCGAACCTTGCAACTTCTTCTTTTAAGAAGCTTGAGGCATCAGACATTTGTTGAATAGCTTCTTGTGAAAGAGGTGGGGGTAGTTGACTAAGAGCAGTTTCTACTTGTTTCTCTATTTTTCTTTCAACAGAATCATCTCTCTTGGATTTTTTACCGAAAAGTCCAAAGAGAACGCTTCTCTTCTGATCTTTGCCTTCTTCTCCAGGTTCAGTTATTTTATCTTTAGGTATTTCCTCTGGTAAAATTGAATTTGATTTTGGAGGCATTACGTCTTCAAATCTTGCCACTTCTTCTTTTAAGAAGCTTGAGGTATCAGACATTTGTTGAATAACTTCTTGTGAAAGAGGTGGAGGTGGTTGACTAAGGGCAATTTCAACTTGTTTTTCTATTTTCCTTTCAACAGAATCATCTCTCTTAGATTTTTTACCAAACAATCCAAAGAGAACCCCTTTCTTTTGATCTTTGCTTTCTTCTTCAGCTTCAGATTTTTTGTCTTTGGGTTTTTCTTCCAGTGAAATTTTTTCTGGTTTTGGAGGCATTACATCTTCGAATCTTGCAAGTTCCTCCTTTAAGAAGTTTGAGCTGTCTGTCATATGCTGCACAACTTCTCGTGATAGAGGTGGTGGAGGTGTACTAAGAACAGTTTCTACTTCTTGGAATATTTTTTGTTCAACTTCCTTTGAAACTTTCTTTTCCACAGAGTCTTCCCTCTTGGACTTCTTACCGAATAATCCAAATAGGCCCTTCTTTTGTTCTTTACCTTCGTCATCTGACTCTGTCTTTTTGTCCGTTTCCTTTTTGTCTTCTGTGGGTTGTTTTAATTTTACAGGCATTACATCTTCAAACTGTGCTATTTCATCTTTTAAAAACTTTGACGTATCGATCATATGTTGAACTACTTCTTGTGAAAGTGGTGGTGGGGGTGCACTAAGGGCAACTTCAATTTCTTGAGATATTTTTTCTTCAATTTCTTTTTGAGTTTTTCTTTCTATCGACTGCTCCTTCTTGGTTTTCTTACCAAATAATCCAAACAGACCTTTCTTTTGATCCTTGCCTTCATCATCAGACTCTGCTTTTTTATCCCTTTCTTTTGTCTCTTCAGTAGGTTTTTTTGGTTTTACAAGCATAATTACATCATGGAACCTGGCAACTTCTTCCTGTAAAAAGTTTGAACTGTCAGTCATTTGTTGAACGACTTCTTGTGAAAGAGGTGGTGGAGATGCGCTGAGAGCAGTTTCAACTTCTTTTTCTATTTTTCTTTCAATGGATTCTTCCCTTTTGGATTTTTTACCAAAGAGTCCAAATAAGCCTCCTCTCTTTTGGTCTTTGCTTTCATCATCGGATTCAGCTTTTTTGTCTTTGTCTTTCTTATCTGGTCCTTTCAGCTTTAAAGGCATTACATCCTCAAATCGTTCTACTTCTTCCTTTAAAAAGTTTGTACTATCGTCGATCTGTTGAATAACTTCTTGTGAAAGAGGTGGAGTTGGAGCTTTTAGGGCAGCTTCTATTTCTTTGTTTATTTGTTCCTCAATCGCAGTTTCTTCCTTTGTAGATTTCTTTCCGAATAACCCGAAAAGGCCACTCTTCCTACGTTCTTTACCTTCATCATCTGAATCAGCACTTTTACGCTCTTTTCGTTTAGAAGGTGAAGGTTGCTTTTGTTGCTTCAACTTTGTAGGTGAAGTCTGAAGTTGCTTTAGCGGTCTCACATCTTCAAACCGGGCAACTTCTTCTTGCAAAAAAACTCCAGTGTCAGCCATTTCTTGTTTCACTTTACTTGAAAGAACTGGCGGAGGAGCACTAAGAGCTGCTTCTATTTCTTTCAATATCTCTTGCTCTATTAATAATTCTTCTTTTTTAGACTTTTTGGCAAATATTCCAAAAAGGCCACCCTTTTTGGTTTCTTTGGAATCATCGTCGCTTTCGGATTTTTTATCTTTTTCTTTAGGTTCCGGCGGCTCGGGCTTCTTTTCTTCTTGTGGCATCACCGCTATTTCGGATGTCTTGACCTTTAATTTAAGAGCTGGTTCAGAAGCTTTGACAGGTCGGCCATCTTCATACTTAGTAACTTCTTCGCCCAAAAAGTTTGAAGTCTCAGACATTTGTTTTTTTATTTGCTCTGATAGTACCGCAGAGCCTGTCGGTGTTGCTTCAAGTTCCTTTACTTGTTTAATTACTGCATTTTTAACTGTTTGTTCTTCAGGGACTTCGTCTTTTTTGGATTTCTTTCCAAAAATACCAAACAAGCTTCCACTCTTCCTGCGTTCTTTACTTTCATCTACTGGTTCGACCTTAACTTCTTTCATTTTATGTTCTTCTTGAAGTTGGGGTTTTACGGGTTGTTTTGGTTTGGATGGGCTTACATCTTCGTATCTCGCAATTTCAACGCTGATGAAGTTTCTGGTATCGTACATTTGCTGTAAAACGTTTTCTGATATGGGTGATGGTGTTGGCAAAGCTGGACGCGTTTCAGTTTGTGTGGCTTCTTTTACAAGTTTTTCAGTTACAGGTTCTTCCTTTTTGGATTTCTTTCCAAAAATACCAAAAATACCTTTCTTTTGATCTTTACCTTCTTCAGCTTCAACTTTTTTGCCTTTTTCTTTGTGGATTTCTTCTACTGGTCCTGGTTGTTGAACTTCAAATACTTTAATAATTTCAACTTTGATTTTTTCTTGAGCTGGAACTTCAGGTTTCTTTAGGGGCCTTACGTCGTGGAAGCGAGTAACTTCTGTTTGCAGGAAACCTGTTGTGTCAGACATTTGTTGTATGACTTGGTCTGATAGAGCTGGTGGAGCCGAAGGCTTGATTTGTACTTCTGTAATTACTGTTTCGGTAAGTCTAGGTTTTTCTTTTGGTTGAGGTATTTCTTGCATTTTAAATTCTGTTGGTTTTATTCCTTTGGGTTCAATTTTAATCTCGTCAGTTTCTATAACAGGCTTAACGCCATGGTCTCTGTAGACTTCGTCAGTCAAAGAGCTTTTAGGATCATCCAAAGATTTTAGAACAGCTTCTGATAGAATTGGTTTAGTAACCTGCATTTCTTCTATTATTTCTTGGACTTCAGGCTGTTCAGGAGATTCAGCAGGTTTCTTGCACATCTTGAATTTTTCAACTTTAGGTTTTTCGGTTAGTTTAGGCGCGTCCTGAACTGCAACTACTTTTTCGGTTTGTCTAGATTCAGGTTCGATTGCTTCAGCTTTCACGATGGGTTTAACGTCATGGTATCTTGAAATTTCTTCATTTAAGAAGTTATTCGAATCATCTAAGGATTTTTGAGCGGATTCTGATAGAACTGGCTTGATTAGTTGTATTTCTTTGATTACTTCTTTCACGTCAGGTTTCGGTACTTTTTCAGGGGAGTCGGTAGGTTTCTTGGTTTTCTTGAATTTTCCAAAGAAACCGCCTTTCTTTTGTTCTTCGCCTTCGCTTTCATCAGATTCCGCTTGTTTCTTTTTCTTTTCTTTGGGCGTTTGTGGTTTTGTTGCTGTGGGTTCTTGGGCTAGTATAAGCACTTCCTGAATTATAATTTGTTTAGGTTCGGGTTTGATTTCTTCAACTTTAATGATGGGTTTAACGTCATGATATCTCGAAATTTCTTCATTTAGGAAGGTACTCGAATCATCCATGGATTTTTGAGCTGACTCTGATAGTACTGGCTTGATTAGTTGAATTTCTTCGATTACTTCTTTCACATCAGCTTTCCGAACCTTTTCGGGGGATTCAACAGTTTTTTTGGTTTTCTTGAATTTCCCAAACAGACCGCTTTTCTTTTGCTCTTCACCTTCGCTTTCGTCAGAATCGGCCTTTATCTTCTTTTTTTCTTTGGGTGATTGTGGTTTTGTTACTGTAGATTCTTGGGCTAGTATAAGCACTTCCTGAATTATAACTTGTTGAGGTTCGGGTTTAATTTCTTCAGCTCTAACAATGGGTTTGACGTCATGGTATCTGGAAATTTCTTCATTTAAGAAATTACTGGAATCATCCATGGATTTCACAACGGATTCTGATAGAACTGGTTTAGTTAATTGTGTTTCTTCGATTAATTCTTTCACATCCAATTTACGAACCTTTTCTGGAGATTCGACAGGTTTTTTTGTTTTCTTGAATTTGCCAAAGAGGCCGCCCTTCTTTTGTTCTTCACCTTCGCTTTCGTCAGATTCGGCTTTTTTCTTTTTCTTTTCTTTGGGTGACTGAGGTTTTGTTACTGTAGACTCTTGGGCTAGTATAAACACTTCTTGAATTATAACTTGTTTATCAACTTGTTTAGGTTCAAGTTTGATTTCTTCAGCTTTAACGATGGGTCTAACGTCATGGTATTTCGAAATTTCTTCATTTAAGAAATTACTTGAATCATCCATGGATTTTACAACGGATTCTGATAGAACTGGTGTAGTTAGTCGAGTTTCTTCGATTACTTCTTTGACATCCAATTTCCTAACCTTTTCTGGGGATTCGACAGGTTTTTTCGTTTTCTTGAATTTGCCAAAGAGACCGCCTTTCTTTTGTTCTTCGCCTTCGCTTTCATCAGATTCGGCCTTCTTCTTCTTCTTTTCTTTGGGTGATTGTGGTTTTGTTATGGTAGGTTCTTGGGCTAGTATAAGCACTTCCTGAATTACAATTTGTTTATCGACTTGTTTAGGGTCAAGTTTGATTTCTTCAGATTTAACGATGGGTTTAACATCATGGTATCGCGATACTTCTTCAGTCAAGAAGTATTTAGAGTCATCTATAGATTTCAAATCAGTTTCGGATAGAACTGGTTTAGCTACGTGAACTTCTTCAATTGTTTCCTTTACTTCTGGTTTAGGTATTTGTTCAGGTTCTGCAGATTTCCTGCTTTTCTTGAATTTACCAAAGAAGCCGCCTTTCTTCTGTTCTTCGCTTTCGCTTTCATCGGATTCAGCTTTCTTTTTCTTTTTCCTTTCTTTGGGGGTCTGTGGTTTATCTTTTGCTGTTGTTTCTTTTGATAACTCTCTATCGTGTTTTTCTATAATGCTATCAGATTTATCTTCATCGGATTCTTCAACATCTTTGGATGATTTTTTGCCAAATAGTGAAAGGAATCCACCAGGCTTTTTGGATACTTTTGCAGTGTCCGTTAGTGGTTCTTCTATTTTTTGTGCTTGGGGTTTACGAACGTTATGCTGATCATCAGACCATCCAAGAAAATACATCTCGTTTTGAATTAAATACGTTGTGGCAAGTTTGATATCACTTGGTACTTTATTGTCGAGTTCTTCGTAAATATGGGCTTTCAATCGTGGTGGTCGAATGGGAACTGTTTGATCAATGACTGGCTTTGTAATGATATCTTCCTGTTCAACCTTACCTA
This sequence comes from Ctenicera cuprea, assembly GCA_958336395.1. Lineage (NCBI taxonomy): Eukaryota > Metazoa > Arthropoda > Insecta > Coleoptera > Elateridae > Ctenicera > Ctenicera cuprea. Next base: position 25,392,238 of record OY284495.1, on the reverse strand, counting down.
CGTCGCCGTCTAAAACAAACGTAATCGTTTCAGTGGTCGTCTTTTGAGGTTCTTTCTTGTTTGGATCGATTTCAATACGGAAATTTTTATCTTGTATTACGGTGGGTTCAAATGTTTTACTGATTTCTTCAGCAATGGTTATTTTCCTTGTTTTTTTGGGAGAGTGGGATTTCTTTTGGTCTATAATCTGCGTTGCTGCAATTTTACCGTCGGATATTACGCCATCGATAATTTCATGTGCTTGGTCTTTTATTCCGCCAGAAACCTGACCATCTAAATCACTGACTGGAGGTTCAGTTAGCGGTAATGGTGGGGGTAATTCTGGTGGTTGAGTTTGGGGTACTTCTGAATATTTATCTGGGGGACTAAGATCTGTGAGTGAAGCTTCCATGAAAGGAATGTCTGCGAATTCCTTACGTTCGATGGACTCTGGGGGTGTTGGAAGTCTTGGTTTCCTAGGAGGTCTAGCTGGTGGTTCTGGAGGTAAACCAGTTGTGTCTTTGGGTTTCTTTTTCTTCTTATCTTTCCTCTTCTTTTCCTTTTTTGGAGACTTTTCGGATTCGGAAGAATCCGATTCGAGAGATTTTCCGACGAAAGTTTTGAGGGTTCCAAAGAAGCCTTTTTTGGACTTTTTTTCATCTTCCCGGCTAGAATCCCTACTTACCGATTTTTCCTTCACCTTCCCAACAACCTTATCGCGTCTCGATTCGTGTTGAGGTGTAACAAATTTCTTTGTTACGTCGTTGTAAGGTTCTGGTTTCGATTCGGATTGAATTAAAGCGTTAGTTTGTTCAAAGACGGGCTTTAAATCTTTAGAAAGTACGTCTTGAACAATCGATAAACCGGTTATGGGTTGAGTATAAGTAATTTTTACGTCATCTACTGGTTTTTCTACGATTTGTTGTTTATCTTCTTGTCTAGCTAAAGGTTTTGAGGTCGAGGTCGATATTCCTGCAAGAACATGCGTCTCCAACAAGCAGTCCTAACTACTATAGCTTCACCTTAATTACCTCTACTTGAAATATCCTTACTGCAGTTTCTTATTACGCGTGGTTAATGCAAATTATTCAAAATTACACGAATTTTGCAAACACAGTTAGTCTCAAAAACTAACTACAAAAAACTCCATGCGGATAAGTTTAGCACGGTCAAATTTCACATTACCTCCATCTTTGTCTTCCGTTTGAGGAAGCCAATCGCAGTATGCTTCGGGTATTTGAGATGGATCATGGAAGGGATTGGAAATGAATTCTGTGAAAGGGTTAACGTTAAGTGGTCGTATTGTAGACCTCGGACTATCATAACAGGGATAAAAAGGTCTGTTGGCGTAGAGGTCTACCTTTTCTTCACCAACCATCACAGCTTTAGGAGTACTTTCTTCTCCATCCGATTCATTTAAGAGTTCCTCATAACTGCTTACCATGCTTGAATCACATTGTAATGGGTACTGCTTAGGGGACGTAGCTAATAATTCTGTACGACTACTAGACATGTCCCTGGAATTTGAAAGGTTGATCATACTTCCACCCATCGGTAACATTTCAGTTTCGGGTGGTCGAATAAAAAGACGTTGTAGAGTAAACACAGGTTTATCAATTTTGTTATTTGATTTTAGCTGGTATTGTCGCGATTTATCATCACCTACGTTAATTTTGGAAAATCTTGCAGGTAATGTCCTGCTTTTTCCACTGTCTCCACTTTCACTGTTTGTTTTAGAACTTCCATTCAAAAACTCACGCACCGAACGGATTTCAATTTCTTCCTTACCTCTATCTGTCGTCTTAACTAAAAGTTTAACTTCCGCTTTAACAGTTCTTTGATGTGGTAGGACTTCTTCGTCATCTGTACTTCCAGCACTCGAGGAGTTGTACGGACTATCGCAGACCCCTTGAAGTACATTTCTTTCGCACACGTAAGGTTTCGTTGTGCTTGGAAAACTCTTATTTGAATAATTTCCAATTAAACTAACATTTTCCTCATCTTCCTCTGGTACCACGCTTAAATTTCTGTACGTCCCTTCCCACCATATATCACTTATTTGATCAAAACTATCATGTAAATCCCGCGGGCAGCTAGCGGAAGGCTCAATGGGTTCATAAGTATGGTCTTCATTTGGATCTTCCCAACTGGATGGGTAATTATCAATAGATATATCGCTTGTGCTTTCACTGGAAGCCCTGTGGGTTTTTTGGAAATTCATTAACTCGTATGGCCAATCATCCGTGGTATCATTTTCTGGTAAGGTTTCCGTGAGGTCCGTTTTGTCCGTTCGAACGTCCGGGAGGATCTTTGTCGTGGAATTTTGAAGTTGATCCAAATTGTAATCCTCAACCAAATCAGCTGCAGGTTCCATAGCATCTTGTGGAACTGGAGTAACTTCTTCTTCTTCATCATCTAAATCTGTTATTTGAGTCTTATAACGACTGTGCTCGCCATCGGTATTATCTTCAAAGGTGATTAGATCTTCTGGAAGTTCGGGGTTAGCATCTACGAGGATTTCATGAGTGGTCTCATATTGTTTTGGGACTTTAACGGATTTTTTAATTGGAATCTCCAAAAGGGCGTCAGTTGATGGAACTAATTCCAAAGTGTTTACATAATGTTGCTCGGTTTGGTCTAACAGGTCAAGATCTAAAGCGAAGAGTTTCTCTTGACGCTCTACTTCGTAAAGCATTCGATCTAACATGGCATCGATCTGTGTGTAGGAGGTCGTTTTGTGTCTATATTCGGGATTGGGAAGGGATAAGGAATTACTGCGATTGGGGCCCGTCAATAGGACGCTTTCGTATGATAAACCACCCGTATCCACCGGTTTGGAATCTATTAACAAAAGCTGCGGATCTATCAACAGGTTCTAAACTTTGGTTTTTAAAGTTGCATTAACCTGCTCTGCCAGTAAGAATATTTAGTTTATCTAAAACTACTACCACAGTTCCATAAACCCTAAGAATTTTGACTTGCTTGGGGGTTTTACGCTAACGCTGGCCAATGGTTGTGAATGACAACTAAAAATAAGATTTGGGCACAAACGTGATCAAAACCAATCGTTATAAACCAGAATAGTGAAGCAAAGCTAGCTTGCCATTAAATAAGCCCACATTTTACTAAAGTCAGCAAAAGCATCCGTATAGAGAAATATCCTTTTTCTCGCAACTTATTTTCAGAGAAAAAAACGTGTTATGTAAAGGGTTACAAAAGCCAACAAGGGTTATAAACTGCTCTACCTATTTTCACTGATCTAATTGGGAAAAGAACACGACAACACTGGTGACAACCTAATGTTGTTAGTTGATTAAACAACAAAAGCGGTTTCTAATTAATGCAAACTCTTCTTTCTTCATTCTTCTCATGGTGTTATTCTTGTTGACTGAGTTCTTTTTTATATTTTTCGGTTATTCCAGATTAGTCTAAAAGCTACTCTACGTTCATGCGCACAAGCCACTCATACTAAAAAAGGTGTTGGGTTTTGTACTGCAATCGTGTCGTAAGTGAAAACCAATTACCCATTAATGGTACTTCTTGGAATTTTACAATTTACAATTATTACAGGAATAAGACATTCCAAGAAGAACTTTACAAACAGAAAAGGTGAAAACACATTTTGATTGTAATAGACTAGATATTTAACACATCTGACTCATGCCCATGCATTTAGTTTTGTTTGCTTGTGTTAATTGAGGATTTTGTTTGGTGTTAGAACACACACATTAATAGCATTCTCTGGCTTTATAACGTAAGTGCGTGATGTAAGTGAAATAAAATAAAATAATTCAAAATCATAAATGGGAAGGTTTTGGTAGACACCAAAAATGAAACATAAAATGATTCAAAATAAAAAACAGAAATTAAAATATGTGATGATGGATATGCTCCTAGCTCTAAAAACCGCACAAATCATTTTATTACTGAAACTTTTTATTAATGAGATTCCATGATGTAGCTTTCTAGTTGCAATAAAACTGGGGATCGCGTTAATCTATCCCCCACCTGACACCAAAACAACTAAAACATTTTTTGCAATTAGAAAGACCTCCTTCTCCATTACTTTCTGGCCAGGAATGTAAATATACACTACAATTAAACAGTTTACAAAGTGAAAAACCTACCTTGCTGTATTGCGGCTACTGCGGGTGCCCCTTTGACGGAGATGGGCTCTTCCACAGATGACTTTCCAGAGGCATCCCATTCTGGAAAAAATTAACGTTTTAGGGAGTTGTTCTTCAGAGTCATTAGATTTGGCTGTTAGTTATATACAGTGCTGTTTTAGTGACTAATTTAACTACCCTACATTTACGGCTCTAAATTTGTGCTGAAACCACTCACCAAACTCGTTTGAACTACAACTACAACTTACCAATACAAAACGAAGCCAAGCCTACATACTGTTAATTTATTCCAAAAAACTTTCTTACCAATACTTAACCACCTTGAACAACCATCACCGAGCTATTTTTATATAATTATTACCTGTTTGGTAGTTTTGATTTGTAACCCAAACGTCTTCATCTTCTCTCCTATTTTGAAACGTTAAAGATGGCCGCCTGCTTTCAAATCTTTCCACCATTTTCGATACGAACCCATCCCGATCTTTGGTAAATTGATCTATTTCATCAGGAAGTTTACGAATCAAGGTTGTATTTCCAACCAAATTTAATGAATTTTCAACGAAAGGAATTCCAAAATTAAATGGTATTTCCCAATAAAGAATGCTTACAAATGTGGAACGTCCCGAATTAATATTAATGATAAATTCGGTCACAAAAGTGTTAGCTTTCACTGGCTTTACTAACAATTGCAAACTGTCTCTAGCATCTACTTTCTGAATTTTACCTTTCTCGTTCTTGAAGCCCAAAGGAACGAAAACATTCTTAGTACAAAGAAGCTTCATAGACACTAACACTTTATTGTCGCCCACGATATCAACACTGACTTTCTTCTTACACTTGCATTCAGGATCGTCACCATCGGACATGTTCATGTCCTCAACATCTGTATTAACTTCGCGGATATATCCACCTTTTAGGTACATCAGCTCTTCTGGTGCTTTCATATCAATTTTTTTAGTGTGATGAGCATGCACCTTCGAAGAATTATTATCCAGTTCTTTGCGAACACCTATTGGTGTAGCTGTATTTGCCCTGCAATAATTTATTGGTTCGTCATCTGCAGATGCGACCAAATCTTCAGTATCTGTGGGCATGGGACTTGAAGTCATGTTATCGGTGTAACGAACGCGTCTGTTTAAATTTAAACGGTCTGTAGAAGAAAAAGATCCCGAACCCTCCTTTGTCAAAATGGTGTTTCCCCCCATCTCACGCATGAATGAGGGGGTAGTGGATAAAGCCCTTATTACGTCTATTTTTTCCTTAAGAAATTCATCGTCTGATATAGCAATGTTTTCTATGTCAGTTATATCGTCATGGTTTTCGCCACGGGGAAAATAACTTGTTGGTTCTTGGTCGCTCATATCTATATCTTCAGTGTCGGTTTTTGGATTTGTATCGGGTTTAGCAGCTGCTAAAAATTTGTGACCTAGTTTTTTTTTTGGTTTTTGAGTGGATATAACAACTTCTTCGGTATCGGTAAGCAATTCCATGTTAGTTGCTATTGGTTTTAAGCTTGATCTACCCTTCTTGAGGTTTTCGGTGGTGTCTTCAAAACTCCCATCAAAAATTGACAATTCAGGAGTTGGTCCACGACTAATATTTTTAACATAAAGCAAAGCTTCATGTTCTGACATGCTTTCCTCATCTGTTGTTTCGGTTTCATCAAAGCCTGAATATAGCCCTATCGGTGATGCATCCTCGAATGCTGTTACTGTTACAAGTGGTCGACCAGCTTCAGTTTCACGGAAGGATATTACTTTTCTGGAAGATGGGGGTAAGGGGATATCTGGATATGTTTCTGCGACATAAAAGTCATCATTATCACTGAAATATTCTTCATCTGTGGTGTTTTCTTTGCGAGTTTTTTTAATAACTGCAATAGGTATACTTGTTGATTTATTTTCTTCTTCTGAAGAATCTATAACTTCTGTATCAGTATGCTTATCCTCTTTGGATGGTTTTGGTAAGGCAAGATTTTTAATTTTGAATGGATGATCAATGAATTTTATGTTGAACGATTGACGGTCGCTACAGTCTTGTTCTTTAATAAATTCGCCACTGTCACTGTCGGTTTTGTAGTCATCATAATCAGTGTTGCTAAAATCTGCATGCTTGGTCTTATCTTCCTCTCCAGTCGGCTCGTCTTTAATGATACTGCAAGAACCTTCAGTTTTTTCTATTTTCTTATTTAGGATAGTATAGTCGCCCGAAACTTCTTGATCAGAAATTGAGAAGTTACCTTCAAAAATTTCTGCCTCCGTCAGCACTTCATCGCTATGGTAGGGAATTACACGACCACTATGTTTAAGAGGGCGTTTTTTCCTAAGAGTAAAGTTTTCTTCTTCATTGTCACTCTCGTGGGGTAAAATATCCGATGAGTGTAATGTTCTTGTAGTAGATCCTTTTGGGAAACCATCTTGGTTTCTAAATCCACTACTTCGTAGTTTGCGCCGTCTTTGTTTTTTTCCACGATTGGTTTTTAGAACATTCCCTTCGTCATTTGAATCTGACTCCAAGATTTCAGTGTCGGTTAAGGAACCCTTTATAGTTTTTGAAGGAGTGCTTAAATATATGGACTTAGATTTTTCAACACCTTGGAAACTTTCATCCTCTGATTGGCCCTGGTAAGGTGTAACGGCAGGTGAAGATTTTGACCTGTTTTCTGCTTTATCTGAAATGTAAATACTTGCTGATGCTTCAAACATTGCTTCTGTGATAGCAGTTTCTGGATACTCTTCCGTGAGTAATTCATTATCGGATACGTAACAGTCTTCCAAATCGGTTAGTCCTGCTTCCATCTCAGGATTGTAAAGCAGGCCGCTAGTATTTGGCTCAGTTGTGGTTGAAGATTGGGTATGAAGCTTCTTCTTCCCTTTGTTGCCCTTACTTCTTATTTTATGGGTTTCTTTAAAATTCCCAGGGTCCAAGTCTAAATTTTCCAATAAAATTGGTTTTACGTGAGGATATATCTTCGTTTCCTCCTCATCTGCAGATCCTTCCATGTCTTCAACATCAGTTGTTCCTCCATCTTTATCTGTCAATTTAATCGTCAATCTTGGAACGAAATCATGTTTCATAGTTTTCTTGTCCGTGTCCATATCTAGAGTTTCTACATCGGTTAGATCTCCAGCAATGTTTAAATAGTTATGGTCGTCGTCTTCTTCCGCTTCGGAAGTTATGGATATTATGGGGATATTTACCTTCTTGTCGGACATTGTTTACCGATTATATTTGTATATTCTTCACAAACTTTTGTAGGGTGAATTGTGCAAGCCAGATGCTTCTAACAATTCGTAAGGTCCGTTTCCTAGTTATTAAAATAATACAAAAATCAGTGCAATATGAACAGTGAAAAATCGCCATGTACCCCGTGTTAAATTTCTTAGAACTAGGTACTTACCGTTTTTATTATTTCTGCAGAACGGAACTAATAACTTAATTTAACTATTACTATTGCTACACTATGACTAAGCTACATATAGTTTGGGTATTGCTTTGACGACATTCGGCGGAACAGTACAAATAATTACAACTAAACAAGAAACATTTTCATTCATATACCTCGTCAGGTGATGCATTTCGAGAAGCCATGCTGCAAGAAGGCAGTGGGGATGATTTGGGCAACACATAAGTTGTGTTACCTGAAAATTTTCCAGCCTTTTCTTCATCTTCATCAGTTCTCTCGGCGCTTTGTACTAAAATCATTTCGCTGACATCTAAAACTGGTAGGAAACGTTCTTGAGACACCAATACTCCGTGAGATTGCGTTTCTGTATCAACAGTATCCATTTTTTCTTTTTCTTCCTTATATTGCGACATTAACAATTTTCGAGGAAGCGCAATACACGCCTCCTCACTCAAAGTTTGCTTAAGCATTTTCTTTTTGGCCTCTTCCAAAGCCTTTAAGGTATCTGGGCTAAGATCTTCTGAATACATTACGAGATCAGAAACGCGATGTTTTCCTTCATGAATGGATTCCAAAGACTTCTTTGCCTTTGGGGATGTTGGTGTAATCGACTTCAAGCGACCATTCGCATCTGAACTCATGTCATGGTCGGAGAGGGAACTCGGCAAAGCCACTGATTCAGACAAACTTGAATCAGTTGTATCAATTAAAGATAGCTCACCTTCTGTCCTTATGCCGGATGGGATTTTTTTCAAATTTTCGTACGGCTGCCTGTAAATCACTTCAATGGAACCCGTCATATCGTGGGTTCTCTTGAAGACCTCCGAGGTGATGACTTGGGTTCCTCCATTTGCTGATCGGACTCGTCTGACTGGACTTCCAGGTAAGGAACTGGGGGTTAAACTTCTTTCGATTAATTGACTTTCGACGGTTTTATCAAGATGTGATGTAGGTATTACTGATTGACTGCGTTCTCGGTCGGAAATCTGGACGGTCTTTTCAAATTCTGACGGCTTTGTGGACGGTTCATCTATTAGTGTATCTTTTTTAACTTGGTCCGCAGGGGTAGCACGGCGGATTTTTGTTGGTGACGGAGATTCTCTTCGGATATATTCGGATGCTGTCACACGACGGAGTTTTGGAGGTGACGGAATTTGTTTTGAACTTTGGATTTGCGGGACAACCTTAACTTTCTGCATTCTGACGGCGTCCTTTTCATCATGTGTTATTGATGATTCACTCTTGGTTAACTTTATTTTGGTTCTCGAAGAAGACACCTTGCTTATGCTTGACATATCGGATTTCTTTATATGTTTACCGGATTTGGTATCGTGTACGTCGTAACTGACTTCGGATTTTGCCACAACTCTTGTTTTGGCAATGTGCAGCTTTGCGGTTGTTAAATCTGCCTTTAATACTCCATGCCCTGAGCTTTTTGCTTCCACAGTCGTAGCTTTTATTTTATATTTTGGACTTGCATGGACTTCTTTAATATCAGTAGTTATTGCCTTTTTTTCAATCGATTTAACTGGTGTGCCTTCTCTAGATGATGCCTTTTGTTCCGAAGATATCGTTTGCCGTTCGTACGTGTACTTGTAGGGGCTACTTGGTTTCTTTTCAGGAGTTGCCAGACATTGCTTTTCTGTTATTGGTACCTTCGAAAGCTTAGTTCTTTCATTTATATTTTCAGTTTCATGTTTATCTTTTGGTTTCTTTGGTTCCGTTTGCGAAGTCATTCTGACATTAATTATTTCTTTAGCTCGTTTTTGAATTTCACCTTTACCTATTTTTAGATCTCTAGACAAGGTTGATTGCATATACCCATGTACGCGAGTTTCATACTTTTTGATAACATAAGGTTCAGCAGGTGGAGGTTCTTTTACTATGGGTTTCTTTTTGGGAGTGGTCTGAGTTTCAGGAGTGGGAGGTATTTCATGTGAGGTTGGTTTGGTTTTGGGTTTCTTTTTAGTTAACGCGGGTTGTTTAGTTTTGGAAGTATCAGTAGACGCACTGTCACTACTCGATTTAGTTGCTGGTTTCCTAGTATATTTTGGAATATAAGATTCAATTTTTTTCTTGCTTTCGGCGGTGCTGGTTGTTGTGGAAGTTTTCTTAAACAGTTTTTCTCTTGGTGCTTTTTTTCTATCCTCTTTAACTTTTTCTTCGTCGGAACTGACATCGGCGTCGCTGTCAAGTTTAAGTGCTTTCAGTCGAGGACTTGGGGAAGAAAAACTAACAGTCTTAGTTGCGGATACCTCTTTTTCAGTAAAGGCCCTTCTGGCAACTGTGTACCTTTTTACGGTTGTTGTTTGAGATTTAAGCTTTTGAACTTTGGATTTCACCACCTTCTGTGGAACTTCCTCTGGTGGTTCTTGAACTACATATTCACTTTCGCTGTCTTGAATTTTTTCATCCTTTGAGTGCATAGTTATTTCCAAGACGTCGTCGGTCATAATAATGTCTTCTGCTCCAACATCGTAGGGAATTAGACGTTTGGGTTGAGATTCTGGTCTTCCTATATCGTACTGAGTAGTTTCTATGATGGATTCAATATGAGATTCACTGCATTCAGAATGTGGAGATGTCACTTGGTACGCTGTAGTACCTGGCTTAGAGCTAACACTCTTATCCGACATACTTTCTATATGAATTTTGAACGATGAGTCTGTTTCTGAAGAAACCGGTTCGGCATCCGTTTCAGAGAACCGCGCGGAGTCGCTGATGTGTAGAGAACTTACTTGAGAAACGTCATCCGATGTAAAGCATTCGTCTAATGATTCGCGTTTAGGTAATAGTTTTTCTTCTTGTGAAATTCGTATCAAAGCATCTTTATCCTGCACCTTTGGACTTGTAGCGGCTCCGATATCACCTTCTAATTCATCTACGGCAATTTCTACTATATGGGTAGGTGTAAGCAATTTACTGATAAAGCTTTCTACACTAGTCTGCTCTTGCCCTACTTCGTCTGATTTAGAAAATATCTCACCAGTATCTGGAGATTTTGGAGGGACATCCTCTCCTACATCAGACACAGACGTTGAGCTCGCCGAGTATGATTTAACGCTAACTTGACTGGTAACATCTGTGATACTAGAACTTAATTCAGTTGGTGTTATTTTTGCTGATGTTGTTTGGGGAGTTGTGATACGTTTATGAGCATCAGGGGGTGATACATCATCAGCAGTGACATGGATTTCTGAATCGATTAACTGCTGGATTGCAGATATTTCAAAGCTTATTCTTCTGGGAGCTGTTTGAGTCTTTTCGGGAGTAACTTTTGAAACGGGCTCTTCTTGTGTCAGCTTTTGGACTTCATCAGTAATTGTGGTAACTTGTGTTACATATTCGTCGATTTTGGTCAACGTTTCTGATGTTTCTCCAAAAGCTTTTAGTGCTGTGCTTTTGTATATTTCTTTGGTCCTTTCAGGTACAGGTTCTTGAACATCAGTTGGAACCGGAGAAAGAGCAGTAGTTTTTTCAGATGCTTTCGTTTCTTGATCAAAACGTGTTTCAGTTGGAGTGATATCTTTAAGATGCTTGTCTGGAATTGCTGTAGTTTCTTCATCGGGTAGAGTAATTTCTTCCAATCTATCTTTTACCGCAGTTTCCTCGGTCGGTCTGACTTCTTTTTTAATAATAAAGATTTCTTTTGCGGATGTATTTTGTGGTTCAGGTATTTCTGTTGCAGGTTTAGAACTTTTAACTGATTTTTGAGTAACGAAGTTTTCTTGAAAATCAATCAAAGAGGTATACTGAGATGTTGTTTCAGTAATTTTGACACGCTCTTGACTAGTTATATCTTTTTTGGTGAGTTCAAGATTTGTAGAAGATGGCAAAAGGGCTAATTCAATACCTGGAGGTATAACCATTTTACTTGTTTTGTAAACCTTGTCGCCTTCCTCAAGCATTCCAGGTAATAGGATTTTTGATTCTAAACCTTTTTTAATGACTTCCTTTAGAGGGGGTTCTGGTGTTAGGTCTTTCTTAGTATCCATCTCGGACACTTTGACATGAGTTTTGCGTAAGGGTGATCCTTCGTGTTGAATAGTTTCTTTACCCAACCTCAATGATTCAATCGGTTCAGCATCTTCATCGGTTTTAACGGTTTCTGAAACTTCCTTAATTTCACGCAAATGATCGGTAGACATAGAAGGAAGCATCGTCATGAGCTGTCCCTCCGGTGTCGGTGTTAAGTCAGGCTTTAATTTTCGCACATCAGCTCTTATTTGTTGAGTGGCTTCAAGTACTTCTGATATAACTTTATCGACATCTTCACTGTGTATTATTTCGCAAAGACGCAAATCTTCTTTGACAGAATCGCGTTTAATAGTCTTTGTGCCCTGCCGCTCCATTTCTTGAGTAACCGATAATTCCACTGCACTTGATCTTCGGTCTGCGCTAAAACCACTACCAATAGTGGCAATTACATGATCTCTATCAGGAATTGCAGCAGGTAGAGCAATAGTGGATACAAGTTGCGTGTGGGAAATTAGAGCTTCTTTAATAACTGCAGGAACATCCTTTCCATCACGCAAGAAACTAATTTCCTTCTTCTCGTCAACCTGTACAGTGATTTCTTCAAGTGGTTCTTCAATCGCTTCCTTTATTATATGCAGTTCCTCAACACAAAGCCCTTTATCAACAATTTCCTTTACTTTAACTCTACTAGCAACTTTCTCAGCTGACTTTCCCTCTAGCTCTTCTGGTTTTTCAGGTTTGTGCATGTCTTTATCGGTAGATATAGCTACTTCTCCAATAAATTCCTCTTTTAGTGTGTACCCTACCCTCACCGGTGTTTCTAGTTCAGTTACCTTCTTTTCCGTGACTTTGGTTGTTATTTCATCAACAACTTTCTTTTCTGTAATTGTATGAATTACTTTCTCAACTGGTTCTTCTTCCACTTTTTCTGGTTTTACAAGTTCAGGTATGTCTTTTTCGGCAGGTTGAGGAATTTGCCCAACAGGTGTATCTTTTCCTTCTTCCCCTACTTTCTCCGAGTGCTTCGGTTCAGGTACCATCTTTTTCGTTACCGTTGTTGTTACTTCCTCAACAACTGTATCTCTTGGTGTAACTTTCGGTATTACTTTTTCACGTGGTTCTTCTACTTCTTCTGGGTTTTCAGGTTGCGGTATGTCTTTTTCGGCAGATTTGGCTAGGGGTTTTCCTTTCACTTCTTCCACTACATTCTCCGGTTGCTCTGGTTCTGGTAACTTCTTTCCCTGCTCTTTTACTTCTTTCACTACCGTTTCCGGTTCCTCCGGTTCAGCTACCTCCTGTTCCGTCACTTTAGCTAATACTTGCTCAACTACAATTTCCTTTTTTGTAACATTAGCAACTACTTTCTCAGCCGCAACAGGTTTTTCTATTACTTTTTCCACTACCTTCTCCGGTTGCTCCGGTTCAGGCACCTCTTTTTCCGTTACTTTAGTTGCTGCTTCCTCAACAATAAATTCCTTTTGAGCAATTACTTTCTCAGCTGGTTCTTCTACTTCTTCTGGTTTTCTAGGTTCAGTTATGTCTTCTACGGTAGGTTTAGGTATTTCCGCAACAGGTTTTACTATTACTGCTTTCACCACCTTCTCCGGTTGCTCCAGTTCAGGTTCTTTCTTTTCCGTTACTTTAGTTGTTACTTCCTCATCAATAATTTCCTTTTTTGTAACTTTAGAAATTACTTTCTCAGCTGGTTTTTCTACTTTTTCTGGTTTTGCAGGTTCAGGTATGTCTTCTTGGGTAGGTTTAGGTATTTCCGCAACAGGTTGTTTTTTTACTTCTTCCACTACCTTCTTTGGTTGCTGCGGCTCAGGTACCTTCTTTTCCGTTACTTTAGTTGTTACTTCTGCATCCGTTACTTTAGTTGTTATTTCTGCAACAACAATTTCCTTTTCTGTAACTTTAGAAATTAGTTTCTCACCTGGTTCTTCTACTTTTTCTAGTTTTGCAGATTCAGGTATGTCTTCTTCGGTAGGTGTAGGTATTTCTGCATCAGGTTTTTTTATTACTTCCACCACCTTCTCCGGTTGTTCCAGTTCAGGTTCCTTCTTTTCCGTTACTTTTGTTGTTACTTGCTCAACAATTTCCTTTGCTGTAACTTTAGCAATCATTTCCACCGCTGGTTCTTCTACTTTTTCTGGTTTTGCAGGTTCAGGTATGTATTCTTGGGTAGGTTTAGGTATTCCCGCAACAGGTTGTTCTTTTACTTCTTCCACTACCTTCTCCAGTTGCTCCAGTTCAGGTTCTTTCTTTTTCGTTACTTTAGTTGTTACTTCCTCAACAACAATTTCCTTTTCTGTAACTTTAGAAATTATTTTCTCAGCTGGTTCTTCTACTTCTTCTGGTTTTCCAGGTTCAAGTATGTCTTTTTCAGTAGGTTTAGGTATTTCCGCAACAGGTTTTTCTTTTACTTCTTCCACTACCTTCTCCGGTTGCTCCAGTTCGGGTACCAGCTTTTCCGTTACTTTAGTTGTTACTTCCTCAGCAACAATTTCCTTTTCTGTAACTTTAGCAATTACTTTCTCATCTGGTTCTTCTGCTTCTTCTGATTTTCCAGGTTCAGGTATGTCTTCTTCAGTAGGTTTAGGTGTTTCCGTAACAGGTTTTTCTTTTACTCCTTCCACTACCTTCTCCGGTTGCTCCGGTTCGGGTACCTTCTTTTCCGTTACTTTAGTTGTTGGTTGTGCAACAACAATTTCCTTTTCTGTAACTTTAGCAATTACTTTCTCAGCTGGTTCTTCTACTTCTTCTGGTTTTCCAGGTTCAAGTATGTCTTCTTCAGTAGGTTTAGGTATTTCCGCAACAGGTTTTTCTTTTACTTCTTCCTCTACCATCACCGGCTGCTCCAGTTCAGGTTCTTTCTTTTCCGTTACTTTAGTTGTTTTTTCCTCAACAACAATTTGCTTTTCTGTAACTTTAGTTAGTATGTCTTCTTCGGTAGGTTTAGGTATTTCCGCAACAGGTTTTTCTTTTACTTCTCCCACTACCTTCTCCGGTTGCTCCGGTTCGGGTACTTTCTTTTCTGTTACTTTAGTTGTTGTTTCCTTTTCTGTAACTTTAGCAATTACTTTCTCAGCTGGTTCTTCTACTTCTTCTGGTTTTCTAGGTTCAAGTATGTCTTCTTCGGTAGGTTTAGGTATTTCCGCAACAGGTTTTTCTTTTACTTCTCCCACTACCTTCTCCGGTTGCTCCGGTTCGGGTACTTTCTTTTCTGTTACTTTAGTTGTTACTTCCCTTACTGTAACTTTAGCAATTACTTTCTCAGCTGGTTCTTCTACTTCTTCTGGTTTTCTAGGTTCAAGTATGTCTTCTTCGGTAGGTTTAGGTATTTCCGCAACAGGTTTTTCCTTTACTTCTTCTACTACCTTCTCCGGTTGCTCCGGTTCAGGTACCTTCTTTTCCGTTACTTTAGTTGTTATTTCTGCAACAACAATTTCCTTTTCTGTAACTTTAGCAATTACTTTCTCAGCTGGTTCTTCTACTTCTTCTGGTTTTCTAGGTTCAAGTATGTCTTCTTCGGTAGGTTTAGGTATTTTCGCAACAGGTTTTTCTTTTACTTCTCCCACTACCTTCTCCGGTTGCTCCGGTTCGGGTACTTTCTTTTCTGTTACTTTAGTTGTTACTTCCTTTACTGTAACTTTAGCAATTACTTTCTCAGCTGGTTCTTCTACTTCTTCTGGTTTTCCAGGTTCAAGTATGTCTTCTTCAGTAGGTTTAGGTATTTCCGCAACAGGTTGTTCATTTACTTTGTCCACTACCTTCTCCGGTTGCTCCGGTTCAGGTACCTTCTTTTCCGTTACTTTAGTTGTTATTTCTGCAACAACAATTTCCTTTTCTGTAACTTTAGAAATTACTTTCTCAGCTGGTTCTTCTACTTCTTCTGATTTTCCAGGTTCAAGTATGTCTTCTTCAGTAGGTTTAGGTATTTCCGCAACAGGTTTTTCTTTTACTTCCTCCACTACCTTCTCCGGTTGCTCCGGTTCGCGTAACAGCTTTTCCGTTACTTTAGTTGTTACTTCCTCTGCAACAATTTCCTTTTCCGTAACTTTAGCAATTACTTTCTCAGCTGGTTCTTCTACTTCTTCTGTTTTTCCAGGTTCAAGAATGTCTTCTTCAGTAGGTTTAGGTATTTCCGCAACAGGTTGTTCTTTTACTTCTTCCTTTACCTTCTCCGGTTCAGGTACCTTCTCTTCCGTTACTTTAGTTGTTATTTCTGCAACAACAATTTCCTTTTCTGTAACTTTAGCAATTACTTTCCCAGCTGGTTCTTCTACTTCTTCTGGTTTTCCAGGTTCAAGTATGTCTTCTTCAGTAGGTCTAGGTATTTCCGCAACAGGTTGTTCTTTTACTTCTTCCACTGCCTTCTCCGGTTGCTCCGGTTCAGATACCTTCTTTTCCGTTACCTTAGTTGTTATTTCTGCAACAACAATTTCCTTTTCTGTAACTTTAGCAATTACTTTCTCAGCTGGTTCTTCTACTTCTTCTGGTTTTCGAGGTTCAAGTATGTCTTCTTCAGTAGGTCTAGGTATTTCCGCAACAGGTTTTTCTTTTACTTCTTCCACTGCCTTCTCCGGTTGCTCCGGTT
The DNA here is from genome assembly GCA_958336395.1 of Ctenicera cuprea. Taxonomy (NCBI): domain Eukaryota; kingdom Metazoa; phylum Arthropoda; class Insecta; order Coleoptera; family Elateridae; genus Ctenicera; species Ctenicera cuprea. Next base: position 25,376,151 of record OY284495.1, on the reverse strand, counting down.
CAGATACCTTCTTTTCCGTTACCTTAGTTGTTATTTCTGCAACAACAATTTCCTTTTCTGTAACTTTAGCAATTACTTTCTCAGCTGGTTCTTGTACTTCTTCTGGTTTTCCAGGTTCAAGTATCTCTTCTTCAGTAGGTCTAGGTATTTCCGCAACAGGTTTTTCTTTTACTTCTTCCACTGCCTTCTCCGGTTGCTCCGGTTCAGATACCTTCTTTTCCGTTACCTTAGTTGTTATTTCTGCAACAACAATTTCCTTTTCTGTAACTTTAGCAATTACTTTCTCAGCTGGTTCTTGTACTTCTTCTGGTTTTCCAGGTTCAAGTATGTCTTCTTCAGTAGGTCTAGGTATTTCCGCAACAGGTTTTTCTTTTACTTCTTCCACTGCCTTCTCCGGTTGCTCCGGTTCAGATACCTTCTTTTCCGTTACCTTAGTTGTTATTTCTGCAACAACAATTTCCTTTTCTGTAACTTTAGCAATTACTTTCTCAGCTGGTTCTTGTACTTCTTCTGGTTTTCCAGGTTCAAGTATCTCTTCTTCGGTAGGTTTGGGTATTTCCGCAACAGGTTTTTCTTTTACTTCTTCCTCTACCATCTCCGGTTGCTCCAGTTCAGGTACCTTCTTTTCCGTTACTTTAGTTGTTATTTCTGCAACAACAATTTCCTTTTCTGTAACTTTAGCAATTACTTTCTCAGCTGGTTCTTCTACTACTTCTGGTTTTCCAGGTTCAGGTATGTCTTCTTCAGTATGTTTAGGTATTTCCGTAACAGGTTTTTCTTTTACTTCTTCCACTACCTTCTCCGGTTGCTCCGGTTCAGGTACCTTCTTTTCCGTTACTTTAGTTGTTATTTCTGCAACAACAATTTCCTTTTCTGTAACTTTAGCAATTATTTTCTCAGCTGGTTCTTCTACTTCTTCTGGTTTTCCAGGTTCAAGTATGTCTTCTTCGGTAGGTTTAGGTACTTCCGCAACAGGTTTTTCTTTTAATTCTTCCACAACCTTCTCCGGTTGCTCCGGTTCAGGTACCTTCTTTTCTGTTACTGTAGTTGGTAATTCTGCAACAACAATTTCCTTTTCTGTAACTTTACCAATTAGTTTTTCAGCTGGTTCTTCTACTTCTTCTGGTTTTCCAGGTTCAAGTATATCTTCGTCAGTAGGTTTAGGTATTTCCGCAACAGAGTGTTCTTTTACTTCTTCCTTTACCTCCTCCCGTTGCTCCGGTTCAGGTACCTTCTTTTCCGTTACTTTAGTTGTTATTTCTGCAACAACAATTTCCTTTTCTGTAACTTTAGCAATTACTTTCTCAGCTGGTTCTTCTACTACTTCTGGTTTTCCAGGTTCAGGTATGTCTTCTTCAGTATGTTTAGGTATTTCCGTAACAGGTTTTTCTTTTACTTCTTCCACTACCTTCTCCGGTTGCTCCGGTTCAGGTACCTTCTTTTCCGTTACTTTAGTTGTTATTTCTGCAACAACAATTTCCTTTTCTGTAACTTTAGCAATTACTTTCTCAGCTGGTTCTTCTACTACTTCTGGTTTTCCAGGTTCAGGTATGTCTTCTTCAGTATGTTTAGGTATTTCCGTAACAGGTTTTTCTTTTACTTCTTCCACTACCTTCTCCGGTTGCTCCGGTTCAGGTACCTTCTTTTCCGTTACTTTAGTTGTTATTTCTGCAACAACAATTTCCTTTTCTGTAACTTTAGCAATTACTTTCTCAGCTGGTTCTTCTACTACTTCTGGTTTTCCAGGTTCAGGTATGTCTTCTTCAGTATGTTTAGGTATTTCCGTAACAGGTTTTTCTTTTACTTCTTCCACTACCTTCTCCGGTTGCTCCGGTTCAGGTACCTTCTTTTCCGTTACTTTAGTTGTTATTTCTGCAACAACAATTTCCTTTTCTGTAACTTTAGCAATTATTTTCTCAGCTGGTTCTTCTACTTCTTCTGGTTTTCCAGGTTCAAGTATGTCTTCTTCGGTAGGTTTAGGTACTTCCGCAACAGGTTTTTCTTTTACTTCTTCCACAACCTTCTCCGGTTGCTCCGGTTCAGGTACCTTCTTTTCTGTTACTGTAGTTGGTAATTCTGCAACAACAATTTCCTTTTCTGTAACTTTACCAATTAGTTTTTCAGCTGGTTCTTCTACTTCTTCTGGTTTTCCAGGTTCAAGTATATCTTCGTCAGTAGGTTTAGGTATTTCCGCAACAGAGTGTTCTTTTACTTCTTCCTTTACCTCCTCCCGTTGCTCCGGTTCAGGTACCTTCTTTTCCGTTACTTTAGTTGTTATTTCTGCAACAACAATTTCCTTTTCTGTAACTTTAGCAATTACTTTCTTAGCTGGTTCTTCTACTACTTCTGGTTTTCCAGGTTCAGGTATGTCTTCTTCAGTATGTTTAGGTATTTCCGTAACAGGTTTTTCTTTTACTTCTTCCACTACCTTCTCCGGTTGCTCAGGTTCGGGTACCTTCTTTTCCGTTACTTTAGTTGTTATATCTGCAACAATTTCCTTTTCTGTAACTTTAGCAATTACTTTCTCAGCTGATTCTTCTACTTCTTCTGGTTTTCCAGGTTCAGGTATGTCTTCTTCAGTATGTTTAGGTATTTCCGTAACAGGTTTTTCTTTTACTTCTTCCACTACCTTCTCCGGTTGCTCCGGTTCAGGTACCTTCTTTTCCGTTACTTTAGTTGTTATTTCTGCAACAACAATTTCCTTTTCTGTAACTTTAGCAATTACTTTCTCAGCTGGTTCTTCTACTTCTTCTGGTTTTCCAGGTTCAAGTATGTCTTCTTCAGTACGTTTAGGTATTTCCGCAACAGGTTGTTCTTTTACTTCTTCCACTACCTTCTCCGGTTGCTCCGGTCCGGGTTCTTTCTTTTTCGTTACTTTAGTTGTTACTTCCTCAACAACAATTTCCTTTTCTGTAACTTTAGAAATTACTTTCTCAGCTAGTTCTTCTACTTCTTCCGGTTTTCCAGGTTTAAGTATGTCTTCTTCAGTAGGTTTAAGTATTTCCGCAACAGGTTTTTCTTTTACTTCTTCCACCACCTTCTCCGATTGCTCCGGTTCGGGTTCTTTCTTTTCCGTTACTTTAGTTGTTACTTCCTCAACAACAGTTTCCTTTTCTGTAACTTTAGCAATTACTTTCTCATCTGGTTCTTCTACTTCTTCTGGTTTTCCAGGTTCAGGTATGTCTTCTTCAGTAGGTTTAGGTATTTCCGCAACAGGTTGTTCATTTACTTTGTCCACTACCTTCTCCGGTTGCTCCGGTTCAGGTACCTTCTTTTCCGTTACTTTAGTTGTTATTTCTGCAACAACAATTTCCTTTTCTGTAACTTTAGAAATTACTTTCTCAGCTGGTTCTTCTACTTCTTCTGATTTTCCAGGTTCAAGTATGTCTTCTTCAGTAGGTTTAGGTATTTCCGCAACAGGTTTTTCTTTTACTTCCTCCACTACCTTCTCCGGTTGCTCCGGTTCGCGTAACAGCTTTTCCGTTACTTTAGTTGTTACTTCCTCTGCAACAATTTCCTTTTCCGTAACTTTAGCAATTACTTTCTCAGCTGGTTCTTCTACTTCTTCTGTTTTTCCAGGTTCAAGAATGTCTTCTTCAGTAGGTTTAGGTATTTCCGCAACAGGTTGTTCTTTTACTTCTTCCTTTACCTTCTCCGGTTCAGGTACCTTCTCTTCCGTTACTTTAGTTGTTATTTCTGCAACAACAATTTCCTTTTCTGTAACTTTAGCAATTACTTTCCCAGCTGGTTCTTCTACTTCTTCTGGTTTTCCAGGTTCAAGTATGTCTTCTTCAGTAGGTCTAGGTATTTCCGCAACAGGTTGTTCTTTTACTTCTTCCACTGCCTTCTCCGGTTGCTCCGGTTCAGATACCTTCTTTTCCGTTACCTTAGTTGTTATTTCTGCAACAACAATTTCCTTTTCTGTAACTTTAGCAATTACTTTCTCAGCTGGTTCTTCTACTACTTCTGGTTTTCGAGGTTCAAGTATGTCTTCTTCAGTAGGTCTAGGTATTTCCGCAACAGGTTTTTCTTTTACTTCTTCCACTGCCTTCTCCGGTTGCTCCGGTTCAGATACCTTCTTTTCCGTTACCTTAGTTGTTATTTCTGCAACAACAATTTCCTTTTCTGTAACTTTAGCAATTACTTTCTCAGCTGGTTCTTGTACTTCTTCTGGTTTTCCAGGTTCAAGTATGTCTTCTTCGGTAGGTTTGGGTATTTCCGCAACAGGTTTTTCTTTTACTTCTTCCTCTACCATCTCCGGTTGCTCCAGTTCAGGTACCTTCTTTTCCGTTACTTTAGTTGTTATTTCTCCAACAACAATTTCCTTTTCTGTAACTTTAGCAATTACTTTCTCAGCTGGTTCTTCTACTACTTCTGGTTTTCCAGGTTCAGGTATGTCTTCTTCAGTATGTTTAGGTATTTCCGTAACAGGTTTTTCTTTTACTTCTTCCACTACCTTCTCCGGTTGCTCCGGTTCAGGTACCTTCTTTTCCGTTACTTTAGTTGTTATTTCTGCAACAACAATTTCCTTTTCTGTAACTTTAGCAATTACTTTCTCAGCTGGTTCTTCTACTACTTCTGGTTTTCCAGGTTCAGGTATGTCTTCTTCAGTATGTTTAGGTATTTCCGTAACAGGTTTTTCTTTTACTTCTTCCACAACCTTCTCCGGTTGCTTCGGTTCAGGTACCTTCTTTTCCGTTACTTTAGTTGTTATTTCTGCAACAACAATTTCCTTTTCTGTAACTTTAGCAATTATTTTCTCAGCTGGTTCTTCTACTTCTTCTGGTTTTCCAGGTTCAAGTATGTCTTCTTCGGTAGGTTTAGGTACTTCCGCAACAGGTTTTTCTTTTACTTCTTCCACAACCTTCTCCGGTTGCTCCGGTTCAGGTACCTTCTTTTCCGTTACTGTAGTTGGTAATTCTGCAACAACAATTTCCTTTTCTGTAACTTTACCAATTAGTTTTTCAGCTGGTTCTTCTACTTCTTCTGGTTTTCCAGGTTCAAGTATATCTTCGTCAGTAGGTTTAGGTATTTCCGCAACAGAGTGTTCTTTTACTTCTTCCTTTACCTCCTCCCGTTGCTCCGGTTCAGGTACCTTCTTTTCCGTTACTTTAGTTGTTATTTCTGCAACAACAATTTCCTTTTCTGTAACTTTAGCAATTACTTTCTCAGCTGGTTCTTCTACTACTTCTGGTTTTCCAGGTTCAGGTATGTCTTCTTCAGTATGTTTAGGTATTTCCGTAACAGGTTTTTCTTTTACTTCTTCCACTACCTTCTCCGGTTGCTCAGGTTCGGGTACCTTCTTTTCCGTTACTTTAGTTGTTATATCTGCAACAACAATTTCCTTTTCTGTAACTTTAGCAATTACTTTCTTAGCTGATTCTTCTACTTCTTCTGGTTTTCCAGGTTCAGGTATGTCTTCTTCAGTATGTTTAGGTATTTCCGTAACAGGTTTTTCTTTTACTTCTTCCACTACCTTCTCCGGTTGCTCCGGTTCAGGTACCTTCTTTTCCGTTACTTTAGTTGTTATTTCTGCAACAACAATTTCCTTTTCTGTAACTTTAGCAATTACTTTCTCAGCTGGTTCTTCTACTTCTTCTGGTTTTCCAGGTTCAAGTATGTCTTCTTCAGTACGTTTAGGTATTTCCGCAACAGGTTGTTCTTTTACTTCTTCCACTACCTTCTCCGGTTGCTCCGGTCCGGGTTCTTTCTTTTTCGTTACTTTAGTTGTTACTTCCTCAACAACAATTTCCTTTTCTGTAACTTTAGAAATTACTTTCTCAGCTGGTTCTTCTACTTCTTCTGGTTTTCCAGGTTTAAGTATGTCTTCTTCAGTAGGTTTAAGTATTTCCGCAACAGGTTTTTCTTTTACTTCTTCCACCACCTTCTCCGATTGCTCCGGTTCGGGTTCTTTCTTTTCCGTTACTTTAGTTGTTACTTCCTCAACAACAGTTTCCTTTTCTGTAACTTTAGCAATTACTTTCTCATCTGGTTCTTCTACTTCTTCTGGTTTTCCAGGTTCAGGTATGTCTTCTTCAGTAGGTTTAGGTATTTCCGTAACAGGTTTTTCTTTTACTTCTTCCACTACCTTCTCCGGTTGCTCCGGTTCGGGTACCTTCTTTTCCGTTACTTTAGTTGTTATTTCTGCAACAACACTTTCCTTTTCTGTAACTTTAGCAATTACTTTCTCAGCTGGTTGTTCCACTTCTTCTGGTTTGCCATGTTCAAGTATGTCTTCTTCAGTAGGTTTAGGTATTGCCGCAACAGGTTGTTCTTTTACTTCTTCCACCACCTTCTCCGGTTCGGGTTCTTTCCTTTCCGTTACTTTAGTTGTTACTTCCTCAACAACAATTTCCTTTTCTGTAACTTTAGCAATTACTTTCTCGTCTGGTTCTTCTACTTCTTCTGGTTTTCCAGGTTTAGGTATGTGTTCTTCAGTAGGTTTAGGTATTTCCGCAACAGGTTGTTCTTTTACTTCTTCCACTACTTTCTCCGGTTGCTCCGGTTCAGGTACCTTCTTTTCCGTTACTTTAGTTGTTATTTCTGCAACAACAATTTCCTTTTCTGTAACTTTAGCAATTATTTTCTCAACTGGTTCTTCTACTTCTTCTGGTTTTCCAGGTTCAAGTATGGCTTCTTCGGTAGGTTTAGGTACTTCCGCAACAGGTTTTTCTTTTACTTCTTCCACAACCTTCTCCGGTTGCTCCGGTTCAGGTACCTTCTTTTCCGTTACTGTAGTTGTTAATTCTGCAACGACAATTTCCTTTTCTGTAACTTTATCAATTAGTTTTTCAGCTGGTTCTTCTACTTCTTCTGGTTTTCCAGGTTCAAGTATATCTTCGTCAGTAGGTTTAGGTATTTCCGCAACAGGTTGTTCTTTTACTTCTTCCTTTACCTTCTCCGGTTCAGGTACCTTCTCTTCCGTTACTTTAGTTGTTATTTCTGCAACAACAATTTCCTTTTCTGTAACTTTAGCAATTACTTTCCCAGCTGGTTCTTCTACTTCTTCTGGTTTTCCAGGTTCAAGTATGTCTTCTTCAGTAGGTCTAGGTATTTCCGCAACAGGTTGTTCTTTTACTTCTTCCACTGCCTTCTCCGGTTGCTCCGGTTCAGATACCTTCTTTTCCGTTACCTTAGTTGTTATTTCTGCAACAGCAATTTCCTTTTCTGTAACTTTAGCAATTACTTTCTCAGCTGGTTCTTCTACTACTTCTGGTTTTCGAGGTTCAAGTATGTCTTCTTCAGTAGGTCTAGGTATTTCCGCAACAGGTTTTTCTTTTACTTCTTCCACTGCCTTCTCCGGTTGCTCCGGTTCAGATACCTTCTTTTCCGTTACCTTAGTTGTTATTTCTGCAACAACAATTTCCTTTTCTGTAACTTTAGCAATTACTTTCTCAGCTGGTTCTTGTACTTCTTCTGGTTTTCCAGGTTCAAGTATGTCTTCTTCGGTAGGTTTGGGTATTTCCGCAACAGGTTTTTCTTTTACTTCTTCCTCTACCATCTCCGGTTGCTCCAGTTCAGGTACCTTCTTTTCCGTTTCTTTAGTTGTTATTTCTGCAACAACAATTTCCTTTTCTGTAACTTTAGCAATTACTTTCTCAGCTGGTTCTTCTACTACTTCTGGTTTTCCAGGTTCAGGTATGTCTTCTTCAGTATGTTTAGGTATTTCCGTAACAGGTTTTTCTTTTACTTCTTCCACTACCTTCTCCGGTTGCTCCGGTTCAGGTACCTTCTTTTCCGTTACTTTAGTTGTTATTTCTGCAACAACAATTTCCTTTTCTGTAACTTTAGCAATTACTTTCTCAGCTGGTTCTTCTACTACTTCTGGTTTTCCAGGTTCAGGTATGTCTTCTTCAGTATGTTTAGGTATTTCCGTAACAGGTTTTTCTTTTACTTCTTCCACTACCTTCTCCGGTTGCTCCGGTTCAGGTACCTTCTTTTCCGTTACTTTAGTTGTTATTTCTGCAACAACAATTTCCTTTTCTGTAACTTTAGCAATTATTTTCTCAGCTGGTTCTTCTACTTCTTCTGGTTTTCCAGGTTCAAGTATGTCTTCTTCGGTAGGTTTAGGTACTTCCGCAACAGGTTTTTCTTTTACTTCTTCCACAACCTTCTCCGGTTGCTCCGGTTCAGGTACCTTCTTTTCCGTTACTGTAGTTGGTAATTCTGCAACAACAATTTCCTTTTCTGTAACTTTACCAATTAGTTTTTCAGCTGGTTCTTCTACTTCTTCTGGTTTTCCAGGTTCAAGTATATCTTCGTCAGTAGGTTTAGGTATTTCCGCAACAGAGTGTTCTTTTACTTCTTCCTTTACCTCCTCCCGTTGCTCCGGTTCAGGTACCTTCTTTTCCGTTACTTTAGTTGTTATTTCTGCAACAACAATTTCCTTTTCTGTAACTTTAGCATTTACTTTCTCAGCTGGTTCTTCTACTACTTCTGGTTTTCCAGGTTCAGGTATGTCTTCTTCAGTATGTTTAGGTATTTCCGTAACAGGTTTTTCTTTTACTTCTTCCACTACCTTCTCCGGTTGCTCAGGTTCGGGTACCTTCTTTTCCGTTACTTTAGTTGTTATATCTGCAACAACAATTTCCTTTTCTGTAACTTTAGCAATTACTTTCTCAGCTGATTCTTCTACTTCTTCTGGTTTTCCAGGTTCAGGTATGTCTTCTTCAGTATGTTTAGGTATTTCCGTAACAGGTTTTTCTTTTACTTCTTCTACTACCTTCTCCGGTTGCTCCGGTTCAGGTACCTTCTTTTCCGTTACTTTAGTTGTTATTTCTGCAACAACAATTTCCTTTTCTGTAACTTTAGCAATTACTTTCTCAGCTGGTTCTTCTACTTCTTCTGGTTTTCCAGGTTCAAGTATGTCTTCTTCAGTACGTTTAGGTATTTCCGCAACAGGTTGTTCTTTTACTTCTTCCACTACCTTCTCCGGTTGCTCCGGTCCGGGTTCTTTCTTTTTCGTTACTTTAGTTGTTACTTCCTCAACAACAATTTCCTTTTCTGTAACTTTAGAAATTACTTTCTCAGCTGGTTCTTCTACTTCTTCTGGTTTTCCAGGTTTAAGTATGTCTTCTTCAGTAGGTTTAAGTATTTCCGCAACAGGTTTTTCTTTTACTTCTTCCACCACCTTCTCCGATTGCTCCGGTTCGGGTTCTTTCTTTTCCGTTACTTTAGTTGTTACTTCCTCAACAACAGTTTCCTTTTCTGTAACTTTAGCAATTACTTTCTCATCTGGTTCTTCTACTTCTTCTGGTTTTCCAGGTTCAGGTATGTCTTCTTCAGTAGGTTTAGGTATTTCCGTAACAGGTTTTTCTTTTACTTCTTCCACTACCTTCTCCGGTTGCTCCGGTTCGGGTACCTTCTTTTCCGTTACTTTAGTTGTTATTTCTGCAACAACACTTTCCTTTTCTGTAACTTTAGCAATTACTTTCTCAGCTGGTTGTTCCACTTCTTCTTGTTTGCCATGTTCAAGTATGTCTTCTTCAGTAGGTTTAGGTATTGCCGCAACAGGTTGTTCTTTTACTTCTTCCACCACCTTCTCCGGTTCGGGTTCTTTCCTTTCCGTTACTTTAGTTGTTACTTCCTCAACAACAATTTCCTTTTCTGTAACTTTAGCAGTTACTTTCTCGTCTGGTTCTTCTACTTCTTCTGGTTTTCCAGGTTTAGGTATGTGTTCTTCAGTAGGTTTAGGTATTTCCGCAACAGGTTGTTCTTTTACTTCTTCCACTACTTTCTCCGGTTGCTCCGGTTCAGGTACCTTCTTTTCCGTTACTTTAGTTGTTATTTCTGCAACAACAATTTCCTTTTCTGTAACTTTAGCAATTATTTTCTCAACTGGTTCTTCTACTTCTTCTGGTTTTCCAGGTTCAAGTATGGCTTCTTCGGTAGGTTTAGGTACTTCCGCAACAGGTTTTTCTTTTACTTCTTCCACAACCTTCTCCGGTTGCTCCGGTTCAGGTACCTTCTTTTCCGTTACTGTAGTTGTTAATTCTGCAACAACAATTTCCTGTTCTGTAACTTTATCAATTAGTTTTTCAGCTGGTTCTTCTACTTCTTCTGGTTTTCCAGGTTCAAGTATATCTTCGTCAGTAGGTTTAGGTATTTCCGCAACAGGTTGTTCTTTTACTTCTTCCACTACTTTCTCCGGTTGCTCCGGTTCAGGTACCTTCTTTTCCGTTACTTTAGTTGTTATTTCTGCAACAACAATTTCCTTTTCTGTAACTCTAGAAATTACTTTCTCAGCTGGTTCTTCTACTTCTTCTGGTTTTCCAGGTTCAAGTATGTCTTCTTCAGTATGTTTAGGTATTTCCGCAACAGGTTTTTCTTTTACTTCTTCCACTACCTTCTCCGGTTGCGCCGGTTCAGGTACCTTCTTTTCCGTTACTTTAGTTGTTATTTCTGCAACAACAATTTCCTTTTCTGTAACTTTAGCAATTACTTTCGCAGCTGGTTCTTCTTCTACTACTTCTGGTTTTCCAGGTTCAGGTATGTCTTCTTCAGTAAGTTTAGGTAATTCCGCAACAGGTTTTTCTTTTACTTCTTCCACTACCATCTCCGGTTGCTCCAGTTCAGGTTCTTTCTTTTCCGTTACTTTAGTTGTTACTTCCTCAACAACAATTTCCTTTTCTGTAACTTTAGCAATTACTTTCTCAGCTGGTTCCTCTACTTCTTCTGGTTTTCCAGGTCCAATTATGTCTTCTTCGGTAGGTTTAGGTATTTCCACAACAGGTTGTTCTTTTACTTCTTCCTTTACCTTTTCCGGTTGCTCCAGTTCAGGTTCTTCCTTTTCCGTTACTTTAGTTGTTACTTCCTCAACAACAATTTCCTTTTCTGTAACTTTAGCAATTAGTTTTTCAGCTGGTTCTTCTACTTCTTCTGGTTTTCCAGGTTCAAGTATGTCTTCTTCGGTAGGTTTAGGTGTTTCCGCAACAGGTTTTTCTTTTACTTCTTCCACTACCTTCTCCGGTTGCTCCGGTTCGGGTACCTTCTTTTCCGTTGCTTTAGTTATTATTTCTGAAACAACAATTTCCTTTTCTCTAACTTTAGCAATCACTTTCTCAGCTGTCTCTTCTACTTCTTCTGGTTTTCCAGGTTCAAGTATGTCTTCTTCGGTAGGTCTAGGTATTTCCGCAACAGGTTGTTCTTTTACTTCTTCCACTGCCTTCTCCGGTTGCTCCGGTTCAGATAACTTCTTTTCCGTTACCTTAGTTGTTATTTCTGCAACAACAATTTCCTTTTCTGTAACTTTAGCAATTACTTTCGCAGCTGGTTCTTCTTCTACTACTTCTGGTTTTCCAGGTTCAAGTATGTCTTCTTCAGTATGTTTAGGTATTTCCGCAACAGGTTTTTCTTTTACTTCTTCCACTACCTTCTCCGGTTGCGCCGGTTCAGGTACCTTCTTTTCCGTTACTTTAGTTGTTATTTCTGCAACAACAATTTCCTTTTCTGTAACTTTAGCAATTACTTTCGCAGCTGGTTCTTCTTCTACTACTTCTGGTTTTCCAGGTTCAGGTATGTCTTCTTCAGTAAGTTTAGGTAATTCCGCAACAGGTTTTTCTTTTACTTCTTCCACTACCATCTCCGGTTGCTCCAGTTCAGGTTCTTTCTTTTCCGTTACTTTAGTTGTTACTTCCTCAACAACAATTTCCTTTTCTGTAACTTTAGCAATTACTTTCTCAGCTGGTTCCTCTACTTCTTCTGGTTTTCCAGGTCCAATTATGTCTTCTTCGGTAGGTTTAGGTATTTCCACAACAGGTTGTTCTTTTACTTCTTCCTTTACCTTTTCCGGTTGCTCCAGTTCAGGTTCTTCCTTTTCCGTTACTTTAGTTGTTACTTCCTCAACAACAATTTCCTTTTCTGTAACTTTAGCAATTAGTTTTTCAGCTGGTTCTTCTACTTCTTCTGGTTTTCCAGGTTCAAGTATGTCTTCTTCGGTAGGTTTAGGTGTTTCCGCAACAGGTTTTTCTTTTACTTCTTCCACTACCTTCTCCGGTTGCTCCGGTTCGGGTACCTTCTTTTCCGTTGCTTTAGTTATTATTTCTGAAACAACAATTTCCTTTTCTCTAACTTTAGCAATTACTTTCTCAGCTGTCTCTTCTACTTCTTCTGGTTTTCCAGGTTCAAGTATGTCTTCTTCGGTAGGTCTAGGTATTTCCGCAACAGGTTGTTCTTTTACTTCTTCCACTGCCTTCTCCGGTTGCTCCGGTTCAGATAACTTCTTTTCCGTTACCTTAGTTGTTATTTCTGCAACAACAATTTCCTTTTCTGTAACTTTAGCAATTACTTTCTCAGCTGGTTCTTCTACTTCTTCTGGTTTTCGAGGTTCAAGTATGTCTTCTTCAGTAGGTCTAGGTATTTCCGCAACAGGTTTTTCTTTTACTTCTTCCACTGCCTTCTCCGGTTGCTCCGGTTCAGGTACCTTCTTTTCCGTTACTTTAGTTGTTATTTCTGCAACAACAATTTCCTTTTCCGTAACTTTAGCAATTACTTTCTCAGCTGGTTCCTCTACTTCTTCTGGTTTTCCAGGTTCAAGAATGTCTTCTTCAGTTGGTTTAGGTATTTCCGCAACAGGTTGTTCTTTTACTTCTTCCTTTACCTTCTCCGGTTGCTCCGGTTCAGGTACCTTCTTTTCCGTTACTTTAGTTGTTATTTCTGCAACAACAATTTCCTTTTCTGTAACTTTAGCAATTACTTTCTCAGCTGGTTCTTGTACTTCTTCTGGTTTTCCAGGTTCAAGTATGTCTTCTTCGGTAGGTTTGGGTATTTCCGCAACAGGTTTTTCTTTTACTTCTTCAACTACCTTCTCCGGTTGCTCCGGTTCAGGTACCTTCTTTTCCGTTACTTTAGTTGTTATTTCTGCAACACCAATTTCCTTTTCCGTAACTTTAGCAATTACTTTCTCAGCTGGTTCTTCTACTTCTTCTGGTTTTCCAGGTTCAAGAATGTCTTCTTCAGTAGGTTTAGGTATTTCCGCAACAGGTTGTTCTTTTACTTCTTCCTTTACCTTCTCCGGTTGCTCAGGTTCAGGTACCTTCTTTTCCGTTACTTTAGTTGTTATTTCTGCAACAACAATTTCCTTTTCTGTAACTTTAGCAATTACTTTCTCAGCTGGTTCTTCGACTTCTTGTGGTTTTCTAGGTTGAAGTATGTCTTCTTCAGTAGGTTTAGGTATTTCCGCAACAGGTTGTTCTTTTACTTCTTCCACTACCTTCTCCGGTTGCTCCGGTTCAGGTTCCTTCTTTTCCGTTACTTTAGTTGTTATTTCTGCAACAACAATTTCCTTATCTGTAACTTTAGCAATTACTTTCTCAGCTGGTTCTTCTACTTCTTCTGGTTTTCCAGGTTCAAGTATGTCTTCTTCAGTAGGTTTAGGTATTTCCGCAACAGGTTGTTCTTTTACTTCTTCCTTTACCTTCTCCGGTTGCTCCGGTTCAGGTACCTTCTTTTCCGTTACTTTAGTTGTTATTTCTGCAACAACAATTTCCTTTTCTGTAACTTTAGCAATTACTTTCTCAGCTGGTTCTTCGACTTCTTGTGGTTTTCCAGGTTCAAGTATGTCTTCTTCGGTAGGTTTAGGTATTTCCGCAACAGGTTTTTCCTTTACTTCTTCCACTACCTTCTCCGGTTGCTCCGGTTCAGGTACCTTCTTTTCCGTTACTTTAGTTGTTATTTCTGCAACAACAATTTCCTTTTCTGTAACTTTAGCAATTACTTTCTCAGCTGGTTCTTCTACTTCTTCTGGTTTTCGAGGTTCAAGTATGTCTTCTTCAGTAGGTCTAGGTATTTCCGCAACAGGTTTTTCTTTTACTTCTTCCACTGCCTTCTCCGGTTGCTCCGGTTCAGGTACCTTCTTTTCCGTTACTTTAGTTGTTATTTCTGCAACAACAATTTCCTTTTCCGTAACTTTAGCAATTACTTTCTCAGCTGGTTCCTCTACTTCTTCTGGTTTTCCAGGTTCAAGAATGTCTTCTTCAGTTGGTTTAGGTATTTCCGCAACAGGTTGTTCTTTTACTTCTTCCTTTACCTTCTCCGGTTGCTCCGGTTCAGGTACCTTCTTTTCCGTTACTTTAGTTGTTATTTCTGCAACAACAATTTCCTTTTCTGTAACTTTAGCAATTACTTTCTCAGCTGGTTCTTGTACTTCTTCTGGTTTTCCAGGTTCAAGTATGTCTTCTTCGGTAGGTTTGGGTATTTCCGCAACAGGTTTTTCTTTTACTTCTTCCACTACCTTCTCCGGTTGCTCCGGTTCAGGTACCTTCTTTTCCGTTACTTTAGTTGTTATTTCTGCAACAACAATTTCCTTTTCCGTAACTTTAGCAATTACTTTCTCAGCTGGTTCTTCTACTTCTTCTGGTTTTCCAGGTTCAAGAATGTCTTCTTCAGTAGGTTTAGGTATTTCCGCAACAGGTTGTTCTTTTACTTCTTCCTTTACCTTCTCCGGTTGCTCAGGTTCAGGTACCTTCTTTTCCGTTACTTTAGTTGTTATTTCTGCAACAACAATTTCCTTTTCTGTAACTTTAGCAATTACTTTCTCAGCTGGTTCTTCGACTTCTTGTGGTTTTCTAGGTTGAAGTATGTCTTCTTCAGTAGGTTTAGGTATTTCCGCAACAGGTTGTTCTTTTACTTCTTCCACTACCTTCTCCGGTTGCTCCGGTTCAGGTTCCTTCTTTTCCGTTACTTTAGTTGTTATTTCTGCAACAACAATTTCCTTATCTGTAACTTTAGCAATTACTTTCTCAGCTGGTTCTTCTACTTCTTCTGGTTTTCCAGGTTCAAGTATGTCTTCTTCAGTAGGTTTAGGTATTTCCGCAACAGGTTGTTCTTTTACTTCTTCCTTTACCTTCTCCGGTTGCTCCGGTTCAGGTACCTTCTTTTCCGTTACTTTAGTTGTTATTTCTGCAACAACAATTTCCTTTTCTGTAACTTTAGCAATTACTTTCTCAGCTGGTTCTTCGACTTCTTGTGGTTTTCCAGGTTCAAGTATGTCTTCTTCGGTAGGTTTAGGTATTTCCGCAACAGGTTTTTCCTTTACTTCTTCCACTACCTTCTCCGGTTGCTCCGGTTCAGGTACCTTCTTTTCCGTTACTTTAGTTGTTATTTCTGCAACAACAATTTCCTTTTCTGTAACTTTAGCAATTACTTTCTCAGCTGGTTCTTCGACTTCTTGTGGTTTTCTAGGTTGAAGTATGTCTTCTTCAGTAGGTTTAGGTATTTCCGCAACAGGTTGTTCTTTTACTTCTTCCACTACCTTCTCCGGTTGCTCCGGTTCAGGTTCCTTCTTTTCCGTTACTTTAGTTGTTATTTCTGCAACAACAATTTCCTTATCTGTAACTTTAGCAATTACTTTCTCAGCTGGTTCTTCTACTTCTTCTGGTTTTCCAGGTTCAAGTATGTCTTCTTCAGTAGGTTTAGGTATTTCCGCAACAGGTTGTTCTTTTACTTCTTCCACGACTTTCTCCGGTTGCTCCGGTTCAGGTACCTTCTTTTCCGTTACTTTTGTTGTTATTTCTGCAACAACAATTTCCTTTTCTGTAACTTTAGCAATTACTTTCTCAGCTGGTTCTTCTACTTCTTCTGGTTTTCCGGGTTCAAGTAAGTCTTCTTCGGTAGGTTTAGGTATTTCCGCAGCAGGTTTTTCTTTTACTTCTTCCGCTACCTTCTCCGGTTGCTCCGGTTCAGGTACCTTCTTTTCCGTTACTTTAGTTGTTATTTCTGCAACAACAATTTCCTTTTCCGTAACTTTAGCAATTACTTTCTCAGCTGGTTCTTCTACTTCTTCTGGTTTTCCGGGTTCAAGTAAGTCTTTTTCGGTAGGTTTAGGTATTTCCGCAACAGGTTTTTCTTTTACTTCTTCCACTACCTTCTCCAGTTGCTCCGGTTCAGGTACCTTCTTTTCCGTTACTTTAGTTGTTATTTCTGCAACAACAATTTCCTTTTCCGTAACTTTAGCAATTACTTTCTCAGCTGGTTCTTCTACTTCTTCTGGTTTTCCAGGTTCAAGAATGTCTTCTTCGGTAGGTTTAGGTATTTCCGCAACAGGTTTTTCTTTTACTTCTTCCACTACCTTCTCCAGTTGCTCCGGTTCAGGTACCTTCTTTTCCGTTACTTTAGTTGTTATTTCTGCAACAACAATTTCCTTTTCCGTAACTTTAGCAATTACTTTCTCAGCTGGTTCTTCTACTTCTTCTGGTTTTCCGGGTTCAAGTAAGTCTTCTTCGGTAGGTTTAGGTATTTCCGCAGCAGGTTTTTCTTTTACTTCTTCCGCTACCTTCTCCGGTTGCTCCGGTTCAGGTACCTTCTTTTCCGTTACTTTAGTTGTTATTTCTGCAACAACAATTTCCTTATCTGTAACTTTAGCAATTACTTTCTCAGCTGGTTCCTCTACTTCTTCTGGTTTTCCAGGTTCAAGAATGTCTTCTTCAGTTGGTTTAGGTATTTCCGCAACAGGTTGTTCTTTTACTTCTTCCTTTACCTTCTCCGGTTGCTCCGGTTCAGGTACCTTCTTTTCCGTTACTTTAGTTGTTATTTCTGCAACAACAATTTCCTTATCTGTAACTTTAGCAATTACTTTCTCAGCTGGTTCTTCTACTTCTTCTGGTTTTCCAGGTTCAAGTATGTCTTCTTCAGTAGGTTTAGGTGTTTCCGCAACAGGTTGTTCTTTTACTTCTTCCTTTACCTTCTCCGGTTGCTCCGGTTCAGGTACCTTCTTTTCCGTTACTTTAGTTGTTATTTCTGCAACAACAATTTCCTTTTCTGTAACTTTAGCAATTACTTTCTCAGCTGGTTCTTCTACTTCTTCTGGTTTTCCAGGTTCAAGTATGTCTTCATCAGTAGGTTTAGGTATTTCCGCAACAGGTTGTTCTTTTACTTCTTCCTTTACCTTCTTCGGTTCAGGTACCTTCTTTTCCGTTACTTTAGTTGTTATTTCTGCAACAACAATTTCCTTTTCTGTAACTTTAGCAATTACTTTCTCAGCTGGTTCTTCTACTTCTTCTGGTTTTCCAGGTTCAAGTATGTCTTCATCAGTAGGTTTAGGTATTTCCGCAACAGGTTGTTCTTTTACTTCTTCCTTTACCTTCTCCGGTTGCTCCGGTTCAGGTACCTTCTTTTCCGTTACTTTAGTTGTTATTTCTGCAACAACAATTTCCTTTTCTGTAACTTTAGCAATTACTTTCTCAGCTGGTTCTTCTACTTCTTCTGGTTTTCCAGGTTCAAGTATGTCTTCATCAGTAGGTTTAGGTATTTCCGCAACAGGTTGTTCTTTTACTTCTTCCTTTACCTTCTTCGGTTCAGGTACCTTCTTTTCCGTTACTTTAGTTGTTATTTCTGCAACAACAATTTCCTTTTCTGTAACTTTAGCAATTACTTTCTCAGCTGGTTCTTCTACTTCTTCTGGTTTTCCAGGTTCAAGTATGTCTTCATCAGTAGGTTTAGGTATTTCCGCAACAGGTTGTTCTTTTACTTCTTCCTTTACCTTCTCCGGTTGCTCCGGTTCAGGTACCTTCTTTTCCGTTACTTTAGTTGTTATTTCTGCAACAACAATTTCCTTTTCTGTAACTTTAGCAATTACTTTCTCAGCTGGTTCTTCGACTTCTTGTGGTTTTCTAGGTTGAAGTATGTCTTCTTCAGTAGGTTTAGGTATTTCCGCAACAGGTTGTTCTTTTACTTCTTCCACTACCTTCTCCGGTTGCTCAGGTTCAGGTTCCTTCTTTTCCGTTACTTTAGTTGTTATTTCTGCAACAACAATTTCCTTATCTGTAACTTTAGCAATTACTTTCTCAGCTGGTTCTTCTACTTCTTCTGGTTTTCCAGGTTCAAGTATGTCTTCTTCAGTAGGTTTAGGTATTTCCGCAACAGGTTGTTCTTTTACTTCTTCCACTAACTTCTCCGGTTGCTCCGGTTCGCGTAACCGCTTTTCCGTTACTTTAGTTGTTACTTCCTCTGCAACAATTTCCTTTTCTGTAACTTTAGCAATTACTTTCTCTGCTGCTTCTTCTACTTCTTCTGGTTTTCCAGGTACAAGAATGTCTTCTTCAGTAGGTTTAGGTATTTCCGCAACAGGTTGTTCTTTTACTTCTTCCACCACCTTCTCCGGTTGCTCCGGTTCGGGTTCTTTCTTTTCCGTTACTTTAGTTGTTACTTCCTCAACAACAATTTCCTTTTCTGTAACTTTAGCAATTACTTTCTCATATGGTTCTTCTACTTCTTCTGGTTTTCCAGGTTCAAGTATGTCTTCTTCGGTAGGTTTCGGTACTTCCGCAACAGGTTTTTCTTTTACTTCTTCCACAACCTTCTCCGGTTGCTCCGTTTCAGGTACCTTCTTTTCCGTTACTTTAGTTGTTATTTCTGCAACAACAATTTCCTTTTCTGTAACTTTAGCAATTACTTTTTCAGTCGGTTCTTCTACTTCTTCTGGTTTTCCAGGTTCAAGTATGTCTTCTTTAGTAGGTTTAGGTATTTCCGCAACAGGTTGTTCTTTTACTTCTTCCACTACCTTCTCCGGTTGCTCCGGTTCAGGTTCCTTCTTTTCCGTTACTTTAGTTGTTATTTCTGCAACAACAATTTCCTTATCTGTAACTTTAGCAATTACTTTCTCAGCTGGTTCTTCTACTTCTTCTGGTTTTCCAGGTTCAAGTATGTCTTCTTCAGTAGGTTTAGGTATTTCCGCAACAGGTTGTTCTTTTACTTCTTCCTTTACCTTCTCCGGTTGCTCCGGTTCAGGTACCTTCTTTTCCGTTACTTTAGTTGTTATTTCTGCAACAACAATTTCCTTTTCTGTTACTTTAGCAATTACTTTCTCAGCTGGTTCTTCTGCTTCTTCTGGTTTTCCACGTTCAAGTATGTCTTCTTCGGTAGGTTTAGGTATTTCAGCAACAGGTTTTTCTTTTACTTCTTCCACTAACTTCTCCGGTTGCTCCGGTTCGCGTAACCGCTTTTCCGTTACTTTAGTTGTTACTTCCTCTGCAACAATTTCCTTTTCTGTAACTTTAGCAATTACTTTCTCTGCTGCTTCTTCTACTTCTTCTGGTTTTCCAGGTACAAGAATGTCTTCTTCAGTAGGTTTAGGTATTTCCGCAACAGGTTGTTCTTTTACTTCTTCCTTTACCTTCTCCGGTTGCTCCGGTTCAGGTACCTTCTTTTCCGTTACTTTAGTTGTTACTTCCTCAACAACAATTTCCTTTTCTGTAACTTTAGCAATTACTTTCTCATATGGTTCTTCTACTTCTTCTGGTTTTCCAGGTTCAAGTATGTCTTCTTCGGTAGGTTTCGGTACTTCCGCAACAGGTTTTTCTTTTACTTCTTCCACAACCTTCTCCGGTTGCTCAGGTTCAGGTACCTTCTTTTCCGTTACTTTAGTTGTTATTTCTGCAACAACAATTTCCTTTTCTGTAACTTTAGCAATTACTTTCTCAGCTGGTTCTTCGACTTCTTGTGGTTTTCTAGGTTGAAGTATGTCTTCTTCAGTAGGTTTAGGTATTTCCGCAACAGGTTGTTCTTTTACTTCTTCCACTACCTTCTCCGGTTGCTCCGGTTCAGGTTCCTTCTTTTCCGTTACTTTAGTTGTTATTTCTGCAACAACAATTTCCTTATCTGTAACTTTAGCAATTACTTTCTCAGCTGGTTCTTCTACTTCTTCTGGTTTTCCAGGTTCAAGTATGTCTTCTTCAGTAGGTTTAGGTATTTCCGCAACAGGTTGTTCTTTTACTTCTTCCTTTACCTTCTCCGGTTGCTCCGGTTCAGGTACCTTCTTTTCCGTTACTTTAGTTGTTATTTCTGCAACAACAATTTCCTTTTCTGTAACTTTAGCAATTACTTTCTCAGCTGGTTCTTCGACTTCTTGTGGTTTTCCAGGTTCAAGTATGTCTTCTTCGGTAGGTTTAGGTATTTCCGCAACAGGTTTTTCCTTTACTTCTTCCACTACCTTCTCCGGTTGCTCCGGTTCAGGTACCTTCTTTTCCGTTACTTTAGTTGTTATTTCTGCAACAACAATTTCCTTTTCTGTAACTTTAGCAATTACTTTCTCAGCTGGTTCTTCGACTTCTTGTGGTTTTCTAGGTTGAAGTATGTCTTCTTCAGTAGGTTTAGGTATTTCCGCAACAGGTTGTTCTTTTACTTCTTCCACTACCTTCTCCGGTTGCTCCGGTTCAGGTTCCTTCTTTTCCGTTACTTTAGTTGTTATTTCTGCAACAACAATTTCCTTATCTGTAACTTTAGCAATTACTTTCTCAGCTGGTTCTTCTACTTCTTCTGGTTTTCCAGGTTCAAGTATGTCTTCTTCAGTAGGTTTAGGTATTTCCGCAACAGGTTGTTCTTTTACTTCTTCCACGACTTTCTCCGGTTGCTCCGGTTCAGGTACCTTCTTTTCCGTTACTTTTGTTGTTATTTCTGCAACAACAATTTCCTTTTCTGTAACTTTAGCAATTACTTTCTCAGCTGGTTCTTCTACTTCTTCTGGTTTTCCGGGTTCAAGTAAGTCTTCTTCGGTAGGTTTAGGTATTTCCGCAGCAGGTTTTTCTTTTACTTCTTCCGCTACCTTCTCCGGTTGCTCCGGTTCAGGTACCTTCTTTTCCGTTACTTTAGTTGTTATTTCTGCAACAACAATTTCCTTTTCCGTAACTTTAGCAATTACTTTCTCAGCTGGTTCTTCTACTTCTTCTGGTTTTCCGGGTTCAAGTAAGTCTTCTTCGGTAGGTTTAGGTATTTCCGCAACAGGTTTTTCTTTTACTTCTTCCACTACCTTCTCCAGTTGCTCCGGTTCAGGTACCTTCTTTTCCGTTACTTTAGTTGTTATTTCTGCAACAACAATTTCCTTTTCCGTAACTTTAGCAATTACTTTCTCAGCTGGTTCTTCTACTTCTTCTGGTTTTCCAGGTTCA
The DNA here is from genome assembly GCA_958336395.1 of Ctenicera cuprea. Classification (NCBI taxonomy): domain Eukaryota; kingdom Metazoa; phylum Arthropoda; class Insecta; order Coleoptera; family Elateridae; genus Ctenicera; species Ctenicera cuprea. Next base: position 25,355,272 of record OY284495.1, on the reverse strand, counting down.
AGAATGTCTTCTTCGGTAGGTTTAGGTATTTCCGCAACAGGTTTTTCTTTTACTTCTTCCACTACCTTCTCCAGTTGCTCCGGTTCAGGTACCTTCTTTTCCGTTACTTTAGTTGTTATTTCTGCAACAACAATTTCCTTTTCCGTAACTTTAGCAATTACTTTCTCAGCTGGTTCTTCTACTTCTTCTGGTTTTCCGGGTTCAAGTAAGTCTTCTTCGGTAGGTTTAGGTATTTCCGCAGCAGGTTTTTCTTTTACTTCTTCCGCTACCTTCTCCGGTTGCTCCGGTTCAGGTACCTTCTTTTCCGTTACTTTAGTTGTTATTTCTGCAACAACAATTTCCTTATCTGTAACTTTAGCAATTACTTTCTCAGCTGGTTCCTCTACTTCTTCTGGTTTTCCAGGTTCAAGAATGTCTTCTTCAGTTGGTTTAGGTATTTCCGCAACAGGTTGTTCTTTTACTTCTTCCTTTACCTTCTCCGGTTGCTCCGGTTCAGGTACCTTCTTTTCCGTTACTTTAGTTGTTATTTCTGCAACAACAATTTCCTTTTCTGTAACTTTAGCAATTTCTTTCTCAGCTGGTTCTTCGACTTCTTGTGGTTTTCTAGGTTGAAGTATGTCTTCTTCAGTAGGTTTAGGTATTTCCGCAACAGGTTGTTCTTTTACTTCTTCCACTACCTTCTCCGGTTGCTCCGGTTCAGGTTCCTTCTTTTCCGTTACTTTAGTTGTTATTTCTGCAACAACAATTTCCTTATCTGTAACTTTAGCAATTACTTTCTCAGCTGGTTCTTCTACTTCTTCTGGTTTTCCAGGTTCAAGTATGTCTTCTTCAGTAGGTTTAGGTGTTTCCGCAACAGGTTGTTCTTTTACTTCTTCCTTTACCTTCTCCGGTTGCTCCGGTTCAGGTACCTTCTTTTCCGTTACTTTAGTTGTTATTTCTGCAACAACAATTTCCTTTTCCGTAACTTTAGCAATTACTTTCTCAGCTGGTTCTTCTACTTCTTCTGGTTTTCCGGGTTCAAGTAAGTCTTCTTCGGTAGGTTTAGGTATTTCCGCAGCAGGTTTTTCTTTTACTTCTTCCGCTACCTTCTCCGGTTGCTCCGGTTCAGGTACCTTCTTTTCCGTTACTTTAGTTGTTATTTCTGCAACAACAATTTCCTTATCTGTAACTTTAGCAATTACTTTCTCAGCTGGTTCCTCTACTTCTTCTGGTTTTCCAGGTTCAAGAATGTCTTCTTCGGTAGGTTTAGGTATTTCCGCAACAGGTTTTTCTTTTACTTCTTCCACTACCTTCTCCAGTTGCTCCGGTTCAGGTACCTTCTTTTCCGTTACTTTAGTTGTTATTTCTGCAACAACAATTTCCTTTTCCGTAACTTTAGCAATTACTTTCTCAGCTGGTTCTTCTACTTCTTCTGGTTTTCCGGGTTCAAGTAAGTCTTCTTCGGTAGGTTTAGGTATTTCAGCAGCAGGTTTTTCTTTTACTTCTTCCGCTACCTTCTCCGGTTGCTCCGGTTCAGGTACCTTCTTTTCCGTTACTTTAGTTGTTATTTCTGCAACAACAATTTCCTTATCTGTAACTTTAGCAATTACTTTCTCAGCTGGTTCCTCTACTTCTTCTGGTTTTCCAGGTTCAAGAATGTCTTCTTCAGTTGGTTTAGGTATTTCCGCAACAGGTTGTTCTTTTACTTCTTCCTTTACCTTCTCCGGTTGCTCCGGTTCAGGTACCTTCTTTTCCGTTACTTTAGTTGTTATTTCTGCAACAACAATTTCCTTTTCTGTAACTTTAGCAATTTCTTTCTCAGCTGGTTCTTCGACTTCTTGTGGTTTTCTAGGTTGAAGTATGTCTTCTTCAGTAGGTTTAGGTATTTCCGCAACAGGTTGTTCTTTTACTTCTTCCACTACCTTCTCCGGTTGCTCCGGTTCAGGTTCCTTCTTTTCCGTTACTTTAGTTGTTATTTCTGCAACAACAATTTCCTTATCTGTAACTTTAGCAATTACTTTCTCAGCTGGTTCTTCTACTTCTTCTGGTTTTCCAGGTTCAAGTATGTCTTCTTCAGTAGGTTTAGGTGTTTCCGCAACAGGTTGTTCTTTTACTTCTTCCTTTACCTTCTCCGGTTGCTCCGGTTCAGGTACCTTCTTTTCCGTTACTTTAGTTGTTATTTCTGCAACAACAATTTCCTTTTCTGTAACTTTAGCAATTACTTTCTCAGCTGGTTCTTCTACTTCTTCTGGTTTTCCAGGTTCAAGTATGTCTTCATCAGTAGGTTTAGGTATTTCCGCAACAGGTTGTTCTTTTACTTCTTCCTTTACCTTCTTCGGTTCAGGTACCTTCTTTTCCGTTACTTTAGTTGTTATTTCTGCAACAACAATTTCCTTTTCTGTAACTTTAGCAATTACTTTCTCAGCTGGTTCTTCTACTTCTTCTGGTTTTCCAGGTTCAAGTATGTCTTCATCAGTAGGTTTAGGTATTTCCGCAACAGGTTGTTCTTTTACTTCTTCCTTTACCTTCTCCGGTTGCTCCGGTTCAGGTACCTTCTTTTCCGTTACTTTAGTTGTTATTTCTTCAACAACAATTTCCTTTTCTGTAACTTTAGCAATTACTTTCTCAGCTGGTTCTTCTACTTCTTCTGGTTTTCCAGGTTCAAGTATGTCTTCATCAGTAGGTTTAGGTATTTCCGCAACAGGTTGTTCTTTTACTTCTTCCTTTACCTTCTTCGGTTCAGGTACCTCCTTTTCCGTTACTTTAGTTGTTATTTCTGCAACAACAATTTCCTTTTCTGTAACTTTAGCAATTACTTTCTCAGCTGGTTCTTCTACTTCTTCTGGTTTTCCAGGTTCAAGTATGTCTTCATCAGTAGGTTTAGGTATTTCCGCAACAGGTTGTTCTTTTACTTCTTCCTTTACCTTCTCCGGTTGCTCCGGTTCAGGTACCTTCTTTTCCGTTACTTTAGTTGTTATTTCTGCAACAACAATTTCCTTTTCTGTAACTTTAGCAATTACTTTCTCAGCTGGTTCTTCGACTTCTTGTGGTTTTCTAGGTTGAAGTATGTCTTCTTCAGTAGGTTTAGGTATTTCCGCAACAGGTTGTTCTTTTACTTCTTCCACTACCTTCTCCGGTTGCTCAGGTTCAGGTTCCTTCTTTTCCGTTACTTTAGTTGTTATTTCTGCAACAACAATTTCCTTATCTGTAACTTTAGCAATTACTTTCTCAGCTGGTTCTTCTACTTCTTCTGGTTTTCCAGGTTCAAGTATGTCTTCTTCAGTAGGTTTAGGTATTTCCGCAACAGGTTGTTCTTTTACTTCTTCCACTAACTTCTCCGGTTGCTCCGGTTCGCGTAACCGCTTTTCCGTTACTTTAGTTGTTACTTCCTCTGCAACAATTTCCTTTTCTGTAACTTTAGCAATTACTTTCTCTGCTGCTTCTTCTACTTCTTCTGGTTTTCCAGGTACAAGAATGTCTTCTTCAGTAGGTTTAGGTATTTCCGCAACAGGTTGTTCTTTTACTTCTTCCACCACCTTCTCCGGTTGCTCCGGTTCGGGTTCTTTCTTTTCCGTTACTTTAGTTGTTACTTCCTCAACAACAATTTCCTTTTCTGTAACTTTAGCAATTACTTTCTCATATGGTTCTTCTACTTCTTCTGGTTTTCCAGGTTCAAGTATGTCTTCTTCGGTAGGTTTCGGTACTTCCGCAACAGGTTTTTCTTTTACTTCTTCCACAACCTTCTCCGGTTGCTCCGTTTCAGGTACCTTCTTTTCCGTTACTTTAGTTGTTATTTCTGCAACAACAATTTCCTTTTCTGTAACTTTAGCAATTACTTTTTCAGTCGGTTCTTCTACTTCTTCTGGTTTTCCAGGTTCAAGTATGTCTTCTTTAGTAGGTTTAGGTATTTCCGCAACAGGTTGTTCTTTTACTTCTTCCACTACCTTCTCCGGTTGCTCCGGTTCAGGTTCCTTCTTTTCCGTTACTTTAGTTGTTATTTCTGCAACAACAATTTCCTTATCTGTAACTTTAGCAATTACTTTCTCAGCTGGTTCTTCTACTTCTTCTGGTTTTCCAGGTTCAAGTATGTCTTCTTCAGTAGGTTTAAGTATTTCCGCAACAGGTTGTTCTTTTACTTCTTCCTTTACCTTCTCCGGTTGCTCCGGTTCAGGTACCTTCTTTTCCGTTACTTTAGTTGTTATTTCTGCAACAACAATTTCCTTTTCTGTTACTTTAGCAATTACTTTCTCAGCTGGTTCTTCTACTTCTTCTGGTTTTCCACGTTCAAGTATGTCTTCTTCGGTAGGTTTAGGTATTTCAGCAACAGGTTTTTCTTTTACTTCTTCCACTAACTTCTCCGGTTGCTCCGGTTCGCGTAACCGCTTTTCCGTTACTTTAGTTGTTACTTCCTCTGCAACAATTTCCTTTTCTGTAACTTTAGCAATTACTTTCTCTGCTGCTTCTTCTACTTCTTCTGGTTTTCCAGGTACAAGAATGTCTTCTTCAGTAGGTTTAGGTATTTCCGCAACAGGTTGTTCTTTTACTTCTTCCTTTACCTTCTCCGGTTGCTCCGGTTCAGGTACCTTCTTTTCCGTTACTTTAGTTGTTACTTCCTCAACAACAATTTCCTTTTCTGTAACTTTAGCAATTACTTTCTCATATGGTTCTTCTACTTCTTCTGGTTTTCCAGGTTCAAGTATGTCTTCTTCGGTAGGTTTCGGTACTTCCGCAACAGGTTTTTCTTTTACTTCTTCCACAACCTTCTCCGGTTGCTCCGTTTCAGGTACCTTCTTTTCCGTTACTTTAGTTGTTATTTCTGCAACAACAATTTCCTTTTCTGTAACTTTAGCAATTACTTTCTCAGCTGGATCTTCTACTTCTTCTGGTGTTCCAGGTTCAAGTATGTCTTCTACAGTAGGTTTAGGTATTTCCTCAACAGGTTTTTCTTTTACTTCTTCCACTACCTTCTCCGGTTGCTCCGGTTCAGGTACCTTCTTTTCCGTTACTTTAGTTGTTATTTCTGCAACAACAATTTCCTTTTCTGTAACTTTAGCAATTACTTTCTCAGCTGGATCTTCTACTTCTTCTGGTGTTCCAGGTTCAAGTATGTCTTCTACAGTAGGTTTAGGTATTTCCTCAACAGGTTTTTCTTTTACTTCTTCCACTACCTTCTCCGGTTGCTCCGGTTCAGGTACCTTCTTTTCCGTTACTTTAGTTGTTATTTCTGCAACAACAATTTCCTTTTCCGTAACTTTAGCAATTACTTTCTCAGCTGGTTCTTCTACTTCTTCTGGTTTTCCAGGTTCAAGTATGTCTTCTTCGGTAGGTTTAGGTATTTCCGCAGCAGGTTTTTCTTTTACTTCTTGCGCTACCTTCTCCGGTTGCTCTGGTTCAGGTACCTTCTTTTCCGTTACTTTAGTTGTTATTTCTGCAACAACAATTTCCTTTTCCGTAACTTTAGCAATTACTTTCTCAGCTGGTTCTTCTACTTCTTCTGGTTTTCCAGGTTCAAGAATGTCTTCTTCAGTAGGTTTAGGTATTTCCGCAACAGGTTGTTCTTTTACTTCTTCCTTTACTTTCTCCGGTTGCTCCGGTTCAGGTACCTTCTTTTCCGTTACTTTAGTTGTTATTTCTGCAACAACAATTTCCTTTTCTGTAACTTTAGCAATTACTTTCTCAGCTGGTTCTTCGACTTCTTGTGGTTTTCTAGGTTGAAGTATGTCTTCTTCAGTAGGTTTAGGTATTTCCGCAACAGGTTGTTCTTTTACTTCTTCCACTACCTTCTCCGGTTGCTCCGGTTCAGGTTCCTTCTTTTCCGTTACTTTAGTTGTTATTTCTGTAACAACAATTTCCTTATCTGTAACTTTAGCAATTACTTTCTCAGCTGGTTCTTCTACTTCTTCTGGTTTTCCAGGTTCAAGTATGTCTTCTTCAGTAGGTTTAGGTATTTCCGCAACAGGTTGTTCTTTTACTTCTTCCTTTACCTTCTCCGGTTGCTCCGGTTCAGGTACCTTCATTTCCGTTACTTTAGTTGTTATTTCTGCAACAACAATTTCCTTTTCTGTAACTTTAGCAATTACTTTCTCAGCTGGTTCTTCGACTTCTTGTGGTTTTCCAGGTTCAAGTATGTCTTCTTCGGTAGGTTTAGGTATTTCCGCAACAGGTTTTTCCTTTACTTCTTCCACTACCTTCTCCGGTTGCTCCGGTTCAGGTTCCTTCTTTTCCGTTACTTTAGTTGTTATTTCTACAACAACAATTTCCTTATCTGTAACTTTAGCAATTACTTTCTCAGCTGGTTCTTCTACTTCTTCTGGTTTTCCAGGTTCAAGTATGTCTTCTTCAGTAGGTTTAGGTATTTCCGCAACAGGTTGTTCTTTTACTTCTTCCACGACTTTCTCCGGTTGCTCCGGTTCAGGTACCTTCTTTTCCGTTACTTTAGTTGTTATTTCTGCAACAACAATTTCCTTTTCTGTAACTTTAGCAATTACTTTCTCAGCTGGTTCTTCTACTTCTTCTGGTTTTCCAGGTTCAAGTATGTCTTCTTCGGTAGGTTTAGGTATTTCCGCAACAGGTTTTTCTTTTACTTCTTCCACTACCTTCTCCAGTTGCTCCGGTTCAGGTATCTTCTTTTCCGTTACTTTAGTTGTTATTTCTGCAACAACAATTTCCTTTTCCGTAACTTTAGCAATTACTTTCTCAGCTGGTTCTTCTACTTCTTCTGGTTTTCCAGGTTCAAGTAAGTCTTCTTCGGTAGGTTTAGGTATTTCCGCAGCAGGTTTTTCTTTTACTTCTTCCGCTACCTTCTCCGGTTGCTCCGGTTCAGGTACCTTCTTTTCCGTAACTTTAGTTGTTATTTCTTCAACAACAATTTCCTTATCTGTAACTTTAGCAATTACTTTCTCAGCTGGTTCCTCTACTTCTTCTGGTTTTCCAGGTTCAAGAATGTCTTCTTCAGTAGGTTTAGGTATTTCCGCAACAGGTTGTTCTTTTACTTCTTCCTTTACCTTCTCCGGTTGCTCCGGTTCAAGTACCTTCTTTTCCGTTACTTTAGTTGTTATTTCTGCAACAACAATTTCCTTTTCTGTAACTTTAGCAATTAGTTTCTCAGCTGGTTCTTCGACTTCTTGTGGTTTTCTAGTTTGAAGTATGTCTTCTTCAGTAGGTTTAGGTATTTCCGCAACAGGTTGTTCTTTTACTTCTTCCACTACCTTCTCCGGTTGCTCCGGTTCAGGTTCCTTCTTTTCCGTTACTTTAGTTGTTATTTCTGCAACAACAATTTCCTTATCTGTAACTTTAGCAATTACTTTCTCAGCTGGTTCTTCTACTTCTTCTGGTTTTCCAGGTTCAAGTATGTCTTCTTCAGTAGGTTTAGGTATTTCCGCAACAGGTTGTTCTTTTACTTCTTCCTTTACCTTCTCCGGTTGCTCCGGTTCAGGTACCTTCTTTTCCGTTACTTTAGTTGTTATTTCTGCAACAGCAATTTCCTTTTCTGTAACTTTAGCAATTACTTTCTCAGCTGGTTCTTCTACTTCTTCTGGTTTTCCACGTTCAAGTATGTCTTCTTCGGTAGGTTTAGGTATTTCAGCAACAGGTTTTTCTTTTACTTCTTCCACTAACTTCTCCGGTTGCTCCGGTTCGCGTAACCGCTTTTCCGTTACTTTAGTTGTTACTTCCTCTGCAACAATTTCCTTTTCTGTAACTTTAGCAATTACTTTCTCTGCTGCTTCTTCTACTTCTTCTGGTTTTCCAGGTACAAGAATGTCTTCTTCAGTAGGTTTAGGTATTTCCGCAACAGGTTGTTCTTTTACTTCTTCCACCACCTTCTCCGGTTGCTCCGGTTCGGGTTCTTTCTTTTCCGTTACTTTAGTTGTTACTTCCTCAACAACAATTTCCTTTTCTGTAACTTTAGCAATTACTTTCTCATATGGTTCTTCTACTTCTTCTGGTTTTCCAGGTTCAAGTATGTCTTCTTCGGTAGGTTTCGGTACTTCCGCAACAGGTTTTTCCTTTACTTCTTCTACTACCTTCTCCGGTTGCTCCGGTTCAGGTACCTTCTTTTCCGTTACTTTAGTTGTTATTTCTGCAACAACAATTTCCTTTTCTGTAACTTTAGCAATTACTTTTTCAATCGGTTCTTCTACTTCTTCTGGTTTTCCAGGTTCAAGTATGTCTTCTTTAGTAGGTTTAGGTATTTCCGCAACAGGTTGTTCTTTTACTTCTTCCACTACTTTCTCCGGTTGCTCCGGTTCAGGTACCTTCTTTTCCGTTACTTTAGTTGTTATTTCTGCAACAACAATTTCCTTTTCTGTAACTTTAGCAATTACTTTCTCAGCTGGTTCTTCTACTTCTTCTGGCTTTCCAGGTTCAAGTATGTCTTCATCAGTAGGTTTAGGTATTTCCGCAACAAGTTGTTCTTTTACTTCTTCCTTTACCTTCTCCGGTTGCTCCGGTTCAGGTACCTTCTTTTCCGTTACTTTAGTTGTTATTTCTGCAACAACAATTTCCTTTTCTGTAACTTTAGCAATTACTTTCTCAGATGGTTCTTCGACTTCTTGTGGTTTTCTAGGTTCAAGTATGTCTTCTTCAGTAGGTTTAGGTATTTCCGCAACAGGTTGTTCTTTTACTTCTTCCACTACTTTCTCCGGTTGCTCCGGTTCAGGTACCTTCTTTTCCGTTACTTTAGTTGTTATTTCTGCAACAACAATTTCCTTTTCTGTAACTTTAGCAATTACTTTCTCAGCTGGTTCTTCTACTTCTTCTGGTTTTCCAGGTTCAAGTATGTCTTCATCAGTAGGTTTAGGTATTTCCGCAACAGGTTTTACTTTTACTTCTTCCACTACTTTCTCCGGTTGCTCCGGTTCAGGTACCTTCTTTTCCGTTACTTTAGTTGTTATTTCTGCAACAACAATTTCCTTTTCTGTAACTTTAGCAATTACTTTCTCAGCTGGTTCTTCTACTTCTTCTGGTTTTCCACGTTCAAGTATGTCTTCTTCGGTAGGTTTAGGTATTTCAGCAACAGGTTTTTCTTTTACTTCTTCCACTAACTTCTCCGGTTGCTCCGGTTCGCGTAACCGCTTTTCCGTTACTTTAGTTGTTACTTCCTCTGCAACAATTTCCTTTTCTGTAACTTTAGCAATTACTTTCTCTGCTGCTTCTTCTACTTCTTCTGGTTTTCCAGGTACAAGAATGTCTTCTTCAGTAGGTTTAGGTATTTCCGCAACAGGTTGTTCTTTTACTTCTTCCACCACCTTCTCCGGTTGCTCCGGTTCGGGTTCTTTCTTTTCCGTTACTTTAGTTGTTACTTCCTCAACAACAATTTCCTTTTCTGTAACTTTAGCAATTACTTTTCCAGTCGGTTCTTCTACTTCTTCTGGTTTTCCAGGTTCAAGTATGTCTTCTTTAGTAGGTTTAGGTATTTCCGCAACAGGTTGTTCTTTTACTTCTTCCTTTACCTTCTCCGGTTGCTCCGGTTCAGGTACCTTCTTTTCCGTTACTTTAGTTGTTATTTCTGCCACAACAATTTCCTTTTCTGTAACTTTAGCAATTACTTTTTCAGCCGGTTCTTCTACTTCTTCTGGTTTTCCAGGTTCAAGTATGTCTTCTTTAGTAGGTTTAGGTATTTCCGCAACAGGTTGTTCTTCTACTTCTTCCTTTACCTTCTCCGGTTGCTCCGGTTCAGGTACCTTCTTTTCCGTTACTTTAGTTGTTATTTCTGCAACAACAATTTCCTTTTCTGTAACTTTAGCAATTACTTTTTCAGCCGGTTCTTCTACTTCTTCTGGTTTTCCAGGTTCAAGTATGTCTTCTTTAGTAGGTTTAGGTATTTCCGCAACAGGTTGTTCTTTTACTTCTTCCTTTACCTTCTCCGGTTGCTCCGGTTCAGGTACCTTCTGTTCCGTTACTTTAGTTGTTATTTCTGCAACAACAATTTCCTTTTCTGTAACTTTAGCAATTACTTTCTCAGCTGGTTCTACTACTTCTTTTGGTTTTCCAGGTTCAAGTATGTCTTCTTCAGTAGGCTTAGGTATTTCCGCAACAGGTGTTTCTTTTACTTCTTCCACTACCTTCTCCGGTTGCTCCGGTTCGGGTAACAGCTTTTCCGTTGCTTTAGTTGTTACTTCCTCTGCAACTATTTCCTTTTCTGTAATTTTAGCAATTACTTTCTCAGCTGGTTCTACTACTTCTTCTGGTTTTCCAGGTTCAAGTATGTCTTCTTCAGTAGGCTTAGGTATTTCCGCAACAGGTGTTTCTTTTACTTCTTCCACTACCTTCTCCGGTTGCTCCGGTTCGGGTAACAGCTTTTCCGTTGCTTTAGTTGTTACTTCCTCTGCAACAATTTCCCTTTCTGTAACTTTAGCAATTACTTTCTCAGCTGGTTCTTCTACTTCTTCTGGTTTTCCAGGTTCAAGTATGTCTTCTTCAGTAGGTTTAGGTATTTCCGCAA